>OZ010786.1:669169664-670665497 GCA_963932465.1 Maratus speciosus | reverse complement strand
CGAGGAGTGGATTATACGGAGGTCTGCGATCGGATGTTGCCATGACGACCTACTGAACGATGGCCACTTCTTGCAACAACAACAACAACAACAACAAAAAAATGGAGATCACTGCTCTGCCACAACGGTATGGAGCGGATTTTGAGATTTACAGATTTTTTTTTTTTTTTTACTTTAAATTAGAAACACTCACAGCGTAACCTTTTAAATCAACCTCTTACAAAATACATTGTACAATTCGTTCTTACTTTTATTTATTTTTTAATATACAAAGCTGGTCAAAGGTCCTTAGTACGTTTTTAAAATTCAATTTAAAAAAATCAAGTGTTGGGCCTACGAGCATGCAGTTTTAATGAAAATGTTTCTCGTAATCGGCAGTTTCTTTTCTGCAAAATTTAGTTATTTAAAAAATTGCATAAAATGACGTCATTTGCATCCGCAAAGAATTCTCCATTTACGATCCAGTCTTAAACAACATCTACAGTAAAGTACGCCTAGGACGTCACTATCGCTGAATAATACAAAAATCCAAAAAAACAGATTTCACTCAAAAAAATCGACAAAAAATCGGCTATCTAATGATTCATATGCCTTATATTGTTTGTAATATAGATAATTAAATTAAATATAGTTTATAATAGCTCCACGTTTCATCAAAAATCATTCATTTATATTTTTTCAAAATAGCACGTATTTCAATTACTTTTTTTTTAAAGTAGTTATGGGAAAATAGCAACAAAAAGATATAATTACTATTTTCCAACTATTTTTTTCTTTTCTTTCTACAGAAATGGAGTACTTGAAATGCAAAATTAAACAAATGACGCTTAAAACTACAAAAAAATGAATATCCCAAAAATAAATGGAGATGCAGTTTTCAAACAAATTACATTCAAAAGTACCTTTTCTTCCCAATACGACGGTATAAAAATTGAAAATGTGCGATGCTTAGAAGTTAAAAAAATTGCAGTAGAGTATTGAACGGTACAATGATACATCTGCTTCGTTTTACGGCTGGCTTATACAACGGTTTTTCTAAGAGAACATTCATGACTCTTTTGAAGACATTGATACTTTTCTCCAACTAAATTAACATTTTTTTCCGTATGTGATTATTCCGATGGCTTATAGGTAACGCTTTCTCATGTATCAATATGGTACAGTAATAAGTGCAGTATTGCTAACGTCTTTTGCTTTCAAGAATGCTACACGACAGCATTCAAGAAAGATTTTTTGTACAGATCTATAGATCATAAAGTGTGCGATATGGTAGTAGTAGTAATATATAAGAATTGAAGAGCTAAGTGGAAGAACATGTTAAGTAACATAAATTACATTTGAAGAAATTTGAAGTGAAAGTCTTTGCTGTAAATTTTAATGATTTATTTTCTATTTGATGCCATGTGTTTAAAATATTAACCCTTAAATGCCTGATTTTTCAAAAATCATTGTAATAATGTTTTTCGGCTTTCATTTCTTAAATAAATCATGGGAAAAATACTTTAAAAAAATCATATTATGTTTTAAGTATGGTTTACGGCTAAAAAACAGTTTGTTACTCATCGGCAATACTGGTGTTTAATTGAAAAAATAATTTCCCTTGATAAAATTCTATAATATTAAACACACAAGAATTTTAGGAACTATAATAAAAAATAAATTTTACTTGCTCACTGCAGGTCAAAATAGGGTATTTCGCAAGCTCCCAAACAAAACAAAAAGAACAAGAAGCAACAATTGAAAAAATAAATCTATCTTTATTCTTAAACAGCTCAAGTGTTGTCATCTACGTGTTGAAAATCGATTTAATAACATTTTCAGAATGTATTTTATTGGTAACATTAGGCATTATAGCTTCAATATTATTCTAATAGTATTTTAGAGCCTAAATTGGGTATGTTGCCGAAAAGCAACATCAGGCATTTAAGGGTTAACAGGTATGGTACTAAATTCTCTCAGAAAATTTTTTTAATTTAATTTTTAAATATTAAAAATTATTAATATTATTGACGTTATTAAATATTAAAATATTAAATATTAATGAATGATGTCTTAAATCTTCATGACTATATACAGAATCTTAGTATTTTAGCTTCACCATGTGATAGGATACCTCCTCACGCTTTCATCTAAAAGATAAATTTTTTTTTAGAAAATGTAGCATAACATGTTCATCCACTCAGCTCTTCAATTGCTGTTATTATTATTATGTACTGCTATTACAACTGTTACTAAAGGAAATACAGTCGAACCCGGTTAAGACGCGTTTCAAGGGAGTGGGCAAAAGTCGCGTATTAAGTGGGATAAGTATTAAACGTGATTTGTATAATGTTGCATGAACTGGTCTTATTTACTCATTTAATCATCTGAATGAACTTTAGAGGTTTTCATTTACATGTGTGAGGCCGAAAATTGCGAGTTTTACGCTTATTTGGATTAAAATTTAACTATATTCGACTTTTACACATCGCTTCTTTTTATAGGGCCGACTAGAATAATAACTTAAAATAAATACAGACTCAAATATGGCTTCATTGTCAATTAACACTTTCGGGACTGGTGATGCATAGTTGAATCGTCAAAAGGTGCATGTGTGGAATTTGTTTTTAGCACCATTAATAAATTAATAGAATATTTGTCTTTTTAAGTTAGAGTATTTTTTTTTGTATTTCACAAGTAAAGGGAACTGTTTAAAAAAGGCGGTGTCAACCAAATAAAATTTTTGTAAGGGTTGTCGTCTCGAAAGGGTTAAGGTTACACCCAAAAATAAAACAACAAACATAATTTTCCTGTGAGATTAATTTTATTAACACAAAGAAAAAATATGAAATCTTTGAAGCCAACTACCAAAATTATACTTGTGATAATGAGTACATTATAATCCCCCCTTCATTTTTAATATGAGGAAAAGCTATCCTTATTAATCTTTGTGTAAGCAATTTGTTAACTTAGCAAAATGTAAAACAAAACATAGAAAACATAAAAGAATTATGCAACTGCAATCGCATTTGTTTAAGCCTCACAAGTTTAATTTTTTTTTTTTTTTTTTTTTTGCCTATAACATGCATTATAAGACAACAAAAAGTAGTTATATAACCAGGGCCGAAACTAAGGGGGGGGCAGAGGGGGCACGTGCCCCGGGCGCCAAATGAAGATTTTGTCTATTGTTTATATATATGCATACACTATATGACCAAAGGTGACCGGTCACTTGCTATTTTAGACGTTTTCTTAAATATCTAGAAAAATACATGAGGAATTATCTTGAAACTCCAGGTGTGTAAACAGAATAGTACAGGTCATATATTTTCGTGAAGATTTTTTCCCGAAACACCATAGAGGATCGAGAACAAATTGAAAAACAAAGAATATCTTTTGGATAACCCTGTAAAAACTAACGTAGCAAAAGTTTTCAACACAGTAGATTATGGTTAAGTGCCTTATTGCAATAAATTGTGTTCATTTTTATGAGAATAACATGTATATTCGTAGAGAAATTAAAGTTTTTATAAAAAGAGATCCAAATTTGGCCAAGTTTTTTGCTTATAATTTCTAGAGTTCTTAATGTAAAAAAAAAGTTCTTTTCAGAAAATATGACAAACAACATTGTATACAATACCCTGCAATCAGAATTAAAAAATAATAAAAATTGGATGAAAAATGAGCAGGTTTACTAAAAAATGTTTCACTGCTTATGCGCGAATGCAATCAAAATATAATGTGCATAATGTGTTAGCTAAATGTATAAAGCAACTTTTGTAAAAATCTCAAAAACATAGCTTAAAAATTCTGAAAGTATTCGTTGATAGAATAAGCTCGAAATCCGTTGTCCCAAAATGAAGCAAAAATATGAGGGGCTGAATCCAAATACAGTAAGTAGTACGTGCAATATTGTGTATGCTATATTGGCACTAATTAATGGATATAAGGATACAGCCCCTCATCTTTTTGCTTCATTTTGGGAACAACGGATATCGAGCTTATTCTATCAACGAATATTTTCAGAATTTTCAAGCTATGTTTTTGAAACTTTCACAAAAGTTGCTCTATACACTTAGCTAATACATTATGCACATTATATTTTGATTGCATTCGCGTATGCGCAGTGAAACATTTTTTAGTAAACCTGCTCATTTTTCATCCAATTTTTATTATTTTTTAATTCTGATTACAGGGTGTTGTGTAAAATGTTGTTTGTCATATTTTTTGAAAATAACTTTTATTTACATTAAGAACTCTACAAATTATAAGCAAAAAACTTTGCAAAATTTGGGACTCTTTTTATAAAAACTTTAATTTCTCTACGAATATACATGCTATTCTCATAAAAATGAACACAATTTATTGCAATAAGACACTTAATCATAATCTACTGTGTTGAACGATTTTGCTACGTTAGTTTTTACAGGGTTATCCAAAAGATATACTTTCTTTTTCAATTTGTTGACGGTCCCCTATGGGGTTTTGGGAAAAAATCTTCACGGAAATGTATGACCAGTACTATTCTGTTTACACACCTGGAGTTTCAGGATAATCTCTCATGTATATTTCTAGATATTTAATAAAACGTCTAAAATCGCAAGTGACCGGTCACCTTTGGCCATATAGTGTATATATGAAATCTGGATACAAATGTCCCACAGACGGAAAATCCAACCAAATGCATAAAATTGACAAACAGTTAAAATTATTCGCAGGAACCTGTATAAAGCAGATTTTTCCCCACATTATACAGGTTTAATGCATTCAATTTTAATGAAACTTTTCGGTTCCTTTCGATTCTGTTTCAAAGTTTTAATGAATCAATATTTGAGAAAGCTGATTTGTAGCTCAGTATAGTGATGGGCGATAACGAGATGTTTTTCTCGATTTTCTCGATTGTATGGACATCTCGATATTTTTCGATTGTATAAATTTTTACTCGATGACTACAGTTTGCAAATTTCTTTTATAAATCATATATTATGTATTATATACGTCATACATTTATCAAGAATAGTCTGCGGGTGAACTGGAATGAGTCGATGTTAATAAAGACTAGGTGACTTCGACCGCTAGCGGGCCCCTCCTTTAATTGGAGCCCCTAATTTATACATAATCTTGTAATATGAAATCACGAACAGGTTACCCGCTATATACGGCACTGATATATGATAGCAGGCGGGCGTGGTGTGCACGCACTACAAAATCTTGTAAAAAATATAATATCGAAACGAATGAACGTCGGACCAGATCTCTTGGGGGAGGGGTCAAAGCGAGCGGAGGGGCACAGCAGCTGCATAATATGATTAAGTCGTCACAGGTCTTTAGGCCTTTCCAACCCTATGTCACATGAGAAGTCTGGAACTGAATTTATAAAAATGCCCTCCCCGTGGGGGGAAAGGGGAGGAGGGGTGCGGGAGGTGGATAACATGAGTAAGTGGTCATAAGCCTTTCCAACAATATGTCACATGAGGGGTCTCGGCTAAATTTAGAAAAACACCCCGTGGGGAAAAAGTGGGGGGGCGGTCACCGGAGGTGCATTACATCAATAAGTAGTCACAGACCTTTCCAACGATATCTCACATGTGGGGTCTTGGCTAAATTTGGAAAAGTGTCCCCCGGGGGGTGTTCAAAATGGGGGGGGATGGACACCGGAGGAGCATAACATCAATAAGTAGTCACAGACCTTTCCAACGGTATCTCACATGAGGGGTCTTGGCTAAATTTGAAAAAGTGTCCCCCGGGAGGGGCAAATTGGGGGAGACTGTCACCGGAGGTGCATAACATCAATAAATAGTCACAGACCTTTCCAACCATATCTCACATGAGGGGTCTTGGCTAAATTTGGAAAAGTTCCCCCGGGGAGGGGGCAAAGTGGTGGTGGAACACCGTAGGTACATAACACCAATAAGTAGTCACAGACCTTTCCAACGATATCTCACACGAGGGGTCTTGACTAAATTTGAAAAAGTGTCCCCCAGGGGGGGGCAAAGAGTGGGGGGACTGTCACCGGAAGTGCATAACATCAATAAGTAGTCACAGACCTTTTCAACGATATCTCATAAGAGGGGTACTGACTAAATTTGGAAAAGTGTCCTCCGGGGGGCAAAGTGGGGGGGGGGCACCGGAAGTGCATAGCACTAATAAGTAGTCACAAACCTTTCTAACGATATGTCACATGAGGGGTCTTGGCTAAATTTGGAAAAGTGTCCTGAAATTTCATATATTATAAATAATATTTAGCGGAGGGCTCCATAAAAAAATCCGATCTAAAATGATAAAAGCGGAAAAAACTACCCTCGCAGTGGGGGCCAAATTGGGGAGGGAGGAAGAAAGTCTCATAATATGAAAGAGTCATCCGAGAGCTTACCGATGACATATCACATGACTGGTCCAAAAAAAGTTTGAAAATTGCTCCCCCTCTCCCCCCGTGGCCCACTCTTTCATCCCGGAATTCACACAGCCGCCACTTTAAAATTTTTATGTTCAATAAATAATATTTATCGGAAGACTGCATAAAAAACCCATATTTAAAGTGATATTTAAATTTATTATAGAAATCGGCTACGGTTTTAAAAATTTGTTCGCCCCTTCCCACCCCCCCTTTGGGCGAAGAAAGGTTCATAGTATGAAAGAGTGGTCAAAGGACTTTTCGATTATATGCCACAGGAAGGGTTCGGTAAAATTTTTTTAAATTGCACCCCATGAGTCCACTCTCACGTCCTCCTCCCTCGAAATCACCCGACCCACCTTCCTCTTTGAAAATTTTATGTTTAATAAATAATTTTTATCGGAGGGTTCCAGGTATGTGACATCTTGGTAGGGCTAAAATAAGAGAAACTTTGAAAATTAGGGCTTCATTTCACAGCTCATTGTCATGCCTTTTTCTCTATCTCGTCCCTTGGTACTCTCGATAAATTTTCTTACTTTTCTTCTCTGCCGAGGACGAGAGAAATCCTCGAAAAGCTTCTCATAGCGAAATGTTGAAAAGCGCGAGAGAAATCCTCGAAAGGCTTTTCATTGGGAGATTTCGAAAAGGACGAGAGTAACAAGCGAGAGGCTTCCCATCGGGAAAGGTTGAAAAGGGCGAGAGGAAACTCTCGAGAGACTTCCCATCCCGAAAGGTTTAATTCCGCGAGAGAACCAACCATCGAGCAGATTCCCATCTGGAAGCGTCGAAATGCTGGAAAAATCATCGAGATGAGATTTGCCGAAATGCGAGATGGAAAGGAAGCTTTCAGAGTCAAACTTACCGCATTTCTGGTTTAAGTCATAATTTCTCAAAGGAGTCCATCTGCTTATCCAATCTCTTTGATAGCCTGTGAGCTAATGTACCCGTCGGTTCTGTGTGTATGCATGTACTGTACGTACGTATGTATGTACGTAACGCGATAACTCTTGATATACGATTTACTTCAATTTTTTTTTATGTTCATTCTGATAAGGCGTTCCGCTGTTTAGTTTTGACGGTTCATTGGTTAAGGATAAAGGGAGAGAAGGAGGGCTGGTCCCCCCCCTCCTTAATTTAGATAAATAGTTTTTTCATGCGGAATTCTTCGATTTGCTCTAAATTTCGTATACCGGTTTATTATGTTAAGGAGCTTCCCTGATTAAACTTGGAGGTTCATTAGTTAAGTATGAAGGGGGGAAAGGGGGGTAGACCCCCTCCTTAATTTAGATAAATGGGTTTTTCATGCAGAATTATTCGATTTGCTCCAAATTTGGTATACCGGTTCATTATGTTAAGAAGTTGCCTTGATTAGATTTGGAGGTTTACGGCTTAAGTATAAAGGGGGAGAAGGGGGCTAGACACCCCCCCCCCTTAATTTAGATAAAAGGGCTTTTCAGGCAGAATTATTTGATTTGCTCATAATTTGGTATACCGGTTTATTATGTTAAGGAGCTTCCCTGATTAAACTTGGAAGTTCATTGGTTAAGGATAAAGGGGGAGAAGAGGGGGGGGGGCTGGTCCGCCACCCCCTTAATTTAGATAAATGGGTTTTTCATGCAGAATTATTCGATTTGTTCCAAATTTGGTATACCGGTTTATTACGTTAAGAAGTTGCCTTGATTAGATTTGGAGGTTTACGGGTTAAGTATAAAGGGGGAGAAGGGGGACTGGTCCCCCCTTAATTTAGATAAATGGGCTTTTCATGCAGAATTATTTGATTTGCTCCAAATTTGGTATACCGGTTTATTATGTTAAGGAGCTTCCCTGATTAAACTTGGAAGTTCATTGGTTAAGGATAAAGGGGGAGAAGGGGGACTGGTCCCCCACTTAATTTAGATAAATGGGTTTTTCATGCAGAATTACTCGATTTGTTCCAAATTTGGTATACCGGTTTATTATGTTAAGGAGCTTCCCTGATTAAACTTGGAGGTTCATTAGTTAAGTATAAAGGGGGGAAAGGGGGGTAGACCCCCTCCTTAATTTAGATAAATGGGTTTTTCATGCAGAATTATTCGATTTGCTCCAAATTTGGGATACCGGTTTATTATGTTAAGAAGCTGCCTTGATTAGATTTGGAGGTTTATGGGTTAAGTATAAAGGGGAGGGGCTAGTCTCCCCTTAATTTAGATAAAAGGGTTTTTCATGCAGAATTATTGGATTTGCTTCAAATTTAATATACCGATTTATTCCGATATGGCGCTTCCTTCATTAGATTTGGAGGTTCATTGGTTAAGTATACAAGGGCGAAAAGGGGGCAAGTCCCCTCCCCTTAATTCAGATAAATGGATTTTCATGGAGAATTATTCAATTTACTTTATTTTTTTTTTCTATGTTTGTTCTGATAAGGAGCTTTCCTGATTAGATTTGAAGGTTCATTAGTTAAGTATAAAAGGATTAAAGGGGTTAGACCACCCTTAATTTAGCGATATGTTTCTTTTTTTCATGCAGAATTATCTGATTTGCTTCAAATTTGATATACTGGTTTATTATAGTTAAGGAGTTTCCCTGATTAGATTTGGAGGTTCATTGGTTAAGTATAAAAGGGGCAAACGGGGGATATTTCCCTTCATTTATTTTTTCAGGGACATTATTCTTTGAAATAAGAGTATAATATACAGTTAGTGTTAATAACCTGTGAGCTCAATGCCATCAGTTTAACTGGCACTTATCATTTTATTGCTATTAACCGATGTGGGTTATGAAGCATAGTGGTTTATGTATTCAGTTCTGTATAGTCCTAGTTTCAAACTTTACTGTTAAATTTAATGTCATTTTGCCCCGAATTTTCAATGTTTCTCATATTTTAGCTCTGCCAAGCTGCCCCATACCTGGAGACTCAGATAAATACTATTTATTAAATATAAAAAGTTCAAAGAGGAAGGTGAGTGAATTCTGGGGTGCGTGAGAGTGCACAAAGGGAGGGTGGGGGCGGGTAATTTTCAAACTTTTACCAAACCTCTCCTTGACATATCATCGGAAAGTCCTTTCACCACTCTTTCATATTATGAACCTTTCTCCTCCCAGAGTTGAATTCCGGAAGAGGTTCGGGGGGGGGGGGGGGGGGGGAGGGAGCGGTGCGGGGGTGACTTTTTTTTTTAATTGTAGAGATTTCTACAATAAATATCATTAAATGAGGTTTTTTAATGGAGCTCTCCGATAAATATTATTTATTAAATATAAAATTTTAAAAGTGGGGCTGCTTGATTTCCGGGTATATTCTAGGATAAAAGAGGGAACCCACGTGGGAGGAGTAGATTTCAAACTTTTTTTGGACCAGTCATTTGATCTATCATCGGAAAGTTTTCGGTTATCATCGCAAAGTTACTCTTTCATATTATGAATCTCTCTTCTTCCTTCCTTAATTTGGCGTCCCGAGAGAGGCACTTTTCGAACTTTTTTGAAATCGTAGCGTTTTTAAACATTTTAGATCGGATTTTTTTTACGGAGCCCTCCGATAAATAATTTTTAATATATAAAAATTTCAAAGAGAAGGATGGGCAGGGTATATTTCGGGAGGTGGGGGGGGGGGGGGGCACGATAATTGGAATCCTGGGAGTTGGGACTCTTTTCTATCTTTTGCTGACACCCCGCATGTGATATATCTTTGGAAAGCTCTGTGACTACTATTTCATTTTATATATCGCCCGCGCCCCTCCCCTTACTTTGCCCCCGAGCGGGGGCACTTTACTAAATTTAGCCGACACCCCTCATGTGCCATATCGTTGGAAAGTCCTGTGACCACTTATTCATATTATGCACTTTCCTTGCCCCTCCCTCCTACTTTGCTCCCCGCGGGAGTTCGTTTAATGTATTCCAGTCGAAGACTTTATAAAAATGGGGAAATTAAAGATCCAATCTCAAATGACGTAGAAAAATCAATAAAAAATTTTGATCCCTTTTATCATCCTTTAGTTAATATTTCTGCCACTAGGGGTGCTTTTGATTAGTGATGGGCGATAACGAGATGTTTTTCTCGATTTTCTCGATTGTATGGACATCTCGATATTTTTCGATTGTATAAATTTTTTCTCGATGACTACAGTTTGCAAATTTCTTTTATAAATCATATATTATGTATTATATACGTCATACATTTATCAAGAATAGTCTGCGGGTGAACTGGAATGAGTCGATGTTAATAAAGACTAGGTGACTTCGACCGCTAGCGGGCCCCTCCTTTAATTGGAGCCCCTAATTTATACGTAATCTTGTAATATGAAATCACGAACAGGTTACCCGCTATATACGGCACTGATATATGATAGCAGGCGGGTGTGGTGTGCACGCACTACAAAATCTTGTAAAAAATATAATATCGAAACGAATGAACGTCGGACCAGATCTCTTGGGGGAGGGGTCAAAGCGAGCGGAGGGGCACAGCAGCTGCATAATATGATTAAGTCGTCACAGGTCTTTAGGCCTTTCCAACCCTATGTCACATGAGAAGTCTGGAACTGAATTTATAAAAATGCCCTCCCCGTGGGGGGAAAGGGGAGGAGGGGTGCGGGAGGTGGATAACATGAGTAAGTGGTCATAAGCCTTTCCAACAATATGTCACATGAGGGGTCTCGGCTAAATTTAGAAAAACACCCCGTGGGGAAAAAGTGGGGGGGGGGGGCGGTCACCGGAGGTGCATTACATCAATAAGTAGTCACAGACCTTTCCAACGATATCTCACATGTGGGGTCTTGGCTAAATTTGGAAAAGTGTCCCCCGGGGGGGTGTTCAAAATGGGGGGGATGGACACCGGAGGAGCATAACATCAATAAGTAGTCACAGACCTTTCCAACGGTATCTCACATGAGGGGTCTTGGCTAAATTTGAAAAAGTGTCCCCCGGGAGGGGCAAATTGGGGGAGACTGTCACCGGAGGTGCATAACATCAATAAATAGTCACAGACCTTTCCAACCATATCTCACATGAGGGGTCTTGGCTAAATTTGGAAAAGTTCCCCCGGGGAGGGGGCAAAGTGGTGGTGGAACACCGTAGGTACATAACACCAATAAGTAGTCACAGACCTTTCCAACGATATCTCACACGAGGGGTCTTGACTAAATTTGAAAAAGTGTCCCCCAGGGGGGGGGCAAAGAGTGGGGGGACTGTCACCGGAAGTGCATAACATCAATAAGTAGTCACAGACCTTTTCAACGATATCTCATAAGAGGGGTACTGACTAAATTTGGAAAAGTGTCCTCCGGGAGGCAAAGTGGGGGGGGGGGCACCGGAAGTGCATAGCACTAATAAGTAGTCACAAACCTTTCTAACGATATGTCACATGAGGGGTCTTGGCTAAATTTGGAAAAGTGTCCTGAAATTTCATATATTATAAATAATATTTAGCGGAGGGCTCCATAAAAAAATCCGATCTAAAATGATAAAAGCGGAAAAAACTACCCTCGCAGTGGGGGCCAAATTGGGGAGGGGAGGAAGAAAGTCTCATAATATGAAAGAGTCATCCGAGAGCTTACCGATGACATATCACATGACTGGTCCAAAAAAAGTTTGAAAATTGCTCCCCCTCTCCCCCCGTGGCCCACTCTTTCATCCCGGAATTCACACAGCCGCCACTTTAAAATTTTTATGTTCAATAAATAATATTTATCGGAAGACTGCATAAAAAACCCATATTTAAAGTGATATTTAAATTTATTATAGAAATCGGCTACGGTTTTAAAAATTTGTTCGCCCCTTCCCACCCCCCCTTTGGGCGAAGAAAGGTTCATAGTATGAAAGAGTGGTCAAAGGGCTTTTCGATTATATGCCACAGGAAGGGTTCGGTAAAATTTTTTTTAATTGCACCCCATGAGTCCACTCACACGTCCTCCTCCCTCGAAATCACCCGACCCACCTTCCTCTTTGAAAATTTTATATTTAATAAATAATTTTTATCGGAGGGTTCCAGGTATGTGACATCTTGGTAGGGCTAAAATAAGAGAAACTTTGAAAATTAGGGCTTCATTTCACAGCTCATTGTCATGCCTTTTTCTCTATCTCGTCCCTTGGTACTCTCGATAAATTTTCTTACTTTTCTTCTCTGCCGAGGACGAGAGAAATCCTCGAAAAGCTTCTCATAGCGAAATGTTGAAAAGCGCGAGAGAAATCCTCGAAAGGCTTTTCATTGGGAGATTTCGAAAAGGACGAGAGTAAAAAGCGAGAGGCTTCCCATCGGGAAAGGTTGAAAAGGGCGAGAGGAAACTCTCGAGAGACTTCCCATCCCGAAAGGTTTAAAACCGCGAGAGAACCAACCATCGAGCAGATTCCCATCTGGAAGCGTCGAAATGCTGGAAAAATCATCGAGATGAGATTTGCCGAAATGCGAGGTGGAAATGAAGCTTTCAGAGTCAAACTTACCGCATTTCTGGTTTAAGTCATAATTTCTCAAAGGAGTCCATCTGCTTATCCAATCTCTTTGATAGCCTGTGAGCTAATGTACCCGTCGGTTCTGTGTGTATGCATGTACTGTACGTACGTATGTATGTACGTAACGCGATAACTCTTGATTAAAATATACGATTTACTTCAATTTTTTTTTATGTTCATTCTGAGAAGGCGTTCCGCTGTTTAGTTTTGACGGTTCATTGGTTAAGGATAAAGGGAGAGAAGGGGGGCTGGTCCCCCCCCCCCTCCTTAATTTAGATAAATAGTTTTTTCATGCGGAATTCTTCGATTTGCTCTAAATTTCGTATACCGGTTTATTATGTTAAGGAGCTTCCCTGATTAAACTTGGAGGTTCATTAGTTAAGTATGAAGGGGGGAAAGGGGGGTAGACCCCCTCCTTAATTTAGATAAATGGGTTTTTCATGCAGAATTATTCGATTTGCTCCAAATTTGGTATACCGGTTCATTATGTTAAGAAGTTGCCTTGATTAGATTTGGAGGTTTACGGGTTAAGTATAAAGGGGGAGAAGGGGGCTAGACACCCCCCCTTAATTTAGATAAATGGGCTTTTCAGGCAGAATTCTTCGATTTGCTCTAAATTTCGTATACCGGTTTATTATGTTAAGGAGCTTCCCTGATTAAACTTGGAGGTTCATTAGTTAAGTATGAAGGGGGGAAAGGGGGGTAGACCCCCTCCTTAATTTAGATAAATGGGTTTTTCATGCAGAATTATTCGATTTGCTCCAAATTTGGTATACCGGTTCATTATGTTAAGAAGTTGCCTTGATTAGATTTGGAGGTTTACGGGTTAAGTATAAAGGGGGAGAAGGGGGCTAGACACCCCCCCCTTAATTTAGATAAATGGGCTTTTCAGGCAGAATTATTTGATTTGCTCATAATTTGGTATACCGGTTTATTATGTTAAGGAGCTTCCCTGATTAAACTTGGAAGTTCATTGGTTAAGGATAAAGGGGGAGAAGAGGGGGGGTCTGTTCCGCCCCCCCCTTAATTTAGATAAATGGGTTTTTCATGCAGAATTATTCGATTTGTTCCAAATTTGGTATACCGGTTTATTACGTTAAGAAGTTGCCTTGATTAGATTTGGAGGTTTACGGGTTATGTATAAAGGGGGAGAAGGGGGACTGGTCCCCCCTTAATTTAGATAAATGGGCTTTTCATGCAGAATTATTTGATTTGCTCCAAATTTGGTATACCGGTTTATTATGTTAAGGAGCTTCCCTGATTAAACTTGGAAGTTCATTGGTTAAGGATAAAGGGGGAGAAGGGGGACTGGTCCCCCACTTAATTTAGATAAATGGGTTTTTCATGCAGAATTACTCGATTTGTTCCAAATTTGGTATACCGGTTTATTATGTTAAGGAGCTTCCCTGATTAAACTTGGAGGTTCATTAGTTAAGTATAAAGGGGGGAAAGGGGGGTAGACCCCCTCCTTAATTTAGATAAATGGGTTTTTCATGCAGAATTATTCGATTTGCTCCAAATTTGGGATACCGGTTTATTATGTTAAGAAGCTGCCTTGATTAGATTTGGAGGTTTATGGGTTAAGTATAAAGGGGAGGGGCTAGTCTCCCCTTAATTTAGATAAAAGTGTTTTTCATGCAGAATTATTGGATTTGCTTCAAATTTAATATACCGATTTATTCCGATATGGCGCTTCCTTCATTAGATTTGGAGGTTCATTGGTTAAGTATACAAGGGCGAAAAGGGGGCAAGTCCCCTCCCCTTAATTCAGATAAATGGATTTTCATGGAGAATTATTCAATTTACTTTATTTTTTTTTTCTATGTTTGTTCTGATAAGGAGCTTTCCTGATTAGATTTGAAGGTTCATTAGTTAAGTATAAAAGGATTAAAGGGGTTAGACCACCCTTAATTTAGCGATATGTTTCTTTTTTTCATGCAGAATTATCTGATTTGCTTCAAATTTGATATACTGATTTATTATAGTTAAGGAGTTTCCCTGATTAGATTTGGAGGTTCATTGGTTAAGTATAAAAGGGGCAAACGGGGAATATTTCCCTTCATTTATTTTTTCAGGGACATTATTCTTTGAAATAAGAGTATAATATACAGTTAGTGTTAATAACCTGTGAGCTCAATGCCATCAGTTTAACTGGCACTTATCATTTTATTGCTATTAACCGATGTGGGTTATGAAGCATAGTGGTTTATGTATTCAGTTCTGTATAGTCCTAGTTTCAAACTTTACTGTTAAATTTAATGTCATTTTGCCCCGAATTTTCAATGTTTCTCATATTTTAGCTCTGCCAAGCTGCCCCATACCTGGAGACTCAGATAAATACTATTTATTAAATATAAAAAGTTCAAAGAGGAAGGTGGGTGAATTCTGGGGTGCGTGAGAGTGCACAAAGGGAGGGTGGGGGCGGGTAATTTTCAAACTTTTACCAAACCTCTCCTTGACATATCATCGGAAAGTCCTTTCACCACTCTTTCATATTATGAACCTTTCTCCTCCCAGAGTTGAATTCCGGAAGGGGTTCGGGGGGGGGGGGGGAGCGGTGCGGGGGTGACTTTTTTTTTAATTGTAGAGATTTCTACAATAAATATCATTAAATGAGGTTTTTTAATGGAGCTCTCCGATAAATATTATTTATTAAATATAAAATTTTTAAAGTGGGGCTGCTTGATTTCCGGGTATATTCTAGGATAAAAGAGGGAACCCACGTGGGAGGAGTAGATTTCAAACTTTTTTTGGACCAGTCATTTGATCTATCATCGGAAAGTTTTCGGTTATCATCGCAAAGTTACTCTTTCATATTATGAACCTTTCTTCTTCCTTCCTTAATTTGGCGTCCCGAGAGAGGCACTTTTCGAACTTTTTTGAAATCGTAGCGTTTTTAAACATTTTAGATCGGATTTTTTTTACGGAGCCCTCCGATAAATAATTTTTAATATATAAAAATTTCAAAGAGAAGGATGGGCAGGGTATATTTTGGGAGGTAGGGGGGGGGGGGGGGGGGGCACGATAATTGGAATCCTGGGAGTTGGGACTCTTTTCTATCTTTTGCTGACACCCCGCATGTGATATATCATTGGAAAGCTCTGTGACTACTATTTCATTTTATATATCGCCCGCGCCCCTCCCCTTACTTTGCCCCCGAGCGGGGGCACTTTACTAAATTTAGCCGACACCCCTCATGTGCCATATCGTTGGAAAGTCCTGTGACCACTTATTCATATTATGCACTTTCCTTGCCCCTCCCTCCTACTTTGCTCCCCGCGGGAGTTTGTTTAATGTATTCCAGTCGAAGACTTTATAAAAATGGGGAAATTAAAGATCCAATCTCAAATGACGTAGAAAAATCAATAAAAAATTTTGATCCCTTTTATCATCCTTTAGTTAATATTTCTGCCACTAGGGGTGCTTTTGATACTTATTTCTTTGGCCATTTTTGTGCTAATTGCCGAAAAATTCCAATTTTTGATACTTAAACTCCCCTTACCGCTTCATAGCTACTCGCGTTTTTTCAGCTTTTTTCAACCAGGGGGCACCCTTACAAGACTTTTCCAGTCTTATGGCTCCTTTATAGTTTCCCTTTGGTTTGTTGTTTTTTTATTCCATCTGTTTTCAGTTACCCTATATTTAATAAAATCTGCCTTATATATATGTAAAAACAATGATTTCAATAATCGATTCTAGAACATCTCCTTTGTAGATTCTCGAAAGTAATCGATGACTGTATCGATTGTGTATTTTACGATAACGATTTTTTTCGATTGGTAAATTTTCGAGAATCGCCCATCACTAAGCCCTATCACTACTATGAAATTGTCGGCCAGAATAATAGCTAAGTTTTCCAATAACTGTTTTTAGCTTTTCTCGTTATAATCGATTGTAAAACATCTCGATTGTAGATTCTATGAATTAATCGATGGCTGTATCGATTGTGATTTTTTACAATGACGATTTTTCTCGATTGTCGAATTCTCGAGAATCGCCCATCACTAGCTCAGTATTACGTATTTTATGATTACATATTTAAAATTTTAAAATAAATCGACTGTTATAAACTTCGTAAAATTCTATTTGTAAATTTAGTTTTTGGAGGAGTGGGGAGTAAGGAGTGGGGCGCCAAAATCTATGTTTGCCCCGGGTGCAAAAAAGGCTAGTTTCGGCCCTGCATATAACGTACATTTAAAAGCTCATTAACAACAGGCATAATCATCATAATTTTTATGATATATCAGAGCAAGATGTTCAAGAGATTTTTCATAGCGGATGCTTTATCAGGCATTAATTGATTACTTTGATGTCCGCATTCGTCAGTTTTGCTCATTTAGCAGGCTTCTTTCATTCAAATATCTACCACTATTTCTTATTAGTAATATTCGCCTTAATTAATCTGTCATTAATTAAAACAAGCGTTACTATTCGGAATCAGTGGTTTTAATCTGAATAAAATAATCCGCTAAACTGGCAAAACAGTAGAGGAATTCGCACCTTGATCGATGAATTCGTGCCTTAAGCGTGAATTTTTGCTTCAAAAAACCGAAAATATATCGCGTATTAAGCGGGATCGCGTTATAGCCGTTGCGTATTAACCGTGATGTTTTTACATTAGCCTTATCGGTGATGTCAAGGGACCGAGAAAAATCCGCGTATTAAGCGAGATCGTGTATTAACCGTGAGCGCCTTAACCGGGTCCGACTGTAAAAAAATTTCGATGAAAAATTAAAAAATATTTACAAATATAAATTTGCGTTTTATGAATCAAGAAGATGAGATTTTTGAAATTACCCAGCGCCTATAGGCAGCTTGCTCCCTGGTTTTTAAACTTAGGCCTACATACATTTCCTGTCTACACTGTTTTACTGACTTGTAACTGACCAGCGGAACTTTAAAAATTTACTTATGTGTCCTTCGAGCGCGAAAGTTTCAAGAACCCTATTGCAAACATAGCGCAATCCAGTATCAAACTGATGCATTTTTTTCCGAAAGAGAGGGGTTGGGGAGGGGGGGGGGATTTAATCATCTTCAAGGTAGAAATTGTGGAATTTTAATGAAAGTGTTTCACTTTCAGACAATTAATAAGCAGAAAAGTTTGATGGTGCATGGGAGGGAAAATGTCCGTACGCCCCCGCCCTCCTTCCCCTCACCCGAGGGCCACTCCCCAAATTCATGACTGGCGACACATATCTTTTCAGCAGACAGTTTCTGAACTCTTTTATTACTAAATTCACTTGGAATTCGATTAGAAAAAAACGTGACTCAATTAATAGACTAGACGTGACCTACTTTTTTTTTTTTTCTCCGTTACTATTTTTTAACCAAAAAATTAAAATTATACAGATAAACTCTGGTAAGCCACCATCGCGACAATTTACAAGCGAAAAACACGAAACTGCACATAATAGAATAACAGCGCAAGACGTGATTTTTCTTCTATTCTTAGCTCCGGGGAACAAACAAAAAAATAATAATCAATTCCAGAGCAAAACACGGACTCCAAATATAACTGAATTGAAAAGATTCATCGATTGGAAATATTTTTCAACGATTGCCTCCATAAGAGTCCAAGAACATAAAGAAAGAAAAAGGGCGTTGAACTGGAAAGAATGAAACTTCGGCTCCCAATCTGGAGCCAATATCTTTAAAATCCGGACAGACATTATCAATACTAGGTGATGAACCCGTCCTACCCGGGGTTACAGAATATAGGTGATTTTTTTTCTTGGGGGGGGGGGGGGGACACTAATAGATTTACTTTCTTCTATTTTTACAAGATGAAAGTATTGGATTCGTGAAAATGTTCGAATTCCTGTTTTCGACTGATTTACACGTTTCAGGGGTCAGAGATCCCGAAAAACACGTTTACAAAATGTCTGTCTGTGAGTCTGTCTATCTGTCATAATGTATGTGACACAAATTTTGTGGGCGATCTATCTCAAGAACTAATGAACGGAATTTAATAAAGCTTTAGATTCAGTTAGTCCCTCATATAAATGGGTGATGATTACGTTTTGGTGTAAATCTCCCGGCAGGTGGCGCTGCTATGCTGCATTATTCATGATTTCCACAATAGCTATATCTCAAGAACTAAAGCATTTTCAGAAAATTTCAGATTCAGTTAGTCCTTCATATAATTTGGTGCTGATAATTTTTTGGTGTAAATAGCTCATTAGGTGGCACTGTTAAGCTGCATTATTCATGATTATCGCAATAGTTCTATCTCAAGGACTAGCGTACAAGTTTTCATCAAACTTCAGATTCAGTTAGACCCTGCTATAAATTAGTGCTGTTTAGTTTTTTATGTAAATCGCCCAACAGGTGGCGCTATTATGCTGCATTTTTCACGATTTTCGCAACAGTTGTATCTCAAGAACTAATGCAAGAATTTTCATCAAACTTTAGATTCAGTTAGTCTCTGATATAAATTGATCCTGATAAGTTTTTGGTGTAAATTGTCCAACAGGTGCCACTGCTTTGCAGACTTTTCACGATTTCTCCAATAGCTCTATCTCAAAAGAGAATGCACATTTTCATCATACTTTAAATTCAGTTAGAAGTTGACATAAGTTGTTGCTGATTAGATTTTAGTGTAAATCTCCTAGCCGGTGGCGCTGCTATGCTGCATTTTTCAGTTTTTTTCATATTTGTTCGCAAAGCACGGCATTGGTGGTTACCCTTGTTTAGAAGCTGTGTAATCAAACAGGTTTTCCATAAAATATATAATGTGAACATTAAAAAGGTCCACAATCTTACTTAACCCTCTAGGGACGAGCGACCGGTATTCGTGCCGCGTAAGTTGCTCAGAATCGGGGATTATTCTCAGCAGTAAATTTTTATTGTAAATTTTGCCTTATTGAATCCGAGAATTTTCCCGATTCAATTATGCAAAAATTTCTGTTTTAAAAAACCGGTGATTAAAGATTAAAAATTCTGTAAACGACGCTCGTCCCGAAGGGGCTAAAAGGCGACTAATGTAATGAAAAAGATGTTACAAGTTTAAAATATACATTTTATTTAAAACTTCTTAGTACTTTCAAGCCTTTCAGGCTCATCATCAGAGAATATCTTAATAATTAAATGTTGTTTATTTATACAAATACGTCACTTTGTTTTGAAAATGAGAGAGCCAATAATTATTAGAGTTGAAAGTAGAAGTAGCAGTAGCAGTTTCTTGGATTGAATTTAATTAGAAGAAATACATATTATTATTATTATCCATCAAACTGCTACTGCTACTTCTACGTTCAACTCTAGTAATGATTGGCTCTCTCATTTTCAAAACTGAGTGACGTATTTCTATAAATAAACAACATTTAGTTATTAAGATATTCTCTGATGATGAAACTGGAAGGCTTGAAAGTACTAAGAAGTTTTAGATAAATTGTATATTTTAAAATTGTAACATCTTTTTCATTACATTAGTCGCCTGTTAAGTAAGATTGTGGAACTTTTTAATGTTCACATTATATATTTTATGTTGAATCAAAGTGAAAAATTGCGTTTCGTCTTATGATTTTACAACAGATTTTCCAGTTTTCGGTAAAAATAAAATAAGTTCTAATATATGTTTTCAAGATAGCCATTCAATGCTTATAAAAGGGTGTTTCTAAAAAAAATATTTTTACTTTTATTTTTTGTGTCGTAATAAAATTTGTACAGGTTTTAATAAAATAAATGCATTTTCAATAGCGATACACTGAATTTTCATACTCTTATCTTATTAGATTTTTTTTTTTTTTTTTTTTACCGACATCAACATACAAAGGGGTCTCAGGACTCTTAAAAATTAAAAGAAATGAAAACAAAAGACCATTTTAAACATTTAATGCCTTAAAATGTACACAATTTTAAAACGCAATTTTTTATTAGGATGAAAGATATGAGTACATGTTCTTTCAATACATGCATTTGAAAAATTGCAAGATGCAGAATTAGCATTTATAGGGGGCTCCAAACTGCCAGACATTTGTCGAGCAGTAAATGGGTGTAACAGCTTACGCGCAAGATTACAAAATAAATTTTGCAACTAGAAAGAAATTTTTCGTCCCTAATTATACTTCAGATTGAAATAATGACCCTGAACCTAATTAAATTATCTATTTAAAGCATTTTTACATTTTTAATACAAAGTTGTGTTTAGTTAATACACAATTTTGAAAATTTTTAACAGTATAATCGCCTAAAATTTTTTTTTTTTTTTTTTAACAGTAAAACGGAAGTTTTAGGTCCAATTTATACAGACTAACATAACACATATGTTTTGAAAATTTCATCAAAAGATATTCAGAAGTTTTTGAAGTATCCTGCGCGTTATGCCCAAAAACATCATTTGGAGAAAAATGACGTCAAAGTCATACGCAGACGCTGCTTCAGCTATTGAGCGGGGATAATTCTAAAAGCCATAATTCCTGTTCTAATGGGAATTTTCAAGGAAACAATCATATCAAAATGTTCAGACAAGATAGACAATTTTAACATCTAACAAAAATTTAATTTTGAAAATTTTGATGCTGTAAGAGTTCTGAGACCCCAGAAAATATAACAACAAATAGAGTAACCAAAAAAAAAAAAAAAAAAAAAAAAAGAAGAAGAAGAATTCTCGTGTTAAAAGATTAAGGTCATTGTGGTAATTTTATTTAATTATATTTAAGTCTTATTAGACTTTATAGGCTTCGGGAAAAACATCACAGTTTAACCTATAGAAATCTGGCCATAAAAAATGCAGGACTCTTTACTTATTTTTCTTAAAGGCTCCTGTCCCTGCCGGAGAAGACACTCACGAGCTAATGCTAATCCTATGGGGAAGGACTTTTCTAATATCTCGTTTGAATTTCGACATTTTTAAATACTTTTTTTTTTGCATTGGATAGCCGAGGTCCGTCTCGACATCGCACCTTTTTTACTTTTTCGATTTTGGTCGTAGATATATTTTATAAAGTTACTTTTACTTTCAAAACCGGTTCTGAAAATGAAAGTGTCATTTAAAAAAATATCTGCAACCAAAAGCGAAAAAGGAAAAAAGATGGGATGTAGAGACGGATCTCGGCTATCCAATTAAAAATATATATATATTTAAAAATGTCAAAATGCAAACGAGATATTAGAAAAATCCCTCACCATAGGATTAGCATTAGCTCGTGAGTGTCTTCTCCGGCAGGGACAGGAGACTTTTAAATTGCTTATGAACTTAAATCAGAGTAAGAAATCGCATAATACGTGCAAAAGTTTTTAAGAAAGTCTACATTCTGAGAAATCGAGACACTGGGCGGCCCGCGGGTCGTGTCTTTTAACTCCCAAAAAACGGGACACCTGAAAAACTCAACCGATCTGAACCTTTACAATTTTGATGATGATGGATCGATCCGATAAGCACAGACTCACAAGGAAGTAGAATCCCTCTCCCCTGCACTCTGTTTTAAGAAACAAGATGAACACAAAGGGAGAGAAAAGTTCCAATAAGGTGAAGACAAAAGAACTTTATGGTGTTCAGGTTGCATTTGCATTTCAATAAAAATCCAACGAACAAATAAATAAAGCAGCGAAAACAACGCACGCTCTGAGAGGGTGGCTGTTCCGAAATAAATCAATTCGATTTCATAGGGTCGTGTCGGGAACGGTTCTGTATTCAACACGCACACATACACATATATATGTGTATGTGTGTATATATATATATAGATAGATAGATATAGATATTAAAGACTGAATTTGCAATTCACTGAACTTTCAAACTTTTCAAACTTTCAATTCGAAATTAAAAAGTAAATAAAAAACTTTTTTTTTCTATTGTTGTCGTTTTTCGTTCTTTTCAGTTTTTTCTTTTTTTTATGGTTCTTCCCTTGCGATGTTTATGTAGTTTTCCCATTCGACGTTTATTATTATTTTTTTAAGAGTGTGGAATATTTCGGGAAACATCAATCTCAGAAAGTACCAGCGAAGATCAATACTTTGGAATGAACGAATGGGAAAATTCCTCCCTTCTCCCTCTTCTAAATGAATAGGAAATGCTATTTTTTATTTTTTATTTTTTTTTCGATTTTGCATCGATAGCAGTTTTACGTAATCAGAGACTGCCCCTTCCCCCTTCCCCCTTCGGATGAAGTTAATCATTTGCCCCCCACTACATCCAATCTTGATTAATGTTTAATTCAGGCGGGATTGAGAAAAGGAAATTCGACTTTTTTTACGTTTGCCGGACACAAATCTCGCCCATTCTTTTATTTTGGGGACGATACATGAACATGATGCGATCTTTGGGGAAAGAATTGAAACTCCTTCATCGGGGAGGAAATGCACATTCAAATAAAGGAATAAATAAATAAATAATACAAATGAAAATAACTTTCACTCAATTTCTTTAGAGGGAAACCTCCAGTAACTAATACCTTAATGAATTTTTCTTTTTCAAATCACTGTTAAAAAACTTTAAAACCATTTTATACTTTTTTTTTTCTTTTGAAAGGATAATAGAGATAAATTAAAAAGTTACTGTTCACTAAATTATCAAAAATTATACATTGTGTTATAAAAAATAATTTTTTTAATAAATAGGGTCAATAACTCCAGCAACTGACAGCGATCCCATTTAGAAAAACCAATAACTGACCTGACACAAAATGAACCAGTGTCTGACACTTTGCTTGCAAAGATAATAAATCTCTCTATTCTAAAAAAAAAAGTAACTACCGCTGTCACCGCCGCCGGTTTTGAATTTTTTGTGACCGGAGGTCTTTCTTCGTTAATATTAAGAAAAATAATGCATACAAAAATATGAAAATCGGTAATATTATACAGAAATGTTTGATAAACACGCTGATGCAGACAGTTTTCAGATCGAAGAATTATTTTAAGAGATATTTAATGCTAAATTTGGACAAAATCGTTCCACTAAAAAAGTTTTATAGGAGCAAAAACTGTTCATAGGAATTTAATCATTTTTAGATCATTTTATGCGTTAGAATTTGCCGGAGTGCAGATTGCATTAATTTTTTTATTTTGACTAATTTTTTGAGGTTTTATTTCTACTTTAAATTCAGATTTTCAGCATTTCTAGAGATATTTTAAACAGATTTTAGAAAGTGATATTAATTTAAACTGTTGCCAACTGTATAAACAGCGGAAACAATAATGTTTGCTTCAATATATATATATATATATATATATATATATATATATATATATATATATATATATATATATTTATACGCGTAAATAAATTAAAAATTTATTTACACGTGACTATTATAAACAGAAAAAAACTTTGGAATTAGAATTAAATAATTATGTACAAAAAGCAGGAACTTATTGAAAATTACTTCATAAAAGCTATAATTACACGTGAATTTTAAGAGAGAAAGGAATTTGCAAAACAATAAATTTATTAACATGCGTTAGAAGTCTTAAATAGGAGAAATTACGTCCTATTTACGTCACATTACAGTTATTACATAAAATGAACACAAAATAATATTGCAAAACGGTTTAAATTTAGAAATTGCGCTAGACATTTATTTGATATTTTAAGAGGACACTTTTCAACTATTTTTGTTAGGAAAGCGCAAATAATATTTCATTTCTAACACAAGTATTTTCATGTGAATATTAAAAAGA
Organism: Maratus speciosus; assembly: GCA_963932465.1. NCBI lineage: Eukaryota > Metazoa > Arthropoda > Arachnida > Araneae > Salticidae > Maratus > Maratus speciosus. The sequence continues at coordinate 670,641,085 of OZ010786.1, read as the reverse complement.
GAAAGAATAGTTTGGTCAAAATTACGTCAGATTAAAAACGATTAATTTAAAATGTCTCATTTAAAAGAACTTTCTTTTCACTTTGTTAAAAAATACCAGGAGACAAAGACTCTGTTTACTTAATTCCTTTTATATTAGCTTATTTTGAAATGTTGTTACACGTGTCTACGTCATCAAGTTATTTTTATTTCGATGTTTTATTTGTATTTTAATTAATGTTGTACTAATTTATTTGTTTTTTCGTTATTTAAAATAAAAATTATGTCAATTTGTATAATTTGGCGCGTGGTTTGGCGATTTATATAATTTGACGAAATTGGTCGACGGGATAATCAAGTAGTACCGCAAAGGATTTGGCGTTAAAATTCCCCAATCAAAGAGAAATGAATAGAAATCCGTTTATAGAGAGATCGCCACTGTTTTTTAAATTATAATTCAATCTTTCGAAATATTTTTAAAGCCGATCAAATTAGCGTGCATTTAGAATCTACGGTGTCTGGACGGGGGTTGGCGAGCGTAGCACGTAGGGGGCCGAGCCCCCTAGTAATAATAAAAAAAAGTTATTTTATAATTCAAAGAAATTAGACTTTCAAAATATACTTTAATCTTTATTGAAAAAACAAAACACCTTATTTATATATGGTATCACACTACAAATGCATGTGTCCCTTTTTTCATGTTTTAAATTACACTGAAACCTCCCTCTGAGACCACCTCCCTGAACGACCATTTTTTCATGAAACGAAATTTATTCCCGTAGGCTCAATACTAATTTTACCTCCATTCAGAGACCATCCCAGTTGAACTCACTCCATGAGCGACCCATTTCTTTGAAGAAAATAAAACAAATTCCGTTTTTTCCTGGGCGCTTGAAAAAGGTTTTATTAGAAAAATAATTCCGAAAAGCGCATTATTCATCAAACTTCGAAACTAAGTTTAGAATTTGTTTTTATTCCGGTAACTTTTAAGTGTTTAAACAGCTTTGTCTCTTTTTAGGCAATGAATTTAACTCTTATGACAAATTAAGAATGACAGTCCATAAACTCCCCTGTCCTATTCTGTCAGGAAATTCTCAAAGAAACGGATAAATTAATGAAATCGTCTTCCCGTCCCCCCCAAAAAAATTGCATTTATTTACTGAATTTCGAAAGGACTTGGATATAAAAGTTATAGAAGATAAAACCATAAAATCAAAGCAAACGTCAATGCATTCATTTTTTAAACTCTGTAGAAATTAACTTATGCAATCGACTTTTGTTTTGATACTTAAATTTTTTTATTTTTTCCTAATGTGAAAAATAAATTTTAGTAACATTAATTGTTCCTTTCTTCAACCATTAAAAATCTAGATTTAAACATGACCTCCATTAAGGGACCACCTCTCGGAGCGACCCATTTTTATTGGAACAAAACGTGGTCGCTTTAGGGAGGTTTTACTGTATTAGTAATGCAGATATCCAATAACAGACATTGATGAACCAGTCACTGACAAATGGTATCAAGCCCTGTTAGAACAACTTAAATTTTAATGGTGTTAACTACAAGATAAATTTAATTTATTATTATGTTTTTTTAAACAGTTCAAACAATAGATTTCAACTTTCTTTAATATTATCAATAATTAAAACCTCTGTCGCAGACTGGTAAAATGAAATTAATGGAACCAATAGCTGGCATCCTCATTAAGCTAAACTAAATTAGAAATCATGGATCTAATGTATCACAGGCATATTTTAACTAACCAGTATCTTCTACCAGTATAACTTTAACCTTTTATCTCCTGACGGTACTTATAAGTACCACTCACTTTAAACTTTCATCCCATAGTGAATATTATTAATATTCTAATGGTACTTTGCAAAAACAGTCTTTTAACTCCACTTTATCCGGATACATGGTAGCAGTAGTTCTAGGTTTGTTATTTTAGCGTGGAAGGAGGCTATCTTTGATACAGTCGATGAGTTTTGTGCCGACATTTTTTACAGATTGTCACGCTCGTCTTTTTATTGCTGTAAACACAGTAAAGGATAAAATATAAGTGTTGGATGTTTTTTATGTTTTCATTATGATCTTAGAATACAGTTTGACTAGTTATTTTAGATGAATGGTGTATGTATTTGATTTAACAGTTGAATGACTCTCTGGTACTTATAAGTACCGTCAGTACACTGGGTGTTGGAGAAAAACTTTTTGTTTGCTTTTCATCTGTGTAGTTATCCTTCGTTTTCATCTGCTTTAAAATGTAATTAGTAAAATGTAGTGTAGTAATGATTTCCCTGGTAGTTCTTTTGTGTTTCATTGTTATTTTTTTATAGGAAATTGAAAAAGTTGCGGTACCGGCTCGTTTTTGCTATGCTAGAAATGGCATATGTAAATTCATATATTGCATATGTGGAGATGCGAGAGAACATGTTGTATCTGGAATATAGACGCCGCAAGGACTGCTAACAAGATCGAAACCTAAAAAAATAGTTTTTTTAACCCTTTCAGGGGCAAAGCATTTTATATTCTAAAGTGTTGAAATAAGTGATTGGCACCGGAATTTGCCAAACGATTTATTTGTAAATAAGAAAAAGCCTATATTTCACATACTTATTAAATCGAAAATACTTTCTAGTGCCATTTGAAATACCTAGTGGGTTTTCTGTTACGATATTTTAGTCATAGTGTACTGACGGTACTTTAAAGTACCGCTTTAATTAATTACCTCTAAATAATTAAATTTCTCACGGGTGAGTATTTTTTTTTTATGTTTAGCCTTTAATTTTCATTGTAGTAACTGAAAAAATATATTACATGAAAAGAATTGCAGTAGATCATAATGCAGTAGATAAAGGGTTCAGAAAAAGTTGAGGATGCTTGCATTATAAATAGATTAAGTCGAACTTAGATAATTCGAAGTGTAAGGGACCACCGCAAAACTTCGAATTATCCAAACTTCGAGTTATCCAAAAAAAATTATTTTTATTTGTAAAATAATCAGTCGCATAAAACATTATCGCAAAAAATATGTTTATTAGTTTTAAATAAAAAAACTACAGCTTTTTGAAATATTGAGATATTTCAGATTGCTTTAAAGAGCTTACTTGAGTTTTTTAAACGAAATCTTCAAGGATATCTACAGCTCGAAACACAGAATCACTCACGTTAGACTGTTTTTCTACATAACGACGATATTTCACTAGATAAACCACTTTTCAAATAACTGCATTAAAACTAGATTTTGTCATTTTTGAAAGGTTAAAAACTTCGAATTAAAGAAGTTGCACTTCGAAATTTCCACAACTGCTGAAAATAACCCGACCACTTTTCAAATAAACTGAATTGAAACTAAATTTTGTCATTTTTGAAACGGTAAAAACTTCGAATTAAAGAAGTTGGACTTCGAAATAACCTAGATTTTTAAGCATTAACTGAATACAAGTTTCAAGGGACTGACAAAAGACTTCGAATTATCCACGAATTTGAATTAAAAACGTTCGATTTATCCAAGCTCGACTGTAATTAAAGCACTAGCTTGATTTTAGAAATATTAAGATGGATGCCTCAAAATGGTACTTTTTGTGTTCTCAAAAATTTCTTCCTCACTCATTATGTTCTTGGCCTACTAGTGGTGAATAAATTGACTCCAAAATAAAAATAAGTGGCCAGGTTACCGCTAGATGGCATTACTTGGCAGAATTTTACAAGAAAATGCTTATTTGGGTTAGGGGCTGTACATATATAAATGTTATGAACTTTTTGGCAATTTTGGACCCCACTCAAGAGGATGCCTAAGTTAAGTTAACAATATGATAAACGTATAACACATTATTAAGTGAATGTGTTATACGTTTCATGTGTTATATGTTATGAGCAGATATCAAATACAACAGAAGAACCACAGCTTTGGCAAGATTATGCAGCGAAGAACCGTTACAGATCGATTTTAATAATAGCAAGTTAATTTATACATCAAGATTTTATTTACCATCCATAATCCGAGAATCAATAGAGATATTTTTACGCAACAAGAATATTTGCAATGATTCAGTGTCCCTTGATTTACCTAAAATTTGGAAAGAGGTGTTATGTAATTTTAATAACAATAGTAAAAATTAATCCACGCTCGCAAATAGCCATGATAATTTTATTTTTATTTTATGTTTTGTAATGTTTTTCATTATGCATGTTATCTCGTGACATTGTTTACCATGTTATTGTTTTGTTAAATTTTATGAAAATTAATCCACGCTCACAAATAACTAATTTAATCTTATGTTTGCAATGTTTTTCATTATGCATCATGTCTCGTGACATTGTTTACTATGTTTAATGTTTTTAAATTATGTGAAAATATTTTCTATCGTGAATGATTTTGAAAATGTCGCCGTTGGTGCTGTTACAGTTCAGTAATGATAGGGATATATTTACATATAATTTGGTAAAGCAGTAACATTTAAATTGACATTTTAAGCTAAAATAAAGGCAAATTAATTAAAATTAAGAGCAATTATACGAATAATAAGACAAACGGTTAACGTGACAGCAAAGTTAATTTTACCTTACAGAATTATGCCTAATACTAGTCAAGTGTAACAAGGGCTTTCTCGTTTCCGTTCGGAGGTTTTTCACAGAGAGAAAGAGCGGATATGGGGTCGTTTGCTGGAAAAGTCCCCTATGCGATATTTGAACCGGCATATTTTAAAGCGGTCAACAGAAAGTTCTATCTCAGCGGAAAAGGAAAAAACTTCTCACCCTTTGCGATATAAATTTCACGTTCTTGAGATTACCTTTAACCTGGACAGTTGTAATTTTGGCGGGAGAGGGATAAGAGTTGACACTGTAAAATCCGCAAGGATATCTGTTACAGGTATTATTTTCCGAAAACAGGAAGCCTGGGTCCGGCATAGCGTTACTTTAATATTTAAATTAGGTGTTTTATGTCGAAGGGCAGAGAAAAAATATCAGCGAATGGTGCGAGAGTCGCCCTTTGATTTGACGAAGGGGTGATGGTTAAGCACCCCCACCGTTTTTTTTTAAAAAAAAAAGAGAAGAAAAAGGGAAGTAAAAAAGAGAAGAACTCTAGAGAACGTATGGTCTTCCTTCTGCCCTGGTCTCTGTTAAAAGTTAGAATATGAAAAAAGATGAGTCGGGACTCCGGCTGGTCAGCTCTCGTCGCCTGGGATATTCAACGAATTCCAGAGTGGTCAAAGCTATGCTCGCGCCCTGCTAAAGTTTGTATAGAGGTTAGCTTCTGAGTCGAAACTCCGGCTGGTCAGCTCTCGTCGCCCAGGATATTCATCGAATTCCAGAGTGGGCGAAGCTATGCACTCGCGTCCCTGCTAAAGTTTGTATAGAGGTTCGCTTCTGAGTCGGAACTCCGGCTGGTCAGCTCTCGTCGCCCGGGAAGTTCAGTGAATTCCAGAGTGATCGAAGCTATGCACGCGCGCCCCTGCTAAAAGTTGTATAGATTTCGCTTCGGAGTCGGGACTCCGACTGGTCAGCTCTCGTCGCTAGGGATGTTCAACGATTTCCGGAGTGGTCAGAACTATCCACGAGTGCCCCTGCGGAAATACGTACAAAGTTTGCTAACGAGTTAATCACGAAATGTTAGGAATGGAGAACCAATACGGTGATTTGTGGAGAGACTTTTGTGGATTTTAACCAATTTAATGTTTTAAAAGAACTGTGATTTCTTGGTAAATACTATTATGGACTATTCAGCAGTTATCATGGAGTGATCGGTGAGTGAACTTTAAATTGACTGTTCTATTTATACGAAGTAATACACTTGAATGAATAATCAATAATGTGAATAATAGTTAATTGTTAACGGTATTTATGCTTAAATTATGTACGAGGGTTAATATCTGTCAGGGAAATTTTATTGCTTTAATATTATACATATTAAAATGTATTGTATTATGTTGATATGATTTAAATGTTGGGGTTTATTACAAATTGAAGTAGCACTAAAGTATAATGTATTGTTTTATGCTAATATGATTTACATGTTGGGGTTTATTGCAAATTAAAGTTTTTTTTTTTTTTTTTTTTTTTTTTTTCGCTAGATGCATTAATTTCCTTGAATAAACTAAGTATTTTTGTTTAATTTGATTAATTTCATTGAATTGATTATCCTTTTCAGTCAGTTAAATGATTAATAAGTATGTCGATTTACAGTAAATTTTCCTTAAACAAATAGAGGGGATGTTAATTTAATGTGTTAGTTACTATTTGAAATTTAAAGGGAACTTCGGGAAACTAGTTAATCTTAATTATTAACATAATAAATTAAATAATAATAATAACAGTTTTATAACAAACACAACGCAATTCATAAGGTAAAAGAATAATTTCATACGGTCATAAATGTCCGATGAGAACTTGTCATTCAGTTTTGTTGATTGTTTATCCTCCTTCATTAAATTTCCTTTGAATAATTGTGATGTACAAGTTAATTTAATCAAAATTTAAATGTTCATTTAATAAGAACTATTTATAAGTCCTTTTGTGGTAATATTATGTTATGTCGGGTTCTCATAGAAACGATTGGGTCGATTAATTATCCTGATTGTCTTTATTAGGATAGAGACTTATAAATATATTGCCCTAAATCATTATTTTGGTTTTATATTGATTTTAATTATCAGAGGGAGCTTTTGCATGCTAATTCGTGATTCCACGCAAAGGGCTATATGGGTATTAATGAATTAGGTTTTCAACTTCAAAAGACAATCGGAATAATTAATAGTTGGTTTTATAATTAACTAGTGATGTATATGAAATAAATATTTCAGGACCCAACAACAACTAAAAAGGTTTTTAAAAAAAAAGACTTAACAGTGCGACGAAACGATCGTCAATCTTAATAAAGATATTTTATGACTTTTTATAGCATTATTTCACTTAATCTGTTTATAAGTGATTATTATACATGTTTTTATGACGTATAACACATTTTAAAACACAAACTTAGAAACTTTCATCTATAGTACGAAAAATATCCGAATTCTTTTTTGCAGCACTATATATGATCCATAGGTATGCATATACGCTACACCAGGGGGCTCTGCCACCTTCGCGCTACGGTGCGTTCGTAATTATATAAATACGTGGCACCTAGAGTCGTCGTTTGGTCCGTCCCTCTGTCCTTGTATAACAACGCAAAAACTACGAATGGTTTGAAATTTAAAATATATACTCGTTGCAAAATTTTGTCGAATCCTTTCCAATTTTATGAAAACAGAATCAAAGCGTAGAAAGATATTCATAAAAGTTTTCTTCCTTCTACTATATACTATCCTACATCATGAATTCAATGATAACCCGTGATAGGTAAGGATTCTAGGTTGCCATGGTGATTGCGTCCTATTTAAGATGGAGTCGTATGATTCCCCTATTACTGAATTTAATCTATAGAATCGTAATAAAGTTCGTATTCATGCACACCAGTGCAACAGCTATTGCACCACGATCTGAATATTTATAAAACTAGTTAGAATACGAACGCACCTCATTTGCCACGTTTGACGTACAATTTCCGACTTGTTAATTTACCGACTGTCTTTAAGGCTTTAAATTCAGTGCTCTATTTTAGGGGGGAAAAATGAAACTGAAAGTGCAGTGATTTTCCATTTATACGAATTTTGCACACCCTTGTCCTATAGCAGAAAGAGAGGGAGAAACACGCGTGCGATCTTCTGAACCGGTCCATCCAGATGGAGAAGCGAGAAATAATGATCGTTGGAGGCAACTGCGACAGGTTCTATTTTTAGCAACGCACTCCACAATTGCGGGGGCAGTAGCACGACGAAAATCGATGCCTTTTACTCCTTCTCCTGCAATTATTAAAACGAAGAAAAAGATCTCTCTTGCTACTGACTGGGGTTTTTCTCTGCTTCGACTTCTGATGACTGGATCAGTCAGGGCTGCGAAAGAGATGATTAGGTGTGCGCATGTACACAAATAGAACGCGCACATACATTGTAGGATTAAAGAGTGAAGGTGATCGCCTATCATGACGGGGCTTCGAATTGTAATAATTTTTGTTCCGATTATTGTGTCGGTCCAGCTTAAAGTAAGGTGAAATAAATACCTCGCTTAATTACGTTAATCATCTTCAATTTTGGCATTCATGGGTGTGTTTTCATTATAATTATATTGGATAAATTTCAATTTTGGCTTATTTTTATATCATATACTTCTCTTTCACGCATTTGGTTTACACATGCAATTGCATTATCATACATAATACCTATAAAGATTTAGATTTTATATGGCCTATATATAAGCTAAAAATTGAATTCCATTATGTACCCGATCGACTATACACCAAAAAAGTATAGATTTATATACGAAATTTTTATTTTTTTATTTTAAAGATATATATATATATATATATATATATATATATATATATATAACCATTATATAATTACAATTCATCATCTATTTCCAATTACTAAAATTAAATTAATATATTTAGCTACAATACATAACACTGACATTATACAAAATGAAAATGAAACCTTTAACTTGTAATACAAAATCAAGCACAATACCACTAATTCGCTAGCACATTGCGGACGATTAATCCATATAAAACATGTGAAAAACCACTTTTGATACAATACCCTATTAAAGACAAAAGATACAAATAACCAGCGAAATAGTGTTGAAGCATTAAAAAACGTATAGTAGACAAATAATAGATCAATTGGATGGATGTAGCAGGGAGCTTATATAGCATTTCACTTTTTCAAGGATACATGAAATACAAATATAAGAAAAAACATAGTCGATTTCTGTAATAAAATCCAGCAATAAGCTAAAATTGAATTCCATTATGTACCGGGTCGACTATACACCAAAAAAGTATGGATTTACCATGCCATATAAATTGAATTAAATAAATCATTAATCAATCCAAGATCTGTAATAATGAACAATATGATTTTTTTTTTTTTTTTTTTTTTTTTGTAACATTTAATTATAAGACATATTCAGCAATAGAATTGCTATGACCATATCCCAATCTCAAATAAGTATCCCATTTAAGCACAGCAAAAATCCCGCCTTTTCAAATGGTATAGTTAAAAGTGAATCCTTACGGTTTCAAATCATCACAGCTTGCAGATAATATTACCATTCTTATAAATATAATAATTATAATTAACCTAAATAGTCTATATAATAAAAATTATTATGTGCCATTTTAAGGATCCTAGAATAAATTATTATATATATATATAAAACCATTAAATAAACATTACCGACCACCAACAAGAACTGTGAAATTATGAATAAAATTATATATATATATATATATATACTAGTGGCCTAAATTATGGAAATCTTTGAGGGAAAATGCTTTTTTGAAGTCTGGTGACTTATAACACTAAATTTTTCATACTAGTCATATCATAAACGACATACCACTGTAAAGATAATTTAATCAAGAATATCATGCAATGCAATTTGTTCAATTATGATTATTTTCTCAAAAGTTATAGCTAAACAATCCTAAAAGAGCAGTAGAACCTGATCAGGTTGATGTGAAATATTTTTCTTTTTCTTGAATGTAGCCAATGTGTATGTAGATTTGGCGTGGCAGACAGACGTCATTTTGTTTGATAATGTGTCACTTAAACCTAGGGTAGCATTTAAAAATATGAATGTCATCTTTTGCTATTGTTAGAAGGACGTTTATTACTGTCTTTTGTGATTGCTTTCCAGTTGCTAAAAGTTCTATGTGTCCTATAAATTTTTTAAGCTAGTAAAGCATAATAAAATTAGGACAACGTCATATACAATTGATTAGTTACACAGAAAGCACTGTATAATAATATTTAAGAATTGACTGAAAGCGAAAGTGAAGTGCAATTTCGGTAATCATCCTAACTTTGACGGAAAACGAAAACGAAAACGTCCAAAAAATTTTTAAAGTAATGAATACATACATAAATATACAGCTTTATTAATTAATTATATGTGTAATTATACAGGTGGACCAAGTTGGCTCTCTGTTCCCCTGTCCAAAACTTTTTATTTTTATATAAAATAAAATGTAATTAATTCGTCTATGACACAGAATGATTTTCTAATTGTACGAATTTCATCCCATTAAAAAATGTTTTAGGTCTACATGCCTTTATTTATTTTTTATAATGATTTTTGTAAAAGTTCTTTGTTTTAATAGAACTTTCTCACAGAGTATTCGAAACACTTCTGTGGTTTCAAACTAAACACTTTCTATTACTGTTAAATCTGCAGCTTTAAATGAGCGCTTGAAAAGCGTCTTCAAAATTTACTCCTATAGGCATTGCTTGCTTTATAATTTGCACTCACGTCTTGAGACATTCGTGACTGATCATTATAAACAGTGAAGTTCACAGCAATCAATAAAGAGTGTCTCATTGGAGCCGATACAGCTCCAATTAACGAAACATGTTGAAAATTTTCGAAGGAAGAAACGAGATTTTTGGAATACAGATAGGTTTGGTCCGGCCGAATTTTCATCAGCATTTTAGCCGAAAACGAATGTTTGGCGAAATGAAAAAAAAAAAAAAAAAAAAAAAAAAAACAGCGGCCAAACACGAAACCGAAACCAAATGTTTGGTTGATCTCTAATAATATTGTTAAGTACAGAAAGATACAGTTTTGAAGAAATTTTAAGTGTAAAGGAAGAAAATTAAGCAATGAATGTCTATGTCACGCAAAGTATGATTGGAAATCCTCTCAGTATACCCAAAATGAAATGCCGCGCTGGGATGTACAGTTCAATCAAAGTACAGTTCTGTGCAGAGTGCAATATTTTGGTCGGAATGCTAGATTACATGCAAAATATTTTTTATAAATAAAAAAAAAAGGTGGAAAATTTTGCGCTTGGCTAAAATGCAAATTAATTTGATGGAGAAATAATTAGGTATGTTATTTAGAATGGTTATTTTTCCCCGTTAGGATTTTAGCATTCAGACTAAAATACTGCACATTGCACGGTATTGTATTTTTAATAAACTGCATGGTCAGTTGATTATTTCATTTCATACACTGAGATAATTTTTTGTCCGCTAAACACAGGAACGTAATTCTTCTATTCCAAATTGTTCTTCCTCATGAACCATTTCCGGTCTTTACCAGTCTTGTTTTTCAAGATTTAGACGTCTCTTCATTGCTTTCAATTTTAATCCAAAATTCTTCATGACTGTAGCCTTTTGCGCATAAAAATATCCATATAGGAAATCTATTCTATATAAATATCCATCCAGCATAAGAAATCCATTGATTTCTGGGTAACTCATCAACTGTTTAAAAAGTTTTACTAATTTTATTATGCTTTACTAGCTTAACAAGTAATATAAAAATTTTGTTTTTATAGTCAATTCCTACTTAAGTCATCAAAGAAAAATTTAATATAATCCCTTAAGCTGATATTAGTTTTTGTCGCATTAAAATATCTCACTTTGTTGATTTTCTATAAGCAAGTAGGTTTACAATGGAACTCTATGGGAATTTGGCAAAATATTAGAGATATCGCCAAGTTGGCGTCACTTTTGGTGACTCATTTTGGTCGACCAAATTTGGCAATATATCGCCAAGTTGGCGGTATTTGGCGACAGAACAGGGTCCCCCCAATTAATCCTTCTATATATAAAACAAAGTTTTGATTTGGAAATGGACCAATGAAAATTTGCGTAGATATTCCCGGCAGATCGGCATCCAATTTGAATGCTTAAGCATGGCCTTTCTTCGTTAATTTTAAAAAAACTGTTGCATACAAAAATATGAAAATCTGTAGTATTATAGAGAAATGTTTGATAAACACGCTGATGCAGACAGTTTTCAAATCTAAGAATTATTTTAAGAGATATTTATGCCAAAGTTGGACAAAATCGTTCCATTAAAAAAGTTTTATAGGAGCAAAAACTGTACATAGGAATTTAATCATTTTTAGATCATTTTATGCGTCAGAATTTCCCGGTGTGCAGACTGCATTTAGTTTTTTAATTTTACTCATTTTTTGAGGTTTTATTTCTATTTTAAATTCAAATTTTCAGCATTTCGAGAGATATTTTTTACATATTTTAGAAAACTAGGGGGCTCTGCCCCCTACGAGCTACGCTCGTCAACCCCCGTCCAGACACCGCATACTCTAAAGGCACGCTAACTTGATCGGCTTTAAAAAGATTTCGAAAGATTGAATTATAATTTAAAAAACAGTGACGATCTCCCTATAAACGGATTTCTATTCATTTCTCTTTGATTGGGCAATTTTAACGCCAAATCCACTGCGGTACTACTTGATTATCCCGCCGACCAATTTCGCCAAATTATTTAAATCGCCAAACCACTCGCCAAATTATACAAATTGACATAATTTTTATTTTAAATAACGAAAGAACAAATAAATTAGTACAACATTAATAAAAATACAAATAAAACGTTGAAATAAAAATAACTTGATGACGTAGACACGTGTAATTTGCTTAAAGTCAGGTTAATGTGACATTTACGATCAACCATTATTGGCATTTAATCTTATAGTTTGGCGAATGATAGATTTTTGGTCGACGGGATAACTAAGTAGTACCAAAGATACAATCGCTGTTTTCGTCTTTCATTAAGTAAAATAAGTTAAACATTTCAAAATAAGCTAATATAAAAGGAATTAAGTAAACAGAGTCTTTCTCTCCTGATATTTTTTAACAAAACGAAAAGAAAGTTCTTTTAAATAAGACATTTTAAATTAATCGTTTTTAATCTGACGTAATTTTGACCAAGCTATTCTTTCTCTTTTAAATAATTACGTGAAAATACTTTTGTTAGAAATGAAATATTATCTGCGCTTTCCTAACAAAAATAGTTGAAAAGATCCTCTCAAAATATCAAATAAATGTCTAGCGCAATTTCTAAATTTAAACTGTTTTGCAATATTATTTTGTGTTCATTTTATGTAATAACTGTAATGTGACGTAAATATGGCGTAATTTCTCCTATTTAAGACTTCTAACGCATGTAATGAATTTATTATTTTACAATACCCTTTCTCTTTTAAAATTCACGTGTATAGTTTTTATGACGTAATTTTTAATAAGTTCCTGCTTTTTGTACATAATTAGTTAATTCTAATTCCAAATGATTTTTTCTGTTTATAATAGTCAAGTGTCAATAAATTTTTAATTTGAAGCAAACATTATTGTTTGCGCTGTTTATACATTTGGCAACAGTTTAAATTAGTACCATTTTCAAAAATAATGTAAAAATATCTCTAGAAATGCTGAAAATTTGAATTTAAAATAGAAATAAGACCTCAAAAAATGAGTCAAATTAAAAAAAGAAATACAGTCTGCACACCGGGTACTTCAAACGTATAAAATGATCTAAAAATGATTAAATTCCCATGAATAGTTTTTGCTCCTATAAAACTTTTTTAGTGGAACGATTTTGTCCAACTTTAGCATTAAATATCTCTTAAACTAATTCTTCAGTTTGAAAACTGTCTGCATCAGCGTGTTTATCAAACATTTCTGTATAATACCACCGAATTTCATATTTTTGTATGCATTATTTTTCTTAATATTAACGAAGAAATACCTCCGGTTACAAAAAATTCAAAACCGGCGGCGGCGGTGACAGCGTAAGTTACTTTTTTTTAGAATAGAGAGATTGTATTAATTTAAACTGTTGCCAACTGTATAAACAGCGCAAACAATAATGTTCGCTTCAAATAAAAAATTTATTTTACACGTGACTATTATAAACAGAAAATATAAAAAGCAGGAACTCATTGAAAATTACGTCATAAAAACTATATTTACACGTGAATTTTAAAAGAGAAAGAATGTAAAATAATAAATTCATTAATATGCGTTAGAAGTCTTAAATAGGAAAATGTACGTCACATTTACGTCACATTACACTTATTACGTAAAATGAACAAAAAATTATATTGCAAAACAGTTTAAATTTAAAAATTGCGCGAGACATTTATTTGATATTTTAAGATGATCATAATATTTCATTTCTAACAAAAGTATTTTTACGTGAATATTAAAAAGAGAAAGAAATATTTGGCGAAAATTACGTCAGATTATAATTGTCAGATTCAGATTATGATTCAATCTTCCGAAATCTTTTTAAAGCCGATCAAATTAGCGTGCTGTTAGAGTCTGCGGTGTCTGAACGGGGGTTTCGAGTGTAGCTCGTAGAGGGCAGAGCCCCCTAGTCAATTAAAATTTAATTAATGAATCTCTCTATTCTAAAAAAAAGTAACTACCGCTGTCACCGCCGCCGCCGCCGGTTTTGAAGTTTTTGTGACCGGAGGTCTTTCTTCGTTAATATTAAAAAAACTGTTGCATACAGAAATATGAAAATCGGTGGTATTATAGAAAAATGTTTGATAAACACGCTGATGCAGACAGTTTTCAAATCGAAGAATTATTTTAAGAGATATTTAATGCCAAAGTTGGACAAAATCGTTCCATTAAAAAAGTTTTATAGGAGCAAAAACTGTACATAGGAATTTAATCATTTTTAGATCATTTTATGCGTCAGAATTTCCCGGTGTGCAGATTGCAGTTAGTTTTTTAATTTGAATAATTTTTTGAGGTTTTATTTCTATTTTAAATTTAAATTTTCAGCATTTCGAGAGATATTTTTTACAAATTTTAGAAAATTGTATTAATTTAAACTGTTGCCAACTGTATAAACAGCGCAAGCAGTAATGTTTGCTTCAAATTAAAAATTTATTTTACACGTGACTATTATAAACAAAAATTATAAAAAGCAGGAACTCATTGAAAATTACGTCATAAAAACTATAGTTACACGTGAATTTTAAATGAGAAAGAATATTGTAAAATAATAAATTCAGTAACATGCGTTAGAAGTCCTAAATAGGAGAATTTACGTCATATTACACTTATTATGTAAAATGAACAAAAAATAATATTGCAAAACAGTTTTAATTTAAAAATTGCGCGAGACATTTACTTGACACTTTAAGATGATCATAATATTTCATTTCTAACAAAAGTATTTTGACGTGAATATTAAAAAGAGAAAGAAAAGTTTCGTGAAAATTACGTCAGATTATAATTGTCAGATTCAAATTATAATTCAATCTTCCGAAATCTTTTTAAAGGCAATCAAATTAGCGTGCTGTTAGAGTCTGCGGTGTCTAAACGGGGGTTGACGAGCGTAGCTCGTAGGGGGCAGAGCCCCCTAGTATTTGAAAAAACTGTATTAACATCAATTGTCATCCAGTACACGTTTTAAGAAATTTATTTCAACTTGATAGGATGAATAATAAGTATTTTATCAACAATTGAAAATTTGAACAAGATATATAAATAAATAAATAAATAAATATAGGGAGAGTGTGAACTAATAGTAGGAATTGAAAAATGGAAAGGAAACATAGAAATTTAGCAGCTTAATAGCAATCATAAAACACATTGATAAAAGTTTTGCTATCAGTATTAAAACAGGGCATTAACTTTTTGAAATATTGCCCTATATTTGATTGACTTATTACCAATCAAAATGAAATCAGTCCGTCACTCCAAATGTTCATATGTATTAGCTACATTCAACAAAAAGAAAAATATTTCACATCAAACCTAACCATATTTTCTGATTATTTGGCTGTAACTTTTGATAAAATAATTATAATTGAACAAACTGTATTGCATGATATTGTTGATTAAATTATATTTACAGTGGTACTAATTTGGTACTAATTGGCACAAATTTGGTGCTTTTTTTATACTAATAAAAACTTAGTGTTATGAGTCACCAAACTTCAAAAAAGCATTTTTCCCCGAAGGTCTCCATAATTTTAGCCACTAATGTATATTGTACATACATTTATGTGTGTATGCTTGTCTTTGTGTATTCTGTTTATTCCCCCTTAAAATAACAGTTTTAGGTTCGATTCTGGATTTCATTCTGCCAGAACTAACATCTTTTTTTCCAATTCGAACGAGATAGTAAAACCAGTAGAAAAAGATGGTGCCTGTAACGGAATGCTGCTTTAAATGGAAAAATGCCATGGTCTCTGTGGAAGGATAACTAATAACTTTTATCTGATAAGATTATATTTAAATGCAAATATATAAACATTTATGTATTTAGGATTTGAAACTACCAGATTATTTTGACTAATATTACAATTTGCGAGAACGTAGCGCCCGCTTTGGGTGCTATTTAGAACTAAAACAAAGAAACACTCTAAAGAAATTCCTGACTTCCCACATGACTCTTTTACAAGAATCACCCCAAGAAGCTTTCAACCCCTTTTTTTGTTATAGAATTTTCGAAAAGCGTTAGTCCATTTAAGGTTATTTTAGAACTTCATACTTTATATAAAAAAAATTTATAAAGCTTTATAAAAAACATCTGCAACAAAAATCGAAAATTAAAAACTAACAACGTTTAAAGATCGATCTTGGCAATCACATTAAAAAAAAAAAAAAAAAAAAATCTTGCAATGCAAATGAGAAATTTGATAAAGAACACTTCCATAGATTTAATACAGTGCGTGTCAAAAGTTTAAGCACAACATAAAATTTCAAAATATTTTTTTTTTTTATTGGCTGAAAGTTACTTTCCTTTTCACATGAGCTTGAAATTGCAGTTTTAAAAAGATATTTATCTCATATAATACAATTTATCAAAAGAACAAAAATGAGTGTGTCAAAAGTTTAAGCACAGTAGTTCTTTAGTCTTTAGTAGAACAAGAATTAAAAAAAATTAATAGTTGATTATTGCTTCATTCTACTGAATTGCTTTAAATATACTGTCTTCCATTGATAAAATGAGGTTTTGTATTGTTTCTGGTTCAATTTTAAACCACGCGCTCTGAATGGCATTTTTCAAATCTTTAACTGAAGAATTATGGTTGGTTGATTTTTTGACGGCCGATTATCTACACGAGGGATATAGGACCGGGGGGAAGTGCCCTCCGTGGGGGTCTTTCTAAGGGAACCTAATCCGTATTTACGCATGGAAAATCCACGGCTCGAAGAAAACCACGAAAACTCCGAACGATTAGGCCGACGGGCGCGATTGGGATCGAACCCAGCACTTCCCGTCTACCAGATTCGAGGGCAGAACCTCTCGGCCACTGGTGGGGCCTGAAGAATTATGCTTTCTATTTGGATAAATTGCATGAGTGAGAATACCCCCAAATATTTTCTATAGGGTTTAAATCAGGGCTAATTGCCGGCCATTTCAAAACACATACTTTTTTCCACTTAAGCCACGTTGAAACTGAGTTTGGGATATGGATCGAAGCATTATCATGTTAAAATAACCCTTTTTCTCCCCCAAAACCTCGGCAACAGGGAGCAAACGATTGACAAATGTCTCTTGAAAGTGTTCAGAGTTTTCACGACCACTGATGAATGCTAGAGATGTCTGACCATTTGAAAGAAATAGCCCCATACCATTACACAGCCACAACCATGTTGTCGGCTAAATATACTCCAAGGTTCTTTGCGGAGATCATGCCAATAGAACTTAAACCCATCAGGGCCATCGAGGTTGTATTCTTTTCATCACTGAATATGACATTCAGTCACTTATCACCAAATGACATAATGCTCTTTGGCCCACTGTTAATCTGGCTTCTTTATGGTGTCGTTTCAGACATGGTAACCGAGCCATTTTACGGTTTTTGATGTATTCCGATTCCAAAACTCTACTATGATCAGTTTTTTTTTTATATTTGTCCTCCAACTACATGTTTTATTTGCGAAAGAGAGTAATTACCAGTTGAAGCCAAGTTTCTGATGCGGCGGTCTTCGTGCAAACTGGTCACTCGAGACCTTCCTGAACGGAAGTTTCGCTTGAAATCCTTAACACGAGCCAAAACTTGATGAATACCTCGTTTTGATCTTTTTAATGCACTTGCAATTTCAGAAACAGACTCATGTTTTGCTCTCATACTCCAGATATTTATCACCTCCTCCTTTAAAAATTCTTTTGACTTAGGCATTTTGTACTAACTCAAAAACAACAACTGACTGCTTCTTATACACTCAGAAATCGTTTGCATGCGCAACCACTCACGTCAGTTTGTAAAATTTGCATAGAAACGATTTTGTGCTTAAACTTTTGCTCTATTCTTAAACTCCCTGGTTTAAAATAAAATTTTAAAAATGATTTTATTGAATTTGGTGTTAAAACTGCTATTATTAAAATATACAAAACAGATATTGAATTAAAGTGAATACTTAAAGTTTGATTTTAAAATTGTTATTGTGCTTAAACTATTGACACGCACTGTATTAGCTTACGAGTTTTTTCGCGTGACTACTGTAGGCTTTTAAGGGGTCTCTTCACTCACTTGAAAACACCCGCTCCGTAATGTTAAACCAATGGGCAGGTTGTTTTCGAATTTTTCGTTTAAATTTGAATATTTTTAAACGATTTTTTTTTTTTTTTTTTTGCATAGGATAGCTGAGCTCAATCTTTAATATGACTCTTTTTTACTTTTGCGATTTTGGTTGCATTTTTTTTAAAATAAAGTTACTTTCCCTTTCAGAACCGGTTCCGAAACTGAAAATAACTTTTTAAAAAATATATTCGCAACCGAAATCGAAAAAGTAAAAAACAATCATTTTAAAGATTGAACTCAGGTATCCTATGCAAAAAGATCGCTTAAAAATGTTCAAATTTAAACGAGAAATTAGAAAACAACCTCTCCATTGGTTTAACATTACGGAGCGGGTGTTTTCAGGTGAGTGAAGAGTCCCCTTAATGAATGAGGCAGTGATTTTGTGAATACTGAACACACACACAATTAAAAAAAACCGCTAAAAACCCCGCTAATTTTACATTTTTCATGATCCCCGTTAACCCTCCGTCTACCAGACGGGTCCATTGGACCCGACAGGTACATACAAAATATTCATTCAAACCAGAAATTTCTTTAAAATAAACTAAGTATATAAACCAGACAAAAATAAGGTAAATAAATAAGTTAAATAGTTTTAAATAAAAATTCTGGTGTAGAACGTTTTATTAAAACTTGAATAAAATTCCCGGTAGATCTAGGGTTAAGCATCGTTTCGACTCAAGTTATTTATTTGAGATTAGCCTTAGATAACTGAAGCATTTCTATACAGTCATTTTCTTATTGAGATAGGGATAGATTTTGTTCTCGGCTCTCGAGTGCCTTCGAGCTACGATACAATCTCCGATCGCTTTAAGAGCACTTATGCTCTAGAAAAGATTAGAAAAGCGCAGTCCGTTTTTTTAAGTGCTGTCTTCAGTTCCGTAAGCTCCAACACTTGGGAACCAAGGCGCCGTCAAGGATTTTTAAATTTCATTGAATTTTCTCTTATCTTGAATCATTTCGAAAAAAGAAAAGTAAATTAAGTAAACTTTATTTTTCCCAAGTGACTTAAGGGAACAGATATCTCTGAGATGCCAGAAGTTGGCGGAAATTCCGGGTGACGTGAACTTTTTTTCAGTGAATGTGTCCAGAAAAAAAAAAGGATTTTTTATACATTTTTGACACAATGAAATCGGCTGGATTTGAATTCTGGACTACAATCCCGAGCGAGTCGGGTTGTACCCGAACCGAACAGGAAAATTCTGCCTAAAGTCAACCCCGAACTCGGCACACTTCAACCCGAAACCAACGCTAACCCGAAATCAAAGAAAATGAATCCATATTTTAATACAATTGAGTAAAAGTAATCATCAATTATATCTTTGATATCAATTTTATCTTGTTGGTATAAAAATGAACTCATATACACTCATTAACATTCAGATATACAGTTTATTATTATTTTTATTTATTTATTTATTTATTTATTTATTTTTTATTTTATTTTATTTATTTATTTTTTTTTTTTTTTGCTGCAAAATATCCAGGACTGTATTTTGAAAAGTCATGCCAATCTGAACCTGAACCAAAAGAATTAAAACTAACCCAAAATAATTAAAGTCAACTGGATCAGTACCGAAAAAAACGTTAACCTGAACCGACTAAATCGCACGTGTAGTCCGTAAAATCGGGTAACCCGACTTAATGGAGGACTTTGCGCTGGACCTCTCGTTTTAAAACTGAAGGCGTTACGTTTGCATCCCTGAATATTTGATTATATCAGAGCAATATTTATGTCTTATACTATGTAACATTTCTTTGAAGAGTTTCCCAATAGAACTGATTGCAAAAAGGTTTGACAAGGATTTAAAAATGGATTCAATACCTCATCCGCCGGCCGATTTTAGAAGGCACAGTTCTCTGGCCTAGAACATATTCGACCCATAAGGTTATATCGTATGTACCGTCTGGAAGTGTTCACTCACACATACATCTATAAATCATGATTACACTCTTTACTCTCTTTGGAAAATAAAGGCTTATAAAAGGAATTTTTATAAAAAGAATGGCATTTTTACAAGACACTATTTTTCAGATGAATAGATCAGTAACTATATCACTTCTATGCTTTATTATTTCATTTTCTACTATTAATTCACACTCCCCCTATATTTATTTATTTATTTATATATATATCTTGTTCAAATTTTCAATCATTAATAAAATACTTATTATTCATCCTATCAAGTTGAAATAATTTTTTTTAAACTTGTACTGGATGACAGTTGATGTTTATACAGTTTTTTTCAAATATTAATTAATTCATTAAATTTTAATTAATGAATTTTAGTTTATATGGGAGACAAAATGGCGGCCATTGGTTATTGAAGCATTTAATGCATCTTCATGTCTATAAGGAAGGGGGGTTACCATAGAGACGACCCTGTTCTGTCGCCAACTTGACGATATATCGCCAAATTCGGCGGCCAAAATGAGTCGCCAAATGTGACGCCAACTTGTCGATATCGCTAATATTTCGCCAAATTCCCACAGACTTCCATTGTAAACCTACTTGTTTATAGAAAATCAACAAATTGAGATATTTTAATGCAACAAAAACTAATATTAGCTTAAGGGATTCTATTAAATTTTTCTTTGATGAGCTAAGTAGGAATTGACTTTAAAAACAAAATTTTTATATTACTTGTTTTTATCTGAATCTCAATGATGGATGATGGAACGACACGAGTAGAAAAATGCGTGGAGACTCAATGGTAGCAGTTAAAGATTAATGCTGATATCTTAAAAATGACCAAACTCATATCTACAAATCTTTAAAGCAAAAGTATCCAACCTTTTGACTTAAAAGGAGTCGATTCCAGGAGTTAAATTTGTTCCGGGAAGCATTTGAGGTAAAAACATTTTCTTGGGCAATGATACGTAAACTGCACCAATGAAGAAAAAAATAACGAAGAAAAAAATGTTAAAAGAAGTTAGAAAATAAAGAATATCCAACATGATAAAAATTTAAAAATGGGGAAGAACACAATGGCTGACGTATTTTCTTTTAGAAATCATTTTTAAATAATTGAGCATACTAGACATTCTATCTTCATTCGCCTAGCTGTACACAGCGCAGTTTTGAATGATTTTTATGACACAATTAAAAAAATCTTCAGCTGTTTTGAAAAGTATTAAAAATGGTGTTTTAGTGTAATTCTTTAAATATTAGATTAGTAAATTCTTAATCTTCCGAAAATTGAAAGCTTCATCACACAAGGCCTACCATTAGCCATTATAATATTGAGCTGATTCAACTTAGAAATTCAAAATATTTGCCATTCTCTTTTAAATGATAGCTAAGAACTCCTTTTAATTCGAATGTAAGCTACTAATTATACAAGCATAAGTCATTCAGACTAAAGATCTCAAATGTTGCTTTATCCAGTGAACTAAAAGAACCGAGCATTAATAAAAATTATCACCAACTGCTGAAACAACGGTAGTACACTTTTGGCCTTCTATGGTGAAGCTTTCAATTTTCGGAAGATTAAGAATTTACTAATTAGGAATTTATTGGGAGTGCAAGTTAGTTTGGTCCGTTTTTTTTTTTTTTGTGTGTGCAAATATGCATTTATTTCAAAACAAAATAAATGATTAAATTAATCAAAGTATTGTCCATCGCTGGCTACTACTTTTTGCCACTTCTAAGGCAATTTTTGAATTCCATCTCCGAAAAAAATAACTCGTCTTTTGAGCTGATCCAAGTTTGGAGACAATTATCGATTTCTGCGAAAGAAATTAACCGATGACCTGCTAAATCGTGCTGCATCCGTCGGAACAACCAGTAATCAGAAGGAGCAATGTCCGGAGAATACGCGGGTGCGGTAAAACATCCCACTTGAGCGTTTCCATATCTTTTTTTACGACTTTTGCGAAAAATCCCCTTTCAACGCTATGTTCACAAGGCACCCAATTTCCTTGCTTTTGAATCATTCTCATGGGATTCAATAATACAGAAATGGCTTGATGTCTCTCTCCCAATGATTCTGTTCGAACCTTTTGCATTTTACTCTGATCTTCATCGAGGATCCAGTAATGCCTCTCAATCTTTGTCTTCGCATTTTTTGGCTCTCCAGAGCAAGGCTTGTGTTCAACATTGAAATCACCATTCTTGAAACATCGAAACCATTCCCCCCTGCGTGATTTATCAGTTGGGGCAGTGTTACCATAAATTTCCACAAGCATTTGATGGGCTTCAGATGCACTTTGCTTCCAATGAAAGCTGAAAACTAAAACCTCCCGCAAATATTTACAAAATGCCATTTTCCCGCAAAATGCTTAGTTAACACAAAATTTGACATATTCAACACAGTAAAAAAAAAAGTTTTTCAGTGAAACTCAAAACAATATCTACTGAATATGACAGATGTCTAACCTCTCTAAAACCACCGAAATCAGCTGTCACTATAAAACATGGGGGAAAGAGATAGATAGAGACGCAGTAAGGTGGCTGGGGGTGACGCCAAAAAAGTAACCCTAAAATCAGCTACAGTAGGCCCAAACACAAGCACGTTCTTTCACGAAAAAAAGAAGAAAACTTTTAGTAATACAATTTTTAATTCATAATGCAATGGAATTCTGTTTTAGAATGCTTAAAAATAAGCAGATGACTTTAATTTAGAGAAAAAATGTACGGGTGATGTCAAGGAATTCGTCCCTGTTCCAGTTGCTTGTTTTGTTTGGGCCGAGTGAGAACATTTAAATTTGAGCGATAACGCGGATCCTATTGTAAACCGTTTTTACGGCATACTGCATCTCCATCTATCTCTTTTCTCCATGACTATAAAACATTCAGAGCAGGTGGCGCCATCTTTTGAAAACGGACCGAACTAATTTGTGAACCCAATATTAATCTAACATTTAAAGAATTACATTAAAACATCATTTTTGACATTTTTCAAAACAGCTGGAGAATTTTTAATTGTGTCATAAGAATTATTCAAAAACTGCGCGGTACAGTTAAGCGAATGAATATAAATAAGAAACTATCGATCTTTGTAATCGTCAGACTAATTTCTTTTTTCTTTTTAGATTTTTTTACTATCCGAGCGAAGAAAAGCGAAGCTGCCATTGAGCTCTCCACGCAAACAGGATAGAACAAAGCAAAAAAAGCACAAGTACGATGCAGATGTCAGGATCTCACTCAACCGCGAAACGATAACGAATGAAAAACACCCGTAAAAAAAATTCTTTTTACAAACCACACGTTTCATTCATTTTTAAATTTTTCTGAATCACTTGAGGGTGGGCATGGGGGTAGGGGGAGACGATTGCAGTCATTTTGTAGAGGGTGTGTAGTAGAGTGGAGTGCCGTGAGTCATTAGCCTCTTCCAGAAAAGCAGGCACGTGTCACGTGATCAAGAGGAGGTCGAAATCGTCAAAGGAAGAAGAGGGCACGCGATGTCCAATTTTGACGGGGTAAATCCTTCTTAAATAGGCTTGTACGGTTTGCCACAGCTTTAGTCTTACCGGTTTGGTAATCATGATTCATGATGCACTGCAACTAATTTAATAAGAAGTTAATATAGAAAAAAAATCTAGAAATAATTCTAGAAAAAAAAGTAACTAACTCTTCTGTTTGTCCTTGTCACTGTAGTAATTGAATTTATTGTGATCGAAGATTTTTCTCGGCGTATATAAACAGTAAACAAAAAAAAAAAAAAAAAAAAAAAAAATCTATTGCATATAAAAATGTGAAAACTCCTAGTTTTATAGAGAAATGCGTGATAAGGACTCTAAAGCAAGCACTTTTTAAATCAAAGAAATATTTTAAGCTCCATTTAATATTAAAGCCGGTCAAAATATTTCAATTATGGAAGTTTTATAGGCTCCAAAGCTATGCATAGTCATTTTACCATCTTTTGCAGCAACGTACTGGACTAGATTGAGGTGTGTCCAGTCATTTTTTAAAATTTGTTTCTATTTTTTATTATTCAAAATTTCATTATGCGAATAGAGATTTATTTTATATTCTGAAAGAGGCAGGATTTCTAAAACAGACTTCATTTGTGCAGTTTTTACTTTATAAAAAGTGGGGAAGGATTGTACTTTGTGCCGATGTATTAAGAAAGAGAAACAACGTATAAAGACACAAATAAAATATGTTTAAAAAGCATACAGCTGTTTCAAAACCTCTAAGGTTTCATCATCAGTGCTTAAAATAAAAAGTAAAATTAAAACACTGTGTAAAAAAAAGGGGGGGGGCAGAGAGTCAGAAAGGCGTGAGAGCTGAAAGGTACGCCTTTCTGACTCTCTGCCCCCCCCCCTTTTTTTTACACAGTGTTTTAATTTTACTTTTTATTTTAAGCACTGATGATGAAACCTTAGAGGTTTTGAAACAGCTGTATGCTTTTTAAACATATTTTATTTGTGTCTTTATACGTTTCCTCTTTCTTAACAGTTTTTACTGTCTATATTATAACGGAAAAACGTGTCTGTGTGTAATGCTGATGTCATTTTGCGAATGGCAACAGCAGATGATCCGATTTTGCCTTTACTGCAATTTTTTTAATTTTTTTAATTTCTAGGCACAAAACTTCCAGGCATTATTTTCAATTTTACACCGTCTGAAAGAGAAAATAATGTACTTTCAAATGCAATTTGTTTGAAAACTATATCGCAATTTGCTTGAAAACTGTACTGCCATTGACTCAATTTTTATTGTTTTAAAAATAATTTTCAAGCATGATTTTTTAAATCTATTTCTATCGTGTGTAAACGATTGTGAAATATAAATCCGCTTGCAATTAAGTTACTATAAATAGCTCATCATTTGTTTTCAGCTAATGTTCTATAACGAAATTAAAACATCCATAAATCAGCCAGTAAAACAATAAAATATAAATAAACACAAATTTAAGGTATGTAATCGAATTTCGCGCTTAAACCACTGAAACGAAACGAATCAAAAAGGCTTGTTGTATCTTTGGTGATTTCTTTAGTTGTTAAATCCTGACGCCAGACCAGCAGGAAAATATCGCTTTAAAGGGGTCTCAGGACTCTTAAATTGGAAAAAAATTAAAAAAATAGATCATTTTCAACATTTAATATCTTAAAATGTATATGATTTTAAAACGCAATTTTTATCGGGGATGAAAAATATAAGTACTATGTTCTTTAATTTCATGTATTTAAAAATTGCCAGATGCAGAATTAGCATTTTTAGGGAGTTCCAAACTATCAGACATTTGAAGAGCAGAAAATGGGTATAACAGCTTACGCGCAGGATTACAAAATCAATATTGCAACTAGAATGAAATTTTTGATGCCTACTTATGCTTCAGATTATTGTAAGTACCCTGAACCTCAATAAATTTGTATTTAAAGCATTTTTACGTTTTTAATACAAAGTTGTATTGAGTTAATACAAAAATTTTAAAAGTTCAACAGTATAATCACCCAAAAAACATTTTTTTAAGAATAAAAAGGAAATTTTAGGTTCAGTTTATACAGGCTAACATGAAATACGTGTTTTGAAAACTGCACGAAAAAGTATTCGGAAGTTTTTGAGATATCGAGCGCGTTATGCCCCAAAACCTCATTTGGAGAAAAATGACTTCAAAGTTTAGTAAAGGCCGCTTCAGCTATTGAGCGGGTATAATTCTAAAAGCCATCACTTCTGTTCTAATGGGAATTTCAAAGAAAAAAATTACATCGAAATGTTCAGAAAAGATGGGAGTTTAACAACAACAACAAAAAAAAAAACGAATATTTTGAGGTTTTAGGAGTCCTGAGATCCTTAATACATTTCAAAATTTTATTGGAACGCATTATTGCTGTTTTTCGTATAAATACGATTTTTAGTATTGTTTACGGGCATTCTAAAAAATATATTAGGGGCTATGCATATATAACATTATCATTTTAGGGGGTAGGGGGGAGGGTCTGGCACATGATATCGTAAAATATCTCTAGGGGGATGGGGGGATTTGTCTTTTGATAGCGTTATCATTTTTGATCCAAACAAAATTTTTCTTTTTATTTGTAACTTGGTTTTTACATCAAAATAGTATGTTATCTATTTTTATGAAAATACAAAGTTATTATTAAAATCATTAAATGATTATAAAATTATTTAATTTCAAAATATGGAATACCCCCAACGCTTGGTATTCCTATCCTTCTGTCATACGTGTATGCGTATGTAATCCGGTATTCGAGAAACCGTATGGAAGATATGTTTGAAATGATACTTGTATGTTTACCAGTAAATAAAAGAGAGAGAATGTCGTCCACCTGTTTTGTTGATAACAAGTTCTGTCTTCCCCGTCCCATGCGGGATTAATTGGAAGAAGACATAATTATTGTTGAGTGCATTATGTAACAAAAAGCTATTATTAAATACGTTTAAATAATAACTATTTCTTTTAAATGTTATTTGATATAAAGTATTTAATATACACTGGTTATCAAAAATAAAGGAAAAGTCACAAAATGCTAATTTTCAAATACGCGAACACTCAGAAGGCAATAATATAATTCGAGTAATTACAATCTCTACAACACAGCTTGCCCAAGTAACATCTCATTCATGTCACAAGTGTCACAGTCACTACGGTGAAGCAAAAAAATAGGAAATTCGATACATCTCATTATGAGTCTCAAATGATCACTATATGTGACTCAACTGAGAAGTCAATGTAACTGCTGCTTTGTGACGAGTCACCAGGTGACTTTACAATGTAGTTCAATCGTGACTCTCATGTGACTGTCATTTTTAGACTCAATTTCATAGTCATCATGAACATTGCATTATGATAAGTCACCAAATAATATCATATTATACTCACATGGAGACTTTTCCCAAAAGAGCACAATGGTGACTTCACAGTAGTCTCTCTGTCACCTAAAAGTCATCATGTGACTTTAATGTGACATTATTTGGTAACTTATCACAATGCAGCGTTCACGATGACTTTGAAATTGAGTCTTCAAATGACAGTCACATGAGAGTCACAATGTAACTACATTGTAAAGTCACATGGTGACTCGTCGCAAAGCAGCATTCACAGTGACGCCTCAGTGGAGTCACATATAGTGATCATTTGAGACTCATAATAAGATGTATGGAATTTCCTATTTTTTTGCTTCACCGTAGTGACTGTGACACTTGTGACCATGCGTGACATGAATGAGATGTCGTATGGACTAGCTGTGTTGTAGAGATAGTAATTACTCGAATTATATTATTTCCTTTTGAGTGTTCGCGTATTTGAAAATTAGCATTTTGTGACTTTTCCTTAATTTTTGATAACCAGTGTATAAAGTGATATTTCATTAACTTCTCTTCATTTGAATCGATAAAGTGTGCGAAAAATAAATGATATCACTCCAAAACAAAAGAAATAAATTAAAAAAAATCAAAAGAATTTTTAAACAATGATAACGATATCATTACGGGGGGGGGAGGAAGGGGGTCGAGGAATGATAACATATGATATCGTAAAGGGGGGGAGGGGGTCCAAAATTTGAAAAAAGTTGATAACGTTATATAAGTATAGCCCCTTAAATGTAAAAAATCTATTAGAATTATCAATAAATAAAAAAGTAAAGTCCCCAGTTAAACTGATGGCATTGAGCTCACAGTCTATTCACACAAATTGTATATTATACTCTTACTTCAATGAATAATGCCTTTCGAAAAATAAATTAAGAGGTGGGGATTAGCCCTCCCCCCCTGCTTCACATCTTTATACTTAATTAATGAGCCTCAAAATCTCATCAGGGAAACACCTAATCAGAATAAACTAGTGTACCAAATTTGAAGCAAATCGAACAGAAAATCTGTTTATCTAAATTAAGGGGTATTAACTCCCGATCCCCGCTTTATACTTAAACAATGAACTTCCAAATCTAATCAGGTAATTATCATAATAAAGCGGTATACCTAATTTCAAGCAAATTGGATGAGAAAATTCATTTATATTAATTAAGGGGGTATTAGCCCCTCGTTCCCCCCTTTATACTTAAACAATGAACCTCCAAATCTAATCAGGGAAGCGCCTTATCAGAATTAACCGGTATACCAAAATTTAAAGAAATCTGATAATTCTGCATGAAAAACCCATTTATCTAAGTTAATGGGGGATTAACCACCCTTACCCCCTTTATACTGAACCAATGAACCCCCAAAACTAATCAGGGAAGCACCTTATGAGAATGACCCTAGAAAAAAAAATTGAAGCAAATCGGATATTTCTGTCAAGAGTTATCGCGTTACGTACGTACGTACGTACGTACATACATACATACGTACATACGTATGTACATACAGAACATGCGGGCACATTAGCTTTCAGGCTTCGATAGCCTGTTAGCTAAAAAGCAGTAGATCCGCGCGAAGCTTTCTCAACGCAATCATTGATATTATTTGTTGATACGTTTTTTCATTAACTGCAATTTTTTATTTATCAAACAACGCGTTTTAACTATATTTAAACTATGGATCGACAGAAACAGGTTCTTAAAGCCGAAACCGAATTTCGATGGATCTACCTATTTTCGGCCGAAAATGAAAACGAAAACGTCCAATTTTTTTAAAGTAATTAAATTGTATGTAATAAAGTAATTAATGTATACATAAATATACATAATTATTAATTAATTATACGTATTTATCAAATATGCATTACTTAATTTTGCGTATTTGTTAAATATACATAATTATTAATTAATTAAACGTGTGATCCAAATTGGCTCTCTGTGCCTTAGACCCAAAACTTTTTATTTTCATATAAAATAAAACGCAATGAATTCCTCCACGACACAGAAAGATTTTCTAATGATACGAATTTCATTTAATTAAAAAATATTTTAGTTTTATGTATACACACCTCGATGTATCTTTTATAATAGTTTCTGTAAATGATCGTCTGTTATACTAGAACTTTCTCAAAGAGTATTAGAAACACTTCTGCGGTTTCAAACTGAAAAATTTCTATTCAGGCATGAAAGTGGAAAATGGGGAAAAAAATGGAATTTTTTTTTCCATCTGTGCAATATGACCAAACTTTAGACACAATTATAATAATAATTATAATAATATATAATAATTTAGACACATTTTAACAGTTATTGATACAATAAAATGAATTATAACTGTACATATTATTGTTATTTTCTTTTTGTAACTTAGAAAGTATTAAAAAAATAATAATAAAATAAATGTATAAATTCATTAAATAAAAAAAGAAAACTGGAAACAGTTTGCTAAAAGTATAAATCCATCCAAATGTATCTGATGAACGTATGTGAAGTACAAAGATTAATTTTCAAAAGAAATGTATTATTTTGAATGATATTTGACTGTTACAGAATCTCTACACTAATTATATGCACGCCAAATTGATCTTTACTCCAGAAATACATTTCCAAAAATGCATCGCTGAATTACCCCAGAAGACGTTTATAAATAGAATAAAGAATTCTATTGCAAAAAGAACCTCATTGAAACTTCCGTTCCCTAATTAAAGAACTTAATTTACATATGCTTATAATAAAAACTCGCCTTTGATTTGATAGTGCAGCAATTCAGAAACAAACTCCAAGGATTTGAGTAGACAAAATGTCTATTTATTAAGTTTTATCGACATCGTTTCATTATCGTTCATTAATATGCGTTAGAAGTCTTAAATAGGAAAATGTACGTCACATTTACGTCACATTACACTTATTACGTAAAATGAACAAAAAATTATATTGCAAAACAGTTTAAATTTAAAAATTGCGCGAGACATTTATTTGATATTTTAAGATGATCATAATATTTCATTTCTAACAAAAGTATTTTTACGTGAATATTAAAAAGAGAAAGAAATATTTGGCGAAAATTACGTCAGATTATAATTGTCAGATTCAGATTATGATTCAATCTTCCGAAATCTTTTTAAAGCCGATCAAATTAGCGTGCTGTTAGAGTCTGCGGTGTCTGAACGGGGGTTTCGAGTGTAGCTCGTAGAGGGCAGAGCCCCCTAGTCAATTAAAATTTAATTAACGAATCTCTCTATTCTAAAAAAAAGTAACTACCGCTGTCACCGCCGCCGCCGCCGGTTTTGAAGTTTTTGTGACCGGAGGTCTTTCTTCGTTAATATTAAAAAAACTGTTGCATACAGAAATATGAAAATCGGTGGTATTATAGAAAAATGTTTGATAAACACGCTGATGCAGACAGTTTTCAAATCGAAGAATTATTTTAAGAGATATTTAATGCCAAAGTTGGACAAAATCGTTCCATTAAAAAAGTTTTATAGGAGCAAAAACTGTACATAGGAATTTAATCATTTTTAGATCATTTTATGCGTCAGAATTTCCCGGTGTGCAGATTGCAGTTAGTTTTTTAATTTGAATAATTTTTTGAGGTTTTATTTCTATTTTAAATTTAAATTTTCAGCATTTCGAGAGATATTTTTTACAAATTTTAGAAAATTGTATTAATTTAAACTGTTGCCAACTGTATAAACAGCGCAAGCAGTAATGTTTGCTTCAAATTAAAAATTTATTTTACACGTGACTATTATAAACAAAAATTATAAAAAGCAGGAACTCATTGAAAATTACGTCATAAAAACTATAGTTACACGTGAATTTTAAATGAGAAAGAATATTGTAAAATAATAAATTCAGTAACATGCGTTAGAAGTCCTAAATAGGAGAATTTACGTCATATTACACTTATTATGTAAAATGAACAAAAAATAATATTGCAAAACAGTTTTAATTTAAAAATTGCGCGAGACATTTACTTGACACTTTAAGATGATCATAATATTTCATTTCTAACAAAAGTATTTTGACGTGAATATTAAAAAGAGAAAGAAAAGTTTCGTGAAAATTACGTCAGATTATAATTGTCAGATTCAAATTATAATTCAATCTTCCGAAATCTTTTTAAAGGCAATCAAATTAGCGTGCTGTTAGAGTCTGCGGTGTCTAAACGGGGGTTGACGAGCGTAGCTCGTAGGGGGCAGAGCCCCCTAGTATTTGAAAAAACTGTATTAACATCAATTGTCATCCAGTACACGTTTTAAGAAATTTATTTCAACTTGATAGGATGAATAATAAGTATTTTATCAACAATTGAAAATTTGAACAAGATATATAAATAAATAAATAAATAAATATAGGGAGAGTGTGAACTAATAGTAGGAATTGAAAAATGGAAAGGAAACATAGAAATTTAGCAGCTTAATAGCAATCATAAAACACATTGATAAAAGTTTTGCTATCAGTATTAAAACAGGGCATTAACTTTTTGAAATATTGCCCTATATTTGATTGACTTATTACCAATCAAAATGAAATCAGTCCGTCACTCCAAATGTTCATATGTATTAGCTACATTCAACAAAAAGAAAAATATTTCACATCAAACCTAACCATATTTTCTGATTATTTGGCTGTAACTTTTGATAAAATAATTATAATTGAACAAACTGTATTGCATGATATTGTTGATTAAATTATATTTACAGTGGTACTAATTTGGTACTAATTGGCACAAATTTGGTGCTTTTTTTATACTAATAAAAACTTAGTGTTATGAGTCACCAAACTTCAAAAAAGCATTTTTCCCCGAAGGTCTCCATAATTTTAGCCACTAATGTATATTGTACATACATTTATGTGTGTATGCTTGTCTTTGTGTATTCTGTTTATTCCCCCTTAAAATAACAGTTTTAGGTTCGATTCTGGATTTCATTCTGCCAGAACTAACATCTTTTTTTCCAATTCGAACGAGATAGTAAAACCAGTAGAAAAAGATGGTGCCTGTAACGGAATGCTGCTTTAAATGGAAAAATGCCATGGTCTCTGTGGAAGGATAACTAATAACTTTTATCTGATAAGATTATATTTAAATGCAAATATATAAACATTTATGTATTTAGGATTTGAAACTACCAGATTATTTTGACTAATATTACAATTTGCGAGAACGTAGCGCCCGCTTTGGGTGCTATTTAGAACTAAAACAAAGAAACACTCTAAAGAAATTCCTGACTTCCCACATGACTCTTTTACAAGAATCACCCCAAGAAGCTTTCAACCCCTTTTTTTGTTATAGAATTTTCGAAAAGCGTTAGTCCATTTAAGGTTATTTTAGAACTTCATACTTTATATAAAAAAAATTTATAAAGCTTTATAAAAAACATCTGCAACAAAAATCGAAAATTAAAAACTAACAACGTTTAAAGATCGATCTTGGCAATCACATTAAAAAAAAAAAAAAAAAAAAAAATCTTGCAATGCAAATGAGAAATTTGATAAAGAACACTTCCATAGATTTAATACAGTGCGTGTCAAAAGTTTAAGCACAACATAAAATTTCAAAATATTTTTTTTTTTTATTGGCTGAAAGTTACTTTCCTTTTCACATGAGCTTGAAATTGCAGTTTTAAAAAGATATTTATCTCATATAATACAATTTATCAAAAGAACAAAAATGAGTGTGTCAAAAGTTTAAGCACAGTAGTTCTTTAGTCTTTAGTAGAACAAGAATTAAAAAAAATTAATAGTTGATTATTGCTTCATTCTACTGAATTGCTTTAAATATACTGTCTTCCATTGATAAAATGAGGTTTTGTATTGTTTCTGGTTCAATTTTAAACCACGCGCTCTGAATGGCATTTTTCAAATCTTTAACTGAAGAATTATGGTTGGTTGATTTTTTGACGGCCGATTATCTACACGAGGGATATAGGACCGGGGGGAAGTGCCCTCCGTGGGGGTCTTTCTAAGGGAACCTAATCCGTATTTACGCATGGAAAATCCACGGCTCGAAGAAAACCACGAAAACTCCGAACGATTAGGCCGACGGGCGCGATTGGGATCGAACCCAGCACTTCCCGTCTACCAGATTCGAGGGCAGAACCTCTCGGCCACTGGTGGGGCCTGAAGAATTATGCTTTCTATTTGGATAAATTGCATGAGTGAGAATACCCCCAAATATTTTCTATAGGGTTTAAATCAGGGCTAATTGCCGGCCATTTCAAAACACATACTTTTTTCCACTTAAGCCACGTTGAAACTGAGTTTGGGATATGGATCGAAGCATTATCATGTTAAAATAACCCTTTTTCTCCCCCAAAACCTCGGCAACAGGGAGCAAACGATTGGCAAATGTCTCTTGAAAGTGTTCAGAGTTTTCACGACCACTGATGAATGCTAGAGATGTCTGACCATTTGAAAGAAATAGCCCCATACCATTACACAGCCACAACCATGTTGTCGGCTAAATATACTCCAAGGTTCTTTGCGGAGATCATGCCAATAGAACTTAAACCCATCAGGGCCATCGAGGTTGTATTCTTTTCATCACTGAATATGACATTCAGTCACTTATCACCAAATGACATAATGCTCTTTGGCCCACTGTTAATCTGGCTTCTTTATGGTGTCGTTTCAGACATGGTAACCGAGCCATTTTACGGTTTTTGATGTATTCCGATTCCAAAACTCTACTATGATCAGTTTTTTTTTTATATTTGTCCTCCAACTACATGTTTTATTTGCGAAAGAGAGTAATTACCAGTTGAAGCCAAGTTTCTGATGCGGCGGTCTTCGTGCAAACTGGTCACTCGAGACCTTCCTGAACGGAAGTTTCGCTTGAAATCCTTAACACGAGCCAAAACTTGATGAATACCTCGTTTTGATCTTTTTAATGCACTTGCAATTTCAGAAACAGACTCATGTTTTGCTCTCATACTCCAGATATTTATCACCTCCTCCTTTAAAAATTCTTTTGACTTAGGCATTTTGTACTAACTCAAAAACAACAACTGACTGCTTCTTATACACTCAGAAATCGTTTGCATGCGCAACCACTCACGTCAGTTTGTAAAATTTGCATAGAAACGATTTTGTGCTTAAACTTTTGCTCTATTCTTAAACTCCCTGGTTTAAAATAAAATTTTAAAAATGATTTTATTGAATTTGGTGTTAAAACTGCTATTATTAAAATATACAAAACAGATATTGAATTAAAGTGAATACTTAAAGTTTGATTTTAAAATTGTTATTGTGCTTAAACTATTGACACGCACTGTATTAGCTTACGAGTTTTTTCGCGTGACTACTGTAGGCTTTTAAGGGGTCTCTTCACTCACTTGAAAACACCCGCTCCGTAATGTTAAACCAATGGGCAGGTTGTTTTCGAATTTTTCGTTTAAATTTGAATATTTTTAAACGATTTTTTTTTTTTTTTTTTGCATAGGATAGCTGAGCTCAATCTTTAATATGACTCTTTTTTACTTTTGCGATTTTGGTTGCATTTTTTTTAAAATAAAGTTACTTTCCCTTTCAGAACCGGTTCCGAAACTGAAAATAACTTTTTAAAAAATATATTCGCAACCGAAATCGAAAAAGTAAAAAACAATCATTTTAAAGATTGAACTCAGGTATCCTATGCAAAAAGATCGCTTAAAAATGTTCAAATTTAAACGAGAAATTAGAAAACAACCTCTCCATTGGTTTAACATTACGGAGCGGGTGTTTTCAGGTGAGTGAAGAGTCCCCTTAATGAATGAGGCAGTGATTTTGTGAATACTGAACACACACACAATTAAAAAAAACCGCTAAAAACCCCGCTAATTTTACATTTTTCATGATCCCCGTTAACCCTCCGTCTACCAGACGGGTCCATTGGACCCGACAGGTACATACAAAATATTCATTCAAACCAGAAATTTCTTTAAAATAAACTAAGTATATAAACCAGACAAAAATAAGGTAAATAAATAAGTTAAATAGTTTTAAATAAAAATTCTGGTGTAGAACGTTTTATTAAAACTTGAATAAAATTCCCGGTAGATCTAGGGTTAAGCATCGTTTCGACTCAAGTTATTTATTTGAGATTAGCCTTAGATAACTGAAGCATTTCTATACAGTCATTTTCTTATTGAGATAGGGATAGATTTTGTTCTCGGCTCTCGAGTGCCTTCGAGCTACGATACAATCTCCGATCGCTTTAAGAGCACTTATGCTCTAGAAAAGATTAGAAAAGCGCAGTCCGTTTTTTTAAGTGCTGTCTTCAGTTCCGTAAGCTCCAACACTTGGGAACCAAGGCGCCGTCAAGGATTTTTAAATTTCATTGAATTTTCTCTTATCTTGAATCATTTCGAAAAAAGAAAAGTAAATTAAGTAAACTTTATTTTTCCCAAGTGACTTAAGGGAACAGATATCTCTGAGATGCCAGAAGTTGGCGGAAATTCCGGGTGACGTGAACTTTTTTTCAGTGAATGTGTCCAGAAAAAAAAAAGGATTTTTTATACATTTTTGACACAATGAAATCGGCTGGATTTGA
Organism: Maratus speciosus; assembly: GCA_963932465.1. Classification (NCBI taxonomy): domain Eukaryota; kingdom Metazoa; phylum Arthropoda; class Arachnida; order Araneae; family Salticidae; genus Maratus; species Maratus speciosus. The sequence continues at coordinate 670,605,401 of OZ010786.1, read as the reverse complement.
ATTCTGGACTACAATCCCGAGCGAGTCGGGTTGTACCCGAACCGAACAGGAAAATTCTGCCTAAAGTCAACCCCGAACTCGGCACACTTCAACCCGAAACCAACGCTAACCCGAAATCAAAGAAAATGAATCCATATTTTAATACAATTGAGTAAAAGTAATCATCAATTATATCTTTGATATCAATTTTATCTTGTTGGTATAAAAATGAACTCATATACACTCATTAACATTCAGATATACAGTTTATTATTATTTTTATTTATTTATTTATTTATTTATTTATTTTTTATTTTATTTTATTTATTTATTTTTTTTTTTTTTGCTGCAAAATATCCAGGACTGTATTTTGAAAAGTCATGCCAATCTGAACCTGAACCAAAAGAATTAAAACTAACCCAAAATAATTAAAGTCAACTGGATCAGTACCGAAAAAAACGTTAACCTGAACCGACTAAATCGCACGTGTAGTCCGTAAAATCGGGTAACCCGACTTAATGGAGGACTTTGCGCTGGACCTCTCGTTTTAAAACTGAAGGCGTTACGTTTGCATCCCTGAATATTTGATTATATCAGAGCAATATTTATGTCTTATACTATGTAACATTTCTTTGAAGAGTTTCCCAATAGAACTGATTGCAAAAAGGTTTGACAAGGATTTAAAAATGGATTCAATACCTCATCCGCCGGCCGATTTTAGAAGGCACAGTTCTCTGGCCTAGAACATATTCGACCCATAAGGTTATATCGTATGTACCGTCTGGAAGTGTTCACTCACACATACATCTATAAATCATGATTACACTCTTTACTCTCTTTGGAAAATAAAGGCTTATAAAAGGAATTTTTATAAAAAGAATGGCATTTTTACAAGACACTATTTTTCAGATGAATAGATCAGTAACTATATCACTTCTATGCTTTATTATTTCATTTTCTACTATTAATTCACACTCCCCCTATATTTATTTATTTATTTATATATATATCTTGTTCAAATTTTCAATCATTAATAAAATACTTATTATTCATCCTATCAAGTTGAAATAATTTTTTTTAAACTTGTACTGGATGACAGTTGATGTTTATACAGTTTTTTTCAAATATTAATTAATTCATTAAATTTTAATTAATGAATTTTAGTTTATATGGGAGACAAAATGGCGGCCATTGGTTATTGAAGCATTTAATGCATCTTCATGTCTATAAGGAAGGGGGGTTACCATAGAGACGACCCTGTTCTGTCGCCAACTTGACGATATATCGCCAAATTCGGCGGCCAAAATGAGTCGCCAAATGTGACGCCAACTTGTCGATATCGCTAATATTTCGCCAAATTCCCACAGACTTCCATTGTAAACCTACTTGTTTATAGAAAATCAACAAATTGAGATATTTTAATGCAACAAAAACTAATATTAGCTTAAGGGATTCTATTAAATTTTTCTTTGATGAGCTAAGTAGGAATTGACTTTAAAAACAAAATTTTTATATTACTTGTTTTTATCTGAATCTCAATGATGGATGATGGAACGACACGAGTAGAAAAATGCGTGGAGACTCAATGGTAGCAGTTAAAGATTAATGCTGATATCTTAAAAATGACCAAACTCATATCTACAAATCTTTAAAGCAAAAGTATCCAACCTTTTGACTTAAAAGGAGTCGATTCCAGGAGTTAAATTTGTTCCGGGAAGCATTTGAGGTAAAAACATTTTCTTGGGCAATGATACGTAAACTGCACCAATGAAGAAAAAAATAACGAAGAAAAAAATGTTAAAAGAAGTTAGAAAATAAAGAATATCCAACATGATAAAAATTTAAAAATGGGGAAGAACACAATGGCTGACGTATTTTCTTTTAGAAATCATTTTTAAATAATTGAGCATACTAGACATTCTATCTTCATTCGCCTAGCTGTACACAGCGCAGTTTTGAATGATTTTTATGACACAATTAAAAAAATCTTCAGCTGTTTTGAAAAGTATTAAAAATGGTGTTTTAGTGTAATTCTTTAAATATTAGATTAGTAAATTCTTAATCTTCCGAAAATTGAAAGCTTCATCACACAAGGCCTACCATTAGCCATTATAATATTGAGCTGATTCAACTTAGAAATTCAAAATATTTGCCATTCTCTTTTAAATGATAGCTAAGAACTCCTTTTAATTCGAATGTAAGCTACTAATTATACAAGCATAAGTCATTCAGACTAAAGATCTCAAATGTTGCTTTATCCAGTGAACTAAAAGAACCGAGCATTAATAAAAATTATCACCAACTGCTGAAACAACGGTAGTACACTTTTGGCCTTCTATGGTGAAGCTTTCAATTTTCGGAAGATTAAGAATTTACTAATTAGGAATTTATTGGGAGTGCAAGTTAGTTTGGTCCGTTTTTTTTTTTTTTGTGTGTGCAAATATGCATTTATTTCAAAACAAAATAAATGATTAAATTAATCAAAGTATTGTCCATCGCTGGCTACTACTTTTTGCCACTTCTAAGGCAATTTTTGAATTCCATCTCCGAAAAAAATAACTCGTCTTTTGAGCTGATCCAAGTTTGGAGACAATTATCGATTTCTGCGAAAGAAATTAACCGATGACCTGCTAAATCGTGCTGCATCCGTCGGAACAACCAGTAATCAGAAGGAGCAATGTCCGGAGAATACGCGGGTGCGGTAAAACATCCCACTTGAGCGTTTCCATATCTTTTTTTACGACTTTTGCGAAAAATCCCCTTTCAACGCTATGTTCACAAGGCACCCAATTTCCTTGCTTTTGAATCATTCTCATGGGATTCAATAATACAGAAATGGCTTGATGTCTCTCTCCCAATGATTCTGTTCGAACCTTTTGCATTTTACTCTGATCTTCATCGAGGATCCAGTAATGCCTCTCAATCTTTGTCTTCGCATTTTTTGGCTCTCCAGAGCAAGGCTTGTGTTCAACATTGAAATCACCATTCTTGAAACATCGAAACCATTCCCCCCTGCGTGATTTATCAGTTGGGGCAGTGTTACCATAAATTTCCACAAGCATTTGATGGGCTTCAGATGCACTTTGCTTCCAATGAAAGCTGAAAACTAAAACCTCCCGCAAATATTTACAAAATGCCATTTTCCCGCAAAATGCTTAGTTAACACAAAATTTGACATATTCAACACAGTAAAAAAAAAAGTTTTTCAGTGAAACTCAAAACAATATCTACTGAATATGACAGATGTCTAACCTCTCTAAAACCACCGAAATCAGCTGTCACTATAAAACATGGGGGAAAGAGATAGATAGAGACGCAGTAAGGTGGCTGGGGGTGACGCCAAAAAAGTAACCCTAAAATCAGCTACAGTAGGCCCAAACACAAGCACGTTCTTTCACGAAAAAAAGAAGAAAACTTTTAGTAATACAATTTTTAATTCATAATGCAATGGAATTCTGTTTTAGAATGCTTAAAAATAAGCAGATGACTTTAATTTAGAGAAAAAATGTACGGGTGATGTCAAGGAATTCGTCCCTGTTCCAGTTGCTTGTTTTGTTTGGGCCGAGTGAGAACATTTAAATTTGAGCGATAACGCGGATCCTATTGTAAACCGTTTTTACGGCATACTGCATCTCCATCTATCTCTTTTCTCCATGACTATAAAACATTCAGAGCAGGTGGCGCCATCTTTTGAAAACGGACCGAACTAATTTGTGAACCCAATATTAATCTAACATTTAAAGAATTACATTAAAACATCATTTTTGACATTTTTCAAAACAGCTGGAGAATTTTTAATTGTGTCATAAGAATTATTCAAAAACTGCGCGGTACAGTTAAGCGAATGAATATAAATAAGAAACTATCGATCTTTGTAATCGTCAGACTAATTTCTTTTTTCTTTTTAGATTTTTTTACTATCCGAGCGAAGAAAAGCGAAGCTGCCATTGAGCTCTCCACGCAAACAGGATAGAACAAAGCAAAAAAAGCACAAGTACGATGCAGATGTCAGGATCTCACTCAACCGCGAAACGATAACGAATGAAAAACACCCGTAAAAAAAATTCTTTTTACAAACCACACGTTTCATTCATTTTTAAATTTTTCTGAATCACTTGAGGGTGGGCATGGGGGTAGGGGGAGACGATTGCAGTCATTTTGTAGAGGGTGTGTAGTAGAGTGGAGTGCCGTGAGTCATTAGCCTCTTCCAGAAAAGCAGGCACGTGTCACGTGATCAAGAGGAGGTCGAAATCGTCAAAGGAAGAAGAGGGCACGCGATGTCCAATTTTGACGGGGTAAATCCTTCTTAAATAGGCTTGTACGGTTTGCCACAGCTTTAGTCTTACCGGTTTGGTAATCATGATTCATGATGCACTGCAACTAATTTAATAAGAAGTTAATATAGAAAAAAAATCTAGAAATAATTCTAGAAAAAAAAGTAACTAACTCTTCTGTTTGTCCTTGTCACTGTAGTAATTGAATTTATTGTGATCGAAGATTTTTCTCGGCGTATATAAACAGTAAACAAAAAAAAAAAAAAAAAAAAAAAAAATCTATTGCATATAAAAATGTGAAAACTCCTAGTTTTATAGAGAAATGCGTGATAAGGACTCTAAAGCAAGCACTTTTTAAATCAAAGAAATATTTTAAGCTCCATTTAATATTAAAGCCGGTCAAAATATTTCAATTATGGAAGTTTTATAGGCTCCAAAGCTATGCATAGTCATTTTACCATCTTTTGCAGCAACGTACTGGACTAGATTGAGGTGTGTCCAGTCATTTTTTAAAATTTGTTTCTATTTTTTATTATTCAAAATTTCATTATGCGAATAGAGATTTATTTTATATTCTGAAAGAGGCAGGATTTCTAAAACAGACTTCATTTGTGCAGTTTTTACTTTATAAAAAGTGGGGAAGGATTGTACTTTGTGCCGATGTATTAAGAAAGAGAAACAACGTATAAAGACACAAATAAAATATGTTTAAAAAGCATACAGCTGTTTCAAAACCTCTAAGGTTTCATCATCAGTGCTTAAAATAAAAAGTAAAATTAAAACACTGTGTAAAAAAAAGGGGGGGGGCAGAGAGTCAGAAAGGCGTGAGAGCTGAAAGGTACGCCTTTCTGACTCTCTGCCCCCCCCCCCTTTTTTTTACACAGTGTTTTAATTTTACTTTTTATTTTAAGCACTGATGATGAAACCTTAGAGGTTTTGAAACAGCTGTATGCTTTTTAAACATATTTTATTTGTGTCTTTATACGTTTCCTCTTTCTTAACAGTTTTTACTGTCTATATTATAACGGAAAAACGTGTCTGTGTGTAATGCTGATGTCATTTTGCGAATGGCAACAGCAGATGATCCGATTTTGCCTTTACTGCAATTTTTTTAATTTTTTTAATTTCTAGGCACAAAACTTCCAGGCATTATTTTCAATTTTACACCGTCTGAAAGAGAAAATAATGTACTTTCAAATGCAATTTGTTTGAAAACTATATCGCAATTTGCTTGAAAACTGTACTGCCATTGACTCAATTTTTATTGTTTTAAAAATAATTTTCAAGCATGATTTTTTAAATCTATTTCTATCGTGTGTAAACGATTGTGAAATATAAATCCGCTTGCAATTAAGTTACTATAAATAGCTCATCATTTGTTTTCAGCTAATGTTCTATAACGAAATTAAAACATCCATAAATCAGCCAGTAAAACAATAAAATATAAATAAACACAAATTTAAGGTATGTAATCGAATTTCGCGCTTAAACCACTGAAACGAAACGAATCAAAAAGGCTTGTTGTATCTTTGGTGATTTCTTTAGTTGTTAAATCCTGACGCCAGACCAGCAGGAAAATATCGCTTTAAAGGGGTCTCAGGACTCTTAAATTGGAAAAAAATTAAAAAAATAGATCATTTTCAACATTTAATATCTTAAAATGTATATGATTTTAAAACGCAATTTTTATCGGGGATGAAAAATATAAGTACTATGTTCTTTAATTTCATGTATTTAAAAATTGCCAGATGCAGAATTAGCATTTTTAGGGAGTTCCAAACTATCAGACATTTGAAGAGCAGAAAATGGGTATAACAGCTTACGCGCAGGATTACAAAATCAATATTGCAACTAGAATGAAATTTTTGATGCCTACTTATGCTTCAGATTATTGTAAGTACCCTGAACCTCAATAAATTTGTATTTAAAGCATTTTTACGTTTTTAATACAAAGTTGTATTGAGTTAATACAAAAATTTTAAAAGTTCAACAGTATAATCACCCAAAAAACATTTTTTTAAGAATAAAAAGGAAATTTTAGGTTCAGTTTATACAGGCTAACATGAAATACGTGTTTTGAAAACTGCACGAAAAAGTATTCGGAAGTTTTTGAGATATCGAGCGCGTTATGCCCCAAAACCTCATTTGGAGAAAAATGACTTCAAAGTTTAGTAAAGGCCGCTTCAGCTATTGAGCGGGTATAATTCTAAAAGCCATCACTTCTGTTCTAATGGGAATTTCAAAGAAAAAAATTACATCGAAATGTTCAGAAAAGATGGGAGTTTAACAACAACAACAAAAAAAAAAACGAATATTTTGAGGTTTTAGGAGTCCTGAGATCCTTAATACATTTCAAAATTTTATTGGAACGCATTATTGCTGTTTTTCGTATAAATACGATTTTTAGTATTGTTTACGGGCATTCTAAAAAATATATTAGGGGCTATGCATATATAACATTATCATTTTAGGGGGGAGGGGGGAGGGTCTGGCACATGATATCGTAAAATATCTCTAGGGGGATGGGGGGATTTGTCTTTTGATAGCGTTATCATTTTTGATCCAAACAAAATTTTTCTTTTTATTTGTAACTTGGTTTTTACATCAAAATAGTATGTTATCTATTTTTATGAAAATACAAAGTTATTATTAAAATCATTAAATGATTATAAAATTATTTAATTTCAAAATATGGAATACCCCCAACGCTTGGTATTCCTATCCTTCTGTCATACGTGTATGCGTATGTAATCCGGTATTCGAGAAACCGTATGGAAGATATGTTTGAAATGATACTTGTATGTTTACCAGTAAATAAAAGAGAGAGAATGTCGTCCACCTGTTTTGTTGATAACAAGTTCTGTCTTCCCCGTCCCATGCGGGATTAATTGGAAGAAGACATAATTATTGTTGAGTGCATTATGTAACAAAAAGCTATTATTAAATACGTTTAAATAATAACTATTTCTTTTAAATGTTATTTGATATAAAGTATTTAATATACACTGGTTATCAAAAATAAAGGAAAAGTCACAAAATGCTAATTTTCAAATACGCGAACACTCAGAAGGCAATAATATAATTCGAGTAATTACAATCTCTACAACACAGCTTGCCCAAGTAACATCTCATTCATGTCACAAGTGTCACAGTCACTACGGTGAAGCAAAAAAATAGGAAATTCGATACATCTCATTATGAGTCTCAAATGATCACTATATGTGACTCAACTGAGAAGTCAATGTAACTGCTGCTTTGTGACGAGTCACCAGGTGACTTTACAATGTAGTTCAATCGTGACTCTCATGTGACTGTCATTTTTAGACTCAATTTCATAGTCATCATGAACATTGCATTATGATAAGTCACCAAATAATATCATATTATACTCACATGGAGACTTTTCCCAAAAGAGCACAATGGTGACTTCACAGTAGTCTCTCTGTCACCTAAAAGTCATCATGTGACTTTAATGTGACATTATTTGGTAACTTATCACAATGCAGCGTTCACGATGACTTTGAAATTGAGTCTTCAAATGACAGTCACATGAGAGTCACAATGTAACTACATTGTAAAGTCACATGGTGACTCGTCGCAAAGCAGCATTCACAGTGACGCCTCAGTGGAGTCACATATAGTGATCATTTGAGACTCATAATAAGATGTATGGAATTTCCTATTTTTTTGCTTCACCGTAGTGACTGTGACACTTGTGACCATGCGTGACATGAATGAGATGTCGTATGGACTAGCTGTGTTGTAGAGATAGTAATTACTCGAATTATATTATTTCCTTTTGAGTGTTCGCGTATTTGAAAATTAGCATTTTGTGACTTTTCCTTAATTTTTGATAACCAGTGTATAAAGTGATATTTCATTAACTTCTCTTCATTTGAATCGATAAAGTGTGCGAAAAATAAATGATATCACTCCAAAACAAAAGAAATAAATTAAAAAAAATCAAAAGAATTTTTAAACAATGATAACGATATCATTACGGGGGGGGAGGAAGGGGGTCGAGGAATGATAACATATGATATCGTAAAGGGGGGGAGGGGGTCCAAAATTTGAAAAAAGTTGATAACGTTATATAAGTATAGCCCCTTAAATGTAAAAAATCTATTAGAATTATCAATAAATAAAAAAGTAAAGTCCCCAGTTAAACTGATGGCATTGAGCTCACAGTCTATTCACACAAATTGTATATTATACTCTTACTTCAATGAATAATGCCTTTCGAAAAATAAATTAAGAGGTGGGGATTAGCCCTCCCCCCCCTGCTTCACATCTTTATACTTAATTAATGAGCCTCAAAATCTCATCAGGGAAACACCTAATCAGAATAAACTAGTGTACCAAATTTGAAGCAAATCGAACAGAAAATCTGTTTATCTAAATTAAGGGGTATTAACTCCCGATCCCCGCTTTATACTTAAACAATGAACTTCCAAATCTAATCAGGTAATTATCATAATAAAGCGGTATACCTAATTTCAAGCAAATTGGATGAGAAAATTCATTTATATTAATTAAGGGGGTATTAGCCCCTCGTTCCCCCCTTTATACTTAAACAATGAACCTCCAAATCTAATCAGGGAAGCGCCTTATCAGAATTAACCGGTATACCAAAATTTAAAGAAATCTGATAATTCTGCATGAAAAACCCATTTATCTAAGTTAATGGGGGATTAACCACCCTTACCCCCTTTATACTGAACCAATGAACCCCCAAAACTAATCAGGGAAGCACCTTATGAGAATGACCCTAGAAAAAAAAATTGAAGCAAATCGGATATTTCTGTCAAGAGTTATCGCGTTACGTACGTACGTACGTACGTACATACATACATACGTACATACGTATGTACATACAGAACATGCGGGCACATTAGCTTTCAGGCTTCGATAGCCTGTTAGCTAAAAAGCAGTAGATCCGCGCGAAGCTTTCTCAACGCAATCATTGATATTATTTGTTGATACGTTTTTTCATTAACTGCAATTTTTTATTTATCAAACAACGCGTTTTAACTATATTTAAACTATGGATCGACAGAAACAGGTTCTTAAAGCCGAAACCGAATTTCGATGGATCTACCTATTTTCGGCCGAAAATGAAAACGAAAACGTCCAATTTTTTTAAAGTAATTAAATTGTATGTAATAAAGTAATTAATGTATACATAAATATACATAATTATTAATTAATTATACGTATTTATCAAATATGCATTACTTAATTTTGCGTATTTGTTAAATATACATAATTATTAATTAATTAAACGTGTGATCCAAATTGGCTCTCTGTGCCTTAGACCCAAAACTTTTTATTTTCATATAAAATAAAACGCAATGAATTCCTCCACGACACAGAAAGATTTTCTAATGATACGAATTTCATTTAATTAAAAAATATTTTAGTTTTATGTATACACACCTCGATGTATCTTTTATAATAGTTTCTGTAAATGATCGTCTGTTATACTAGAACTTTCTCAAAGAGTATTAGAAACACTTCTGCGGTTTCAAACTGAAAAATTTCTATTCAGGCATGAAAGTGGAAAATGGGGAAAAAAATGGAATTTTTTTTTCCATCTGTGCAATATGACCAAACTTTAGACACAATTATAATAATAATTATAATAATATATAATAATTTAGACACATTTTAACAGTTATTGATACAATAAAATGAATTATAACTGTACATATTATTGTTATTTTCTTTTTGTAACTTAGAAAGTATTAAAAAAATAATAATAAAATAAATGTATAAATTCATTAAATAAAAAAAGAAAACTGGAAACAGTTTGCTAAAAGTATAAATCCATCCAAATGTATCTGATGAACGTATGTGAAGTACAAAGATTAATTTTCAAAAGAAATGTATTATTTTGAATGATATTTGACTGTTACAGAATCTCTACACTAATTATATGCACGCCAAATTGATCTTTACTCCAGAAATACATTTCCAAAAATGCATCGCTGAATTACCCCAGAAGACGTTTATAAATAGAATAAAGAATTCTATTGCAAAAAGAACCTCATTGAAACTTCCGTTCCCTAATTAAAGAACTTAATTTACATATGCTTATAATAAAAACTCGCCTTTGATTTGATAGTGCAGCAATTCAGAAACAAACTCCAAGGATTTGAGTAGACAAAATGTCTATTTATTAAGTTTTATCGACATCGTTTCATTATCGTTCATTAATATGCGTTAGAAGTCTTAAATAGGAAAATGTACGTCACATTTACGTCACATTACACTTATTACGTAAAATGAACAAAAAATTATATTGCAAAACAGTTTAAATTTAAAAATTGCGCGAGACATTTATTTGATATTTTAAGATGATCATAATATTTCATTTCTAACAAAAGTATTTTTACGTGAATATTAAAAAGAGAAAGAAATATTTGGCGAAAATTACGTCAGATTATAATTGTCAGATTCAGATTATGATTCAATCTTCCGAAATCTTTTTAAAGCCGATCAAATTAGCGTGCTGTTAGAGTCTGCGGTGTCTGAACGGGGGTTTCGAGTGTAGCTCGTAGAGGGCAGAGCCCCCTAGTCAATTAAAATTTAATTAATGAATCTCTCTATTCTAAAAAAAAGTAACTACCGCTGTCACCGCCGCCGCCGCCGGTTTTGAAGTTTTTGTGACCGGAGGTCTTTCTTCGTTAATATTAAAAAAACTGTTGCATACAGAAATATGAAAATCGGTGGTATTATAGAAAAATGTTTGATAAACACGCTGATGCAGACAGTTTTCAAATCGAAGAATTATTTTAAGAGATATTTAATGCCAAAGTTGGACAAAATCGTTCCATTAAAAAAGTTTTATAGGAGCAAAAACTGTACATAGGAATTTAATCATTTTTAGATCATTTTATGCGTCAGAATTTCCCGGTGTGCAGATTGCAGTTAGTTTTTTAATTTGAATAATTTTTTGAGGTTTTATTTCTATTTTAAATTTAAATTTTCAGCATTTCGAGAGATATTTTTTACAAATTTTAGAAAATTGTATTAATTTAAACTGTTGCCAACTGTATAAACAGCGCAAGCAGTAATGTTTGCTTCAAATTAAAAATTTATTTTACACGTGACTATTATAAACAAAAATTATAAAAAGCAGGAACTCATTGAAAATTACGTCATAAAAACTATAGTTACACGTGAATTTTAAATGAGAAAGAATATTGTAAAATAATAAATTCAGTAACATGCGTTAGAAGTCCTAAATAGGAGAATTTACGTCATATTACACTTATTATGTAAAATGAACAAAAAATAATATTGCAAAACAGTTTTAATTTAAAAATTGCGCGAGACATTTACTTGACACTTTAAGATGATCATAATATTTCATTTCTAACAAAAGTATTTTGACGTGAATATTAAAAAGAGAAAGAAAAGTTTCGTGAAAATTACGTCAGATTATAATTGTCAGATTCAAATTATAATTCAATCTTCCGAAATCTTTTTAAAGGCAATCAAATTAGCGTGCTGTTAGAGTCTGCGGTGTCTAAACGGGGGTTGACGAGCGTAGCTCGTAGGGGGCAGAGCCCCCTAGTATTTGAAAAAACTGTATTAACATCAATTGTCATCCAGTACACGTTTTAAGAAATTTATTTCAACTTGATAGGATGAATAATAAGTATTTTATCAACAATTGAAAATTTGAACAAGATATATAAATAAATAAATAAATAAATATAGGGAGAGTGTGAACTAATAGTAGGAATTGAAAAATGGAAAGGAAACATAGAAATTTAGCAGCTTAATAGCAATCATAAAACACATTGATAAAAGTTTTGCTATCAGTATTAAAACAGGGCATTAACTTTTTGAAATATTGCCCTATATTTGATTGACTTATTACCAATCAAAATGAAATCAGTCCGTCACTCCAAATGTTCATATGTATTAGCTACATTCAACAAAAAGAAAAATATTTCACATCAAACCTAACCATATTTTCTGATTATTTGGCTGTAACTTTTGATAAAATAATTATAATTGAACAAACTGTATTGCATGATATTGTTGATTAAATTATATTTACAGTGGTACTAATTTGGTACTAATTGGCACAAATTTGGTGCTTTTTTTATACTAATAAAAACTTAGTGTTATGAGTCACCAAACTTCAAAAAAGCATTTTTCCCCGAAGGTCTCCATAATTTTAGCCACTAATGTATATTGTACATACATTTATGTGTGTATGCTTGTCTTTGTGTATTCTGTTTATTCCCCCTTAAAATAACAGTTTTAGGTTCGATTCTGGATTTCATTCTGCCAGAACTAACATCTTTTTTTCCAATTCGAACGAGATAGTAAAACCAGTAGAAAAAGATGGTGCCTGTAACGGAATGCTGCTTTAAATGGAAAAATGCCATGGTCTCTGTGGAAGGATAACTAATAACTTTTATCTGATAAGATTATATTTAAATGCAAATATATAAACATTTATGTATTTAGGATTTGAAACTACCAGATTATTTTGACTAATATTACAATTTGCGAGAACGTAGCGCCCGCTTTGGGTGCTATTTAGAACTAAAACAAAGAAACACTCTAAAGAAATTCCTGACTTCCCACATGACTCTTTTACAAGAATCACCCCAAGAAGCTTTCAACCCCTTTTTTTGTTATAGAATTTTCGAAAAGCGTTAGTCCATTTAAGGTTATTTTAGAACTTCATACTTTATATAAAAAAAATTTATAAAGCTTTATAAAAAACATCTGCAACAAAAATCGAAAATTAAAAACTAACAACGTTTAAAGATCGATCTTGGCAATCACATTAAAAAAAAAAAAAAAAAAAAATCTTGCAATGCAAATGAGAAATTTGATAAAGAACACTTCCATAGATTTAATACAGTGCGTGTCAAAAGTTTAAGCACAACATAAAATTTCAAAATATTTTTTTTTTTTATTGGCTGAAAGTTACTTTCCTTTTCACATGAGCTTGAAATTGCAGTTTTAAAAAGATATTTATCTCATATAATACAATTTATCAAAAGAACAAAAATGAGTGTGTCAAAAGTTTAAGCACAGTAGTTCTTTAGTCTTTAGTAGAACAAGAATTAAAAAAAATTAATAGTTGATTATTGCTTCATTCTACTGAATTGCTTTAAATATACTGTCTTCCATTGATAAAATGAGGTTTTGTATTGTTTCTGGTTCAATTTTAAACCACGCGCTCTGAATGGCATTTTTCAAATCTTTAACTGAAGAATTATGGTTGGTTGATTTTTTGACGGCCGATTATCTACACGAGGGATATAGGACCGGGGGGAAGTGCCCTCCGTGGGGGTCTTTCTAAGGGAACCTAATCCGTATTTACGCATGGAAAATCCACGGCTCGAAGAAAACCACGAAAACTCCGAACGATTAGGCCGACGGGCGCGATTGGGATCGAACCCAGCACTTCCCGTCTACCAGATTCGAGGGCAGAACCTCTCGGCCACTGGTGGGGCCTGAAGAATTATGCTTTCTATTTGGATAAATTGCATGAGTGAGAATACCCCCAAATATTTTCTATAGGGTTTAAATCAGGGCTAATTGCCGGCCATTTCAAAACACATACTTTTTTCCACTTAAGCCACGTTGAAACTGAGTTTGGGATATGGATCGAAGCATTATCATGTTAAAATAACCCTTTTTCTCCCCCAAAACCTCGGCAACAGGGAGCAAACGATTGACAAATGTCTCTTGAAAGTGTTCAGAGTTTTCACGACCACTGATGAATGCTAGAGATGTCTGACCATTTGAAAGAAATAGCCCCATACCATTACACAGCCACAACCATGTTGTCGGCTAAATATACTCCAAGGTTCTTTGCGGAGATCATGCCAATAGAACTTAAACCCATCAGGGCCATCGAGGTTGTATTCTTTTCATCACTGAATATGACATTCAGTCACTTATCACCAAATGACATAATGCTCTTTGGCCCACTGTTAATCTGGCTTCTTTATGGTGTCGTTTCAGACATGGTAACCGAGCCATTTTACGGTTTTTGATGTATTCCGATTCCAAAACTCTACTATGATCAGTTTTTTTTTTATATTTGTCCTCCAACTACATGTTTTATTTGCGAAAGAGAGTAATTACCAGTTGAAGCCAAGTTTCTGATGCGGCGGTCTTCGTGCAAACTGGTCACTCGAGACCTTCCTGAACGGAAGTTTCGCTTGAAATCCTTAACACGAGCCAAAACTTGATGAATACCTCGTTTTGATCTTTTTAATGCACTTGCAATTTCAGAAACAGACTCATGTTTTGCTCTCATACTCCAGATATTTATCACCTCCTCCTTTAAAAATTCTTTTGACTTAGGCATTTTGTACTAACTCAAAAACAACAACTGACTGCTTCTTATACACTCAGAAATCGTTTGCATGCGCAACCACTCACGTCAGTTTGTAAAATTTGCATAGAAACGATTTTGTGCTTAAACTTTTGCTCTATTCTTAAACTCCCTGGTTTAAAATAAAATTTTAAAAATGATTTTATTGAATTTGGTGTTAAAACTGCTATTATTAAAATATACAAAACAGATATTGAATTAAAGTGAATACTTAAAGTTTGATTTTAAAATTGTTATTGTGCTTAAACTATTGACACGCACTGTATTAGCTTACGAGTTTTTTCGCGTGACTACTGTAGGCTTTTAAGGGGTCTCTTCACTCACTTGAAAACACCCGCTCCGTAATGTTAAACCAATGGGCAGGTTGTTTTCGAATTTTTCGTTTAAATTTGAATATTTTTAAACGATTTTTTTTTTTTTTTTTTTGCATAGGATAGCTGAGCTCAATCTTTAATATGACTCTTTTTTACTTTTGCGATTTTGGTTGCATTTTTTTTAAAATAAAGTTACTTTCCCTTTCAGAACCGGTTCCGAAACTGAAAATAACTTTTTAAAAAATATATTCGCAACCGAAATCGAAAAAGTAAAAAACAATCATTTTAAAGATTGAACTCAGGTATCCTATGCAAAAAGATCGCTTAAAAATGTTCAAATTTAAACGAGAAATTAGAAAACAACCTCTCCATTGGTTTAACATTACGGAGCGGGTGTTTTCAGGTGAGTGAAGAGTCCCCTTAATGAATGAGGCAGTGATTTTGTGAATACTGAACACACACACAATTAAAAAAAACCGCTAAAAACCCCGCTAATTTTACATTTTTCATGATCCCCGTTAACCCTCCGTCTACCAGACGGGTCCATTGGACCCGACAGGTACATACAAAATATTCATTCAAACCAGAAATTTCTTTAAAATAAACTAAGTATATAAACCAGACAAAAATAAGGTAAATAAATAAGTTAAATAGTTTTAAATAAAAATTCTGGTGTAGAACGTTTTATTAAAACTTGAATAAAATTCCCGGTAGATCTAGGGTTAAGCATCGTTTCGACTCAAGTTATTTATTTGAGATTAGCCTTAGATAACTGAAGCATTTCTATACAGTCATTTTCTTATTGAGATAGGGATAGATTTTGTTCTCGGCTCTCGAGTGCCTTCGAGCTACGATACAATCTCCGATCGCTTTAAGAGCACTTATGCTCTAGAAAAGATTAGAAAAGCGCAGTCCGTTTTTTTAAGTGCTGTCTTCAGTTCCGTAAGCTCCAACACTTGGGAACCAAGGCGCCGTCAAGGATTTTTAAATTTCATTGAATTTTCTCTTATCTTGAATCATTTCGAAAAAAGAAAAGTAAATTAAGTAAACTTTATTTTTCCCAAGTGACTTAAGGGAACAGATATCTCTGAGATGCCAGAAGTTGGCGGAAATTCCGGGTGACGTGAACTTTTTTTCAGTGAATGTGTCCAGAAAAAAAAAAGGATTTTTTATACATTTTTGACACAATGAAATCGGCTGGATTTGAATTCTGGACTACAATCCCGAGCGAGTCGGGTTGTACCCGAACCGAACAGGAAAATTCTGCCTAAAGTCAACCCCGAACTCGGCACACTTCAACCCGAAACCAACGCTAACCCGAAATCAAAGAAAATGAATCCATATTTTAATACAATTGAGTAAAAGTAATCATCAATTATATCTTTGATATCAATTTTATCTTGTTGGTATAAAAATGAACTCATATACACTCATTAACATTCAGATATACAGTTTATTATTATTTTTATTTATTTATTTATTTATTTATTTATTTTTTATTTTATTTTATTTATTTATTTTTTTTTTTTTTTGCTGCAAAATATCCAGGACTGTATTTTGAAAAGTCATGCCAATCTGAACCTGAACCAAAAGAATTAAAACTAACCCAAAATAATTAAAGTCAACTGGATCAGTACCGAAAAAAACGTTAACCTGAACCGACTAAATCGCACGTGTAGTCCGTAAAATCGGGTAACCCGACTTAATGGAGGACTTTGCGCTGGACCTCTCGTTTTAAAACTGAAGGCGTTACGTTTGCATCCCTGAATATTTGATTATATCAGAGCAATATTTATGTCTTATACTATGTAACATTTCTTTGAAGAGTTTCCCAATAGAACTGATTGCAAAAAGGTTTGACAAGGATTTAAAAATGGATTCAATACCTCATCCGCCGGCCGATTTTAGAAGGCACAGTTCTCTGGCCTAGAACATATTCGACCCATAAGGTTATATCGTATGTACCGTCTGGAAGTGTTCACTCACACATACATCTATAAATCATGATTACACTCTTTACTCTCTTTGGAAAATAAAGGCTTATAAAAGGAATTTTTATAAAAAGAATGGCATTTTTACAAGACACTATTTTTCAGATGAATAGATCAGTAACTATATCACTTCTATGCTTTATTATTTCATTTTCTACTATTAATTCACACTCCCCCTATATTTATTTATTTATTTATATATATATCTTGTTCAAATTTTCAATCATTAATAAAATACTTATTATTCATCCTATCAAGTTGAAATAATTTTTTTTAAACTTGTACTGGATGACAGTTGATGTTTATACAGTTTTTTTCAAATATTAATTAATTCATTAAATTTTAATTAATGAATTTTAGTTTATATGGGAGACAAAATGGCGGCCATTGGTTATTGAAGCATTTAATGCATCTTCATGTCTATAAGGAAGGGGGGTTACCATAGAGACGACCCTGTTCTGTCGCCAACTTGACGATATATCGCCAAATTCGGCGGCCAAAATGAGTCGCCAAATGTGACGCCAACTTGTCGATATCGCTAATATTTCGCCAAATTCCCACAGACTTCCATTGTAAACCTACTTGTTTATAGAAAATCAACAAATTGAGATATTTTAATGCAACAAAAACTAATATTAGCTTAAGGGATTCTATTAAATTTTTCTTTGATGAGCTAAGTAGGAATTGACTTTAAAAACAAAATTTTTATATTACTTGTTTTTATCTGAATCTCAATGATGGATGATGGAACGACACGAGTAGAAAAATGCGTGGAGACTCAATGGTAGCAGTTAAAGATTAATGCTGATATCTTAAAAATGACCAAACTCATATCTACAAATCTTTAAAGCAAAAGTATCCAACCTTTTGACTTAAAAGGAGTCGATTCCAGGAGTTAAATTTGTTCCGGGAAGCATTTGAGGTAAAAACATTTTCTTGGGCAATGATACGTAAACTGCACCAATGAAGAAAAAAATAACGAAGAAAAAAATGTTAAAAGAAGTTAGAAAATAAAGAATATCCAACATGATAAAAATTTAAAAATGGGGAAGAACACAATGGCTGACGTATTTTCTTTTAGAAATCATTTTTAAATAATTGAGCATACTAGACATTCTATCTTCATTCGCCTAGCTGTACACAGCGCAGTTTTGAATGATTTTTATGACACAATTAAAAAAATCTTCAGCTGTTTTGAAAAGTATTAAAAATGGTGTTTTAGTGTAATTCTTTAAATATTAGATTAGTAAATTCTTAATCTTCCGAAAATTGAAAGCTTCATCACACAAGGCCTACCATTAGCCATTATAATATTGAGCTGATTCAACTTAGAAATTCAAAATATTTGCCATTCTCTTTTAAATGATAGCTAAGAACTCCTTTTAATTCGAATGTAAGCTACTAATTATACAAGCATAAGTCATTCAGACTAAAGATCTCAAATGTTGCTTTATCCAGTGAACTAAAAGAACCGAGCATTAATAAAAATTATCACCAACTGCTGAAACAACGGTAGTACACTTTTGGCCTTCTATGGTGAAGCTTTCAATTTTCGGAAGATTAAGAATTTACTAATTAGGAATTTATTGGGAGTGCAAGTTAGTTTGGTCCGTTTTTTTTTTTTTTGTGTGTGCAAATATGCATTTATTTCAAAACAAAATAAATGATTAAATTAATCAAAGTATTGTCCATCGCTGGCTACTACTTTTTGCCACTTCTAAGGCAATTTTTGAATTCCATCTCCGAAAAAAATAACTCGTCTTTTGAGCTGATCCAAGTTTGGAGACAATTATCGATTTCTGCGAAAGAAATTAACCGATGACCTGCTAAATCGTGCTGCATCCGTCGGAACAACCAGTAATCAGAAGGAGCAATGTCCGGAGAATACGCGGGTGCGGTAAAACATCCCACTTGAGCGTTTCCATATCTTTTTTTACGACTTTTGCGAAAAATCCCCTTTCAACGCTATGTTCACAAGGCACCCAATTTCCTTGCTTTTGAATCATTCTCATGGGATTCAATAATACAGAAATGGCTTGATGTCTCTCTCCCAATGATTCTGTTCGAACCTTTTGCATTTTACTCTGATCTTCATCGAGGATCCAGTAATGCCTCTCAATCTTTGTCTTCGCATTTTTTGGCTCTCCAGAGCAAGGCTTGTGTTCAACATTGAAATCACCATTCTTGAAACATCGAAACCATTCCCCCCTGCGTGATTTATCAGTTGGGGCAGTGTTACCATAAATTTCCACAAGCATTTGATGGGCTTCAGATGCACTTTGCTTCCAATGAAAGCTGAAAACTAAAACCTCCCGCAAATATTTACAAAATGCCATTTTCCCGCAAAATGCTTAGTTAACACAAAATTTGACATATTCAACACAGTAAAAAAAAAAGTTTTTCAGTGAAACTCAAAACAATATCTACTGAATATGACAGATGTCTAACCTCTCTAAAACCACCGAAATCAGCTGTCACTATAAAACATGGGGGAAAGAGATAGATAGAGACGCAGTAAGGTGGCTGGGGGTGACGCCAAAAAAGTAACCCTAAAATCAGCTACAGTAGGCCCAAACACAAGCACGTTCTTTCACGAAAAAAAGAAGAAAACTTTTAGTAATACAATTTTTAATTCATAATGCAATGGAATTCTGTTTTAGAATGCTTAAAAATAAGCAGATGACTTTAATTTAGAGAAAAAATGTACGGGTGATGTCAAGGAATTCGTCCCTGTTCCAGTTGCTTGTTTTGTTTGGGCCGAGTGAGAACATTTAAATTTGAGCGATAACGCGGATCCTATTGTAAACCGTTTTTACGGCATACTGCATCTCCATCTATCTCTTTTCTCCATGACTATAAAACATTCAGAGCAGGTGGCGCCATCTTTTGAAAACGGACCGAACTAATTTGTGAACCCAATATTAATCTAACATTTAAAGAATTACATTAAAACATCATTTTTGACATTTTTCAAAACAGCTGGAGAATTTTTAATTGTGTCATAAGAATTATTCAAAAACTGCGCGGTACAGTTAAGCGAATGAATATAAATAAGAAACTATCGATCTTTGTAATCGTCAGACTAATTTCTTTTTTCTTTTTAGATTTTTTTACTATCCGAGCGAAGAAAAGCGAAGCTGCCATTGAGCTCTCCACGCAAACAGGATAGAACAAAGCAAAAAAAGCACAAGTACGATGCAGATGTCAGGATCTCACTCAACCGCGAAACGATAACGAATGAAAAACACCCGTAAAAAAAATTCTTTTTACAAACCACACGTTTCATTCATTTTTAAATTTTTCTGAATCACTTGAGGGTGGGCATGGGGGTAGGGGGAGACGATTGCAGTCATTTTGTAGAGGGTGTGTAGTAGAGTGGAGTGCCGTGAGTCATTAGCCTCTTCCAGAAAAGCAGGCACGTGTCACGTGATCAAGAGGAGGTCGAAATCGTCAAAGGAAGAAGAGGGCACGCGATGTCCAATTTTGACGGGGTAAATCCTTCTTAAATAGGCTTGTACGGTTTGCCACAGCTTTAGTCTTACCGGTTTGGTAATCATGATTCATGATGCACTGCAACTAATTTAATAAGAAGTTAATATAGAAAAAAAATCTAGAAATAATTCTAGAAAAAAAAGTAACTAACTCTTCTGTTTGTCCTTGTCACTGTAGTAATTGAATTTATTGTGATCGAAGATTTTTCTCGGCGTATATAAACAGTAAACAAAAAAAAAAAAAAAAAAAAAAAAAATCTATTGCATATAAAAATGTGAAAACTCCTAGTTTTATAGAGAAATGCGTGATAAGGACTCTAAAGCAAGCACTTTTTAAATCAAAGAAATATTTTAAGCTCCATTTAATATTAAAGCCGGTCAAAATATTTCAATTATGGAAGTTTTATAGGCTCCAAAGCTATGCATAGTCATTTTACCATCTTTTGCAGCAACGTACTGGACTAGATTGAGGTGTGTCCAGTCATTTTTTAAAATTTGTTTCTATTTTTTATTATTCAAAATTTCATTATGCGAATAGAGATTTATTTTATATTCTGAAAGAGGCAGGATTTCTAAAACAGACTTCATTTGTGCAGTTTTTACTTTATAAAAAGTGGGGAAGGATTGTACTTTGTGCCGATGTATTAAGAAAGAGAAACAACGTATAAAGACACAAATAAAATATGTTTAAAAAGCATACAGCTGTTTCAAAACCTCTAAGGTTTCATCATCAGTGCTTAAAATAAAAAGTAAAATTAAAACACTGTGTAAAAAAAAGGGGGGGGGCAGAGAGTCAGAAAGGCGTGAGAGCTGAAAGGTACGCCTTTCTGACTCTCTGCCCCCCCCCCTTTTTTTTACACAGTGTTTTAATTTTACTTTTTATTTTAAGCACTGATGATGAAACCTTAGAGGTTTTGAAACAGCTGTATGCTTTTTAAACATATTTTATTTGTGTCTTTATACGTTTCCTCTTTCTTAACAGTTTTTACTGTCTATATTATAACGGAAAAACGTGTCTGTGTGTAATGCTGATGTCATTTTGCGAATGGCAACAGCAGATGATCCGATTTTGCCTTTACTGCAATTTTTTTAATTTTTTTAATTTCTAGGCACAAAACTTCCAGGCATTATTTTCAATTTTACACCGTCTGAAAGAGAAAATAATGTACTTTCAAATGCAATTTGTTTGAAAACTATATCGCAATTTGCTTGAAAACTGTACTGCCATTGACTCAATTTTTATTGTTTTAAAAATAATTTTCAAGCATGATTTTTTAAATCTATTTCTATCGTGTGTAAACGATTGTGAAATATAAATCCGCTTGCAATTAAGTTACTATAAATAGCTCATCATTTGTTTTCAGCTAATGTTCTATAACGAAATTAAAACATCCATAAATCAGCCAGTAAAACAATAAAATATAAATAAACACAAATTTAAGGTATGTAATCGAATTTCGCGCTTAAACCACTGAAACGAAACGAATCAAAAAGGCTTGTTGTATCTTTGGTGATTTCTTTAGTTGTTAAATCCTGACGCCAGACCAGCAGGAAAATATCGCTTTAAAGGGGTCTCAGGACTCTTAAATTGGAAAAAAATTAAAAAAATAGATCATTTTCAACATTTAATATCTTAAAATGTATATGATTTTAAAACGCAATTTTTATCGGGGATGAAAAATATAAGTACTATGTTCTTTAATTTCATGTATTTAAAAATTGCCAGATGCAGAATTAGCATTTTTAGGGAGTTCCAAACTATCAGACATTTGAAGAGCAGAAAATGGGTATAACAGCTTACGCGCAGGATTACAAAATCAATATTGCAACTAGAATGAAATTTTTGATGCCTACTTATGCTTCAGATTATTGTAAGTACCCTGAACCTCAATAAATTTGTATTTAAAGCATTTTTACGTTTTTAATACAAAGTTGTATTGAGTTAATACAAAAATTTTAAAAGTTCAACAGTATAATCACCCAAAAAACATTTTTTTAAGAATAAAAAGGAAATTTTAGGTTCAGTTTATACAGGCTAACATGAAATACGTGTTTTGAAAACTGCACGAAAAAGTATTCGGAAGTTTTTGAGATATCGAGCGCGTTATGCCCCAAAACCTCATTTGGAGAAAAATGACTTCAAAGTTTAGTAAAGGCCGCTTCAGCTATTGAGCGGGTATAATTCTAAAAGCCATCACTTCTGTTCTAATGGGAATTTCAAAGAAAAAAATTACATCGAAATGTTCAGAAAAGATGGGAGTTTAACAACAACAACAAAAAAAAAAACGAATATTTTGAGGTTTTAGGAGTCCTGAGATCCTTAATACATTTCAAAATTTTATTGGAACGCATTATTGCTGTTTTTCGTATAAATACGATTTTTAGTATTGTTTACGGGCATTCTAAAAAATATATTAGGGGCTATGCATATATAACATTATCATTTTAGGGGGTAGGGGGGAGGGTCTGGCACATGATATCGTAAAATATCTCTAGGGGGATGGGGGGATTTGTCTTTTGATAGCGTTATCATTTTTGATCCAAACAAAATTTTTCTTTTTATTTGTAACTTGGTTTTTACATCAAAATAGTATGTTATCTATTTTTATGAAAATACAAAGTTATTATTAAAATCATTAAATGATTATAAAATTATTTAATTTCAAAATATGGAATACCCCCAACGCTTGGTATTCCTATCCTTCTGTCATACGTGTATGCGTATGTAATCCGGTATTCGAGAAACCGTATGGAAGATATGTTTGAAATGATACTTGTATGTTTACCAGTAAATAAAAGAGAGAGAATGTCGTCCACCTGTTTTGTTGATAACAAGTTCTGTCTTCCCCGTCCCATGCGGGATTAATTGGAAGAAGACATAATTATTGTTGAGTGCATTATGTAACAAAAAGCTATTATTAAATACGTTTAAATAATAACTATTTCTTTTAAATGTTATTTGATATAAAGTATTTAATATACACTGGTTATCAAAAATAAAGGAAAAGTCACAAAATGCTAATTTTCAAATACGCGAACACTCAGAAGGCAATAATATAATTCGAGTAATTACAATCTCTACAACACAGCTTGCCCAAGTAACATCTCATTCATGTCACAAGTGTCACAGTCACTACGGTGAAGCAAAAAAATAGGAAATTCGATACATCTCATTATGAGTCTCAAATGATCACTATATGTGACTCAACTGAGAAGTCAATGTAACTGCTGCTTTGTGACGAGTCACCAGGTGACTTTACAATGTAGTTCAATCGTGACTCTCATGTGACTGTCATTTTTAGACTCAATTTCATAGTCATCATGAACATTGCATTATGATAAGTCACCAAATAATATCATATTATACTCACATGGAGACTTTTCCCAAAAGAGCACAATGGTGACTTCACAGTAGTCTCTCTGTCACCTAAAAGTCATCATGTGACTTTAATGTGACATTATTTGGTAACTTATCACAATGCAGCGTTCACGATGACTTTGAAATTGAGTCTTCAAATGACAGTCACATGAGAGTCACAATGTAACTACATTGTAAAGTCACATGGTGACTCGTCGCAAAGCAGCATTCACAGTGACGCCTCAGTGGAGTCACATATAGTGATCATTTGAGACTCATAATAAGATGTATGGAATTTCCTATTTTTTTGCTTCACCGTAGTGACTGTGACACTTGTGACCATGCGTGACATGAATGAGATGTCGTATGGACTAGCTGTGTTGTAGAGATAGTAATTACTCGAATTATATTATTTCCTTTTGAGTGTTCGCGTATTTGAAAATTAGCATTTTGTGACTTTTCCTTAATTTTTGATAACCAGTGTATAAAGTGATATTTCATTAACTTCTCTTCATTTGAATCGATAAAGTGTGCGAAAAATAAATGATATCACTCCAAAACAAAAGAAATAAATTAAAAAAAATCAAAAGAATTTTTAAACAATGATAACGATATCATTACGGGGGGGGGAGGAAGGGGGTCGAGGAATGATAACATATGATATCGTAAAGGGGGGGAGGGGGTCCAAAATTTGAAAAAAGTTGATAACGTTATATAAGTATAGCCCCTTAAATGTAAAAAATCTATTAGAATTATCAATAAATAAAAAAGTAAAGTCCCCAGTTAAACTGATGGCATTGAGCTCACAGTCTATTCACACAAATTGTATATTATACTCTTACTTCAATGAATAATGCCTTTCGAAAAATAAATTAAGAGGTGGGGATTAGCCCTCCCCCCCTGCTTCACATCTTTATACTTAATTAATGAGCCTCAAAATCTCATCAGGGAAACACCTAATCAGAATAAACTAGTGTACCAAATTTGAAGCAAATCGAACAGAAAATCTGTTTATCTAAATTAAGGGGTATTAACTCCCGATCCCCGCTTTATACTTAAACAATGAACTTCCAAATCTAATCAGGTAATTATCATAATAAAGCGGTATACCTAATTTCAAGCAAATTGGATGAGAAAATTCATTTATATTAATTAAGGGGGTATTAGCCCCTCGTTCCCCCCTTTATACTTAAACAATGAACCTCCAAATCTAATCAGGGAAGCGCCTTATCAGAATTAACCGGTATACCAAAATTTAAAGAAATCTGATAATTCTGCATGAAAAACCCATTTATCTAAGTTAATGGGGGATTAACCACCCTTACCCCCTTTATACTGAACCAATGAACCCCCAAAACTAATCAGGGAAGCACCTTATGAGAATGACCCTAGAAAAAAAAATTGAAGCAAATCGGATATTTCTGTCAAGAGTTATCGCGTTACGTACGTACGTACGTACGTACATACATACATACGTACATACGTATGTACATACAGAACATGCGGGCACATTAGCTTTCAGGCTTCGATAGCCTGTTAGCTAAAAAGCAGTAGATCCGCGCGAAGCTTTCTCAACGCAATCATTGATATTATTTGTTGATACGTTTTTTCATTAACTGCAATTTTTTATTTATCAAACAACGCGTTTTAACTATATTTAAACTATGGATCGACAGAAACAGGTTCTTAAAGCCGAAACCGAATTTCGATGGATCTACCTATTTTCGGCCGAAAATGAAAACGAAAACGTCCAATTTTTTTAAAGTAATTAAATTGTATGTAATAAAGTAATTAATGTATACATAAATATACATAATTATTAATTAATTATACGTATTTATCAAATATGCATTACTTAATTTTGCGTATTTGTTAAATATACATAATTATTAATTAATTAAACGTGTGATCCAAATTGGCTCTCTGTGCCTTAGACCCAAAACTTTTTATTTTCATATAAAATAAAACGCAATGAATTCCTCCACGACACAGAAAGATTTTCTAATGATACGAATTTCATTTAATTAAAAAATATTTTAGTTTTATGTATACACACCTCGATGTATCTTTTATAATAGTTTCTGTAAATGATCGTCTGTTATACTAGAACTTTCTCAAAGAGTATTAGAAACACTTCTGCGGTTTCAAACTGAAAAATTTCTATTCAGGCATGAAAGTGGAAAATGGGGAAAAAAATGGAATTTTTTTTTCCATCTGTGCAATATGACCAAACTTTAGACACAATTATAATAATAATTATAATAATATATAATAATTTAGACACATTTTAACAGTTATTGATACAATAAAATGAATTATAACTGTACATATTATTGTTATTTTCTTTTTGTAACTTAGAAAGTATTAAAAAAATAATAATAAAATAAATGTATAAATTCATTAAATAAAAAAAGAAAACTGGAAACAGTTTGCTAAAAGTATAAATCCATCCAAATGTATCTGATGAACGTATGTGAAGTACAAAGATTAATTTTCAAAAGAAATGTATTATTTTGAATGATATTTGACTGTTACAGAATCTCTACACTAATTATATGCACGCCAAATTGATCTTTACTCCAGAAATACATTTCCAAAAATGCATCGCTGAATTACCCCAGAAGACGTTTATAAATAGAATAAAGAATTCTATTGCAAAAAGAACCTCATTGAAACTTCCGTTCCCTAATTAAAGAACTTAATTTACATATGCTTATAATAAAAACTCGCCTTTGATTTGATAGTGCAGCAATTCAGAAACAAACTCCAAGGATTTGAGTAGACAAAATGTCTATTTATTAAGTTTTATCGACAACCCCCCCCCGCCCCCCCCCCCACCCGCCTCTCATAAACTTTTAATATTTTCTTTGCATTTTCGCATCAATCCAGAGAATATTAGATGTAAATTTCCAACTGGGCGAAAAATGTCCGGACCAGGATTCGAACCCGGGATCTTCTGGCTGAAGCCGCCAGTGCTCTGCCATCTGAGCTATCCCGGACGATTCTGGTCGAACTTTTTCACCCAGCTAACCTTGATGATTACAGCATCTGGTCTGAAATCTGGTTCAGCTCAACAGAATAAATCTCAGGTAAAGGAACTCCAGAAATCGCTGGATACGAAATTACACTAGATTAATATTAGCACAATTATTCTAATTGGTAAACAAATCATATTAGATGTAAATTTCCAACTGGGCGAAAAATGTCCGGACCAGAGAATGTTCAAATTTGCTTTTAAAAAGGTGAAATTAGGAGGAACTCTTTCATGCCTGTCTATTGCTGTTATGTCTACAGCTTTTAATGAGCATGTGAAAAAGTTTAGTTATATATGCATTGCTTGCTTTATAATTTGCATTCACGCCTTGGGTCAGTCGTGACTGATAGTTATAAATAACGAAGTTCGTAGCAATAAATAGTCTCATTTGAGCCGATGAAGCTCAAATCTATGAGACATGTTGAAAATTGCTGAAGGAAGAAATGAGACCATTGGGATATGCATACGCATAGTTTCGGTCCGGCCGAATTTTCAGCCGCATTTTCGCCGAAAACGAATTTTCGGTGGAACTCCGATTTCGGGCCGAAAACGGAAACGAATTTTCGGTCGATCTCTAATTTAAACATACTACATCAAAAGCCTCTTGCAGAATATTTCGAAAAATACCCCATTCATCGCTTTGTTTTTAGTATGTGCAGAAAAAAAAGGATATTGACAATGTGTTACTCGGGAAACCTGGGTTTATCCCCTAGTGATGATAAAAGTGCAAACGCCTGTCAATGTTGTTCCGCCACTTCATCTGAGATATGAAGGTGAAACGAAGTTATCGGGGAACAAACAGCATGTTCAGAACCCGGCATGTTTTTTTTGTTTTTTGTTGTTTTTTTTGTTGTTGTTTTTTTTTTTTTTTTGCATACGATTCAATAGTGGTAACTTGTTTTTTGCATGCAGGTACGAGATATACACAAATATGCTTTTTGAGTTTTCAGGCGTGTCAATCTATTTTTGAAAGGAGGAACAGTCGTAAAAATTTAAAGACATTTTGAAAAAAAAAAAAAAATTAACACGGCTTTGTAATATGCGTCACCTGTGCACGAGATGTACAGTCGTGGAAAAAAAAGTAAACACCCCCTAGTAACTCCTCAACAAATTATCGTAGAAGAAAGTGACTGGTACCGAACGATTGGAAATAAAGTCTACTTTTACATGATGTATATAAAATTTGCTTAGAGGACCATCTACTGATTAAAACGAACCATAACTTTGTTTCTTTCAATAGCACGACACAATTCTGACAGCATAAATGAACTCTACACCCTTCAATTAACCTAAAAACAAATTTTTATGCAATTCGCACCATAAGTTTCTGAGAAATTAATTATTTTAAAACGAGCCTATTTTAAGGGCTGTATCCAAATTGAAGTTCCGTACTCGATTGTAAACTGAGAGAGCCCCCTTCTTGATTAAAGCACCTTAAGCACCACTCAAGCAGTCAATGAAGCCTGCTAGATTACACGACAGCAGAAGAAATTTCAAAATATCTAGTAGCGGCTTCTATCACAGACGACCCCTTAAATCATCCTTTTGCCGTTTTTTAAGCATCATTTGAAAACTAATTGTGTAACAAATATTTAAATACCGATATACTAGATGGCAGCACACGACAGTTTAGCGGGCTGCCAAATAGGTTTTCCCATAATTCATTGCGGATTAGCTTTTACGCAGAGAGATTGTTTTGAGACGCAGAATGTAGAGGTGTTCGAAATACAAGCTGCTTGCTTGATTTTTTCCCCGGAGAATTTTATGAGAGGCGGGAAATGATAAAATGTTTTGCAATCAACGGATTTCTTCTGAGTTTTGGAGGTGTAAATATGTACAGTATTCCTGTAAATAATATGTCTTGTAGTACAGAGATTCATTAAACCTTACTTTGTACTAAAGCATAGAGTGGCGTTTCTTTTCTGAAGTGTTGAGTCGATTGGTAAAAGATTGTAGCGTCTACTTATGAAAAGTAAGCTGGCTATAAATGGCTACCCAACTTTGGGCCCTGAATTTACGACCGACCGAGTAAATAAATGCTGATGCTCTACGAGTTTTTAAAAATGCTTGTGCTCTTCATATTTAAAAAGAGGTGTTGGTGTTTAACGTAGAAAGATGAAGTTTTTTAAAAATACTGGTGTCTAATACACAGTGTCGTATTCTATACTTGGAAGAAAAATGTGAAATTTTGGATTTCCATAAAGCGAGACTTTATAAAACTAAACCTATCAAAAAAACTGTAGGTTGCAATTCATAATTTTTTCGAATATTAATTTCATAATTCATATCATAAAATTATAAAAATTGCAAATTCAACGTATTTATGTTTGGGTATATTAGTATTATTGCTACACAAAAAATGAGCACATTAGGAGCATAATTTCAGGAGATATTAATAACTAGTTGGATGTGCCAATCCCAAAACTTTCTTCTATCTTATGCACCTTAATATTTCAAAAAGTAGTTACACATGTTAATACTTCAATATTATTAGTTCAATACTATACCAACTTTAATTTTCTTCTTAAATTTCTGCTTCAGCCAGTTAAATAGACTAAAAACAAGTTAATCTATATCATGATATTTGTTAAAATCAATAGTTTTTCCTTATTCTGTTGTTATTAGCTGTTTGCGAATAGCCGGCTTAGCAGGAAGCGAGTTCCCGCATATGGACAACAGAACTTCGAAAAATCAAGAAAAGTGTAAACCGCTATCACACAGCCCCTTTACCGCGCAATATTTCCAAATTTAAGTAGGACCTGTTGGCCATATCCAAAATTATGCACAAAAAATTTTGTTCAATTGTATGCATAATTTTATGCACTTTTCGATGGTACAATAAAGAAAATGGCACAAACATCGCTATTAGAGCGCCCCCCCCCCCCCTTCTAACAAACTTTTTTCAAATTCACTTATTAATGGTACAATAATGAAAATGGTGCAGACATCGCAATTATAACGCCCCCTTCTGGCGGAATTTTTTCAAGTTCAGGGAGGACCTACCGACCATAGCCTTACACATACACAAAAAATTTGGTTCAATTCTATGCATAATTTTATACAGTTTTCGATGGTACAATAATGAAAATGGCACAGACGCCGCTATTACAGCGCCCCCTTCAGGCAGATTTTTTTCAAATTCATGGAGGACTTGCTTGCCAGAGCCAGAAACATGCACAAAAAATTTGGTTCAATTATATGCATAACTTCATACACTTTTCGATGGTACAATAATGAAAATCGTATAGACATCGCAGTTATAGCGCCCACTTCCAGCGGAATTTTTCCAAATTCAGGGAGGACCTTCGTGCCATGACCAAAAATAAACACAAAAAATTTGGTTCAGCTCTATGCATAGCTTCATACACTTTCCGATGGTACAATATTCAAACTGGCACAAAAATCGCTATTACAGCGCCCCCTACCGGCGATTTTTTCCAAATTAAGAAAGGACCTGCTTGCCATAGCAAAGAACTTAAAAAAATTTTTGGGTTCAATTCTATGCATAACTTCATACACTTTTCGATGGTACAATATTCAAAATCGCACATAAATCGCTATTACAGTGCCCCCTACCGGCGAATTTTTTCCAAATTCAGGTAGGACCTGCTTGTCATAGCCAAAAACTTAAAATAAAAATTTGGTTGAATTCTATCCCTAACTTCATACACTTTTCGATGGTACAATATTCAAAATCGCTATTAGAGCGACCCCTACCAGCGATTTTTTTCCAAATTCAGAGAGGACCTGCTTGCCATAGCCAAAAACTTAAAATAAAAATTTGGTTCAATTCTATGCATAACTTCATTCACTTTTCGATGGTTCAATATTCAAAATCGCACAAAAATCACTATTACAGCGCCCCCTACCGGCGAATTTTTTCCAAATTCAGGGAGGACCTACTTGCCATAGCCAAAAACTTAAAATAAAAATTTGGTTCCATTCTATGCATAACTTCATACACTTTTTGATGGTACAATGGCGACAGACAGACGGACACACGGACAGACAGACATTTTCTATGAACATGTTTTTTGGGATCTCTGACCCCTAAAACGTGTAATTCTTTCGAAAACCGGAAGTCGAAAAAAATTTTGATTACAATACTTTTTAGTCCAGGCAATAGGGAATTTTACCTAGCGAAATTAATGGTAGTACTGGAAATCGGCTTTCTAGATGTTTTTTGGGTCACTGAATCCGAATTTTTAACTTCCCACCAAAATTTCCCCCGGCAACCCCCGAAATTTTGGTAAAAAGCCCCCAAAAAAGGTTTTTATTAAAAAAATCATTTTTTTATTGTTTTAGGGGAAAAGTATCTAGAAATTTAGAAAGTAGACAAAATTTGCAAGAAATTAGATATATGACATTATGACTTAGGATGAAGGGGAAGGGGGGTTCTGCCTCGGAACATGCGCGCGGTGCTGCGTGGACTAAGTTGCGCAATTCCACTTAACCACTCACACGTTTACATTCGCCTTCCCATCTCCCCTCCGAACTTTCCTTATAAGGTTTACTTTGAGTTTTTTGGGTCTTTGAATCCGAATTTTTAACTTACCCGCAAAATTCCCCCCCCCCGAAACCCCCCTAAAAGAGCTGTTATTAACTTAAATTTCTTATTGTTTTAGGGAAAAAGCATTATGAAATTCAGAAACTAGACAAAATTTGCAACAAATAGGATATATGACATTATGAAGTAGGATAAACGGGGAGAGAGGGGGTTGCCTCGGAACATTCCCCTCGCGCTTTTCTCAAAAAACAAATTTTTTCAAAAAATAAATTTTTTGGGGGGGTTGCCGGGTGAAAGTTTGGTGGGATTTCGACTCACTTTATGTTTTTTGCGTCGCTGAATCCGAATTTGTAACTTCCCACCAAAATGTCAGCCGGCAACCCCCCCCCCCACAAAAAAAAAAAAAAAAAAAAAATTGATTTTTTGAAAAAATTTGTTTTTTGAGAAAAGCACGCGGGTAATGTTCCGAGGCAGCCCCCTCTCTCCCCGTTTATCCTACTTCGTAATGTCATATATCCTATTTGTTTCAAATTTTGTCTAGTTTCTGAATTTCATAATGCTTTTTCCCTAAAACAATAAGAAATTAAGTTAATAACAACTCTTTTAGGGGGGGTTTCGGGGGGGGGGGAATTTTGGGGGTAAGTTAAAAATTCGGATTCAGTAACCCAAAAAACTTAAAGTAAACCTTATAAGGAAAGTTCGGAGGGGAGATGGGACGGCGAATGTAAACGCGTGAGTGGTTAAGTGGAATTGCACAACTTAGTCCACGCAGCACCGCGCGCATGTTCCGAGGCAGATCCACCGTTCCCCTTCATCCTAAGTCATAATGTCATATATCTAATTTGTTGCAAATTTTGTCTACTTTCTAAATTTCTAGATACTTTTCCCCTAAAACAATAAAAAAAAATGATTTTTTTTTATAAAAACCTTTTTGGGGGGCTTTTTACCAAAATTTGGGGGGGGGGGGGTGTGCCAGGGGAAATTTTGGTGGGAAGTTAAAAATTCGGATTCAGCGACCCAAAAAACATCTAGAAAGCCGATTTCCAGTACTACCATTAATTTTGCTAGGTAGAGTCCCTATGCGGTCTCTATTGCCTGGACTATTTCTTCTATTGAAGATAGAAGAAAATAAAAATATGAAAATATAATTTAACATTAGAAGCACTCAATTTTGAATGTTTATAATTCAAAGACTTATCATTCAAATGACTTGAAATTTGGTATCTAGGCATAGTTTGAACCGAAGATTTGAAATATCTTGTTAAAATTGGGTATTGCCAATGAAGAAACTGAAGTTTGGGTTCGTTTTAATAGGTAGATGGCATCCAAAGCAAATTTTATAGGCATCATTTAAGAGTAGATTTTATTTCCAATCGTTCGGTATCAGTCACTTTCTTCTACGATAATTTGTTGAGGAGTTAGTAGGGAGTGTTTACTTTTTTTTTTTCCACGACTGTACGTGGCTGTCGCGTACACGTCACGCATTAAGTATTCAGAATTCTTGATTATGCAAAAGATAATTTTTAATCTTAAATTTCTTCTTATATAATCAAACATTCTTGTGATTAAATGCACCAAAAATTTCAATTAAATAAAATGGCAATAAATGATTAAAAATTCTGTAAGGAACACTCTTCACAAAGGCATTAAGAAAAAGGACGTTTAGAAAATGTATTATCTGACCTAATTTTAATTAATTTTTCAGCAGTGAAATCACGCTTGAAATTATTGAATATTAAAGACGTGAATTATCACTTTGCTAACTAAGCGTAAACCAACAGAGTGAAAAATGTCCAAGACGGGAATCGAACCCGGGCCCCTGGAATAGCGCCCCAGTGCTCTACCACTAAGCCACGAGGACAATGCCCAGCTTCGCATCCCCCACTCACATAAGTCGGTAAGACTGCTATCGCAGCTACTAGGTGGAAAAGTTTTCATGACCACACAATCTTGCGGCGTAACATGAGACGTAAATAAACCCAGCATCGGTGAATATTGAGTAATTTCAAGCGCAATTTCACTGCTGAAAAGTAGTTGAAAAATTAATTAAAATTGTATATTCACTGATACTGGGTTCATTTGCGTCTCATGTTATGCCGCAACATTGTGTGCTCATGAAGACTTTTCCACCTAGTAGCTGCGGTAGCAGTCTTACCGACTTATGTGAGTGAGGGATATGAAGCTGGTCATCGTCCTCGTGTCTTAAGTGGTAGAGCACTGCAGCGGAATTCCAGGGGCCCGGGTTCAATTCCCGGCTTGGACATTTTTCACTCTGTTGGTTTACGCTTGGTTAGCAAAGTGATAATTCATGTCTTTAATATTCATTACCTGACCTGTCATTTGTTTTTTCTGTTGAAACGAAATCCTTTTAATTTGAACGCAGAAAAAATTAAATTTGTAAATAATATCGCAATAATTGATAACTTTAAAAAGCTATCCAACTTCTAAACTAGTATGTTGTGGCCATCACAAAACTTTCTTCTATATAAATCACGTCAATTAAATCACTTAAATAGTAAAATAAATTACATCAATTTATTCATATAAAAGTATACCTGAATTTGAAATTTGATGAAAATTCGTGCATTAGTTATTGAAATAGAGCTGCAGGAGAAATTTTGAAAAATGTAGCATAGCAGTGCCACCTGTTGAGCGATTTGCACCAAAACACGAACAGTACTGATTCATATACCGGAACCGTAAACCGGAATCGCCAAAACACAAACAGTACTAATTCGTATACCGGAATCTGAAGTTGGATGAAAATCCGTGTATTAGTTCTGGAGCTAAAGCTACTGTGGAAATCACAAAAATGCAGCACAGCAGCGCCACCTGTTGAGCGATTTACACCAAAAGGTACAAAACATCAATTCATGTCAAGAACTAACTGAATCTGACATTTGATGAAAATCCGTGCATTAGTTCTGGACATTGAGCGATTGTGGAAGTCGAGAAAAACGCTGCATAGCAGCGCCACCTGTTGAGCGATTTACAGCAAAATATAAACAGCACTAATTCATATCCAGGTATACCTGAATCTGAAGTTTGTTGAAAACCCGAGCATAAGTTCTTGAGATAGAGCTATCGCGGAAATCACAAAAAATGCAGCATAGCAGCGCCACCTGTTGAGCGATTTACACCACAAGGTGCAAAACGTCAACTCATGTCAAGCACTAATAGAATCTGAAGTTTGATGAAAATCCGTGCATTATTTCTTGAGATAGAGCTATTACGAAAATCGTGTAAATGCTGCAAAATGCAGCATAGCAGCGCCATCTGTTGGGCGATTTGCACCAAAACGTTACCAGCACCAATTCATATCAAGGATTAATTAAATCTGAAGTTTGATGAAAATCCGTGCATTAGTTCTTGAGATAGAGCTAGTGCAGAAATCGCGGGAAATGCAGCATAGCAGCGCCACCTGTTGAGCGATTTACAACAAAAACTAATCAGCATCAATTTGTATTAGGGACTAACTTGATATAAATTTTTATTAAATTCCGTGCATTAGTTCTTGAGATAGAGCGCCCACAAAATTTGTGTCACATACACACAGACAGACAGACTCACAGAGTCACAGACAGACATTTTGTAAAAACATGTTTTTTGGAATCTCTGACCCCTAAAACGTGTAAATCCGTCGAAAACCGAAAGTCGAAAATTTTCATGAATCCAATACTTTCTTCTTGTAAAGATAGAAGAAAGTAAAAACAAGACACAACAGAAATCAAGGTATGTGTAATAAACTGAACAAAAGTATAATAACAACGGATTTAGCTGAACTGAATTTTCCTATTAAAAATCTAAAGATTCTAAACTATTTAAAATTGTACTAAAATGTACTCATACAGTTTTATTTGCTATTATTATTATTATATTATGAGGTTAAATAACTAAGAAAGAATGTTAAAAAAAAAAAAAACAACAACTGCGTAATGAAGAGTGAAAATTATATATAAAAATTATCCTTGTTTAATATTAATTATTCGTAATTTAAAGTAATAATTCTTATCTAAGATTGTTATTTCTTTTATCACTTCCAATTTTCCGTTAATGAAGAATGAGTGTTAATCATCTATTCTAAAAATAGTTAACTAATGCATCCGCCGCTGCTACCGTAATTCAATTTATTGCGACCTTTTGACTTTCTGGGCTTATAATGAAAAACTATTACATATAAAAATATAAAGATTGGTATTATTATAGAGAAATGTTTAATAAACACTCTGAAGAAGACAGTTTTTAATTCGAAGACTTATTTTAAGAGCTATTTAATGTTGAATTTGGTCAAAATAATTTCGTTAAAAAGTTTTATAGGAACAGTAATTATGCAACCATCTTTTGAAGGTGCAGCCATATTTTCAATTTAACTAATTTTTCGACAGTTTTTACTTTCTTCTATCTTTGCAAGAAGAAAGTATTGGATTCATGAAAACTTTCGAATTCAGGTTTTCGACGGATTTACACGTTTTAGGGGTCAGAGAATCCGAAAAACATGTTTTTACGAAATGTCTGTCTATGAGTCTGTGAATCTGTGTGTGGCACACATTTTGTGGGCGCTCTATCTCAAGAACTAATGAACGGAATTTAATAAAAATTAATATTAAGTTAGTCCCTGATATAAATGTGTGCTGATTAGTTTTTGCTGTAAATCGCTCAACAGGTGGCGCTGCTAGACAGCATTTTTCACGATTTCCACAACAGCTCAATCTCCAGAACTAATGCACGGATTTTTATCAAACTTCAGATTCAGTTAGTCCTTGAGAATTGGCGTTTTATATATTTTGGTGTAAATCGCTCAACAGGTGGCGCTACTATGCTGCATTTTTGCGATTTCCGCAATAGCTCTATCTCAAGAACTAATGCTTGGATTTTCAACAAACTTCAGATTCATGTATACCTTGATATGAATTACTGCTGTTTATGTTTTTGTGCAAACCGCTCAATAGGTGGGCGCTGCTATGCTACATTTTTCACAATTTCCGCTATAGCTCTATCTCAAGAAGTAATGCACGAATTTTCATCCAACTTCAAATTCAGATATAATTTGGTGCTAAATTGACGTAATTCCTTGTATTGTTTAAATGATTTAATTGACGTGATTTATATAGAAGAAAGTTTTGTGATGGCCACAACATACTAGTTTTTATTACTTTTTATTAAAGATTTCCTTACCATAATAGATATTTATTTCATATTTTGAAAAAGTCATTCTTTTATCTATTACGAAATTTTAAAACAGCGCAAATAATAACATTTTCTTCCAATTAAAAAATGTATTTACTCGTGACTATTAAAAAAAGAGTGAAAACTTTAAAATAATAATTAAATCATTACACGTTAAAATCAGTTGATAGAGAAAATTATGCCCGATTTAACCCTTAAATGCCTGGTGTTGCTTTTCGGCAGCATACCCAATTTATGCTCTAAAATACTATTACATTAATATTGAAGTTATAATGTCTAATGTTGCCAATAAAATTCATTCTGAAAATATTATTAAATAGATTTTCAACATGTAGAGGGCAACACTTGTGCTGGTTAAGAATAAAGATAGATTTATTTTTTCAATTGTTGATACATGTTCTTTTATTTTTTGTTTGGAAGCTTGCGAAATACCCTATTTTGTTCTGCAGAGAGCAAGTAAAATTTATTTCTTATTATAGTTCCTAAAATTCTTGTGTGTTTAATATTATGGAATTTTATCAAGGATTTTTTTTTTTTTCAATTAAAGATCAGTATTGCCGATTAGTAACAAACGGTTTTTTAGCCGTAAACCATACTTAAAACAAATGATTTTTTAAAACATATGATTTTTTAAAGTATTTTTCCCGTGATTTATTTCAAAGATGAAAGCCGAAAAACATTATTATAATGATTTTTGAAAAATCAGGCATTTAAGGGTTAAAATGCCCCCAAAACAGCCCCAAAAAGTTTCAATTTAAAAAGTTCATTTACACGAGAGTTGCGTTTCATATTTTGAAGTGACCTTTTTATCTGTTGTTCCTAAATTTAGCCATTGTATACAAGTTAATTTTCAAATGTTTAATTGATCCTATTTAAACAATCGCAAAAGCAGCCGTTAGCTTTTCGCGAGAGCAGTTCATTCGGCTTTAAAATCCCCTGCTCAAAAGGAAATGAATAGAAAGCTGACTGCGGAGGATCGCCACTGGCCGTTTAGTTATGAGTGAATCTTCTGCAACCTTTTAAAAACTGGGGAAATTTGCGTATTTTAAGACCTGCAGTGTCTGAACTGAGACTGATGAGCATAGCTTCTAGGAGCCAGATCCCCAAAGTCAATAAAAAATTATAGTATTTCCCACATTCTTATGCATTTTCGAAAAAAAGGTACGAGAGCGATTAAAACAAGTTGCAAATTGTACGTCAAACGTGGCAAATGAGGTGTGTTCGTTCTATGACTAGTTTTATAAATATATTTTGCACCGCATAGTGTACTGAATGTATATTTTAGTGCATATCCATTTCATTCTGTTCGAAAGGCTGTAACATCATTAAAAAGCACTGGAAATAAATTTTTCCCATTGGCCGTCATGTAAACGGAAAACTTTTGACTGTCCCTGTCATTATACATCCGATTTGCAACTATATCCGATGTCAACTACACATCCGATTTGCATAAAATTTGAAATGACTCGACACAATTTTGCATCAATTATACATTTAAAATTTCAGACCATTCGGTTGAGTAGTTTTTGCTCTGTTATGCGGACGGAGGGACCGAATGACGATTATAGGTGCTACATATTTATATAATTACGAACGCACCTAAAAAGCTCTGAAGAATAGGCTGATTTCTTTTATTATTATTATTATTATTAAGTACATGCGCCAGATTGGCGAGATAGAGAAAATGCCCTGGCAAGAGAAGGAAATTTTTTAATATATTTTCTGGAAACCTATTCCTTATTTCATTCAGAGACAAAATTTTTTCCAATTTTTACGATTTATTTAACATACAGAATCCATTTATCTATTATATAAACAGAGAAATTACCTAATGTAAGTCATCTAAAGCCAATTTTTTATATAAGTATAAAAACCATAGCAGTTGATCAGTTTTGTTTCCATAGCTCTTGATATCATTAAGCAACCAATCTCACTTTCTGAAGCCCGAATTCCACCAAGTTTTTTTAAAACAGCATCAAAGTCACGATAACAAAGAAGTACCGAAAAAAGTTTATATTTAACACACACATGTATTTATTTCGCCGAAATGCGAATGCAGCAATGAGCAATCAATGATAAATGAACAAAAAAAAGTTAGAAGTAAATTCAAATTTACGCACTCGATGCAAGAAGCCTCTTTTAACCTATTTATGCCTAGCGTTCCATATTGAGCACGCTTATAATGCTCATAAATTTGTATATATATTTTTTTATCCTGTAACATGAAAACTGCATGAAATATCTATAAATGCCTTTATCTGTTTACAAGAGATGACAGCACAAAGATGGATATTTATTTTCTTAAATAAAAACTGTTTTTTTTTTTTTTTTTTTTTTTTTTTTTTTTAAATATTCGTATATCTTTCCTTGTTCAAGATGGCGAAATGCAAAAAGTAAGTTTATTTGTATATTTTCCATCATAGATCCAAATGAATAACTTAACTTGTCGACGTCTTTGAAATACCTTCAACAGGGGCTACTTTGGTCCATCCCATAAAAAAAGTTTTTATTCTTTGTATTGAACAAACAATACAAGATAATTTGGAGTTTTACCCTTGAAAATATTTTATACCCTACTATAGGGTATTTGAACAGTTTGGAGGTAATTTAAAAATTTTTAGTGGCAACACTGGATGTGTTTGTAAACAACTGTTTTCGTTCGTAAATTTTAACTCTCCATATTTTCTATAGTGGCACAATCTCGATAAGAGATACAAATAAGGAAAGTGGCAAAATATTATCTTTAGTAGCCTGTAACTCATGTGTGATCTTAGTTTTTCCTTTAACTTTTTTTTTTGAGAGGAAATATTTGCGTTTTCATAAAGCTAACATGAAAACTAGTATTTCGGAGCTACTTTGTGCCAGACCTTTTTTGGTCCAAAAATAACCCCAATTACTTAGAAATGCCAATTATACAACCAAATCTCTTAAAACCTGTTTTAATTAACATTTTTTTTTCAAATGTTACTGTAGCAAAATGTTACATTAATTGTTTTTGTTCCAGTTGCTGAGGGTAACATGCCGAAAACTGTTTCTCGTTTCTTTGATATTAACAATTGGTTTATTGTGTTTAAATGTTAAACAAAAAACATTTGTTTATCGAGTTTGCAGTTTTAATTTATTCGTAAATGCTATTGCAACGGAGTTTCAATAAAAATGTATTCATTTACCTATGAAATATATTAATTTTATAATAAACTATGTAAATGGACCAAAGAAGCCCCCAGCAGGGCTACTTTTTTCCCAAACATTAAAAATAGTTAAAGGGGATTTTTTTTTTTAAACCATACAGTTTGCTTCATTGTTTCATGTGAATTATTTGCGACTCCATTTCGACGTTGAAAAATCACATATAATATTTTTTAATAATGGAAATGTGAGTGGAACCAGGAAAAAGTGACCCAAAGTAACGTTGGTAAAGTTGACGGTACTGAGCATTTTTTAAAATTGTTAAATTAACTGTTCTAACCAACTTTTTCTGCATATTTGTGGCGTCTCAAATATAGGACGCTAGGCACGAATGAGTACATAGAAATTTATTAGATGGTTTTTTTAAGTAAAATTCTTTTCAAGATGATTATGGCTTAAATTGATTTTAAGCCTCAAATACGATTATTTTTAGTTAGTTTCTGTAAATAAATAAATATATTTTTAGCAGTACATTAAAATAGTAATTGTAGTATGAAATACACAATTTAAAAGCCTATTTTATACAAATCTAGACAAAACATATGCATATCATAATATTATAAATAGTCCCATACTTAGGACATTTACATTTTAGCAAATAAATAAAAAAAAATAAGTATTTTTTTCGTTCCTTTTGCAACATTTTAAGCTGATTTTACCAGTAAATTTGAGAAACCAAAACATCATACATAAATGGATTAATACTGATGTTATTCTGAATTCTGAACTACGTCACCAGATGATGTAATTTTGAGCTGTTTTTAACCTTCCATCGTCTGAATGGCGGATCTATTTAAAATTTCATACGTATCGGTTGATCCCAATTACTTCCAGAAGCCTGTGAACAACAACACCAGTTTATTTATAGCCACCTCCCTTTATAAATCGCACATTTTCAAAATAAAAACAAATCTCTCTTAAAAAAGAAATAAATAATCTCGAACTTCAAAAGCCCGTAAACCACACGACGTTTTCTATTGAAGGATTTCATTCGATGCAAAATAATCGAGGTCATCGAGCGAAACCTCTCAAATAATCCGCCTCCATTCACTTCGCGATCATCAATGACCGAAATTAAAATAATTCTTGGGGCTTCACTGCTAGCACGGAGTAACACTTTCTATCAACCGTATTCTAAATAGGCAACAAACACAATCGGTCTAGACAGGCTTAAGTTACGAAAAAATGTGTTGCTATATAAATTGTTACGCTTCTAGGAAAACAGCTATCTTTGCAATATTACTTTGAAATTATTTTAATTCATTTGTTATGCACAGGAGTCTACCAGATCTAAGCGAAAATTTATTCTAATTTCAAGGAATGTTTCTTTGAATTTTTGGATTTTGATTGTTCAGTAAATAGTTTTTACTATCAGTAACGTGACCATCGCAAAACTTTCTTTTAAATTATTCTAATTTATATTAATTTAAATAGCGCTGTTACACACCAACAACTACGAAGTAGAATGCATTTCTTTTTATATTTAACTAGGAGTTAAAGCGATCAGTGAAAAAAAAAAAGGGCAGTTCAACAGTGCCCCCTGTTGCGTAATCAAATATAAATTTCGTTCTTTTCTAACGTTAATTATAATATTCCCTAGTAATTCCAGACCTTTCTCCAAAATAATGGAGTTTTCTAAATTATCCATGATTTTCTAGATTCTACATAAAATTGCGATAATATAATAATTGATAGTTCTTATGCTTCAGTTTATAAATGTTTGAAATAGTTCAAGCACAAATCAAGCATACGTAAATAAGTGTCAAACTTTAAGCAAAATACAAGTTTGCGACAAATATTTTTCCTAAGATTAGAATATATATATATATATATATATATATATCGCAGACATAAATGCAAAATAACACTAGTGAAAAAGGAGGTTGTTTTAAGGGTTAATGCGAGTGAATCTCAAACATATATGCAAACTCTTCATCAAAACAGCGATTAATAAATATCTTGCAACAAGGTAAAATTAAGGAGGTTTTGGTCTTTTTTTTTTCCAACTTGAATTATACAATACTACTATGTATTAAGCTTGAGATAATGCATTGTGACCTAGCTCTTATGGAAATAAATTATTTTTATAAATAAAAAAAATGAAGAAAGTCTTGATCGAATTTAAAATTAAAAATAACTTGCTATAAAGATAACAGATATAATACTTGATATAAAGATATAAAAATAACTTGCTCACGTATAGAGACCTTTTTCGACAAAAAACTTCCCTTTTTTCAGCTTTGTTACGATAAATTAACTTTTACTAATGCCTCTTTTGAATCTGAATAAAAATTAGAGAAGGAGTAAGGAATTAAAAAGCTATCTTCACTTAGAAGAGATATTTTTTAAAAATATATATTTCCTGCCAGTAAACATTTCTGGCAGAATAACAACCAATGAAAATGATTATCTTTTCTTTGGAATATACAGACAAGAAACACTGGTTACCTCCACCCTGATGCACCAATGAAAAAATTGAGCAAATGAAGGCATCGTACTTTAGATCACTTACCTAGATAAAAGAAAGAAAAGAAGAAATAAATTTCAGGGAAAAAAAAACATCAGAATAATACTAATAATAATAATAATAATAATAAACAATAACTATAACTTAAAGAAACTATTATTTACTTTTTTACCGATCTATTATTATAAAGGAAAAACATTTTCATGAGTAACTGTGGTGTTCTATTGACATTGACAACGAGCTCGCCCATCAATTTCATCCTGAGTTGTTGTTTTTTCCCCTTCAAAACATCGCGCAATTACTATTTTTACAAAGTCCATAAAAAAAGATGTATTTTCAAATGCAATTTTGTTAAAAACTCAAATTACTGATTTATAAAGTTTTAAAAACAATTTTGTAGCTTGAATATTTTAATCCTGCGAGCAGTTCCATAATGTAAGATTAATCCCTTTTACACATAAAACTGTAAATGTTTCGACATTCGTTTGTTTCTGTGTAATATTTCGTAATTAAATTGCCAAACGAAATTAAAATTTCACAAATAAATAAATAAATTTAAACACACACTGAAACAGGATTCATATAAATATTGTTGTGAAATTCAAGGATTTTGTATCAATTTCGATACATTTTAAATAGCATCATGTCATTAAAATACACTGCAAATAATTTTTCATCATTGACACTCATGTAACGGAATTCTTTTGAG
The DNA here is from genome assembly GCA_963932465.1 of Maratus speciosus. Classification (NCBI taxonomy): domain Eukaryota; kingdom Metazoa; phylum Arthropoda; class Arachnida; order Araneae; family Salticidae; genus Maratus; species Maratus speciosus. The sequence continues at coordinate 670,562,523 of OZ010786.1, read as the reverse complement.
TATCCCTGTGAATGAACTACTAACGTTACACACTTCCTATTCGATACAGAACATGTCATGGTAAACATTCTTAAGGGGCCTTCTACCTTTTAAACTCATCGAAAATCAACAAAAACATAGAAAGTTTGAATTAGTGTATCTTCATTAATTTTTTATGTATAAACATGAAATTTTGACTTTTGACTAAACAGATTATGCGTTTTTATATAATACACTAGAAACTGGCTAGCCTTTTTAGTGTGTATTGGTGAAATTAAAACAGTTCTTTTTTCACTCCGTAAGTCATTGCGCGCATGATATCTTGAGATCATATGTATGGATTGTTATGAAATTTGGTGTAGATACTAAGCAAATACGTGTGTTTAAAATGATCTACTTTTAAGTAATTACGGTGGTAATATTTTTAATTATGATTTTTTTTTATTCATTAAAAATGTAAATTTTTGATTTTTGATTTTTGATTTTTGATTTTTGATGTTTGATTTTTTTTTTTTTTTTTTTTTTTTTTTTTTTTTTTTTTACATATTTAATGAAACAAATTTGAGCTAAGAATAGATCATTTTAACACACATATATGCTTAGTTTCTACATCAAATTTCATAACAATCCATACACACGTTCTCAAGATATGATGCGCGCAATGACTTAAGGAGTGAAAAAAAGAGCTGTTTTAATTTCAACAACTAGGCGGCTCTGCCCCCTACGAGCTACGCTCACCAACCCACGTTCAGACACCACAAACTCCAAAAGCACGCTAATTTGATCGGCTTTAAAAAAATTTCGGAAGAATGAATTATAATTAAAAAAAAACAGTGGTTATCTCCTTGTTAACGGGTAGTTTTCGTCTTTGATTTAATCAGATCAGTGAAACATGTGAAAATAAGCTAATATAAAATGATTTAAGTAAACAGAGTTTTTGTCTCCCAGTATTTTTTAACAACGGTATAAGGAAGTTTTTTTAGATAAGATATTTTAAATGTATCGTTTTTAAATCTGACGTAATTTTCACCAAAGTTTTCTTTCTCTTTCTAATGTTCACGTGAGCATACTTTTGTTGTTAGAAAAGAAAGATTACTTGCGCTGTCTTAAAATTCTCAACACAAGAGCAATGCGACTCTTGTAGGCACTTCAATAACATCTGCATTGGTTCAAAAAATCTCAATTTGTTGATTTTCTTTAAGCAAGTAAATCCTATTGGATTACAATGGAAGTCTACGGGAATTTGGCGAAATATTGGAGATATCGCCAAGTTGGCGACAGAACAAGATTCCCCCCTATGGTAACCCCCCTTACAGGTATGGAGACGCATTAAATGCTGTTCAATAACCAATGAGATCTTTTAACGCCTATTAATGAATTTATTATTTTACAATTTTCTTTCTCTTTTACAATTCACGTGTAAATATAGTTTTTATGACGTAATTATCAATATTTTCCTACTTTTAATACTTAATCATTTAATTCTCATTTGGAAGTTTTTTTCTGTTTATAATAGTCACGTGTCAATAAATTTCTAATTTGAAGGAAATATTATTCATTGCGCTCTTTTTAAATTTGGCAACAATTCAAAATAATACCCTTTTCTAAATGTTGTAAAAAATATCTCTCGAAATGCTGAAAATTTGAATTTAAAATAGAAACAAAACCTCAAAAAATGAGTCAAATTAAAAAAATAAACGCAGTCTGAACACCGGAAACTTCTAATGTATAAAATGGTCTAAAAATGATTAAATTCCCATGTCCAAATCTCCTTCTGCTCCTATAAAACTTTTTTAATGGAGGTCTCTAAAAGGACGCTAATTTGATGGGCTTTAAAAAGATTTTGAAAGATTACATTATAAATTAAAAAACAGTGGTGATCTCCCCATAAACGGGTTTCTATTCCTTTCTCTTTGATTGGGGAATTTTAAGGAAAAATTAGCTGCTATTAAAAGATACAATGGCTGTTTTCGTCTTTGATTAAATAAAATCAGTTAAACATTTCAAAATAAGCTAATATAAAATGAATTAAGTAAACAGAGTCTTTGTCTCCCGGTATTTTTTAACAAAGCGAAAAGAAAGTCTTTTTAAATAAGACATTTTAAATATATCATTTTTAATCTGACTTAATTTTCACCAAATTTTTCTTTCACTTTTTAATATTCACGTGAAAATACTTTTGTTAGAAATGAAATATTATTTGCACTGTCCTAACAAAAATAGTTGAAAAGTTCATCTCAAAATATCAAATAAATGTCTCGCGCAATTTTTAAATTTAAACTGTTTTGCAATGTTATTTTTTGTTCATTTTACGTAATAAGTGTAATGTGATGTAAATGTGGAGTAAGTTATCCTATTTAAGACTTCTAACGCATGTTAATGAATTTGTTATTTTACAATATCCTTTCTCTTTTAAAATTCATGTGTCAATATAGTTTTTATGAAGTAATTTTCAATAAGTTCCTGCTTTTTATACGCAATTATTTAATTCTAATAAAAAAAAATTCTGTTTATAATAGTCACGTGTAAATAAATTTTTAATTTGAAGCAAACGTTATTTTTTGCGCTGTTTATACAGTTAGCAACAGTTTAAATTAATACCATTTTCTAAAATAAGTAAAAAATATCTCTCGAAATGCTGAAAATTTGAATTTAAAATAGAAATAGAACCTCAAAAAATGAGTCAAATTAAAAAAAATTAAAGCTGTCTGCACACCGGGAAATTCTAACGCATAAAATGATCTAAAAATGTATCAATTCCCATGCATAGTTTTTGCTCCTATAAAACTATTTTAATGGAACAATTTTGTCCAACTTTAGCATTAAATATCTCTTAAAGTAATTCTTCGATTTGAAAACAGTCTACATCAGCGTATTTATCAAACATTTCTCTATAATACCACCAATTTTCATATTTTTGTATGCAATATTTTTCTTAATATTAACGAAGAAAGACCTCCGGTCACAAAAAATTCAAAACCGGCGGCGGTGACAGCGTAAGTTAATTTTTTTTTAGAATAGATAGAGATACTTTTACGATATAGGGGAAGAAACGGACAATTAGGATCAGGGACACTTCAGGGGCAATCTAACAGATTAAAAAAAAAATGACCATGCTAATTATGAAGTCTGACTAATATTCTACGTGTGTAATTTTTTTGGAGTGAAAATGTATGTTCCTGTAGAAGTAATTACTGTTTTCCCAGAACACAAAGAAAAACGTTGTCCGTCAGAGTGAGAATGTTTCAGTTAAAAAGGTCCCGTGTAAAAAAATTGTAGGAAATATAGCTATGGATTTAAATTTAGAAAAAGGTTGTTTTTAAGAGGAAACGGTTACGTTTTGCAAACTTTGGACTTATCAACAGACGAAGCATAATGTTAATAATATGCATTATTCTAATTACCCAGGCATTTTCCGGGTAAATAGAATTACAGAGTTTTTAGGTTAACGGTAAATTAGGATCGAAAATTTTATTTTTTATTTAAATCAAATAGTGATTTAGAATGCATTTTTTAATCTTTCAGTTTTCAGATACTGTGAAATACTCCTAGTTTGGTTTACTTTACTGCACATTTCGTTAGCAAAACATTTATTTTACAATTTCGCATTTATTCCAAATTTTAGCCTTGACTGCATGTTTTAGACCTAATTAAGCCTCAACACGTTCAATGTAAATGAAATTTTCCTCCTTCATAACATATGAGCTTTGACTGATCCTCCCCCCCCCCCTCCCCCCCCCCCGTTTCTTTCATTTCAAGTTATTTTGAAAAAAAAACTGATTTTTTTTTTACTTTAAAAATTCGTTATTTGATAATACAACAAGGCTAAAATTTTGCATTTTGTATGCAGAGTGTAAAATATATGAATATTGAAAATCCCTTAAAAAACTTTTTTTCCAGCGTACTTATCTTTCCTATACTGTATCGCTGAGAATAGTTGTAGTTGTAAAAACAAAAATATCTTGTTGTAAAACACACATTGAGACCTTTTAATCTCATTTACCCATGACTGCGTATCTTCTAAATAATGAAAGAAAATGCCACTGATCTTAAATACTCCATTTCATGAGGTAATTGGGATCAAAGAGGTATTTTTTGAAAAAGACACTTGTACCAGATAACATGGTACGTTGAAAATAATTTTTCACACATTTCAAGAGACAACTACGTACTGAATAAAATTATACATAACATTAGTATGTACTTCACTTGATTCTCTGGCAATTAATTGTCAAAGTTCGAATTGCCAAAAACTGCTCCTAATTACCCCTACCTCCCCTAAAATGGCAAAAATAGTCTATTTCTTTTACTTTTCGGCAGTCTTTAAACTGACTTTGAAGTTGAGTAAAGGATGTTCATCAGTGAGATCTCAAATTCCCCTCACTGAGATCTTTTTGATGAACAGCCTTAAAATTCACAATTTCGGGTCCAAGATCTACTATGCCGAATGGAAAACCAAGTGTTACCTGCCTTTTTGTCCGGTTGCGAAGGAAATAGTAACTTTTATTGGGGTCCCTTCGTCGAAAGGTATTTATATAACCGGTAGGTGGCGCCACTCTACTTCGATCAATAGTTAGGGAAGAATCGGTATGGGGTTTTTCCCTGCCCCCATGAAACAGCGGGTGTGATAACATCCTCCGTAATTGTGGAGTATTGGATGCTCAATGAAAGAAAGATAACAAGGACTTTGTTAAATGAGAGTACGTTACAGATTCGTTATCATCCCGTTCCAGTTTTTTTTTTTTTCTATTCTTTTTGCCACACACTTATATCTTCTTTTCTATAGGATGGCCCGGATCATGCGAGTAAGTTATGGACAACTAGCGTTCATAAGAACTGTTTAAATTTTAAAATCCTGATGATGGCTTAGTATTAGCTGAAAGTACTTGATTTTCAACATCTTTTTAATTGTTTAATCATGTTTTAAGTATTGAATTCTTTATGTAATTTTATATATAACTTCATGGGCTGGACGTACAAAGCGAAAAAAGCTCTTTTTTCTTTTTAAAAATAATCAGGAGTGCGAGAAATAGATTTTGCAGACTTGAAAGACGGTATTGAGTGAGCCTATCTCTGTGGCCTTCCACATGCGTGATGTCAAAGATCAACTCTGATCTTTCTCTTGGTTTGATTTATAGATTAGAGGGGGGGGGGGGGGGGTAGGAAATTTTCAAATAACATCAAATATCTGGAGTTTAATTAAACTTTCATGATTTTTTTTTATTTTTAACGCTTTCCAACAAAGTTGAAAAGTATTTATGACTTCGGTTTGTCTGTCCGTCTGTCCGTCTGTACGCGCTCTAACTCCCGTAAATATACTCGGATCGTTTTGAAATTTTTGAATGTTAGTGACCTCTACCATAGCACGAACCCTATTGCAAATGAAGTTTGTAGCATGTTTAGTTCATTTACAGGGACAGTCAAAAGTTTTCCGTTACATTACGGCCTATGGGAAAAAATCGTTTCAAATGATTTTTAATGATGTTACATGCTTTCAGACATAATAAAATTGATATGCATTTATCAAGTAGACTAAAATATGCATTTTCTGTACAATATGCGGCCCAAAAAATAGTTATTTTTCATTTACAGGGCCACACAAAAGAATTCCGTTACATAATGATATAGGGGTGGAGGGAATTTTTTCCGGCGTATTTTAATTATGTTAAATTATTACATGTATAATGAAATTGATATACGTCTCTAAGGTTTACTATAACTTATTTCATGGATAGTACGAAATGCAGAGCATTTACAGGGACACACAAAAGATTTCAGATACTATATTGTAACCGAAGTACTGTAAAGTAGGGATGATTGCTGGAAATGCATTTTTAATTATGTTATGTGCTTTTATGTTTCACTATATTTATGCATTGTATAGGGTGTGTATAAATGCTGTAATTGATATACAGGACTACTTAAAAGAATTCGTAATGGTTACTGGGTATGATTGCAAATTGCTTAAAGATGATTTTTAAATGAGTTGGGCATTTTTACGCTGAACTGCATTTAGTTTACTAAGAAATGTTTGTAAAACATATATAAAATGACATACAGAGTCACGCAAAGAAATGGATACATGGCCCTCTATAAATGATAATTTCTGGAAATGTGATTCCGGTAGTTTTAAGAGTGTTTTACTTTGAATTAAACTTTAGCTAAATAGTGGCGTATAATAAAGGTACTAGGTTAACTATAGGGTTTTTACAAAAGTATACAAGTATGTTTCCATCTATTAGTATAAATTGCTGAAAGAGAAATTTCAACCTGTTATGTGTTTTCTTGCTAAACTAAATTTCTCCATTATATAGTATATATAACAACCTACAGATCCAATACAGGGCTGTTCAAAAGAATTGGAGTACATATTTGCTATGGACGGTCGCTGCTGAAATCAGTTTTTCAAATGTTTTATGTGGTTTCTAAAATGTTTACTGAGTTCACTTATATACCTTATTTCCCTAAATAACGAAGTTTTGTTAAAGCATTAGTGTTGGAAAGTGTTTCATAATCTATGCTTAACGCATGATTTTTCTTACTTGTTTATTTATATAATAGATGAGAACATACAGTTTCTTTTGTCCTTTTTAAAATTTTTAAACTCCAAATAGTTTTGGAGTTATTGAGTGTTTATAATTATTTCGCCAAATAAAACAGAAAGAGACATCTTTCAAGCAGAAAACACAGAAAAAATAATTTTTAAATATTAATTTCGTGAGGAGATATTTGAAAAATAGGAATGCATTTCGTGGTCACTGGTTTAACATGGAAGTGGGAAATCTCAAATCTTACTGGTAAAGGTTCTTAAACCTTTAATGTATGATTTTTTTATTTTGTTCGTAAAATATTATATTTGAGTCTTTTTTGTTCATTATCCACTGGAAAATGAGTGAAAAAAAATTACTTGTCTTTCTGTTGGACATAATGTCATTCTGTCACTCCTGAGTTGTATAACAAAAATGTCTCAAAGAATAATCATTTTAAATTATAGACTTACTTTAAAGAGTTGGCACTGTGCGAATATTCAACGATATAGTAAAATTTATGTTTTTAATAGTTTCCATAATTAATAATGGCTACCTTATAAAGAAAGAGAAAAAAAGCCAGTCGAGCCCATGGCAAGCAGTATCCACAAAAGATCTAAGCTACGTGATGAACCATCAGAACAAAAACAGATTTCACGACCTTAAATGCATATTATCATACTTAAGGCTGTTCTCAATTGCTCTCTTCAACAAGCGCAAAACGTTTTGACACATTTACAAATTCATTTTCTAACAGAGATATATAAAATTGGAAGACTTGACTATGGAAGCGATTTGGAATCGAATTGTGTTTTCCATTTTTTGATCCATCCATTACCTATTGAGTTATAAGCGATTTTGATCGCGTGACAAACACGTTTTTCTCACTTCTCTGACTGTATTTTCAACTTTTGCCCGGGAATTCGATTCAAAACACCCACTTTGACACTATTTTCTGAAGGATCTATTGCGTTTGCAAAAAAAAACGGAAAAAACAGCTCGATGACATGGTTTCTGAACAACAACACCTGCTAGTTTCATGCATTTCCGAACAAAAATAAATTAAAACTTATGTCATAAAGTTGCCCTTTTGGATTTGAGAACAGCCTTAAGTAACACATAATAGTTCACAAAAAGACCCAGAGGAAGCGCCAAACGGCAAAGAAAAGATTATGCACATTATGCATTTAAGGGTTAAGGGCCTACTTCAGTCACGCGAAACGACCCGTTCGCTAATGCTATTCCTATGGAAGAAATTTATAAAGATATCTCCGTCGCATTTCACTATGTTTAGATGATATTTTTTTTCAGTGGTTAGCTGAGGTCGATCTGTATGCAGGCCGTTTTCTACTTTTTTAATTTCGCTTACAAGTATTTTTAATTAGGACACTTTCATTTTCAGAACCGGTTCCTGAAGTGAAAGCATCCTCTTGAAAAAAGTCCCCAATGAAAATTCAAAAAGTAAAAAACGGCCTTTTTACAGATCGACCTCAGCTAGCCACTGCAAAAAAAAAAATCATCTAAAAATATTGAAATGCGACCGAGATATCTTTATAAATTTCTTCCATAGGAATAGCATTAGCGAACGGGTCTTTTCGCGTGTCTGAAGTAGGCCCTTAAGGAGATGCTTCAGCGATACAGGTTTTTTCCTCGCTAATCCTCAAATCCAATGGTTACACATGAAGAAATTGAGCCAAGCGATGACTTGTTGTCTAATATAACTATCAAAATACGGTTGGTTTTCAAACATCAGAAAGTAAACGTTAGGCACTGAGGTAGTAACTTTCCAAAAATTATTTTTTCAGATTTTAAATACAGCCGAAGTCATTTAATAGGAGCACCTGCTAAAACGAGACACGGTTGAAACGTTCAACGTGATTTTCGATGAAAAGCAGGGTAGAATGAGAAAAGAAATCTTCTTCTTGTCGAACACTGTTCTCTACCAAGAGATAATATTTCTATGTTACAACTGTCTATCGAAATATTTATCAGTTTTACCAGACAGAATTTTAATTTTCAAGGTAAACCTCCACCCACGAAAAGACAAAGATCTGCTGTCTTAAGGGGTCTTAAAGCTTTAAAATTTTCGAAATTTTAATTTTTTTAGATGTTAAACTCCTATTTTTTCTGAACGTTTTGATGTAATTGTTTCCTTAAAACTCCCATTAGAACAGAAGTGATGGCTTTTAGAATTATATCCGACAATAGCTGAAGCGGCGTTTCCGAAACTTTGAAGTCATTTTTCTCCAAATGACGTTTTGGGCATAACGCGTAGGATATCTAAAAAATATATAAAAACACATGTTTCATGTTAGTCTGTATAAACTGAACCTAAAATTCCCTTTTTATTTTTAAAAAAATATTATTTTATGTGATTATAATGTTGAATTTTTCTAAATTTTGCAATAGCTCAATACAAATTCGTATTAAAAATATAAAAATGCTTTAAATACAAATTTACTGAGGTTCAGGGTCATTATTACAATCTGAAGTATAAGTAGGCACCAAAATTTTCATTCTAGACGCAAAATGTATTTTGTAATCCTGCGCGTAATCTGCTATGCCGATTTTCTGCTCATCCAATGTCTGGCAGTTTGGTGCCCCCTGTAAATGCTAATTCTGCATCTTGAAGTTTTTTAAATATTTGAAATGAAAGAACAGATCAAAATTATATCTTTCATCCCAATAAAAATTGTGTCTTAAAACCAAATACATTTTAAGATATTAAATGTTTAAAATGGTCTCTTTTTTTTTTCTTTTTTTCCAATTTTAAGAGTCCTGAGACCCTTTAAAAAATGAAAAAAAACAAAGCAAAGACAAAAATATTTGAAATGCTGCTCCTTTGAAAGAATTACAACTGAGCATTATCAAGAAAAGAGCATTGAAGAAAACCTTTATTTTTTTCCCCTGTAAATTCAACTTTAGGCCCTATTCACCCAGACTATTGCAGTGTTGAAAAGAGTATGGGAAATTAATAGTTCGAAAATTGCAGTGTTGAAAAGAGTATGGGAAATTAATAGTTCGAAAATTACAGTGACTACTGTAATCTTTTTCGGCGAATAAGGGAAGTGATCCGTTTCATTCATGTGTGCGTCTTTCATATCCTTTGGAATTAAGAGTTCTTTAGAGCCTTTTGATTTCAATCAGTGGCACCAGCTTATATGGGTCCGTGGGGGGGGGGGGTGGAGCCCACCTAATAATTTGATCTCTCCGCCCACCCAATTTCCATCGATTTATTTCGTCATTCATTTATTTAATCGCGAAATAAAATTTCATTTTATTGATATTCTCAAAATAATTTTCTTTTAAAATAGCAAAGACATCTATTAGACTTACCGGAAGCACTGAAAGCCTCTTCACCTCACGCTCACTAATGTAAAAAAAATTGTTTGTGTTATTTCATTCAAAAACTTTTGAGCCGACCCAATATTTTTCAAAAGTTGGCGCCACCGACTTCAATTCTGGGATTTTGTCTAAAAAAAGACGCTTCTAAGAAAAATGACATTCACAAAGGAATATTTTATGTTTAGTTTATGATATTAAGTTAATTTAAGTACTGCCATAATTAGACCTCTTAAAAGTAAGCATTATTTTAATTATATGTGTGCATTTTTAAGATTTCTATTATTTCAGAGGGTATTATGAATAATGGTAATACGAGGACTTGTATATCACTGAACTCCACAACCGTAAGGAGAACTAACTTCCTATTCTACAGTAGAGTCCCGCTTATAAGAGCTTCCGCTTTAACCGAGTTATTTTCTTCTGATAAACTGATGGATTCCATTATTATGAAACAGCCATTATAAATGAAGTGTTAGATGAAGATGAAAGAGCAGTCGTAAAAAGTTAGAACTCAGATTTTCTGATCAGAATGGGAGAAAAATGGCTATAATTGTTTTTTGGGGAAAAAAAATATGACCATTTTTGTTTTTACATGTATTCTAATGCTGTTGCCAAAAAAAAACTAACCCAGTTTTCTATTTCTCAATAAGCACGAATTAGAGGAAAAAACAAATGTTGGGTGATCCGCGATTGTATGGAATGAGAATATTCCAAAAAAATAGTCAACATTTCACGGATTACTAAAGCCGAACGCCAAAAAACTTTTATTCATTTTTTTAATTCAGAGTTAATAGAATGATACGATGTCCCCGCCCTTCATAATAAAAAAACCTCTCCTAATTAGTAAAAGTACAAACTAATTTCTAATGAAATGAAATAAAGAGAGTAAAATGGAAGAAAACAACTGTTTGGGGTAAGATAATGTTTAAACGCATCTAATCATATTTATCGCACAGTTCTCTATTCAAACCTTAAGTCTTTAAGTGAGTTTCTCTTCGTAATTTTCCAAAAAATAACACGAGATCTCTCCACTAGTGGCTCGAACATTGTGAGTTTCATGTCATTTGTCGCAGGTTGCCGTGTCATATTCGAATGTCGGAAAGATGTCGCCGATCACTCCCCGCAGCCGTCTTTCTCACTCGGAATTTAATAACTTTTTTCACGGTAACAGATGGACGCCCACGAAAGCGTGTCATAAACAAAAGCATAAGAAAAAAAAAGGGGGGGGGGATTCGTGGAGTCAAACGAGAGTATTGATCATTTTGGTAGACAAGAACCATCATGGAAAATACATACCGCTTCTGCATTATTAGCTTAGAAATATTGCATAAATCTTTTCCGCAAAATTCGAATATGAATGCAGAGATCTGCACTGGCCAAATGCTTTCATTAGATAGGGACCCGAATTGACAGAAAGAAAACTGACCATGTGCGGCTGGGGGGGGGGGGGGTCGAGGGTTTACTTATATGTAGACTTAGTGAGACTAGATGCTATAGAATAAAAATTAAATTTCGAGAAAATGAAAGATTTTTGTTGTAAATTTTATTGATTTCTTTTTCTTATGGTAACATATGTTTAACTGCTTAAGAGATGAATCTGAACTCTCTCAGAAAAATATACTAACATTTAATTTCAAGTATTAAAGATTAACAGTAATTCAAAAATTATAATTATTAATAAGTAATGTCTCGGAGCAATAATTGATAATTAGAATTTCAATTTTTAACTTTAGCCTATGATGGAATACCTCATAATACTTCCATTCAAGAAATAAAACAGTTTCTACGCCAATGCAAGATAATATGCTCTTTCTCTAAAGCTCTTCCTCTATTACAAAGATTCCCAAAACATCTTATTCTCTCAGACACGCAATATTACAAAACTCGTTTAGAAAAGTCTATTGCGATGAAATTCATGGTAAGATTTCGTAGTGTACTAATTAGAATTTCAGTATTTTAACTTTACCCTATGACAGAGCACCTCAAAACACTTCCACCCAAAAAATAAAACAGATTTTGCTATGCACAAATGCTCTTTCACTAAAACTGTTTCTCTATATATTTCAAATATTCCCAAAATACCTTGAAAAAAAAATATCATCAAGGTAGAATCAAAAACCTACATCCCATACCTTAATAAAATCTGTAAATCATGCTTCGAGTAGAATTCGAATGATGAATACTACATCAGAGGCATTCTAATATTATTAATTATCTGGAGAATGAGTAAACATGTTACTGGTGTCAAAAACGAAAGTCAATAAATCATAGCGCCGAATATTTCTCTTTTAACTAAACATTTAATTGAAGTAGAAATACGATTTGCAAGCTATGATACATATTTACACAACTTCAAAATCATATTATTGGGAGACACAGTGCTTCACGTTCATATTTCAATTATTGACTATAATAGTCACATCTTTATATCATGACAAATCATTCCATATCAAAAGCAACGTTTTGTTTACAAAAAAAAACAAGCATTCTGGGAATGTTCTAGAAGTGAAGTAGAAGTAGAAATTACATAGCGCTTAGCGCCAGTATAACTGTAATTCTTTTTTTACAACCTTATTCTCTCTTAGATACGCAAGATTTCGTAGTGTACTTATTAGAATTTCAGTATTTTAACTTTACCGTATGGCATAGCATCTCATATCACTTCCACCCATAAAATAAAACAGTTTTTCCGATGCACAAACGCTGTTTCACTAAAACACTTTCCCTACATATTTCAAAGATTCCCAAAACAATTTTTTCTCTCTTAGACACGCATTATTACAAAACTCGTTTAGAAAAATCTATTGCGATGAAATTCATTGCAAGATTTCGTAGTGTACCAATTAAAATGTCAGTATTTTAACTTTACCCTATGACAGAGTACCTCACAACACTTCCACCTATAAAATAAAACAGCTTTTGCTATACACAAATGCTCTTTCACTAAAACTCTTTCCCTATATATTTCAAAGATTCCCAAAACATCTTATTTTCTCTTAGACACGCATTATTACAAAACTCATTGGACAAATCTATTGCGATGAAATTCATGGCAAGATTTCGTAGTGTACTAATTAGAACTTCAGTATTTTAGCTTTACCCTATGATAGAATACCTCATAACACTTTTATCCATAAAATAAAAGAGTTTTTTTGTTACAGTGTAGCATAATACGCTCTTTCACTAAAGCTCTTCCTCTATTTCAAGAATTCCCAAAACACCTTATTCTCTGTTAGACACGCATAAACACGGTAGGGAAAAATCTATTGCAATGAAATTCGTGATGAAACTTCGTGATGTACTAATTCGAATTGCAATATTTTAGCTTTAATCTATGATAGAATACCTCATAACACTTTTATCCACAAAATAAAACAGTTTCTTGTTACAATGTAGCATAATACGCTCTTTCACTAAATCTCTTCCTCTATTTCAAAAATTCCCAAACCACCTTATCCTCCTCTCTTAGACACGCATAAACACGGTAGGGAAAAATCTATTGCAATGAAATGCGTGACGAGAAATCCTCTAAAGTGAAAATGCGTAACACCTTTTTTCCGAGATAGGCCAACAATAGTGGCCACCTCTCACTGAACCCCAATCCTTCAAACTTTTGGCTGAAATCCAGAGCGCGCACACACGGCCAGATAATAATCGATGGCGGAACAACGCACAGGAATGTATTGCGCCCGATTTTCGAAGGTTCTCTCTTCATTCTATTGATTATGCCGATAGAGTAAGGTTAGAGTGACCAAATCTCTCAGATTTTAGGTCATTATTATTACTTTTTGTTTTACCTCTCGGCTGCCGCGTGGAACTTCTGTTTTCCATTAACAATGCCGATTATAAGTTTTTAGTACAGTCGTGGAAAGGAAATAAATAAATACTCCCTCCCACACACACACACTCATACGCACACATACTACTATTTCTTCCTAAAATCCTTGTATAACCCTTTATGTACTGAATTATAAATTCACGAAAATTTTATCGTCTAAAGCATTTTTAGTGAATTGTTTGAACTACGTTAGAAGATTTACATAATAATTTAATAAGTTTTAGAAAGATTTTAGAAGAATCTAGAAGGATTCATTAAATTTGAATTTATAGGGATTTTGTGCACTATTTATAACCCTCTCAAATCTTTTATTTTAAATACTTTTCTTAGTATTTTGTAGAATTAGGAAGCGTACAAATATAATGTTCTACCATAGAAAAGCTGAAAAGATGCAAAGGCCAAATAAATGATCCTTTTAAAAATATTTTTCTTTTGTGTAACCTATAATGCTTTTATAACAAGATAAAGTAATATATGTATAACTCATTCTAAACTGTATGACAACTAGCCGATGTATTAAATGAATTTTATAACAGTTATTTTTAATGGTAATTATAAGCACCATCAGTAGATAAAGGGATAAGATGTTACTGGTACTAACCGACTAGTAATAAATGTAATAAATATATATTTTGAAATTAATTCTAAAAAATAATATATAAATTGTCACCTATTAATATTTTATAAGAAATTGATTTTTAGAAGATTTAATGGTAGATTTACGGGAATTCGACTACAATAAAATGCATATTTTACGTAATAACTTTCGTTAAATATACATATATAATTTTGGGAAATTTTTACAGAAAAATTCAAGGGCCTATAATTTTAGTAATTTGAAATTTTTATTGCTGACTTTTTGTTCAACATGGCCTAAAGGCGTAAAAATCAACAGAGTGGAAAAGTGTCCAAACCCGGAGTCGAACCAATGAACCAGTGACATTGGCATGAAAATTGGCATGAAATTTTGCATGAAATTTAATTGCTGAATTTTTACTAGGACTGGTATAGTCTGAGTAGCTCAGTCGTAGAGCATTGGCGCATGACGCCAATGACCCTGGTTCGAGTCCATGTTTGGACAACTATCCCACTCTATTGGTTTTTATGCCTTTAAGCCATGTTGAACAAAAATTCAGCAGTTAAAATTTCAAATAAATTTCCTTCATTTTAAACAGATACACGAAATTAGAGAACCGGTAGGGAAAATGGACTAAGTGGAATATGTGCAGCGTAATATCCTCAAATTTATATTGCTGTAGAAATAGTTATATTTTCTCTGTCTGTGTTTTTAGATTGCCAAACAAGTACACTCAAATGAATAACTGGTTCAGTTTACTGGTGCAAAAAAAGAAACTAAACTATACGATATGAACTAGTTTCGCTAAAGAAACTACGCTGCGAATTTCTGTTTCAGGTCTTCCGTTCCTGTAAAACTCTTTTCCCCGCGAAGGTACTGAGGACGGTGGAAAGCGCGGTTTCTAAAGTTCCGTTTTTGCAATGTCAAAAATTGGAAAAAAATAGCCATTTTTGTCATTTTATATTTTAAAAAGTATACATTAAAAAAAAAAAAAAAAAAAAAAAAAAAAAAAATCTGGTTCAATGTAATGTAAATGTTTCATTTTTCAGATCATAATGGTAAAGTTATATTTGTTATAGGAGTTTTTGAACTTGTCAAGTAAAAAATTGGAATCACAGATTGTGCGCATGATTTCAAAATTATTTTTATTTAAAACATAATTTTTGGTATAAAATTATGCTTGAGAGTTTTGCGCTTACACTGAACCTAAAAAGGGCACTTGCTTATAGCATTTTTATGCTTTAAAAGCAAAACTGCATCTTGCTTATATGAAATTTTTAAAAGTTTAACATTGTCACACTTCGAAAAATATGTTTTCAACAAAAAAAGATAAAAATTTAGGTTTACTTTACAGATCCTATCAAACACTCTATACCCTGAAAATTTCATGCAAAAATATCGAAAAGTTTTTTAACTATCTTGCGCGTAATCTCCCAAAATCACATTTTGAGGTAAATTACTTTAAAACTTAACTTTAATTACTTTTACTCTTTGAAAATATTCCCTATTTAATATCCATTAATAATGTCATTCATTTTTATTAAAAGTGTTTAGAAATGATGATTCTTTAACACACATATGACATGAGGACATGAGTTTCAAAACTCACCTTATTCAAAATTTAGGAAATCGACTTTTCTGCATCAATCCATTCTGTTGGCTTCATTCTATTAACATTTTTTTCCTTTTTTCATGAAATGGCACTGAAAATGGGCAAATTTCTTAGGTTTAGGATTAAAATGTGTAGATTTTGAAACCTATTAAGGGTCATTCCATATCACACGTGGGACGGATTTACTACATATTACTACTGTTTTAACAATGCTATTGAATCCTCATATTGAAACAACTATGCTAATATGAAAATATAGTGATTTGGTTACTTTTAATGTATAGTTTATATTTTAACAACTATAAGATAGTAGTTTAATAGATAGGGGAGATGGGGGCACATGTGAACAGTTCGCATAAATATAGCTTTTTCTCATGACTGGATTAATTTCTATAAACAAAACCTACTCAATATAGTAAATAGAACTTTCTTTTATACATGGTATTTTTTTAAAAATCACCTGTATAGTTCTTCTTACATTTTTTAATAGTTTTATAAATTCGAAAAATTGTTCAGATGTGCCCCATCAACGGGGTAGTTGTGAACACACGTGGGGCACATGTGAACACAAGGAAAAAATATCCTTTGATATACTTTTTATTCTGTTATTCATTTGTCCTCGTAATCATTAGTTAATTACCTGTGAAATTCACCATAAAGATATTATATACATATATTTCTCGAGTTTCTAAGTGATATGTTGAAGCAAAAGATTATAAAATGAAAATAAGTAGATTTTGGGGGTGGAGGCTTAGATGATTCATTAAGTATTGCTGAAATAAAATAAAAAATAAATAAAGAAGCAATTAAAAAAAAAGAAATTAAAACTTTTAAACTTTGTTTAGGGGGTTTTGTTTGGGGAAAATTTTAGGGAGGGAGCGTTTACATACTATTTATCTCAAATCTGTCAAAATACGAAAGATTCCCACTGTTGTATTTGCCTTATTTACTTGTGAATTATAGATAAAAAAGGGTTTTTTAATGATTTAAAAAAATCTCGACTATACCCCCCCCCTCCCCTAACTTCTTTTGATTTTGAAAGAGGGAGGGGGTTACAATAGGGATTTTACGGTAGTTATCAGTTTAAAAATTTTACTTTCTTAATATATTACTCATATCTATCTCCATTCAAAGCATCATATACATAACTGTTTTAGATATGGAAGTAAGCCACCATTGCAAGTTTAGAACAAATGTACAAGAAAAATTTGCAAAGTTGTTCGAGGTAATACAAGGTAATACAATCATTAACAATGCATAAAAAATATTGTTGCAACCTGCTTAGTAAAATAATATATAACACTTATTGCATTTTAGAAAACATTAAATTTATTTAAAGTACAATTGAACGTAAACGAGCTTGTTGCTCTTTATGTATTTGCTGAAAGATGTGTTTGATGAAGTTTCAATGCAAAATCAACTTTGTGCGAGGAAAATATCTTCTATTTCAGGAAAATTATATATAATGGAACTGACATTATTTATCATCAAGTTAACTGAAAGGAACAGAATCACAGCATGATTATTGAGGCACTTATGTACTGTTCATATCTGCCCCAACTTGTCTGTTCACAAGTGCCCCACATTGCTGCTTTTGTTAAATTGATAAATCATTAACATTTCTCAATTTTAGAAAAAAAAAAGGACTTTATCAAAAATATTTATTAGCATTCATAGTATATGCAAAAACACTCAAATTCAAATAAATGAATAAATAAATAAAGTTATACGCTTATCAACTTGGAACAAAGATTTTACTTTTGATATCTAAAAACAGTGTTTTGGCTACAGAGGACAAACAAAATGTCTAAAAACTTCAAAAATTTTTTACCATGTGTCTACAGGTGCTGTCATCTTTAGTAAATTTTTTCAAATAAAAAAACTTATAATAACTATTGAAAAATTGCGATGTTCACATCTGCCCCCTGTTCACATGTGCCCCCATCTCCCCTATAGGTATTTATGTATGTCTCGCGCAGGACACTTTTTCCTGAAACGAGCATATTACTTAGGTCAAGAATTTAAAATGTGAAGATTTTTAAACCTATTAAAAAGGAGAAGCTTACTTGGGTAGGACGTTTAAAATGTGGAGATTTTTAAACCTATTAAAAAGAAGAAGCTTGCTTGGGTAGGACGTTTAAAATGTGGAGATTTTTAAACCTATTAAAAAGAAGAAGCTTACTTGGGTAGGACGTTTAAAATGTGGAGCTTTTTAAACCTATTAAAAAGAAGAAGCTTACTTGGGTAGGACATTTAAAATGTGAAGATTTTTAAACCTATTAAAAAGAAGAAGCTTACTTGGGTAGGACGTTTAAAATGTGGAGATTTTTAAATTTATTAAAGGACTGTTTCATATCACGTGTAGGATAGCT
The DNA here is from genome assembly GCA_963932465.1 of Maratus speciosus. Classification (NCBI taxonomy): domain Eukaryota; kingdom Metazoa; phylum Arthropoda; class Arachnida; order Araneae; family Salticidae; genus Maratus; species Maratus speciosus. Next base: position 670,544,273 of record OZ010786.1, on the reverse strand, counting down.
TTTCTATTTATTACGGCTGTTTTAACCCGGGAGAACTCGCTAGTGAGAATGCCCAATTGCTTTTCTTTTACTTTACATTCATATAATATCAACTTCTTTTAGTTGGCTTAGTACTTTTATTCACAAAATAGGTAAAATAATTGAAAAACATTTTTAAATTTTAATTAAAATGAAAAATGATTTAAATAAGAGCCTTAAAAAAGTACGACTGTGAGAGAAAATCTCATGTAGCGAGTTCTCCCGGGTTAACAATGCTATTGTATTTTCAAAGTAAAACAAGTTTGCTAATATGAAATTCTAGGGTTTTGTGTTATTTTTAATGTATAGTTTATATTGTATCAACTTATAAGTTAATAGATATAGGCATTTTTGTAAGTATCACGTACAGGACATTTGGCCCGTTTTTCATGGAATGGCCCTGCTATAAGAGTATAGTGCTGCATCTGTCGAAAAATAACCCTATTATTATACATTTCGGATTTGGTTCAATTTATTAAAATAAGGGTTCCGAGACTATCCTATCATCCTGTATATCTCAATACTATTCTGTTTGAGAATCGCTTTATATGGCCAAGTGAAAACTGAAGGCTTCTCGAATTCTTTTCAATGACAATTCACTCGCGAAATTTTTTGTTCGAAAAATAGAGCCAGGGACGCTCTCGCGTGCTAAACATGAATATGTGATACCGGGATTACAGGCAAAGTGCAAGGACAAACAGAACATATGCAGACATAAAGACATGACAAGACCGGAAATGGAGCAAAACGGACTCTATGTCCTTCACTTATTATGATCGAATAATATATATATATATATATATATATTAAAGGTGTTTACCTTGACCTTGACAAAGTGAGATTTTAACAGTCACCCTGTTAAATAAATAAATGTCTGAAAAAAAGATGACTCTTTCTGTTACCACTTTCCAACATAGCTGAAAAGTGTTTATGAATTCGGTTTGTCCGTCTGTATGTCGTCTACCGTCTGTCCCGTACAGTAGCTCGTGTAAATATGCTCGGATTGCTACGCAGTCGAATACTATTCAGGTTTACCATGGCGTGTTCAGTGCTAAAATTCAAATGAGTCAGTATATACACTAAAACCTCCTTAAAGCGACCACGTTCCGTTCCAATAGAAATGGGTCGCTCCCAGAGGTGGTCTCTTATTGGAGGTCATGTTTAAATCTAGATTTTAATGGTTGAAAAACTGTAACAATGAATATTACTAAAATTTATTTTTCATATTAGGAAAAAATATGAAAATTTAAGTATCAAAACGAAAGTTAATTACATAAGTTAATGACTGCAGAGTTTAAAAAATGAATACATTGACGTTTGCTTTGATTTTACGGTTTTATCTTTTATAACTTTCATTTCCAAGTCCTTCCAAAGTTCAGTAAATAAATGCAATTTTTTTTTTTTGACTGGAACAAATTATGACGATTTCATTCATTTATCTATTTCTTTGAGAGTTTCCTGACAGAATAGGGCAGGGGAGTTTATCGACCGTCATCCTTAATTTGTTATCAAAGTTAAATTCATAGCCTATTAAGGCACTAAGGGGTTTAAACACTTAAAAGTTACCGAAATAAATGAAAATTCTAAACTTAGTTTAGAAGTTTTATGAATAATGCTCTCTCCGGAATCATATTCTAATAAAACCTTCTTCAAGCAACCAGGAAAAAACGGACTTTGTTTCATTTTCTTCAAAGAAATGGGTCGCTCATGGAGAGAGTTCAACTGGAGTGGTCCTTTCGAAGTGCAGTCAATAAATGCAATTTTTTTTTCTTTTGGACGGTATCAGATAAGGACGATTTCATTACTTTATGTATTTCTTTGAGAGTTTCCTGACAGAACAGGGCAGGAGAGTTTAGTGGCCGTCATTCATTGCCTAAAAAGGCATAAAGGGATTTAAACACTTAAAAGTTACCGGAATAAAAAAAAAATGTAAACTTAGTTTACAAAGTTTGATGAATAATGCGCTCTCCGGAATTATTTTTTAATAAAGCCCTCTTCAAGCGACCAGGAAAAAACGGAATTTGTTTCATTTTCTTCAAAGAAATGGGTCGCTCATGGAGGGACTTCAACTGGGATGGTCTCTGAATGGAGGTAAAATTAGTATTGAGTTTATGGGAATAAATTTCGTTCCATGAAAAAATGGTCGTTCAAGGAGGTGGTCGCACAGGGGAATTTTACTGTAGTTCACTTTTCTAATTCATTTACAGCGACCCACAAAAATAATTCCTTTACATGACAGTCAATGGGAGAAAATTTTCTGCGATGCATTTTAATGATGTTACACTGTTTCAAACATACTGAAATCGATACACATCACTGAAGAGCACCACAACAGGCTTACCATAGAATGAGTTGTAAATAGCATTTGCCAGTCATTTAAGAGACATATAAAATAATTCGATTACAATATCGTCTATGAATAATAAAAGTAAAAATATTTTTTTTTTTTTTTATCTCGCGTCAATCGCATGCGTACCTCTGTGATAGCAGCTTCCATTTTCTTCTCGAAAATTTCGAATGCATGAGCTGGTTCGAAAGTAACTGCCACAGATGAAAATTTTACACAGGTCTGAGGAAGGTAGAGGTAGCCGCGTGTTCTGAATCTACATGGTTCAAAACTGACAAGAGCAAAATGGCGGCGTGTGCTACAGAGATACCCATGCGACTAACGCAGGGTTTACCTTAAAAATTATGCTTTATTTCATTATTGCAATTCATATAGTTTTTAAAAAAAGTATTTTTTCGTTACAATAAGTTAGTTTGGCTTGGAACCCGATCATGGAAAATCCACTACGTTGATGGGCACTTAGTATAAAGCGGGAACTAGTGAATTTATTAAAAAATAATAATTTTTACTCTGTTTCTTTTTTGAGATAGACCATCGCGAAAGAAAAAAGTATTTAAATCATCACTTATTTAAACTATCTATTTAGGATTTGTAAACTGTTTCCTCAACATGTAATCATAATTTAATTAATGTTAACTATCAATTGATGAAAACGTAAAAAAAATTATTACTCTCTTTATTTTTTCTTTATATTTTCTTTTCTATTTTTTAAAGTTTAAAAAATTTGCTGTTTCACAAACAGTTTGTTTATTTTAGCGAGTGTGGTTTTGCGCACAAAAAACTCTGTTTTTGTGATAACTCTTATAGAATTATGAGCATAAAGAATATTAGACGATTTCTCACTTTCACCCGTTTAAGAGAAAAAGGCCTTAAAATACACTGGTGTCCAAAATTAAGGACCAGTCACAAAATGCTAATTTTTAAGTAAGCGAATACTCAAAAGGAGATAATATAATTTAAATAATTACTATCCCTACAGCACAGCTAGTCCATATAGCATCTCATTCATGTCACACATGGTCACAGTCACTACGGTGAAACAAAAAATAGGAAATTCCACACGTCTCATTATGAGTCTCAAATGATCACTATATGTGACTCCACTGGGACGTCAATGTGACTGCTCCTTTGTGACGAGTCACCAGGTAACTTTACAATGTAGTTAAATTGTGACTCTCCTGTGACTGTCATTTTTAGACTCAATATCAAAGTCATCATTAACGTTGCATTATGATAAGTCACCAAATAATATCACATTATAGTCACGTGGTGACTTTTCACAAAAGAGCCCAATGGTGACTTCACAGCAGTCTCTCTGTCACCTGAAAGTCATCATGTGACTTTAATGTGACATTATTTGGTAACTTATCACAATGCAGCGTTCACGATGACTTTGAAATTGAGTCTATAGATGACATTCACATGAGAGTCACAATGTAACTACATTATAAAGTCACATCGTGAATCGTCATAGATCAGCAGTCTCAGTGCAGTCACATATAACGATCATTTGAGATTCATAATGAGATGTATGGAATTTCCTATTTTTTTGCTTCACCGTAATGAGTGTGACACTTGTGACCACGTGTGACATGAATGAGATGTTATATGGACTAGCTGTGTTGTAGAGATAGTAATTACTCGAATTATATTATTTCCTTTTGAGTATTCGCGTATTTGAAAATTAGCATTTTGTGATTGGTCCTTAATTTTGGACACCAGTGTAGTTTTTAATTAAGCTCTTAAAATGTTGTATTGTTATCGGAAGCACACTTTTGTACATATTTTTTCATAATTCTAGCCTGTTAGGAAATGAGTAAGAAATTAATTACAAAATACCCTCTTTATATACATGGACATAATCAAGTTAAATAAAAGAGTACAAACAAATGAACGTGGCTTGTACATGTAACTGCAACCCAAAATTTTATTTATTAGAAAAGTGATGTTGTTTTAAGTAAGAAAAGTAGGATTTTATTAACCTTCAATATGCTATTTTTTTCGGTCAATAATTAAAATGTGATCAATAAAAAATAATGTCCCGTTACATAAACGAAGTAGATGTATCATTGAACACCTCTGCTCCAATTTTTTAAACTTCTCTGCACCTTTTAAATTTTTACACCTTCGTATAGGGGAAAAGTTACTTTTAACTGCAATTTGTTTGAAAACTTCATCTCAATTTATTTTTGAGATTTTAGTTTTTAATTCCATTTTTGTAATGATGGCAACTGAAGTATTCTATTTCTGTAGAAAATAAAGGGAAAGTAGTTGAATGGATTACTATATTCTTTTGTTGTTGCTATTTTCTCATATAAACTGAAAAAAAAATGTTTTATTTTGAAAAAGTATGAATGATTTAAGATAATACATGGAACTAATATAAACTATGTTTAATTTTAAGTATCCATGTTAAAGTTACAAACAAATGAAGGTATATGAGTCATTAGATAGCCGTTTTTTTTTTTGTTTTTTTTTTTTTTTTTGTCAAGTTTACGATATTACTTTTTGCTGAGTTTCTGTGTTATTCCGCGATAGTGACGTCCTATGCATACTTTTCTATAGATGTTGTTTAAGACTGGATCGTAAATGTGGAATTCTTCAGCCATGACGTCATTTTATACAAAATAAAAGCGTGTATTTTAAGTCTTAAAATTGAAATAAGTTTTGTAGAAGTGCATCATTTACACTCCAGCGGCTTTGAAATTCTTTACAGGTGACATTGCTTCACTTTTGAAAATAACGCAATTGAAATCAGACACTGATAAAACGCAAAGTTTTACAAAAAACTGCAGCATCTATATAGAAGAGCAGTGACCTTTAGGTTGAAATAATATTTGTTTGACAGTTAGACTAACCAGTATCAAATGCGTTTTTTTTTTTTGTGACAAATTTTGTAGGATTATTATAAATTAATGAAACAGTTCCTTCTAAAACGTTTTCTTTCATCGGAATTCGACGGGTTCCTTCCTCCTCGTAATATTATATATATACCGGATGTCCCAAAAATGACTGATGGATTTTAAAATTCAATAGCTTGCAAACGGTGACAGATATGAAAAAAATTCTTGCAGGAGTGTTATGTAAGATGTCGGGAGTTTTTATGCTGCAATTTTCAGTTTTAGTTAGAAATAGAAACAATATATGGCGCTGCAAGCAATAACCGCTCAATCTAGGATCGAGTTTTCGGCCTCTCTCTTCTTCCATGCGAAAAAAAGGAGATTAAAATGTGTTGAATGGATCCCGAAGTACCAAAAATCGGGTCTCGACTGAGCACCTATTGCTCTCAGCGCCATCTATTGTTTGAAATTCGAACTAAAATCAAGAATCACAGTAAAAAAACTCCTGATATCCTACATAACCCTCCTGCAAGAATTTTTTTAATATCTGTCACCATTTTCAAGTTTTGAATTTTAAAATCCATCAGTTCCTTTTGGGACACCCGGGATATATATATATATATATATATATATATAACCATTAATTAAACATAGCCTACCACCATCAAAAACCGTAATATTATGAATTAAAGCTGTAAGTATAAAAAAAGTGCCAAATAATTTATTATAAGAATTATTATGGAAGAAAAAAGAAGAAAGTGGACACCGACAAATAATGGAAAAGCTTATATATTGAATTACGTTATCAAGGGCACAGAATTCAATAATATAAGCAATATGGTAGTTTTCTGTGAGAAAAATAAGCTAAAGCTATTTTTCCCTGTGCCCAAACAACCATTATAATCAAATGAATAGATTAAAGATGAAAACAGAATAAAAACAAATAATATGAAATGGAAAAACCAATAAAACCTGCTTAAATATTTATAGGATATAAAATAGAAATAATACACAACATACCGATTAATATTTCAGTATTTTTCAATATATCCACGCGCACATGGCTCCCAAAATATCGTAACGATTAAGGTGAATAAAACAGTTAAGAAATCACAGTGATTGATACCAAAGGATGCAGTTAATACATTTTGAAATACCATGATAAATGGAATTAATATAATATAAAATAAAATAAATAGAAAGTAATTACAATATTTAAAATAACTAAAATGCACAATTAAATTAATTAATTACTATTAAACAATATCGTCAAAATTTAGCTAAAAAATCCGCCTGGTGAAGGAGATTATAACTGAAAAGGAGTTGCAAAAGACAAAATTTATAACTTATCGTCAAAAGACAAATTTTGGTGCTGCCATCTAGTAGTATTTTTATTATTCAAATATCACAAGATGAACAATTGATAGCCTTTAAATGTAAAAAATTTTTATTAACAGCACAACCAAACAAATCCTTATATATAGATAATTATAAACCTAATATAAACCACACTATATAGTTTTTTAAAAACTATTGTTAATAAAATTAAAAAAAAAAAAGCATTCAAAATATTCTATTATTTTACTCATTTAAACTACACTAAGAATTTAAATAATTCTATAACATTGATAATATATAGCATATAGCTATATGCTATAAAACAAAATAAATTCAATAATAATTAATATAAATATATATTAAAAATAATATAAAAACCGTTAATAATAACTATTATATATAAGATAATTATAAAATGAACAGGAAATAAAAAGCATATGGAAGTAAATAGAAGATTATCAGATACTTAAATTCCCATTACCAAAAATCTCAAATATAAATATTAAAAGTATGAATGTGGACATTCAAACATATTAAACCGATAATAAATTTTATAACACAAAGTGAAACTAGATCAATATTAAAAAGAATAGAGGAATAATAATAAAAATAATTACCCGATTTTAATATATACAGTATAACTCTATATATATTAAATATACTTATATGTATATTAATCACTATAAAAATGGCATACTATTAGTAATTAATATGATATTGTCCTAAGTAAATTAAAATATAATAACAAATGAATGTAAATAAGATAAAACTTTAATAAAGCAAAATATAATATTAATGAAAGTCACCAATTACACACATATATATATATATATATATATATTTTTCTCATCGGAGGCGACACTAAATTCTGAAAAAGCATCATTCCTGCTTCTTGCTTGTTTATTTTTTCTTTAGGAAAACAAGGTTATTTTTGCTTAATTCTATGATAATCAAAATTTCAAACTTTTCAATCAAAAGAAAAACCTAAAATTTACGTATCCTATTATTTACGTATGATTGAATTGAATCTATAGAATTGTAATAAATTTCGTATTCGTGCCTTTTCGCATAAGACTGAAACAGCTATGGTATCAAGATCTGAATATTTGTAAAACTAGTTAGAGTAGGAACGCACCTCATTTGCCACGCTTGACGTACAATTTCCGACTTCATGGAATTTCCAAGGAATCCTGCTGATAGGCTTCAAAGGAAAGAACTCAGCAATAAATAACGAATATTATCCATGCCTTTTGCATAAATTGTGCAATAAAATTTAAGAAAAAGACGTGGAATTCTGAACTGCAGAGATTTTTTTTTTAACTTCAAAAGGCGATAAGAGATACTACATATGCAAAAGGCGCGTGCTCACGCTTGGAAGATTTTATCCAAACTATGACAGCTCACGATGTAGAACTAAGCAACAATTTAAAAAATCAAACAAACGTTATCTTGGTAATAATGACACAATAACAGGTTCGGCATTTTGTTGTCTAAAATCTTCTCAAACAATCAATTTTTATTTCTCCCAACGGTACTATTTAAAGTACCATTAAAATAACTTGCTATAAAATTAATTTAATACAGTTTAGAATGAGTTATAGATGCTTTACTTTATCTTGTTCCATATGGGTTGCGCAAAACGAAACTATTTTTAAAAGGACGATTTTTTTTCTTCATTTGCATCTTTCCAGCCTTCTTGACGTTGAAAGATTGAGGCGGGGAGAGGGGGTGGGGGGTCAGCTAGGAAATATTTGTATGTTTCTATTGTAAGAACATTCATTATATTTAGACATTTCCTAATTCTATAAAATACTAAAAAAATTAAAAAAAAAAAAAAAAGCAATTTAACAAATTACAACAACCATATGGAAAATGATTTTTTCAAAGACTAAAATTTAAGACATAAAAAATCGCACGGAGTTGATCCTACATTACGTACGCCATGAATTAAACGTTAATAGTGTTATTACACGTAAAAATTGCAAGATTTCCTGAAACTTACCTATTATTCACCTGAAACTTACCTTTTATCCAAGCATTTTATCGACTGTTCGGGAAAAGGCTTTTCCATCCTCAGATTTCCAAGAAATCTGACGACCCATTTTAAATGAAATTTCTTTCTTAAACTTCTAAACATCCCACACTTTTTACACCGTCGCATAGAGAAAAAAAATGTACTTTTAAATGCAATTTGTTTGAAAGCTGTATCTCAATTTGTTTCTGAGTTATTAATTTTTTTTTTTTTTTTTTTTTGTAATTTTTATTATTTTTTTGTCATAGTGGCAACAGAAGTATCCATCTCTATTGAAAGTAAAGGGAAATACAGATTACTGTATAAAAACATCAGAAAATGAATAAAATGCGGATTAAACCAATAAAAAGCTTCAGATATGCTTTTGATTTCTTACCCTAACGAGGACAATAACCATTTTTCCAAATGGTTAATAAAAGATTCGGTTGGAGTTATAAATATTGCAAAAAATTCCTATACATTGAAATTTAATTAATTAATTTTAATTGGCAAAATTCTTCTAAAATGTATTAACTGATTATGTAAATCTTCTAATGTAGTTTCAAAAATTCACGACAAATGCTTTATAAAATTAAATTTACAAGAATTCATAATTTTAGATATTAACCCATTGGGGACGAGCGATCGGTATACGTGCCAAGTAAGGTGCTCAGAATCCGTGATTATTCTCACCAGTAAATTTTTATTGTAAATTTTGCTTTATTTAATCCGAGTATTTTCCAGATTCAATTAGGCAAAAATTTCTGTTTTGAAAAACCGGTGATAAAGGATTTAAAGTTATGTAAAAGACGCTCTTCCCGAAGGGGTTAAGGGTTAATCGAAGAAAAAAACAATATAGAGTGCCAGAAAATGCAGTAGCAGTCACAAACGATAAATTGGTGAAAACCTTAGAAAAAAGTCATAAGTATGAACATAAAAGCGAGGCGTACCTGTATTTTTTAATCCTAATGAACATTTATTTTTGTTTAAATTTTTATCAATCATTGTCGGAAATCATTTTTTTTTTCCTTTTTGCACAATCCACTTAACAAATCTCATTTTTTATTAATCACTCTTCCATTAATTCATTTTTTTTTTTTTTCGCTAAGAGAAGCGATGTCGAACACGACAAGCGTCTGTTCATTAGAGCCGCATAATCGTAACCGTCATAACGAGTTCTCCATAATCATGAATCACACGATGACAAACTCACACGGAGCCGTTCTCACGTTCATTCCCGTAATGACCCCTCTTCAAGTTGACAACATTAGCGCCGATCGGGAGTATTAGAGAGTAAGCCCCGCGATAATGAGTTACAAATTAAGAAAAAGAAAAGGTCGCGCTGGATTTACATGTAAAACCGCGCTTTCTTCTGTCGCCGTTCGATCATTTTTTAACGGACTGCAAAAAAAGGGAGGTTTTCAATTCGATAAGTATGAATATATATATTTTGTCTTATGTATGTTCACCGATTACTTCTAAACTAAGAGACCGATTCACGTGATTTTTATTTTAACTGAAAGAGAATACTCCCGAATGGGTCCCATTTAAATTTCATTAAAATTGGTTCAGTACTTTTTTAGAAATTCACCTAAAAACAATAAAATCAACATTCTGCTGTACGTTAGCTTCTTGCGAATCGCTGAGTTAGTTGCACGCAAAGTGCTGGTCTCTGCGCGAGCAGCCGATCTATAACAGAAATATGAAAACTTGTTGAAGAACTATATTTTTACGGGGGGAGAGCTACACGCTAGAATAGGATAGGCCAAAAGTCCCCAGCAAATTTTTGAATTTAATGTAAATTTGAATATAATTGAACTCTTTTTTGTTGTTGTTGTTAAAAAGTTTATAAGGAGTTGAAATGTTTTTTAGAAATGTTTTTGTTTACCCTTTAGATCTAATATTCTTGAAATTGAAGTAACTGTCTTCTCATGAGAAAATGATATAGAATAGAGCGCCAATTATCCGAACCTTTCCGGACCAGGTTCAGTTCAGACAACTGGGTAGATAATTATTCTATCTACACATTTAAATTTTACAGTTATATTTTTTCAATTCTTCTACTTTTCAGGCTTAATCCAAAGAAGGCCTCTTCATTTCGGATAAGCCAATCCGAATTCATCCACCTGTCCTATTCTCCTAATCTCTTCGTCTTCTACATCTGTGAGATAAAAAGACCTTTCCTTACTTTTTTAACTCTGCATTTTTATACTCGTATTTACACACATACTCATCCACAGGGAGTAATGTTGCGTTGCAACTGGGTATCTCCTCAACTGTTTATACCTAATTAAGGGGATGAGGGACCTTAAAAATAAATTTTTTATTTTTTGTAAATTTCACCTTAAATATTACTCAAAGATACATTATATGCATTATGGCATGCATTTATTACAAAAAAAAAATTTTTTTTAAGTCATTTTTGAGAAAAAAGTGGAATTTTACGCGTTGTTTTAGAAATCTCCGAAATGCCCCATGCGCGTTCCATATCAATGAAAATCCCCAATATTTTTTATAAAAGTTTGGTTTATATATATAAAAAATTCTGTGCATCGAATTTCATATATTTGAATATAAAGGTTAAAAAAAAAAAAAAAAAAAAATGAAAATTTTCGAAAAAATTTCAAAATTTCAAAATTTTTTACTTTTTTTTTTGTAAATTTTAATTTAAATATTACTCAAGGGTACATTATATGCATTGTGGCATGCATTTATCACAAAAAAAAAATTAAAAAAAATTTATTTTTGAGAAAAAAATGGCATTTTACGCGTCGTCGTAGAAATCTTCGAAATGCCCCCTGCGCATTTCATATCAATGAAAATCCCCAATATTTTTTATAAAAGTTTGGATTATATATATAAATAATTCTGTACATCGAATTTTATATATTTGAATATGAAGGTGTAAAAAAAAAAAAAAATCAAAATTTTTGAAATTTTTTCGAAAAAAATTTGAAATTTGTAATTTTTTTTTTTTTTAACCTTTATATTCAAATATATAAAATTTGATGCGCAGTTTTATTTATATATATAGACCAAACTTTTATAAAAAATATTGGGGATTTTCATTGATTTGAAATGCGCATGGGGCATTTCGAAGATTTCTAAGACGACGCGTAAAACTCCATTGTTTTCTCAAAAATAATTTAAAAAAAAATTTTTTTTTTGATAAATGCTTGTCATAATGCATATAATGTACACCTGAATAATATTTAAAGTCAAAATTTCAAAAAATAAAGAATTGATTTTTAAGGTTTTTTAAGGTCCCTCGTCCCCTTAAATAAGGCAAATATTACTTTTGTTTTTTACGAGTACTGAAAACACTTGCCATATGTACTTCTTGAGGATGCATATATCGCTCACCCGCAAGAAAAGGACACATCTCGACAAAAGCGAATTTCACAGGAGAAGCAAAAGAAAAATTGCATGATTTTTCTGGGACATGGAATTATAGCCCTTAGCTCTGCATGCAGAAGTAAATAACATGCATAAAAGCGTAAAACCTTTAAGAATGAAGACATAGGATGATGTTTGGAGGGTTGGAGGAATTTACCTCCCCACACAATCCATCCCTCTTCTGTGGTCACTAAAGGGCAAATAGCGTAATAAAGGGATTTTCCGTATAACTACACTTATGAAACTTTTTGTGTCGGAAGACACACCTATGACAGGCCTATAAAACGCAAAATAATTTTTTGCAGGATGTGTCACTTTTCTTGCGGATGAGCGATATGCACCCATGGTCACACTTCGAGAACTATTTTTGAAAGATGGCTTACTTTTATAAGGGGGAATAACGAATTCTGCTTCATTCGGGGTAAGCTGATTAAAAACATGCAAAAAAATTACATATCTGTGAATGAAGATAATTTTGCAACTAAGTCAAAAATAAGCGACTTTTAATTGGAGAACAACCTTAGCAGATTTCGCATCGAATGCGCCGCAATCCAAAGCTCAAGGGTTATTATTTTTCACGAATTTGTAACGCAGATGACACTGATGTCGTTTGTCTCTCCGAAATCTGAAATGGCCGTTCGAGCAATCCGTCTTTGCCTGGCGGGAAGGGGTTGTCCAGCCAAGCGAGTTTTATCCGGTGCTGACGTCAGCCAGAAAACAGGAGAGCGGGAAACGGGAGAAGGGAGTGTAAATCATTTTCTCCCGAAAATTGATGAGGAGCCTGGCCTCCGGGTTGCAATCGCTGACGTGTTGTTCGCGCACTAATTCGAGGGAAGATTATCCCGGGGTTCCCAAACTTTTTAACGACGTCTCTTCGAAATAGATGACTCGAAAGAGTTGCCGTTCGAGCGCTTTCGATCTCTCTGAAAAATACTGGAGCGTGTTGCTAAATAAAACCTAGAGGCGCAACGAGCGTGAAGAGGGAGCCGATTTTTCAATTTACGATGTATTCTTTTGCTCGTTCACTTACTACTTAATTATTTCATTAGTATTATATTAGCACAGTATACTGAATCTCCCAACAAGACGGCATAAGTTCCACAGAGCGAAAATTCTTGATAAAAGTATATCAAAAATAACTATAAGAATCATAATACTTTCTCAGATTTAGAGAAAGAAGACATTTGACGTCTTATACAGCGTACAGAAAATAAGCTTTACTGCAGACAGTATTGTATCTAGACAAATATTTTGAGGGGGAGGGGGGAGAAAATTTCAAATGTCCATTTTAATATAGTGTATTCAATATAGTGCATATAAAGTACATATAACTGCATTATATTCATTACTCTATAATAAATTTACTATAGTGTGTTTAATGGAGAGAAAATATCTTTAAAGTGAAATGATTCAGATTTATTCAATATTGAAGCATGGGTCTGCAAATTCTGGGGCAGGGGAAGAGGGGGGTGCGAGAAGTGGAACCATGTAACACTTCTCTGATTACAATCCTGGCGCAGATCTTTAACCACTTAACCGGTTTGCCCGCACAGCTTACGTGCAAGAAGAGTTTGTTTGTTTCGTTACTAAAAGCTTTTCGACACCACTAATTTTAAACTGCAATGTTCGCTTTATTTAATGGCAGATCTATTTCGATTATATAAAGAAATTATTTTAATAAAGGCAAAAGTGGTGTATTGTCCCTATTTTTAACCGACTGCCAAGAAGGGTTATGTGTTTCACACGTATCTTGGTATGTGGATTTCTTTATACCCTCGAAAATTCCCAACGGCTGGATGGATTTTAATGAATGAAGTATCTATCGATTCCTCTTAACAGTCCGATGGTTATAGGCTATGTTTTGTTTTTATAAGTTCAAAATGGCGGCCGTAAATACAAAATGGCGGTAGAGACGAAAAAAATTTTTTACGCATTCTATTGAGTGACCTATGATTGGATAGATCTTTCAAAATGAAGACGATATTTCCTGGACTATTTTACAGTCAGAAGCTCCGTTTAAATATTACACACCCTGGAAGTTATGTAGGTAGGATCTCTAGCTTTACTGCAACTCTAACCTTCATAGACATCTATAGGCCTCATCAAAACAGTGTTTATAGATAGGAACTAACAATTAAACACAGCTTAAAAGTCATCAATACAAGTAAATAAAATAAAATAGGTAAGTAATATAAAAAATAGTTTCACATTAGTGAGAAATAATTAATTAGTTCGCTTTTTACGCAGTCGGGTTTTTGATTTTTTAAATTAAATTTTTACTTGTTAGTTTATTGTGTCAAAAAAAATTAACTCCTTAACACTGGAATTGAAGTATCACTCTTATCCCTTATCTTCTTCAATGGAAGAAGGAATTAAAATGATTCATTTTTCCATTCCAGGGTTAAAGGTTTAATAGCATCATGACGCAAATGTGGCCAAAATGTGAAATCACCGTCACCCAAATACAACTCTTTACTGTCCACATTGACGTGAAAAATGTTTCACTCTGACGTCGATATCTCTTGTTTTGTGACGAGTTAAGAGTGACGTTGTTTTGTAGTCCTTCTTTGAAGTGTGAAGCAAAAATTAATCACGATGCTGAAGTTCGAAACACACAATGAAGTTCGGAAGTGACAGTCGACCCAAAGTTATGATGGAACGAATGAAAGATGTTGAATTTTAGTACAATCTCGACTGTGACACTTATCACGTCCTATTGGCTGTGGTGGTATTAAGATGTAGGATATCATGAGATATAATAAAACACTCATACTACAATAGAGGTAAAGGTCCAAATACCGGCTACCACTTTTGTTTTCAATCTAGATCATACAATTTTCAAAATTAATAAAATAAAAAGTGACAGCAGGGTACCTTGACACGTCTTACACCTGTTTAAAGAAAAAAAATCAGTTTAAAAGGCGTTTTCTGTTTATAAGAAGCAAAATTCCGAAAGTCTTCAAATTTTGAGTTTTTAAAATGGGGTCTAAATACCGGCTACCTAAGTTTTTTTCCAAAAGATATCACACAAATAGGGCTAATGACAATTATTAAGCAATAAGAATATTATTTTAATAAATTGTATTGATTAATAACATTTCTTATGCAAAGAAAAAATACGCAATTTTTAATAAATATGTATTTTTGTCAAATTTCTAAAATTCTTTACGACTATCTCGCAGTCTTCTTCCCATTATGTTTCTAATTTTGTTTTTTAACGTGTAAAACAACAACAAAAAAAGCTTGCTGATTGAAATGAGAATTATTTTATCTGAAAAAATCAAAAGCATAATATCACTCTCTGCGTCGGTATAGTCCCTATCAATTCACATATCGCATTCTTAACATTGAACCCAGAATCCCCTCCCCCATTCTTGTCCACCGAGAAAGCACCCATGAAGAAGACACAAATTTATCATCTTCCTCTGTTGGACATTTTCCTTTTTCCTTTTTTAGCCCTCTCGCTGCGTAATTGTTTTATCAAAATAGCTTCAAAAATTGCGTATTTAACCCCTTCGCTACGAGCGTCTTTTAAGAATTTTTATTCTTTTGTCACCGGTTTTTCAAAACAAAAGTTTTTGTCTAATTTAACCGGGAAAATGCTCCGATTAAATAAGGCATAATTTTCAATAAAAAAATAACTGGTGGGAATAATCAAGGAGGATTAATTAGACGGAAAAAATGCATCCCTGAGGAAATCTCGGGCTGCGCAAATTTTGCTACTTTTACGATGCCCAGGGAAATCTCGGGTTGCGCAGCGAGAGGATTAAAATGAAATATTTGCCTCTTTCGCCTGGTTTAGTCCGTCATTTTTTTTCCTTCTCTTCACATTTATTACAGGCAATTTTGTAGTGTCCAACAGCTCTTTTTTGAAAAGTGATCCGGTAACCAGTGTCGGTCCTGAAGAATTACGGCCATGGTTGCTTTTTTCATATTGCGAAATGGGACGGGGACTATTTCTGAACCATTTAAATTAATTTATTAATTATGGAACTATTTAAATTAATTTATTTTCCTCCCCTTCAAGCAGAGCAACCGAGAGAGGTCCAAATACCTGCTAGCCGGTATTTAGACCACCCTATGTAGCCGGTATTCGGACCACTGCTATGTTTAAGTTAAAACAGGTATTACTCATTCATATAATAAAATACCAATACTGTGCACGCGGCAATTGAGAGCTAAATATGTCTAGAAAATAACTTAATCAACAATTCAAGCCAATATACGATCAGTATATTATAAAAAATGAGAAACACATATCTGAAAAACTTTTGATGTACCAGATTACGTAGATTCGACACTTTTGCGTTTACTATTTGTAAATGACACAGACTTCAGCGACGTACTTTTCGTAACTTTTTTCTCTCAATTAAAGTTACAAACTCTGCCTATCGCAGCTAGGCTGCGCTGCGCCCAGTTCTCAGAACACCTAGTAGGCGGTATTTGGACCTTTTCCTCTATATATTAAAACACACATACACACATAGATAACGCTTACATTCAACAGTTAAAGGTATATATAAATATTATACAGACATTGTTTGGATACATTTATAGTTTGGATATCATGAGATGTTCACATGAGATGATGCTCAAAAACAAAACAACCATTGGACACAGGATCTACTGGACAGGTTACATCGTCGTCGCGTCCACAAACATTCGTGGATACCACTCTGTAAAATCGTATTTTGTTGACTATTCGAGGACACGTGCCAACCTTTTTCAAATAGTTGCAGAGTTTATTTTAACACTCCAGTTTCAAATGTGACCTCCGGGTTTCAACTGTTTATTGCTCTGTAATTCTTGAAAAAAGTCGTCACAGGCAAGTTCAAGTTTCAGTCTTTTTGTGGAAACTCGTGAAGGGGCTAATATCTAATCAGCACTTGTTGTTAAAACCAGATGAATTACAATTTTCCTAACTTTCCCCTGCGTTTTGAGTTGCCACACTACACGCTGATTCAACTTTTTATTTATTATAGATTGTAAAAAATGAGTACTGATTTTTTTTTTCACAAGTTATCGCCAGTCTAACAGTTTTAGAACTGTCGAGCTCTAGCACAGAATGAACGCTGCAATGTGTGGTAAAATAAAAAGCAAATAAAAGCAAAAAAAGAAAAAACATTAAAACTGTATTCTTTGTGTTATTTAGAAGCTCAATAACAAATGGAAAATGAAATTTAGCCCGATAGATATTGTGTGACAATTAAAAGCATTAAACATCTGTTATGTTTGTTCTCTTACTCCTTGCTTAATCCATCACTGTTTTACACGGTATCTTTAAACACTTGCAGCAAAAATGAGGGATTAAAGTACACAGTAAGACGAAAGGTACCATAAAGATTAGACGAAGGGTACCCTAAAACCTAATTAACCTTTTATTAAGTCCTAAACACACGGTGTCTAACCTTGATATTCGAAGCAAGTTTAACTCTATAACCGCCATTAGGGGTCATTTTGACCCGTACCATAAACCCTTTTCATAAGATATATTAAATGTATGCAGCACAAAAATAGGCTAATTAAGTAAGTTAAATTGTTTTAAATAAAAATTCTGGTGTGAAATACTTTTTATAATAATTGAGTAAAATTGCCGACTGTTCTAGTGTTAACAAAGTCCAAAAGACAAAGCAGTCAGCATCTCTCAGGTTTATGACTAAATTGTACCTACAACAGGAATTTTGACTGAGACCGAAAGAATGGGTGGCGGATGAGAGATCTCCTGGTACTTTATCTCTCTCCCAACCCTAATAATCACACAAAAATAAGAAGAATTTCCGTAACACGGATTTTCCGTCCATGAACCGCCGGGTAGCAAATTGAAGCTCAACTGAGGACCTTCTACATAATTTTTAAAATAACTGAAGATATTTTACACCTCCGTCAGATGTAAACTCCCGAGTTCGGGCGCAATGCACCTGGCATGTGCCTGTTTTAACATTGCTTGTTTTAACATTGTAGCACCTAATTAACCCAATTCTAATGCTGTTTATTGATCTTCATTGGGAAGTAAAAAAAGAGAATGTTCGAAATCTAATTCAAAAAACCGCATTTATTAAGCTCAAAACAAGTAAAACACTAAGCACGGGTCAGCGCTCCATTCAGACGCACTGCTTCCAATCGAGGGCTAACGACTTTTTTTACAGACACCTTTGAATTGTGTGATATGTGGTACAATCTCTGAAATCGCTTTCATGAATTGCACCAGAAAGGAACAGTTTTAGAAGACTCGGGAACAACGATAAGGCGATGACGCCTTAGCGATGAGGAAGAAAAACGGAGTCGTCCAAAAACTATCCCCATGAGCTCTCTTTCAAGAAAAGCCATTCTCGACAAAAATGGCGGTCATTTATATGAAGAGGAAAGGGGAGTTGGCGGAAACCTTACGCACCTGAACTTCAGAATACGTAAGTGCTTAGGAAATCGAATAGAATATTCGTAAAATGGACGATGGTCACGAAAGATGGTAAAGATGAACACAGTGGTATATGGCCGTAGATATAATAGTAAGGGATGGATTTCGCCTGATCAAGCGAAGGAAAGACCCAGGGCCTGGTATTCATTCGAGGGTTAACGAGGGTTAACTACTGATATTCATTCGAGGGTTTTTATACTGTCACAAGTATTTTCGATGCCTTAGAATGCATATATAAATACGCATTTATAATGCGAACTCAGTTTTTAAAGGAGAAAAATGAAAAACACAATGCCTCGTGGTGTAATGCGCACAATGCTATTTCTCGAAACTTGTGAAAAAAAAATCAGTAGAAATCATGATACACAAATTTTTATTGGCTTTGTAACAGGAACATGCCCTGAAATGCATAAACTGCTCTTAAGAAGAATCAACACCGAACTTTCAAATAGGACTATTTGACCAAAAACCGACGTTTGACGATCCTAGATGAAGTCGTAGCTGTTTGGCAAATTGTGCTATTTTATTTTACCTACAATCAACTCTTGTCAATGCATCTCCGCTTAAGATGCATCTCCAGTTAATAATACAATTTCGTTTTCTCAATCATTTTCTATTTGAAATTAATTTTAATGGCATCGCTTAATGTATACTACTCATCGGATAATGCGGACACATTTTCTACAATAACTGGTCAGAATCTAGAAATTCTTGTTTTATACATGACTATTCTGTAAGAGGTTTTGGTGCTACATCTTTTAATGAGACATCAAGAAATTGCTAATGACACTTACGAAGAGAAAGATAACATTCCACAACCAAAACGTTGGAAGTTCAAACAGTGCCGTTCGTCGATATTACCAATCAAAATTTGATGTAACAGTCTTAGAGTGTGCTGCAAAATTGAAAAGAGATGCAGGTAAGAAAGATAGCTTGTTCCACTATCACAAAGAAAAGTGACTTAATAATTTAAATAAATTTAATTACGCATTTTGTTATTTACGTTACGGTAATTTATTTGTACATCTGATTTTACCAGAGTAATGAGTTCTTTTGCATTAATAATATTGTTATTAATTTGTATTTTTAATAAAAGTACTACGGTAGATGGTGGGGCAAAGACGCATACGGGGCAAAAACACGCGCCGGCTGATTTAACAGGAACGCAACGTTTTTTCAATGTTAAACAGTAGTCAACAGATTGGCTTCAATCGTACTAGTTGTGTGTTGATAACACGCGAAGAAAGTTGCATTCCGTGCAGAGAAAATTAGGTAAGTTTCAATTTTTCATTTTTGATGTAGTATTTTAAAATAATCATGTGATTGTTGAAATAACAATACTGCAGATGTCTACAAATCCAAAAATTCCGTGAAAAACGGAAACTCTTTAGCTTCTAAATGTCATGCAGTTTACATTGATTGCATTTCTGTAAACTTTCAGTTGGTCGGTTAAACAAAACCGGTCTTCGTCATTTCACTGCGGGTTTTTACCCCAATCAATGGGGCAAAGACACGCAGAGCAATGTTTTTCAAAATTTCCAATTTCTTGCAAAATTATAATCTGAAAGAATATAGGTTAATGATGATAATGAGTGAGGTTCTAATACAACATTTTATTCAGCCATCAAACAGATTTAGACAACGTGTTCATTCAAAATCAAAATTTGTGGAAAGTGCGTGTCTTTAGCACCACTATCCTAAATTAAAAGAATGTTGTTTCTTTAAGCATAAATTTGTAATCTATTTAATTTCTTTAAAACACTGAATTCAATTAATTCAGCCTACTCGATTATTTTAACACTATTGAAATATTTACGTCGTTTCATGCGGACTTCAGTTAGTGCGGGCGTGCACTAACGAGAATTCACTGTATAAATGTCGATATAGTTCTCTACTTTTAAAAACGAAAACCACATAAATTCACATGAATTTGTCCTAATACTTCATGTTATCGCAATTTTTTTTATTAATTTTGTAAATTAGTTCTTCATTGGGTCATTAAAAGATGAGATGCAGAAAAGTTTCTCCACGACATCGTTAAATGGACTGAAAGTGTGCCTTATCAGTCCAATAACCTTAATTATTTTTTCTCTTCCACACTTTATAGTGCCCCGGACAATCACCCTTTCTCAACTTCTCCTTTCTCTAAAGTCTTCTCTAAGTACTCTCTCTGCATATCTGTTCTCGTTGAAGCAAGTTTCGACAGAAAATGTCGAGAAAAAAAAAGCCGGGAAACGATTCTCCTTTTGGCTATATTGAAGAACGAAGAGGTAACCTAATGGCCGGCTCCCAAAGTGGCTATTTCACTTTAAAATGAGGGTCATCCATTTTCCAGGGCAAACTCTCGAAGGGGGAATAGAAATTGATTAGAGTTCTTTTTCTTCCTTTTTCTATTAGAAGTTTGTTATTTTTCCCTCAGCGATATCCAATCGATAGAAAGGCTTATTTTCGCCTTTTATTTTTCAATTAATATTTTACTAATCATCTAAAACAGCGATTTTACAATATTTTTCACGTAATAACACATTTAAAATTTTTGTAATCGCCATAATCTTTTTAACTCGAATGGCAACAGTTTAGGAAAATACATTTAGAGTAAGGATTTTCAAATATACGTCTTCGGTCACACGAGCTCCCATGAAGCTTTCGGAAGTACATATGAGAACTAGGGGGCTCTGCCCCCTATGCCCTTCATGTTCCAACTCCCGAACTTTTTTGTACGTCTATTTGTCTGGCTGTCTATCTCTCTCTGTGTTATCTGTTTGTCTGTCCCTCTCTTTCTGTTTCTCTATCTCTCTGCTCTTTATCTATCAGTAATCCGATTATCTATTTATCACACCGTATCTCTCTCTACGCCTCCGCTCTCTCTGGGTGTCCTAAAATGGACTGACTGATTTTTAAATTCAATGACTTGCAAATGGGGACAGCTATTAAAAAAATTCTTGCAGGAGGGTTATCTAAGATGTCAGTTTTTTACTGCGATTCTCGATTTTAGTTCTAAATAGCAGCGAGAGAGGGCGCTGCAAGCAATAGGAGCTCAATCGGGGCCCAATTTTTGTCCTCTTTCATTTCTCAGTATTGATGCGAAAGAAGGAGGTAAAAATATAGGTAGTGGTTCTAAGTCGCGAATGCAATTTTGTCTTAAAGAACCACTTCCTATATTTAACCCTTTTCTTTCGCATCAATACTGAAAGAAGAGAGAGGCCAAAAATCGGCCTCTGATTGTTTACAGCCCTATTTATCGCTGCTAATTTAAACTAAAATCGAGAATCGCAGCTAAAAAACTCCTGGCATCTTACATAACCCTCCTGCAAAAAATGTTTTAATAGCTGTCACCATTTGCAAGTTATTAAATTTTAAAATCAGTCATTCCATTTTAGGACACCTGCGGTATATATATATATACAGGGTGTTCAAATATTTATCCGAAAAACTCAGAGGATTGTTAGTGAACATCAAGACGAACAAAAATTGTAGTGGATCATGGGATCGAAAACCATGTTTAGTAGGCGAAACTCTCGAAAATACGTATTCAGGTTGTGACTACACATGTGAAAAACAACAACAACAAAAAAAAAAAAAAAAAGAAGGAGAAGAAGAGATTTATTTCTGATCAGTAAAGTTTAGAAGGTGTTATTTTTCGTAGAATACTCCAGTTCTTGAAATAAACTCATAGCAATTCTATGATTTAATATGAATAGTCGTCTCTGCGGTGCACATCAATGCCATACCCGGTATCTTTAAGCGCGACCATTTTTTATGTTGTTATAGACTGTGCAATGATGTTCTCCGCCACCATTTCAAACAACACCTGTAATAATTTCCTTCTGTGTTGTAATTTGATGCGAAATAAATAGTTTTCTTTTCCTTGTTCTTTTTTTCGTTCTTGAATGACGTCACAAACTGAATACATATTTTTGAGATTTTCGCATACTAAACATGGTTTGCGACCCCATGTTCTATTACAATTTTTGTTCGTCTTGGTGTCCACTAAAAACATTCTTAGTTTGTCGGATCAATATCTGAACACCTTATATATACAGGGTGTCCACTCTCAATGGTGTCCAACGGCTAATTCCTGAACTGCTAGTAAACATGTAGTTCCAATTGCAAAAATGTCTTAAATGAGGTAAATATTTATTTCAAAAACCGTTTGGATCAATAAAACCATTTCTTAAGAAGTTATGAAATTTACTTTTTTTATACAGTCCCTAGTTCTATAAGTGACATTTAGTAAAAATTTCCTATTACACTTACAAGTAAGGCAAATAAGTCCCATTCATTTAACACAAAAATGGATCGAGTTATGAAACTTTCAATTGCATGACTTATACCAATTTTCTGTATCTGAACACAGATCAGTTGGATCATGCTTCGAGGGAACGTACACAAAGTGTTTAAATCTGAAGAATTTATTTCGAGCGTATCTGCAATTTAACTGAAAATAGTCACATCATACAACCATTACGAAAGTGTTAATTTTTATTAATCAAGTTTCAGATTGGTTAAAATAATTGTATTTTAGAATATGTTTTATGATGTCTTTTATGTTTTTCATGTTGTCTTTTATGTTTTTCATGATGTCTTTTAACAAAAATTGTGTTATTTTTTTCACTCACATTTTTAGTATAGGTTGTATATTTTGCTTTAATATGTCAGAATGAAAATAGATTTCAAATTTATATTGTAATACTAATTTTACTCGCAACAAGTTGTTTATATTTCTAGTAAATTTGAGAATGGCCCCTATCTCGTAATAACAGCAAAAAAAAAAAAAAAAAAAAAAAAAAAAATGCTTCAACTTTAAAAAGCTATTCATCGGTCAGTTTTAATCGTAGAAGAATGGGACTTCTTTTTTATCTTGCATCTTAGTGTAATAGGATATTTTTACTGTATATAACTCATAGGACTAGAGGACCGTATAAAAAAAATAATTTTTTTTTAATTTTAAGAAATTTTTTAATGAAACCAAATCATTTTTAAAATTCATCTTTTATTCATTAAAAACGTTTTTGTATTTGGAACTCTATGTCTATGACTAACGGTTTAGAAAATAACCATTGAAGACCGTTGAGAGTGGACACCCTGTATATATTTCAATCTTTCTGTATTTCTCTCTCTCTGCATAAATATATTTCTCTATTTCTCTCTGTCTCTCTTTATCTATCACCATCCTCCATCTCTCTCGCTTTCTCGATCTATCTATCTATTAAAATTATATTACAAATTCGCGAATTGAAGCGTTTCATAAATTCGTTTCGTATATTCGAATTCATATATTAATCCTTTCATAAAATAATTGCACGAATTCGTTTCATAAAATCGCTTCACAAGGCTTTAATATAGATATAAGGGAAGAAATATGTATTTTATACTACTAATGAAATATATAGAAATTAGAAATTAGGATTTCCAAGAAATTTCATAGTTATTTAGTTAGGCTTCGGCATCTATTGGAAGGAATTGCACCGAATTGAATAGGTAAGACTCAAATTAGAGATCATTTAGTCATTACGCCATCCTTCAAGAGTGGGTTACAATATATGATACAGTATACAAGGAGTGGGGATGGTTTAATTCGTTATGACGTGAGATCTAAATTATGAAATCCATTAAGGAGGCATTATTTGCAAACTACAGACTAAAGTTAGTTAAAAAATATGTTTTTCAATTCAGATTTTATTTAGTACATATATATGCTATATAATTTTTCTTTTACTTTGCAATATTCATTTAAATTATTAAAGTCATTTAAAGTTTCCGCCATATCCATTATTTCTCTATTTCTTAATAATATATATTATTTATTCCTAGCTAATTTTCTTTAAATTTAAAACGCGTATATTAATAATTATCTTATTCGAAATCTTAATCTAACGCTTTTAATCCCTTCATAATTTTTTATCAACTATCCAAGCTATAATATTCTGAGAGAAGCTAGTTTTTATTTTCGAATGTTTTTAAAAGCCATTTTGCTATCTTTATTATTAATCTTAATTCCGCGAATCTAGTTTCCCGCGCCTTTTAGACGCTAGACTTTTTACATCGAAATATTTACGTTACCAGAGATGGAACTCATTCCTAAACCACTCGCTCTCTCGCGCCATTAGTTTAGCTGCCCGTTACTCGAATTGCGCCTTTCACAGATTGGTTTGTTTCTGTTTTTCCGTCGAAATCTGTCACCCTAAGCGAGTGCAAAAAAAATCCAGATGTCGTGATTTCGGAATCAAGATTTCTGTCTTGTTACAATGCTTCCAGCTATGTTACCCGGTGTCTAACAGTCTAGTAGAATTCTAAATTTGCTTTTTAAGATCTTTTAGCATAATGTTTAGCGATTCATGCTCCAGCCTGAGGGCTCTACGAATGTTCTCATAATGTGGGACTTGTTTACGTCTTCATGTTTTGATGAATAAATGTCTTAGAATGATAATTGGTTCTGTTTTTCTCGAGAAACCACCGGATTTCTAAATCCATTGCCTTACTACACGTATTGGATTAATAATACCACTGCAAAACGTAGGGTAGGGGAGTACACAGTGAGACATGGTGCACAGTGAGACAGCAGCCACTTTGACATATAGTTGTAACTTTTTCTTCAAACTGGCACTCACACATAACGACCTCATCTTATGCAACACGTGGATGTAGTTTCGGCGCTTCAGTTACTCGTCTGACAAAATAGTAAATAATTCCTTATTTTATAGTGGTTAAAGTTACATAAACGTCTATTTTAGAGTTTATTTCCTTCAATATGACCTATATTTACTTAACCAAACCTAGCTATATCTAATAATAGACTATTTCGGTAAAACGACATAAACTTTTTAAAGCGATGAAATTGATGTAACAGATGTGGCATCCATTTTGTTACAACGTAACGAAAGTACACAGTGAGACACACAGTTGTGGTACACAGTGAGGCGTTGTACCTATTGTGTACCTACTATGTGGTTCTGATGTTAAAAAAGTTATTTATTAATAAAAGAAGGGGTTTTTTCTCTCTCTCTTTCTCTC
Organism: Maratus speciosus; assembly: GCA_963932465.1. Lineage (NCBI taxonomy): Eukaryota > Metazoa > Arthropoda > Arachnida > Araneae > Salticidae > Maratus > Maratus speciosus. The sequence goes on along the minus strand of OZ010786.1, from coordinate 670,518,894 downwards.
TCTGTGTGTGTGGGCGTGCGATGGCTAGGGAAATCTACTAAACGTAAGAGGCTGAAAATTTGCATGAAGGTAGCCCAAGGTCTGCCATTGTCCACCCGAGGCTCATATTTTTAATATTTTGAAAATCTAGAAATATTAATTAGAAATCATAAACTGCAGAAGGCCCCACCAGTGGCCGAGAGGTTCTGCTCTCGAAGCTGGTAGACGGGAGGTGCTGGGTTCGATCCCAATCGCGCCCGTCGGCCTAATCGTTCGGAGTTTTCGTGGTTTTCTTCGAGCCGTGGATCTTCCATGCGTTAATACGGATTAGGTTCCCTTAGAAAGACCCCCACGGAGGGCACTACCCCCGGGCCTATATCCCTCGTGTAGATAATTGGCCGTCAAAAATCAACCCAACCCAACCCATAAACTGCAGAAAATGGTTGATAGAGTGTAAAAAAGTATGATTTATGAAAAACTATACATTGTCTCACTGTGTAACTACTTGTGGTACACAGTGAGACAATTTTCGATACTTCGTTATGCTGCATCTGTGCTTTTATGAATAACTTTTTTTAAACCATTTATACATTAATGTGTAGCGTACTTGTGTAGCTTAAAGATGTAGCAAAAAATTAAGAATAAAAATCGTCACCATTCGTTAAGTAATAATAATTTTCGTCTCACTGTGTACTACCCTCCCTATAGTTGTGTTTCAATTGGACTTAGCCGATCTCAGCTATTACCAACAAATTCATATAGTTGAGTGAATTTGTCGACTGCAAAAATAACACAACCTGCTACGAATTTAATGCATCCAACTACAACCCTTCACTAGTTGGACTAGGATTTTATACAACGTTTCATATATATGTATATACCGGGTGTCCTAAAAAGGACTGACTGATTTTAAAATTCAATAACTTGCAAACGGTGACAGATATTTAAAAATTTCTTGCAGGAGGTTTATGCATAAGGTCAAAAGTTTTTTTACAGCGATTTTCGATTTTAGTTCGAATTACAAACAATAGATGGCGCTGTAAGCAATAGTCGCTAAATACAGGCTCGATTTTTGGTTGTTCCATTCAGAAAAAGGAAATGGAAATGTATTATCCGGGCCACGAAGTACCAAAAATCGAGCCTGAATTTAACGTCTATTGATGGCAGCGCCATCTATTGTTTGTAATTCGAACTAAAATCGAAAATAACTGTAAAAAAACTTTTGACCTTATGCATAACCCCCCTGCAAGAATTTTTTAAATATCTGTCACCGTTTGCAAGTTATTGAATTTTAAAATCAGTCAGTCCTTTTTGGGACACCCGGTATATTTAATTGCAACAGCTTTGAATGAGAACACGGAAAATCTTAGGGTTTTTACACTCTTTTATTAGGTGCGTTCGTAATTATATAAATACGTAGCCCCTAGCGTCGTCGTTCGGTCCGTCCATCTGTCTGTCTGTCCGCCTATAACAGAGCAAAAACTACCCGACCGAATACTTTGAAATTTTATATATAGAAGCGCTGCAGAATTTTGTCGAGTCTTTTCAAATTTTATGAAAATCGAATCAAAACTTTAAAAGATATTGATAAAAGTTTTCTTCATTCTATTAAATCCTATCATACATGTCCTATTTAAGATGGAGTCTTATTACTACTGAATTTAACATATATATAATGGTAGTAAATTTTGTATTCATGCATTTTTGCATAAGAGTGCAACAGCTGTTGCACCAAGATCTGAATATTTATAAAAACTAGTTATAGAACGAACGCACCTCATTTGCCACGTTTTACGTACGATTTCCGACCTGTTTAACTTAAGTACCTTTTGGTTCATGTAAGTAAATATTGAATTTTGTAATCGATTTGTTTTCCACCCACTTCCTGATAAGCTAGAATTCTAAAAATTATGTACACATTTGTCTGTCCGATGTTAGTGCAACATTTTAATATTTTTAGATCTGAATTATGAATTAATAAATTAATTTAAAAGTATGTTTAGTTAGCCCTCCACAGATGATCCATCGCCCAATATTCCTTATGGTTACAACTGTTACCAGTTACAACAACAATTCTCGACGCAGTTACGGGTTAAAATCTTTTTTCATAAGGTGAAACTACAACAGTGATTCAAATTTACCACATCCTGTAGCAATATAGGTAACAGACAATCAAAAGGAATAGCTCCATGAACTCTGAATGGACTGCTTAAGGCTAATGTCAGACGGACGTCTTTTTGCACGCTTTTTTACTTACGTATTATCGGCATTGTGTAGGGATAATACGTAAGGAAAAAAGCGTGCAAAAAGACGTCCGTCTGGCATTAGCCTTAGAACACGATGTTTTCCGTGTCTTGGTCTATTGGTCAGAAACGCTGGCTACTAGTCAAGAGCTGCCAGGTTTGAATCCCAGTCCAGACTTGCATCGCAGTTGTGTGTCAAAATTCCACTTTCAACAGAGGTTTCAAATTCCACTTTCAACAAAGGTCTTTATTTTTAAAGAATAACTGTAGCCTCTTTAGGGTTCAACACATTACTATGTCCTGGAACTTTTTACGACTTCATGGCTCAACCTACACAAGTTTATGGTACTTTGGTACGCCCTATCTTAGAAAAAGTTTCACCGCTAAATGTCAACTTTCTTGGCACGATTGTTTGGTGACAAGGTGAATTCAATTTTTGACAGAATAAATCACTTTTTTGCTCCATGCGTTAGCATTCTAAATATAGTAACTCAATCGCCTAAAAACTGTTCGCCATTACAAAAGTATGTACATGATGGATAGTAACGAAACTCGTCTGCGGGCTCGAATAAGGTAAAAACGGCTTCGGACGGTGAAAATCTGTTTGTTGCCATTCGCTAGAATTAAAATATATACATATAAGTTTGTCCTTCAGTACATATATGTTTCCACGTGTCCCCCGTTGATATTAAAGGGAACGAAAGCCCGAATTTTGTCAGAAACGAATCCTGTATCCTTCCGGAGGGAATTAGAAGTCATTTTTCGTGGCAGGGAAGCCATTTGCCAAATGGAACACTACAATCGTTCTCTGGGAGAGTGGTGGCAGGCACATTTCGCCTGATTGTTTTCCAAAGCGACGGCTCTTTAGCAAATTGCGAGCCGTTCAACTTTCTGCCATTTGTCAAAGGATGAAAAACGTGCATTTAAACGCTTCATATTTATAGTCGAAAGTAATCATGTAGCATTGATTTAAAAAAAAAAATCTCCCAAGGACGACCTTCTTTTTTGACACGATAAATGTCAGCTCCCAAATCTTGAATGTCCTCTTATCATCTATTTTTTCTGATGAATGAAATGAATTGACTATTATAACCTCTTTGGTCACTGGATCCCCATACGGGGACCTCTGTTCTTTTCCTTATAAAAACTACAAGTTGGAAATTGCTCGTCAAACGTGGCAAATGAGGTGCGTTCGTACTATAACTAGTTTTATAATTATTTTTTGCACCCCATATTGTACTGAATGTATACTTTTTTGCACTTCATAAAGCGCATAGTCTGATACATCATTAAAATGCACTTCCAATAATTTTTTCCCATTCCCCGTAATGTAACGGAACAATTTTGACTGTCCCTGTAATTAAACTATACATCCGATTTTCCTAAAATTTGAAATAGCTCAACAAAACTTTGCAACAATTATATCTTTAAAATTTCAGACCATTCGGAAGGCTGTAATATCATTAAAATGCACTTGCAATAATTTTTCCCATTCCCCGTAATGTAACGGAACACTTTCGACTGTCCCTGTAATTAAACTATACATCCGATTTTCCTAAAATTTGAAATAGCTCAACAAAACTTTGCAACAATTATATCTTTAAAATTTCAGACCATTCGGAAGGCTGTAATATCATTAAAATGCACTTGCAATAATTTTTCCCATTGGCCGTAATGTAAAGAAAACTTTTGACTGTCCCTGTAATTAAACTATACATCCGATTTTCCTAAAATTTGAAATGGCTCGACAAAATTTTGCAACAGTTATATCTTTAAAATTTCAGATCATTCGGAAGGCTCTAATATCATTAAAATGCACTTGCAATAATTTTTCCCATTGGCCGTAATGTAAAGAAAAACTTTTGACTGTCCTTGTAATTAAACTATACATCCGATTTTCATAAAATTTGAAATGGCTCGACAAAATTTTGCAACAATCATATATTAGAAGTTTCAGACCATTCGGTTGGGTAGTTTTTGCTCTGTTACATGCGGACAGACGGACGGACGGACAGACGGACGGACAGACGGACGGACGGACGGACTGAACGACGACTATAGGTGCTACGTATTTATATAATTACGAACGCACCTAAAAATGATAATAATTCGTTCAAAGCAAACGAATAAATGGCAGTATCTAAGCTGATTCCCACATAAAATAACTGTTATTTTCATCTGAGTTTGCAAAATGCCTAAAAATGCCCAAACGACAATATGACCTAAAAAGTGAGAAATTTTCATAAGTATTTAATTTAAATCTTTTTCGATAAAAAAATTTGAGGATTTGTAGATTATTTATTTGTTTAAAGCTCTTAAATTTGTCATTGCGTTCATTTAGGTTAATGATTATTAAATTGATGTTTTTAAGGGGGTTTGTAGTTTTAGATCCTTATTTTTGAACCTAAATTATTAAGCGCCTAAAAGATCCATTTCAGGAAAGATTTTATTTTTTTTTAACCTTTTGGAAAAATGGTTATTGTCCTCGTCAGGGTAGGAAATCAAAAGCATATCTGAAGGTTTTTATTGGTTGAATCCGCATTTTATTCGTTTTCTGATGGGTCTATACAGTAATCTGTATTTCCTTTTACTTTCAACAGAGATGGCTACTTCTGCTGCCACTATGACAAAAAAGTAATAAAAACTACAAAAAAAATTAATAACTCAGAAACAAATTGAGATACAGCTTTCAAACAAATTGCATTTAAAAGTACATTTTTTTTCTATACGACGGTGTAAAAAGTAATAGTGTGGGATGTTTAGAAGTTTAAGAATGAAATTTCATTTAAAATGGGTCATCAGATTTCTTGGAAATCTGACGATGGAAAAGCCTTTTCCCGAACAGCCAATGAAATGCTTGGATAATACATAAGTTTCAGGTGGATAATACGTAAGGTTCAGGAAATCTGAGGAGTCGCAGGCGATTTTTGTCGCTTGCAATTTTTACGTGTAATAACACTAATAATGTTTAATTCATGGCATACGCAATGTATGATCAACTCCGTGCGATTTTTTATGTCTCAAATTTTAGTCTTTGAAAAGATCATTTTCCAAATGGTCGCTGTAATTTGTTAACTTGCTTTTTTTTTTTTTTTTTTTTTTTTTTTTTTTTTTGTCATTTACGATGTCATTTTGTTTGGAAAAAGCCAACGAATAAGCATTTGTATTATTATTTTAGCTTCGGAACTGAAGAGGTTAATAGACTAATAAAATTTATTAGCCTCAGAGTAGCCATTACTTTCATTTGTTGAAAAAGTACTGTTTAGAACTATGATCAGAATTGTGATTTTGGAATGTATGATTTCTCAATTTAAATATACATTTATTCAATTTTACAACAATAAATGGTTTTTATTTTGCATGAAACTAATGCCTTAGTGAAGAATAAAAATTTGGAATAAAATTTTCGATTTAATACCCATTATTTTTGTTCCTTTTCTCTGTGGGTAATGCCATTATAATGACTTTTTAAAAATGCATTTTACATGCTATATTCCATAGAATTGGAAGAAATCCAGATCGTAAGGAAAGAGTTAAGCACCTCCAACTACAGAAAAATAAAAGAGAAAAGTGAATTATCAATAGCTATATATTGAGCCCGGGGAATAAACTCTTTACGTGGTCTCAGGACTCTTAAAGCTTCCAAATTTTAATCTATCTTTTCTGAACATTTTAATATAAATGTTTCCTTGAAATTTTCATTAGAACAAAAGTTATGGCTTTTAGAATTATACCCGCTATAAAGATGAAGCAGCATTTCCGAAACTTTGATGTCATTTTTCTCCAAATGACGTTTTGGGGCACGATATCTCAAAAATTTCTAAATATTTTTTCATAAAATTTTCAAACCATATGTTTCAAGTTAATCTGTATAAACTGAACCTATTTTTTTCCTTTTATTGTTCAAAAAAATATATGTTTTAGGTGACTATGTTGTTGAAATTTTCAAAATTTTGTATTAGTTAAATACAACTTTGTATTAAAAAAAGAAAAATGCTTTAAATACAAATTCATTTAGGTTCAGGGTAATTATTACAATCAGGTGTAAATATAGGCACAAAAATTTTTATTCTACTTACAGCATTTATTTTGTAACCGTGCGCGTAAGCTACTATAACAATTTTCTGCTCGTCAAATATCTGACAGCTTGGACCCCCCCTGTAAATGGTAATTCTGCACTTTGCAATTTTTTAAAGACATAAAATGAAAGAACTTGCTTACATATTTTATCTCAATAAAAATTGTGTTTTAAAACCACATACATTTTAAGATATTAAAAGTTGAAAATGGTCTCTTTTTCATTTTTTCCGATTTTAAGAGTCCTGAGACCCTTTAAATTGTCGAAAGACTGCAGTACATTTCTGCATTCCCTGCAGATTTCAGATTCACCAGCAGGGGAAGGAAAATAAAAAATAAATATACCGGGTGTATCTGAAATGCTTTAAGAAACTTAGAGGGATAATAGTACTCATGAAGACGAACAAAAAATCCAATAGAACATGGGGTCGCAAATGACGTTTAAAGAATGAAAATCGAGAAAATGCGTCTGGAAATGGACAAACTGAGACAAGAAAGAAACACTCCAGAAAATTGCTTATTGCAAAGAATAGGTACAACACAGCTCGCAAGATCCAGAGAAAATACATATTTTACAACAATTGTTCAAAGTGTCGACCGCGGACATTATTACGCAGAGTACATCTACGGAGGAACGACTGGTGGACACGCTAGAAGACTTCGGGAGTCCTGCATACTTGGATTTCTCCTCACAGATTTGTTTGGCTTTCTTCCAAGTTTTTGTTATCTCTTTCTGACCAGATAGGCACAAAGTGAAATGAATACCAGCCTCGTGCTACTAGCCAGTTCTGCAGAAAAGCCGCATGCGAGTTTTCGATATCTTTTATTAGTTTTGCGATTTTTACCCTATAAACGTCATTTTGCGACCCCATGTTCTATTGCATTTTTTGTTCGTCTTGATGAGTACTATCATCCCCCTAAGTTTGTTGAAGCATTTCAGATACACCCTATATATATTATAATAAAAACTAGAACGTCCTCTACTAAGCTACGCAAATTACATTTTGTCGTACACTTTACAAGAAAACTTTTCAGTATTTTGACTTGAAATTAAACATAAAAATAAATTATGATCTGTAGATTTGCACAATATTTTTTTTTCTACAGAATAATCTTAAAAAATTATTATTTTAATTAATTTATTTTACATGTTTTTCCATTAAGAATGCATTTTTGCAATTAAAAAAGGAAACACGAATATTTTCGAAAGAAAAAATAAATCATGGAGTTAGTCATTATAGATAGAATCATGATTCATTAAATAGTTTCACGAGTTCTTTTACGAAATTTTTAAAATACTTTTTTTATGAAAATTATAACATATTTTTAATGAATTAAAATTTGTGAAAATTCAATTATTTACAATCAATTATAACAGTATTTTTCTATTTTTCAGTGTTCATAATTCAAATACACAAGTTATTCTTATTATGTGAAATCATTTACGCAGACGATACTTGCTCATTTAAAAAGAATTATATTATGAGGTTTTTTTGTAAAGTGGCAACAAAAAAATTGTAAACAAGTAAAATTAATTGTTAAATTCGTTATATCATAAATAAAAATTCGGAGCAAATTCTTAGTTATTTGGCTGAATTTACATTTCTAAAATTAAAATGCGCCAAAACATAAAATAGAGTTTTTGCTTAATAAAGATGCAAAAATAATCTAAAAAAATATTGTTACTTTCAAATATTTATCTTATTAAATAATGCTTCGCGAAACTAAACAAAACATGGCTTTTGCTAGTTTTAAACTCGATCTAGTCTGGTGAGTGAATAAAGTTTGTCCGTAATTTAATATTTTCATACATTTTTCTATTTTATTTTTTCAAGTTTAACATTTTCCCCCTCCCATTTAATAATGGTTTATGCTCCTCTCGTATAATAATCACAAACAAAATATTGCTAACATTTTGTAGTGTGGACCTTGGAGGCTACTCCTGAATTAGAAACTCTAAACAGCGGAAAGCTCAGATCACTTTAGTAGACGCGACAGTGACACGGGATTTTGGTAGAGAGTTTGGTTTTTCTCCTGTGGTGTGGTTATACATATAGTGTTAACCCTTCAGGGTGCTGATCATTGAGATTTCAAATTTCCTTCGCTCATATTAAACCTATGGGCGTGTAATGTATTCCTTTATTTGAAACATTTCCTCAGGAATAAATTAATATTTGTAACCTCTTTTTTTCTATGCGTATTATTCTTGAAAGACGTCTTCTTTTTTACTTTCTTCTCTCTTTACAAGTAGAAAGTATTGGATTCGTGAAAACTTTTTACTTCCGGTTTTCGGCGGGTTTATACATTTTAGAAGGTCCTGAACTCGATTTGGCTGTTTTTAGAAAATGTGAGTCTGCGACTCTCCGAGTCTGTTTGTAGGTGACAAAAATTTTGTGGGCGCTCTATCTCAAGAACTAATGCGCGGAATTTAATAAAAAAATATATTAAGTTAGTCCCTGATATAAATGGTTAGTTGATTAGTTTTTGGTGTAAATCGTCCAACAGGTGGTGTTGCTAGGCTGCATTTTTCACGATTTCCACTATAGCTCTACCTCATGAACGAATGCCCGGATTTTTATCAAACTTCAGATTCAGCTGGTCCTTGACAGAAGTTGGTGCTGAAGAGCCCCAATAGGTGGAGCTGCTATACGTATTTTATGCTATACATATTTTGAAGGAAATGTGAATAAAGAGATGTTTTTAGAGAATTGAACTTATATTCATTTGAAATTTTTGTTTCTAATACATTTTCAAAACCATTTGTTTATCCACAGAAACATCCTAAATGTAGAATTGTAAAAATATCCGAATTCGGGGTTTAAGAGTGTTCTCAAATCCAAAAGGACAACTTTCTGACATAAGTTTTAATTTACTTTTGTTCGAAAATGCATGAAACTAGCGGGTGTTGTTGTTCAGAAACTATGTCATTGAGCTGTTTTTTCCATTTTTTTGCAAACACAACAGATCTTTCAGAAAATAGTGTCAAAAGGGGCGTTTTGAACCGAATTTCCGCGCGAAGGAAGAAAGAGCACTCAAGAAAGGTCAAAAAACGTGTTTGTCACGCGACCGAAATCGCTTATAACTCAATAAGTAATTGATGATCAAAAAATGGAAAAAACAGTTCAATTCCAAATCGCTTCCATGGCCAGGCAACAGCCTTAAGCAGTCGCAAACGTAAGATGATGCACCCATGAGTGCTCTCTGTTGTTTACAACAACGCTTTGGCCGTAGTCTGAAAGAAATAACAGAAACTTCCTCCATAAGAATAGATTATTTTTACTTTATAACCATTTGATCGAAATAGCAATAATAATAAATTAAGGCTGTTCTCAACTGCTCTGCTCAACAAGCGCAAAACGTTTTGACACATTTACAAATTCATTTTTTAACGGAAAGCCTGACCACAGAAGCGATTTGGAATCGAGCTGTGTTTTCCATTTTTTGATCCATCAATTACCTATTGAGTTAGAAGCGATTTTGATCACGTGACAAACGCGTTTTTCATCCTTTCTCGAGTGGGTTTTCTCCATTCGCGCTGAAATTCGTTTCAAAACGCCCACTTTGACACTATTTTCTGAAATATCTATTGCGTTTGCAAAGAAAACAGAAAAAACAGCTCGATTGCAAAGTTTCTGAATAATAACACCTACTAGTTTCATGCATTTCCGAACAAAAATAAATTAAAACTTATGTCAGAAAGTTGCCCTTTTGGATTTGAGAACATCCTTAAGAAAGCAAAAAAAAAAAAAAAAAAAAAAAAAAAAAAAAAAAAAAATCCAGGGATGTACTACAGGGTAGTTTGAGATTCACGGAAGAGATTAAAACATGAAATAACGACAACATTTGCACACACACACACACACAAAAGAGTTGAACTGCGTTTCACGTGGTGTTATTCTTATTCATAACTGTAACCAGCACTCGTCATAAAAATGCGTAATCACATCACAGAACTCGTTCATGAACACAAATCAGCATTCGCTTCCCGTCATGTTTGTGCAGTCGAAGCACGGAATGACAGCTGTTTGGGTTTGGGCTGCGGGCGAGTCAGTCCAACGGTGACACGTGCGATTGGACGTTTCGGCGTGACACGAATTTGTCATAGGGTTTCACCATCCGAGCTGTTTCTTTAAAGTGTAGATATTTTTTTGTAAATCAGATCAAACCTGTATTTATTTAAATAGTATGAGTAATAGATGTTATTTTAATGAAAAAAAGTGGAGATTTTTTAAATTATTACTTTTTTCCTTTTAGAAAATCCAACAACCATTTAAATATATAGTAGACGGATAGTAGACGTACACGTATAGCAGATGCCGATTAAATCCTGATAAGAAATAAAAATCATTTGTTCCCATGTAGAGTCCCAGGTTGGGTATTCACGACCAGGACGCGATAATTCTATTTGAAGTCAACCTGAAATCCGATCGAAACCGGTTAAAAAAAATTTTGTTGGCTCAAAATTCGACTCCAACTCATACACTTCTACTCGAAACAGATGTGAAACCGAAACAGAAAAGATTTTATATTTTTATTAGAGATGCACCGAATAGTGATTTTGGCCAAATACCGAATATTCGGCCTACAGGCGAAACGAATACCGAATATTCGGCTAGCCGAATAGTAACTGCTAGGCCGAATACCGAATATTCGGCTTGTCGAATAATTTTATATTTCAAAGTTTAAAGGCATTAAAATGTTAAATTTTAAAACACTTTTACATAATATTTAAAACAGAAACTTTCATTTTGATAATCAAGAGCTTTTTTCAAGTAAACTTTATGTTGAAAAAAAATCTGCTTTGAGTTATTTAAGAAGAGGATAGTTAATAAAACTTTTTTAATCAATAAAATTTTAAATTTCATGGCTTCTTCTGTAAATTAAAACAAATGAATAAAATTTTCTTAAATTCTAAAAGAAACATTTTAAAATCAAAGAGAAATTGTGAAAAAATTGGAAGAAAAATTGTACAGGACCATACTATATTATTTGTTTGTCAGGAAGGGAATAAAGTAAAAGTAAATAAATAATGCAACACTGCAAATAGAGGCGTCTTAAATTCAGACACATAAGTGTTTGAATTACTTTTTCAGTCACATAAGTGTCTGAATGAGAAATTTCAGACATCATAGATGTCTAAATTTAAGACACATAAGTGTCTTACTATAATCATGGTATAAATGAACTCAGAAAAATGTCTGAATAATAGTGACATGTCTGAAATTAAGACATTTAGAAATTCAGACACTTAAGCGTCTGAATGCGATACAATTGTATCATATATGTGATGACTGTACGTACTATTGTATTGCAATATGTATACCAATACCATCAGAAAATATTTCCGAATGGATGAAAGCTGTTTAAAATACTCTTTCATCCACTTAATTTAGTATTACTTTATAAAAGAAGTAATCGTGGGACAATTGTAAAAGTTCGCGTAAGGTTTGCGGCTAAGTTATTTTTGGCGCAATAAATAATTAAATATTTGCTTTTCATAATATAAAGTGTTTCAAAAATTACTTGTTATCATAGGCGTACACAGGAAGGCCCTCTCCCCTAAATGCGAAGAGTTATGAGTTTGGACAGAAAGAAACGTATTAAGGAGCAAGAATTTAGGATAGATATGCCTGGATTCCACTGCCTAGTCCGCTTTTCTAAAATGCAGAATGTAAACACGAAGCTAAACTAAGAATATTTTGTCATAACTCCTCCTCGTGTGAAAAATGTTTAAGGGTGTTCTCAAATCCAAAAGGGCAAATTTCTGACACAAGTTTTAATTTATTGTTGTTCGAAAATGCATTAGCTGGTGTTGTTGTTCAGAAACTATGTAATTGAGCTGTTTTTTCCATTTTTTTTGCAAACGCATTAGATCTTTCAGAAAATAGTGTCAAAGTGGGCGTTTTGAGCCAAATTTCCGCGCGAAGGAAGAAAGAGCACCCAAGAGCGTGCGAAAAACGTGTTTGTCATGTGATCAAAATCTCTTATAACTCAGTAGGTAATTGATTGATCAAAAAATGGAAAACACAGTTCAATTCGAAATCGCTTCCATGGCTAGGCTTTACAATTTTATACCTTTCCGTTAAAAAATGAATTTGTGAATGTGTAAAAAGGTTTTGCACTTGTTGAGCAGAGCAGTTAAGAACAGCCTTAAAGATATCAACATAATAAGAAATTCAAAAATTAAGAAATATTAATCGTTCAATGGAAAACTGGATTTTTTCTCTCCTATTTCTTTTCTTTTTTTTTCTTCAAAAGAGATTTTTTTTTTCTGAATTTCCCTTCTCCATCTAAGATACATTTGAAATATATGAACACCAAAAGGAGAACAGAATTAAAACTGTCTTCTACAAAAAAGTTTATGGTGGTGTGTGTGTGTGTGGGGGGGGGGGGGGGGGGGCTCCTCTGAAGAAAAATTCTTAGCAACATTTTCTCTTAGCGTTTAATTAATATATTGCTATTTGGAAGACAAAAAAGTATATTTTTTAAATGATTAGACATAACGAAAATTTAATTAATTAAATTTCAGGGAGGGACAATGTACCTCCACCGCCCTCCTCATCAAAATTCAATATGTTATTTGCTAGTTTTACTACAAAATCTTTATTTAAAGTATGTTTTCTATATGTCTGAAAATAGAAAAACTGCAAAAATCGCACTCAAATAAATGTAGCATGTTAAGAAAAATAACTAAATAGATAAAATAAAACGTTTCTGATTTCTTCTAATTCAATGATCTACTTGTCGCTGATAAAAAATTTTATTACTCATCAAGCCCATTATAACGGTTTGTAAACCGCAGACTGGATAAACCACTGCACAGAAAATTAAAATGATGACTTCGCGTATTTCGCTTTGTTAGAAGTCCATTGGCGATTGGCGCGTTAAAACGGAATATTCTTTCAGTCAGTTATTTTCTTGTTTAACAAAGGCTCCTGAGATTTTTTATGTGTAAAATTCCGTAAATGCATATTGTGACTGTGTATTCTACATAGATCTATATACAGCTACGTAGCTATTAAGTAAATTTTTGGAATTTCGACATTTGTTCCTCAGAGATTCTAGTATAAGAAAGTATGTATGAAAAATAAGCTGATACAAAATGGATTGAATTTAACTTATAGAGTAGTAGGTACATATGCCTACGCAGCTGTAAAATGCATTTTTTAGAATTTCGATATTTGTTCTTTAGAGGTGGTAGTATAAGAAAGTACGTGTGAAACAACAAAGTGGATTGAATTCAAGTTGTGGAATATGCGTTTTATGTTGTTATAAAAATAATATATTTTTTAATAGTGTGATTCTATCATCTACATAGATCTATACGCAGCTATAAAGTGCCATTTTTTGGCATTTTAATATTTGTTCTTCAGAGACTGAAGAATAATTGTGAAATATCAGCAAACAGATGTTGAGTAGAATTAATCTGTGCAGTAAATTTAAATTATATTCTTATAAAAATATATGTGGGAATAATGACAAAAAAATTTCTTCTATATGTTTTTCAATTTTCAACATCATTCTGAATATTTAGTAAAATACATAAGAAAGTGTGTTTGTTTTTGTGTTTGTATTAAACGGATTTACTTTATTAGATTTAAGGAAAATAAAAAGGTAAGGATGCTATTATTTACAACAATATATTTTTATTTCGAAATAGAACTTTTTCTTGAACAATATTACTTACGTAATATTAATTATTTAATTTACTTTTTTAAGAATATATGTATTTATCATATTTGTATCTTTTTATATACAATAAATATTTTTCAGTGTTACAGTGTTTTTTATGATTTTTAACAAATTTATATCATTTTCAGGATTAATTAACTAACTTGCTTAATAATTCTTAAAGCTTCCGCTTTATAAAAAAATGTTTTTTTATATCAAATAATCCCATCATTTGTTTAAATAAGCATTAAAAGTTATTGCTTGTGTACATTGACACCCAACTTTTTCAACCTTTTTCGTGTTATATTTTTTGTCCAAAAAAGCAGTTGCTGCACTATATATTTTTCTTGTGAATACAACTTATTAATCAGACTGTAAAAATGTCAGTGAATATTACATAAAAAATCGCTTAGTATAATCTCTCTATAGAAAATAAAGCAAAATCGCAAAATTCTCGAATCTTTTCCTGAAAAAAAAATACTCAGTTTTGGTTGAGAAGCTTTTTTTTTTTTCACTTTGGTCTGTTACTAAATTTAATTAATATATAAAATAATTCAATCAATTTAATCAATGTGTTTTATCAATATGTTTAATTCCTTATAATACTTTCTTTCACGGTTAAAACAACATTTTATTTACCTGAATTTTAATTAAATTGTCTTTTTGCTGTGTAGAACATATAATAACTCAATATTTAACCCCTTGAGGGGCAATCGATTGTATTCCTGTAATGTTGAATTCAAATCGGAATCTTTGAAAAAATTAGTTTCAAAATATGGAAAAGCAATTTTACAACTTTTTTCCATCAAAGTTACAAAAATAAAATTTATTTAAAAGTTTCCGGTGCGAATCTTGATTAAACTTAGGTGGGATAAAATATATCCCACCGCCCCTCAAGGTTAATATTAGATGAAAATTGTAAAATAATCAAACACTTATTTTGATTAATTTTTTGTATTATATAATAAGATATGTACATTTTAGGCGGGGAGGGGGGTTATTAAATTAAAAGTTTGTCAAAATGGATTTATGCGAAACAAATTTTCAAACTGAAATAGCTTATTTAGTAAAACATTTTTTTTTCCCTTAATTCGGAAATGCCAACTTAAAAAAAATCTTCATAATATTATTTGTATTGAAAGCAAATTTTAATTATTTTGCGTTGTCCTATTTATGTATTCTAAACAATATACATGTTAGTTAAATCAAACAAATTATTGTAACTTATGATTATTACTAATAAAATTAAAATGTTCCATTTTTTAATAGATAATTTTATTTAAAAAAATTCTAGATAGATAAGGATTTACTATAAAATAAGTAAAAAAATAAATCATGATTTACTTTGTTTAATTGCTTAAAATTGTATTTAAGTTTTGTACAAAAATTTGAAAATCGAAAAATTTATTAATATCGATTTATTGACTGTTAAAAAGTGATTACAGATTTAGAACAGAAATTAGAAAAGATAGTCTTTTTATATTTACTATGTATAACTGCATTTTTCACATAAAATTGCTGGGGATTTTTTTCAAAAGTTTGTGAATTTTTATAAAAAATACAGAAATAAAAATTAGATATGTATTTTTAAGGCAAAATAAGTTTTGAAATTAAAAGTTATTATAAAAGGAATTGCCCACATGGTAAAATGTAATTAAAAAGATCAAGTTATTAAATGATATTAATAAATACTTCCATTGTATTACAGATATTATTGGCATGGTTTCGCATATGAATTTTTATTTTTAATGACAGATCATTTAATTCTTTTACACATTACATTTTCGAAGTTAGTGTTTTCATGTAACAAAATTAAATTTATGTATAGGAAATGCTATGAATGTTTTTGCTTCAGATGGTGGACTTAAAACTTGAAAAATAATTATAAGAGCATCAGAATTGAAGTTATCGGGAAATTTTTAATGTTTTATAAACAGTGGTGTAGTCGTAAAAAATGCAGAGGGCCTACGCTCTAAGAAGAGGGTATACCCTACAGTGTATACACTATAGCTTTTTTGAGAAACAGAGGGTATACGGTGTTCCTTAAAAAAATCCAGAAGGTATACGGCTTATACCGCCGCATACCCTCCACTACATCCCTGTTTATAAATGCATTTTAAATTGTTCCTATGTAAAGTAACGCTTTGTTAAAAAGTTCGAAATTTCTACAGTATTTAATTGCACGATGAAAGAATTTTTTTAGACTATGAAAACTTTTTCAAAATATAAAGAACTACATTCATATGTATTTCCTGTATTTCATCTGTATTACATATTTAAATATTAAGACAGAAAATTTCTGACAACTTTTATTGCCAAAATTTTTCTGATTTTTTACAGGATTATTTTTTATTATCATCGGAGAATGCATCCATTTTCGCAAAACAATTTATTGTACTGATTATATATCATATTGCATATACTTGTAAAGTAGAATGAAGTAAAAGGAAAAGGATATATTTATCCAAACATATATTTACATGTTCACACACACATATATATATATATATATGTTAAGTCGTCAATGTGTTTAATTTTTTGTGACTGTATATGTAGTAGTATGAAGGGGGGCTAATGAATGTAAGCCGCTGGCACTGGAACTTATTAGAATCATATTTCCTATACTGTCAAAAAAAAAGAAAAAAAAAAAGAAAGATAGAAAAGAAACATTTTCTGACTTTTTTTTTAAATATATTTATAACTAGATATATTTAATAAAAACTCTCAATAGAAGACACCCTAGGACCGCAGAATTTTCCCGCTATTTAGAGATTTTATTTTCATATGTAGAAATAAACAGTCCAGAGTATACAAATACACAGTATACAGAGTAAAAAGTACACAAAATCTGCTTCAATCTACAAATGTGCATTGAAAAAAGTGATCGCTAAATAGGTCTCTGCTATTCGAGAATGTCCGTTATTACAGTAAAACTCCCATAACCGGTCACTCCCGAATAGCGGACAGCTCTATTTAGAAAAATAAAAAGAGGGGTAGTGTTTCTTCTCGAAGCAAGACCTGATTAGAGCATGGAAACTGATCCGCGGTCCCGCCCCCTCCCCTTCCCATAGATTTTTGGGCCCTCAAATTTGGTATGCAATTTTACAAATTCAATGTCTTTATGTTTGGGATTTTCAGTATTGTATCCACATACAAAATTATCACATTAGGATTATAATTTCAGGAGATATTAATAAGAATATGAAAATGAAATTTAACATTAGAAGCTCTAAATTTTGAATGCTTATGATTCAAAAACTTACCATTCAAATGACTAGAAATTTCGTTTTTTGGCATAGTTTGAGACGAAGATTTAAAATATGGTGTCAAAATTCGGTGTTGCCATTGAAAAAAAAGAGTGAATCATTTTATATAAATGGTAATAATTTGTTATCATGCAAAGATGATTGCAGCATGGACAACTGGGCTCTTTCTATGAGCCTTTTGGTTTACAGGGCCCCAAATTTGGTATGAAATTTCAATAAAGCTGATATTTTAAATTCGTTTTGATCTTATATTTATTTTAATAAATATTGTGTGCTTTTAGAACATGATATGGTTAAAGAAAAGGATATATTTATCCAAATATGTATTTGACAACATCGAATAGGGTTAATTTTTTCATTTTATTTATTTATTTATTTATTTTTCTTTTGTAACAGTATATGAAGGCGTTGGGGGGGGGGGGGAATGAATACCAGGTCTCTGGCCTAGCATTAATTTGAAGTTGTCATTAAAAGTAATAACATTTTTGATGCCGTAGGACAAAATATGATATCATATCAATACATATTTAGGTGAATATATCTCTATATATATGCGTATATTATATATATTATCCTATTCTAAAACTACAAAATACTGATTATAATCATCGCAAGGTTAAAACAAATTTAAAATATCAGCTTTATGAAAATTTCATACCCAACTTGGGGGACCCTAGAATCAGGGGGCAGAGAAATATCCCAGTTTTCCACGCTGCAACAGATCTGATTTATAGTAACAAATTATTCCCATTTATAAAAATGATTCAATGTGGTCAAATATGGCTGCATATATGGCTTAGATAGAAAAGTGGTCAAAGATGGCTTCATGTTGGTGAAAAAAAAGGGTTCAAAGATGGCCGCAATTAAGACATTTGAAATGTCTGAAATTCAGACGCAAGAAGTGTCTCAAAAAATTAAGACATTTCAAAACGTCTGAAAATCGCACACTCTCATTTCAGACACTTAAGTGTCTGAAATTCAGACGCAAGAAGTGTCTGAAAATTTTCAGACATTTTAAAACGTCTGAAAATTGAACACTGCGTTTCAGACACTTAAGTGTCTGAATTTCAGACATTTCTGTTTAGAGTGAATCTATTCAAATTTTATATGGTGGCAACTCAGCAAGAATAACTGTTCTACTCCCTTTGATTAAGCAAGGAAGTTTTTAAATGCATCCTAGATCGGTGTCTGGGGTGAGCGATCATTTTCAGAGATTGTAAATGTTCTTAAAATCTTAGCAAGAAACAGATTTTTTACTGGACAATGTTCAGGAACTTGCATTTGTACATAATTAATTCCTATGAAAATCCTTGTGATTGGTTAATTTTCTTAAATAATACTTAACAAACAGCAAATAAATAATGTAAAAACATTCTCTTTTATTTAAATATATGATTCTGTTTCTAATTATTCTGAATATCTTTATAAACTGACTGTTAAACGTAGAAATGGTATAAGGTTTTTTTAAAATATGTTTTAAAAGCTTTTCTTAAGTATTCGGTTGGGCCGAATATTCAGCAGACCGAATAATTTGATATTCGGCCAAGCCGAATATTCGGTATACCGAATAGTTTGATATTCGGCCAAACTGAATATTCGGTAACTAGGCCGAATACCAAATAGATACCGAATATTCGTGCATCCCTAATTTTTATGTAATTTTGGAAAAAAAGTCTACATTTTTATCTTTACTATCAACTTTATCGCTACATCAAATGAACAATGGCGGCTGGAATGCAAGAACTGGAGATAAAATTGAAGAAAGAATTGAAAAGGAGAATTTTCAGTAGGAAAGCATGGATATGGGATGAAAAACGAAAGAGGAAACAGCTCGATTGAGTTTTCAGAATGTGAACGTTACAGAAGCTCAAGAGATAATCCGAGTGATGACAGATAGAAGCCATTACATGGATGAAAAAAAGGCTAATGTCCCAGCGAAGATGGAATCACAACTGACCTTATAAAAGAAGTAGTAGAAGAATTTGCGAAAATGTTAGCCTTACAGTTTTATAAATGTCTAGAGAAGTCAGATGTACCAGGGGACTGGATACTGGGATAATGCTGTGACGGTGCTACATTACAAGAAAAGGTAGAAAGAAAACATTAAAAACTACCGCAACCGCCTTTTCATCTTTCTGGTGTGAGTTTTAACGGCAGTTTTAGACCCAGTTCAACGTACAGAATAAGAGGATTTCGAAGTAGATTTGGATCACACACAATGGATCCTATTCAAACAGCAAGGGACCCAACTCATGGAGAAACATAAAGAATAAAATTTTAACTCTCTGCCTCGCTTTGATCGATTATGAAAAAGAAATTGATTATGTACAGACAAACCCTTACATCAATATTATAAAAGCAACAACAACCATAAATTTGGACAGAGGGATCGCAAAGATCGTGCTTGGCAAGACGAAAGGAGATATCCTTCAGTCTAAATCTTTTGCTATAAAATACCGGGTGTTTCAAAAGTTCGGTGCGAAAGTAAAACGCGATTTAAAAAAAAAACAAAAAAAAAACAGATCTATGGGTCGGAGAGCCATGCAATTTGCAGATAAATATTCAGCGTGGTATGGGATTTTGTATGACACAAACAAAAAATCTGTTTAAAATCGTGTCAATAAAGGGCGCTACTGCAGATAATTTCATGGAATAATTCCAAATTGCTCACTCAATGCAAGATTTGGGTACAAAAACATTACAGAATAGTGCATACTTTTTTTGTATCCAAATCTTGCGATGTGTGAGCAATATGGAATTATTCCATCAAATTATCTGCGGTAGCGCACTCTATTGTCGAGATTTTGAACAATTTTTTTTGTTGGTGTCATACAAAATCCCGTACCACACTGAATATTTATCTGCAAACTGCATGCCTCTCCGATACATAGATCTTTTTTTTTTTTTTTTTTATCGCGTTTTACTTTCGCACCGATCTTTTGAAACACCTGGTATTTTCAAGAAGCTTTTTTTTTTTTTTTTTTTTTTTAAGAGGAATATTCTTTGTATAAAATGAACACATATACACTTAATAATATTTAAATAGTTTTTTTTTTTTGTTTGTTTGTTTCATTTGAAAAATATTCAGGGCTATCTCTTGAAAAATCAGATCCAGCCGAACCCGTCCCGAAACTCACTCGAATTCTAAATATTTTAAGACAACCCAACACACAATGAAAAAAAAAAAAATAGCGTCAACTTTAAACGGCCCGGTTCGGGTGAAAGTCCAACCCGATGCAGGACTCTAAATTATAGTTACGATGTCCGATGTACACCCCAGTGTGCGGTACAAAAACAACCACAATTAAAAATATAAATAAATAAAATGGAACATATTTGTCTTCTTTACAGGCAAAATAACTAAAAACAATTGAAAAAATGAACATTACTCTAATAGACACTTTTTTTTTTGCCTTTTGTTGTCCGCACTTTCCATTTTTACGCCCCCAGACAAACGAAACAATCCTCCGTTGTCATCTGCCGGAAGGAAATCTCCAGACGACTTCCTTTCGTTTTTATTGGAGAAAGGGAGGGTGGAACAAAACCCCACCCCCCTCTCTCTGACTAAAACAAAAGATGGCGGCCGAAAACTTTCGTTAATGAGAATTCGTTTGAAGCGGGAGAAAATTCGATTAACCAGAAGCAAATGAGGCGAGGAAAATTCGCGATAAATAAAAGTTTTAATTGCAGAAAACAAGAGTTATTAAAAATACCTCGAAGGCTACAGAGAAAACTAGATTTAAAAAGGCGTGCATTGTTTGTTTATGCTACATAAACTATATTTAGATATTTCTCTACCCTTCAAATAAAATTAATCGCAAAATAATGAGTCAAATTCAAAGACGAGTCTCCTTTGTATGTATCTAAAGTAATACTTTCCGTGGCGATTTTTTTAAAAGATTGAATACTTTTTGTGCGACTACTAAGTTCTTGACTACTTTTTACTGTGCCAAAGATTAGCAACAAACATAAGTTGAGTTTTCAAAATTTACCCATTAGGGGTCATTCATTAATTTGGTCTCGCAAATTTCGTTACAAATCACACAAAAGTGATAATTGTCAGGCAAACTTTTGAAATAAATTAAATACATAAAAACTGAATTTATTATTAATTAATAATTTTTTATCACTTTTATTTAACCGTTTCCCTTACCAATTTTTTGAAAAAAAAAAAAAACTGAATAAAATCGTTACATTTTTCGCAATCACATCATTTCATTTCATATCACAAAACTTGGAAAACTGCCAATCAAATGTTATATATAATTTAATTATCTATAACTTATTATATTCAGTGGCGTAGGAACTTTGTACAAACCGGGGGAGCCGGGGCATATTGCGGAAAACTAGTGGCGCGTATCATTTCGTTCATTTTGGAGGGTTCCTTCATAGTGTTGCACGTTTCACAAACAGAAGTATAAAATAGAAGTATATCAAAAGATCACCAACTCTTTAATCCAGTTAAAATAATTTTTAATAGATATACTTGATACATAGAAACTTAATTTATGTGCAATCCCGAATACAGTATTCAAATTTAAGGCTTCTCCCACTTCTATTTACCAAAAATTAAAGTGCTTTCTGTTGTTTTGCTTACATATTCTTTTCAAATCTCTTTCAAATCAATTTTAAAGGCCTCCCCTTTATAAATATGTTATCGGTGCAGGTAATTTGTAGTAGACCTATATAAGACCCCCTTTTTTCTGGAAATCCGGAGGGTTGTAAACAATGAGAAAAAGGGTGAAGGCACAAACAAGTGTGCTCACCACCCCCTCTCTCTCTTTTCTTTGTCGTTTATTGTGTGAATTTCCTAGAAAAAGCGTAATTTATTTTTTAATTCAGCAATGTATCGTAAACAGATGTGGTGCGAGAATTTCTCCCGGGGGAGCTGAGCCCGTATGAAATATTCCAGGGGTAGCCACAGCTCCCCCGGTTCCTACGCCCTTGATTATATTATATAAGAATATTTTCTCTTTAAAATTCAGGCCGAGTAAAAACATGATAAAACAAATGGTAGTGACAAATTATGTCACGCCCGAGTATTCTCGGATAACAATTAATTGTAATATATACGAAACCGAGATAAATCGGGATAGTCAGATAAACGGTTAAAAATGTATACAGGATGTTCCAAAATTAGACCGATACATTCAGAGAGATGATAGAAGGCATTAAGAGGGTGAAAAATTGCTGTAGAACATAGGATCGCAAACCACTTATTGAGCCACAAATACAGGGTGTTTCATCCTGACTGAACTCGGGTTGACGGTCAACATTTCGAGAAAGAAAAAAAAAAAATGCAATTGAACAACTTACAACGACCATTTGGAAAATGATTTTTTCAAAGACTAAAATTTAAGACATAAAAAATAGCACGGAGTGGATCCTAGATTACGTACGCCATGGATTAAACATTAATAGTGTTATGACACGTAAAAATTGCAAGCGACTGAAATCGCCTGCGACTCGTACGTATTATCCACCTGAAACTTACGTATTATCCAAGCATTCCATTGGCTGTTCGGGAAAAGGCTTTTCCATCGTCAGATTTCCAAGAAATCTGACGGATAATTTTAAATGAAATTTTATTCTTAAACTTCTAAACATCCCACACCATTACTTTTTACACCGTCGTATGGAGAAAAAAAAATGTACTTTTAAATGCAATTTGTTTGAAAGTTGTATCTCAATTTGTTTCTGAGTTATTAATTCTTTGTTGTTGTTTTTATTACTTTTTTGTCATAGTGGCAACACTCTGTTGTCCATCTCTGTTGAAAGTAAAGGGAAATACAGATTACTGTATAGACCCATCAGAAAACGAATAAAATGCAGATTAAACCAATAAAAACCTTCAGATATGCTTTCGATTTCCTACCCTGACGAGGACAATAACCATTTTTCCAAATGGTTAAAAAAAAAAAAAAAAAAAAAAAAAAAAAAAAAAAAATACAATGAAAATGCAACGATAGGTACCTTATTTTGTGTGACATGGGATAACATCACGAAAAGATTTGGAAAAAACAAACATCACGAAAAGATTTGGAAAAAACAGATTGCTCAAGCAGTCGATGATACCGTATGATCTGATCATCACAGTCCAAAATGTGAGGTGTCCAGTGCCTAATGCTGGCGCGTATAATGGAAACTTCTACCACTTATTTTTTATATTATCACATTTACAACAAAGGTGAAAATGTCTGTTGAATGTTTTGTTGTAATATACTTAATTATTTAATTATTTTAAATATATTAAATATTTTAAAGTTATTGCCGACACCTCAAGTTGAGATTGCGACTCCATGTTGTATCGGAATTTTTTATCTTTTTGATGTCTACTATCAGCCCTCTGAATGTGTTGATCAAATTTTGGAACACTCTGTATATATACAGACTTCCCTTTATGAAATCGGGTATTAGGGTGTAAAAAAAACATGATTTTTAAAAAAAAATTAAAAAATCGGATTTTTTTAATATTTAAATCGGATTTTTATGATTCTTTCCTCCAGCGTTCAAATATTGAATAGCTACCAAGAGTTTTATCTTTCCAAAACAATTAAACCACTAATTGCTAACATAATCTATGTTTTTATACTTTAATTGATAAAATTTTAATTATCAGTAAAAAATTACAGAAATTATGAAAACTGCAAATTAGTAGTTTCATTAGTTAGTATCATACAACAACGCCATATATACATTAATATTGTGTAATAATTATGTAAAACTATATTAAATGCTAGTGGTATTTAATATTTATCAAAATTATTAATAATTGCATTTAATATTAAATTATTAATACCACCTAAAATTAGTCATTATTAAAAAAATTTCTAATTAGTAACATATTATACATTTTTATGCTTTACTTACTAAAATGATAATAATATAAAGATCTAAAAGTATAATAATGTAGTATTCATTTTGGAAAGAAAAAGGAACAGAATGCTAGTTCCAAAAAAAAGGCACTATTTCATGGGGAAATATATTAGTAATATGTTTAGTAACAATATAAGAAAAAAAAAAGTATATATATATTTTTAGTATGATAAATGTCATTAATTTTAATAATTTTATGAATTACAAATTGAAAAATTTAATTAAATAACATGTAATACTATCCTGTTTTTTTTTTTTTTTTTTTTTTTTTTTTTTTAAGATATAAAATTCTATCATTTTTGCAAGATCTTGGGCACATGGATTTAGAAATACTGTGGAATGGAGAAGTTTTTTATAAGAAATCTCTGAACTTACACACATATATATGTATGCTAACCAAAAAATTATAAAAATGAGTTAAACCCATTCATACACGCATACAAGGTAAATATAAGAATATACAGTTATATCTGACAGTCTCAAAATATTAAATAACAGCATTATTGCCTCTCACTGGGGATTATTACCTTTCAATGGTTATTTTTTTTATTTTTAAAAAGAAAAAAGTTTAGTTCCCTTTTCAATACCTTTTTTTTTTTTTTTTTTTTTTTTTTTTTTTGGTATAAATGAATTACAAAGTCAAAACATTTTTTTTAATTTATACCGAAGAAGTTCTGTGTGTGCTTAACCTTTTTATACAATTAGTTCTTCTCGTATACATTTTTTTACAATAACTGTTGAGCAGATGTCATTCTTTCCGTCTTCTTTAGCTCCAATATTTACTATAAATTCGTTATTGCAAAAGTAGAATGAGAAAATAAGATTCTGGCTATTTTATTATTTTACTTGCAGAAATTTATTATACTTGCTATGTTTATTTTATATAAAATAAGGAACAATTTGATTACTTGAAGGACATTTTGACATTGCAAATTATATCAGATTTAAATATCATTTTTAAATGAAACTGTTTTATGTCTGATAAAAACAAGGCTTATTACAAACTTATTGTACTTATTTTTTTACAATACTCAGGAATTAAGCTTAGAAACAATTATTGAAAGATTTTTTTTGTTGTTGTTTACTCGTAAGTCAAAATACCTGTAGAAACTTTCTAAATTATGTTCATCTTACATTTTAATACTTTTCTTTGTCATTTTAAACATTTAGAAAATTTATGATTTTAATCAATGATTTTTTTTAAAAAATCAGTTGATTAAAATCGCGATTTAATCGCTGATTTAAATCAACTGATTAAAATTGTTGACACACTATCGGGTATACCCGATTTCAACCCGAAATCAAGAAAAAATAGAGTTGTCGACCCTCCCGAAGCCGAACCGAAAATAAATAAATAAAAAATAAGTCATTCGATACGAATGCAGGACGATCCTTCCAATTTATATTTGACTCGCAGTTTTTTACTAAAAACCAACTTAACTAATGTGAAGTGTAACCATTTAAATTCTATCTTATTCAGATTTTACTTTCCGATGAGCTTTTCTATTCAGCGAGCATTTTTTAAGGATATATTCCAGTTTGGATGGTACTCCAATTTCTCTTTTTCGAAAGCGCACTAAACTCTCTCAAAAATGTAGAAAAAAAAAATAATTAAGAAGGATGCTTATCAACGAGACTGGGATGTTAACGACATTTGCCTTTTTTTTGTATTTTTTGCTCTTTTAAAGGATTTTTTAATATTTTGAGTTGAAGTCCTACATCGGGTTGGGTAACCCGATTTTATCCGAATCTGACTCGACTCGCAGCCAAGGTCGGGTAGAGTACACACTAATGTTTTTCATTGCGGATAACCCGATTTTTCAAAACAAAATCATAAATATTTTTAAATCAAAAGAAAAATCAATATATTTGAATATAAATGAGTTGATTTTTATACAAAATATTATGTGCTTTTTTTTATACATAAAAGATTAAATTCATTTTAGACGTTATGGAGTACTTTTCCATAATTGTATTCAAATATGAATTTTTTTTTACTTCAGTTTCGGGTTGAATTTTAACAGAATTTTTTTGTTCTGGTCGGGTATAATCTTACCTGCCCAGGTTAAGTCCTGCATCTTGGTTGGGAAGGTGGATTTAATTGGAGCCTGACTCAACCTACTGCCAAGGTCCGTTCGGGTATATGCTAATGTTCTTCATTGTGGCTCGGGTTCGAGTTAACCCGATTTCTCGAAACAAAATCCTGAATATTTTTTTAACATTTTATATTAAAAAAATTAAATTAGTATTAGATGTATAGTTGTGGACTACTTTTCCATAATTGTTTTCCAATATGGATTAATTTTCTTTTACTTCAGTTTCAGGTTGACTTTAACCTTTAACTGATGTCACGCGGTCTCCCAGACCCCACGACTCCCAGCTGTAATCACTTTTACGGCTTTTAACACTTTTTTTTTTTTTTGTCGGGTTCAGGCTGTAATTCGAGTTAACGCTAAGCAGATTTTTCGGGTTCGAATCGAGTATGACCTGACACACTCGGGTCTCTATTTCGACTAAACCCTCTCATTAACGATATTTTCTAACGTTAAAGGACGTTGAATGAGGATCCTTTACGTATTGCAGTCTTGTAAGGATCAGGTTCTACCCGACCCGAACCTGGAATTTCTGCTTAAAGGCAATCCGAAACCCTACCCGAACACAACAAAAAAATTTCGTCAACCCGAAACTGACAAAATATTCAAATCTGAATCCCCGCCCGGCACTGAAATGACAGAAAATTAATCCACATTTTGAGATAATTGTGGAAAAATAGCCTACAATTATATCTCTAATATCGAAATTATTTTTCATGTATACAAATGAACCCACTACATACACTCATTAATATTCAAATATTATTTTTTTTTCCTTTAAAAGTCGGGTCTGACTGAACCCGATTCGAAAGAGTCAAAACCTAACACAAACCCGGAACATTTAAATTCAACCCGATCTCAAACAAACAAACAAACAAACAAAAAAATAGTATCAATATGACCCGGTCCGGCCCGATGCAGGACGGTATGCATTTTAAGCCTTAGCCAAATTTTAGCAAATTATGTGATGTGTATCTCATATACAGGGATGCGCAAAAGTTTCGTAAGAATTACTGTCTATGAGCGTGTATTGCTTATGGGAGTTTTTTTTCTTTTCTACCTTAACTATATTTAGAGGCAATTCCAAGCCAATGTTACCAATTTTAGTACAGTAGAACCTCAATTATCCGAAGTAATTGGGACCGACCCTCTTTCGGAAAAGCGAAATTTTTGGATAATCCAGATTGCTTCAATTTTAAGATTAAGAAGAGATACATGCAATATTTCTTATTACAGCAGCAAGTGCTTAATGAATATAAAGCAATTGAAAAATAGAAACAAGAATATATTACCAGAATTTTAATTTTGACATTAAGTACCTTTTACATACATCACAAGGGTTTGAAAAAATTTTTTGTTTGTCGCAGTTTGGATTGCCTTTGCTCTGCAGCTCTACCACGGAGTTTTTTAATATTATTATTTCACCAGTATCACAGTCTTTCTGATGCTCCAGCCATGCCAAACCTTTGGCCAAACATTCAAAAGATTCCGAATTGCTAATTACCCGACTGCCAAGAAGGGTTATGTGTTTCCTGCATATCTGGGTATGTGGATTTCTTTATACCCTCGAAACATCCCAACGGCTGGATGGATTTTAATGAATGAGGTCTCTATCAATTCGTTTTAATAGTCCGATGGTTATAGGGTAGGTTTTGTTTTTATAGATTCAAAATGATGGTCGTAAAATACAAAATGGCGCTAGAGACGAAAAATTTTTTTACGCACCCTATTGAGTGGCCTATCATTGGATAGGTCATTCGAAATGAAGACGATGTTTCATTGACTATTTTACAGTCAGAAGCTCCGTTTAAATATTACACAATGTGGAAGTTGAGTAGGTAGGATCTCTAGCTTCATTGCATCTCTAATCATCATAGACATCTATAGGCCTTATCAAAACAATTTTATAGATAGGAACTAACAATTAAACACAACTTAAAAGTTATCCATACAAGTAAATAAAAAAAAATAGGCAAGTAATATAAAAAATAGTTTCACATTGATGAGAAATAATTAATTAGTTCGCTTTTTACGCAGCCGAGTTTTTTGATTTTTTAAATTTAATTTTCTCGTTTTCTTCGTTCCACTCCGCAGCTTACGGGCGCTCAAGTTAAATTCAAAGGAACTCTAAGAAAGGTCATCGAAAATATTTATCTGTACTCGTAGTTCGGAAAGTACACAAGGTATATGATAGTTTAAAAAAAAGCTTTCACGATGGATTTTGCACACAAGGAATATGATGGCAAAAAAAAAAAAAAAAAAAAAAAAAAAAAAAAAAAAAAAATTAAAATGGATTCCGAGTGTTTCAGTTAAAAGAGTTTCGGATAAAAGAGATTCTACTGTATTTTATTTTTTACATCAAATAGGTAATATATATATTTTTTCTGATAGTATTAAACCAATTTTTATTTTATTTATTTATTTATTTATTTATTTTGGCAAAACATTTTATAAAATTTTGAATGGTCAAAATCAGTAAAATCCATTATAATCAGCAGATCTTCTTTTTACGTGTTTATTTATTTGTCTGTAACAAATTTCATGTTGGTCTGTTACAGGTAAGAATGATTACATATTTTTCATAACTATATTGTGGCAACAGTCAAATTTTGTCAAATACTTATGTTTCTGATCTCCCTCTGAATGAAAATACATATTTGTTATAATAAATTGTAAATTATTTTATAAATAGCATAGATAAAAATTAGCAGGGATGGCGAACCTATGGCACGAGTGCCGAACTTGGCACGTAAGAAAACGTCTCTGGCACGCGAAAAAACTTATAGATGATATTCAATTTATAGAGAACAATCCACTTTATGTTTTTTTTTTTTTTTTTTTTTTTTTTTTTTTTACAAAAAGTATAGTTTTGTGTAACAGGTAAATAATTTACTTTAGAATAATCCGTTACTTTTGAATGAATTAAGGTAATATAAATTTCTATGAAAGCGACTTGTAGCGTCCTTTTCTCGCCAAGTTAGTATAGTTAGTATAGTGTTTTCCAAATCATTTTGCTTCTCTATCAGATTTCAAAGATTTTATTTTTGAAATTTTAAGAGATAGTTTGCGTAGTAATGTATCTAATTGAGACGCTTCTATTTCAGATTAGGCTTTATTTTATTTAGGCATTGGGTTTAAAGTTATTTTAGGTTTTATATTTAGGTTTCACTTTCGAATATTGAATTTTAACTGTCAATGTAAATAATTATGCATCTATTGAACCTGTTTCTACCTGAAGAAATAAATATGATCTGATTCGGAAGTATACACAAAAAGACAAACTCATTTATAGAGTAAATATAACATAATAAATAAATAGGAATCGAATTTAGTATAAGTGTAAAAATATTTAAGTAAAAATTCTATAAAAATTAACTTATAGGCTTGCTCAAGAGAATTCGAATATATCATTGACTGTGTGCGTTAATTGCTAAAACGGGGGTGGGGGGTCAATTGCATTATGTGTTTTCAAAATTGTATATATAGATATCGTCTTTTATTTCATTAAATAGCGAAGTTTCGGTACAATGTTCTGGAAGTGTTGGAAAGTGTTTCCCAACACGTGGTTGACGCATAATTCTTCTTTGTTGTCTATCTTGTAAACGATATTTTGATAGATTTCGTAAGAAATAAGTGTGACTTCATAAATCCGGCAACTTCAAAAATCCGGCATCAAAACCATGTTTTCCCTTCCTTTTTCTTTTATTACGAGGGGGCTTGGCCCCCTACAAGCTACGTTCGCCAACCCCCGTTCAGACACCGCAGCCTCTAAAAGCACGCTAATTTGATTGGCTTTAAAAAGATTTTGAAAGATTGAATTATAATTTAAAAAACAGTGGCGATCTCCCTATAAATGGGTTTCTATTCATTTTTCTTCGATTGAAGAATTTTAAGGAAAAATCAGCTGCTGTTAAAAGATACAATGGCCGTTTTCGTCTTTGATTAAATAAAATCAGTTAAACATTTCAAAATAAGCTAATATAATAACCAAATCTGCATCAAAATGCAAATATATTTTACAAATACCAATGCCTTCTTTTGACGGAAACGACACAGAAGGTTAACGAATCTTAACTAAACCATTTAAGCAATTTCTTTATTTTCTGCTCTGCTTCACAGATTTTTCTCTTTCAAATCATATTTTTTGTTGATGACACTTCATATTCATCTTGTAATCTTTTTTATTTTTATTACATTACTAAATAATCGCTCTAAAGCAGTCTAAACGCGTTCAATAAAATTAATATTAATCTTATTAATATAATCTCAAAATATCAAATTATTATCTCGCGCAATTTTTAAATTTAAACTGTTTTGCAATATTACTTTTTGTTCATTTTACGTAATAAGTGTAATGTGGCGTAAATGTGACGTAATTTCTCCTATTTAAGACTTCTAACGCATGTTAATGAATTTATTATTTTACAATACCCTTATAAAATTCACGTGTAAATATAGTTTTTATGAGGTAATTTTCAATAAGTTCCTGCTTTTCACACGTAATTATTTAATTCTAATTTGAAAGTTTTTTTTTCTGTTAATAATAGTCACGTGTAAATAAATTTTTAATTTGAAGCAAACATTATTATTTGCGCTGTTTATACAGTTAGCAACAGTTTAAATTAATACCATTTCCTAAAATAAATAAAAAATATCTCTCGAAATGTTGAAAATTTGAATTTAAAATAGAAATAAAACCTCTAAAAATGAGTCAAATTAAAAAAGTGAATGTAGTCTGCACACCGGGAAATTCTAACGTATAAAATGATCTAAAAATGAATTAATTACCATGTATAGTTTTTGCTCCTATAAAACTTTTTTAATGGAACGATTTTGTCCAACTTTAGCATTAAATATCGCTTAAAATAATTCTTCGATTTGAAAACTGTCTGCATCAGAGTGTTTATCAAACATTTCTCTATAATACCACCGATTTTCATATTTTTGTATGCAGTATTTTTCTTAATATTAACGGAGAAAGACCTCCGGTCACAAAAAATTCAAAACCGGCGGCGGCGGCGATGACAGCGTAAGTTACTTTTTTTTTAGAATAGAGAGATAGAGAGACACTTTCAAGTTATGGAAGAAGGAAACTAGCAATTTTTTATGAATTAAAAACTTCAAGATCGAAAGTAAAAATGCAAAAAAAGAATATTTGACTCTTTATTTACTTTTGTTAGATGATGTGTTGTTTTTTTACTTTTGTTATTCTCTGAACAAATTTTCTGGGAGCTGCACTGTTGCTTAGCAACGGGAACAACTTTGGCGAATGCATGGCACAATATATGGCTGGAACGAATTTTTGGTAAAGGCGACGTCCATGATGAGGAAGAATTTTCAGGCTTTAAAATTTGCCGTAATAAGGCTGCAATTTATGAGCTAATTGTACATGCAAAATTCGAAAATGCATTATGTGTCGAAAAAAGGGATACAGAAGATTGGCTAAGTATTGACAAAAATGCATCAACAACAAACAATTTAATGGACAGCGAGATCGCTGACGCTGTGCAAAATAGCACTACCGATAACGCTAGTAACAGTTCAAAAGACGAGAATGAACAACCGAGAGAAGAAAAGGTGTCAGTAGAAAAATGCATAAATTTGACTGGAGCATTCATATATGCTTTAGAGAAATAAGACTGCATTTCCGAAAAAGTCATTCTTCATTTGCATAAAATACAAAAAAAAAAAAAAAAAAAAAAAAAAAAAAAAACCTGTTAAAGAAGGCCAAAAAAATTGAAGCAAACAAAGTTGATATCGATGTTTCCGAAATTACAAGTGAAGAAATAATTTCACTCTTTATGTGATTTTTTTTTTTCTCTAACATAGAAAATATCATGTAAAGTAAATTTATTTTTATATTTAATTTTCTGTTTTTATTACGTAATTATCACTTAATAATGAATTAAATTATGGCTAAAGGCACCATTAAAAATATAGTACTTCTTTTGGTATTCCTAGTTACTACTTTTGATATTCCTTCAAAAATCCGGAATTTTCAGAAATCCGGCATAGTCTCGGTCCCGATGATGCCGGATTTTTGAGGTTGTACTGTACTACCTACTGCAATCTCCCCTATGTTGGAATTACGGAAATTTTGTTGCAGATCTATGCCGATCATGACCAATAGAACACAAAACCACACCCAGTTCAAAACTTTATCGATCTATATGTATGTATATAGATACACATCACTTTTTTATGGGCACGATAACACCCATAATGCTGCACAAATCTCTCCCAAACTGATACATAAAATCAAGGTTAAAAAATCTCGGTCAAGTTCGTTCACCGCCAAAATCGACCAAAGGGGTTGGGAATAGGGAGGGGTTTGGGGAAAACCTAAAGAAAAAACCTTAACTTCTTAATTATAATACATATCAATTCAGATTAAAGTTATTTTCTAGGAAAAAGGCGACAAAATTATCTATCACAGATTTTTAAAAAAATCAAAAACGGAGTCGAGGGGCGAAAAAAATGGGGTTTTAGGGGGGAAAAAATTCATAACTCAATTCTCAAGGTGTCAAATCGAATTAAACTTATTATAAACCTTCTTAATAGTATCTACAACCTTGATATTGACAACTTTTCTATAGGACCAACTCTTACAGCAAAAACAAATTAAGGCTGTTCTTAACTGCTCGGCTCAACAAGCGCAAAACGTTTTGACACATTTACAAATTCATTTTTTAACGGAAAGGTATAGAATTGGAAGCCCTAGCCATGGAAGCGATTTGGAATGGAACTGTTTTTTCCATTTTTTGATCCATCAATTACCTATTGAGTTATAAGGCGTTTTGATCACGTGACAAACACGTTTTTCGCCCGCTCTTGAGTGCTCTTTCTTCCTTCGCGCGGAAATTCGGTTCAAAACGCCCACTTTGACACTCTTTTCTGAAAGATCTATTGCGTTTGCAAACAAATGGAATGAACAGCTCAATGACATAGTTTTTGAACAACAACACCAGCTAGTTTCATGCATTTTCGAACAAAAATAAATTAAAACTTATGTCAGAAAGTTGCCCTTTTGGATTTGAGCACAGCGTTAAACAAAAATAGGAGTTGAAGAAAAAATTATCGTATTAACATGATTCTGATAAAAGCAGCTCTTACAGAAAAATGAAATTAAAAACTCATCAAAAGCGGCCAGATAAAATTTCTAAACTGGTTTAGCTCTAATCTTGATTTAGTTTTTGCTGGAGAAATTAGTACTTAACTTTGAAATCTATCTCCGCCTGTAGACCGAGCCGGCAGGGATTTTTTTTTTTTTTTCATGTATGGTCGAAATTGTGCTGCCAATTTTAACTTAACGTTCTACAAATTCTTATACGCCTAACATAAATGTATATTCAAATAAAAATGATATTTTTCTTCGCTGTCTTTGGAAAAAATACATAAAATGTTCAAATCTATCTATACTAATAAAAGAAAGTTTCGCTGTGTGTGCTTGCGATAGCTAGGAAAATCTACCCCATGTACAAGGCTGAAAACTAGTGTGAGGTTAGCCCGAGGCCTCTCCTGATGCACCTGATACTGAGAATTTAAAATTTCTAATAATTAGCTGCGTTATTAATTAAAAACTACAAAGAGCTCAAAAATTTACCCCTGTCAATCGAAAAAGCGTTCACACATGAGCAGATGCTCCATTTACGTATCAAGAAAAAATCAAGATCAACAAGTTAGAAATTGCTCGTCAAACGTGGCAAATGAGGTGCGTTCGTACTATATCTAATTTTATAAATATTTTTTGCATCGCGTATTATAATGAACGTATATTTTAGTGCACGTCATAAGTGCCTATCCATTTCATTCTGTTCGAAAGGCTGTAACATCATTAAAATGCACATGAAATAAATTTTTCCCATTGGCCTTAATGTAACAGAAAACTTTTAACTGTCCCTGTCATTAAACTATACATCCGATTTTCATAAAATTGGAAATGAGTCGACAAAATTTTGTAACAATTATATAATTAAAATTTCAGATCACTCGGTTGGGTAGTTTTTCTTTTTTGCTCTGTTATACACGGACGGACAGACAGACAGACGGACGGATTGAACGACGACTATAGGTGCTACGTATTTATATAATTACGAACGCACCTAAAAAGGAGAAATTTGGGGGAAAGGGTATTTTGTCAGTATTTATTAACTTCCATTGGCCTAAAGTTAAAAACAGAAGGCTATTCTGAAAGATGTTACTCTTACGTCTCAAATGCCACAATCAATTCAAAAAAATATAGCAGTTAACACTTTCAAAAAAAAATTTCCAGAAGAATCGTTTTTCCGAAAAGCGTTTTTCTACCTTATGACAACGCCCCTCCAGGGTACAAATTTAGAGGTACCGACAAACCAAAAATATGTTTTTAAAGCTGAAACTTTTTTCTAATCGATGGTGTAGTCGGTTTTTAAAAATATGAATTTTAACCTTTTCAACTATACCGGCGAATGCAGGTTACTCGCGCCTCACGAAAGCGATATATTTTCTGCACTAAAAGTGAATAAATGTCCATATTGTAATACAATCTTTTTAGAACATCTCAACATACCATATTTACATCACCTACAATAATTTTGAAACGTTCACATGGTTAGCAATATTTTTTACTAAATAAAATGTATAAAAATTTCGACAAAATCAGTAAAAACTTTAGTATTTAGTCGAGGTTTCGCTCGCTTTTAGTACACATAGACTCCAAAAATCAAATTACGCAGAAAATAAAATACTAAATAGCATATACTTTCAGTTCAATATTTTTTCGCAATTTTTTCATTTTAAAATATAAATTCAGACAAAATGGAGTTAAAGATATAAAATCATAGAAATTTGAGGTGCATTTAAGGCTATTATCACAGGCCCGGGCAACGCCGGGCGGGTCAACTAGAGAATAAATAAAGAAACAGCAGAGTTGTTAAGAATAGTCAAGTTTAAGAACCCCCCCCCCCCCTAAAAAAATCTGTTTATTAATAGCGGTGAACCTAATAAATTTAAGAAATTATAATACATCATTTTTACATATTTAAAGTTCTTAATGAATTAGGTATATCTATCTACACTGGCTTCAAAAAGTTAAGGTACAGGGACTGGATGCTTTCGATTGCACACGTTTTGTCGAATATCTACCAAAAGTATTGGCGAATTGTTCTTGA
Source organism: Maratus speciosus (assembly GCA_963932465.1). Lineage (NCBI taxonomy): Eukaryota > Metazoa > Arthropoda > Arachnida > Araneae > Salticidae > Maratus > Maratus speciosus. Next base: position 670,483,540 of record OZ010786.1, on the reverse strand, counting down.
GCTTCAGGGATGTAAAGAACATGTTTGATTTCATATTTCTCGGTGAAGATTTATCGGGGGGTACAATTAGGGGGCTAATAATAAATTTAATAATAAAATAATATTTGCGATCACCTGTGTAACAGAAAAGGCTGGAAATGGTTTGTCACTGTGGTAAATGAGTAGTTGGGTCCTGTTCAACGTTTGTATGCATTTGTGTAAGCATAGCTCTCATATTCGTGAAGATGTTAACGTTTTTGTGAAAAATTCAAAAATTTTTTGTTTATAGCATACAGAGTTTCCAACCCAATTTAACACAACTTTCCAAAAACCTGACAAAGAACAGCAGAAACAGTATACTGCAATTAAAACATGAATATATTGAATATTTGATGAGATATGGGCACTTGTATGAAATAATTTTTAACTGCTCATGCGTAGAAGATCCTAAAATTTTTATTATATAATTTTGTAGTCAGTTATTTAGGGCAACTTATATAAAATGTGCAGCCAAATAAAGCAAAAATTCACAAAGATAGGGTCGATATAGTGAGTTGCTTCCTAAAAATAGCTTTATTATATGGAATTTTCCACAACTTTTCAATCAGCTCACTATATCTTTCTAAGTTTTCACAACATTTAACTGGACTTTTTATAGAAGTTGCCCCAAAATACTGACTACCAAATTATGAAATAGAAATTTTGAAATCTTCCGCGCATGCGCAGTTAAAAATTATCTCATAAAAATGCCCATATCTCATCAAATATTCAATATATTCATGTTTTAATTGCAGTATACTGTTGCTACTGTTCTTTGGTAAGTTTTCGGAAAGTTGTGTTAAATTTGGGTGAAAACTCTGTATGCTATAAGCAAAAAACTTTTGAATTTTTCACAGACACAATAACATCTTCACGAATGTGAGTGCTATGCTTACACAAATGCACACAAACGTTGAACAACACCCAAATAGTCATTTAACATAGTGTTAAACCATTTCCAGCATTTCCTGTTACATAGGTGATCGCAAATATTATTTTATTATTAAATTTATTAGTAGCCCCCTAATTGTCCTCCCGCCTAAATCTTCACCAAGAAATATGAAATCAAACATGTTTTTTTCATCCCAGAAGTTCATGAACAATTCGCCAATATTTTTGATAGATATTCAACAAAACGTGTGCAATCGAAAGCATCCAGCCCCTGTACCTTAACTTTTGGAGGCCAGTGTATTTATCTAACTTTCTGCTAATAATTCATTAATGAATTTGATAAATTTAATAAGATTTTTATATTAATTATTATTTGATTATAATAGGTTTTGGATTACTAACGCTTTGAGCGGCAACGTTACGTTATGTGACTTTTTTTGTGTTAATAAAAAACTTTCTGAGTTGTACTTCAAGAATATGTCATGTCATAATATTTTTCTTCTTCATGTTTTTAAATCACAGTTATGAGGTAAGAAAACACCAACAATTATTTATGGATATGCTGTATTTCTGGACTGCTTTCAAGATTTTTTTTATATTTAATTTTTAAAATATATGTGAAAAATAACATTGTAAAAAATCCACAAAACGTACCACGTAAAGCAGATTTTTGTTTACTTTTAAATTCTACGAATGAAAGACTTTTAATAAACTTTATATTTTAAACTTAAACCATACTCACATTAGCACCTTTGTGCTCGTATAGTTGTACTATTTATGGAACAACTCCTACGGTGAGATAACTTCAAAACTTAGTAATAATAACTCATAAAAAACAAGCTACCAGCATTTATTTTCTTTCTTACTTGAATCTACAAAAATATAAGAAGTTGCCACAGAATACATCAAAACTTGTCCCTTTTTCTTTTTTAACCAGCGACAATAACATGTGAACGCGCAAAAACAAAATAATAAATGTCATTTCAAGTCAATTGTATTTTCTTTACATTTTTCATCTCTGATCGCGTGATTTTGAACAAAAATAAATAATGCCGATCCCGTAACATCCTCCCACCTTCTGATTACCTTGTATAATCAGAACTAATTTTAAACGTAGAGAAATTGACAAAGTCACTTGCTATAAATTCAGTCTTTCAGGAATTTTCAGTATCCTTCCAGCCCTGCTGTGTCTAGGAGATTCCTTGCTTGAGGATACATCCAAAATTGTAGCTTTGTTAAGTATTTTCACTGGATTGTGAGAAATCTTTGGTTTCGGACAGTCAGTAGACGAAGCTATCTCTAGTGGATATATTCTTTGTATAGGTCGTAAAAGCTCATGTTGTGATGTTTGAACTCTTACGAGTCGAACTTTCTTGTCTCTACCAGGTATAAGTTCTGTAATTCGACCTAAAGGCCAATCAGTTCTCTTTTTATTATCAGATCCGATCAATACAACATCACCTACAGCTATAATTTGCTCTTGGTGTTTGTTCCTTGCTCTTTCAATTAATGCACCTAAATATTCGGACCTGAAGCGATCCTTCAATTCTTTTTGTAATGACTGCCGATACTTCAATCTCTTGCTTAATGATTTTTGTTCCACAACATCCAGGTCTGAAAGATTGCATTCTTCTGTACTCTGCAGAAACATAGATGGGGAGATAGGTTTCACAGTTGCGTCTTCCGAAAGGTATGTTAGCGGTCTTGCATTTATTACACTTTCCACATCTGTCAAAATTGTGTTCATTTCTTCATAAGTGAGGTAAGCATGACCTAATACTCTTTTGAGAAGATCTTTCATTATTCTGATAAGCCTTTCCCAAAAGCCACCCCACCACGCTGCGGTTGGTGGATTAAATTTCCAATCAATAGCATTAACAGAACTGTATTTTTGTATTCGTGACCAATCTAGGCTTTTCAATAAATTAGCTGATCCAGTGAAGTTTGTGCCGTTGTCAGAATAAATGACAGGGCACCTTCCTCTCCGTGCTACGAATCGTCTGAGTCCCATCAAAAATGCCTCAGTCGAAGCAGCGGTCACTAGCTCTAAATGCACTGCTCTGTATATTGCGCAGGAAAATATCAATATCCAAGATTTCTCAATTTTCTTCAAGTATAACGGACCCGCCATGTCTACACCTGTGATCTGAAATACGTTAGTATCCTTTATTCTATTTTCCGGTAGAGGCGCACTGTCTCTCCATAAACTCTTCCCACTGAAGCGTTTGCAGACAACACACTGTGCTAACACTTGTTTTACATTTCTACGACCATTAAGTATCCAGTATTTTTCTCTCAATAAATTAAGTAGAATCTGTAATCCAGCGTGACAATGTTTTACATGTACATGATATATGAGTCGTTTTACAACTTCATGTTTTGCTGGCAGGACTATAGGTTTCAGAAAATCTTCATTGTCTTTCCTGTACGTTATTTTAGTCTCCAGTCGAATTATATCTTGTTCATCTTTCCATGTTTGTAAAGTTCTCAATCTGTTATCATTCTCGGGAAAAAACGCTTCTTTCTGAATCATACGTAGAGTCTTTAATTCAGCTTCTTTAAATTCAGATGACGTCAGGTCTCCTCCTCTTTTCACTTCGGTACTTCTGCAGTTATGCCTAAAACGTAATATCCATGCGACCATCCGTATGATTTTTACATAACTCGAGAAATATCTGTAATACCAACCATCTTGTTTAACATCAGAATTCGTTATCATGGAAACTGACTTTATTCGTTCCTTCCGAATTTCATCTTCGTCATAGTCTTGATCACTAGAGTTCGTATATTTTTCAAACTCTGCTAAATCTCTCAACCAAGCTGGACCCTCCCACCATCTCCTGACAGCTAGCTGTCTCGCTTTACATCCACGAGTTGGCAAATCTGCAGGATTTTTATCACTTGGCACATAGATCCATGATGAAGGACTGCTTAATCTTCTGATCTCTAGAACTCGATTTCGCACAAATACTGACCAATTGACATCTCTGGATATCCAAGCGAGTACTGTAGATGAATCACTCCAATAATATCTCTTCATCTTTTCCCAACCGAGGGCATCTACGATAGTTTGCGCCAAACGAGTTCCCATAGTTGCCGCCAATAATTCCATTCTTGGTATTGTGACGTTCTTCAAAGGTGCAACTCTCGATTTGGCTGCTATAAAAACTAACTCGACTTGGTTTCCAATTTCTATTCTAAGGAATATAACTGTTGCGTAAGCATCTTTACTTCCATCTACAAATGTGTGAAGTGCACACGCTTCTATGTTTCCTGGAGTCATTTTCATGTATCTTGGGATCTCTATATCCTTCAAAACTGTTAGCTCTTGAAACCATAGTAAAAATTCTTTACGTAACTCACCAGTTATCTCTTCATCCCATTTAAAACCTAATTTCCAGGCTTTTTGCAACATTATTTTCGGACAAATCATGACTGGCGACGTAAAACCAAAGGGATCAAATATTTTATGCACAGCTGACAACATACTGCGTTTGGTGATCTTTTCTGTGTCAAAATCTTGTAGCCAACTTAGGTTGATTTTCAACATGTCGGATTCCTTATTCCAAACAAGTCCTAAGACGTTAGTTTCATTCGTGTTTGGCGTTTCTTGGCGATCACCTGTGTACTCCCACTGTCTTAGATCAAAACTGCCTTTCGCCATGAGCATCCTCGCATCTTCGTTGAAATGTTTCAATTCTTCTTCGCTATTTACACTGGTTACGACATTATCCACATAAAAACTGTGCAACAATCTATCTTTAAAACTTTCAGAGAAATCTGGAGCCCTTCGGATGTGATATTCAATGGCAGATGAAAGAAGAAATGGACTGCATTTCACACCGAATACTACTCGGGTATGCCTGAATGTCATTAATTTCTTTTCCTTTAAGTCCTTCCACCACAAAAAACATAGGAAATTTCTATCTTTCTCACAAATGCTGATCTGTAAAAAATCTTTCCTAATATCTGCAATTACACCAAGTTTTCTTTCTCGAAAGCGTAGAAGAACATCTGGAATGAGCTCGATCAAGTTGGGTCCACATTGTAGGCATTGATTCAGAGATGGATAATTTGCTAATCTTGCTGACGCATCAAATACAGGACGGATCGGGGTTGTAGTACTACTCTCTTTTATGACTGGATGATGCGGCAAGTAATTGCCATAAGATTTCGTTTCGTAAGAAGGAACTTCCTCTATAATACCTTCGTTAATCCAATCATTAAAAACATTCTCGTATTGTTGAAACATGTTCTTGGCGATTAACTTTGAGGTGATGCCTTCCAAACGTTTCATCGCCAACTTAAAGTTATTTGGCAGTGTTGTTATGTCATCAGCCCAAGGAAGACAAATCTCATACCGATTTTCATCGTTTATTTTTACTGTTTCGAAGAAATGCTCCTTAGTTTGGCGATCTATCTCTTCTCTTGACTTCTTCTCTATGGGATCTGTAATTCCGATTAAGTCAAGTCTCCATAGGTTTGAGATATCCGCTTCTTTTACAAACATTGATGTTACTGTCATCGCCAAGTTTTCGGATGAATATGGCTTTTCACATGGTGCTTTTCCTATTAATGTCCATCCAAGATATGTTTCCACTGCAACTAAACCAGAAGACAATATTTTTCTTTTACCAGTTAACATTTTCCCCATAACATCAGCTCCAATTAAAACTTCTATACTACCACAACATTGACTCACATCACTTAACATGATGCCACTTTCCTTTAATTCTTGTAACCATGGCCCCTGTGTAACGGGTTGAATATCTCCGCATATGCTAACTTGATCTCGTACTTCGAAATTACACCTGAATTCTTTGCTCAAATCTCTAACTATTATTTTGTAACAGTTGTGTTGGCATTCTTGAGTAGTAATGTCGCCAAACAGAGAATGTATTATCTTTTCTTGCCGAATAGGCTTGTAATTCATTTCTTCCGCCACACTTTTTAATATATACGATTTCTGTGATGCTGAATCTAACAATAAACGAACAATCTTCTGTTTACTTTCAGAAACTAGCTTCACCTTCAAGGTCTGCAAGAACACTTTGGCGCTCTTCTTACTAATATTTGTAATATTCACTTCATCTCTTTTAGACTTCTCCTCAGCTCCCTCTTGAGTATCTTTACCGGATGACTTACGTTGATCGCATAGTAATGGCACATGCCGCTTATTACAAATAATACATTTCACCATCGCTCGGCATCTTTTAGCGGTATGTTCTGGTACTAAACATATGAAGCAGCATCTTTTCTCCTTGGCGATTTTTTGTATTTCCGCTAAGTTTAATTTTCTCGCAGAAAAGCATTCCGAACTTGCATGTCTTCCCTGGCAAAAAATGCAGACTCCTTTTTTCTCTGTTACGGAAGAGGTAGTCAACAGACCTGCCGCTGTCAAAGTTTTGCCGGTTTTATGTTCAAAATTATGGTGATTCCTTTTTGCGACATATTTACGGTCTTCACTTTTAGCTAATCCAAAACCAGCTACGGCGAGTGACACCCTTTCTTCACCTTCTACTTCAGTTCGCAAAAACTGCATCAGACTATTTAATCTGTCCTGTGCCTCAGTTTTATCAGACGATATGTTCGTGCGATTCCACGCTTTTAGAAATTCTGCTGGAAAACAGGACTCAACTAATGGATATAAAATTGATGCACATTTGTCAGTTGTGACGCCTAATGTATCTAAGGCTCGTAAATATAATTCCAATTTATCATATAACGATGTCAACGAGAATTTTCCCTTCGTTTGTACTGATATTATTAATTTGAGTAGTTCTCTCACGTAGACTTCTACCAAAATATCTTCTCTACCAAAACGGATTTTTAAACTCTCAATTGCCTTGGCGTAATTAGTGCCACTTGGCGGGAAACTCTCTACCACTTCTCTTGCTCGGGAGCCGGCAACTGTTGCTTGCACCAAGTACTGAAATTTATCTTCTGGTGCTATTTCTGTATCTTCATCAATTTGTCTAAATTGACACCAAAACGGTAACCAGTCTATTATTTCACCGCCAAACTTTCTGAATTCTAATTTGGGCAGCGTAAACTTTCTTCTCATTGCATAACTATCGTTAATTGGATTAAGAGCTCCACCTTGGCTGTTTACTGCTGACTGAAGTTTCGCCAATTCTAACTCGTGCGCCAATTTTAACTTTTCGCCTTCAATCTTTGCTTGTAATTCCATATTCAATGCTTCATCTTTTTCCTTTGACTGTCTCTCTAATTTTTCCTTTTCCTTTCTTTCTGAAACGGCATTTTCTAAAACGCTCTGTACAAATTCAGGATCATCTTTATATGCCTTACAATTCAAAATTAAATCTTTAAGTGCCACAAGTGAAGCCGTTGGTGCTGCTATTTCCCCTAATTGCTCGGCTACGAAGATCAAATCTTCCTTTTTAAAACCTTTAACCAACTTAAACATCATGGAAAATCTTTATTTCATTTAATTTTTTTTTTATTAACACCTTTTAAACTACGTGTGATAGATAACCTTGTTTAAACTCAGGTCCTGTACCGGAGGACGCCACTAATGTAAAAAATCCACAAAACGTACCACGTAAAGCAGATTTTTGTTTACTTTTAAATTCTACGAATGAAAGACTTTTAATAAACTTTATATTTTAAACTTAAACCATACTCACATTAGCACCTTTGTGCTCGTATAGTTGTACTATTTATGGAACAACTCCTACGGTGAGATAACTTCAAAACTTAGTAATAATAACTCATAAAAAACAAGCTACCAGCATTTATTTTCTTTCTTACTTGAATCTACAAAAATATAAGAAGTTGCCACAGAATACATCAAAACTTGTCCCTTTTTCTTTTTTAACCAGCGACAATAACATGTGAACGCGCAAAAACAAAATAATAAATGTCATTTCAAGTCAATTGTATTTTCTTTACATTTTTCATCTCTGATCGCGTGATTTTGAACAAAAATAAATAATGCCGATCCCGTAACAAACATATTAAAAATCTTTCTATCAAATATCTACTTATGTTTCGTTAAAACCTATAAATATTAGGTTGCATAAAATAATCATTTTGGCATCTGTAAAACCAAAAACTAAGTAACTCGTCTCAAACATTAAGAATGCTCAAATAAATTTTTAAAAAATCGATTGTCTTTCCGTGTTTCAACCGCTAAAAATAATACAACTTGAGATATTCTTTATATAGTTTTGCATGCTAGTTTGAGCATTAGTGTAGGTTGAGACAGTGTAGCGCCCTCTATTGGCGAAAATAGAAATTGCTTTACAAATAACTGTACATAAAATTTAAGAACAGCCAGGTAAAAAAAGTCACTTTTTTCATTTTCAAATTTATTAAAGTTTATGAACAATTTGACTTTCAAACTGAGGTGTTTATTTCTGATCACCATGTAAAAGAGTATTTTAACAGATAAACTATTTTTGTTTTTATACTTATTTTTCCCTTTTCAAATGTATTTTGTTTTATGTCCATTCGTATATTATAAAGATGTTCCATGTTTATTACTTTCTTCTATCTTTACAAGAAGAAAGTATTGGATTCATGAAAATTTTCGACTTCCGGTTTTTGACGGATTTACACGTTTTAGGGGGTCAAGGATTCCAAAAAACATGTTTTTACAAAATGTCTGTCTGTGAGTCTGTCTGTCTGTCCGTCTGTCTGTATGTGACACAAATTTTGTGGGCGCTCTATCTCAAGAACTAATGCACGGAATTTAACGAAAATTTATATTCAGGTAGTCCCTGATATACATTGGTGTTGATTAGTTGTTGGTGTAAATCGCCCAGCAGGTGGCGCTGCTATGTTGCATTTTGCAGGATTTCGCAATAGCCCTATCTCATGAACTACTTCACGGATTTTTATAAAACTGCTGATTCCGTTACTCCTTGATATGAGTTGGTGCTGTTTACGTTTTGGTGTAAATTGCCTAACAGGTGGCGCTGCTATGCTGCATTTTGCATGATTTACACTATTTTCGCAGTAGCTCTATCTCAAGAACTAATATACACATTTTCATCAAACTTCGGATTTAGTTAGTACCTGATATGAAATGATGCTGACTACGTGTTGGTGTAAATCGCCCAATAGGTGGCGCTGCTGTGCTGCATTTAGAACGATTTCCTCAATAGCTCTATCTCAAGAACTAATGCACGAATTTTCATCAAACTTCAGATTTAAGTACACCTTGATTAATATTGCTGCTGATTATGTGTTGGTGCAAATCACTCAACAAGTGGCGCTGCTATGCTGTATTTGTCATGATTTGCGCAATAGCTCTATCTCAAGAACTAATGCTCGAATTTTCCCTAAATTTCATATTCAGTTAGACGTTGACATACGTTGATGATGATTAGGTTCTGGTGTAAATCACCCTATAAGTGGCACTGCTATGCTGCATTTTGCTGGATTTACACGATTTCAGCGATTGTATCTCATAACTCAAGATCATATCTCAAGAACTAATGCACGGAATTTCATCTTTTTGGAATCCTTATGATGAGCATAGATTGCCATTTAATTTTGGGAAAGTGATAACGAATTTTGAAGTATTGACATGTATGAGATAGAAGAAAGTTTTGGGATTGGTACATTCGACTAGTTTTTTTTTTATCGCATCGAATTAACATCAAAATCTCTAATTATCAGCTCATTTATTTCATGCTTACTTGAAAATTTTTGATATCCGACAAATAATAATAATAATAATAATAACTATTTCTGCTAAAATGATTTTATAGATAGCAGAAAATTTTTCGAGTGATATTTCAACGGCAGCTGTTTTCATAAACATCTATCAATCTTACTGAATGAAAAGCAAGTTTATTTTCTTGTAAATTTTCGCTAAGTTTATAAAATGGCTTGGAAAATTTTCTAGAAGATGACAGAAATTCAAATAGAGAATTTGCAATATACTGAAAATATTTAACGAAACAAAATTATTATTATATTTTTAATTTTTTAAATATTTGAGATTTTATTATTTTTATTTTACCGAACGGTTGTAAATTATATTTTTTTCTCGGAAAACAAAACAAATTTCAATGATTAAATTTGTCGGCTGCAATACTATTAATAACAATTAGGGGACAACAATAACACGACATAAAACATAAGTGAAAATCCCTCTTTTTTTTAAAACTCTAGTAGATTTTTGTATTTAACTAGGGGGCTCTGCCCCCTACGATCTACGCTGGTCAGGAACACCAAAATAAAAAAAGCACGCTAATTTGATCGGCTTTAAAAATATTGAATTATAATTTTAAAAAAAAACAGTAGCGATCTCTCTGTAAACGGGCTTCCATTCGTTTTCCTTGGATTGGCGATTTTTAAGACCAAATCTGCTGCTGTTAAGAGATACAATGGCTGTTTTCGTATTTAACTAAAAAAATTAGTTAAACATTTGAAAATAAGCTAATGTAAAATGAATTAAGTAAACAGTGTCATGGTCTCCCGGTATTTTTTAACAGCGCTATAAGATAGTTCTTTTAAATAATTCATTTTAAATGTATGGTTTTAAATCTGACGTAATTTTCACCAAAGTTTTATTTCTCTTATTAATATTCACGTGAAAATACTTTTGTCATTAGAAAGAAATGTTTTTTGCGCTGTCTTAGAATTCACGATAATAGTTGAAAAGATTATCCTAAAATATGAAATAAATGTCTCGCGCAAATATATGTTTAAATTTAAACTGTTTTGCCACATTTTTTGGCCTTTTTAAATATGACGTAATTTCCTCCATTTAGAAGTTTTAACGCATAATAATGATTTTTTTATTTTAACATTTTCTTTCTCTTTTAAAATTCAAGTGTAAATATGATTCTTATGACGTAATTTTCAATATTTTCCTGCTTTTAACATGTAATCATTTAATACTATTTTTAAGGGAGGGGGGGGGGGGTTCTGTCTATAATAGCCACGTGTAAATAAATTTTTTATTTGAAGGAAATATTATTCTTTGCACTCACTGTTTTAAAAATTGGCAACAATTTAAAATAATACCCTTTTCTAAAATATGTAAAAAATATCTCTGGAAATGCTGAAAATTTGAATTTAAAATAAAAATAAATCCTCAAAATATGAATCAAATAAAAAAATAAATGCAGTCTGCAAACCGAAAACTTTTCATGTATAAAATGATCTAAGAATGATTAAATTTCTACGCATAGTTTTTTCTCCTATAAAACTTTTTTAATGGAACGATTTTGAGCAACTTTAACATTATATCGATCTCTACAAAGGCCGTTTTTTACTTTTTCGAATTTCTTTGCTTTTTATGAGGAGGCTTTTACTTTGGAAACCGGTTCCGAAAGTGAAAGTGTCCTAGTTAAAAATACCTAGGAACAAAATCGAAAAAGTAAAAAAAAAAAGTTAGATGTAGAGATCAATTTCAACTACCCAATGCAAAAAAAAAAAAAAAAAAAAAAAAAAAAAAAAAAAAAAAAAGTCATTTAAAAAATATTGAAATGCAAACGAGATATCTTAAAAAATTTCTTCCATTGGATTAACATTAACGAACGAGTGTTTTCGCCTGACTGAAGTAGCCTCTTAAGCGATTAAATATCTGTTAAATTTATGTTACGTTTATATTAGTTTATTCATTTTTCATTTATTTATGAAGTGTAAATTTCGTTAAAGAATATTAGCCGTAAACAAAAGATGAACAATTTATATTGTTTTAAGTGCGAACAGTTTAATATTTCGAAATCGAGCTTCACTTAATAAAGATAAATTTAAAAATTATTCATTCTTGAAAATTATTTTCAAAACGATAAAGAAATCTGTTAATTGAAGTACAGTTTTATAGAAAACCCAACATACAGAACTCCTAACACCCCCACTCTGACTTCCCCTGCGATAGTGATTTCGAAATAGCCTTACAATATTTTCCAGTGTTTGAAAAATCACATCTTAATCTAATTATGATTATATTTACATAAACACAATCGATTTCATCTTAATCAGACATAATCGAATACAACTTGATAAGATATAATCGATTTCATCTGTATAAGATATAATCGATTTACAAAAATCTCTAAAAGTGTAAAGCATAATCTAAAACCTTTTAAAATCTTTCTAAAAAGAAAAGAAGAAAAAGCAGAATATTTTAAAGAGCAGAAATGTTCAAATATGCAGAATGTGAATAAAAGGGAGGGTAAAAGAAAAAGAAAGAATGCAAATGTCATTAAAATTCGGTTGGAATTTCAGGTCATATCAACACTGTTGCTTTAAGCAAAAAGCATTTTAAAATGTTTACTATTAAAAAAAAAAAAAGAAAAAAAAATCTTCATTCTCTGGGAAAGGGTGTATTTTATTAGCTAATATTACAATTTTATAAAATAGGAAAAAAAAATATTTCACACAGTTCTAAAAGAAGGATTGTGTGCAGTTATCAGTAGCCGTTAACCTTTTCGCTACCTGGGTTCACATATGTGGACCTCTATTCTTTTCCCCATAAAAACTAAACTGTTTGAATTTTACACTCTGATTTTGACTTCATTTCTTAATAGCTGAATTTTTTCTGCTTTAAAAGCAAACCAATCAATGGCAAAATCTATGCTGATTTCCCTCATAAAATAGATGTTATTTTCATCTGAGTTTGCAAAACGCCTTCAAGAGGGTGCGGCCAAGAAATTGAGAAATTTTCATACTTATTTAACTTAAATCCTTTACAATAAAATGTTTTGAGGATTTGTAAATCATTCACGTGATTAAAGGCCTTAAATTTGTGATTGTGTGAATTTGGGTTAGTGATAATTAAATTGATATTTTAACGGAATTTGCAATTTTAGATCCCTATTTGTAAACCTAAATGACTAGTCCCCTAAAGTATCAATTTCCGAAAAGTTCTTTTTTCAGTCATCTATGATGTCATTTTGTTTGTTTAACACCAATGAATGAGTATTTGTAGTATTATTTTAGCTTTGGGAACGAAGAGGTTAACAATTCCTAAACTAAAAAAAAAAAAAAAAAAAAAAAAAAAAAAAAAGCAATTTAACAAATTACAACGACCATTTGGAAAATGATTTTTTCAAACACTAAAATTTAAGACATAAAAAATCGCACGGAGTTGATCATACATTACGTACGCCATGAATTAAACATTAATAGTGTTATTACACGTAAAAATTGCAAGCGACAAAAATCACCTGCGACTCGTCAGATTTCTGAAACTTACGTATTATCCAAGCATTTCATTGGCTGTTCGGGAAAAGGCTTTTCCATCGTAGAAATCTGACGACCAATTTTAAATGAAATTTCATTCTTTAACTTCTAAACATCCCACACTATTACTTTTTACACCGTCGTATAGAGAAAAAAATGTACTTTTAAATGCAATTTGTTTGAAAGCTGTATCTCAATTTGTTTCTGAGTTATTATTTTTTTTTGTTTTTTGTAGTTTTTATTACTCTTTTGCCATAGTGGCAACAGAAGTGTCCATCTCTGTTGAAAGTAATGGTAAAATACAGATTACTGTATAGACCAATCAGAAAACGAATAAAATGCGGATTAAACCAATAAAAACCTTCAGATATGCTCTTGATTTCCTACCCTGACGCGGACAATAACCATTTTTCCAAATGGTTAAAAAAAAAACCGACTGCAATTACTCGATGATATTCCCGACAACAAATAGTAGAAATAAAATCTGATAAAGAAGGAGTAAAATCTGCGCGTAGGGACATTATGGTCGTCTAACAGATAACGCTGCGTCACTTATTTAGAATCATTGAAAATTAAATAATTTAAACATGTTTTATTTTACTTCATTATTATCTTTTTAATTTCTAAAAAAAAATACTGAAACCAATTTTGATGAAATTTAAATAGGACCCATTCGAAAGTATCCTCTTTCAATAAATAATAATATTCCCATGAATCGGTCACGTAGGTTTGGAGCTTTTTGAAGTAGTTTGGAGTAGTTTTGGAGTAGTTTTAAACATACATTTAATAAGAAACATACGCGTCGAATTGATAATCTCCTCTCTTTTTTTTAAGTCGGGTAAAAATACATATATATATATATTTTAAAAGGGCAGTAATAGATCCCTTAAGGGGATTCTTCACTCACTTGAAAATACCCGCTACGTAATGTTAAAACAATGGACAGGTTGTTTTCGAATTTATCGTTTAAATTTGAATATTTTTAAACGGTTTTTTTTGCATAGGATAGATGAGCTCAATCTTTAACCCCTTGAAGGGCGGTGATGCCGTCACGGCATCACATAATTTTAATCCCTAATTACCACATTGGCGCCGGAATATTATATTGAAAATTTCACCTTTATTAAGTACGCGAAAATATGCTTTCACTTGTTTACAAATAAATTCTCTTGTAAATACTGTTGTCAATAAATTATGTCAACATTTTATGAATACAAGTACCTTGCCCCTGAAAGGGTTAATATGACTTCTTTTTACTTTTTTGATTTTGGTTGCAGATTTTTTTAAAAGGTACTTTCAGTTTCGAAACCGGTTTCGCTAATAGAATAGGTAATAGGTATTCGCTAAATAGAATGCATAATACAACTTGAGATATTTTAAGCAGTTTTACATATTAGTTTGGGCATTATTGTAGTTTGAGACGGTGCAGCGCCATCTATTGACGAAAATGTGAACCCTTTTTTTAATTACTGTACATAAAATGTAATAACAACCACTTTTTCATCTTCAAATTTATTATAGTTAATGAATAATTGAATTTCCAAATTGATGCGTTTATGTCTGGTCGCCCTGTAAATATAAATAAACTAATATAAACAAAACATAAGTTTAACTGATAGTTAATCGTTTAAACACTGAAATAAACAGAATCAAAAAAGGTGCTGTAAATAGCAAAATCTTTCTGACTTTCTTCTGTTATAAAGTTCTGGTATGCGGCTACCATGAAAATATCTCTTTTAATAAGTTTTAGAACTCTATTTGAATACACAATTGATTTTTTCATATAAAAATATCTTTTGATTTTGTTGGCGGACAAGCTAAAAATTTTTTTTTACATACAAAAATATATTACAGTTTTCAAAAAGTAAAAATAGTAAAGAGAGTTTGTCACCTATGGAATTGTTGTCACCTGTTGTTATTAATAGTAATGCCGCCGACAAGTTTAAGCATTGAAGTATGCTTTATTTTCTAAGGAAAAAAGTTTACTTACAACCGTACCGGTAAACTAAAAATAATAAAATCTCAAATATTCAAACAATTAAAAATATAGTAATAATTTTGCTTTCCTAATATTTTCCACATATTGCAAATTTTATATTTGAATTTTTGTCATCTGCTAGAAAATCTTCCATGTCATTTTATAAACTTAGCAAAAATTTACAATAAAATGAACCTGCTTTTAATTATTACATTCAGTAACGGTGACAGACGTTTTTGAAAACAGCTGCCGTTGAAATATCACTCTAAAATTTTTCTGCGATCTACAGTTTTAGTATAAAAAATAAATCTCAAAATGGACATTTTTGTCGAATATCAAACATTGTGAGGTAAGCATGAAATAAATGAGGAAATAATTAGAGATTCTGCATGCTAGTTCACTGCGATGAGAAATAAATATTTACAATATAAGAACGAATATGTCATATATATATAAAATAGATAATAATACAATCTGTCACAATGAATATACATAAAAAATAAGTATATATATGCATATTTAAAAATCCATTTTTAGTATAATTGTAATTTAACAGGAGTTTGAAACACAACCTTTTTTGCAGAGATTTTTCTAATAGTAATAAAACATTTTTCTAAGTGTGCAGTGCATTGGATATATCCCCCCCCCCCCCCAAGATATCCAAACATTTCATGCAATGGAAATGCAACACATCCGGTTCCCACGCAGCTAGTTATTTATAACTATCTATAAATGGGGAGGGGGGGAGAACACTTGGAGATAAATTTCTTTATAATATTTCAAGAAATGTGTTACGATATAGCTTTTCTCTTTTTTACCCCACTTATAAAGGAACTAATTGTAATTACTAATTTATAATTACAACATAGTTAATTCTAAATATTTAGGCTTCTTCTAATTTCATTGACAGAAAAATGGGGTTGGGAATGATTTTTTAGTATATTTTTGAGCTTTTTAAAATTTATTAATTTATATTTTTATGAAATGGTATAGTTAAAAGATTGAACTCAAATATAACTTAAAACTAAAAAAAAAAAAAAAAAAAAAAAAACGGTTACAGAAAATTTCCTCAAAATATTTATACGTTATCCAGGCACATTATTATTATTACAATTATTTTACTTTTCTAGATAATCGGCCATATATTTAGCTTATCTAAAAATTGAACAAAAAAGTTATTTTCAAAAAATGCAAAATTCTCATGAACAGACATTGTAGATGTCGCCGCTATGAATCATGATGCATACCTGTTTATAACTAAACATGTTAATAACAAAGGTAAATGAAATTGTTCCTTAGAGATATATGTATCATTTATCTATTGATAAAACTACATAGATAATTACATTATAATTACTACTAAAGTGTACTTATTGAAATGGTTAATAATTATTTATTTCTTGCTTTTCTGTACTGTTATAAACAGTAAATTCTGAAATTAAAAAAAACAATTCTCCGATAACAATACAGTTACAAAATCATCTAATGTTACAGTACTGAAACTTAATAAATTAAAACATTATCCATTTAATTATAAAGTTGTGATAATAAAGGTAATTTTTAATTTAAAAAAATCTCTTATGAAAAGATACAGTTAAAAAATCATCAATGTTATACATCTAAAACTTAATAAATATAACGTTATACTTTAATATATTAAAAAAAGACAGAGTTATAATAATAAGTTAAATTTTAAATAAAAAAGAAAATCAACAGAAGAAAAACTTCATCTTATGCACGATAATGAGTATGAAAAATTGAGTACTTTTATTCATCGATTTGCTATTTTCATAATTTTTTCAAAAAGCTTTTCCCCCATCAATCAGAGTGGGGGTGGGGGGCCCATATGGGGCTCATGCAAGGGAGGAAGGGAGAAAAAAATCTTTTTTTATCCTCTTTTATTTACTACAACTTGGATTTTGTATATAAAGATGGAATGTGTCGTAATCGATTTTTCACTTACTTCTTTACCAGGGACCCTACCCAAAAGGTACACCACTATTTCGACAAAACTTTAAATTGGTTGTAACGAAAGTTTTCCGCCAAATCACCATTACATAATACTAATTATAATATATATAATTAACTGTAATATTATATATAACCACCATTCTGCCAAACCTTCACAGTGTCATATGATACAACACTAGTACCTAAAGCTGTACACTTTATTCGGTGACATTCTGCAGCTGACTTTTTGCAACAGAACTGGAAGTAAATGATGATTCTAATCTGGTGGCGTGATAGTTCCACTTTAGACACCTTTTACTTAATGATAATGATATTTTTTACAAATTTCACAACACAGTGTTATAAAGCAAGTCTCTTTCTTTTAAATGCCAAAATTCGTTTGACAAAATATGAGCAAACACGTCAACGCGAACTCTTTGCAAAGACACTGTTAGCTATGGCGGCAAACTTTCGTTACAACCTGATATCACAGAGAGTATTCATGATAAGATGAGGAATGATATCCATTTTATTGGCCATCGTTAAGGTTTAGTATTTTTAAAATGTTTTAAGAGTTGGTATGGCGCAACTTAACCTTCATCAACGCAATGATATCAAACTGCAGTCTCTTGTACATAATTAATTTCCATCGCCTCGATTTGTGGATACATGTTTAAATAGGCATGTTTAAAATGTGGATATCTTGAAGAAAAGCTCGCGACTTTACAGAATCCAGTTGATTTTTTTTTACATAAATGATGCAATGACATGAATGTGAAAATTTTTAATTTATATGGATGGTGTAAAAATTAATTGTTTTACTTATTCCTATACGAATCATTTCTACGAGGATTACGCATTACCAGCCAGGTCAGCCAGGTATCGTCCGGATAGCTTAACAGGTAAAGCTTTGGCACGGCACGCCAAGTATTCAGGTTCAATTCCTGGTCTGGACATTTTTCGCACTGTTGGAAGAAACTGCAAGTGTGCTACTCCAGCCTTGAATATGAGTATAATCATAATTTAATTAATATGAAATTATTAATAGATTAAAAGGCATTTCTTTTAAAAACATACTACACTAGTTTTTTTCACCTTTTAGTTCTTAAATATTCTTTTGTTGGAGTTTCACAATCCGTTGGTTGGTTGTGTTTATGACGGCCAATTACCAACACGAGGGATATAGGCCATAAAGGAGGGGGGTTCCCTCCGTGGGGGTCTTTCGAAGGGAACTTAACCCGTATTTACGCTTGGAAAACCAGGGTTCGGTGAAAACCACGAAAACTCCGCACGATTAGGCCTACGGGCGCGATTGGGATCGAACCCAGCACCTTCCGTCTACCAGCTTCGAGAGCAAAACCTCTCGGCCACTGGTGGGGCCACAATCCGTTGCCTTTTTCGGCGAATGTGATTTGGCTCATTGTTAAGTTCATTGCTGTTGTAACTTGTATAGAATTGTAACCACAACGAATATTGGTCGGTGTATCACATGAGGTCGGCTAACGGAAAATAATGACTTGAAGTCAAATTATTAAAGTGCATTTTTCTTCTGTTGATTTTCTTTTTAATTTAAAATTTAATTTATTATTATAATTCTGTCGTTTTATTTAATATATTAAAGGATAATGTAATAATTTATTAAGTTTCAATTGTGTAACATTGATGATTTTTTTATCTATATCTTTTCATGGGTAAATTTTTTTGTTCGAAATTATTGGAATATTTTTGAATAAAACATTAAGCGATTTTCATGAGTTGCACGAGACACTTTACAAATATTTTAAAAATACAAAACCTTGAAGATAGCCGATAAAATGAGTATCATTCTTCATCCTATCATGAGTACACTCTATGATAAAAGTTTCATCGAAATCGTGGTGTACCTTTTGGATAGGGTGTTGTGGGGTGGTTTGGGTAGGGGGTTTGTAGGGTGTTGGGTAGAGCCCTTGTTAGTATGCTGGAATTAACAAAAGTTATGTTCATAGTTGTGCTTCCGATGACAGTAGAACATTTTAATAGCTTTAGAATTTAATTTTAAGTTAATTTTTTTTCCTTGCTTTTCTCTAACGTTATAAACAGTGCATTCTGAAATTTAAAAAAATTCCCCGATAAAAAGACAGTTACAAAATCGTCCAATATTACAGAACCGAAACTTAATTAAAACATTATCCATTTAATTATAAAGTTATGATAATAAAGTTAATTTTAAATTTTAAAAAATTCACCTATGAAAAGATAATAAATAAAAAATCATCCATGTTACACAAATAAAACTTAATGCATTATCACATTATCCTTTAATGTATTAAATAAATGACAGAGTTATAATAATAAATTAAATTTTAAATTAAAAATAAAATCAACAGAAGAAAAATGCATTTTAATTATCATGCACTTTTATAAATTGACTTCAAATCATTATTTTCCGCTAGCCGACCTCAGGTGATCCACCGACCAATATTTTTTGTGGTTACAATTCTATACAAGTTACAAGTACAACAACAATGAACTTAACAATGAGCCAAATCACGTTCACCGAAAAAGGCCAACGGGTTGTGAAACTGCAACAAAAGGATATTTAAAAAAAAAATAAATAGCCCTTTAATCTATTAATAATTTCATATTAATTAAATTATGATTATATTCATATTCAAGGCTGGAGTAGCACACTTCAAGTTTTATCCAACAGAGCGATAAATGTCCAGACCAGGAATCGAACCTGGATATTTGGCATGCCTTGCCATGCTTTACTTGTTAAGCTATCCGGACGATACCTGGCTGGTTTCGCTCTGTTGGAAAAAAATCCAACTGTGCTACTCCAGCCTTGAATATGATTTAACCCAGTTGAAAAAAAATATATTCGATCTCTTCATTATGATTATACGTTGAGAAATCAATTTAAAAATCCCAAAAGGATAGTTTAAATGCATTTTTATTTCCTGTGGCCTTCTCTTAAAAAAGAAACAGAACAGAAATTATATATTTTTAATAAATTCGCTTGCTCGCGCTTTTACCTAGCGTAAAAAAAAAAGTGCTTGATTTTTCCATAATCAATTTCAATGCCCATGCCAAGTAAATATGTTGCAACTGACATTTTTGAGAAAAAACACGAATTGCAGTCATCCTGATTTTTAACATAAACATTGAAGGTTTATAAAGAATTGTTTTTAAAAAACTATTTTCATTTTTATACTTATTTTCTCTGTCTCCCTTCTACTACTACCATCCAATCTGGAGAAAAGAAAAATTTCTGAGGAAAAAAAAAATCGAATTTATAAAAATATAATTTAAACGTTAAAACATACATATAATTTTTTAAAAGGTGTTAAAAACATATAAAGAAATTGTAAGAATGTATGTGCTAGCGTTTATATTAATAACAAGGTGAAAATTCCTTCACGATACTAGTTTTAGTACAGTGTTTTGACTTTATAAAAATCTTCAAAATTTAAAAAAATTTCAATATATATATATGAAAGGATAAAAATAAATAAATAAAAATAAACCCCTTTTTAAAAGATAAACCCTTTTTTAAATTCAAAATTGAAATTAAATTGTTAAATCAGAAAACTAAACTTATTTTTCATAGACTCTTAAAGCAAATAAATAAAAATATTTTCTTCAGCATAAAAATCTTTGATACTAATTGATATTTATGAAACAGATTTGGAAAAGAAATTACCCTTTGTTGACATAATACAGACATCATAAAACATATTAAATTATCTTAAAAACCTTATAAAAGTAATAAGTCTCTCATGAACAAAGAAGTAAAGCATCATTATATTTATAGCATAAACAGAGTTTTTCAGGCTGTGCTAGACAGTTTGAGAATCAAATTGTAAACAACAAAGCATTAATTTCAGATCAATAAATCAAAGTAAATGTGTTACTTTAATTAGTGTCAAAGTAGAAAATTGATAAGCAATAAATCATAATTAGCTTTTGTCTGGTTGACATTTCATACTATGATTACCTCATAAATAATACTTAACATTAAAATTAGAATTAGCTCTTAAGTTGTGCAATCATATTTACTTTTTTCTCCACAGTACAAACTTTTGTCTCCCTATAAGAAACAGTTATAAAAAAGATAATGCACCAATCATGGAAGAATAAGCCTCCCACTTTGATACTTCTGCCCTCTGCTGGAAAAGTAAAAACTAACTGATAAAAAGCGGGGTGCAGGGGGAAGAGAAGTCCGATTATGATAGGATCCTCTCTTAAATAACACGCAGAAATTCGAGAGATGTTGCTCTTAACGTATCCCAAGTCACTGGGCCTGACTTAATGTGAGACCATATAACATGAAAGAAAATAAAGTCAGGTTCAGGACAAACTGCCTCAGCTTATTGCCAAGACTACCAACACATAATATGAAGTACAAGAGGATTCCTTTCATATATAATTAAAATGAATCAACAAAAGTAAAACTAAATTGTTAAGACAATTCAAATAATGAACACAAGAAATTAGAAATGCAAAAAATAACAAACTATGAATAGCTTACGCATTCGTCAGAGGAACTACGTAAGCTTAATTCATAGTAAAGATATGTTATTTCGTCGAATATTGCAAGGCATTAGGCCTAAAATGACAATATCTTCCTCCTTATAACATACCAGAAATTCCCAAACAATTGAAAGAAATCAAGATATCCAAACCATAAAATGTTATACACAAGATAGCCAGAAAATATATTATAAAACAGCTGTGATAAATAAAACCTGAAAAAGTAATATATATAACTCACCAGGAAATAAAAGTTGGCAATGATGGACAAAGATAAAAGATTTTGGACCATGTGGACAAGTGATAGCAATTCAATAACAGAGTATAAAAAAACAGTACTGCCATCTATCATTAAAAAGAGAAAACAAAATACTGGTGCTGCCATATATCAGTTATATATATGTAAATATAAAATAACTCTGTACTATTAAAAAAAAACAAAAAAAAAAAAAAAAAAAAAAAAACTTCAATGTTTAAAAAAATCACAACAAACTATTAAATGTAACAAATAATAATAATAATAAAACAGTTTAAATTTTTTGACTAATAAAAACGAATGAATTTAAATCTATTTTAATTCATCTGTAGGTATACGTACATCTATATATAAATTTCCAAATAAAATTGTTCTATTTCATTTATCTGTAATTATTAAGTTGAACAGGCTAGGCTATAAGCAATAATATAACAAATAAAGAAAACTAGTGTCATTTTTGAAATAAACATCCCGAAAATACATTAAACCAGTAGTATATACATTTTTTAAAAAGCTTTCGGAAATTTAAATTTCCTAAACTTGTATTATTAACTATCTATAACGTATATATATCTATAAAAACTTTAAAAATTGTATATATGATTTTTGTTGTTTACGTATTAATAAAATGAGCGAAGTATGATAATTTTGAAATCATAAGGCA
This sequence comes from Maratus speciosus, assembly GCA_963932465.1. NCBI lineage: Eukaryota > Metazoa > Arthropoda > Arachnida > Araneae > Salticidae > Maratus > Maratus speciosus. The sequence goes on along the minus strand of OZ010786.1, from coordinate 670,461,103 downwards.
TACAAATCTGTCTTCAATTAAGAACTAAAATTACAGATCCAATACGTAAGTACTGTGTCTTATAGATTTTGAAATCTTTTATTCTTTTGTTTTTGGACAGACAATATTTATGTTTTTCAAATTTATTGGTGCCTTTATAAATGAGAAGCTAATTTTCTTTCTTAACAACAGCATAACAAAGCAATTGCAAAGTACAATTATGAAAAAAAAAAATGATATTTTTAAGTTATTTGGGAGAAGGTAATAAATCGCCAAACATTGTTTCCATCGCTATCATTATTATTATTGCACTTACTTCATTCAAAATATAAACATTTCACTCATTTCGTTTAAACTTCATAAATTTAATTTAAAATACATGCATTTCACTCATTTCATTTAAAATACAAAGTAATAATAATGATAACAATAAATAATGTCATGAACCAGAATATTTAACTTCAGTACCAAAGCATTGTTTCTAATTTTTACAAACTAAAAATAAAAGCTGCTATTGTCAATATTGTTGGCGAGATTTGTGCCGGTTAAGATAAAAGTACCAAATATTTTAATGATTTTCAAAATTCATCATAAATATATATATATATAGGGGGAGAGAGTCAAACTTTTTGTAAGTATTAACCATTTTAAAAAATAAAAAATTGAACATAAAAATGAAACCATTTATGATACCAAAAACTGTTTATTCAAAATGCTGTAATTAAAATTCATATAAAAAGCGTCAAATAAATGTACTAAACTTTCTTGCAGGTGCATACATATAATATAAAATTATTTAAGGGAAAGTACAATTTGAAAAAAAAAAAAAAATAACAGCATATTTAATTAAAATGTTTAAAAAAATTAAAAAATATATAATTTTTTAAAATCCCTACTACTTTTTTAAATATTGATATTTTTGTCCAATTTTTTAAAAAGATTTTCACATGTGTATTACTCAAGACTGCGCATGGATTTTTAGATACATCTAAGATTACCTTTAATATAATCTTTTTACTGATAAATATAAGGTAAAACGATGAAATCTAATCCATCGTCATACATATATATATATTTTAATAACAAAAAACCTGACAGCTCATTCCATGCACAGATTTATCACATATATAATAAAGAACATGTACAAAAAGTATAAATCTCTATCTCAAATACAAAAGGAAAAGCCTTAGAATTTTGAAAACAGGAAAGTGAATAAAATAGGAACATGGAGAAAAAGCTATTTAAAGTTTTCATTAGTGTGGGTCGTTGCTCTGAGTGTATTTACAAAATTTACAATACCTCGCGATATAATTAATGTATGTGTAAAAATGAGATGTCAAAACATGCGCAATTAAACAGGCTTTCATTTAATATTAAAAAAAGAAAAATCTATTTTTTGACCAATTTTAAGGTAAACTGTCCCCTTAAAATACATTAAAAATATCTTAAAATACATTAAAAACCATTAAAAAAATTGTTCATTATTTTTAAAGATTTTTAATGTATTTTAAGATATTTTCAATGTATTTTAAATAATTTTTATATTATACGTATGCATCTACAAGTAATTTTAGTACATTTATTTCTGCTTGAATATGAATTTTAATTACTTAACTCAGGGTGAATTTAGCACTAGAATTTTAACTTTCACTTATCAAAATGCTGTATATCAAAGTGGAATACAGTAGACTCCCTCAAATCCGCAACCCTAAAATCCGCAAACGCCTTTAAATCCATACATCATCGTTGATGTAAACAATGGAACTTTCAGTTCAGATGTAGGGGCAAAATAACATGTATTTTAATATGTAATTCTCGAAAATATGACTGAACTCGTGGTTTTTCATGAAGAAAATATAAATTTATTTCTGGAAGAATTCAAGGTATTGCTGATATCACTGGTAATCACAATCTTTTTTACCAAATATATTTATGTATTAATCAAGCTTTTTTGGTTATTAGGACTGGCTAAACATGAAGTAAAACTTTCTTACTTTATGATTTTGATGTAAATTAACTGGATACCTTTATGGGGGAAGTTTCATTGAATAATTCAACAAAAATCTCATCTTTATTTGCATATTTAATTATACATTATTAATTATTTACTTGCCTTTTACTTGTAATAATTTAATCATTTTAAAAATTATCTTACTTTTTATCATTTTAGTTTATTACTTTATTTTAATATTTTGCTATATTGCAAGCATTCATTATAATTTTGATTGCATTCTGAATTCAAATTACTGTTTAAAAAAATGTAAACAAAGCAATGACCAGAAATCTGCAAACTTCTAACATCCGCACAACCTTTGGTCCCAAGCTGTGCGGATTGAGGGAGTTTACTGTAATTGAAAATGTAATATGACAAATTAAATTACAAAAGGAATGTAAGAAACATGAAAAAAAATTGAAATTTATAGCGTGAAACTCTCGTCAGGGGCATTATTTCCCAATATATGTAAAACACAGGTGACTTCTGAGAAGAATGGCAAGCTAAGCTTTGAAGGCCAATTCTTAAAATGCACTAACAACTGCATCCAGAAGGTTAAGATATAAGCAAAACAAATGAAATATTCCATGAAAGTGAGTAACTGAAAAAAAAATTAAAAGAGAAAATGAGATTAATATTACCAACCAAAGCTAATAAGATTTTGAGTTCCATAACGATCCCCGGCAAATCTTTAATAATGAATTTTATGTTCACGTGGAAATATAATACAGTTACGGTTGTCAGTTAAAATTGACTATTTTAATATATATATATATTTACGTTTATTTTGAATAAATATAAAATATTTATTATTAATTTATAATGTTATTTCGATAGGCATAAAATTAATGTGCTCATTACTTTTTTCAAAAAAATGTACCTGAAGTATAGTTTTTAAAAGTTAAAGTAAAAAAAAAAAAAATACATTTTAATGTAATTCGCATTTTTAAACATATATTGTAATGCATATATTTTTACATATTACGTGATACAACAACAGGGCTTCCCACAAAGAGGGTGTGGCAAGTGCAATGCACTCGGGCCCTGCACTTATAGAGGTCCCCAATGATACTAAAAGATTTTTTTTTTGTACCTTTTGGAAAAGCAATTAAGCTCTTAAAAAGTTTTGCACCGGATCCCGCACGTTTTAGAGCAAAGAACGAGATCTAAAGGCTTTTATATTATCTTTGAAAAAAGTTTAGGCTCCCAAAATGTTTCTTGCACCCAGGCCTCTTTAAGATGAAGGGCGATGTTGTATATTAATGTTTAAAAGCATATTAAAAACAAAGGGATCTCAAAAAAGTATTTTTACCCATTCAAGAGCGGGAAACTTTCTGACAGATTCAGGGGCTCAAATTAACGCATGAAATTAGCATACAGTTGTAAATGAAATAAGAAGAAAAGATGAAGAAGAGTGAAATAATTTAGAATAGAGTAGCTTTTTCTCAATTTTTTCATAAATGTATTACATCTTGACTTGTAACAGACTGATGTCTTAGGACGACCTTTCCCTGGCTGCAACATACGGAAATTCGTTTTAACAAACTAAAATTTTGCCAGGATATTTTGAACGATAATTTGTATTTTAACGAAAAATGGAAAACGCTAATCGATTTCATAGAAATCACAAAAAGGATTGTGTAAATCACCTACAAAGACCAATATACTGCACGGGATGCTTTTGCGGAGTGTACGGCATAGATATTCACCGGTATGCGTCAGTTACTTAAAAATTTTGTGTGTGATTCCAGTTCCAATTGCAACGACAGAAAGAAGCTTCTAATCATATTAAGACTGCTTAAATTGTATTTAAGGTGGTTTTCAAATTCCCTGCTTAACAACTCCAAGCTTTCTGACATATTATCTACTTATTTTTAAACGTAAAGGCATAAAAGTGGCAAGCATGGCTAAATGATTTGGAATTTAGCGTTTTCTGGGTTTTATTTTTTTTTTTTTTTTTAAATAAATAAATCACTTATCGAGTTAAATGTGATTCTTATCCCGTGATGATAAGTTTTTATCCTTTCTCGTGTTGTCACATCTGTGATTCTGTTCAAAACCCCTCCTTTGACAGCATTTTCTGAAAAATCTTCTGTTTTAACCAAAAAAAGAAAAACGTCTTTCGATTACATGGTTTCTGAATAAAAACACCTACCATTTTCATGCGTTTGCGAACAAAAATGAATTCAGAAATGTGTCTGAAAGTAACTCCTGTGGACATGAGGACAGCAGGCCAAATAGCCTATAGCAGTTCTATCCATTCACTGGAACTTTCAAATATTGGGTGGTATGGGTTTAGATATTTTTTCAAAAAAAAAAAAAAAAAATTGATTTAATATTGTAAAAAAAAAAAAAAAAGAAGAGATAAATATTTTCATTTTGTTAAAAAGGATTTAAAATATCAATTTCCTGAAATCCATAAATTCATCTTACAAGTTAAAAAAAATTTCCTACATAATTTCAGCCTCTCGCTCATACATCTCTTTTTAAGGGAAAGGTGGACGTTTAAAAAAAAATTCTTTTAATTTTCATAATAGAGATGTGAAATTTTGTGCAAATATATATTTCACCATTAGGTATATAGAACACTTTAAAGGAAATTTTTAATCTTATTATAATTTTAAGATCTTTCAAAAAATTTTAAATTTTAAAACGAAATTTTAAAATGCTCCTTGCGTCTTAATTTTTTAGAAATTTCGTCGATTTTGGATTTTAATTAAAAATGATATAACATATAAATTTCCTGAAGTCCCTAAACCAGCCCATCTGGTATAAAGTACTCAACCTCTGGCTTTTATCGTTTTTAACCCTGAAGGTGAGCATGAGTATGCTTGAAAGTACTTGGTTTTAAATGTAATTTATTGCGAATAATAAAAAAAAAAATCTTTGAGTTAATTTAAATAGTAGTTTGTGTTTACAGATACTTTCATACTATAATTTATTTAATATAGAATATTGAATTGAAAAGTCAGATATCTTTCACGTCACATTAACCTTTTATTAATTGATTTAGTCAATATTCTATATTTAAAAAAATGCATATCTTAATAAAAGTTTATCTTAATAAAGGTTCATTGAAAAATCGGATATTTAAACTAAACTAAACGTGTTTTGGTTAAAGGAAACACTGGAATATACAAATATCAAATGATATGAGCCTAGATTTAAAAAAAAATAAATCAAGAAAATCAAAAAAATCAAGAAGTTTAAATTTAATATCGTGAAAAAAATATATACATATTTTCATCTATAATTTTATAAATATAAAACATTGAATTGAAAAGTCAGATACCTTTCATATTACTTCTAAATAAATAACGTTTTATTTATTTAGTCAGTATTATATCTTAAAAAAAATGATGACTTAATAAAGGTTTTAATCTATTTATTTAAAATGTTGGAAATTTAAACTGAACAAAACTTGTGTGAAATTAATTTTATTTTTAGTTAAATTATTTAAAATTTGCCTTAAACAAAAATAATTTTGCTCTTTTTATCAGTCTTTCATAACAACAAACTTTATAAGAAGTTTAATGGAGTAAAATACGTATATAACCGAAATCTTCCTTGAAAGAAAAATTTCAAGATCCCAATTAAAACAATGAAATACCTATCTATAGCGGAGTCTTGACCCGGATGTGAAATTTTTAGGGATCCGACAATTATACCTGTTAAGACGAAAACCAGGGATGTTATTTCAAATCATTTTTGGTGAGGGGGGGGGGAGGAGTTTTTTTTTTTTAGGGGAACGATAAAAATTTCTTTTGACTTTGTTGAGACTATCTGAGAAGCAATAGATACAATTTTATTCTCAAATAAATTTTATTTTGAAAATTAGCCAAAGTCTTCATTAATGATAAATGTATCTCACTTTGAGAAAGTTGCAATAGCAAGGCTTTAACAAATATTATTCATAACGAGGTGCAACCCGTTCGACGAAAGAAAATGTCTTAAAAGGAATTATTACATTGATTCGTAATAAACCTACAGAAGTATTACAGTAAAAATTTCACCTTACATTGGTTCGTTTAACTCTTAAAACAAATATTATTTTAACCTAAAGCTATCAGAATACTATTTTCATATACTTCAACTGTACAAATTATAAAAAATTAAAATGATGAAGCCATCCATTGAGGTTCTTATGCTTGGTACTACGGGGTGAAAAATCAGCAAAAAAGACTGACACATTCATAGCACTTTGACACAATCATAGAATTTTTTTCTTAAACATAACGTCATTTTCACCACCTCAAAACTTACATAAGTACCTCTTATATCCATATCCGTATTCTATATTTAAAAATAGTTTAACACGTATCATATTATTAGTAAATATATTTCCAAACTTTAATTCACATTTTTGTCAACTAAAACTTTGCATGTGAAAAGATAAAATAAAATGATCATTTTCTTTTAAATATGACGTCATTTTTACACACTGAAGAATTTCGTTTAGCGTCTTAAAATCAGCAACAGCGGAATGAAAAATATTGAAATGTAACAGCCTTATGAGGATAATTGTGTGATTTTTTAAAGCATGACATCATTTTCTGTTCAAAAATTTTAAAAGTTTTTTTTAAATCAAATGAAAAAAAAAAAAAAAAAAGGCATCAATAAGGATATAATGAATATTATTATCCACATAATTTCTCTTTTCTCTTCAACAATGAAAGTAATCCTATTACCACCATTTTGAAGAAATTTCATAAAAAGATTTTAAAATTGAATTAAAAACAAAAAATGGGAATATTTTTAAAAATAGCTAGTGCGGGCACATCTAGAAAGGAACTGCTTTCACTTAAAAAAAAAATAATAATTATCAAAATTGGTTCAGTAGAAAGCTTAGACCAGATGACTAAAAAAAATAACCTTTTTTTTTTTTTTTTTTTTTTTTTTTTTAATATAGATTTCTGTATTTTAAATGTTCAGTGTTTTAAGTAAGTCGTTAGCAAACATTATTCATAATTTCTGTGTTCTATTTCTAATGTTTCTAATTCAGCCATATCAGAGTTTGATCTGGGAAGACTGATAGACTCTGAAATGTCAAATTTCTTTGAAAAGTTGAGCTGCCCCCTAGGCTCCCCTAAATGTTGTCTCTGGCGGAAAAACCTATCTAAAACGGATTATTTTTTTCCATTCCCATGCGATTTCGTCTTAGTACGTTAGATTGTATAAAACCTGAGATATCTACTGTATTAAACCAGTTTAAAATAGGAAAATTTTCCCAGTTCCATGAGATTCCGTCTTAACAAGTTTTAATGTGCCCTAACCCCTTTCACACCCCTACACACACATTCGAAATTACGCCACTGGGACCCGGGCCTGTTTTCCGTTTGATCTGACCTCTGGGTACCTGAAGAGGGCTCTGCGCCCATATTTATATAAAAAAAAGGATGAAGTTGAAGACTCAGGCCTAATCTAGAAAACGGGAGTCATTATCAGTAGAATCAGTACAAATTGTAGGAGAAATGTGGTTTAAGAATTTTCTTGAATTTGTTTAAAAATTTACATTTTTCAAAGTTTACTAGAAGAATTGTATTTTTCTTGATTAAATCATTTTCTTTCATAAAACCAATTGATAATATGCTAAAGCGGTATTCTAAAACACTCCAATTAAAAAAATATATGTATCAAAGGGCATAATTCATTCTCTTTAACTTAGAAAAGGAAATTATGATAAAGCAGTGTTGAATTCAGACATTTTTCTCCGGGAGGGATTTCTGTGGCTCCGGGGGGGGGGGGTGTAATTGAACTTTTTGACCATTGAAAACACAAAATCTCAAATCTTCCAGGGGGGATATCCCCCCGGGCCATCCCTTGAATTCAACACTGTGATAAAGAATAATACTGTATATAATGATTGGGGTTAATATGAGAGAAGCCCCTTAAAGGTGTAGGGCCCTTTGGGTACCTGAAGAAGACCCTGAGACCCCTTTTAAATAAAGAAAATTAAAGAAGATGAAGAAGATGAAGAAGAGGCAGACTCACCTCTCTTCTTCTTGGTCAGGCATAATCCAGGAAACGAGGAGGCATAGCACACTATCAGCAGGATCAACACCAGGCGCATTTTTCAAGGGGCGAGCTCATTTCCCTTTCGCACGCACGCACAAGCAACATTCAGCAGCATGGATGGAGTAGCAACAGCAGCCGGTCTCTCTCACTGCCTTGCCGAGAGATTTCGTTGCCCTGATGTTGCCAAAATGGCGACCCGATGGTGCTAGAAGCTCCGTCCATTTCTTCCCCCCGTTACGAAAAAACACACACACACACACACACCACACAAAACCACTTCTTTTTTCAAATACGCGGACAGTTCCTTGAAACGCACATCCAGAAGAACTTCTGATTTTAAATGAAAAGGAAAAACCAGAAAATCAACAACACTACTCGCGTATTCGGCACAGGCGCGCGAGATAGAATACGAGCTTCGTCCTACCACACTTACGAACGATATTTGCCGGGGACTGTGGCTGAAGCAAGCGACCCCTCGAACGATCGATAAAATCGGCGGCGCGCGACTCGCCCGCTCCTGGAAGTGTGGTGCTTTTCTTTCTTTTCTTTTTCATTATTATTATTCCCAGCTTTGCTTTCTTTTTTTTTCTTTCTTTCTTTCTTTCAAACGAGCGCGCCAAAATTGAGCTTGTTTCAGACCCTTGTTTTTTGCTTTCCCCCAAACGCGTTCGAGCGTAGGTTATTTTTACTGTGTGGAACGAAGGTGTACTTAATGATTCTTTAGACACCTGAGTTCGCGGAAGCACGCTCTCTTTTTCTAAACCTCTCTTCTTCCAAGAGAGATTAATTTCAAAATAATATTTTGTTTTTAGTATCCGACTACATCGATTCTGTCGAAAAGTATGAGAGTTGAAATTTTCACGTGATACCTTCACTTATTTCGCTGCATTGTTATACGAATGAACATAAACTACCATAAGAGCGTGCTCCGAAAATTCTTGTGCGAACTAGACTAGAGTCCCGCATCGGGTCGGATAACTCGGGTACAGGTTTATTGGGGTCGGGTTGACGCTCATTTTTTTCATTGCCGGTCGGGTTTGGGTTTACCTCCTTTATTAAAAAGAAAGTCCTGAATATTTTTCAGTTGCAAATATATATATATTTGAATATTAATGAAAATATATATCGCTCACCCGCAAGATAAGTGACGCATCTCGACAAAACTCAATTTCACAGGAGAGGCAAAAGAAAATTTGCATGATTCTACTGTAATATGAAATTATAGCACTTAGCTCGGTATGCAGGATTAAAAACGTTCATAAAGACATAAAACCCTTAAGAATGAAGACGTAAGATGAGGTTTGGAGGGTTGCGTCATTTTACCTCCTCACACAATCCACCCCTTTTCTGTGGTCCCAAATGGACAAATAGCGTAACAAAGTGATTTTCCGTATAACTACACTTATGAAACTGTTTGTGTAGCAACATGGGCCTAATGACAGACCGGTTAGTGGCATAAAACGCAAAATGAATTTTTGCGAGATGTGTCGCTTTTCCTGCGAGTGAGCGATATGTTCATTTGAAAACAACAACAACAAAAAATGATGTTAGAGATATTATTGTAGGCTAATTTTCCATAATTGTATTAAAATAAAGTTTCATTGTCTTTCACTGACGGTTCTCATCGGATTCGTGTTGAAGAGTGTCTGGTTTCGGGCTGGAAAAAAATTTTGGTACAGGTTCGGGTCAGATTTGGGATTGACTTTAACACTTTATATGCTGAGGGATCCGTATTACAATTCTAATTCTTTTATTTTGATGGTAAAAATTGTACATAAATTCATATTTTCACGATTAATCAAGAATTATCAAATATTTGTATTCTCACGCTTAATCAAGAACTATTAAATATTTGTAAGTTAAATTACGAACTCATTTATTTTCAGCTGCTCCTTGTTTAATTCCCATATAAGTAGTTTATAAACAAGCTTGTAAACGTTATCATTTGAATAATTAATTGATATATTTTATATAAACATGCTATTTTGGTGTAGTGAGGAGAATTAAAAAATATATATATTCACTGCAAAAATTCTATTACAGTTTTCGTTTAAAAATGATTTCACATATCAAGTACTCCGGCCAATATGGGGTCAAATCGGGTTGTAATCCCTTGTTAGGGTTACGTACTTAAAAAGTAAAAACGGAACCATTATAAGATCACTCCTGTGTCTGTCTGTCCGCCTTTCACAGCAATTTTACTCGAAAACAGTGGAACGTGGAAAGTTCAAATTGGCTGAAGTCATAAAGACAATTGACTAACCTATTTAGGGGAAAGTAGGGGAAAACGGCTCACTTAAGGGAGAACATGAATAGCTATTCAAATTTACACACAAAAAATCAATATTTTATTAACGAAGTATAACTCCAAAGCATAAGGAACAGTTTGCAATCAACTAATTTGCATAAAAGTTTAAGGAATTTTCTTTTATCGTTTTATTTAAATAACGAACGATTGAGCGGTAATGTCCTACATGGTAGGGTAATTGCACTCACAGTTTAAGTAAGACATAAGTCACATATGTAGTTGTGTGGGCTGTTCACACCACTGCAGACTTTTTGCGACCACTTTGCACATATTGTGTCACACATATAGTGGGCAACTTTTTTTAAATTGAGGTTTTTTTTATTTTCACCACTTTTTTGAAATCGTAAAATTCTCCCTGTCTAATGACATATTAATTAAGGCGAAAACAGGGGAATTTTACCATTTCAAAAAAGTGGTATTAATCAATAAATTTGAATTTAAAAAAAGTTGCCCACTGGCAACACTTCTTCTGTAATTCCACGCGAGCGCCATTACCCGTTATCGCCATGTTGGGTTTTAATGCATTATAATTGGCGTAACAACACATTACAAAAATGAATAAAAGTATAAAAGTACAGCTAAATATATATTTTTTAGACATAATGAGTAAATTAACATTAGAAAATAAGAGTGTACACTTACCTTCAAGTTACATGTTGTAAAATTTTATAACAAAACAACTGCAAACTAATAACGTGAGGACACAAAAATACTTCCCTTCCGACGGTCACTATATCCTTACTGGGAACTTACGATGAAGTTCGCTAGGTGCCGGTACCGATCGCACGTTTTCAATTCTATTCTGTTTAGAGATATTGGGTGAGCGGGATTGCCCTTCTGAGCGTCATTACCCTACTTTCCCCTACAAATTATTTATTAACAATTCACAAATATATTTAGGAAACATGTAGAGCGTCTCATTAAGTTACTTGAAAAAGAAATCTGTTCTTTGTATATCGCGTGAAAGCTTTCTTTAACGCAGAACTCAAAAATACATTTTTTTTAAGTTTTAGGTATTATATTTTCAGAGATATTGTCGAAATTATAGTGCAAAAATACGTCGCCTCCCTCTATTTCCGAATCTACTGAAACTAAATTATTAAAAAATGAGGGGTAGTAGAAATTAATTTGAACCTTGCAGGAAAACTAGAGGGATTACCCTAGGTCACCTAGTTTTTGAGAAAATAGTTTTCCTAGTTTTTCCGTTACACACAAATTTCAATTTGCGAGCGTTCAGGGTGTATTCGAAAAAATATTTTTTCACCCTCAACAGCTCGAAATTTTCTGAGACATTTTCAGACTCATTTTTAAAAGTAAAGACATGAAACTTGCTGGGGTGATTTCTGAAGATATGTTTAACATGCCGTGTGATTTCATTTTCAACTCAATTAATTAGAATGTGATTTTTAAACAATTATTTTCTCAGTATGACCATTTTTTTCATTCCAGATCGCCCGCTTCGGAAAATTCGGTTCAAAACGCCAACTTTGACAGCGTTTTTTACGGTATTTTCTGCATTTATCAAAAAATTAAGAAGCACGGCACATTATATAGTTTCTAAATAAGAGAATTTCCCAGTTTGATGCGTTTGAGAGCAAAAATGAATTTTAAAATGAATCAGAAAATAAGCAGTTTGGATCGGAATACACCCTTCAGCAAAGAAGCTGAGGAACGCTCTAGGTATATATCGTCGCAAACGTATAAAAGTATTATTCAAAATGATTTTCGGAAAAAAATGGTCGGTCATTAGCCGAGATATTGATTCTTACGGTTTGGACATACATAAAGACACGGTTGGCGTACTCTATGCGACATCTGCTGTTAAAACCTGGGTAACAACCTTTAATGATATATATGTGTAATGCAATGCCCAGTAGCAGTATAAAAGCAATAAACGTCAAACTGTTAAAAGCAGACTAATTTAACTAGAATTAATCACATAATTACTACGGGATTCGCGACTAGTTTGCAATAAATGGCTCTCTTAATACGCCAACCATATCTTTAAATGCTAATTAAAAACCTATCGGCACGGACCAAGGCGGCTTTGCAATTTTCGAACTTCTAAGAACCTCCTTTCGAAGCGCGCTTAGCACAATGCCAAGTTTAAACTTTGAACAAGGGTTTTATTTTGGTTATACTGTAAAAAGAACAGATTTTGACTGCGGTGAATTTAGTTTCATGAAATGCCAAATGAAGTTTAAATATGCACTACTTTTATTGTCAGCACCGTATTTAGTTCATCATAAACAGATTAGGACAAGATTAAAAAAAGAGTTATACAGAATAGCAATATTTGATACTATTTAAGTTTCATAACTCACTGATTTTTCATGGTATATCCATTTATACTTTTTTAGTATATATAGCTATATCCAACCCTACGTTGTATAGTTTTTTACAAAGTCTTATAATTCTTTTAGCAAGTTTTTTTTTTTGTAATAATACAGTTAGGTTACTAATTATATGTTTATTATACGGAACCCTCTGTACGCGAATAATACTTGCTCTTGACCGTTTATTTTTATTATAACAGCACTTTCACATTCAAAATGAAAGTGCATGTTCCAGCGTCTAACATAAACTATAGAATCTGATGATTTCTGGAAAATTGATAAACTATAACAACCTTTCTTCTTCTTCTACTGACAACTTTATCTCTAGCTTACAAATCATCATCGGTCAACGGTCAGTCCACATTGTGGATGCAGTTTAAAACTATAACACTCGCTGTTGACTCAGTCTTTATGTATATAAGTGTCCTTTCAAAGACATCGTTTTATTACACGGTAATCAATTCTCTTATCTAATACCTATGTTTTGAGATACAATTTTCACTACAATTTGTGTAATACATAATTATAAATAGAGATCGACCGAAAATTCAATTTCGTTTTCGGCCCAACATCAGAGTTTCGCCAAAAATTTGTTTTCGGCGAAAATGCCGCCAAAAATTTGGCCGGACCGAAACTCGACCGAAACTATCTGTATTCCAAAAATCTCTTTTCCTCTTGAACGCCCAGAAGGAGTCGATTTGACTACGACCATTATGATTGAATGTCAACTGGAACCAGAATTTCTTTCATAAAATAAGTTAAATTTAGACGGACCACGCAGATTTACGTTAAAAAATACAAAAAATCAGTCAAATAACTTTAAATAAAAATTCTGGTGTCGAATATTTTTATGAAACTTCAGTAAAATTTCCGGGTGTTCTAGTGTTAAGAAATTTTCACCATGACTCATTGATTGGAGCTGTATCGGCTAAAAGGAGGCACCCTGTATGGATTGCTATGAATTTCAATGGTTATAACCATTAGTCATGGCTGACTCAAGACGTGAGTGCAAATTATAAAGCAAGCAATGCGCACATAGGATTCAACTTTGAAGATGCTTTTTACGGGCTCATTGAAAGTTGGAGACTTAACAATAATAGAAATTATTTTATTTGAAACCGCAGAAGTGTTTCGAATGCTCTTTGAGAAATTTCTAGTATAATAGATGATAATTTACAAAAATCCTTATAAAAGATAAATCGAGGTAGGTATAACTAAAACATTTTTTAATGAGATGAAATACGTATAAATAGAAAATTATTCCGTGTCGTTGATGAATTAGTGACATTTTATTTTATATGAAAATAAAAAAATTTCGTTTGCGGTTTCGTTTTCAGCCGAAAATAGGAATATTACCGAAATTCGGTTTCGGTTTAGTTTTCGGTCTTAAAAACCTGTTTATGTCGATCCTTAATTACAAATATTTTGCACTCTAAAATAATTTTTCTTTGGTGTTTTTAAAGCACCATTAAATCGACATACAAGTCCATTTTATAAAAAAACCGCCATCGTATATACTGAAAGATATAACTTAAAACAATTTCTACAATAAGCCTTTCCCCTTAAAATATGCGTTTTATTTGGTCTTAAGAATAACCTTTAAGTGAAAAAAACTTTTTAAAAATTATAATTCAAGCTAGTGTCATTTAATTTTTAAAAATCTAAAAAAAAAAAATAGATTACAATTCCTGTGATAAGTATTGTATGCATTTTATTGTATTGTATGCATTATTGTATGCGTTTTATTTGGTCTTAAGAATACCTTTAAATCAAAAAATGTTTTTTTTAATTTTAATTGATTATATTATTTAAATTTTAAAAATCTAAAAGAAAAAAAAAAGAAAGAAAAGAAATACTACAATTTGTGTGAAGTATTGTATGCATCCCTCCCTCTAAAATAACTAATTGAGACAATCTTTAAATTAAAATCAATTTCTTTTTAGCTCACACATTATTAATTCTTGCTATAGTTTAATTAATTTGTATTATTTAAAAAATAATAAAAGCACATTCTGATACTTCAGGTATAATTAAATGCAATTAGTGTTGATTTATATATTGTCCCCGCGGGTATGTGTTTTTTAGCCCAGTTCATTCTTGCTTATTTGTGATGTAGTTTGAGCACGGTTTGAGAGCCATTTTCTTTAGCATGATGTAATCACATTATTCAACACGTTCACGTACAGTGTCTTTGGACACTTGAACACAGAGATTATTTTTTATTTAACTTATCGACATAGTTTGTCTAGACACCAATCTCCTTATTTTCCGATTGGTCTGATCAGTCGTCATAGGTAATCATCCACCTATTGGTTTCCGGTTGAAATTTACATTTCTAGAGAGTACTTAATAGGAATTCTGCTTTAAATCGATTTTAATTTTTTGCAATTTCAAAAACAGTATTATTTTGTTATTTCAATTTAAAAACTTTTAAAGTCTCACCTTTTATGAATTCCTTACCCTTCGGTATTTTTAAAACGAATGGAAACGATTTCAACACTTTTATAAAACTGGAATACGACGTCATACAACGTCATTACACCCGTCCAATTCCGTGTTTCTAAAAATATTTGCATAATGTGCATAAACTTTTGAGACGATGTTTCTTCAAGAAAAAAAAATTAAATTAAACAAAAGTTCATGTAATTTTTATTATAACCAACAAAAATTGCTTATTATATTTGATTTTGATTAAATGTCGAGTATTTATTGTAAATTGGCTTCATATATGTACGTCTTCATTTTTTTTTAACCTGATTTGCAGAATGTTTTTTTTTTTGAATGAAACTTTTGAGACGGACTATAGTAGCATCCGTAAATGGAACTAAAGTTGAAAAAAAAATAACTAATAGTAACATTTAATTAATTTCTAACATTCTGTAGAAAATAAAACAGAGACGGATACTTTGACTTATAAATGACTTCAATTCGTATCATAATAAACACGTTGTCCTTTCAAATATACTTTATATTGCCTTAAAAGTATCTCTAAATCGATCTAAAAGTCGATTTTTTTTTCATTGAACTCATACTAAAAGTTTAATTATTTTATAACATTCTAAGAAAAAAGAGCGCATTCAGATACTTTAATTCATATAATTTTTATTATACACTTTCAAAAATTATGATGTTTTTAACCATCCTTTTTTTTTCTTTTATTCTAAACTATATTAACCCTTAAATGCCCGATGTTGCTTTTCGGCAACATACCCAATTTAGGCTCTAAAATACTATTAGAATAATATTGAAGCTATAATGCCTAATGTTGCCAATAAAATACATTCTGAAAATATTATTAAATCGATTTTCAATATGTAGATGCAACACCTGTGCTGTTGAAGAATAAAGATAAATTTCTTTTTTCAAATGTTGCTACTTGTTCGTTTTGTTTGGAAGCTTGCGAAATACCCTATTTTGACCTGCAGTGAGCAAGTAAAATTTATTTCTTATTATAGTTCCTAAAATTCTTGTGTGTTTAAAATTATAGAATTTTATTAAGGGAAATTATTCTTTCAATTAAACACCAGTATTGCCGATTAGTAACAAACTGTTTTTTAGCCGTAAACTATACTTAAAACAAAATATGATTTTTTAAAGTATTTTTCCCATGATTTATTTAAAAAATGAAAGCCGAAAAACATTATTACAATGATTTTTGAAAAGTCAGGCATTTAAGGATTGATTTTTTAATGAATCCTTATTTGAATGTTGAAACGTCTAAGAATCTAAGTACGATTTTTGTATGGACCGGAATGTGAAAAATATAAACAGGTCGGGCCCGCATTTCACATACTATAATTATTGTATGTGAAAATGTAAACAGACCGGGCCAGACCGGTCTTGGGGCGAACTTTGAATTTTTACACCAATCCGGGTCAAGATAGCTTTCGTTCAGACCGGGCCTGGTCTTGGAAATTCCTGCCCATGCAGATCTCTAAGACAGACAGACACAAGAGTTATATTATAATGGTTCCGTTTTTGCAATTTTAAGTATGGAACCCTAAAAAGAGGGAAAAGCAAATTGCATAATGATCAGAGGCAGCTTTCGCGAGTATGGGGGAAAACGTGTCAGTGATCATTCAGTATGATTAGGATTGGACGGAAATAGCAACAACGAATAATCAACGAATTACGAGGTCTAGTGGGCCTTTTCCCTCATTTTAAAAGCAACATATTACAGTTACACATGAGACCAAAACTATCTACTTTGTTCATATGTTTTCAGTTAAACCATTTTCGAGATTTTCGCCATTACCGATATAATTTTCATGTACCCAAACGGGCCTACCACGTACTACTGGGTTACGTGTACCCCAGGTTGGGAACCTCTGCCTACATTCGAAGTTCTACATTCTTTCAAAAACTTTGCAAACAAACATTGTATTCACATTTTATGATTTAGTTTTAATAAAAATTAATAATTTATCTTTAAAATTACATATATATATATATTTATGGATTTAAGAAAATGTTAAATATATATGGATATTTGAGAAGAAATATTTTAAAAACTTTATAAATGCTACATGAAAAACGAATAAACTTATTAGAAAAAAAAGTACCGCTAAACTGTGTGTAAGCTTTTATTTAGTGCACCTACTACAAGGTAAAGGATATATTTGCAAATAAAAATTTTAGAGAAGATCGAAGAGTCAATTATAAGATTTTAAACAGTTTACCATACTTTTGTTCAAATAACAGACCATAATTTTGAAAATATTCATGCGATTAAAATTATGCTAGTAGATGTACTAGACAACACTATATAGACAAAATTTTATAGAAGAATGATGACAATATTTTTAGTTATGATTTTTGAAGTGAGTTAATTTTGTGTAAGTAATCAATTCTGAGAAAATGCCTTTAAACGTTAAATTAGTATATTTTTACTATAAACTGACTAACTTCTGCTCTAAAACATGGTAGGAACAAAAACAAAGCAGTTTTAGAATTGTAAAAAGTTGTACTTTCGAATAAAATAATAAACACAAAATCGATAATTTTCGCGAAAGTACTCATTTTCAATGTAGCGGGAAGGAGTACACACTAGTCATGAGAAGAAACGAAAACGCTAATGTTAAGTCTATGGTAACATTATTTTCAAATTTCTCGCTTGGATTTTAGTATTTTTGAATGACTATTATTTCTTTCTTTCTTTCTTTTTTTTTTTTTTTTTTTTTTTTTTTTTTTGCATAGGATAGCTAGGGTCTATCTCTAACCGAACTAGTTTTTACTTTTTCGACCACACGTGACACCCTTTTTCGACACCCAAATTGCCAGTCCAGTTGAATCTCTTGCCAGTGTGATCTATCATATATTGGGCAGACTTAAACGTGCTCTTAGATTTCGTTTAAAAGAGCATGAAGGTTATGTTAAAAATCAGGAGCTTAAACGTTCTTCTATTGCTCAACATTGTTGGTCTTTTCAACATTGGTTCAATTTTTCCCCAGCCATCATTATCCAGAAATGTTTTTTAACCTTGATCTTGATTTTTGGAAAGCTTACCACATCATTAAAAATTCTCACTGTTTAGACAACGACTTCTCTAATATTCCTTATTTTCCAAGTATTTGGAAAGCATTAATTTAAATTTCCCCTTTTTGGTTTCTTTTTCTCTCATTCTCCGGTAGATGTCGCTACTTGTCCACTCAGTCGTTTCATCTGCTTCTGTCTCATTGGTTGTTTTTGGCGCATTCGCTATCCGTATCGGGTATATAAGCCGGGCGCGTCTCTGTCATTTTGCTCACCCTTGCTCTTTTTAGCACGCTGTGTCTTGCTCTATACCTCACTTAAGAAGAAACTCGCTAGTAGATTCGAAACAGCTGTTTGCTGCTTTTCACGTATTATTTGTGCGTTTTTAAACGTTGGTTTTCTGCTTTTTAAAAGAAAATAATTAAAACAAAATTAGACATTGATAACGATATCATTTTGATAACGATATCATTAGGGAAGAGGGGGGGGTCTTGAGATGATAACGCATCATATCGTACGGGGGGGGGGGTGTCCAAAATTTCTAAAAATTAATAACGTTATAGGGTAAAAGTACCAATAGTCGGCCACTTAAGCGCTTTCTTTTAGCATATAGCTCAAAGCAGGATTTTAAAAAGCAATACAGCATTTTTAACAGTGACACATGTTATACTTTTATTTTACTGTTTCAGCAATTGTTTTTTAAAAAACTGATTATAGTTTTTATTTATAAAAAGTTAAACTTAAAAGGAACAAAGTCGCTAGTAGTCGGCCACTCAATTCCAGTGTTCGGCCATCACTGGACCAGTTGTCGGTCCCTTAAATGCTTAAATGTAATGTCCCTTAAATGTAAATAACTTAAAGTATAATTTTTATAAACAGAACAACATTTTAACTATAAAATGTGTTAATTTATACTTTTCTTATAATGTTTCAGTAATAATTTAAAATATTATAATAGTTTTTAACACTTTCCAACATAGTTTAAAAGTGTTTGTGAATTTGGATTGTCTGCAGTCTGTTCGAGCTCTAACACTCGTAAATATACTCGAATCTCCCTGAATTTTTTGTATGTTATGGACGTTAACAATAGAACGATGATCGCTATTGAAAATAAAGTGCGTAGAATTTATAGTTCATCTACAGGGACAGTCAAAAATATTCCGATACGTTATGCTCAATGCGAAAAAATTGCTTCAAGTTTATTTTAATGATGTTGGTCATTTCAAACATAATGAAATTGATATGCCCTAAACTATGCATTTTGGACAATATGGGGTCCAAAGTACTCATTATTCATTTATAGGGCCACGCAAAAGAATTCCTTTACATAATAGTGTCAGGGGAAAAACGGTTTGCAGCGTATTTTAGTTCTGTTACACTATTTCAAATATAATGAAACTGATATACATTACTGAGGCTTACTACAATATACTTGTTGTATAACATGATATGCATGGCATTTATCGTTCATTTACAGGAACTCACAAAAAATTCGGATACAGTACTGTATCCTTCTATTAGCGATAACTGCTGGAAGTGTGATTTCGTTTAAGACATGCGTTTTTAAGTTTAATTAAATCTTTGCTTAGTATGCGGTCTTTATAACTGATATAGATCATATACAAGGCTACACAAAAGAGTTTGTAAGCTTTGCGGAGTATCAGCGTGAATGGCTTAAAGGATGCTTTTAATTGAGTTATGCTGTTTCAAGCTGAAATATATTTAGTATACTAAGAGATGTTTGTATAATATAAATAAAATCATATGCAGAGCCACGCAAAGAACTGATGACCTCCCTGGGATAATAATGTGTGGAAATGTTATTTCAGTAGTTTAAACCACATTTTAGACTGAATAAAATGTTAGCTAAATATGTGCGGAATATAAAAATATGTTGGTAATATACAGAGCTGTACAAAATAATTCAAGCATGTTTCCGTATAGTGGCAGAAATTGCTGAAGGTGAATTGTCAATCTGTTATGCATTTTCTTACTATACTAAGTTTTATCATACTATGTATAGAATAATATACAATTTTTTAGATTAAATACAGGACTGGACAAAAGAATTGGACTACTTTTGGTTAGGGACCGTAATCTGGTTTTCAAAAGTATTATGCCACGGTAGGTAAAATGCTTGCTTTTTTTACAGTATTAAGCACCTAAATTTCGTTAAAGAATTCTGCAAGTCATGGGAAGTGCTTTTGTAATCTATTCTTGATGCATGATTTTTCACTCCTGTTTCTTATGGAAAGTAAAGTTAAAAGTACAAAATTATCTAGTAGTCGGCCTTTCAAATTTTGTATTTAGCCATCGTAGACTAGGCGGCGGGAAGAGAAAAAAAAATATTACGTCATCTTGTTTCAAAATGAAATTATGATGTAGGACAATATTATTAACAGAACATAAATGACTGATCTGTCGATGCATATCTTGGTATGATATTAGCAGCAGGGAGCACCAAATCGCCATTTTAGCGTTATTATCATGTCATCGAGTTTCGGGTTGAAATTTTAATATGTTGCATATGTCGACTAATACAATGCAAATATTTCACTTTGCTTTGGGATTTAGTGGTTAGATATGAGCAGAAAAGCGGTACCAATTCTTCGTTTTGGCGGTACTATCTCATCATCGAGTCTCGAAATGTAATTTTAATAAGTTATATATATCGAATAGTACATTACAAATATTGCAATCTGCCTCGTAATATCGTTGAACGATATGAGCAGAATGAGGCGCCAATTCTTATTTTGGCGGTACTATCTGGTCATCGAATTTTGAAATGAAATTTTAATATGTCTCTTTCGATTAATACGATTTAACTATTTCAGTCTGCTCGTGGTATATGAGTGCAATTCGAGCATAACGGGTTGCCAACTCATTATTTTGGCGGTACTATTTCGTTTTCAATTTTGAGCATGAAATGTTAATGATTAAAGTTACAGATTACTATATTACAAACGCTTCAGTCTGTTTCGTGATATCTCGATAAGATATGAGCCAATTCTTTCTTTTAGTTGTACTATCGCGTTATCGAATTTCGGAATGAAATTTTAATATGTTGCATATTTAGATTAGTATAGCAAAAATATTACTATCTGCTTCGTGATATCTTGGTACAATACGATCAGAATAGGGCGTCAATTCGTCATTCTGGCAGTATTAACAGATCGAGTTTCGATGCGAAATTTTAACATGCCATAGACATCGATTATTGATATTCGTGTAATGTATATTTTAAAGTGCCAGTTCCTTTGAAAATTTCCATTTTTTTAAATTTAAGTTCTATATAGGCAGAAGATGGAATTTCAAAAAACCCAATAGTTAACCCTCTAGTTAATATTATTGCTGACTATTGAGTTAATCAACCAGATAATAAGTTTTATTTTATATTGTTGAAAAGCTATCACAATCCGTGGCTTTGTGGTTATTGAAATATGGCAAATGATATTTGTGTGCCTAATAACATTAGGGAGAAATTATATGTGTGTGCCTATTAAAATAAGGAAGAAGTTATATTTCCGCAGAAAGTTTAAATATTATTTAGTAAAACGCAATTTGTTGAAATTTCATCCTAATAACGCTTTAGATGATTGAGAGAAACATTTCACCCCTTTAAATTTCGAATATCTTATAACCTACTTTGTGAGAGCATTTATGTCTAAAAGTAAAACCTATCAAAAATTTCAAGTCTCTGGCAATAGCCCTCGCAATTCCCAAATAAATTATCGTTTTAAGTATGCTTTCCGCATATTTCACACATTAAAATTTCCATATTCAAAAAACCTGTTCTGTGCGAGTAAGCAACAGCTATCTCGTGTTTCAATCCAATATTTAAATTACTTTTACTTCTATCCCTAACAAATATAACGTTTTTTGATTAATTTATTTTTTTTAATTTCAAATTTATCATAAGTATTATGCGCAAACATTTACGTTTTATAAATAACTTATTTAATATTTCAAGTCTTTATCCTTAACATTTTGATATTAATCATAATTTTCAACGTTTTTAGAATGTTTTCTACTCATTTCAGCCTTTTATATTTTGCTTTTTTTTAGATACCGTTTTCTGTGGGCACTCATCTCTTTAAAAAACACCATGTCAAGTTTCAAATATCTAACACTCTCAGTATTACAAAAAAGGGATATTTTAGAACGTGTTTTGCTTCTGCAGAGACTGTCACCATCATTTTTTTCACTTTTACTTTTAAAATTGATTCGGCGGTTCCAAAGATTTTCTCCTACAAATAAACAAACAAACGTTTCTTCTTTATAACATTAGTATATTAGAAGGCTTCATGCTGATCGATTTTCCCAAACGAAATATATCAGTGAATTTAACCTTATAAATACAAGGGTGAATTCACAGTTTACATATTTTCCATCGCCGTCATTACAAATTTTAAAGCAAAATGAACCTTTGTCTGAAAGGTCATTGCGAATTGAAGTACACTATACGAATACCATTGCACTATTATATAAATTTGTCAGACAAAATTTTCGCTGTTAAGAATCATTGAACAATCATTGAGTTGATCATTTACAGTAAGATTAGTAAATAACGGTAGAGCGATATAATGCAATATACTAAAACATCTTTAAAACATTATCTAATTAACAATGAAAATCTCATCAAAATCGTCTAGTATTTTTTTAATGCTAATACTTCATAATTGAGATCACCTGATTGTAGAACTTTCCCCCGTGATGATATAATTAAGCAACGTAGGAGGATGTACAATAAACTAAAACATTTCCTGAAAAATTATTTAACTAACGATGCAAGTTCCATCGAAATCTATTCAGCAAAACTAAAGTTATAAGCGGCCGGAACGAAATTCCCATTTGCATTTTATATCAGGTATCCTGGGATATACACGCCAGGTTGGGTAATAACGCCAAGTGCTAATATTAGGCGTAGTTATGAAGGAATCCGGAAAAGTGGCACTACGGCTTCTGCGCTGAAAGGCTCTGAGTCATCTGAATTACAAATAACCGCTAAAAGTTAAGTTGTTGCATTTGTAGACCTTATCGCTGGAATAAGTTCGCAAGCTTATGCCTCAGCCTTGCTTTTTCTAGCACGCTGTTCCTTTTTCCCTATCTTGCACTGAAGAAGAATCTCGCTAGTAGATTCGAAACAGCTGTTTACTGCTTTTCATGTATTATTAGTGCATTTTAAACGTTGGTTTTTCTGCTTTTTAATATTGTTACACAAAGGTTTTATTTGCTATTTTTAAGCTCGTAAGAGTCAACGCCCGATCTGAACTTTGCTAAGTAAGTTCTGTAATGTGAAGACTATATATTTGTTAGGAAATACTTTGTTTATTACATAAATTTATAGTGTATTTCATGTACTTTCAGAATGTTGTGGGAGATTTTGGATGTATTCGCGCGGTAGCTTGTAGTTTAAAATATACTGCGCAAAATGCATACCGGGGTAATAACGCCATCCACTAGTGTTATTTCCCCGGTTGATTCTTTTCCGTGGCAGAACTACATTTTTTATTTGATTTTATACACGAGAGACCATTATTGTCATTGTTGAAAACTAAAAAAGATCGATAGAAATTTGTACGTCCTAAATACTGCTAATTTTTTCACGTCAGAAGAATAAAATATCATATGATTATTACTGCATCCTGATATCGCAATTAATGGTAAGTAAAAGCAATTTGTCAATTTCTAAAGCTGTAGAGTTTGTATCTTTAGAATTGAACAATTTACATGCCATTATTCCATCTTATTTTATAGTTTTGTTTGCACGGCGTTATTACCCACCAGTTGGGTAATAACGCCAAATAGCATTGGTTAAGAAATCACTCCACTACATTTTATGAATAGATATCATCTAAAATAGTCTTTCTTATATACATAATCAATAAGTTGCTGTATCAAATCCTATATTTTTTTGGGGAAAAAATCTAAAACTAAACCGTAAAAATGGGTAGAACTTTAACGTGGTGCCCCAAGACACCTTATATATAGTGTGCATAAAATAAAATGCAAGTAAAAGGCTATATAAATCTCAAATTGTGAAAATCAAATTACAAAAAAAAAATCAAATTATTAAAAATAGACTCAAAAAAGTGAAATGGGCTTTTAGCCAGTAGTCAACTGTGGTGGCCAATTACTGAACATGTAAGTAAATATAATACCCAATAGTCGACCACATTAAAATTAATTAGTACAAACACTCTTATTTAATTTTGTGAAAAACATTAGTTTATTAAACTTTTTAATAGTGCAGTCTTAAAATTTTAGAAAAAAAAAATTAATACTAGTCTTTTAAAAATTTTGCCATCGGTTAACAAAAAAATAACAAAAACGGTTATTTCACCGCAACCAAATAAAAGATGGCTGATTACTTATGCAATAAAAATACCCACAATTTTTTGCTGATGGCTTATGACGTATAAAGGATAGCTACATATAGGGGGATTGTAATGTTTCATTTGAAATCCAAAATAAGCTATTCGTATTGTATCTCAAAGTGGCCGACTACTGGGGGGGGGGGGGCGACTATGGGTGCACTTACCCTATATCTGATGTTATGGCACCTCGAAAGAATTTTTTATTATTTTGTTTAGATATTTTTTATGCAATTTTTAGAATCTTTTCGCGTTCTGCGGCGATTTTTCCATTTTAGAACCATGTTTCAAGTTTTTAGCCTAATTTAGAAAATTTTCTCCTTTTTGCCACAAATATTATTCGAAATGTGAACAGCTGTTTTTGAAATTTTCATAGATGTGTTTACAATTTTTAGTTTTTTTTTTTTTTTTTTTTTTTTTTTTTTTTTTTTTTTTACGTTCCGAAGAGATTTTTTTTACATTCATAAAAGGAATGTGGTTTCAAAGTTTAGCCTAAAATATAGTAAATTTGGTTTTCTGCTATTTTTTACTATTTTATGCATTTTGAGTGTTTTTCTCAAGCTTCGCGGCAATTTTTTTACTTTTTTTTTCTGAAACTGGAAGAACTCTTCGTTAGATTTTGTTATTGATGTGATTAAATTGAACTGAAGAATGATAAATATGTTCCTAAAGCAACGTCGACGACAATGCTGAAAATTTAAATTTAGGAAACAACAATAATTCAAGATTCGTTATTTGATTCGAGAAGGGCGCTGGTGTAGTCCGCATGGCTGCACTCTGCCAAAGGAA
Source organism: Maratus speciosus (assembly GCA_963932465.1). NCBI lineage: Eukaryota > Metazoa > Arthropoda > Arachnida > Araneae > Salticidae > Maratus > Maratus speciosus. The sequence continues at coordinate 670,435,837 of OZ010786.1, read as the reverse complement.
ATGGGGTCATAAACCTCATGTTCGTTTAATTCGAGGTTCATTTGAACAAAACAGATGGGCTAGTTTATTTTATAAAAATTGAAACTGAAAAAAATTTAAAAAAAAACACTTTCAGACATTTATTTTTATTAGAAATGCGATTTCGTTCCCTCCAAAAAATTATATTAATCGCATTGACAAAATATACATGAATATTTATATTATATTTAATTATATTTCATTTTTTGACTGGAAAAAAATGACATAAAGCTTTTGAAATGACCTATTTAATTAGAACAGACACGTTACATTTACGTATACGTTATACATCTGCAATACTTAATATCAGCGTCTTAAAGGTTTACATTAAGGCACATAGACATATCCTTTCGTCGATATTAACGTCATCTATGAATACCGGCAAAAGTTACTTGTAATTGGCTAATTCCGTTTCTGGAACGAATGACATATTTACCGTGGAAGAGTTCCATATGTTGTTTTGGTTTTCTTGGCGAGCTTTTTTTGGCGATAAATGCATCAATATGGTTGTTACGATATAATATAATGTTATATTTTAAATTGGCTTATATAATAAATATATAAAACATGAGCTATATAAAATTTAAAAATATATATATCAGAATATAGTATTATTTTATGAAAGAGGAACCAGATTGACTGAGTTTGCTGAATGTGAACAGATCATGATCATATCATGAATTCATTTTTCAAGAAAAAGCCACAAAGAAAATTGGCATGGCGTTGTGCAAATGGCTCAACAAGTGAAATAGACTACATCTTAACAAACAAAAAGCATCTTATTCAGGATTGCAGCGTTCTCAATAACTTCAATACAGGAAGCGATCACAGGTTGGTTAGATGCAAACTGCTGTTAAATACTAAAGTGGAAAGAATGAAGCTTTTTCAACAATCAAAGAAATCAATCGATACAATAAATCTCCTGAAACATAAAGAAGAATTCCATTTGGAACTTAAAAACCGTTTCCAATTACTTCAATCAACTTTAGAAGAAGAGCAAGATGTTACAGTAGTGAACAAGAAACTAACCAATACTCTACAAGATAATGCAAAGAAGATAGCCTGCGATGCGCAAGTAAAGCAGACAAAGAAAATAACAGAAGAAACAAGAAGATTGATGAAGAAACGCAGAGAATTTAAAATGAAGAAAAATGATCCTAAATCAAGAGTTGAATATGCTGAATTATGTAAAACGGTAAGAAAATGTGTTACAGAAGATATCAGAAAATTTAACTGTGATCTTGTCAAGAAAGTTCTAGAAGATAACAAAAGTTTAAAATTCGCTAGGCGCAAACTATGTGTTGGAAGAAAAGGTATTTTTGCACTAAATAGGGCAGATGGAACAATCACCAAAATCAATAAAGAAATTGTACACACTGTCGAAAAATTCTATAACGAGCTATATAAATGTAAAGATCAAAGGGAAATAAACCTATGTGATCCACGAGAAAACTTAACCGAAACGATAATCCCAGTGATGACCAACGAAGTTTTACAAGCCATTAGATTTATGAAAAAAGGTAAATGCCAAAAAAAAGGCCCTGCCGAAGATGGAATTACAATTGACCTTATCAAAGAAGCAGGAGAAGAATTTGCAAAAATGCTATCCTTACTGTTTTCCAAATGTCTCAAGAAGTCAGATGTACCAGAAGATCGGAATAATGCTGTGATGGTGCTACTTTACAAGAAAGGAGAGAAGGAAAACATTAAAAACTACCGTTCGATCAGCTTACTATCAGTGATTTATAAAATTTTCACCAAAGTTTTAACGACAAGACTTGAATCAGCTCTGGACTCAGCTCAACATACAGAACAGGCAGGATTCCGAAGTGGATTCAGCACAATGGATCATATCGAAACGGTAAGGGAACTCATAGAAAAACATAAGGAATATAATTTACCTCTCTGCCTTGCCTTTATTGATTATGAAAAAGCATTTGATTCAGTCTATACATCAGCAGTGGTAGAATCTCTGGAGGACATTGGTATAGAGAAACGTTACATCAATATCATAAAGAAGATTTACAAGAAAGCAACAGCAACCATCCGCTTGGACAAAAGAAAAGCAAAGAAAATAACAGAAGAAAGCGGGATAAGACACGGACACAATATTTCGCCTAAGCTTTTTACTGCTGTCTTAGAAAATATTCTCAAGAAGCTGAATTGGGAAAACAAAGGGATTAGAATAAATGGGGAATATTTAAGTCATCTCCGATTCGCTGACGACATTTTAATTTTCAGTTACAGCCCTGAAGAATTGGAAAATATGCTAAAAGGTTTGGCAGAAGCTAGCATTAATGTGAGATTAAAAATAAACTTGGAAAAGACTATGGTAATGTTCAATTCATTTGCATCAAAAAAGAAAATCGTCTACAACAACACTGAAATTAAAGAAGTGCAAAGTTGTGTGTATCTTGGGCAGGAAATATCATTGGATAATAGTATCATCAATGAAATCAATAAAAAAATAAGAAATGGATAGAGTGCTTTTGGGAAGAGCAGTGTTATTCTGAAGAGTAACATGCCTCTTTGTTTGAAAAGAAAGTTGTTCAACCAATGTGTTTTGCCCGTACTAACTTATGGAGCAGAAACATGGACGCTAACAAAACGGATGGTACAAAGATTACAAACAACATAGAGAAGTATGGAAAGATGTATGCTATGTATAACTAGAAGAGACAGAAAAAGAATAACCTGCATAAGAAGTCAGTCGAAAGTTTTTGACATCATTGAAAGAATTAACCGGCTAAAATGGAAATGGGCTGGGCACATTGCAAGAAGACAAGACAATAGATGGAGCACAAACACCCTACAGTGGTATCCCAGAGATGTAAAACGGCCAAGAAGACGACCTCAAGTAAGATGGAGTGATGAAATCAGAAAAGTAGCCGGTTTTAATTGGATGACTAAAGCACTAGACAGGAAACAGTGGAAAAATCTGGGGGAGACCTATATCCAACAGTGGATTGAAATCAGTTGTTGTTGTTGTTGATGATGATATAGTATTGATTTATAGGTGTATATATTATGTATTTATGTATGTATATCTCTCTATATATAATTACATGCATAATATAAGTATCCTTCTATATATAAAAAAAGTAACGGTTTGGAAATGGACCAATAAAAATCTACGTAGATCTTCCCGGTACACTCCTAGATCGGCATCCATATTTCTTGTGACCTTCGTCGTGACCTCTTTCTTCGTTAATATTAAGAAAACTGTTTCACACAAAAATATGAAAATTGGTGCTATTATAGAGAAATGTCTGATAAACACGCTGATGCAGACAGTTTTTAAATCGGATAATCATTTTAAGATTTATTTCATGTTAAAATTGGTAAAAATCGTTTCATTAAAAAAAAGTTATATGAGCAAAAACTATACATACGAATGTAAACATTTTTACACCATTTAAAAGTTTAGAAGTCCTCGGTGTACAGACCGCATTTATTTTTTTTTATTTGACTCATTTTTTGAGGATTTATCTCCATTTTAACCCATTTGTGCCTAGCGTCCCATTATTAGAACGTTTCAAATTTTCACGAATAAGTATATTTTTCTTCTCCTTTATAACATGAAAATTGTATGAAATAATTATTTATAAATGTCTTTATCTATTACCGAGAGATGACAGCATTAGGTGGATATTTATTTGTTTAAATGAAGCCTTTTTTCGGTGTTTATAAATTTTAAATTTTTCAAGATGGCGAAACGTAAAAAGTAAGTTTATTTGTATTTTTTCTATGAAGGATCCAAAATCGCATGTCATAATCTTAGCTTGTAGACTTTTCTTAAACACGTATTGTTTTAAATTGCGAAATTAAATGTTCAAGCCTTTTTTTATGCATTTTTGTAACGTTCAAAATATAGGGTTTTAGGCACAAATGGGCACATATTTTTGTTGGACATTTAGGAGACAGTTACATATGTAATCTCCTTTTGAAGATATTTATGAAATAAATTGTTTTTAAGTGAGCAATACGATTATTCTTATTTTATTATTAATAATAGTTCTAACGTTATTAGTCTCTGTAAAGAAATAAATATATTTTTTTGTAGTTCATAAAAATATTAATTATAGTACATAATATACAATTTAAAAACTTTTAAAATATAAATATAGACAAAACATATAATTATGCATATTATGCTACTAGAAATACTCATATAAAAATTTTTATTTACATTTTATTAAATAAATACAAAAAAATTAAGTGTAATTTTTTTTAGTATTTTTCGAGTTCATTTAGCAATATTTTAAAGTGATTTTACCAAAACTTTTGAGAAAACCAAAATTCAGGCACAAATGGGTTAAATTCAAACTTGCAGCATTTCGAGAGATATTTTTTACATATTTTAGAAAAGCGTATTATTTTAAACTGTTGCTAATTTTTAAAAAAGCGCAGAGAATAATATTTCTTTTAAATTAAAAATTTATTTACACGTGGCTATTATATCAGAAAAAAACTTTCAAATGAGAATTAATTTATTGCGCGTTAAAACAGGAAAATATTGAAAATTACGTCATAAAAACTATAGTTACGCATGAATTTTAAAAAAGAAAGAAAATTTTTAAATAATAAATTCATTATTAAGCGTTAAAAGTCGCAAACGTAGGAAATTTACGTCATATTTAAAAAGGCCAAATAATTGACAGTTGGCAAAACAGTTTCCTTCTATATATAAAAAAAAGTAACGGTTTGGGAATGGACCAATGAAAATCTGCGTAGATCTTCCTGCTACACCGGCATCCAGATTTTTTGTGACGGGGGGTCTTTCTTCGTTAATATTAAGAAAACTGTTTCATACTAAAATATGAAAATTGGTGATATTATACGGAAACGTTTGACAAACACGCTGATGCAGACAGTTTTTAAATCGAATAATTATTTTAAGAGATATTTAATGTTAAAGTGGGTCAAAATCGTTCCATTAAAAAAGTTTTATAGAAGCAAAAAGTATGCATTGGAATTAAAACATTTTTAGACCATTTTATGCATTAGAAGTTTCTACATTGCAGACTGCATTTATTTTTTTAATTTGACTCATTCTTTGAGGATTTATTTCCCATTTAAATTCAAATTTCCAGCACTTCAAGAGATATTTTTTTACATATTTTAGAAAAGGATATTATTTTAAACTGTTGCCAATTGCAAAAACAGCGCAGAGAATAATATTTCCTTCAAGTTAAAAATTTATTTACACGTGGCTGTTATAAACAGAAAAAAACTTTCAAATAAGAATTAAATGATTACGTGTTAAAAATCAGGAAAATATTGAAAATGATGCAATAAAAATTATAGTTATACGTTAATTTTAAAAGAGAAAGAAAAATTTTAAATAATAAATTCATTATTATGCTTTAAAAGGCGTAAATGGAGGAAATTACGTCATATTACGTCAAATAATTAACAGTTGGCAACACAGTTTAAATTAAAAAATATATTTGCGCGAGACATTTATTTCATATTTTGAGATAATCTTTTCAACTATTATCCTAAATGCTAAGACAAAGAGAAAGAAAACTATGGTGAAAATTACGTCAGATTTAAAACGATACATTTCAAATGTCTTATTTAAAAGAACTTTCTTATAGCGTTCTTACAAAATACCGTGAGACAAAGACTCTGTTTACTTAATTTTACATTAGCTTATTTTCTTATTTTTAACTTTTTTTTTTTTTTTTTTTTTTTTTTTTTTTTTTTTATCAAAGACGAAAACAGTCATTGTATCTCTTAACAGCGGCTGATTTGAACTTAAAATCTCAAATCAAAGGAAAATGAATGAAAGCCTGTTTCTAGGGAGATCGCCACTGTTTTTTACATTATAATTCAATCTATTTAAAGCCGATGAAATTAGTGCGCTTTTAGAATCTGGGGTGCCTGAACGGCGGTTGGCGAGCGTAGCTCGTAGGGGGCAAAGCCCCTAGTAATATAAATAAAAATAATAAATTAAAATATATAATCATTGTTTAACGTCTGATATACGATTTAAAAATAAAAAATATATTACAATTCATCAGACAGACAAAGGAAAATTACATAAATACATTTAATACAATTAAAAAGCAAACGTTTCGAGCTACATTTTAGCCCCTTATCAGTGCAATAAATAACATTCAAATGACCAAAACACTATATATATCATGTTTACAGTTAAAATTTTTAGCAGTTAAAATTAAAGAAAGTATATAAAATATCAAAGCAATGCTGTGTATTCAGGTTTTGCACATGATTCATTAATCGGCGAAGTTTGCTTACGAGTGAACACACCTTCCAGAAAAAGTCCACTTTTAATATTACTGCAACCGGATCTGATAACTGTCATATTTGCGAAATCTGGGATATGGTCGGTATCTAAAGAATGCTGTACAATTTTAGACTGCAGGCTTCCAGATTTATAGGCACGTTTATACCTCAACGAGGCGAATAGCGAAGTACGACCAGTTTCGCTAATATATACATAGTATATAATGGCGTATTTTCATACACATGTTATCATATGTATTTTCATATACACTATATGGCCAAAGGTGACCGGTCACTTGCGATTTTAGACATTTTGTTAAATATCTAGAAAAATACATGATGAATTAACCTGCAACGGCAAGTGTGTAAACAGTATAGTATAGGTCATATATTTCCGTGAAGATTTTTTTCCGAAACCCCATAGGGGACCGACAATAAATTGAAAAAGAACGAATATCTTTTGGATAACCCTGTAAAAACTAATGTAGCTAAAGCATTCAAACTCGAGATTGTTAATAAGTGGCTTATTTTAATATACTGTGTTCATTTTTATGAGGATAGCATGTATACTCGTAGAGAAACTAAGGTTTTTATACAAATAGTCCAAAATTTCGCCAAGTTATTTGCTTATAATTTGCAGAGTTCTTAATATAAAAAAAAATTCTTTTCAGAAAATATGATAAACAACATTATACACAACACTCTGCAATCAGAATTAAAAAATAATAATAATTGGATGAAAAATGAGCAGGTTTACTAAAAAATGTTTTACTGCGCATGCACGAATGCAATCAAAATAGAATATGCATAATGTGTTAGCTAAGTATATAAAACAACTTTTGTGAAAGTCTCAAAATCATAGCTTGAAATTTCTGAAAATTATCGTTGATAGAATAAGCTCGAAATCCGCTGTTCCCAAAAAGAAACAAAAAGATGAGGGGTTGTATCAAATACCTGTTGATTAGTGCTAAGATAGCGTACACAATATTGCACGTACTACTATATTTGGATACAACCCCTCATCTTTTTGCTTCTTTTTGGTAACAACGGATTTCGAGCTTATTCTATCGACGATAAGTTTCAGAATTTTCAAGCTATGATTCTGAGACTTTCACCAAAGTTGCTCTATATACCTAGCTAATACATTATGTACATTATATTTTGATTGCATTCGCGCATGCGCAGTGAAATATGTTTTAGTAAACCTGCTCATTTTCCCTCCAATTTTTATTATTTTTTAATTCTGATTGCAGAGTATTGTGTACAATGTTGTTTGTCATAGTTTCTGAAAAGAATTTTTTTTTTTTATATTAAGAACTCTGCAAATTATAAGTAAAAAACTTGGCGAATTTGCGACTGTTTTTATAAAAACTCTAATTTCTCTACGAGTATAGATGATATCCTCATAAAAATGAACACAATATATTATAATAAGCCACTTATTAATAATCTCGAGTTTGAACGCTTTTGCTACATTTGTTTTTACAGGGTTATCCAAAAGATATTCGTTCTTTTTCAATTTGTTGACGGTCCCCTATGGGGTTTCGGGAAAAAAATCTTCGCGGAAGTATACGACCTATACTATATTGTTTACACACAACAGTTTCAGGTTAATTCCTCATGCAATTTTATGGATATTTAACAAAACGTCTAAAATTGCAAATGACCGGTCACCTTTGGCCATATAGTGTACATAGGCAATACAAAGTATATATTGGCGAAACTGGTCGTACTTGCGCCATTCGCCTTGCCGAGCATAAACGTGCCTACAAATCTGGAAGCCTACAGTCTAAAATTGTACAGCATTCTTTAGATACCGACCTAAATCCCAGATTTAGCAAATATGACAGTTATCAGAGCTGGTTGCAATAATATTAAAAGTAGAGTTTTTCTAGAAGGTGTGTTCACTCGTAAGCAAACTTCGCCGATTAATTAATCATGTGCACTTCCACCTGAATACACACCATTGCTCTGATATTTTTTATACTTTCTTTAATTTTAACTGCTAATAATTCTGGTCATTTGAATGTTATTTATTGCACTGATGAGGGGCTTAAATTTAACTCGAAACGTTTGCTTTTTAATTGTATTAAATGTATTTATCTAATTTTTACTTGTCTGTCTGATGAATTATAATATATTTTTTATTTTTAAAAATAATACATATTTATGTAAACATCGTATTTACTTTTTTAACATATGGCATACCTATATAATATTTATTAAATAAATGTACATTTTTAAATATTTAAAAACAATGGTTTGCAGCCGATTTCAAAAATTTGGTAAGATGATAAAACGGCATTTTGGCGCCATTATGGATTCCTTCGCCAATTCTGCCAACCAGAATAGGATAAGGAACTCTTCCCCTTTACCAGGTCTTTTGAGTGACTACGCATAAGAAAAACTACATAACTATTTTATTTCATTAATGGCTACAATGTGTTAAATAAAAAACATGAAAACAGTAAAAAAGGTTTAATAAACTGTCTGCATGTTTTAACTTCACTGTAGCCTTTATCAAGGCAAACTTTTCTCTTGATAAAGGCTTCATTGAAGCTTGTATATGTAGATAAGTTATTAGAATTTCTTACTCTTTTCCTGGTTTTTAATTAACATTTTTAAGCAATTAATGAAGTATATATTAGTTCTTGTTGTTGTGATTTGTTGTGTAATTTTTGTCTACAAGTATACTCACATACTCACATACTTTTTTGTCAAGTATATGTTTAAAACAAAAAAAAGCATTTTGAACAAACTTGACATGTAATTTTTGAAATGACCTATTTAATTGTGATAGGCACGTTATATTTACATATCTTTTTATCATTGCAGGTAGTCTTGATGCTCTAATTTCCGCGAGGAGCTACATCAACGAGGAAAGTTCATGAAACTGTTTTTAATTACAAGTACCCTGGTGAAAATTTTGTTTCTTGCTAAGGTTCGCTAATGCTGCGTTGTCAATGAACTAACTGGAGCAAGAATGTGTTATTGAAGCAAAATAATGCTGAAGTCTCACAAAAATTCTGTGCAAATATTTCTCTCTCTAATATATGCATTTAACTAAACGTGCATTTAATGTATAATTAATATTTATTCAAATAGTGCGTCTTATGCTAAAAACAGAGCTCTGTAATTTTATGGTCAAGAGAAGAAACTAATTTATATTGATGCAGACAAAACGAACCTGAAAATGTGCATCTCAAATAAGAATATATTCCTGCAAAGGTTGCATAAAATATGTACCTAAATATAGTTATTTAAGAAAATTTCAGTGAAAGTTTACGTCGTATTAAGAGACTTATATTCATCTCAAATGTCAGATTTCCCGCCATTCTCAAAGAGTATGGAAACCAAAATTTAACCATCTTTAATATCGTTTTGCAGTAGTTAATGAAGAAGATTTAAAACTTAATTTAGGTAGTTACATGTTATTTAGGATTATCCTACTTTAGTGAAATCGCAATCGAAAAGTGCTAGAATCTCTTGCATCAAAGATACATGTATTGTTACCTTATACTATAAACTTTCAGAAATTCTTTGTTGAATAAATTTGTATTTCAATTTACAGCACTTCGTTAGAAACAAAACAGATGAAGTGATTTATAAAGACGAAAATCCTCAAAATACATTTAATTAAAGAAAATATTTTGATAAATCATTTTCTAAAGAAATTGTAAAAAACTTGCATAACACAGAGGATTATTTTACTGTTTCTGCACTTAATTAAATAGCTTATAAGCCACAGGTTGTTCTTTAAAAATATATTCACGGATATCAATTTAATCAATCAAAAAAACTGAGACTTCAACAATTAGCCATTTCTCGACATTATATGAAACAATAAATTTATGAGGTGTACACATCAGAAAATAAATTTTCAAAAAATTATATTTTAGAGAAAACGATTTATAAATGGCGATGTGTTATTGGAATTAGTCAAACTAAAAATAGCACAAACAAAACTGTTCACGGAAGGAAAAGCTGTTTCGATAGCTTCTAACTACAGTATGATTGGTGTAAAAACTGTTTCAGTAGTTTCTAACTGGAGCATGAGAGAAATAAAAATTTTCCTTACCCTCCTCTTTCTTTCGATAGCTTTTAATTGCAGTATGAGTGGAGGAAAATCTTTTTCGAAACCTTCTAACTACAGTATGATTGAAATGAAAGCTGTTTCGATAGCTCCGACGTACAGTATGGGTGAAAGAAAAGCTATTTCAGTGGATTCTAACTACAGCATGAGTGAAATGAAAGCTGTTTCGATAGCTTCGATGTACAGTATGGGTGAAAGAAAAGCTATTTCAATGGATTCTAACTACAGTATGAGTGCGGACGATGTTAAAAGGCTTGCTCGCCGCAAAAGACGTGTCCCTTTTGCAAACGAGTCTAAAAAGGAAAGGTGCAAGTATCTCCAAATTGATTCCTTAAATCAAGAACATGATGCTAATATTAATAGTGTCATCGCTGGTCTTTCTAGCTCTGTTAGCATATTTGGCGTGCCAGTGGGCGCAATTGCAGCAATACCTTCTACCGGGATTGCAATACACGCTTATGAAAAAAAACTTGATGCAGACATTAATTATATCGAGCAGCAATGCGACGAAATTCCTTTCGACGAAATAAAAGAAATTTTAGGAGAGAGATTTTAGCAGGTAGACAAATCTTTAGATAGAAATTACGGCGCCGTCAAGAGAAACTTGGAGGAAATTCGTAGAAATTACCAGGCCATTAAACACGTTAAAGATAAGGTGGAGAAAAACCTCGTCGCTATACAATCAGGTTTCACAACGCTAAATAATAATATAAAAAAAACAAGAACAGAAGAAGTCACTTCGAAATTGATCACGTTCATTGAGCTTTTTGCAGCAAAACAATCTGCACTTAAATATCTGCCACCTGAAGATCTCGCCAACGAATTGAAGAAAGAGAACGGTATTCTACACCATTTACAAGCAACTAAACTGCCTCAACTGGAAAGCAGTCTACATGGACTTTTATACGACATTATTAATAGACAATTTGCTATTCCCAAGAATCCCAACGATGAGATAGCACTTGCCACACTTTCTCTATTATGCTTGGGAACAAACACTTATATTTCCATCTTATCATTTTTACTAAGTGGATATAATTATCTTGCAAATACTAGTTGTCAAGAAGGGGATATAGAGGCTTGTAACCAATACTTGTCTCTATCATTTAGAACGTTGAAAGACTTTACAAATTCCTTGAACGGATTTGACGATAGAAGTGGATTGATTGATAAAGTTGTTGATATACTTAATGAAGTGAAAACATTGGATTTTATCCAAAACGAAAATATTACAGTTGATATCATTTCGAGAAAAATTGAGAATTTCAAGCAAATAAAATCGGATCTTGTGGCAATGAATGATTTGCCTAATAATAAACGTAGTGAAAAGATCAAATATGAATTTAAGAAATCTGCAATACAGACTCCTTTTGGGAGATGGCAAAACATGAGAAAAGTAAGTTATGCCATTCAATATAAGGTTGATGGCATTTTTTTGCAAGTGGGTGATTTGTCAATCCCTTATACTGTGTACAGAAAAGCATGTCCAAAACTTAATATAGGAATTGCTCCGCCAGGAATAACCCGGCTTATTTATAGAAAGTTTGACACTGACAAACCCGAACTCGTGGGTATCGTTGAAGACAGTAACCAAACTGAATTTAGAGACATCCATCGGGATCTATACAATTCAGCTCGAGAGGCAAACGAAGAAATAGCGGTACAAAATCTAATTATATTGATCAATGATGGAGCTAACGTTGCCACCACTTTCGAAAAGCGAAGACAAACTGTTCACGCAGCAGCAGAAGCGGGTAATATAGAGACAGTGCAATATTTAGTGGAAAAGGGTGCTGACATAAATGCACAAGATGTCAATGGTTACACTCCTTTGCATATTGCTGCTGAGTCAGGTTACGAAAACTTCATTCAAGAGCTGATTACTCATGGAGCTGATGTCAATGCAATTTCGTACTTGAATCGAACAGCACTGCACGTGGCGGTGGAAAACGGTCACGTAAGTACTATTATAAGTTTATTACATACTGAAGTAATCAATACGAATGCTAAAGCTGCGGGTGGTTTCACCCCTCTGCATCTTGCAGTGTCTTCTACTAATATCGATGCTGTTGCCACTTTATCTTCGGATTCAAGGATCGATGTAAATGCCCTATCGCAAAAAAACCTTGCTCCCTTGCATTTAGCGGCTTTGGGTGGTTACGAAGAAGCAGTTGAAACTTTGTTGAGTAATAGTGAAATTGATGTTAATTTGGAATCGGAAGGGAATTTGACGGCTCTTCATTTAGTATCCATTACCGGAAATGTTATTCAAAGGCTTATTCGACACAACGAAACGGATATCAATGCATATTCGGAGGATGGCTGGACTGCACTCCACTTAGCTATTGCACTTAAAAAAGAAAATATTATTCGAACGCTACTCAGCACCAATGAAATCGAAATCAACGTCGAAGGTAAAGATGAGATGACGCCCTTACATATAGCTAGTACTACCGGACAAAATGTTGTTGTATTGGAATTATTACATAGAAATGCACAAATAGAGGCCTGTGAAAAGAGTGGTTACACGCCACTATATCTTGCTGCTAAAGAAGGCCATTTGGACACAGTGAAGCTCCTCCTTGAAAAGGGGGCGAAAGCTAACGTGCAAGGTAAAGATAAATTGACGCCCTTACATATAGCTAGTATTACCGGACAAAATGCTGTTGTATTGGAATTATTAGATAGAAATGCACAGATAGAGGCCCGTGAAAAGAGTGGTTACACGCCACTATATCTTGCTGCTAAAGAAGGCCATTTGGACACAGTGAAGCTCCTCCTTGAAAACGGTGCGGAAGCTAACGTGCAAGGTAAAGATAAGTTGACGCCCTTACATATAGCTAGTATTAGCGGGCAAAATGCTGTTGTGTCGGAATTGCTGAATAGAAATGCACAAATAGAGGCCAGTGAAAAGAGCGGTTACACGCCACTGTATCTTGCTGCTAAGGAAGGCCATTTGGACACAGTGAAGCTCCTCCTTGAAAAGGGGGCGAAAGCTGACGTTCAGGATAATACAGATGAGATTCCTTTAATGTTACTTGTCTGCAGTAAACACACAGATATTATGCGATATTTTATTGATAAAGAACTTTTTCAGTTTAACATTCATACTGATCTTAACAAACAAAGTCCGAGAACATTTTCTCCCTCTTACGAAATTCCGACTGCGAAAAAGCTTTATCCCAACTTTGAATCGTGGCCTGATCCTGTTTGGTTATACGTAAATGTAAAAAATGGAGATTGGCCTGCCCTTCGGCGAGATGCTTGGTGTAAGTCCTTTAGGTCGAACATAAATATTAATAACACTCTATTGCATTATGCAGCATATAAAGGTTGTTTGGAAACAGTAAAATACGTCGTCCAGGTTAAAAAGATCAACCTGCATGTTAGGAATAGCCGGGGCGAAACTCCATTACACTTAGCAGCGTCAGGTGGTAATTTAGAAATGGTAAAGTATCTTATTGATACAAAGGAGTTGTATTTTAACGCAAGAACTTATTGGAGTAATAATCAAAACACTCTGTTACATTATGCTGCTCGTGAGGGCCATTTAAACATAGTTAAATATCTTATTGATGATATAAAGGCAGATATAAATGTAAAGAATTTGTATAATGAAACCCCCTTGCATTTAGCTGCTTTCAATGGCAACACGCAAGTAGTTAAATATCTTATCGATGATAAAAAAAGCAGATTTAAATGTCAAGAACAGATATGGGGAAACTATCTTATTTTTTGCTGCTTTAAGTGGTAACTTAAATCTGGTTAAATATCTTATCGATGAAAAAAAAGCAGATTTAAATGTCAAGAACGAGTATTGGGAAACTATCTTATTTTTTGCTGCTCTAAGTGGTAACTTAGAGATGATTAAATATCTTATCAAGGACGTACAAGTGAACGTTAATGAAAAGAATGCAAAGGATAACACTCTTTTGCATTTTGCTGCGTACAGCGGTAACTTGGAGATCATTAAATATCTTATCGACGATAAACAAGTTAATTTCAATGTAAGAAATTGGAATGGTGAAACTCCCTTGCATTTTGCTACATTTAGCGGCAACTTAGAGGTAGTTAAATATCTTATCGAAGACAAAGAAGTAGATATTTATGAAAAGAATTCGATGCGTTATACTGCCTTGCATTTTGCTGCTTATGGTGGAAGCTTAGAGGTGGTTAAATATCTTATCGAAGACAAAGAAGTGGATATTTATGAAAAGAATTCGTGGGATAATACTGCCTTGCATTTTGCTGCCTATCGTGGCAACTTAGAGATAGTGAAATATTTGATTGATGTTAAGCAATCTGATTTCAATGTTCAAAATTCGAACGGCGAAACTCCTTTGCATTTAACTGTCATAAATGGTAACTTAGATGTGGTTAAGTACTTCGTAGGCACGAAAGGGGCTGATTTTAGTATAAGAACTGAAGATGAAAGTGAAACGCCTTTACAGTATGCTGTTCGTTATGATCACTTGAAGATAGTTCAGTACCTTATCGATGACAGACAGGCAGATCCCTTTATTAAGAATAGGTATCAAAAAACCCTCTTGCATCTAGTTGTTCTTAGTGATGACGACTTAGAGTTATTCAAATATCTCTTGACAAAACAGATTGATCCTAATGCTAAGGACATCGAGGGATATACTGTTTTGCAAGATGCTGTTAAATTTCATTCAAAGTTTCATTATGTTAAGTATCTTATTGATAGCAATGATATAGATCTTAATGTGATAGATAACGATGGTAATACTCTTTTGCATTTCGCTCTTTGCCAGTGGGACTTTCGGATTGTCGAATATCTCCTGGATACGAAACGGCTAGATCCTTATGCTAGAGACAAATTCGGGAACACTGCAGAAATGAAGGAGTGCCACCTGTCTGTTTGGAAAAAAAAAACGTCCACTAATCTAATAGTGATCTACTTTTCTAATAGTGATTTACTTTTTACTTTTTAATGCCATAAAAATAAAATATTTTCCTTTTAAGTTTAAAATGATATTTACCAGTACTTCAAAGAGTCTAATTTTCCCTGGAAAACGAACAAAACTCAATAATTGCATGTAAAATATTTTAAGCTTAATAATACATTTATATTAAACAAAAACATAATTTGAAGAACAAATTAAAAAAAAACATAATTTATTTCTATATTGTTTAAGCCCGAGAAGGGACGGATATTAAGATATTTCCTTCAATTAGTTCTACATTTAATGTTAAATTTTTGTAACAAATTAGTTAAGCCAATTGACGATTAAAACATGAAAATAAAATTCATACAATATGATACTTAAAACACCCTAAAAAATTAGATTCCGTTCAGATCAAATCGAAATAAATCTTAGACTTCATCCATTTTTAATTGAAAATATTTGTATTGCAGATTTTGTATTATGTTTATGACAATTGTGCATAAAATGATAAGATGCATGCAAAATACAAAATTTAAAAAAAAGTCTAAGATTTATTTAGATTTCATTTGAACGGAATCTAATTTTTTAGGGTGTTTTAAGTATCATATTGTATGAATTTTATTTTCATGTTTTAATCTTCAATTGGCTAAACTAATTTGTTACAAAAATTTAACATTAAATGTGGAACTAATTGAATGAAATATCTTAATATCTGTCCCTTCTCGGGCTTAAACAATGTAGGAAATAAATTATGTTTTTTTTAATTTGTTCTTCAAATTATGTTTTTGTTTAATATGTCAAGTTTTTTAATAACTACTGCACTCAGGTGAACTCATTTCAAAATTAATAGAGAGTATCATCATCAGGCTTTGATGCATGCGGTATTGCATCACAATGTGGGATGCAGTTTACCAATGTGTAATTCAAAATGTTTCCCCACTGTAGTAATGCAGGTTGCGGTAGTTTGGACAAAAACTTCTAATCTGAACGCAAAAATTCTATAATCAAAACATGAAAAATTAACTTCACTTAAATTTAGATACCCTATTTCCCACTCAGGAATGCTATGAATGTAAATGTAAATTGTGTTGAATCCTTACTGCTAATATTTAACTGTGATACAGTAAAAAATAAAAAATAAAAGTTTTACTTAAATTTTCAAACCTTATTCTCTCCCAAGGGGTGATGTAAACACATCAGAAAATTATTACCGAAGTTTAATTTGAGGTATAAATAGTTCTCATCTCGGAAAAAAAATACTTTTTAAAATTTAAGTTATGTAGTTCCCCACTAAGTTCGCTACCTGCATAAAAATAGCTATCCATTAGAAACTTTTTACTAAAATATAAACTTGACCAAAGCAAAAAGTTATACTGAAATTATCCTTTTTATTTCTACTATGACGCCATATTCACCTTTTTAATTTTTAATGAAAAAAAAACTAGCTCAATTTAATATTTCACGTGAAAATCTTTCAACTAAAAAGAAATAAAATATCATTATGGCTTTTGAAATTTTTGCAACAATGAAGTAAAACTGTTACATTTTCTATGAAAAATGTCCGTTGATTTTCAATGAAAAAAGCGAAAATTGGAATTATTAAGAAAAATATTTGAATAATGTAAAAACAAATTGGCCCATGTTTCTCTCTGGGTTATAATTCAACTGTATGCAAAGGCATTTTACCATTCGTTTTGACCCTGACATCAGGCAAACGTTTTTACACTTTAAATTTATAATTTCATTAGAATTAGTAAAGTATAAAAAATGAGTGGCATCAGGGACAAAAAGGTGGGAAGAAACAATGAAAAAGTTATGATCTCCATAGGCTTTTCCATGTTAAATTAACATTGAGAAGTGACACTGGGAATAAATAAGTATTGCGCTGCCGCGCAATACTTACATTTTGCAAAAGTATAATAATGAACTGCCTGCAATAAAAACAATAATTTATTTTGAATGAAATGGAAAAGATGGCACCACTTTATATGACCTTGGTCGAATCCAGCGTAGTGAGCGTTGACCTTCATTCTCTCTATTTTACTTGCCACCGAGTCATAATATGTCAGTCGGAGTTAGCGAAGAGTGTTGTTTATGTGCTAATCAGTTTCGTCGATTATTTTTCAGTAAACGGCCAATGTCAAATGTACTATTTAGTTTTAAAATACATTATGCAATGGTCATACTCTCACTAGGGAACTACAAGAAAGGTTACTCGCCGATTTTGACGACAGTGATATCGTTGGAAAGATCTCGTCGTGGGGTGTAAAAAACTCACTGGAACTACCCGTCGCAAATCAGCCGTTTTCGAGATATCTGACAATTTATGACGAGCGATTTGTCTATTTATTATAGTGTATTTCTGCTATAACGTTTGTTATGTTGTTAAATTTATAATTTTGGCTGTTAAATGGCTTTCTGCAAGCTTCTATATAGAAGACTACAACCACCAATGAACACTACAAATGTCCAGCATCAACAAAGACACACACAGCACAAGAAACAATGCATTTACAAGGCTACCATTGAAGACTATTTTTTAATTCATCTCGCACCACTTTATCAATGAAAAATCTTTCACATGCACTTTGACAGCATGTGCAAGAGAAATGTACTACAAAATTTATTTTTGAAAAGATAGTGGTGAGAATAGAATATAAAAATAGTCGCCCGTGGCAACCGTGCATGTACAGACATTAAGTAGACCGGGTAAGAAAAATTCAACCAAAAAATCGATTTTTACTTTTTTATATCATTAAATAGTTTAGAATTTTATCTTTTGAACGATGTAATACACATGTTTCTATATTAAAAAATGTTGGATTTTTTCATTCTTTCTAAGAGCACTTCACAGCAGTGGGCTACTTTTTTAAAATTCAGATTTCTTGATTGGCACGGCACCATTTTGCTGAAGTGGTAAAATTCGCATTGTTTTCACCTTAAGTAATATGTTACTAAATAAGGCGAATTTTACTATTTCAAAAAAGTGGTTCCAATCAACAAATCAGAAATTTAAAAAAAAAGTAGCTCACTGGCAACACTGCTTCACAACTTTAATTGACTTTTTCTCAAAACTTCGATTTTTCAGGTTTGTGTTCCTTTTTTTTTCAATATCTATTAAACATAAGAACTCAGATTTTATTAAAATATTTATATTATGTTACAGTGCATACTTTAACACAGGTATTTAATGATTTGTTGAGAATTATTTATTTTAGGCAGTGAAATCTTACCAAAAATGCTAATTTAAAAATGTCTTTCAATAAATAATTAATAACTAATTTTCAGTTTTAGTTAGAAAGAAAATGGTCTGTTAAAATACGTAAAGCATGTTATTCAGACTACTGTAAAAAATCTAGACCTCTATCTTGCACCATTTCTGAGAAAAAGGTACATAAAGTTAATGTAAACATAGCCAAGATAGAGCTTACGCGGTCCCCTTAACTTCTCTTCATTTTTTTTTTTCATAATTATTTTTTATGCATAAGTAACATTATGAAGTTAACAGGAAGCCGTTTGATACAAATAATTATAAATTTAACGATATGACAAATGTAACAGTATAAATACATTGTAAAAAATAAACAAATTGTGTGACATACATTATCTCCTATCTTGAAAACGGCTGATTTGTAACGGGTAGTTTCATTGAGTTTTTTACTCCCCATGACGAGATCTTTCCAACTATACTACTCCCGTCAAAATCGGCGTGTAACACTTCTTGCGCTTCCCTAGTCAGAAATGTTAAAAATGACGACACAGAATATTTAACTTGAAGGATACTTGGCATACAAAACAAAAAGTAGAGTAAAACCTCCCTAAAGCGCCCACGTTCCGTTCCAATAAAAATGGGTCGCTCTGAGAGGTGGTCTCTTAATGGAGGTCATGTTTAAATCTAGATTTTAATTGTTGTAAAAAGGTAATAATGAATGCTACTAAAATTTATTTTTCACATTAGTAAAAAATATAAAAATTTACTTACCAAAACAAAAGTTAATGACATAAGTTAATGACTGCAGAGTTTAAAAAATAAATACATTGACGTTTTCTTTGATTTTACGGTTTTATCTTCTATAACTTTTATTTTCCAGTCCTTTCGAAGTTCAGTCAATAAATGTAATTTTCTTTTGGACGGGAACAAATAATGACGATTTCATTCATTTATCTATTTCTTTGAGAGTTTCCCGACAGAATAGGGCAGGGGAGTTTATGGACCGTCATTCTTAATGTGTCATCAGAGTTCAATTCATTGGGTAAAAAGGCACAAAGGGGTTTAAACACTTAAAAATTACCGGGATAAAAAAAATCTGAACTTAGTTTAGAAGTTTTTAGAATTTTGATAAATAATGCGCTCTCCGGAATAATTTTTCTAATAAAACCTTCTTCAAGCGACCAGCAAAAAACGGAATTTTCTTCGCAGAAATGGGTCGCTCATGGAGGGAGTTTAACTGGGATGGCCTCTAAATGGAGGTAAAATTAGTATTGAACCTATGGGAATAAATTTCGTTCCATGGAAAAATGGTCATTCAGGGAGGTGGTCGCACATGGAGGTTTCACTGTATTTTATTATCAACTTAAGGGGACGATGGATCTTCAGACTCGGCTAAACAGCCCCGAAAACTGGCTTTTTGAAGCAATTAAAATAACAAAACTTTGTAAAAAATCACCATAAAATAAAACAATACACAGGACGCGTTTCGAGCAAAAACATAACAGCTCGTCATCAGCTACAGTAAACACGTGTCCGCAAGCGAACAAGGTTAAAAATGAACTGAAGGTAAAGAACGTTGCAAAGAATGATACAGATGGCGCCAGCTGAAAGAGGCACATGCAGAAGAGAAAGGTGTTTCCAAAAGGATAGAAGAGAAATTGATAGGGAAAAAGTGGAAATAAAAGAAATAAACAAAATTAAAATAAAAATAAAAGAAGTAAATAAAAAAAATATAAATAATAATATTAAATAAAGAAATGTAAAAGAAAAAAACAAGAAAAAAAACCAAAAAATCCGTTTTTTATTTTATTTTATTTTTTATTTTTAATCAAAATAAAAAGAAAAGAAACGAGAGAAAAGGGAAAAGAATTACAAAAGTAATTTCCACGCTGGAGATAGGAAAGGAGATGATGGGAGATCATTGACAAGATTAGCAGAATTTTTTTAGAAATAAAATATGCTTCATGAAAATCCAAGTGAGAGGGAGAGGCAGGGGAAGAAATAATTTTGGCCATGGAGAAATTGAAACAATGACTGGAAGACCAACAGTGAGTTATTATGTTTTTAGCTCGAAACACGTCCTGTGTATTGTTTTATTTTATGGTGATTTTTTACAAAGTTTTGTTATTTTAATTATCTTCAGACTCATTTGTTTATTTTTTTTAATTGCACCTTAAATACTGTTTAAGGGTACACTGTATGAATTATGGCATATATGTATCACACAATAAATTTTAAAAAAAAATTGAGGAGAGAAAAATAAGGATTTTTCCTGAATATTTTAAGCGTTATCAAGAACTTTCAAAATGTCCCAACCTCACTCCATATCAATTAAAATCCCCAATATTTTTTATGCCAGTTTAGTGTACATATACAAACAAAACTGTTCATAGTTTTTTTAAACTAAATATAATTGAAACAGTTTAAAGGTACTTAAGTGCAGAAATAGGATGCAAAAATGCTAAAAATTTCATAAAATTAAGAACATATATATATTTTTTACCATTATATTCAAATATATAAAATTCAGCGCACAGTTTTATTTGTATATGTAAACCAAACTGGCATAAGAACTATTGGGGACATTAATTGATATGCAGTGAGGCAGGGTCATTTAGAATGTTCTTCATAACGCTTAAAATATTCAGCAAAATCCCTTATTTCTTTCGATTTTTTTTTTAATTGTGTGATAAATATATGCCATAAATCATATAGTGTGCCCTTGAATAGTGTGCAAGGCGCAATTTAAAAAAATAGTAAAAAATTGAGTTTGAAGGTCCCTTGTACCCTTAACCCTTTATGTACTGAATTATGAATTTTTGAAAATTTTATCTTCTAAAGCATTTTTCGTGAATTTTTGAAGCTACATTAGAAGATTTACATAATCATTTAATAAATTTTAGAAGGATTGAAGGATGTAAAAGGATTCATTAAATTTGGATTTATAGGGATTTTGTGCCATATTTATAACTCCACTCAAATCTTTTATTTTAAATCTTTTTCTTAATATTGTGTAGAATTAGGAAATGTACAAATAGAATGTTCTTACAATAGAAATGTAGAAATATTTCCGAATTGAAAATCCCTCTCACCCCCACCGAAGGCCAAGAAAGCTGAAAAGATGCAAAGGGAAAAGCAATCATCCTTTTAAAAATATTTTTGTTTTGTGTAAACCCTAATGCTTTTGGAACAAGATAAAGCAATGCATCTATAACTCATTCTAAACTGTATTACTACTAAACGATGTATTAAATGAATTTAATAAGAAGTTATTTTAATGGTACTTATAAGTAAAGTCAGTAGATAAAGGATTAAAGGGAAATATCATCTTCAGCAGCTCGATATTGCTTGATTTTAACACAATATTCAAAAAATTTTGGAGCTGAAACATTTCTTCAAATGAAACTATATTTTTAGAGTAAATTGTACAGATCTTTAAAGGTATATATAAATATTATACAGACATACAAACAATAACTACAATAAACCCAAGTGGAGTGAAAAATTAGCCAGAGCCAGGAATCGAACCCGGGAGCACAGTATACAAGACTGCTGCTCTAACCACTGAGCTACTCCGGCTGATGCCTGAGTCTGCAATTTCTTACTAATAAACCATGTTGGGGAAGTCACCAGCCATCTATACGACAACCTTGGATGACCGGACAACGATGAATAGATTTTACTATTACATCGATCTACGATAATTATAATAAAACACTCATACTTACAATATATATTAAAACACACATACACACATAAATAACGCCTGCATTCAACAGTTAAAGGTATATATAAATATTATACAGACATACAAACAATAAATACAATAAACCCAACTGGAGTGAAAAATTTATAATTCATATATAAATTAGTGAAGTGGGCTTCCCCAACATGGTTTATTAGTGAGAAATTGCAGACTCAGGCATCGGCCGGAGTAGCTCAGTGGTTAGAGCAGCAGTCTTGTATACTGTGGTCCAGGGTTCGATTCCTGACTCTGGCTAATTTTTCACTCCACTTGTATTTATTGTATTTATTGTTTGTATGTCTGTATAATATTTATATATACCTTTAACTGTTGAATGCAGGCGTTATTTATGTGTGTATGTGTGTTTTAATATATATTGTAAGTATGAGTGTTTTATTATAATGTACAGATCTTTGTTTACGTATTCCTTTAAATACTTTGAATCGAAAATAATTAGAATTTGGTTTAATTAAGACATACTCATTAAGGATTTTCAAAAATGTGATTAGACATACATGTGTTGCGTGTAGGATTATAAAAAATATATTCTATATATTCACTTAATATTACATATATATATTCTTTATTACATATATATATTCTTTCAATAACGTACTTTAACTTCAACCTAAAATAATAATCAAGTTTCCAGATCAAAATATTTTTTCAGGAAATTAAACCGTAAAATACAAAATTTATGATAAAATTTCAATAAAAATTTTAAAAAATAAATAAATATATTACAGGTATTTACTTAAAAATAGGTAGAGGTTATAAAAATATACATAATACAATATAAAGTATAAAATATTAAGTTTCTATGTTACTTAGTATCGTAAATAGGACGCGTGTAATGTGAAAAATATGTGTTTTGAGAAAAATGACTTTAAAGTTCAAATTTATCTTGATTTGGAGAGGTATCGCTCCACATATTTTAAATCATAAAACTGGATCTAATTCGAGTATCGTCATTTTTATTTATTTATTTATTTATTTATTTTTGGTAGCATGTTACTCTATAGACCATGTTACTATAATAGACCGAAAAATATTTATTGACATTTTTAAAAGTTTTAAGTTGATCTTCTTCCTTAAAAAAATATACGATTTTGGCCACTTTTGCGTAAAGGTTAAATTGCAAATAATTTAAGGGGGTCCGGGACACAAAAATCTTAAAATCTTCTTAAAAAATTTTTATTATATTAAAAATATCTCTGTTTTTTCTGCTTAAAATGAAGTTTAAATCATGTTTCTACCTTAATTGGAACAGGAAATATTAATTTTTAAGTTTTGGTTTGTTTTCAAAATCTAGCTTTCAAGCAATGGTTGTCATAAGAACGACTTTTTGGGAAAATGCGTTTTTCTCCATGATGGGTTTTTTCACCATTTCTCCTATTTAAATTGTTATAAGTGAAGAACTGTTGAAGATATATTGTTCAAATTTGTAACATGTATTTTTCAATTGTTTTACTTTAATTTTGATTCAGCAAATTTAAAAAAAAATATTTACTTTTAAAAATATGATTTATTCTTTTAAGTTACGTCATTTTTTTTTTATTTTTACTTTAAATATTTTTAATTTTTATTTAAATTAATATTTTTTTAAATTCTGAATCTAAATTTAAACTTGTATATTTCTGTTTATTTAAATGCAAAAAAATTTAAATTTTTCAAAAAAAATTTCGAGTTATAATGATTTTAAACTACCCCAATTTTTTAATAAAATTTAAATTATTTTTTTATTATTATTATGAGAAGTTTTATCATGTGATTTCATTTACAAATGATATGGTTAACCATCACAAAAAATTTCGAAATTTTAACTCAATAAATAAAAATTATTTGAAAATGTGTCCCGGACTCCCATAATCCAAAAAAACTTTAGAAAGTGAAATTACTTTTTCACAAATTTAAAAAAACAATTTCAATTCGAAACCACCTAATTTAAAATGCTACTGATATTTTATATTTAAAATAATAGTATATAAAATTAGTATTTAAAAATTTTCATCTGATTTTTTTTTTTTTTTTTTTTTATTGGACGTCAGTAATGATATTTTGAACAGATTTAAATACCTAGTGTTTGTACATATGTTTTTTTTTTTTTTTGACAAGAGTTACCAAAATATAAAAAATCTTATCCTTAAATCTATCTATCTATCTATATATATATTAAACAAAAACATAATTTGAAGAACAAATTAAAAAAACAAAATTTATTTCCTACATTGTTTAAGCCCGAGAAGGGACAGATATTAAGATATTTCATTCAATTAGTTCCACATTTAATGATAAATTTTTGTAACAAATTAGTTAAGCCAATTGAAGATTAAAAAATAAAAATAAAATTCATACAATATGATACTTTAAACACCCTAAAAAATTAGATTCCGTTCAAATGAAATCGAAATAAGTCTTAGACTTTTTTTTAAGTTTTGTATTTTGCATGCATCTTATCATTTTATGCACAATTGTCATAAACATAATACAAAATCTGCAATACAAATATTTTCAATTAAAAATGGAAGAAGTCTAAGATTTATTTCGATTTCATTTGAACGGAATCTAATTTTTTAGGGTGTTTTAAGTATCACATTGTATGAATTTTATTTTTATTTTTTAATCTTCAATTGGCTTAACTAAGTTGTTACAAAAATTTAACATTAAATGTAGAACTAATGGAATGAAATAACTTAATATCTGTCCCTTCTCGGACTTAAACAATGTAGGAAATAAATTTTGTTTTTTTAATTTGTTCTTCAAATTATGTTTTTGTTTAATATGTCAAGTTTTTTTAATAACTACTGCACTCAGACGAACGCATTTCAAAATTAATATAGAGTATCATCATCAGGCTTTGATGTATGCAGTATTGCATCACAATGTGGGATGCAGTTTACCAATGTGTAATTCAAAATGTTTCACCACTGTAGTAATGCAGGTTGCGGTAGTTTGGACAAAAACTTCCAATCTGAACGTAAAAAATCTATAATTAAAACATAAAAAATTAACTTCACTTAAATTTAGATACCCTATTTCCCACTCAGGAATGCTATGAATGTAAATGTAAATTGTGTTGAATCCTTACTGCTAATATTTAAGAATATTATATCTGTGATACAATAAAAAATAAAAGTTTTACTTAAATTTTTAAACTTTATTCTCTCCCAAGGGGTGATGTAAACACATCAGAAAATTATTACCTAAGTTTAACTTGGGGTATAAATAGTTCTCATCTCGAAAAAAAAATACATTTTAAAATTTAAGTTATGTAATCCCTCACTAAATTCGCTACCTGCGTAAAAATAGTTATCCATTAGAAACTTTTTACTAAAGTATAAACTTGACCAAAGCAAAAACTTATTCTGAAATATCCTTTTTATTTCCACTATGACGCCATATTCACCTTTTTAATTTTTGAAAAAAAAAATCTAGCTCAATTTAATATTTTACGTGAAAATCTTTCAACTAAAAAGAAATAAATTGTTATTACGACTTTTGAAATTTTTGCAACAATGAAGTAAAAATGTCCGTCGATTTTCAATGAAAAAAGCAAAAATTGGAATTATTAAGAAAAATGTTTGAATAATGTAAAAAAAAAATTGGTCCCTGTTTCTCTCTGGGTTATAATTCACCCATATGCAAAGCCATTTTACCATTCGTTTTGACTCTGACGTCAGACAAACGTTTTTACACTTTAAATTTATAATATCATTAGAATTAGTAAATAATAAAAAATGAGTGGTATCAGGGACAAAAAGGTGGGAAGAAAAAATGAAAAAGTTATGATCTCCATAGGCTTTTCCATGTTAAATTAACATTGAGAAGTGACACTAGAAATAAATAAGTATTGCGCTGCCGCGCAATACTTAAATATAAAAGAGTTTGTCCTGATTTATAATAAACGCACAGCACTAAACTGCTTAACATAGAAGCATGAAAATCGGGAAGAAAATATATTTAGGACATAAGAGTGCACTAAGAAAGGATATTTCAAAATCTCCCCTTCACACTTTATCTGATGAATTATGAATTCATGAAAATTTTATCTTCTAAAACATTTTTTGTGAATTGTTTAAACTACATTAGAAGATTTACATAATCATTTAATAAATTTTAGAAGGATTTTAGAACGATTGAAGGATTTAGAAGGATTCATTAAATTTGAATTTATAGGGATTTTGTGCAATATTTATAACACCACTCAAATCTTTTCTTTTAAATATTTTTGTTGGCATTTTGTAGAATTAGGAAATGTACAAATAGAATGTTCTTACAATAGAAATATTTCCGAAATGAAAAATCTTCCCCTCCCCTCAACGCCAAGAACACTGAAAAGATGCAAAAGCAAGAAATATCATCCTTTTAAAAATATTTTTGTTTTGTATAACTCATAATGCTTTAGGAACAAGATAAAGTAATGTATCTATAACTTATTCTAAACTGTATTACAACGAATCGATGTATTAAATGAATTTTATAACAAGTTATTTTAATGGTACTTATAAGTACCGTCAGTAGATAAAGGGTTAAGGGGGTTAAAGGTTGGTGGGAAATTTTAGAACATCTGGCTATATCTCAGCAGCCGTTTTAGATAGGAGCGTGAAATTCCAGAAAATAAGTCTACTAAAAAAATAATTAAACATGTATTTCAGCGATTTTACAAAATCCCCTCTAAGGGGGTTAAAAGGGGGTCGAACATTTAGGTCATTTCGCATAACTGAGCAGCCGTTTTAGGTAAGAGCGTGAAATTCCAGAAAATAAATCAACTAAATAAATATTTAAATACTTATTTTAGCGATTTTACAAAATTCCCGCCTAGACGGATTAAAAGGAGGGGGTCGAAATTTTAAAAACATTTTCTATATCGCAGCAACCGTTTTAAGTTGGAGAATGAAATTCCAGAAAATAAATCTGCTAAAAAAAAATAAACGTGTATTTCAGCGATTTTAGTAATCCCCCCCCCCCCCATAAGGGAGTAAAAGAGAGAAGAGATTTTCAGAGCATTTGGCCTATCTTAACTTTTAGGTAAGAGCACGAAATTACAGAAAATAAATCTACTAAAAAATAGTTAAACATGTATTTCAGCGATTTTTTAAATTCCCCCCTAAGCGGGCTAGAGGAGAGAGGTCGCAAATTGTAGGACATTTGGCCATGTCTCTGCAGACATGTTATGTAGGAGAGAGAAATTCAGGATAACAAGCATATTAAGAAATTAATTAAACATGTATTTCAGTGATTTTAGAAATTCCCCAAACCCCCTTTAAGAGGATTAAAGGGAGGGTCGAAACTTTTAGGTCATTTCGCCATATCCAGCAGCAGTTTTAGATAGAGCCATGAATTGCAGGATAACTAAACTATTAAAAAATACTTAAACATCTATTTTAGAGATTTTAGAGATTCCCGCCTAAGGAGGTTTAATGGGGGGTCGCAAGTTTTAGGTCATTTCGCCATATGTTTTTAGAAGGAATAAAGGATTTAGAAAGATTCATTAAATTTGAATTTATAGAGATTTTGTGCACTATTTATAACTCCACTCAAATCTTTTGTTTTAAATATTTTTCTTAGTATTTTGTAGAATTAGAAAATGTACAAACATAATGTTCTTACAATAGAAATATTTCCGAATTGAAAAATTCCTCCCCCTCCCCCACAACGCCAAGAAAGCTGAAAAGATGCAGAGACAAAATAAATTATCTTTTTAAAGGTATTTTTGTTTTGTGTAATCCCTAATGCTTTTGGAACAAGATAATGTAATGTATCTATAACTCATTCTAAACTGTATGGCATCTAATCGATGTATTAAAGGGATTTTACAACAAGTTCTTTTAATGGTACTTATAAGTACCGTCTGTAAATAAAGGGTTAAAAAATACTTAAACACGGGTACTTCAGTGATTTTAGAGCTACTTTATCTATTATGTCGCCAAAATCCACTTTGAACTGGATTTATACTAATAAGACAACAATTATGGATATTTCCTTAGATATTAAGAAAAAGTTTTTTATTTTAATTTCACCTTTGATAGATATACTATTTCGTTTGATTCAAGATTCTTTTAGGGAAACCGACCAGCGTAGCGGGCGAAGGCCGCTAGTCTCTTATATAGGGTATGATGTTCAACTAGAAAAAAATTCGATCCTTTTCACTCATATCTAGAACAGCCTTAAAATGAGGGTAAGTCATTAAGTAGGTCATATACTGATATGAGAGGCCGGAAATGAGTAGTAAATTGTTTCCAAATATGGCAATAGGTGGCAGCATAATCCTACTATAAGATATTCATTTCGAATTTATGAGACAGCAGTTGTACAAGATGAGCAGGGTCGTTCAAAAGTTGTTGACGGAGAGCGAAGTGGTCGTCTAGTTGTGATTGTTGAAGAAAAAGGTTGAGAAATCTTGAGCTGAAGCATCAGTGCGGAAGTTAGAGGAAATGATTAGAGCTGACATGCGAACAAAAATAGACAGCATAGCAACCATTTCCTTAACCTTCCGCACTGATTCTTCTGTCGCAATTGAGAGCGAAGTGGTCGTCTAGTTGAGATTGCGACAGAAGAATCAGTGCGGAAAGTTGAGGAAGTGGTTTCTGTGCTGTCTATCGTTGTTCGCATGTCAGCTCTAACCATTTCCTCAAACTTCCGCACTGGTACTTCAACTCAAGACTCCTCAACCTTCTTATTGAACAATCTCAACTGGATGGCCCACTTCGCTCTTCGTCAACAACTTTTGAACGACCCTGCTCATCTTGTACAACTGCTGTCTCATAAATTCGAAATTAACATCTTATAGTTGGATTATGCTGCCATCTGTTCGCATATTTGGAAACAATTTACTACTCATTTCCGACCTCTCATATCAGATTGTGACCTACTTACTGACTTACCCTCGTATTTATGAAGACATGGGAAATCTGAAAAATTCACAAACTGAGATAAACGAATTTAACACGTTGAATGCCAAGTCTATTTTGCCTGTCTTTCCGTTTGGGCCATGAAATAAGATTCCCGTTGCACAATCTATAAGTGTCAGTCACTGATAACTGACGCGGCCTAAACGGAAAGTTCAGTGTCAGTCACTGCTGACTAACGTGGCACTCAACGTGTTAAAGATTTCTTTTACTATGAATATGATATTAGATGTTGTTAAATCAGGTTTAATGATTTCAGTTTGGCTTACAACGTATGAAAATAACTAAAATTTGTTATTTTTGAGTTCAAAATGTATAAAATTTAAAATTTGTATACGATTAACAAATATTACCACCGTTGAGAATTATGAAACGACTCGATTAAAACTGAAAACCGCTTTGTAATTGTCTGTCAGAAAAAAAAGAAAAAACAAAACACTCCATCGCATTCACGTGTTAAATGAATTTTATAACAAATGCTTTAATGGTTCATCAAAGTTTCGTTGTGGCGTAATGGTTAATGAGGTTATCTGAAACTTTCTTGTATGCATTTATAAATATTATCTTAAGATTGTTGTCCAAATTAACTTTTTGTTAAATATGTTGTTCTTATAAGGGATTTTTTTTTTTTTGCCCTTTTTTTTTTGATGTCATCATTTTTGAGTCATTTGTATCAGGTTGTATTGCTATGCTGCTGAAGAATAAAATTTGCTTTATAAGAATGTCTTCTTTCGTTTATTCTCAATTATTTTCTTTTTATTCACTTAGTCTCGTCACTTACATATAGTCATTTTGTTGCTACATCGCATTGCTGTTAGCGACGTCTATCTCGAAACGGCATTTATGATGCTCATATTCACCATATATCTCAACCTTGAAAACCTCCGTTGAACGCTCAAATGGAATTCATCATTAACCCTTTATGTACTGAATTATGAATTCATGAAAATTTTATCTTCTAAAGCATTTTTCGTGAATTGTTTAAACTACATTAGAAGATTTACATAAATCATTTAATAAATTTTAGAAGGATTGGAGGATTTAGAAGAATCATTAAATTTGAATTTATAGGGATTTTATGCAATATTTATAACCATACTCAAACCTTTTATTTTAAATATTTTTCTTAGTATTTTGTTGAATTAGGAAATGTACAAATATAATGTTTTTACAATAGAAATATAGAAATACAGTCAGTCACAAAAGTCTACATACACTCATAAAATTACAACAATCTAACACAATACTAATATTTTGGAAAATAAAACTTTATTTTAGTAAACATTTCAGACATTAACATATGTCTATTAAAAAAAAATTTAAGAAAACTCATTAAAATTTAGCTAAATTGTGCAAAAATTCATATTATATAGTCACAAAAGTCTAAATACACAAATCTAAATATCACAAAAGTCTAATGTATACTACATTTATGCATAACTAAAGGTTAAAAACTGAAAACCGCTTTGTAATTGTCTGTCAGAAAAAAAAGAAAAAACAAAACACTCCATCGCATTCACGTGTTAAATGAATTTTATAACAAATGCTTTAATGGTTCATCAAAGTTTCGTTGTGGCGTAATGGTTAATGAGGTTATCTGAAACTTTCTTGTATGCATTTATAAATATTATCTTAAGATTGTTGTCCAAATTAACTTTTTGTTAAATATGTTGTTCTTATAAGGGATTTTTTTTTGCCCTTTTTTTTTTTTTGATGTCATCATTTTTGAGTCATTTGTATCAGGTTGTATTGCTATGCTGCTGAAGAATAAAATTTGCTTTATAAGAATGTCTTCTTTCGTTTATTCTCAATTATTTTCTTTTTATTCACTTAGTCTCGTCACTTACATATAGTCATTTTGTTGCTACATCGCATTGCTGTTAGCGACGTCTATCTCGAAACGGCATTTATGATGCTCATATTCACCATATATCTCAACCTTGAAAACCTCCGTTGAACGCTCAAATGGAATTCATCATTAACCCTTTATGTACTGAATTATGAATTCATGAAAATTTTATCTTCTAAAGCATTTTTCGTGAATTGTTTAAACTACATTAGAAGATTTACATAAATCATTTAATAAATTTTAGAAGGATTGGAGGATTTAGAAGAATCATTAAATTTGAATTTATAGGGATTTTATGCAATATTTATAACCATACTCAAACCTTTTATTTTAAATATTTTTCTTAGTATTTTGTTGAATTAGGAAATGTACAAATATAATGTTTTTACAATAGAAATATAGAAATACAGTCAGTCACAAAAGTCTACATACACTCATAAAATTACAACAATCTAACACAATACTAATATTTTGGAAAATAAAACTTTATTTTAGTAAACATTTCAGACATTAACATATGTCTATTAAAAAAAATTTTAAGAAAACTCATTAAAATTTAGCTAAATTGTGCAAAAATTCATATTATATAGTCACAAAAGTCTAAATACACAAATCTAAATATCACAAAAGTCTAATGTATACTACATTTATGCATAACTAAGGGTTAAAAATTGAAAATTAATACTTTGCAGGACCTCACTTGGAACCTATAACTGCTTGCATTCTTTTTTGACATAGCCAAAACAAGATTTCTCGTCATATCGGAATGTGTCCGACCATGCACGTTGCATTGCGATCTTCAAGGCTGCTTGTAATTGTGTGTTGACGAATTCGACGATCAAGTTCCTCCTAAATATGCTCAATGGGGTTTACATCTGGTGACTTCGATGGCGAATACAGTTGTTTGGGTACTTTATAAAGGAGCCATTCCTTTATGATCTTGGCAGCATGCCTCGGGTCATTATTTTGTTGGAAGAACCAGCTATTTCCCAGTCCTAAATTTTGAATGTATAAGCGTAGATTGCTCTGTAGTATTTTAAAATATCCGAATGGGTTCGTTGTACCATCAATAAACACTAAATTACCTACCCGAACCGCCGCCATTGAGCCCTAAACTATTCAACTCCTTACACCGTGTTTAACAGTTGGTGTCAAATTTTCTGGTTTAATATCTGTGGGATTTTTTTCGCCAAATTTTTCTGTGCCTATCACAGCCAAAAATATTAAACTTACACCAGTAAATAATATTGTTTTCCAAAAGTGAAAGTCCTTGTCAATATGTTTAGATGCAAAATCTAAACTAATTCTAATAGTTTGCAAGTGAAATGAGAGGTTTTCTTCTGGGAACTCTACCTATTTAAGCCTGCCGATCGAAGAATTCCACGAACAGTTTCTCGATGAACTTTCTTGCCACTTGCCATCTATGAACAGTTTCTGGATGCACTTTCTTACCACTTGCCATCGCAATGTGCCTGCTTAATTGTGGGACACTATAATTTTTGGATTTTTTAAAACTTTTCTTTCTATAATTCTTGCATCATGGCCCTTAAGTTTCCTTGGACGACCACATTGAATTTTTTTAGCACTTTTCCACGTAAATTATAATTTCTAAGTGTATAGTTTGTACAGTTGCACGGCTTTTTCCTATAATTTTGGCTATCTTGCAATAAGATTCATTTTCGTTTCTTAATTTTACGACCAGATTCCACAGTTCTAAGGACGTTTCTTTTCCCTGACTCATCTTTCACATTATATGCAACCGTTTACATACAATTCAATACACCGACTATCTTGGGAGATAAAGATCAGCGTAACTAAACTTCATATGCCTGGTAAAATTGAAATGTGAAAAAGAAAGAGGTTCATATGCAAATTTTGTTAACAGCCAATCAAATGTATGTAGACTTTTTTGACATGCTGATTGCAATAAAATGCAAATTTTACTAGTTATTATCATTTTTAAGCTTTTACAAAGCATTCGGAATAATTTTTCATGTTAGAATAGTATACTAATGGGCTTTTTTGATTGTAAATTCGAGTAGTTTTGGTGAAAGCTCTATTATGATGGATGTATGTAGAATTTTGTGACTGACTGTATTCCTGAATTGAACCCTCCCCCCCCCCCCCCCAACCACCACCACCACCAACGCCAAGAAAGCTGAAAATATGCAAAGGCAAAAGAAATCATCTTTTTAAAAATATTTTTGTTTTGTGTAACCCATAATGCTTTTGGAACAAGATAAAGAACTAAACTGTATTACAACTGATCGATGTATTAAACGAATTTTATAGCAAGTTATTTTAATGGTACAATCGTCAGCAGATAAAGGGTTAATCTAATTGGACTTCGGTCGCGATCAGGTCCAATCAGATTAATCGGAATTTTATTTGAGCGTTCGACCGAGGCTTTCTAGGTTAAGGTAAATGAGGAATACAAATATTAGAGGTATCCAGATTTCAGGGTGCTCGAAAAAATCCGAGTTTCAACCGCAGTCAAAGAAGATACAGGCTGCGGACTACACCATGCGCGGTTCTTCTTCAGCCTAGCGTGATGACGTGGCAGTTCACCAGATGTTGGAAACTAGCCTGTCTTGATCACGTGAGAAGCAAGAAGGGTGGAAATGTTACGTTCTACTTCTTTTGTTAACTGTGGTTTTAATCTAAAAAGTTAGTGTAAGTCTGGTATATTGCAAAGCTTCAAGTACTTTACTTACCGTACGTGACTTGGTGCAAATTTAATTTCATATTATAACCCTTTTTTATACTAAACTTTTAATAAAAGGATCATTTTGTTAAAAAAAAAAAACCTTCTTTTATGTTCTTATTACTTATTTTTATCAAGAATATGTTGCGCATAAAATAAGATTATTAACATTTTTGGTAATATTTACTTATATTTGTGGCATTTTAGGTAGATTTCGTATGAAATACTACCTATTGGGATCGTTCCTATGTTGGAATTTCTGAAAAATTTTTGCAGATCTACACCGATCATGACTCCTAGAACCCAAAACCACCCTCAGTAAAAAACTTTATCTATCTATCTATGTATCTATCTATCTATATATATCACTTTCTTCTGGACACGATAACTTTCGTAATTCTGCACCAATCTCTTCCAAACTGATACATAAAATCAAAGGGCCTAAAATCTCGGTCAAGTTCGTTAATGGGCAAAATCGGACCAAGGGGATGGAAATAGGGAGGGGTTTTGTGAAAACCGAAAAGCCCCCATAACTTCTTAATTTTTGTACATATCAAATCAGTTTAAAGTTTTTATTACTTCTAAAAATAGGGCCAAAATTTTATGTATCACAGATTTTTGATAAAGTTAAAAGGCGCAAAAAATAGGGTTTTTGGGAGAAAAAAATTCATAACTTCGTCAATTCTCAAGATATCAATTCCAATTAATTTTATTATAAATCTCCTTAATATTATCTACAACTTTTATATTCACAAGTTTTTGATAGGACCAATTCGTACCGCAAAAAAAATTAAAAACGAAAACAAAAAGGGGGTTTGAAGAAGTAAAAAGTCCATAACTCCGTCAATTCAAAAGATATAAAATCCCCATGAATTTATCATATACCTTCTTAATATTGTCTACAACATCTATATAGACAAGTTTTGAATAGGACCAATTCTTACAGCAAAAACAAATTAAAAATACATAGCGGTTGAAGAAAAAAATCATCTAAGTAAAGGTGTATTCAAATCCAAACTGCGTATTTTCTGACTCATTTTACAATTCATTTTTGCTCTCAAAGGCTTCCAATTGGTACGTTCTCTTACTCAGAAACTATATAATGTACCGTAATGGTCGATTTTTTGATAGAGGCAGAATATATTTTTTAAAAATGCTGTTAAAGTGGGCATTTTGAACCGAATTTCCCTAAGCGGACTGTGTTGGAAAAATCATTGCATTAAGGATGCACTCAAATCCAAACTGCTTATTTTCTGACTCATTTTTAAATTCATTTTTGCTCTCAAACGCATTTAATTGGTAGATTCGCTTATTCAGAAACTATATAATGTACCGCAATGATCGATTTTTTGATAGAGCCAGAATATATTTCAAAAACTTATGACAAAGTTGGCATTTTGAACGGAATTTCCCGAATCAATTGTGTTATCACTTTCTTCTGGACACGATAACTTCTGCAATTCTGCACCAATCTCTTCCAAACTGATACATAAAATCAAGGGACATAAAATCTCGGTCAAGTTCGTTAATGGGCAAAATCGGACCAAGGGGATGGAAATAGGGAGGGGTTTTGTGAAAACCGAAAACCCCCCATAACATCTTAATTTTTGTACATATCAAATCAGTTTAAAGTTTTTATTACTTTTAAAAATAGGGCCAAAATTTTATGTATCATAGATTTTTGATAAAGTTAAAAATGGGCTCAAGGGGCGCAAAAAATA
Source organism: Maratus speciosus (assembly GCA_963932465.1). Taxonomy (NCBI): domain Eukaryota; kingdom Metazoa; phylum Arthropoda; class Arachnida; order Araneae; family Salticidae; genus Maratus; species Maratus speciosus. The sequence goes on along the minus strand of OZ010786.1, from coordinate 670,400,426 downwards.
GGGTTTTTGGGAGAAAAAAATTCATAACTTCGTCAATTCTCAAGATATCAATTCCAATTAATTTTATTATAAATCTCCTTAATATTATCTACAACTTTTATATTCACGAGTTTTTGATAGGACCAATTCGTACCGCAAAAAAAAATTAAAAACGAAAACAAAAAGGGGGTTTGAAGAAGTAAAAAATCCATAACTCCGTCAATTCAAAAGATATAAAATCCCCATGAATTTATCATATATCTTCTTAATATTGTCTACAACATCTATATAGACAAGTTTTGGATAGGACCAATTCTTACAGCAAAAACAAATTAAAAATACATAGCGGTTGAAGAAAAAAATCATCTTATTATGGGTGCATTCAAATCCAAGCTGTCTATTTTCTTACTCATTTTTAAGTTCATTTTTGCTCTCAAACGCATCCAATTGCTAGATTCTCTTATTCAGAAACTATATAATGTACAGTAATGATCGATTTTTCGATAGAGGCAGAATATATTTCAAGAAATGATGTCAAAGTGGGTATTTTGAACAGAATTTCCCGAAGCGATTGTGTTAGAAACGAAAAATCTTGCCCTACTGAGAAAATAATTGTTTATTAATCAAGTTTTAATTAATTGAAAGAAAAATAAAAACACAGGTCGCTTATAAATCTTTTCAAAAATCACGTCAGGCATGTTTCATATTTTTTTTTAATTAAAAATTAATCTGAAAATGTGCCAGAAAATTTCGAGTTGTTGAGTATGGAAAAATATTTTTTTTAATATCGCCTTAACATGATTCTGATAAAACCAGCTATTTTATAAAAAGGAAATAAAAACTCGTCAAAAGCAGACAGATAAAACTGTTAAAGTGGATTTATATCTAATAATGTTTTAGTTTTTGTTGGTCAAATTAGTATACTTAACTTCGAAATCTACCTCTGCCTGTAGGCCGGGCCGGCAGGGATTTTTTTTCATTGGATTATATAATGAAATTGCAACATAAAAATATCTATCCTGTTACTATTTCTTACTTTCTTGAAATAGTACCAGTTACGTTTAGAAACAGACTATATTCATAGGTGATTATTAACAGAACGTTGAATTTGGGAAAAATACTTCGAGCAATGTGTCGCTTTTTCACATAAAGGGTCTAGCCGGATAAGCATAGCGAAATGGCCCCCACGGCCGATGTTTGAAATAACATGTTTGTTAATAAGGCTCACCTTGAGAATACAATATAGAGTGTTTTTAGCCCTTGACCTTGAACTGTCCTTGAGGTAATCGGCGAAGTATGCGCTTGCGCTTCTATTTCTCAAATACGTTTTTCTCAAAAAGTACAAAAGTAAAAAAAATGAAACCAACGCCAATTATTGAATAATATTAGTTCACATCATATATTTTTTTCATATTTTTATGCAAATTTTAACATAGAAAAGTAAACAAAAATATTCAAAAAAAATTAATAATGTAGTAATTTTATACTTAAACCAACCAAAAAATTACAGAATAATCCTCAAAGTATGTACATAAAAAAAAAAAAAAAAAAAAAAAAAAAAAAAATTTCGTTAAAATCGAAGATGTGCTTTTTGAGCTATAAAAAAAAATAATGCCAGCAGCTTTCTAAAATATTCGTAACTTTCCCTGTTTGTATTTGCAGAAATACGCTACTATCAATGCATTGGTCGATTCGTGACATTTCCAAACGCACAGGATGCCAAAATAAGAGAATATTTCCATACATACCACTTCCCTGTAGTGTTTCCTTCGTGTTTGTAAATATTCTTTTGTTTTGGCGTACAGTGCATCCTTCTTGCGTAATAATATCAAGTCAATGGTCTAGTCGATTGTGCAAGTGATGCTGAATAGCGGCTGTAAATATATAAAGTTATCAACTTTTTGTCAATTTCGGACACCCTAGCAAACCTTCCGATAACAGAAGTTATCTTTCCTCGCAACCCCCTCCTCTTAATAATATTGTTATGTGTCTAAAGTTTTTTTTACAACTGTTTTTCCTTTATTTTCTTTTTATACGTTTCTATGTGATATACAGGTATGGTTGTATATTTTTTATTCTCATATTTTACTGATTTAAATGAGAAGACATTCATAAAATATCACTTTTATATAAGAAATAACTTTATATCAAATAACATTTTAAAGAAATATTGTTTAAAAGTTTTTAAAATAGCTCTTCGTCACATTATAATGCATTGGGCAATAGTATTGTCTTCTTGCACTTCGCCCTTGCACGGGGCTAAGCAGAACTTTTTGTAAACAAAACAGGTGGACAAAATAGTTCCCCATCTTTTACTAGCAAAAATATCAAGTATTATTTCGAATCTGGTTTCTCTAACAACGATTTACATACCAATATGGCAGGAGAATATTAATGGTAAACGTTGGATTATTCCATATTTTGGAATGGAATGTTTTATAAACATTGAATATGGTTTTAATAATAACTTTGTATTTTCATAAAAAGAATTAAACAAACTTAAAAAAATTAAGATTACAAATGTAAAGAAAAAGATACCAAAAAAGTAAATTTTGGTCAAAAATGATTTGGTTTGATCAAAAATGATAACGATATCAAATCACAACACCCCCTCCCCTTACATGTATCTTCGGATGTCAAGTGACAGACCCCCCCCCCCACACACACACACATACACATACACTCCCCCTTAAAGTTATATATGTATACTGTACAGCCCCATACCTTCTTCTACGTGAAAATCATGGTAGGTAAATGTTACCATTTTATTTGTCATTTCTTGATATTATAACGCGATAAGGATACGCAGTGCGCCAAAATAACAGAATATTTACAAACACGAAACAAACCTATAGAGAAGTGGTATGTATGGAAACATTTTCTTATTTTGCCGCACTGCGCATCCTGCCCGAGTGGAAATGTCACGAATCGACCAATGCATTGATAGTAGTCTATTCCTGCAAATACAAACAGGGAACGTTATTAATATTTTAGCAAGTTGCTAGCATTATTTTTCTTGTAACTCAAAAAGCTCATATTCGATTTTAACGAATTTTTTTTTCTTAAAAGTACGTACTTTGAGCATTATTCTGTAATTTTTTGGTTGGTGTAAGTATAAAATTACTACATTAATAATATTTTCAAAAAATATTTTTGTTTATTTTTCAACGTTAAAATTTGTGTAAAGATATGAAAAAAAATATATGATGTGAACTAATATATTCTGCAATAACTGGCGTTGGTTTCATTTTTTTAACTTTTGTACTTTTTGAGAAAAACGTATTTGAAAAATAGTAGCGTCGGCGCAAACTTCGCTGATTATCTCAAAGGCAGTTCAAGGTCAGGGTCTAAAAACACTGTATATTGTATTCTCATGGTGAGCCTTATTACCACACATGTTATTTCAAACATCGACCGTGGGGGCCATTTTGCTATGCTTATCCGGCTAGACCCTTTAATGTTTGTCTTAATATTGTACTCAGAACTCAAGTTTTAAGTGTACCGTGTTTAAAATTCGTTTCTAGATTACAATAACAGCAAAAGCTTCGAGATTACACAAGTAGTTGAACGGAAAGGAAGGGTCAAAGAAGATACTGAGTTTCAAGTTTATATTCAGTGCTGATTGAAAATAATAACGGTATTCCTTGTATGCAGGCGCAGGGTGTCCACTCTCAATGGTGTCCAATGGCTAATTCCCAAACCGTTAGTCATAGGCATAACACACTCTATGGCCAAAGGTGATCAACCACTTGCGATTTTAGGCGTTTTGTTAAATATCTAGAAAAATACATGAGGAATTGCCCTGCAACTCCAGGTGTGTAAACAGAAAAGTATAGGTCATATATTTCCGCGAAGATTTCCCCCCGAAACCTCATAGGGGGCCGCCAACAAATGGAAAAAGAACTAATATATTTTGGATAACCCTGTCAAAACTAATGTAGCATATGCGTTCAAACTCTAGAACATGAGTAAGAGGTTTATTTTAATAAATTCATTTTTATGATAGCATGTTTACTAGTAGAGAAATTAAGGTTTTTATAGAAACAGTCCCAAATTTTGACAAGTTTTTTGCTTATAATTTTAGAGTTCTTAATATGAAAATACGACATACAAAATTGTACACATACTCTGCAATCAAAGCTATATTTTTGAGACTTTCACAGAAGTTATTCTATATACTTAGCTAATGCATTACGCACATTATATTTTAATTGCATTCGTGCATCCGCAATGAAACACTATTTAGTAAACCTACAAATTTTTCATCCAATTTTTATTATTTTTTAATTCTGATTACAGGTATTGTGTACGGGGTATTGTGTACATTGTTGTTTGTCATAGTTTCTGAAAAGAACGTTTTTTTTTACTTAAGAACCTTGCAAATTATAAGCAAAAAACTTTGCAAAATTTGGGACTCTTTTTATAAAAACCTTAATTTTTTTCTAGTAAACCTGCTATCCTCAAAAAATGAAAACAGTTTATTACAATAAGCTTCTTGCTCACATTCTACAGTTTGAACGCTTTTGCTACATTAGTTTTGACATGGTTATCCAAAAGCTATTCGTTCTTTTTCAATTTGCTGACAGTCCTCTATGGGGTTTCGGGATAAAATCTTTGCGGAAATATATGACCTTTACTATACTGTTTACACACCTGGAGTTTCAGGTTAATACCTCATGTATTTTTCTAGATATTTAGCAAAACGTCTAAAATCGCAAGTGGCCGGTCACCTTTGGCCATATAGTGCATACAGGGTGTTCACTCTCAACGGTGTCCAATGACTAATTCCTAAACCGGTAGTCTTAGACATATAGTTCCATTACAAAAATGTTTTAATTGAGGTTAAGAAGTATATTAAAAGCGATTTTGGGTCAATAAAAACATTTCCTAAAAAGTTACAAAATTTAAATTTTTATACGGTCCCCCAGTCCTATAAGTTATATTTAGTAAAATTTTCCTATTACACTGACAAGTAAGGCAAAAAAGTCCTATTATTCTACGATAAAAACTGTCCGAGTCATAACTGTTTAAAGTTGGAGCATATTTTTTGCTGCAAAATAGTGAGGGGTCATGAAATATAAATAACCGTCAGACATATTAAAAATAAGTTCAGAGTAAAATTAACATCGCAACATAAATTTGAAATCTAAAATCAATCTGAAATATTAATGCAAAATCTTGTACTAAACACGTAAGAGTGAAAAATAACAGAATTTTCCTTAAGTAAAATGGTGAAAAGCAACAGCCTTAATTTTTTACAAAATTATACATATTTTAAAATGCTATTAGATAACACTAGCTTGCAAAATTTGGGTTGTGTCATGCTTTTTAGCTTTTGATAATTGATTCTTATGTATTTTGTAGCGCTGAATCCGAAAATGACTTTTATTTTTCGAAGTCGATGATAACTCAAAGGAGGTTACATTATGTGTCGTAAATTTTCTTGCACAAGAAAATCTTTTTTTACAGTGTAGTGACTAATCGTAATTTTTATATACTACAGTAAAATATGTGAAAATGGAATCGTCAGAAACAGGAAAAATCCGCTTTCGACATGTTTTCACCTTGAAGAACACTGCGTGATGCTTGTTTTACGGAAGCATGAAATTTTTTCGTATGAGACACAAATTCCGTTATATGCAGATGACATGTTTACTGTCTTAGCACGTGCACTCTGGAACATGCAATGCCAAACAAATACAATTGCATATTGTACAACCCTGTTTTTTTTTATCTCTGTTCAAAGAATTTTAAGAGATTTTTTTAATTTGATTTCGATTCAAAGGACATTTTACGAGTTCTTAAATTCTACCGAAAATCACTCATTTGTTTTCACTCGATAACGCTTTTTAATGAATCTTACTATGAAATCTCTACGTGTATAAAGAAATCTAGGATGTTTTTAAAGCATCAGTTTTCTCTGACACTTTTTCTTTTTCAGTCTTTGATTATAATATATTAATAGCAGATGATTAGTGTCTTTTTACAACTCGAAAATCAGGTTAAACCATCGACTTTGAAAGCATTTTCTTAAACGTAATCTGATTTAATAGGAAAAGGAATAAAAACTATTATTTTTAACTTGAATTAAAATATCTGAAACTTTTAAGTATGACGTGAAGTCATAAAACTGATTTTTGTGTCAGGTGGTCGGATGGAGTTTGAGAGCAGCTTTAGGGAGGGAAGTGGGAACAAAATTTTGTACAAACATTGTTAGATGAGGCTTCTAATAAGTCAAACCAAAAAATTTTAAAAAAGTCTTTCACCAACAGCGTCAAAGGATTAAATTTTTTTTTTTTTTTTTACTTCTTATTATCGAGATTATTTTATAGAATATTAAAGAAGTACGAATATATTTTGTTTTCTGGTTATAATCAATCTCTCAGATTAATGTATCTTCATTAGAAAAACAAACAGGTAGGGGAGAGGGGGCACCTTTGAACAATTTAAAAAAAAATCCACATATTTCTTACTTGAATTATATTTATTAAATTTTAAATATTTCGTGAGAGAAAGAATGTAATTCTGCATCATATGAAATAAAAAATTACAGTTGCTGCAGTAAATATGCTAAATATGCTATGAGGCTTTAAAAAGCTGAAAGTTTTCTGTTCAAACCTGCCCCATGTAGGGGTACCTTTGAACAAGCTAGGGGCACCTTTGAACAAATAAACAAAATATGAAAATATTGATAGTTTTTATTAAAAACTGCATATCTTTCCAAAATATAAAATATTGAGAATAAAATTACACAATTACATTTAACTGAAATTACTAATTTTTTATTATTTAACCAAATTTGTATCCATCAAAGCACATTGTTGAGTCACAACGGAGGATCCCTCCAATTATGTTTAATTGTGGCAATTTTTTGTACATAACCAATTTGATATCTGATGCCTCCGGAAAATATATCGTATGTTCTTTTTTACGAAGAAACCTGACATTAAGCAATTTAATCTGACCAATGTAATAAAGAGTTCTTTTTGCATGAAATTGAACTAAAAGGAAATTATTTTCATTCAAATTGTTATAGAAAAAGGATAAAACTCTGTTTTATGAAATCCAGAAATAATGTTTACCATTATAAATGAAACAGTATAGGGTTTGTTAGACAAATCTGCTAAATCATGAATTATTGTTGTGTGTCCTGAATTTGCCTGCAGTTGAAGTCCTGCATCAGTACAACTTTCATATTAAGCATAAAAACAATTAATCTCTTAATTTTCGTATTAAAAAAAATTCAACAATAATAATATTTAGATACATCTATAACTCTTTACTTCATAGTTTTAATTGTTCAATGGTACCCCAACTTTTTTGTTCAATGGTGCCCCATCACATGAAGTTTAGCATTACAACTATTTACTCAATTAGGTTTGAGAATTCGAATAAAGCAAACCTTATAAGTTAAAGCTAACATCTTTATTTAGGTATTAAATAGTAAATTATAATTTTAGGGATACAAGATTATCAACAAAAAGCTTACAACTTTATTTTGTTAAGTTTAGATTCAAGAAAGCAAAATATACATATCTTGCTTAGACAGTAGTGAGCATGCAAAATAGTAAAGCTTTGTATTCTTGTTACATTGATGCAGTAGTACTGTGCTGCCGTATATATTTTAAAAATATAATTTATTTAAAGGAAAATATTTACAGTGTTCAAAGATACCCCCCTCTCCCCAACAGTAAAACGTCCTAAGATTGAAAAAACATTCCGTTTTAGACAGATTTTCGTCTAGGCAGGTACTCTAAAGCCGGATTAAACCGTTTATGTCTATAACGAAAACAAATAGGGTCCCAGCAGAAGGAATAAAATATAATTTTATCCAATAAACTGAAGTTATCTAAAATGGAATTTTACTTCAGCATCGCTGAATTTCGTTTTCATAAATTTTAGTATATCTATTTTATAAAGGAAGAGGACGGCATAACGATGGTGGCAACGACCTGTGCTGTCCTTTTCTCTTTTACCTGAAATATATAAATGTCTAAACATCGTACAATTTCTATTTGTATACCATTGAACTGAAAAGATTGTCCTGGCGCGATTTTTCCCTTCCTCACATAATAAAAAAAAAAAGCTTTTTTTTTAAATATAAAAAAAGGCTAAACCAATCTCTCACATTTAAAAATTTACATATAGACACATTATAAATGTGATAGACACATACTGTTTTCTTTCATTTTAAACAAGTATATATATATATATAGTATATAGTACAAGTTTTTAAACTTTATTATTTGAATGCATAATTGATATCTTTCATATGAACAAGGTGTTTTGCTGTAGCTTGTGGGAAATCTAAAAAATATACAAATACTTTCCAACAAAAATGAAAAGTGCTTATGCATTCGGTTTGTCTGTCCGTCTCTATACGCTGTAACTCTCGTAAAAATAGGGTAAAGTGACCATATTTCCTCCCCCTGTCACTTTTAAGCCCTAAATGTTGTAATTTTCAGTGAAAACCTACAAAATTTGAATTTTATATAGACTAACTAACCACGCACATAGAAACACACATAGGGCAAATATCGTACAAAAAAATTTTAACAATACGAAACATTGTTTTTTCAAAAGTATCTAAAGAATGAAAAAAAAAAAAGTCCCAATTTCGTCCCCCCAGAAAATCCAATACGCCGAGGCTTAACTTATAACTAAATCAAAATTTATTTCTAAACGAGTAAGTAATTTAATTTACATTAAAGTAAGGCACAAAGAAATGTACTAATTATCAGTGGAAGAATAACATAACGAAACATTAGCCATCCAAACATGAGGAAAAAACTGTCATGAAAAGCATTCCTAATTTCGTCCCCGGGACGAAAATAAGAACTTTAAGGGGAACGAAATTGGGACCACGCTACTTTCCAATAGGGTGGAGCTTCAGTTCCCGTAAGAAGAACTGAGCGCCCTAAAACTCACTGTATGCTACTGTCAGCATTTTACCTACGTAAAATACATGCAATGAATAAGAAATAAATACTTACAGTACAGTAAATAACGTTCTACAAACGACGTAGTAAGAACTCAGTATCCTGACCCCTCAATACTGACCCCTTTAACCTTCCATCCTCTGTCCCTTGCGTCATAAGTTGCGTCACTTTCGCAGAAGCGGAGAAGTGAAGGTGGACGAAATATGGGCACTTTACCCTACTAGGATTTTAATTCAATTGATAAAAAATATTTAAGGTCAGCAAGGCATTTTTGGTATTGTATATGAAGTGTGTGAGATTAATAGTTCAGTACCGGGTAGACTGAGCATCGCTCGGTAGTTTTTCTGCATTTGTTTATTTTTACACTTTTATTTAATTCAATCTAGTTTTTGTATGCAAAGATGGAATTTAGCAATTGATTTTTACCTCATTTCCTGGTAGGCTGGAATTATATAAACTAAGTATGTAGTAAACAAAATGTAGTAAGTAAACAAAAGTATGTTTCCGGTGACAACACAACATTATATCATTTTTACAATTTAATCATAAATTAATACATCAGTTTTAAGAAATTTTCCAATCAGGTGGCCGTAGGTGATACATCGTCAAATATTCTTTGTAACAGTAAATAAATAAATTGAAATGCTTAATTCATCTTTAAAAAGTTAAACTTAAACTAACACTATGTGCAAAACTACTTAAAAGATGAGACAATATTAAAAAAGATGTTAAATTATTTTAATACCTTAGTACCTTCAACTATTAAAAAAACATAGTCTTCGTCAGAGAAATATAAGACATACAATTGTTATTGACGTCTTATTTTCAAAATTCACGTAGATGGTGACGAAAGGAGTGAAAGTGGAAGTTAATTTTTAGATCCGGAAAACATTGGGAAAATAAAACATGGATATAGGGAAGTGGAATATTACTCGTATTATGATTATTTAACCAAACTGAGCCGAATTCTGGGTATGTTGTAGGATAAAACGTTATTGCAAACAGTATTTTCTTTAGTATCAATTGCAAACAGTATTTTCTTTAGTATCAATGGCGTTTTATCCTACAACATACCCAGAATTTGACTCAGTTTACTTAAATAATCATTATACGAGTAATATTCCACTTCCCTATATCCATGTTTTATTTTCCCAATGTTTTTCGGATCTAAAAATTAACTTCCACTTTCACTCCTTTCGTCACCTTCTACGTGAATTTGGAAAATTAGACGTCATTAACAATTGTATTTCTTATATTTCTCTGACTAAGACTACGTTTTTTTTTATAGTTGAAAGTACTAAGGTATTAAAATAATTTAACATCTTTTTAATATTCTCTCATCTTTTAAGTAGTTTTGCACATAGTGTAAATTTAAGTTTATTCTTTGTAACTCATGCAATTGTGTAGGTGTCGAAAAGACAATGGATTTAATTATGCGCCAATAAATGCTCGCAAAAATTTTCCAAACCACTGTAAAGCTGCGACAGTAAAAACATGATAAAGACTTAAAAGTAGGAAAAATATATAAATAAAAAAAGAATGTGATATAAAAAATACGTTTATATCAAATCAATAAATTTAAGATTAAAAGATGAATCAATTCAAAGATCAAAAAGATAATTTAAATATGTTTAATTTTTTTCTTTCTAGTTCCCTTTTATCGAAAAATAAACAAAGGAAAATGTATATATTTTTGAATAAATTCATTTTGAGTAAGCTTTCTAGCAAGCGTAAAAAAGAATAAAATTTTTCATAATCGAGGTCCTTGCCCACGCCAAATTAATGTATTTTAACGGATATTCTTTTGGAAAAAATATGAATTGCACTCAAAAAATTCGGCGGTATTTTTCACGATGACCATTGAGTGTTTACAAAAAAGTGTTTTTTTAGTATATTTTTGGTATTTCTTCATTATTCCATCGACTACTTTATTTCAAATAAACTATCGACAAACTATTCGTCAGACCTTAACTCCCAATAAACAAATGGAAGAATGTTACCAATGTAGTCTCAAAAAATAGAAGAAATTCGAAAAGCCCCCTCATTAAAGTATCAACTATCAATAACATTGACAAATAAATTTTGGTTGCCAGTATTATACTCCGAAATTCGCGTAACACAGTTCCGAATTTAATGGCAATCTATGCTCATCATGAGAATTCTAAAGGTACGACATTTCGTGCATTAGTTCTGGAGATATGACTATCGTTAAAATCGTGTAAAATGCAGCATATCAGCGCTACCTGTTGGGTGATTTACACCAAAACATAATCAGTAACATCTTACGTCAACGTCTAACTGAACTGAAGTTAGATGAAAATTCGTGGATTAGTTCTTGAGATAAAGCTATTGCAAAAATCGTGAAAAATACTGCATAGGAGCGCCACCTGTTAGGCGATTTATGCTAAAATATAATCAGCACCAATATTTATCAAGGTATACATAAATCTGAAGTTTTATGAAAATCCGTGCATTTGTTCTTGAAATCGAGCTGTTGCGGAGATCATGAAAAATACAGCATAGCCGCGCCACCAGTTGTGTTCTTTACTCCTAAAATTAATCATCAGCCATTTATATCAGGAACTAACTGAATATATATTTTTATTAAATTCCGTGCATTAGTTCATGAGATACAGTGCCCACAAAATTTGTGTCACAAGCAAGGAGACAGACAGACTCACGGACAGACATTTTGTGAAAACATTTTTAGGGAACTATGACCCCTAAAACGTGTAAATCCTTCGAAACCCAGAAGTCGAAAATTTTCACGAATCCAGTACTTTATTCTTGTAAAGGTAGAAGAAAGTAAATATACAGTTAAACGTCGAATTAAAAAATCTTTCAATGAAGTAACAAACGCGTGTAACGCGTCTGACGCGAAGTGAATGTGACACTACGATCATGCAATTTTGGCGTAAAACCATACAGTTCGGCGACAGATTTTTATGAAAAATGATCAAATAGTGGAGGAGTACCCAATTTTTACTTTTATTCTTCAAAAAACATGGAAAAGTGAAAGTTATTATATATGCAAAACATCAATAAGATATAAAGGATATATTTATATCTACAGCTCAAAGCCTTAACACAATCGAAAGTGAAAAGTAAGTGAAAAGGAACATAGAAAAGTGACTTCCCAAAATTTTCTATTGTTACCCGACTGCCAAGAAGGGTTATGTGTTTCACGCATATCTGTGTATGTGGATTTCTTTATACCCTCGAAACATCCCGACGACTGGATGGATTTTAATGAACGAGGTCTCTATCGATTCGTCTTAACTGTCCGATGGTTATAAACGAAGTTTTGTTTTTATAAATTCAAAATGGCGGTAGAGACGAAAACAATTTACGCACCCTATTGAGCGGCATGCCAATTGGATAGGTCTTTCAAAATGAAGACGATGTTTCATTGACTATTTTACAGTCAGAAGCTCCGTTTAAATATGACACAACCTGGAAGTTGTGTAGGCAGGATCTCTAGCTTTACTGCAACTCTAACCTTCATAGACATCTATAGGCCTCATCAAAACAGTGTTTACAGACAGGAACTGACAATTAAACACAACCTAAAAGTCATCAATACAAGTAAAAAAAAAGGTAAATATTATAAAAAATAGTTTCACATTGATGAGAAATAATTAATTAGTTCGCTTTTTACGCAGTCGGGTTTTTTCATTTTTTAAATTTAATTTTTGCTTGTCTAAAACTATTTCTATTACCTAAACTTTCTATTTCTGTTATATTTCTACTGATTTTTGTATTTCTAATTGCTATTATATTTCTAATGACATCGGCGAGAATTACGATTACGGAGAGATAAACTATAAAAAATTGCTTAAGCTTACCAAAAATTTTTTTTTTCGAAGCCGAGATTTACTTGCGATAGTTTTCTCTTCATGTCACAGTGCAAAATTGATGTCATGTTTCAGCTTTATTATAAAAATGCTTGTTTTCATTTTAATATAATATCATTTATTCCGGGGGGGGGGGGGGAGAACTTAATTACGAAACCTTCATTCGAGTACGTAAAAAAAAAAAAAAAAAAAATAACGTAAAGGAAATCTCTGTATATAGCAAGAACTTCAGAATATTATTTATAAAAGTAAACATTTTTTATATAAATAAGATCATCTCAGATATATCCTGAATGTCATTCTCCATGTTTTATAAAAATTTAAATGATTATTCTTCAACAATCGTTGTCCAAGTCAATAACTGGCGTCAAAAATGAGCTATTTTGGGGGATATGTGATAAGTTTACAGAAAAAATGTCCTGCTTTCAAAATTGCAGCTAATTTTGTGCCAAGGTTTATCGCCATGGCATCAAACTTTAGCGGTGTTTGTAACAACATGGTAGTGATTTTAAATATAACAAAAATATAAAATTATTTGCCTATCAGGGAATATTAGCATATTTTGTAAAATTTTTATGAAAATATATAGGTTCACGAAATCAAAATTGGGTAAAATTGATTAATTTTATTTCTTCTAGCCAGTCAAAACGATTTTTACCGTATTTTTGGCGTTCATAGGCCGTTATCTAGTGCCCGATTTAGTAGAGAAGGCAAGCAGTTAGTGCCGCTTTCAAGATATTTTTGTGTGTGTGTGTGTGTGTGATAAATGACTATTACCATTGGCAATAATTCCGATTACGGAGAAATAAACTATAAAATTGCTTAAGCTTACCAAAAGAAAAAATTTTCGAAGCCGAGATTTAGTTGCGATAGTTTTCTCATAATCGAATAATGCATATTTCATATAAGTCGCCGGAATTGTTTTCGATTCATATCAGCATTTTGAGCAGTGATCATGTTTTAACCATAGAAAACGAATTTTACAGAATTAGTGACCGAGCTAGATCGATTTCTTATGCTCGAATTACTATAGGCATCACGTTTTGCGAAAGTCGTTAGAGCCGTTTTCGATATATAGCAGCCTTTTCAGTGCTGAGTTTATTTTAATCGGTCAAAACGAACTTTCGCGAATTCGAAACTTAGCTAGATGGGTTTCTCGTGCTCGAATTAGTATAGGAAACATGTTTCGTGTAAATCGTTTAATTATTTTTCCATGTATAGCAAGAAGCATTTTCAGCGTTGAGTTTGTTTTACCCTGTAAAAACGAATTTTCTTGTATTTGGGACCTAGCTAGGCCTTTTTCTCGTGTTTGATTTAGTAAAGCAGGCAAACCTCGTGAAAATCTTCACAGTCATTTACGATATCATTCATAATAGGGAAAATCGCTTGCTCGTTTAATATATATGATTTACAGGAGAACTCAAAAGAATTTCATTACATTATGGTATATGGGGAAAAATCGTTTTCAGAGTATTTTAATGATATTACGCTATTTCAAATGTATTGAAACTGATATAAATCACTGAATTTCACTATAAGATGGTAACGATAGAATAGGACGTTCATAGCATGTATCGTTAACTTACTGGGACACACAAAATAAATCGATTATAAGGTAAACGCACCGGTAGTGGACCACTTCAGGACATTTATCAAATTATTATTGAATTCAAATATTAATGAATTCTAAAAGACATATATTTTTTTAACCTAGTCCTAACCTTCAGGTATCGGAATAAATATTCAAAGTTTCAAAATATATTCTTCGGAAAAATTAAAAAAGTTACCTTCCTCTATGCTCCAGTAGTGGGCCTAGTAAATTTTTGATGCACCAATAGCAGGCCTCCCAAAAGTGGGCCACTCCAGTTTTGAGTTTAGTGTGAAAATACTGAAGTTATACTTTTTTTACAGTTCTAGAATTGAATATACACAATAATGAAATCACACATAGAAGTTTAGATGGTTACGTAAAATAATCTCACTAGTAAATCTGCAGATCAGGGGCCTTAACTTCAGTTCTGTAAATCAGTTTTAATTTTATCTCACTTTACGTATAAGCTGATGTTCTACCAGCTGCAAAGTAATTTTTTTAGATTATATACAGGGTGTGCTTTCTTATCGTTTAAAAATAGCTAATTCTGATAATTCTAATAAGCATGTGAAAATCCATTCCCATCAAAATAGTTACATTTTCTTAATGCTACGAAATTTAATTTTTGTTCATCTCTTGTGACCTATAAGTTATATTTAAAAAATCTGCTTATATACTTTCACTTGTTAAACAGTAAATATTCCCATATTCTGTGATCAAAACTTTCTGAATTGTGCTACAATGAGTTTAATGAATTTTTAGCGATTTCTGACATTAAAAATGCATTTTCTGTGTTTTGTACCAGAATGATATAAATGGTAGAAAAAAAAATCATCAATTTTAATCGACAATAATAGTAGACAATTCAGCACCCCCCCCCCCCCTTTTTTTTATCCAAATGCATAGTTTTTTTTTTCTTTACATAACGGTTTGATATATTTCGTAACTTCTGCAACAGAAAATGATTTATCCAAAAACGAAAAAAAAATCTCAAAATGTGAGAAGGGTTTACAGCCAAATTATTACAAGGAGTACTTTAGGTTGAAACTTCCAATGAAAGAGGGGCATCAGACTCGGGCGATAATTTCTCAACTCTCCATTTTTCCCATCTTCTATTTTTTTTTTCTTAACTCTTCCTTTTGAATTTTTGTTTTTTCTCTTTCAGTTTTCTTTTTTTTTCTACATCTTTAGCATTTTTAAGACCTTCTCTTTTCTTATATTATTGAAGCATATGGGGAGAAGTCACAACTGCAGGAAATTTCTTTATTTTTCTTTGTGTTACTCCTTCCCTTTCTGGCCAAAAAATAACACTTTTGAAAGGAGATGGTACACTTTTAGTTGGCCCACCATTTGAAGGCACTGAATGGCTGCCAGTCTCAGTTGATCCTTCTTGAATGTAAAGGTCCACCTCAACATCTTCAACAATTGCTATTTGCTTCTGCTCAAGTCTCAGTATCAACAGTGTCAATAGACTCTTCAGTGTATGCCGCCTCGACAGATATGACTGGTGTACCCTATAACAAGTAAAAGGTAAAAATTGAATATATAATAGTAAAAAATATACTCAAGTATTTTTTACCCAAATTATTTTGCGATAGATTGCCTGGGAAATTGGTTCCATATTCAAGTCTCCTTCGTCTCCAATCATAAATAGTAAAGATATGTTTGCTCCACAGGGCCTTTCCATTTCTCTTTATTTTCTAAGAAACATTTTATTTTTTCTTCTCCAATTTTATCTTCAAGAACTTCCAAGAAAGAAACCATTTCTATCTCCTTTATTGGTGATATTATCAATTTCTTTTATGTTAGTGTGGATTCAACAGTTACTTTCTTTGGATCCGATGGAACTAGTCTACATGCTTTGAATCCATTCACAATTGTTGCAGGAGATAAACGATCTAGTGCTGATTTTAGGACTGGTGGAAAGTCATGTTTCTGCATCTGTTTGCCTTCATGAGTTATTTTGAAGTTCACTACTTCCTGTCGCCACTTTTAAGAGTATGGAAAACAACAACGTCCACTGATTGCATTAGGTGTGTGGAATTTGGTGTAGGAAAGCTACCATTCAATTCCATGATCCGAACCGAAGGTGCTTAGATTCAAAGGTATGTGAGAAGTATATCCATCCATAAATAACACTACTGGTTTCTCTATGCAATGCTTATTTAAATATTGCTAAAAAATTTGAACCTTTGTATTGAGTATTGAACCTTTGAAGTATGAATTATTTTAGACATTAAATTCTTTTAAGTTTAGATTTTAATTTCTTTTAATAATCATATGTCTGATAGCTTAGTGAAGTTACATTTTCGCTGCTCCAGAAGTGGGCCACATGTGCACCAATAGCGGGCCTCTGACCCACTATTGGTTCTGATGAACAAAAAACTAAATAAATTATATACAAAGTCTTGGAACCTAAAAAAAAATACTTAATTAAAATAAATTAAACATAAATTCTTTTTTGGATATATGCTCCAGTAGTGGGTCCCCATGCCCACTACTGGTACAATTTAAGAAACTGTGACCCAGGAGTGGGCCGCCCTTAAAATCAGTATAATACTCAATTTTTAAGTTTTCGGCTAATCTAACAAATTATTTAGAATGTAATTCAGTATATCAACGAGAGTTTAAATCGAAATAAAACATAACATTAAAGAAACAACGCTTTAAAAAAAATCTTACCTTCTAATGAAATCACTAAGAATTTGTCAAAAAATCTGTGTTTGAAGACACTCTAGAAGATAAACAAATATATCTATAGGAAAATAACAATTATTCCAAACTGTTTATGGAACGTTAAAATTTAAAGACGATTCAGACGCTAATCAGATTTCTTTTAGTCGTTTTTCTGAAATGGATTGTGAGCTTGTTTTTAAACTTTGAAAATTAGTGGCCCACTACAGGTACGTGGTCCACTACCGATGCGTTTACCTTAGTCGATTATGTCTTTGAGTAATAATTGCTAAAACGCGCTTTTAATTTAACTATTTTTTTCATTTCACTCGTTGTATATAAATTCTATACCTCATGTACAGGGCTGCACAAAAGAATTCACGTACCGTTCTCCTTATTAACGTAAATGACTGAAGAGGAATTTTCAACTGAGTTATATATATATAGTTCTTAAGTGAACTCAATTTTGACATGCATGTAGTTAATAGATACAAATCTATATATCCTATATACAGGGCTGCTCAAAGAATTCGGATTATTTTCTGATTGTAGACGGCAGCAGCTGAAATTGGCTTTTCAAATATGTTATGCATTTCCATAGGGTTGAATTAGACAATATTTTAACTTATTAAATGGTGCTATATTGTTACATTATTCTGAATGTGTTGGAAAGGGTTTCATAATATATGCTTGACGCATGATTTTTTCTTTCTTGTGTTTATCATAATAGCAATTACACATTCAAAGTGAAAGTGCATATTCCATCATCGAACGTAAACAAGAATCGGGTGACTTTGAAAAATAGGATAAACTATCATAAATAACCTTTCTTTCTGCTGACGACCTAATACGTCCAGTCTGCATATCATCGGTCAACGGTCAGTCCATATTCAGGACGCAGTCCAGAGCAAATGACCTCTCAAAGACATCGTTTTGTTACAAGGTAACCTCTTTTCTCTCATGCAAAGTACTTTGATGTATAATTCACTGCAATTCGTATTATAAATATTTTTCACTTCAAAGGTCTTTTAAATATACCATTAAATCGACATACAAGTTAACTTTTTTAATTTTTTCTTTCTAAAATTTAGTTTTACAAAACCACATTCGGATACTTTGAGATATGTAAACTTACAGCAATTCCTATAATAAAAAGTATATAAGTATTTCCCCTTATTAAAAGGGTTTCAATTTGTTTTAGGAATATTTCTAAATCAAAATCAACTTTTTAAAAATTTAATTCATGCTAGTGTGTAATTAAATTGTCACAATTTAAATAATAACAAAAATATTTAAAAACTCTGAAACATGGGGTATAACTGACTACAATTCGTGCAATAAGTATTATAAGCATCCCCACTCTAAAATACGTTTTATTTAAGTCTTAAGTAACATTAAATAAAAATGCACATTTTTTCCCTTTAACTCATACTGTATTTAATAAATGTGATTCATTCAATGTTTAATAAATATGATTCTAATATAGTCAGTCTAAATAAAAAGTTATTCCTAAAACCACATTTGTAAGCTTGAGGTATAGTTGACAGCAATTCGTGTAGTAGACATTTTAAGCATCCCTCCCCCTATAAAATACGTTTTACAGTCGAACCTCTATTTAACGAAGTCGCTAAATCCCGGAAAAAAGTTCGTTATATGGAAAATTCGTTAAATAGAGATCCACCTTTTAAAATGCTTTAAACTAATAAAACAGATTTTAATTTCATAAACACTAAATATTTTTACTAAAAGTAATTATTCACATTTTTTTAGATAAATTATATAGATTTGTTTTATTTATTTTACCCACCAATATTCATCATCAATTTATTTTTTCTATATGTTTAAATCTTTGAAATCTGTAAGGAAAACAAAACATTGCCCGAGAATACACTGTATTTTCTGTTTAAAGTAAATAGTTTTACATTAAAATTAACGAATTTTAATGACATTATCCTATTTATTATTATTATTACAAATAATTTTAACCATACATTAACATATAAGTCCTTAAATTTAATTTCCGAAAAACTCTGTTAATTTTGCCTGAGTTTTTTCTTTTAAAAAGTGCTTTCTCTCGTAATACGTCTCTCATCTTTGCAATGCACCAAAAACCCCTTCATGCGTATGTTTTTCTAAGTATAATCCGCGTCTGATTGTTTGAAATAATTTTAGCATTTCATCATACAAAATTTTGTTAATTCCTGCATCATGATCATTTCCATCATCATCATATTCGTCTCCACCGCAATTCATTGCTGCATTGTTTTTATTTTTCACATTGTCAAAAATATCCAATTCGGATAGTGTTTCCGAGGTCTGAATTGCAGAATTAAGTGAAATACAATCATCAATCAGCACACCATGGTTAATTTCTTCTTTTTTTTCTTATCTGTATCCACATTTTTTAAAGTTACTCTGAGGGATTATCATCTTCGTCCTACGAATTCTCACTGCTGACAAAGAAGGCGCCTTTTAAAACCAGTTCAAGGCCATTTAACATCATAAAATGTGTTTAAAGAAAGAATAAGTTTGAAAAGTCCAGAAATATTTTGAGAAATGGGGAGAAAAAAAATTCAGATCACAAGAAAAAGTTCGTTAAATAGAAAATGCACTTCGCTATTTGGAGATTATTTTATGAAGAAATTCGCAAAATGTTCTTGGTTCCAAGGAAAAGTTCGCAAAATAGAGGTTCGTTAAATAGAGGTCCGACTGTATTTAGTCTTAAGAGAAGCTTTAAATGGATTTAAAAATGATTTTTATTTAATTGATACTAACGTTTAATTAATACATAACATTCTTTTAAAAATGTAAAAGAAAAAAAACTTTCTATACTTTCTATACTTGATACCGCAATCCAAGTAAGAAGTATTCTACGCATTCCTTCCTCTAAAATGGGGTTTTTGTAACTTAAGAGTACCGTTAAATCAAAATCGATTTTTTTAAAATTGAACTCATAATAATGCTTAATTAGTTTGTAACATTCTAAGATAAATAAAGAAAGAAAAACCACATGCGGATATTCGAGATATAATTGACTGCATGATAAAGATTAATCAGCATTTCCCCCAGCTAATGCTTTCTTATGACTAAAATAATAATAATAATAATAATGACAATAAAACTGAAATCAAAGTCGATTGCTTTTTCTTTACATTACGCTAATCTTTTTTTTTTCTTTTAACTTTCTAAAAAAGATAAAGAAAACACATTGGGATAGGCAATCATTCTAAGCATCAGCCCCACACTCCGCTACAATATGTTTTATTTTGTCTTAAATGTATAGTCGTGGGAAAAAAAAGTAAACACCCCTACTAACTCCTCAACATATTATCGTAGAAGAAACTTACTGGTATCTAACGATTGGAAATAAAGTCTACTTTTAAAAGATGTACAAAAAAATTGCTTAGCGGGCCATCTACGTATTAAAACGAACCCAAACTTATTTTTTTTTTTAATGGCAATACCCAATTTTAACAAGATATTTGAAATCTTCGGTACAAAGTATGTCTAGACACCAAATTTCAAGTCATTTCAATGATAAGTTTTTGAATTATAAACATCAAAATTGAGTGCTTCTAATGTTAAATTACATTTTTATTAATATCTCATGAAATTATAATCCTAATGTGGTAATTTTTTGTGTAGCAATAATACTAAAATACGAAAACATAAATGCGTTGAATTTGCAATTTTTATAATTTTATGATATGAATTATGAATTATGAAATTAATATTCGAAAAAATTATGAATTGCAACCTACAATTTTTTTGATGGATATAGATTTGTTAAGACCTGCTATATGGAAATCCAAAATTTCACATTTTTCTTCCAAGTAGTTTCCAAATTAGGCTTAAAAAATGGCAAAATGCCGTTTTAAGGGGCCGTCTATGATAGAAGTGACTAGATATTTTGAAATTTCTTATGCTATCCTGTAATCCTGCAGTCTCCAATGACTGCTTGAGTGGCGCTTAAGATGCCTTGAACAAGAAGAGGGCTCTCTCGGTCAACAATAGATTACCGAACTTCAAATTGGATACAGCCCCTAAAATACGCTCGTTTTAAAATAATTAATTTCTCGGAAACTTATCGTACGAATTGTTAAAAATTTGTTTTTAGGCTAATTGAAGAGTGTAGAGTCCATTTATGCTGTCAAAATTGTGTACTACTATTGAAAAAAGCAAAGTTATAGTTCGTTTAAATATGTAGATGGCCCCCTAAGCAAGTTTTATACACATTGTTTAAAAGTAGACTTTATTACCAATCATGTGGTACCAGTAATTTTCTTCTACGATAATTTTTTGCGGAGTTAGTAAGGGGTGCTTACTTTCTTTTTTCCATGACTGTACCTCTACCTTTAACCCTTTCAGGGGCAAGGTTTTAATAAAATGGTGACATAATTTATTGACACCAGTATTTACAAGAGAATTTATTTGTAAACAAGTAAAAGCATATTTTCGCGTTCTTAATAAAGGAGAAATTTTCATTATAATATTCCGGTGCCAATGTGGCAATTAGTGATTAACCCTCCGTCTACCAGACGGGTCCATTGGACCCGACAGGTACATACAAAATATTCATTCAAACCAGAAATTTCTTTAAAATAAACTAAGTATATAAACCAGACAAAAATAAGGTAAATAAATAAGTTAAATAGTTTTAAATAAAAATTCTTGTGTAGAACGTTTTATTAAAACTTGAATAAAATTCCCGGTAGATCTAGGGTTAAAATTATGTGATGCCTTGACGGCACCACCGCCCTTCAAGGGGTTAAAACAAAATCAAAAGATACTATTTATGCCGTTCTTACTAATGTTTCATTATTTAAAAAAAAAAAAAAAAAGTTATAAGAAATGTAAAAGTTTTTATTGAAAACCACATTTGTATACTTAATATAATTGACTGCCAGGGGCTTATAACGTTATCACTTTAGGGGGCAGAAGAGGCGTCTGGCATTTGATATCGTAAGATATGTATAGGGGGAGAAGGTGTTTGTCTTTTGATATCATTGTCACTTTTTATCAAATTTTTTTTTCTTTTTTGTTTATTTACATCAATATAGTCTTATCCTTTTTTTTTTAGTCGCTTATCTATTTTTATGAAAATACAAAGTTATTATGAAAACCATTAAATGATTGTAAAATCATTTCGTTCCAAAATATGGAAGAACACAACAATCGCCATTACTATTCTTCTGTCATATGCGCATATAATTCGTTGTTAGAGAAAACGAGGTCGAAATCATATTTGTTATACTGGTATTTACACCAGTTTTGTTTATAAGAAGTTCGCTTACCTCCGCGCAGGTAGCAAATGCAGGAAAACAATATTATTGTTGAATGTATTATATGACAAAAAGCGATTATAAAATACTTTTAAATAGTAAATATTTGTTTAAAATGTTATTTGATATAATGTTATGTCATGTATAATAGTGATATTTTATTTTATTCTATTCATTTAAATCCGCAAAGTAGGCGAATAATAAATGTATGAAACATATAAACATATGAAAATAACACGAAAGAAAAAAATTGTAAATATAAAAATTTTTAGACAATGACAGTAATATCATTAGGGGGAGGAGGTTCTAGGAGCGATAACGTGTGATATCGTAAAGGGGGGGGGGGGGTTCCAAAATTGCTAAATAGTTGATAACGTTATACAGTAAAACTCGAATATAACGCTCACCGCTTAAAACGCTTACCCGCCTTTTACGCTCATTTGTCCCGATCCTTTGAACCATACCCCAAAGAATAACGTAAAAATTCCTCGCTTTTAACTCTCACCGATTTTAACACTTTCCCGCTTTTAACGCGCTTTTTATTGGTCCTTTGAACAAAGAAATCCCGGATATTACGCTTTGGTGCTTTGGGATCAGAGAACAAAAGAATTTATGCCGTCCATCTCAACAGCACCTGTCTGTTTCTTACTTCACACAAACTGTTTTCTCTTTTTTCCTTTACACTTAAGTAAGTAGCATCGTTGCCGACTCCAATTAGGTGCAACATGGAAGCTACGATTTATGAAAAGAAAAACGCTGACACTATCAAAAAAATTAGAAATTCAAAAAAATTATGAAAAAAAATCACCTATTCTGATCCAGAAAGATTTTGCGTTATCTATGAATATCGCGCCGTCGTCTCTTCGGGCTGTTCTTCAAAACAGAAAAGATATTGAAAAAAATGCTTCGATTGGTGGCTCAAAGAAAAAGACAATGAAAGCAGGAAAATATGAAGATTTAGAAAAAGTTATGTGCGAGTGGTTTCTTGAGTCAAGACACTGTAATATACCTATCAGCGAATCCATAGTTAAAGAAAAAGCTGCTGAAGTAGCCCAAAAGCTAAGAATTGAAGATTTTACTCCATCTAATGGGTGATTAGACCGATTTCGAACCCGCCACGTCATTGTGTACAAGAAAATGTGCGGAGAATCCGCTGCCGTGAACACAGAAAATGCAGAATTTGGAAAAAAGAACAGCCTTCCAAGACTTATAAAAAATTATGCCAGTTGTGATATTTATAACGCCGACGAATTTGGCTTATTTTTTTAAAGCGATGCCTGATAAATCCTTAACGTTAAAAGATGAGCAGTGCCATGGAGGGAAGCTCAGTAAAGAACGTGTGACTGTGCTTGTTTGTTCAAACGCGGACGGAAGCGACAAACGCAATCCTCTGGTGATTGGAAAATCGGCCAAACCTCGCTGTTTCAAGAACATCGAACGACTGCCCTGTGACTATGCACATAAACGCAAGGCTTGGATAACGGGTCACCAGTTTATTAAATATGTTTCTGATTTTGATGTCGAGATTCGGAAGCAAAATAGGCATGTCATACTATTCGTAGACAATTGCGCAGCGCATCCCCAAGAAATACCAGATATTTCAAACATCTCTCTGGAATGTTTACCTGAAACACCACAAGCGTACTTCAACCGATGGATCAAGAAATCATAAAGGTTTTAAAGCAACATTATCGCAAACGTATAGTGAAACGATTTCTACATGAAAGAGAAATTAAAAGTAGTCGATCTTCTGTAACTCTCCTCGACGCCATGAACATCCTTAGCGCTGCTTGGGATGCAATCGAACCTAAAATAATTCAAAATTGCTTTAAAAAGGCAGGTTTCATAACGGACGCCGATGATGATACGGATGCGGCTGAAGAGGGGTCGGATCCTATAGACGACGAGGACGGACAAGCTGTTTGCGAGCATCTTGCAGAAAACGTACAAAGCCTTCAGAACTATCTTAACATTGATAAAGACGTTATCACCAGCAACTTTAGGAGCATTGACGACCTTATATGGGACACTGTACAGGATACCGCAGAAGAAGACGACCCTGATGAAGTTGCTGATGGCGATGTTCAACAGCGCATCCCAGCGATAGCTGAAGTAATGGAAGCTTTTAGCACTATCCGCCTATACACCTCTTCAGTAGATACTGCCACTTCACATGAAGATATATTAAGACACATAAACAAAGCAGAAAATGCTCATGTGGTTGTTCGTCCACCCGTCAGACGAAACTCGAAGAGTTTTTCTCTAAAACAAAATAAACAGTAAGTGAAAGTGTACAGTCCTCATAGTAGTGCTCAAGAATACAAATGTTACGTTTAAAAAAACAAACAAAATATTATTATTAGTTTCTTTCATAATTTTATTTTATGTTTAATATAAGGACAAAGGTTCCTATTTTAGAAAAGTTAAATATATTTTGTAGCTTTTGTTTTAATGCTAACAATTCTTTTACTTATTCTGATTTGAAATAATAATACACTTTGTAAACACTATGTAAATTTGTGATATTTTAAATGAAGGAAAAGTTTTGGTACCTATGCTGTGGAGTTTCTATTTTAAATAATACACAAAAATGATTCCCTGCATTATTTAAAGCATATAATCTAATATTCCCAACTTTAAAATGCCAAAAACCTTCTCCCGCTTTTAACGCTTTCTCGCTTTTAACGCTCTTGTAGCCCGGTCCCCCGGAAGAGCGTTATATCCGAGTTTTACTGTATATGTACAGCCGCCAATTCGTCTAATAACGTTATTTCATTTTCCCTTCTAAAATATGTTTTCTTTCGACTTAAGATTTAATACCCCCAACTCTTTGAAAATGGAACTTTATTATTATTATTATTTAACTCATACTAATGTTTACGATTTCATTTGTAACAATCGGAAATAAGAATAGCTTTCGAATATTTTGAAGTATAACTTACTGCAATTCGTGTAATAAAAAATTATTCCCATTTTGTCGTTTAAAATATGTTTTCTTTGATTTTTTTAAGGATACCAGTGATATCGAACTTAAAGTCCACTTTTAGGTAGCCTTCATTACAAAAAGCTACCTATTGCAGCCGTTCGGAGGAAAGCGATTAAAAAAAATTTTGGTATATTTTCATCGATCATGACCCCCAGACCCCGAAACCACCCTCCGTTCAAAAGTTGATATATATATATATATATATATATATATATATATCTGATCTTTGTCATACTGTAACTCTCGTATTTATGAACCGATTTGGATAAAATTTCGTGTGTATATAGTACATACTAATGTCTCGACCGAGTTCGTTGGCCAGCTTCAACCGCCATCTTGTTCCAAAATGGCGACCATTTAATTTTTTTAATTTTAAATTTAAAATGAGGCACAAAAAAATTAGAAATTGAAAAATATTTTTTTCTTATGTGTTTGAACTTGATACAAAGATTCCGGAGCATTTTTTGTTTCGTCTGTATCTTAAAAAATGGCTGAGTTATAGCACTTTGAATTTCTAGCACGACTGACATTTTGAAACGTTCTGATTTTTGTCACGCGATAATACGCGTATTTATGAACCGATTTGGATGTGACAAAGCATTTGCATAGTACATAGCAATGTCTCGACCAAGTTCGTGGGCCAGCTTCATCCGCCATCTTGTTTCAAAATGGCAGCCATTTAAAAAATTTAAAAAAATTTTTAATTTAAAATGAGGTACAAAAAAATTGTAAATTGAAAAAAGATTTTTTCCTTATGTGTTTGACCTTACTACAAAGATTCCGGAACAGTTTTTGCTTCGTCCATATCTAAAAAAATGGCTGAGTTATAGCACTTTGAATTTCTAGCATGGCTGACATTTTGAAACGATCTGATTTTTGTCACGCGATAATACGCATATTTATGAACCGATTTCAATGTGACAACGCATGTGTATAGTATATAGCAATGTCTCGACCGTGTTCGTATGCCAGCTTCATACGCCATCTTGTTTTAAAATGGCGGCCTTTTAAAAATTAAAAAAAAATTTAAATTTTAAAATGAGGTATAAAAAACTAGAAATTGAAAAAGATTTTTTCCTTATGTGTTTTAGTTTGATACAAAGATTCCGGAGGATTTTTTGTTTCGTTTATATTTTAAAAAACGGTTGAGTTATAGCACTTTGAAATTCTTGTGTGGATGACATTTTGAAACGATCTGAATTTTGTCACGCGATTACACGCGTATTTATGAACGGATTTGGATGTAACTTGTTGTGTACGTAGTACATACCAATGTCTCGACCGAGTACGTTGGCCAACTTCATCCGCCTTCTTGTTTCAAAATGGCGGCCATTTAATCTTTTTAAATTTTAATTTAAAATGAGGTACAAAAAAATTAGAAATTGAAAAAGATTTTTTTTCTTATGTGTTTGACCTTGATACAAAGATTTCGGAGCATTTTTCGTTTCGTCTATATCTTAAAAAATGACTGAGGTATAGCACTTTGAATTTCTAGCATGGCTGACATTTTGAAACGATCTGAATTTTGTCAGGCGACAACACGCGTATTTATGAACTGATTAGGTTGTGACAAAGCATGTGCATAGTACGTAGCAATCTCTCGGTCGAGTTCGTTTGCCAGCTTCATCCGCCATCTTGTTTCAAAATGGCGGCCAGTTAAAAATTAAAAAAAGTTTTGTATTTAAAATAAGGTGCAAAAAAATTAGAAATTGATTTTTTTTTCATTTGTGTTTGAGCTTGATACGAAGGTTCGGGAGCATTTTTTGTTTTGTCTTTATCTTAAAAAATGGCTGAGATATAACAGTTTGAATTTCTAATGTGGGCGACATTTTGAAAAATCGGATTTTTTGCCTGCAACAGCACTCGTAATTATCAACCGATTTAGATGTAAGGGAGCATGTGCACAGAAATTACTAAAGTCTCGACCAAGTTCATTGGTTAGCTTTGTTGCACCCGTTATGTTGCTTTAAAATGGCGGGCACTTCAAGATATCGCCGAATTTGGGGACCAAATATAAATCACTTTAAATAAAGCCAGCTTTGATAGCGTGACTAATTTCGTGAAATTCTTATTTATATTCAGTATTGACAAAAATTAGTATTTAATCTTCTATAATCGGATTCCAAGAATTTGAGCTCCGTGTGTTTGAATAATATAAGCTGGGTTTTAAAAATTAAGGAAAATGAAAGCTACCTTTTCCTCCCGGCACTGGCCGGAAGGACTTTTTAAATTTCATTCTTAAAGATTCAGGTAATTTCGGACATTATTTATTAAAAACCGCATTTGCATAATTTAAGGTATAATTTACTGCAATTATATCTATTATGAATATTTCCCATTCATTTGGGAACATCTTTGAATGAACCTAAAAGTGGAAATAAAAATTATTTAACTAATACAAAATTTAATTAATTTTTAACATTCTAGAGGAAAAAAACCACATTCGGATACTTTGAAATATAATTTACTGCAATTCTTGCTTGCATTTTCCGCTCTAAAATATGTTCCATTTTGTCTTAAAAGCAAAAACATTCGACTTATTCTTTTAATCGACCTCAACGTCATTTTTTATTTCTTTCGTATAAAAATTTAGCCAACATAACATTCTAAAAAAAGAAGCAAACAGCACTTTCGGATAGTTTGAGGCATATAATGTAATGAAGTTCGTGCAATAATACTTGTAGTTGTTTCATAATATTATTTATTTATATAATCATATAACCCCAATAATCTATTTTCATTTTAAATTCTCTTTCGTTTTAAGGCAACTCTTACAACAACCGAAAAAACAAGTTTTTTTTTTTTTTTTTTTTTTTTAACTCGTACAAAAATTTTGTTAATTTTTAACACTAAAAAAAAAAATAATAAAAAAAAAATAAAAAAAATCTGCATTCAAAATTTTCATGAAACGAAATTCCAATGACAAAATCAAATAAGAAAAAGGTTATTATACTAAATATTATTTATTATCATGCTGTATTTGCATTTATTCATAATAATAAAGAAAACTGCAATGTCGGTAATATATATATATGGGGCATTCTCACAATCTTTTGACTTTTGGGGGAAAAAATCTGACAAAATTAAACTTGCTAAAATAACATTTTAATCTGACAGACGAATGCCTTAATGATTCAAAATTTTTAAAAAAATGGTCAGCAGCGAAATTTTTTTTTATTTAACTGAGGTTTAAGCTAAAATTGCGAGTTTAATTTTCCTTACCATTTTACCCCTATAACTTTTTATTTTCTTCTAAATTTTTACTTATAATGAATTTGCATAGTACCCACCGAACATTCAAATAAGAAATAATAACAATGTAGTACTTTTAATACAGAATTTTTGTATAACATTATCTTAAAGGGGTGTTAAAGAAGGGACGGTCAGGTAAAAAAAGGGGATGGTATAGGAAAAAAGGGACGAAATGGTAAAAAAAGGGACGGTAAGGATGGAACGGTAAGGAAAAGTACCACCTATTTTTAGGAAAATCATGTTAAGACTAAGTGATAGTCACAGTGTTCATTGATTTTTAGAAACAGTTGTTAACATTGGATTAATTTTTTTTTCTTTAATTTACCTCGAAAGTGCAGGAATAAACCTTGGGGACGGTGAGACTACCAATAAAGTCGCGATGCTTGAAACCAATATTTAAATGCTGATTTAAATTCTACAGTAAATTTCCTGCCAAAGAATTTTAGACATTATTTCTCTAGCGTACTTCTGCATGAGAAAAAACTTGAAAAAAATTCTCTGGCTGCATCTGAAATGATTTTCTGTATAATTTTAGAAGAGGGATGGTAAGGGATATAAAAACCAGGGACAGCGTTTAAAAAATAATAACAACCCTAAAAATGTGTGCAGGTTAATTTTTAGCTACATATTTATATAAAACAATAGTTCCAGTTTCAGAAAAAAATTACATCGAATTATTTTTATTGAAACAATTTTATCCAGACTGCTCCAAATTTAAAAATCAGCATCTGGTACACGGGACGGTATAGGAGTTTTCCAGGTGTTTGGACCCCCAACATCGTCCAAAACTTATTTATCTCGTTAATATTGTTGTGCAATCATGCAATGGGATGTTCCCCAGTATATGAAATAAAAAAAACATAAAAAAGTGTATTAAAATAAAGTTATTATTCCGGGACATGAAAGTCAAAAGATTGTGAGAATGCTCCATATATATATATATATATATATAATCATTATAAAATATTACAAATTATCACCTATATTAAATGTATAAATTATAAATTATGTTTTAAGACAAGATTCAAACATTATGAATTTTGAATTAGGACCAACAAATTATTAAATGACATGAACAAAAAAAGATGAACTAAATATGAACAGTGGAAACCAGAAATGTATAACAAGTAACTATGAATAACCTAAAGAATCATCAGAGGAGCTTGCAGGTTTAACTCATAGTGAAGATATGTTATTTCATCCAATGTTGTCGGCATTAGGCCTAAAATGACAAAATCCAACTCAAATGTTTCGTAATTGCTTTCGTCTCGACGGCTGCAACAGATAGCTTATCATTTTTTGTAATGAAAGCTGACTAAGAGGATGAAAAAAGGGTGAAAGATGGTTTATTCTTCCAGTTTGATATAGGGATGTGAAATTGTTTTCTTTGCCACTTCTGGAGAAATTTAATCTTGCAATCTCTTATTAGGTTTAAAATGCTGACTGAGAAGTATCTTGGCTCAAGAGTTATCTCTCTATTCATAGGAAATGTAGACAATGATTTCCAAAAATGTTAGATTCTGTTTATTCATGTCGGATTTCTTCTGTTTTTTTACTGTTTTCTAACTATAAACACTGTATATGGCATCAATGTTTTCTTTTGTTTTGGAATGTAATATAATATTTATATGATTATGTTACTATCAAAGGAATATCATTATAATAGTGAGATTTTCAAAAAGATTATTTATAAAGGCAAAGAGGTCAAGGGAAGCTTTAGATTGAAAAACAGCATTACACTGTAAAAAATTTCTTTTATATATTGCTTTCTTTTATCAAAGAACTAAAAATTTATAAAGATGCGGGCTTTTTTAATTAATTTATTTAAATTATTTTTTAAATCCTAAATCTTCATATCCATATCCAATGTTTTACATTTATTAAACATTTACCAAATTTCTAAAATTAATATGAACTTCTTATTCATATCGTAAGATTGTTGAAGCATCGTTAAATCTATAACGCTCAAATGTTTTATTAATCTACAGTAGTTTCTGTTGTTATTTAGTAGTATAATTAAAAATACCAATTTTTTGTGTTTTTATTAATTGATATATGCAGTTTAAATTACATGTAGACATTTTCCCACGATATTTTGTTTATAATTTCAAATTTTCAAGATTGGGTAATTTCAAAACGTTCATTTTGTAGGCATTCAGTATCAATTATTAAATTTATTTCTACTGCAAACGCTTTTGCTACGTTAATGATACAAATAATTATTGACATTAAAAATGAAACATGTTAAAGTAACATTTAAATAAAAGGTTGTTTATATCTGATATGAAGTTTATGGGGAAAACTGCTTAAGGGTCATTCCATGGTAACTTACGTTACATTTAGAACAATTTACTTCAGTGATTTTAGCAATATAACACCAAAAATAGAATTCAAAATATAAAGTTGACATAATTTGTTAATTAAACCTATTCAAAGTTCAATTTAAATTAAATGTATCTAATTTTTGTTTTATTTATTGAACTCTGGGAGTTATATTTATTATGTAACTGAAATTACTGGAAAAGGAGTGTAATTACCATAAAAAATATAATTTTCATTCTCATTTTCTAGGTAATTTTCATTCAAACTTAGCTTTGGATAGGTTTAAATAACAAATCATGTCAACTTTACATTTGAGTATTTCTTGGTGTTATGTTACTAAAATTACTGCAGTAAATTGCTCAAAATGTAATGTAAGTTACCATGGAATGACCCTTAAATTAAAGTATAATATTTAAAAAGTTCATGTTGACTTATATGATATTGGATTGGTTATTTTTTTAAGAGATTAATAACCACCTTAAATGCGTCTAATTCACATCATATTCGAAATGTTTTCCAAATAATGAACAACAGTAGAAATGAATGCGTTTTTTATCTGTTTTTTTTTTTTTTTTTTTCTTTCGGTTTTGCTGTTTCCTACATTTTTATTTTATGAAAAAAAAATAAGTTTAAAGGAACTAAATTTAGATAGATAATAATCATACATACATTTGAAAAGGCTTCGTGACCTTTTTACAAAACTAATCGATGTTCCAATCCCAAAACTTTCTTCTTTCTTATATATATATGAATCCGTCAGTGTTATTACTTCCACACTAAGTCAACTTTGATTTTTTCCTACAGTTTCTGCTTCATTTCACTAATCGGAGTGAAAACGAGTTAATCGCAATCATAATATTTAATAATACCAATATTTTTCGTTATCCTGTTGAACAGTCGTGGTGAAAAAAAAAAAAAAAACACCCCCTTCAAACACTGGAAATAATTATAATAAAATAAAGTGACTGGTACAAATCTACTTCTAAATGACGTATAAAAAAATTTTAAGCGGCCGTCTACAAATCCAAACCAGGCTATTTTTTTTTCAATGGCAACACCCATTTTTTACAAGATATTTTAAATCTTACGTTAAAACTGTGCCTAGAAACGAAATTTGAAGTCATTTGGATGATAAGTTTTTAATTAAAAACATTCAAAATTGAGAGCTTCTAGTGCTAAATTATATTTTCATATTTTTATTAATACTTCCTGAAATTATAATCCTAATGTGATTAATTTTTGTGTGGTTATAACCCTAAAAAACCCAAACATAAATACATTGAATTTATAATTTTAAAGATTTCATAGTATAAATTATGAAATTAATATTCGCAAAAAATATAAATTGCGACCTATACATATATATTTTTTTTTTGATAGATTTATGTTTATTACGTCTTGCTTTAGGCGAATTCCCAGTTTCAACTTTTTCTCCCCAGTAGTTTTCGAATTAGGATTAAAAAACGTCAAAATGATGTTTTAAGGGGCAGTCCATGATGTGGAGAAAAACATAATTTAAAAAAAATGTATTTTATCCATTTTATTGAAACTTTTGGATGGTAGTAGTCGAAGCATATTAAGCGAGTGAAATAGTCATATTGGCAAGACATAATACATTAACAGAAGTGACATAGTCATACTGTAGCACTTCAACAATCGAGTACCGAACTTCAATTTGGATAGAGACCCTAAAATAGGCTCATTGTAAAATAATTTCTCGGAAACTAATCGTACGAATTTCATGAAAATTTGTTTTTAGGCTAATTTAACACTAAACGTACCGATATTTTGTTATACCTATTCCTACCGGAAGCCGTCAAATGACCCCTATATAAAAAGTTATCTATTTTACGATGTTTTGCGAAAAATATATCAGTTGATACACTTTGGTGTATGAATAAAACATTTTTTTTCAAATAATTATTACAAATTGTTTATTTATTAAAGTAAAAAAATTATAATTACGCAAAAATTTTAAGAAAAAATAATTATTTCAAGAAATTCGAAAATGAAATAAACAAATATTGTGCAAATTTGTTTTATGTTCACCACATATTTTTAAGATTATTTCGTTCTCGATATAACCTTCTGAAATGTTCAAACTAGAATCTCACTCGGAGTAAAGTCAATTTCTAATTATGCCATCACACATTAACCCTTTCGAGGGCGGTGTCCTTAAAAAAGGACACCTAATTTTAAATCCAAAATTGACAATCGATACCAAGAATATTTAATTAATTTTTTTATATATAAATAATGTACGTGAAAATAAGCACGTTCGTATTTTCTAATAAATTCGTTTATAAATTCTGGTGTCAGTCCATTATTTCATCAGTTTACAAACAGAATTGCTCCGCGCCGGAAAGGGTTAACAGATATGATGTAATACAGTAGAATAAATGATTTAATACCAAAAATACGCAATTTACTAATGTTCTTACAAAATAAAACATTTATATCTTTATGATTTCACATAAATTTATTCAGGGTTCAAATGACCCCTTGCGGTAGTTAAGCCTAAAATATTTTTTTCTAGGCAAAAAAAGTAGTTCGTAGATGAAGCATTTTAAGGAATAATATGATCATATATTTTAATAAAAGTCGTGAAGTATAAAAAAATTTCGTAATGTTTTAGTTTAAGAAATTCAAAACGGGTCATTTGACCCATCGCGGTAGATTTAGCGTTAAGGGTGTAGAATATATTTATGCTGTGAATCTTGGGTATTGCTATTGAAGAAAATAAAGTTTGGGTTCGTTTTGATATATAGACGGCCCACTAAGCAAATTTTGTATACATCATTTAAAAGTAGACTTTATTTCCAATCGTTTGGTACCAGTAACTTTCGTCTTCTACAATAACTTGTTGCAAAGTTAGGAAGGGGTGTTTACTTTTTTCAACGACTGTACATAAGCTGCTTGAGTATCGTCGGCTTAGCAGGATGCGAATTGTCTGTCGCTGCATGAACAGCCTAAGTAGGCGGAGTCTCATCCCCCTATATCGTTATGTTTGCCTAGCATTTAGGCCCAAAATTATCTTTCGGTGCAACTTGTCTATCTGCGGCGCTCCATTTTTTTTTCTTTTTTGCTTTCCCCCCCCCCCCTCTCTAAAATCCATTTTCTTACAACAAGTCTGCACCAACAATTCGGCTTCAAAACTCCAGGTCAATCAGAAGTAGTTCGGGCAGCGGTGGCCCAGTTAGGCAGAGCATCGAATCCGCAGCTAAGACCGCGGGATCGAGTCCTACTGCTGGCTATAATCCGCCATGTAGGCTAACGGTTTCTGGTGCATATAAAATCCGTCGTGGGTGCAAAGCAGTCCTCCAAGTTACCTGTTAATTATACCTCTGGAGGTGCCTTGCCAGGTGAAAGTCTCGTTACCTGACCAAGGTTTTAAATTAAAAGATCAACATGAGTAGCAATGTGCAGATTCCAAACAACAGGATATAAATGTTAAGCAACCGACACAACACCGTTCACAACTAAGAAAAAGGCATTGCCGATACGTTCTAGGAGCTCGTTATGTTTATTGCCGCTACGCGGCGATTAGGCGGTCGCCCGCCCCGATACCAGGAATCAAACCCGTTCAGTTTCCCGGGTTCCCGGCAGGTAGGGGCCTGGTTATCGGTTAGAAAGAAAGAAAGAACAGCCGAAGTATAACAGATCTATGAAAAATCTGTTACAGTGTCCCTTTCCGGCTGATTGTTTCGAAATTCATCTGGGAATTGCAGGCCATAACCAAAAATATACACATCAAATTTACTTCAGTTCTATGCATAACTTCATACACTTTTCAATGGTAAAATTACGAAAAGAGCAAAAAAATCGCTATCACAACGCCCCCTTTCGACGAAATATTTCTAAATTGAAGAAGGATCGGCTGGTTGTAGACCAAAACATACACAAAAATTTGGTACAATTCTATGCATAGCTTCATACACTTTCCGATGATACAATGCGGACATCACACACACGGACATACGGACAGACAAACATTTTGTATAAACATGTTTTTCTGGATCTCTGCAGCCTAAAACATGTAAATCCGTCGAAAATCGAAAGTCTAAAAAAATCGCGATTAAAATATTTCCTGCTTCAGAAAGAAGAAAGTAAATATAAAAACAAAATAATGTTTTCCTATAAAACATATAAAAAATATATTAGGTCACATTCACAAAATAAATAATCTACAGGAATAAAAGAAATTAAAAAGATGAAGGGTTGTATACAAATGTAGTAGTACGTGCAATATTGTGTACGCTATCTTGGCACTAATCAACAGATATTTGATACAACCCCTTATCTTTTTGCTTCCTTTTGAAAATAACGGATTTCGAGCTTATTCTATCGACGATAATTTTCAGAAATTTCAAGCTATGATTTTGAGACTTTCACAAAAGTTGCTCTATATACTTAGATAATACATTATGCACATTATATTTTGATTGCATGCGCGCACGCGCAGTGAAGTTTTTGTAAACCTGCTCATTTTTCATCCAATTTTTATTATTTTTTAATTCTGATTGCAGAGTATTGTGTACAATATTGTTTTCATATTTTCTGACAAGAGATATTTTTTATATTAAGAACTCTGTAAATTATAAGCAAAAAACTTGGCGGAATTTGGGACTGTTTTTATAAAAACCGTAATGTCTCTACGAGTATACATGCTATCCTCATAAAAATGAACACAGTTTATTAAAATAAGCCACTTAATCATAATCTCCGGTTTGAACGCTTTTGCTACGTTAGTTTTGACAGGGTTATCCAAAAGATATTCGTTCTTTTTCAATCTGTTGACGGTCCCCTATGGGGTTTCGGGAAAAAATCGTCGCGGAAATATATGACCTATACTATACTGTTTACATAACTGGAGTTTTAGGTTAAATCCTCATGTATTTTTCGAGATATTTAACAAAACGTCTAAAATCGCAAGTGGCCGGTCACCTTTGGCCATATAGTGTATTTTTATATATTATTTGGTATATCATGGTCAATAAGATGAGGTTGAGAGTGCTTGTGTTATTCTCGATAGTACAGTGCTGGAAAAAGTTTAGGACCACCAACAAAAACAGAAAAGCGCTTATTTTAATGGAAAGCTGATATCATTGCAAAATTATAAACATAAATTTATGCAAGTTTTGTTATTTGTTTTAAATTACAATATGTTTTGAAAAATAATCAAAAATTAATTTCTTCATAACACAACTTGGTGGAAAAAAGTTTAGGACCAGTATATTTAATATTTAAACTGCACATGTTAAAGATTTGTAAATTAATTTTCAATATTTTGTTTGATTCCCCTTAACACGGATTACTTCCAAATAATGCTTTTGGGAAGGTTTGGTCAGGTTTTTGCATAGGGAAATGAATGTTTGGTAATTTTTGCTGAAGTAATAGACCACAATAATACAAGGTTCGTTCTATTCGATACCGGAGCGGGTATAGTCCGCATGGGTGCACGTTGTGTAAGGCAATGGGGGGGGGGGGGGGGACCTCAGGTTTGTTTAATTCGACGTTTATTTTAGAAAAACCGATTGTCGAAGCTCCATTAATTTATTTTATAAAAAATTAAAATTAAAAACTTCCAAAATACCCATATATTTTTACTAGAAATGGAATTTAATTCCCTACAAAAAAATTACAGGGGCAACCTCATGTTCCTTTAATTCGACGTTACTTTGAGAAAACCAATTGGCCTAGCTCGACTAATTTATTTTATAAAAACTAAAATTAAGAATAAGTCCAAAATACCCATATGTTTTTCCTAGAAATGGAATATACTGCCCTACAAAGAAGTATCAGGGGCAACCTCAGGTTCGTCTAATTCGACATTCATTTGAGAAAAATCGATTGGCGAAGCTCTACTATTTTATGAAAATTGAAATTAATAAACTTCCAAAATACCTATATGTTTTTTCTAGAAATGAGATTTAATACTCTACATAAAAATTACATTCGTTCTATTTTTATAATTTTAATTAATTTTTCAATTAATTTTCAGCTGTGAAATTACGCTCGAAATTATTGAATATGTGACTTATAGCATTCCTAACTAAGCGTAGAACCAACAGAAAAATGTCCAAGCAGGGAATCGAACCCGGAACCCTTGGAATAGCGATCCAAGTGCTCTATTATTTAACTACGAGGACGACACCCAGCTTAGCATCTCCCACTCATATATATTAGTAAGGCTGCAACTGCGGCACAAGATGGAATAATCTTCATGCGAATCTTGTGACGAAACATGTGATACCAATAAACGCAGAACCGATGAACACATATAATTTTAATTAATTTTTCAATTAATTTGAGTTCTGCGCTTAGTTAGTAATGTGATAAATCACGTACTAAATACTCAATAATTTCGAGCGTAATTTCATTGCTGAAAATTAATTGAAAAATTAATTAAAATTATATATGTGTTCACTTATGTTGTGTTTAATTGTGTCTCATGTTTCGCTGCAAGATTGTGAGCTCATGAAGATTATTCCATCTTGTGCTGCAGTTGCAGCCTTACCAACATATGTGAGTGAGAGAGGTTAAGCTGGGTTTCGTCCTCGTAGTTTAAATGGTAGAGCACTTGGAGCGCTATACCAAGGGTTCCGGGTTCGATTCCCAGCTTGGACATTTTTCACTCTGTTGCTTCTACGCTTAGTTAGCAATGTTATATATCAGGTATGAAATATTCAGTTCTATTTTTATTAGATATTTTACAAAACAGGCATAAATTATTAATATTATATAATTATTCACCCTTTCGTCGACATCAAGTACAACTATCATCTATGGGTGCTCGCAAAAATTATCTAAGCTATTGACTAACGGCGTTTCTGAACGATAACTTTACTGTATCTTTTGAGTACGAACACATAAATAAAATTTTGTAATTTTTAAACTTAATTAATTGCTAATGTGTGTTAAATAAAAAACATAAAACAGTAAAAATATCTGTCTAATAAACTGCTTGCAAGTTTTGGCTTCACCTTTATCAAGACAAAATTTTGTCTTCATTAAGGCTTCGGCGAAGCTAAAACATGTAGATCGTTTATTAAAATTTCTTACTGTTTTCTAGTTTTTATTTTACACTTTTCAGCAGTTAAAGAAGTATATTTATCTCTGGGTGTTCGGGTTATATACAGGGAGTCCACTCTCAACGGTGTCCAATGGCATATTCTTAAACCGTTAGTCACAGACATATAGTTCCAATTACAAAAATGTTTTCAATGAGGTAAAGAAATATTATAAAAGCGATTTGGGTCAATAAAAACAATTCTTAAAAAATACGAAATTTAAATTTTTATACGGTCCCCCAGTCCTATAAGTTATATTTAGTAAACTTTTCCTATTACACTGACAAGTAAAGGGAAAAAAAGTCCCGTTCGTTTAACACTGAAATTGACCGAGTTATGAAACTTTAAAACTGCATGACTTTTGCCATTTTTCTACACTTGAATACAAATGAGTTCAGTCAGGTTTTGAGGGGTCATATGCCAAATGCTTAAAGTATTCGAAGAACCTATTTCATATGTATCTGCGCTTTGAATAAAATTGTACAAGTATTACGACTGATGTGAGTTAACTTTTATTAAGTTTCAGATTTGCTAAAATAACTGTATTTTAACATATGTTTTATTTTGTAAGGATTTGAGACTGTTTTTTTTTTATGATTTCTTTTAACAAAAATTATGTTATTTTTATAAGTTTTTATTTAACTTCAGCGATCGTATGTATGTTTTTCCAATTCAAAATTTGTATTCGAACTTTAACTCACTTTCAAATATCCGATCGAGATTAAATTTTACATACTGGCGTAAATCCGATGACAATCTAGTATTATGATTTTCGGTGGTTACAATTTATACTTATTTTACAGGATAATACAAAAAATTTCGGTAGATTATCGCCAAGAAGTTTAAGAAAAAGTTTTAGATTAGATAACACAAGACTGCGATGCTTGCATTTTTTAACTTTTATGTATTTTTTAGCACTAAATCCGAAGATTACCTTATTTTTTAACCATCATGTCAGGAGTTTTTGCAAATCATAGTCAAAGTTAAAAAATAACAGAAATATGATACTATGAAATAGAGGAGATGACTGTATTTTTTAACTTTTGATAATTGATTTTTATGTACTTTTTAGCACTGAATCTGAAAATGACCTTCATTTTTTACCATTACTTTAGAATTTTTTTGCAAATCGTAAATGTCAAAGTTAAAATATAGTGAAAATCTGGTACTATAAAACTGATGTAAAACTTTTTTTAATTTAATTTTATTTTATTTAATTCAATAATTTATTCAATTTTTTGTCTTATACTGGGATTCTTACACCTAAACAGCTGAGTGATCTGATGAGGGAGGGAGGAGGTTCAATTTTAACTTTGAATTTTTTAACTTTGAAATTTACAATTTGCGAAAAATCCTGGCGCGATGGTTAAAAATGAAGGTCATTTACGGATTCAGCGGTTAAGAATACATAAAAATCAACTATAAAAAGTTAAAAACAAAACAATGACATCTATTTTATAGTATCAAATTTTCAATATTTTTTCTTTAAAATTTACGATTTGCAAAAAATCGTTACGTGATGGTAAAAAATGAAGGTCAATTTCGGATTCAGCGGTACAGAATACACAAGAATCAATTATCAAAAGCTAAAACTGTTAATTTTCATCCTTTTAGTTAACAAAAATTCTGTTTTTTTTTCTTATATGTTTATTACAAATTGTATATTTTGCATTAATATGTCAGAATGATTAAAGATTTCAAATTTATATTGCAATGTTAATTTTACTCTCAATAATTTTTTTAATATATCTGAAGAAATTATATTTCTATTAAATTTGTGAATGACCCCTAATTTGCAGCAAATGTATGCTCCAACTTTAAACAGTTATTATTCGGTCAATTTTAATCGTAGACAACTGGACTTTTTTTGTCTTACTTGTCAGTGTAACAGGAAAATTTTACTAAATATAACTTAAAGGACCGTGAGACCGTATAAAAATTTAAATTTTGTAATTTTTTAAGAAATGTTTTTATTAACCCAAATTGCTCTTTAAATATTTCTTTAGCTCATTTAAAACATTTTTGTAATTGGAACTATATGTTTATGACTAACGGTTTAGGAATTAGCCATTGGACACCGTTGAAAGTGGACACCCTGTAGATGAGGCATTCTCACAAAATTTTAACTTTCAGGAATAAAAATCTGGCGAAATTAAACTTGCTAAAATAACATTTTAATCTGATAGACGAATGTCTTAATGATTCAAGATAAAGAAAAAACTCTCAGCAGCGAAAATTTTTTTATTTAACTGACTGAGGTTTAAGTTAAACTTGCGAGTTTAATCTTCCTTGCCGTTTTACCTCTCTAACTTTTTATTTTCTTCTACATTTTTACTTATAATGAATTTGCATAGTACCCACAAAACATTCAAATAAGAAATAATAACAATATAGTATTTTTAGTACAGAATGTTGGTATAACATTGCCTTAGAGGGGTGTTAAAGAAGGGACGGCAAGGAAACAAAAGGGGACGGAAAGGGAAAAAAAGGGACGGTAAGGGAAAAAAGGGACGGTAAGGGAAAAAAGGGATGGTAAGAAAAATTACCATCTATATTTAGGCAAATCATGTTAAGACTAAGTGATAGCCACAATGTTCATTGATTTTTAGAAACAGTTATTTACATTAGATTAAATAAATAAAAAAAAATCATCTCGAAAATTGCAAGAATAAACCTTGGGATCGTAAGACTACCCATAAAGCCACGATGGTTGAAATTAATATTTAAATGCTGATTTAAATTCTGTAGTAAATTTCCTGTCAAAGAATTTTAGACATTCTTTCTCTAGCATACTTCTGCATGAGATAAAGTTGAAAAAATTCTGTTGCTGCATCTGAAGTGATTTTCTGTATAATTTCAGTAAGAGGGGCGGTAAGGAATATAAAATCCAGGGACAAAGTTAAAAAATAATAATAACAACCATAAAAATCAGTGCAGGTTAATTTTTTGCTACCTATTTATATAAAACAATAGTCCCAGTTTAGGAAAAAAATGACATCGAATTACTTTTATTGAAACAATTTTATACAGACAGCTCCAAACTTAAAAATCAGCATCAGGAACCCGGGACGGTATAGGAATTTCATGGTACATTTGGACCTCCAACATCGTCCAAAACTTATTTATCTTGTTAATATTGTTATACAGTCATGCAATGGGATGTTTTCCAGTATAAGAATAAAAAAAAAATACAAGAATATGTACTAAAATAAAAATTATTATTCAGGGACTTAAAAGTCAAACTTATGTGAGAATGCCTCATATGTGTGTAATCTACAAGTATGTCTATATGAGATTCTAACTTCGTGGGCACGTTTGTAGCGGAAAAAGTATATTTTGAAAAAAACTAAACTTATGCAGTTTTTAAAATGACCTATTTAATTAGGATAGACATGTTACATTTACTTTATCTTTGTTCATTACAGATATTCTTCAAGGTCTACTTTATAGGAGGAGCTAAACCAAGGAGGAAATTCATAAGGCATCTTTAAATTACAAAAACCCTTTCGAAAAATTGCTTTGTTCTAAGGTTCACTAATGATGGGCTATTATATTGAAGTCTCACAGCAATGCTCTGTAAATATTTTTCTCTAATACGTGCATTTATGTTCTTTCAAGGGGTGTGTGTTATGCTAAAAACAGAAATTTGTATTTTTATGATCACGAGAAAATCTTAATTTATATTGCTACAAACAAAACGAAACTGAATTTTATGTGGAAGTCAAAGAAGACTATTTTTCTGAAAAGAATGTATAAAACATGTATGCAAATTTATTTATTTAAGAAATTTTACCCAAAAGTTCAGATAATATTAAGTAACTTACACTTATTTCAATGACCGATTTCGAGTCATTTTA
The DNA here is from genome assembly GCA_963932465.1 of Maratus speciosus. NCBI lineage: Eukaryota > Metazoa > Arthropoda > Arachnida > Araneae > Salticidae > Maratus > Maratus speciosus. The sequence continues at coordinate 670,358,621 of OZ010786.1, read as the reverse complement.
AAAAAGTATGGAAAACAAAATTCAATCGTCTTTAGTATCGTTTTATAGTTATTAATCAAGATTTTGAAACTTATTATTATTTAGGTACTTACAAATGCTTTTTTGGATTCTCATATTTTACTGAAATTGCAATCAAAAAGTGCTAGAATCTGTTGAATCAAAGATACATGTATTATTACCTCAAGCTGTAAGCTTTTCAGAAGTGCTCTGCTGAATTAATTTTTATTTCCGTTAGAAGCAAAACAAAGTGTTAAAGTTTGTGTTAGTTAACTGTTAAAGTAACTGTTAAAGAAGTAAATCCTCAAAATACTTTTAATTAAAGGGAAGTTCGATAAACCATTTTATAAGGAGATTGCAAAAAACTAACATAACACAGACGATAATTTTTTTATTGTTGTACAATAAATGGCTAATGAACAACAGGTTGATCTTTAAAAAAAAATTCCCATACATTGATTCAATCAATCAGTAACTTTGTGACTTTAACTATTACTCGTTGTTCGACATTATATAAAAACCATAAAATTGTGTGGTGTACACGTTTTGAACAAAAATACATTTCAGACAAGGCCGTCTATAAATGAGATTTGCTTTTAAAGTTAGTCAAACTAAAAATAGGGCAAACGATACTTTTTATAACAAAAAATTCCTCGAAGGAAAAGCTATTTTGGTAACTTCTAACTACATTATGAATGAAGGAAAAGCTATTTCGATAACTTCTAACTATAGTATGAGAGAAAAAGAAAAATTTATTTTGCTGTTCTTTCTTTCTTTCGCTTCTAATTACAGCATGAGCGATAGTAAAGACGTTTCGATAGCTCCTTTCTACAGAATGGATCAAAAAGATGTTTCAATTGCTTCTAACCACTTTATGAGTGAAGGAAAAGCTGTTACGATTGCTGCTAACCACAGTATGAGTGAAGGAAAAGATGTTCCAATTGCTTCTAACCACATTATGAGTGAAGGAAAAGCTGTTTCAATTGCTGCTAACCACATTATGAGTGAAGGAAAAGCTGTTTCAATTGCTTCTAACCACATTATGAGTGAAGGAAAAGCTATTTCAATTGCTTCTAACCAAAGTATGAGTGAAGGAAAAGATGTTCCAATTGCTTCGAACTACAGTATGAGCCACAGAAAAACTGTTACATCGAATTCTAACTACACTGTAAGTGAAAACAATATTAAACGACTTCATCGCCACAAAAGGCGCATTACTTTTGCGAATGAGTCAAAAATTGAACAGTGCAAGTCTCTCCAGATTGATTCTCTAAAGCTAGAACATGAAGCTAATATTAACAGTGTCATCGCTGGTATTTCTAGCTCTGTAAGCATATTGGGCGTGTCAGTGGGTGCCTTTTTAGGAGCTCCTTTGGCCGGGATTTCAATACACGCTTATGGAAAAAAACTTGATGCAGACATTGCGTACATCGAGCAGCAATGCGACGAAATCCCATTCGAAGAAATAAAGGAAATTTTAGGAGAGAGATTTGAGAAGGTGGACAAAAATTTAGACAGGAATTACGACGCCATCAGGAGGAACTTTGAGGAAATTCGCAGGAATTACCAAGCCATTAAACACGTTAAAGATAAGGTGGAAACAAACCTGGTTGCTATACAATCAGGTTTCAGGACACTAAATGATAATCTCACAACAGCAAGAACAGAAGAAGTGACTTCGAAATTGATTACATTCATTGAGCTTTTTGCAGCAAAACAATCTGCACTAAAATATCTGCCACCTGAAGAACTCGCCAACGAATTGAAAAAAGAGAACGGTATTCTACACCATTTACAAGCAACTAAACTGCCTCAACTGGAAAGCAGTCTGCATGGACTTTTATACGACGTTATTAATAGACAATTTGCTATTCCCAAGAATCCCGACGATGAGATAGCACTTGCCACACTTTCTCTATTATGCTTGGGAACAAACACTTATATTTCCATCTTATCTTTTTTACTAAGTGGATATAATTATCTTGCAAATACTAGTTGTCAAGAAGGGGATATAGAGGCTTGTAACCAATACTTGTCTCTATCTTTTAGAACGCTGAAAGGCTTTACAAGTTCCTTGAACGGAATTGACGATAGAAGTGGATTGATTGATAAAATCATTGATATACTTAACGAGGTGAAAACATTGGATTTTATCCAAAACGATAGTATTACAGTTGATATCATTTCGAGAAAAATTGAGAATTTCAAGCAAATAAAATCGGATCTTGTGGTAGTGAATGCTTTGCCTAATAACAAACGTAGTGAAAAAATCAAGTATGAATTTACAAAATCTGCAATAGCGACTCCTTTTGGGAGATGGCAAAAGATGAGAAAAGTAAGTTATGCCATTCAATATAAGGTTGATGGCATTTTTTTGCAAGTGGGTGATTGGTCAATCCCTTACACTGTGTACAGAAAAGCATGTCCAAAACTTGATATAGGAATTGCTCCACAAGGAATAACCCGGCTTATTTATAGAAAGTTTGACTCTGATAAACCTGAACTCGTGGGAATCATTGAAGACAATAAGCAAGCGGAATTTAGAGACATTCATCGGGATCTGTACAATTCGGCTCGAGAGGCAAACAAAGAAATTGCGCTACAACACATAACTTGGTTGATCCACAATGGGGCTAACGTCACCGCCACTTTCGAAAAACAAAGACAAGCTGTTCACGCAGCGGCAGAGACAGGTAACATAGAGACTGTACGATATTTAGTGGAAGAGGATGCAGACATAAATGCACAAGATGTCAATGGTTACACTCCTTTGCATATTGCTGCTGAATCAGGATACGAAAACTTCATTCAAGAGTTGATTAGTTACGGAGCTGACGTGAATGCAATATCGTACTTGAATCGGACGGCACTGCACGTGGCCGTGGAGAACGGTCATGTCAGCACGATTAAAAGTTTATTACACACTGAAGTAATCAATACGAATGCTAAAGCTGCGGGTGGTTTCACCCCTCTGCATCTTGCAGTGTCTTCTACTAATATCGATGCTGTTGCCACTTTATCTTCGGATTCGAGAACAGATGTAAACGCCCGATCGCAAAAAATGCTTGCTCCCTTGCATTTGGTGGCTTTGGGCGGTTACGAAGATGCAGCTGAAACTTTGTTAAGGAACAGTGAAATAGACACAAATTTGGGATCGGAAGGGAATTTGACGGCTCTTCATTTAGCAACCATTACGGGAAACGTAAAGATTATCGAACGGCTCATTGGGCATAACAAAACGGATATCAATGCTAGATCAGTGGATGGATGGACTCCACTCCACTTAGCTATTGTACTTAAAAAAGAAAGTGTTACTCGAACGCTACTCAACGCCAAACATATTGAAGTCGACGCCAAAGGTAAAGATAATATGACGCCCTTACATATAGCTAGTACTACTGGCCAAAATGCTGTTGTGTCAGCATTGTTAGATAGAAATGCACAAATAGAGGCCCGTGAAAAGAGAGGTTACACGCCTCTATATCTTGCTGCTAAAGAAGGCCATTTGGACACAGTGAAGCACCTCCTTGATAAGGGGGCGATTGCTAACGTGCAAGATGATGTAGATGAGTACTTTTTAACGTTAGTTTTCTGCAGTAAACGCACAGATATTACTCAATATTTTACTGATGAAGAACTTTTTCAGTTTCACCTTCCTATTGATTTTAACAGACGGAATCTGAGAGCATTTCCCCACTCTTGCAAAACTTTGGCTGCGCACAGGCTTCATCCCGGAATACGGCCGTGGCCTGACTGGATGTACGTAAATGTGAAGAATGAAGATTGGCGTCCCCTTCGGCGAGACATCTGGTGCAAGTTCTTTGGGTCGTACATGAATGTTAATAATAGTCTCTTGCATTATGTGGCGTATAAAGGTTGTTTGGAAACAGTAAAATATCTCATTGAGGCTGAAAAACTCGACTTAAATGTTGAAAATAGACGGGGTGAAACTCCATTACACCTGGCAGCGTCAGGTGGAAATTTAGAAGTGGTAAAATACGCAGTTGATACAAAAAAGTTCAATTTTAATGTAAAAACATATGTGAATAGTGGATATAACACTCCGTTACATTATGCAGCTCGAGAGGGCCATCTGAAGGTTGTTAAATATTTTATCGATGATAAAAAGGCAGATATAAATGTAAAGAATTCGAATAATGAAACTCCCTTGCATTTAGCTGCCTTTAATGGCAACTTACAGATAGTTAAATATCTTATCAATGATAAACAAGCAGATTTAAATGTGAAAAACACGCATGGCGAAACTATCTTGTTTTTTGCTGCATTAAGCGGCAACTTAGAGATGATTAAATATCTTATCGACGATGAACAAGCAGAATTTAATGTTAAGAATTCAATGGCGGAAACTCTTTTGCATTTTGCAGCCTTAAGTAACAACTTAGATGTGGTTAAATATTTTATCGAGGACAAAGAAGTAGACTTCAATGTTAAGAATTTGAAGAATGAAACTCCCTTACACTTTGCTGCCTATAATGGCAATTTGAACATGGTTAAATATTTTATAGATGATAAACAAGCAGATTTTAATGCTAAGAATTCAATGGCTGAAACTCCCTTGCATTTTGCTGCCTTAAGTAGCAACTTAGACGTGGTTAAATATTTCATCGAGGACAAAGAAGTAGACTTTACTGTGAAGAATTGGAAGGATGAAACTCCCTTACACTTTGCTGCCTATAATGGCAACTTAGATATGGTTAAATATCTTATCGATGTTAAACAAGCAGATTTTAACGTTCAGAATTCAATGGCTGAAACTCCCTTGCATTTTGCTGCTTGTAGTGGCAACCTAGCAATTGTCAAATTTCTTATCGAATTTAAACAAGCTGATTTTAATGTTAAGAATTCAATGGCTGAAACCCCTTTGCACTTTGCGGCCTTAAGTAACAACTTAGAGGTCGTTAAATATCTTATCGAGGACAAAGCGGCGGGCGTTAATCAGAAGAATTCGAAGGGTAGTACTCCCTTGTTTTTTGCTGTTTCAACTGGCAACTTAGAGATAGTTAAATACCTTATTGATGATAAATATACAGATTTCAATGTAAAAAATTCGAAGGGTGAAACTCCTTTGCATTTTGCCGCCTTAAGTAACAATTTAGAAGTGATTAAATATCTTATAGAGGGCAAAAAGATGAACGTCAATGAAAAGAATTGGAAAGGTAATACCCCCCTGTTTTTTGCTGTATCAAGTGGCAACTTAGAGGTGATTAAATATTTTATCGATGATAAACAAGTGGATTTCAATGTTAAAAATTCAATGGGTGAAACTCCCTTGCATTTTGCTGCTTATACTGGTAACTTAGATGTGATCAAATACCTCGTCGGCACGAAAGGGGCAGATTTTAATGTAAGAACTGACCATAGAAGTGAAACGCCTTTGCAGTATGCTGTTCATTTTGGTCATTTGAAGGTAGTTCAATACCTTATCGATGAGAGACAGGCAGACCCTTTTGTTAAGAATTTGTATGGAGAAACTTTATTGCATCTAGTTGTTCGGGGTGATGACAATTTAGAGTTATTGAAATACCTCATGACAAAACAAATTGATCTTAAGGCTAAGGACAATGAGGGATATACTGTTTTGCAATATATTGTTAAAAAGTCTCACCAAAAGGCGCTAGCCAATTGGCGCCGGTGGAATCTAAACGTCCAATTGTAATGTGATCAATTTTATAATAAAATATCAACATTTTTAGTTTTTCATTATTGATGCAATTTTTTTCGGCGAAACGAGTGAGTGTTTTCTAGAGGTGGACGCGGGGTTCTCGCTGCCGCTCGCTATTGCGCCAAATCGCGACAAAATGCTTGGCGAGTAAACTAACAATCCAACTCGCCAAATTGCGAGTGATCAAATTCTGCTCTTTTTGTTTGTGTGTATGTGCCAATATAGTCGAGATTCTTATCCGCGTTGCTAAACGATTGATGTCGCTTTAAATGTTCAATCGCACCGTGCTATTTACTACATTGCTCTATTTATAGAGATATTGACTCAACATCAATTCATTTTAGCAACAGTCAAAGGCGCAGAAAGTATTATGCGATAGGTATTTCTCTGTTGTCACTTAATATCCATGCTCCGGTGTCGCGTCAAGCTGGTAAAAACAAAACAAAAGTACTCGCATCAAGCGCCAAATAGAGGAAAGTTTGGCTGGAATGCGGTGCTGAAGCTAGCCATTTACCATACTATTTATTAGTTGTATGCAAAGTATCATTGGCCAGTCAATTTTTCTATCGGTTAGAGTCGAAGTCACATAGCAAATTTTAGCGTATATTTTCACTATGGTAAACCAAAGGTAGTCGTTTTGAAGCTTCATTTAGACTGCTAAAAGAATGTCTGAAATATTTACTCATTTAGGAGACATTTAGAATGTACAGTCGTGGAAAAAAAAAGTAAACACCCCCTACTAACTCCTCAACAAATTATCGTAGACAAAAATTACTCGTACCGAACGATTGGAAATACAGTCTACTTTTAAATGATGCATATAAAATTTGCTTAGGGGACCATCTACATATTAAAACGAATCCAAACTTCTTTTTTTTTCAATGGCAATACCCAATTCTGACAGCATAAATGAACTCTACACCCTTCAATTAGCCCCAAAACAAATTTTTATGCAATTCGTACCATAAGTTTCCGAGAAATTAATTATTTTAAAACGAGCGTATTTTAAGGGCTGTATCCAAATTGAAATTCGGTACTCGATTGTTGACCGAGAGAGCCAGCCCCCTTCTTGATCAAGGCAAATTAAGTGACACTCAAGCAGCCAATGAAGCCTGCTAAATTACAAGTGAGCAGAAGAAATTTCAAAATATCTAGTCACTTCTATCATAAACGGCCCCTTAAGCCATAATGTTTCCTTTTTTTAAGCATAATTTGAAAACTACTTGGAAGAAAAATGTGAAATTTTGGATTTCCATAAAGCGAGACCTAATAAATCTAAACACCTAAAAAAAATTGTAGGTTGCAATTCATAATTTTTTCGAATATTAATTTCATGATTCATAATTCATATCATAAAATTACAATAATTGCAAATTCAGCATATTTATGTTTGGGTATATTAGTATTATTGCTACACAAAATATTAGCACATTAGTAGTACAATTTCAGGAGATATAAATAAAAATATGAAAATGTAATTTAACATTAGAAGCACTAAATTTTGAATGTTTATAATTCAAAAACTTATCCTTCATATGACTTGAAATTTGGTGTCTAGGCATAGACTGAACCGAAGTTTTGAAATATCTCGTTAAAATTGGTTACTGCCATTGAAATAAATGAAGTTTGGATTCGTTTTAATATGTAGATGGCCCCTAAGCAAATTTTATATACATCATTTTAAAGTAGACTTTATTTTCAATCGTTCGGTACCAGTAACTTTCGTCTACGATAATTTGTTGAGGAGTTAGTAGGGGGTGTTTACTTTTTTTTTCCACGACTGTACTTAGTTTTAATAGTTTCTGTAGCGAATAGTCGAATTTATAAGCAATTACAAAAAAAATAATAAGTTATTTTAGAATATATCGAAAAAAAAAGGATATAATAAATGGTGAAAGAAGATTTTTCACGCCGTTCTATTTTGCTAACTTTTTTTAAATTTGGCTATTGTTTTTTTATTTCTTATTCGCCAAATCGCTAATGTTGGTCAAAAGCCAGCGAAAACCCTGGGTGGACGTTATTTAACATAATAGTAAAAATAACACTGTTATTGTTTTGAAGTTATTTTTTCAGTAACATATTATCAAAAAACTCCCAGTTAAATGTTGGAGTGATTTATCCATTTTTCTTACAAAGAGGGGTGAAAAAGGCAAAAAGAAAAGAAACAATATTTTAGGAAATATTCTACTTTATATTGCGACGAAAATAAAATTGTAATTTTTTTTTTCTAGCTTTTAATAACCCTCTAAGAAAAAGCGAAAAAATAATTTCTTTATCACTGGTTCGATCAGGCGGGAAGGCCTACCATATAGTTTGAATTCAACAAGTCACGTCCGTTCCACTATCACAAAGAAAAGGCAAGATAACCTTACTTAAGGTGACTTAGTGCCTGCCATTTTGATAAAAAACTTCAAAAATGTCGGATATCAGATTTTTTATTCTAAAATGTGCCATTCTGTCCAAATTTCAGAACAATTCTTTAATAATAAAGGAGATATACTTAATTTCATTAAACCTTCCCGCTCCACGTACCTGTAAGTGAAATGTTTAAACTCATTTTTCTCAGTTTTCCATTTTTTATATTTTCATTTTAATCGAAATGCTAAGGCTTCTACAATAATTAAGCAAATTGTCTGAAATTCTTTAGAAAATATCTTTAGACCCAATGTGTGATAACTAAGTAACGGATTTTTGATATTTTTGTAACTTTAAAAAATAATAAATTATAAACTTAAAAACGTGCTATTTTCCCGCGTTTATTCCCTATACATTCACTATTTTTTTTTCCGGCAGATCAAATGGACTCATTAAAAATCCGATACTTAGATTTATATAAAAAAAAAGTACTACTCTGAATAAAGGATAAAAAAAAATCTATTTCGAAATATGAAAAATGAAAAAGAAGAAGGAATTTTAAAATTGTTATTTATTTATTTTTTTTTAAGTCATTGCTATATTGAAATTTTAACACTTTTTATGATCTTTTATGACTATGCTTTATTCAAACATGAACCTAAAAATATAATATAGTTACAAAATAAATTTTTTTAGTCCCCTTAATTTTTTTTTTTTTTTTTTTTTTTTTGCCATTTTATTAATGATGGATATATTTTTTTAAACACCAAGGATTTTTTTTCTATCATTTGGAAAAAAGGTCGAAGACGAATTATCGTACCCTTCGCTTAATAGTCTTGTTTTCAAAAGGCCATTATAACCGTTAAAAATCCATTCTTTACTATATCAACTCAAAATAAAAATAAAATAATAATAATAATAATAATAATAATAAATGCAATTTCCTTTTTTAATGAGGCTGCGTATAATTATATCTTAAGAATCTTTCGCCATTTTTAATCACCTAAAAATGTTACAAAATCTGCTTTTAAACACAGAAAGAATTTGAGCCCCAAAACAAAATATTAAGGAAAGATTTCTAATCTGAAATAGTAGTGCCATATTCATCAAAAATTTTTAGGAGCGTAGGCACCTTCTTCAATGCATGTATAATAATTTAGTACAAATATATATTTTACTAGCTAAAGTACCCGGCGTTGTCCGGAATTTTAAGAATGTTTGTTTTGAAAAATTAATTTCAAAATTAAACATGCAATATCCTTCTATATATATAAAATAAAGTAACGCTAAAGTAAACAAGTAATATAAAAATTTTGTTTTTAAAGTCAATTCCTACTTAGGTCATCAAAGAAAAATTTAATATAATCCCTTAAGCTAATATCAGTTTTTGTTGCATTAAAATATCTCAATTTGTTGATTTTCTATAAGCAAGTAGGTTTACAATGGTACTCTATGGGAATTTGGCAAAATATTAGAGATATCGCCAACTTGGCGTCACTTTTAACGACTCATTTTGGCCGCCAAATTTGGCGATATATCGCCAAGTTGGCGACAAACTTGGCGGTATTGGGAGACAGAACAGGGTCCCCCCTATGGTAACCCCTTATTGAAAATACTTTAATTGATCTTCAACAACCAATGGCCGCCATTTTGTTTCCCATGCAAAACTAAAATTAATTAATTAAAATTTAACTAATTAATTAATATTTGAAAAAACTGTATTAACATCAATTGTCATCCAGTACAAGTTTTAAAAAATTTATTTCAACTTGATAGGATGAATAATGTGTATTTTATTAACGATTGAAAATTTGAACAAGATAAATATATAAATAAATAAATAAATATAGGGAGAGTGTGAGCTAATAGTAGGAATTGAAAAAAAAAAGTAATGGACCAATGAAAATCTGCGTAGATACCGCGAAACGCATCTGATTGGTCAGAACTTTCTGACTCTATAAGGGGGGTTACCAATGGGAGGGGGACCCGGCTCGGCCGCCAAACATCGCCAAGTTTGTCGCCAACTTGGTGTTATGTCGCCAAAAGGGATGTCAACGTGGCGCTATTTCCAGTATTTTGCCAAATTTCCATAGACTACCATTGAAATACATTAGAGTTTACTTGCTTGCAGAAAATCATCAATTTGAGATATTTCAATGCAACAAAAACTAATATTAGCTTGTGAATAGAGCTTAATTGAACTATTTACATTATTTTTAAGCACAAACAATAATCTGGGGTTGGCTAGAAAATTGGGATTGTTGCACGATACCGAAGGCAATCACAAAGCTATTACGCGGGGTGTCGATGAGCATAGCGAGCAGGGGGGCGGAGCCTCCCTAGTAAATTAAACAATAAAAGAAAGCAGTAAAGCCATCTTTATTTCAGTTCTTTACTAAGAATGATCTCTAGTGACCTAAACCTTTGTGTAAATTCTAATATACATGCATACACACACGTATATAGGGAATAGATTTAAAAACAGAGAAAAGAAATGCAGAGAACCTCAAAATGTTAAAATAGGCCACTATTTCCATAATTCGGTTTTTATCATGTTTCAATACATTTTTTCAAAATCCTATGACATTATATATTCACCTGCTGACGTCCATTATATTTCCAACATGACGTAATATTCACCTTTTAAAAAAAAAATTCGTCAAACTATTTATTTCATTTTCCTTTTTCACATAAAAATCTTGCAATAAAAAAGTTATGACGCAATATTCACTTTTTTTAAATTCTTCTAACTATTTATTTCCTTTTCATTTTTCACGTGGAAATATTGCAATAGAAAAGTAATTGCTGTGGTGAGAATTTTATTGTGAATTTTCAATTGTTGGCAACTACTATAACAAAAAATGTTTAAATTGATAGGATATTGCTGCTGTTAAATTGGTGTTTTTTTATTTATTAAAAATGAACTATAAATTATTTCGATTACAGATTACTTTAGTTGCCTCGGTCGTGTTTTAATACACATGTACGTAACATTTCACAATTCTGGCTTCCAAACTATGGATGTGTATAGAATTACAGACAGACAAACAGACAAATTTTCGTTTTTATATATTAGATTAACACTTTTCACAGAAAAAAATTCTCGAAAAAAACTTAAACTTCAGGGAGTTAAAGTGGTGTTACCCCTTCATTCTGGTCGATTTAGAAACATTCCTTTTCAATTTCTTGGACACATGGGAACAAAAACAGCCTTTGCTGGGAAGAAATGGAACGAGAACCCATTTACTTGTTTTCTCTTTCAACTTTTAATTTTCCAACAACAAAACAAATAAAGAAGGACGATGTCAAATGCGCCCCTGCCCCAAGCCCCTGTTTTTTTTTTTTTTCTCTCTCTTAAATCTAGAAGTTTCTAGACCCGGAAATATATGACTAGTTGCTGATTTTAGAAGAGGAAAAGGAAAACCCCTTTTACCGCTTAAATTGTGCATTTTTAGGTGCGTTCGCAATTATATAAATACAGCACCTATAGTCGTCGTTCAGTCTGTCTCTCTGTCTGTCCGTCCGCATATAACAGCTCAAAAACGACGCAACCGAATCGTTTGAATTTTTCAAATATATAATTGTTGCAAAATTGTGTCGAGTCATTTCAAATTTTATGAAAATCGGATGTATTGTTTAATGACAGGGACAGTCAAAAGTTTTCCGTTACATTACGGCCTATGTGAAATAGTTATTTCCAGTGCATTTTAATGATGTGACAGCCTTTCGAACAGAATGAAATGGATAGGCACTTGGGAAGTGCACTGAAATAGACATTCAGTACACTATGAAGTGCAAAAAATATTTATAAAACTAGTTATAATACAAACGCACCTCATTTGCCACGTTTGACGTGCCATTTCCAACTTGTTTCTTTTGTTTGCAATGATATAAAGATATGGCTATACATTTATTTATACTTCATTGATTCAAATGAAGAAAGAGTCAATAAAATATCGCTATTATGTATGAAATAACTTTATGTTAAATAACGTGAAAGAGTTAGTTACTATTTAAAAGTATTTAATGGTAGCTTTTTGTTACATAATATATTCAACACTAATGTTGTCTTGTTGCACTTGATCTCGCATGTGGGAAGGGGTGAGGGGGAAGCAGGCAGAATTTCTCATTAAAAAACTGATGGAAACATTCTTTCTCATTTCTTTACTAGTAAACACAGCAAGTATAATTCCAAACATACTTCGCATCTGGTTTCTCGAATAGAGGATTATATTGGGTGAACCAAACGTCTTGCCCTGATTATGAATATTTATTTTTTTCAAACTATTATAATTAGACATACGTTTGTTTGGATACATTGTAAGTACAGTAGAATCTCTTTTATCCGAAACTCTTTTAACCGAAATTCATTTTTAAAGCTTTTTTTTTTTTTTTTTTTTTTTTTTAACTTTCACATTCCTTGTGTGCAAAATCCATTTTCAAAGCTTCTTTTTTTAACTATCATATTCTTTGTGTGCAAGCGGTCCTTTCCGAGCTACGAGTACATATAAATATTTTCGATCTCCTTTCTTAGAATTTCTTTGAATTTAACTTGAGCTCCCGTAAGCTGCAGAATGCAATGAATAAGACGAAGAAATTAGCAATTCTGAAGCTTTTGAATGTTTTGCAAAAGGTTTGGCATGGCTGGAGCAGAAGAAAGACCGTGATACTGGTAACTAATACTATTAAAAAACTCCGTCATAGAGCTTTAAAGCAAAAACAATCAAAACTGCGGCCAACAAAACATTTTTTCAAACCCTTGTGAAATATGTAAAAGGTACTTAATTTCAAAATGAAAATTCAGGTAATTTATTCTTGTTTCTATTTTACTATTGCTTTATTTTTATTAAGCCCTTGTTACCATAATAAGAAGTATTGTATATATTTATCCTTAATCTTAAAATTGAAGCATTCTCAATTATCCAAAAATTTCGATTTTCCGAAAGAGTGTCGGTCCCAATTACTTCGGATAATCGAAGTTCTACTGTACTGTTATAAAAACTTTTTATCAGACCACGTACCTCAGTAAATTTCAACGTTTGCCCCTTTGGTAGCTCGGAGAAAGTGAGAAAGTCTAAGCAGTATTCTAGTTCCCGCCAAGTGTTCTTTAACATGTCTTCTGTTACAGTACACACAGCAGCTTGTATCCTAGTCTCAATTCTTCGACTTCAGCAATTAGTGTGGCAAAGACCCTGTCCTTGATATATCCCCTAAAGAAAAAATCCAGAGGATTCATATCTGGAGAACGCGGAGACCGGGATGTTGGTCCATCCGTTCCAATCCACCGATCCGGAAACGTTTCGTTCTATTGCACAAACAAGTAAAAATTAAATTTAAAAAATCAAAAAACCCCGACTGCGTAAAAAGCGAACTAATTAATTATTTCTCATCCATGTGAAACTATTTTTTATATGACTTTTTTTATTTACTTGTATGGATGACTTTTAAGTTGTGTTTAATGGTTAGTTCCTATCTATAAACACTGTTTTGATGAGGCCTATAGATGTCTATGATGGTTAGAATGGCATTCAAGCTAGAGATCCTATCTACACAACTTCCAGGTTGAGTAATATTTAAACGGAGCTTCTGACTGTGAAATAATCCATGAAACATCGTCTTCATTTTGAAAGACTTATCCAATGATAGGCCACTCGTGAGTAATTTTTTTTTCGTCTCTACCGCCATTTTGTGTTTTACGGCCGCCATTTTGAATTTATAAAAACAAAACCTAGCCTATAACCATCGGTCCGTTAAGACGAATCGGTTGAGACCTCATTCATTAAAATCCATCCTGCCGTTGGGATGTTTTGAGGGTATAAAGAAATCCACATACCCAGATACACGTGAAACACATAACCCTTCTTGGCAGTCGGGTAAAAAAGCTACTAAAACTGACGTATCCAATGATACAACAAGTTACATTATTATACAAACGGTTAATTTGTAATGAATTATTATAATCAGGGCAAGACTTTTGGTTCACCCTGTATATGCATACACATATGACAGAAGAATAGGAATGCGAAATGATAGGGCTCCACATTTTGGATTTAAATAATTTTATAATCATTTAATGATTTTAATAATAACTTTATTCAGTTCCTACTATTAGCTCACACTCTCCCTATATTTATTTATATATTTATATATTTATCTTGTACAAATTTTCAATCGTTAATAAAATACTCATTATTCATCCTATCAGGTTGAAATAAATTTTTTTAAACTTGTACTGGATGACAATTGATGTTAATAAAGTTTTTTCAAATATTAATTATTTAATTAAATTTTAATTAATTAATTTTAGTTTTGCATGTGAAACAAAATGGCGGCCATTGGTTATTGAAGGTCAATGAAAGTATTTTCAATAAGGGTTACCATAGGGGGGGACCCTGTTCTGTCGCCCAATACCGCCAAGTTTGTCGCCAACTTGGCGATATATCGCCCAATTTGGCCAAATATCGCCAAAATGAGTCGCTAAAAGTGACGCCAACTTGGCGATATCTGTAATATTTCGCCAAATTCCCATAGAGTTCCATTGTAAACCTACTTGCTTATAGAAAATCAACAAATTGAGATATTTTAATGCAACAAAAACTAATATTAGCTTAAGGGATTCTATTAAATTTTTCTTTGATGGCCTAAGTAGGAATTGACTTTAAAAACAAAATTTTTATATTACTTGCATCCACTTGCATGAGTAGTTTGCAAGTAACAGCAAGTAGTAACAAGGCTATCTTCCCGATTTTCGGTGTCTTTAATTTGTGTAATTTTCCTTTTAAATTTGTCCGGTTTCAATTTTCGAATTTTTTTTTTTCATTCTGGCTTCCGCAAAAGATTCGGACTAGAGTAGAAGAATAAAAGGCTGCGGACGAAGATGGGCCGCTCGCCGCGGCCCATCGGTAACCAATAACGGTTATAATCATTTAATGATTTTAATAATAACTTTATATAGTCATAAAAACAGATAACAGCTTAAAAAAAGATAACAGACTATTTTGATGTAAATAATAAATGACAAGTAAAAAAAGAAAAAAAAATTTTGTAGCATCAAAAATGATAACGATATCAAAAGACAAATACTCCTACCCTAGAGATATCTTGCGATATCATGAGCCAGACCCTCCCTCCCCCTAAAGTGTTAACGTTATACATTCACAACCCCTAAAGGGTTAGGTCAATGCATGGCCGCGTACAATTCGAAACAATGGGCTCTAAGGATGAATCAGCCGAAACACTAAGCTTGAAAAAAAAGTTGTCTGCCAGATATTTTTTCCCATTTTTCTTCCGTCTGTCCCAGTAGTTGTTGAAAAAGAAACAGAGAAATATGAATATGGATGACAGAAGATAAAGTTTTAAAAGAAGAGAGAATCGCGCGGTCATTGTGACAAATCGTTTCCCGAAATCATTTAAAATATCTACATTTGAGAGAGAGAGATCACAAAATATTTGTTGGAAGATCTGTGCAACAGTACTACTAGTGTTGAGTTTTAAAAAAATATGAAGGAACAGGGTCAGACTAATGCAGGGGCATGCGGGGCAGCTTCCCCGGGCCCCCCGATTCGAGGGGAGCCCCCCAAGGGCGGATATAAGTTTTAGTTAAAGGAGAGCCAAATGATAAAAAATATCCAAAAGTGACCAGATTCTAATTTAAAGTGTTTTTCGTTTTGTGATATTTAATTTCTTCCTTACTGATTTCATAAATTTTTTTAATACATAATTTTAATTAAAGTATTACAGTAATATCACACATCTGCTATCTGTTGCTTTCTGTTTTCATATTATAAAACTTTATACCAAAGTACTTTAAGGCCTCATAGGGAATGCAGTAACAACATAACAATTATTGAAATTTGTTGCTATTATTATTAAATGCATGCCACCACTTGCCCTTCTATATGATGGAAACACCCAAATGCATGTTGATTGAATACAAAGATTAAGTTAAATAGAAAAGTATTAACACAAACAGCCAATAATGCCTGAGAGAATTGTATTTACATTTTAACGGCTCATATTTATCTTCATATTCCTATAACAAATTTAAAAAAAAAATGTATACTATAGTTTTTTAAAGTTATCTTTCTTGTACTATACTGTATACAGATGTGAATAGTGCTTGGTATGAAATTAAGTCTACATACAATAGGTATGAAGTTTAGTT
This sequence comes from Maratus speciosus, assembly GCA_963932465.1. Classification (NCBI taxonomy): domain Eukaryota; kingdom Metazoa; phylum Arthropoda; class Arachnida; order Araneae; family Salticidae; genus Maratus; species Maratus speciosus. The sequence goes on along the minus strand of OZ010786.1, from coordinate 670,342,422 downwards.
TTAGTCATTTCAACATAATTCACGAAAAATTTCAAAAGATCGAAGGAGGCCCCCCGAATAATGTTTGCCCCAGGGCCTACACTGTCTAAGTCGGGGCCTGTGAAGGAAATAAGTATCTATCTCTCTATTCTAAACAAGCTGGAAATTGCACGCCAAACGTGGCAAATGAGGTGCGTTAGTACTATAACTAGTTTTATAAATATTTTTTGCACCGCATAGTATACTGAGTGTATATGTTAGTGCACTTCCTAAGTGCCTATCGATTTCATTCTGTTCGAAAGGCTGTAACATCATTAAAATGCACTTGAAATATTTTTTTCCCATGGCCCGTCCTGTAACGGAAAACTTTTGACTGTCTCTGTATTTAAACCATACATCCGATTTTCCAGACCAAATGTAATATGTTGGAAATTGCTCGTCAAACGTGGCAAATGAGGTGCGTTCGTACTATAACTAGTTTTATAACTTTTTTTGCACCGCATAGTGTACTGAATGTATATTTTAGTGCACTTCATAAGTGCATATCAAATTTATTCTGTAACATCATTAAAATGCACTTGCAATAATTTTTCCCATTAGCCGTCATGTAACGGAAAACTTTTGACTGTCCCTGTCATTAAACCATACATCCGATTTTCATAAAATTTGAAATGAGTCGACAAAATTTTGCAACAAATATATATGTAAAATTTCAGACCATTTAAAAGGCTGTAACATCATTCAAATGCACTTGAAATATTTTTTTCCCATTGGCCGTCATGGAACGGAAAACTTTTGACTGTCCCTGGTCATTCAACTATACATCCGGTTTTCATAAAATTTGAAATAACTTTACAGAATTTTGGAACAATTATATATTTAAAATTTTAGACCATCCGGTGTAGTAGTTTTTGCTGTGTTGTATGCGGACAGACAAACAGACGGACCGAACGACGGCTATAAGTGCTACGTATTTATATAATTACGAACGCGCCTAAAAAGATACCGTATATACTCGTGTATAAGTCGATCCCCTAATTCTTAAGCAAAAATTTGAAAAAAATTCAATTTTCGTGTATGAGTCGAACCACATTTTTGGTAGTATGTTGAAAAATGATTTGTAATCGAAGATTAAAAAAAAATAATAATAATAATAATAAATGTTCATTAAATTAGTAAACATATTTACGTTATCAGACTTTTTTCAATTCCTACTATTAGTTCACACTTTCCCTATATTTATTTATTTATATATTTATATTGTTCAAATTTTCAATCGTTAATGAAATACTTATTATTCATCCTATCAAGTTGAAATAAATTTTTTTAAACTTGTACTGGATGACACTTGATGTTAATACGGTTTTTTCAAATATTAATTCATTAATTAAATTTTAATTAATTAATTTTAGTTTTACATGGGAGACAAAATGACGGCCATTGGTTATTGAAGCATTTAATGCATCTTCATATCTATAAGAGGGGTTACCATAGGGGGGACCCTGTTCTGTCGCCCAATACCGCCAAGTTTGTCGCCAACTTGGCAATAGATCGCCCAATTGGGTGACCAAAATGAGTCGCCAAAAGGGACGCCAACTTGGCGATATCTCTAATATTTTGCCAAATTCCCATAGAGTTCCATTGTAAATCTACTGGCTTATAGAAAACCAACCAATTGAGATATTTGAATGCAACAAAAACTAATATAAGCTTAAGGGATTATATTAAATTTTCCTTTGATGACCTAAGTAGGAATTGACTTTAAAAACAAAATTTTTATATTACTTGTTTTTAATTCAACCTTTTAAAACTGAGTAATTATGTGTAAAACCAAAGAAGCTTTAACTGTTTTTAAACGTATTCTCATCAATCCAAAGATACTTAAAAAGAAAAAATTCTTTCAACAATCTATTCAAGCTTTATTTACAAGGGTAACCAACTTCTTAGACTGCTAAAACATAGTATTTCTTTGTATTAGAGGAATTTTAGGAAGATATCTAGAAGCATTCTGAAGTTCAACTCTTTTCAAAAAGGGGATTAAAATGTTGAAAGGAATGCGCTTGTATTGAAGGGAATTCTGTTCCAAGAGAAAATGGGTGTAGAACAATAACTTGGACATTATTGTTGAGCTTTTTCTATCAATCACATGGAAATGACCATGTCCGCTTTTATCTATATGATCACTTAAAAAAATTTATGTATCACAGATTTTTGATAAAGCTAAAAATGGGCTCAAGGGGCGCAAAAATAGGGTTTTTGGGAGAAAAAAATTCATAACTTCGTCAATTCTCAAGATATCAAATCCGATTAATTTTATTATAAATTTCCTTAACATTATCTACAACTTTTATATTCACAAGTTTTTGATAGGACCAATTCGTACCGCAAAAAAAAATTAAAAACGAAAACAAAAAGGGGGTTTGAAGAAGAAAAATTTCCATAACTCCGTCAATTCAAAAGATATAAAATCCCCATGAATTTATCATATATCTTCTTAATATTGTCTACAACATCTATATAGACAAGTTTTGGATAGGACCAATTCTTACAGCAAAAACAAATTAAAAATACATACCGGTTGAAGAAAAAAATCATCTTAGTAAGGGTGTATTCAAATCCAAACTGCTTATTTTCTGATTCATTTTTGCTCTCAAAGGCTTCCAAGTGGTACGTTTTCTTACTCAGAAACTATACAATGTACCGTAATGGTCGATTTTTTGATAGAGGCAGAATATATTTTTAAAAATGCTGTTAAAAAGGGCCTTTTGAACCGAATTTACCGAAGCGGATTGTGTTGGAAAAATCATTGTATTTAGGATGCACTCAAATCCAAACTGCTTATTTTCTGATTCATTTTTAAATTCATTTTTGCTCTCAAACACATTTAATTGGTAGATTCGCTTATTCAGAAACTATATAATGTACCGTAATGATCGATTTTTTGATAAAGGCAGAATATATTTCAAAAAATGATGTCAAAGTGGGATTTTTGAACGGAATTTCCCGAAGCGATTGTGTTAGAAACGAAAAATATTGTCCTTCTGAGAAAATAATTGTTTATATATCAAGTTTTAATTAATTGAACAAAAAATAAAAAAACAGGTCGCTTATAAAGCTCTTCAAAAATCACATCAGCAAGTTTCATATATTTTCTTTTTTATTAAAAGTGAATCTGGAATTATACCAGAAAATTTCGAGCTGTTGAGCATGGAAAAGTATTTTTTTGAATAGCCCTAACATGATTCTAATAAAACCAGCTATTATATAAAAATGAAATAAAAACTCGTCAAAAGCGGCCAGATAAAATTGTTAAAGTGGATTTATCTCTAATCATGATTTAGTTTTTGTTTGTGAAATTAGTATATTTGTCTTCGAAATCTACCTCTGCCTGTAGGCCGGGCTGGTAGTACGGCATATCATTCAAAGCATTTTTGTTTCAACTCGAATAAATTTGTACGAGTTCCAGAGAACAGCGGGCGATTTAGCATATGTTGCGGGCTAAGTGAAAAATGCCTTATAATTAATCTATTAATTTATAATTAAGTTTTAGAAATATTAAAATGTTGCATTGTCATCAGAATCACATCTGTAAACGTAATTTTTATCATTCTATCCTATCAAGAAGTGTGTTAAAAATTGATTATAAAATTCCATCGTTGCATACAAAAATCCGGTCAAGTTAAATGGAAGAGTTTAAAACGAAATATATAGGGTGCCCATAATTAGTGTTTTCTAGGCTTGCACTGAAGTTGGCCGTGGTCAGATCCTGTTATTGTTTAATTTTTAAGAAACGTTTATATTTTCCTATATGTATGTACTATATTTTACGAAAATTTGTACAAATATTGTAAATAACAATATTGCACAATCCTTTGTAAAGAAATAAAACATCTCCTTTTTTATGATATAAGAACATCACAAATACAATTTAACCCTTTATCTACAGAAGGTACTTATAAGTACCATTAAGGAGATCGGGAAAGCCCTATCTCCGCCATGTTAAATTCGCCAACTTTATGTACCTTTTTTCTCAGAAATGGTGAAAGATAGAGGTCTAGATTTTTTAGAGTAGTTAGAATAACATGCTTTACGTATTTTGACAGACCATTTGCTTTCTAAGTCAAACTGAAAATTAAATATTAATTATTTATTGAAATTCCTTTTTAAATTAGCATTTTTAGTAAGATTTCACTGTCTAAAATAAATAATTATCAACAAATCATTAAATACCTGTGTTAAAGTATACAATATAATATAATATATTAAAAGAAATCTGAGTTCTTAAGTTTAATAGATATTGAAAAAAAGGAACAAACATGGAAAATCCAAGTTTTGAGGAAAAGTCAAAGATTTAAATGACCATTAAGCTGTGAAGTGCTCTTAGAAAGAATGAATAATTCCAACACTTCTTATATATATATATAAACATGTGTGACACATAGTTGGAAAGATAAAAGGTTAAACTTATTTAATGATATAAAAAAGTAAAAATAGATTTTTTTCACAAATTTCGCTTACTTGGTCCCCTTAAAATAACTTGTTATAAATTCAATTGATACATCGATTAGTAGTAATACAGTTTAGAATGAGTTATAGGTGCACTACTTTACCTTGTTCCAAAAGCATTATGGGTTACACAAAACAAAATATTTTTTAAAGGACGATTTCTTTTGCCTTTGAATCTTTTCAGTTTTTTGGGGGTGGGGGTGGGGATTTTTCAATTCGGAAATATTTCTATATTTCTATTGTAAGAACATTCTATTTGTACATTTCCTAATTCTACAAAATACTAAGGAATAAATTTTAAACAAAAGATTTGAGTGGGGTTATAAATATTGCACAAAACCCCTATCAATTCAAATTTAATGAATCCTTTTAAAATCTTTCTAAAATTTATTAAATGATTATGTAAATCTTCTAACGTAGTTTCAAAAATTCAAGAAAAAAGTTTTAGAAGATAAAATTTTCACGAATTCATAATTCAGAACATAAAGGGATATACAGGGTGTTGCCGAATTTTACAGATAAATTCAGAAGAATGATAGTAGACATCAAGGGGATGAAAAGTTTCCATAGAATATGGGATCGCAAACCACTTACTTAATCGCACATACAGGTGTTTCACCCTAAATAAAGCCGGCTTGATAGTAATAATTTTGCAAAAAATAAAAATCTTCTAACAAAAATGTGACACTATGTACAGTCGTGGGAAAAAAAAAGTAAACACCCCCTACTAACTCTTCAACAAATTATCGTAGAAGAAAGTGACTGGTACCGAACAATTGGAAATAAAGTCTACTTTTAAATGATCTATATAAAATTTGCTTACGGGGCCATCTGCATATTAAAACGAACCTAAACTTCATTTTTTTTCAATAGCAGTACATAATTCTGACAGCATAAATGAACTCTACACCCTTCAATTAGCCTTAAAACGAATTTTTTCGCAATTCATACGGTAAGTTTCCGAGAAATTAATTATTTTAAAACGAGCGTATCTTAGGGACTGTATTCAAATTGAAGTTCCATACTCGATTGTTGACCGAGAGAGCCTCCTTCTTGATCAAGGCATCTTAAGCGCTACTCAAGCAGTCATTGAAGGGTGCTAGATTACAGGATAGCATAAGAAATTTCAAAATATCTAGTCACTTCTATCATAGACGGCCTTAAACCATCATTTTACCGTTTTTTAAGCATAATTTCAAAACTACTTGGAAGAAAAGTGTAAAATTTTGGATTTCCATAAAGCAGGACTTAATAAATCTAAATCCATCCAAAAAATTGTAGGTTGCAATTCATAAATTTTTCGAATATTAATTTCATAATTCATATCATAAAATTATAAAAATTGCAAATTCAACGCATTTATGTTTGGGTATTTTAGTATTATTGCTACACAAAAAATGAGCACATTGGGAGTTTAATTTCAGGATATATGAATAAAAGTATGAAAATGTAATTTAACATTAGAAGCACTCAATTTTGAATGTTTATAATTCAAAAACTTATGATTCAAATGACTTGAAATTCGGTGTCTAGGCATAGTTTGAACCGAAGATTTGAAATATCTTGTTAAAATTGGTTGTTGCCATTGAAAAAATTAAGTTTGGGTTATTTTTAATATGTATATGGCCCCCTAAGCAAATTTTATATACATCATTTAAAAGTAGACTTTATTTCCAATCATTTGGTACCAATAACTTTCTTCTAGGATAATTTGTTGAGGAGTTAGTAAGGGTGTTTACTTTTTTTTTCCACGACCGTACCTTGTTTTGTATCAAGGGCAATTCCATCGTAACTGACGTAACATTTTATCATTGAATTTTGTTTTGAAAACTATGTAGAAAATTTACCAATAAAGCTAGAACAAATTTTTACAATTTAAAACATTTCCTACTAAGAACTTAATACCCAAATACCTGCAGATTGTTTCAATCTCTCTTTGAGTCCCAGAAATTGCAATTCAAAATTCTGTAAATGACGTAACATAAAATATATAAACATTTTTTGCTGCCTTCATTGAAGTGTAAAAATTATCAAAACTACCCCGTTAAAAAAAGTGATTTAATGTTCTCAATAACACTAAGTAATGCCAAATTATAACAGTAACTTGTTTAATTAATTTCTGAATAATAAAAAAGAAAAACAAGTTGGAAATTGCTCGTCAAACGTGGCAAATGAGGTGCGTTCGTACTATAACTAGTTTTATAATTATTTTTTGCACCCCATATTGTACTGAATGTATATTTTTTTGCACTTCATAAGTGCATAGTCTGTAACATCATTAAAATTCACTTGCAATAATTTTTTTCCCATTCCCCGTACTGTAACAGAACAATTTTGACTGTCCCTGTAATTAAACTATACATCTGATTTTCATAAAATTTGAAATGGCTCGACAAAATTTTGCAACAATTATATATTTAAAATTTTAGACCATTCGGGAGGCTTTAACATCATTAAAATGCTCTTGCAATATTTTTCCCCCATTGGCCGTCATGTAACGGAAAACTTTTGACTGTCCCTGTAATTAAACTATACATCCGATTTTCATAAAATCTGAAATGGCTCGACAAAATTTTGCAACAATCATATATTTAAAATTTCAGATCATTCGGTTGGGTAGTTTTAGGTAGCTTTCTTTACAAAAAAGCTACCTATTGCAGCCGTTCGGAGGAAAGCGATTTCAAAAAATTTTGGTATATTTTCATCGATCATGACCCCCAGACCCCGAAACCACCCTCCGTTCAAAATTGATATATATATATATATATATATATATATATATATATATATATATATCTATATATATATATATATATATATCTGACCTATGTCACACTGTAACTACCGTAATTATGAACCGATTTCGATGTAATTCGGTGTGTACATAGTACATACCAATGTCTCGACCGAGTTCGTTGGCCAGCTTCATCCGCCGTTTTGTTTCAAAATGGCGGCCATTTAAAATTTTTAAAAAAATTTAAAACTTGAAATGTGGTACCAAAAAATTAAAAATGGAAAAATATTTTTTTCTTATGTATTTGATCTTTATACAAAGATTTCGGAGCAGTTTTTGTTTCGTCTATATCTTAAAAAATGGTTGAGTTATAGCATTTTGAATTTCTAGCGTGACTGACATTTTGAAACGTCCTGAATTTTGTCACGCGATAAAAGGCGTATTTATGAACCGATTGGGATGTAATTCGGTGTGTACATAGTACATACCAATCTCTCGACCGAGTTCGTTGGCCAGCTTCATCCGCCATTTTGTTTCAAAATGGCGGCCATTTAAAATTTTTTTAAAAATTTAAAATTTGAAATGTGGTACCAAAAAATTAAAAATGGAAAAATATTTTTTTCTTGTGTATTTGACCTTTATACAAAGATTTCGGAGCAGTTTTTGTTTCGTCTATATCTTAAAAAATGGTTGAGTTATAGCATTTTGAATTTCTAGCGTGGCTGACATTTTGAAACGTCCTGAATTTTGTCACGCGATAAAAGGCGTGTTTATGAACCGATTGGGATGTAATTCGGTGTGTACATAGTACATACCAATCTCTCGACCGAGATCGTTGGCCAGCTTCATCCGCCATTTTGTTTCAAAATGGCGGCCATTTAAAATTTTTTTAAAAATTTAAAATTTGAAATGTGGTATCAAAAAATTGAAAATGGAAAAATATTTTTTTCTTATGTATTTGACCTTTATACAAAGATTTCGGAGCAGTTTTTGTTTCGTCTATATCTTAAAAAATGGCTGAGTTATAGCATTTTGAATTTCTAGCGTGGCTGACATTTTGAAACGTCCTGAATTTTGTCACGCGATAAAAGGCGTATTTATGAACCGATTGGGATGTAACTTCGTTTATACATAGTACATACCAATGTCTCGACCGGGTTCGTTGGCCACCTTCACCCGCCATCTTGTTAAAAAATGGCGGCCATTTAAATTTTTAAGAAAAATTTAAATTTGAAATGTGGTACCAAAAATTGAAAATTGAAAAAATATTTTCTTCTTATGTGTTTGACCTTGATAAAAAGATTCGAGAGCAGTTTTTGTTTCGTCTATATCTTAAGAAATGGCTGAGTTATAGCATTTTGAATTTCTAGCGTGGCTGACATTTTGAAACGTCCTGATTTTTCTCACGTAATAATAGGCGTACTTATGAACCGACTTGGATGTACCTTGGTGTGTACATAGTACATACCAATGTCTCGACCGAGTTCGTTGGCCAGCTTCATTCGCCATCTTGTTTCAAAAGTGTTGCCATTAAAAAAAATTAAATTTAAAATTCAAAATGAGGTATTAAAAAATTGGAAAATGAAAAAGATTTTTTTATGTGTTTGGCCTTGATACAAAGATTCCGGAGCAGTTTTTGTTTCTGAAAATTTGTTCTTTTGTTGATATCTTAAAAAATGGTTGATTTATAGCACTTTGAATTTCTAGCATGGCTAACATTTTGAAACGATCTTGTATTTGTCACGCGATAACACACGTATTCGCCTATTTCGATGTAAGAAGGCATGTGGATAGTATACATCAACACCTCGACCAAGTTCGCTGGCCAGATTCATCAGCCATCTTGTTTCAAAATGGCGGCCATTAAATTAAAAAAAGTATATATATTTAAAGTGAGGTGCAAAAAAATTAAAATTGAAAAAGGTTTCTTTCTTAAGTATTTGATCTTTATATAAGGATTCAGGAGCATTTTTTGTTTGTCTTTACCTTAAAAAATGGCTCAGATATAGCAGTTTCAATTTCTATTGTGGGTGACATTTTGAAAAATCTGATTTTTTGCATGCGACAGCACTCCTATATATTAACCGATTCCGATGTGAGTGAGCATGTGCACAGCAATTACTAAGGTCTCGACCAAGTTCACTGCTTAGCCTCATCCACCATGTTGTCTTAAAATGACAGGCACTTTAAGAAATTGCCGAATTTGGCAGCCAAATATAAGTTACTTTAAAGAAAAGCAGCTTGGATAAAGCTGACTAATTTCGCGAAATTCTCATTCATTATATTGATAAAAATTAGTACTGAATCTCCTATATTCGGTTTCCACTAAATTGAGCTTCGTGTGTTTGCATGATATAAGTTGGCTTTTTTTAAATAAGGATTATGAAAGCTACCTCTTCCTCCCGGCACTGGCCGGAAGGACTTTTTAATCTGTTATATGCGGACAGACAGACGGATTGAACGACGACTATAGGTGCTACGTATTTATATAATTACGAACGCACCTAAAAATGGCATTTACACGTGTAACTGACGTAACTTTTAGTGTGCAACTGACGTAACATTATAACTTTTCAAAGACAAAACTGGTACTTAACTTAGTTCGTAAACAGTAATTTACAATGCCTTTTTATTAAGATTTTATTATAGGATATAAAAATATCAAGTTTTCTAATCATATCCTTAAATTAAACACATTATAAATCTTATCCCCTCCCCAAAAATTATAATTTTCTGTGGGATTGCCCTGAAATGGGATAACATCACAAAAAGTCCTAAGAAAACTCGTTGCTTACGTAATCGATGATACCCTATGAACTGATAATCACAGTCCAAAATGGGGAGAGTCAAGTGCATACTGCTATCGCGAATAAAGGAAACATCTGCCACTTTTTGTTTGCTTTTACCCTATTCACAACAACGATGAGCATGTCTATTAAAAGTTTCATTATAATATAGCTTCAGTTTTCTGAAAGTTATTGCCGTCAACCAAAGTTGGGTTAGGGTAGAACGCCATATATTTTTAATTAAATGCGTGGTTTGCGAACCCAAGTTCTGGGGTACTTTTTCATCCTCTTGATGCTTGCTATCATCCCTCTGAATGTGTCTTTCGAATTTTGTAGCACCCTGTATAATAAATTAACACCTTGCAATAATATGCGCCTTGTAATAATAGTTTTATTGAACAGTTTGCATGTTTCGGCTTTGTCCGATCCATTTTTAAAACAAATAAATAAGAATGTTATAAAATTGCACGACCTATGATATGCCATGATCTTAAACGCCATCATTCAATCACGTACTCTTTCAGATCAAGCACGTTATTTATTATTTTACATTGAATGTTTATTTCCATATTTGTAACTACGGAGTCACTCGAGCCATAATTAAAACAAGTTGGAAATTGCTCGTCAAACGTGGCAAATGAGGTGCGTTTGTAATATAACTAGTTTTATAATAATATTTGCACGGCATATTGTACTGAATGTATATTTTAGTGCACTTCCTAAGTGCCTATCCATTTCCTTCTGTTCAAAAGGCTGTAACATCATTAAAATGCACTTGAAATCATTTTTTCCCATTGGCATCAATATAATGGAAAACTTTTGACTGTCCCTGTCATTAAACTATACATGCGATTTTCATGAAATTCGAAATGACTCGACACAATTTTGGAACAATAATATATTTAAAATTTCAGACCATTCAGTTGGGAAGTTTTTGCTCTGTTATATGCGGACAGACAGACAGACGGACTGAACGACGACTATAAGTGCTATGTATTTATACAATTGCGAACGCACCTAAAAAAGAGCATTGTATCTGATATTAAGGGGTCTTGTACCTTTTAAACGCGTCGAACATTAACTAAAAACTTCAAAGTTTGAATTAGTCTATCTTCAAAGCCTTTTTATGTATAAACATGAAATTTTGGATATTGATTAAACAGATTGTGCTTTGTAATATGCTACCATTAAAAATGTATTAACCCTTTATAGAATTTGTGTATTGTTGAAATCAAAATAGCTCTTTTTTACCCCATAAGTCATTGCGTGCATGATATCTTGAGAAAGTATGTATGGATTGGCATGAAATTTGGTAAAGATGCTAAACATATATGTGTGTTAAAATGATCTACTCTTAGGCTAAAATTATTTCATTAACTATATGAAAAAAATATTTTCGTAAAAAAAAATACAAATTTTGTATTTTTAATGAATAAAAATAGTCATAACTAAAAATATTACCATTGTAAATACTTAAAAGTAGATCATTTTAAACACACATATTTTTTTAGTATATTTACCAAATTTCATGACAATCTATGCATACTTTCTCAAGATATCATGCGCGCAATGACGTATGGGGTAAAAAAAGAGCTATTTTGATTTCAACAATACACAAATTCTGTAAAGGGTTAATAAATTTCTGTTGGTTGTATATTACAAAGCACAATCTGTTTAATCAATATCCAAAATTTTACGTTTATACATGAAAAGGTTTTGAAGATAGACTAATTCAAACTTTGAAGATTTTCGTTAATTTTCGACGCGTTTAAAAGGTACAAGACACCTAATCTAATGGGAAAACCACAGCCCAGTAAGATTTTATCACGAAGAAACCTTCAAAAAAAATTTCAATGAAAGTAAGATCATATTTCCCTCCAGTCTACACTATCCATCCATTCTAAGTGAAACCATAGAGATTCTTACACGCAAAATTTCAATAGGTAACGATGCAGCAGCATTTAACTTGCCAAAATGATCGCTCGAGTGACTCAATGATTACGGAAATATGAAAAGAGTGCCCCAAAAACCGAAACCTTCCTTCCAATCAAAGGAAAAGGAATGGCGACCAGGTTGTGAAAGATCGCCATCATTGTACTATTTTTCGATCTTTGGTAGTCATGCAGTCATGCATTGCCCTTTAAAACAGGTGGTACACTGAAACGACAGGAGTAAAATGAAGAGCGACATAGGGGAAAGAACTGGTCATAGCAAAGGAGAAAGAGGTTTTAAGCCTGTTTTTTTCCCAAAATCTAGCAACATGTTGCATTTGTGGCATCAGTGTGCGAACTTCGGAGGGGAGGGGAGGGGGCAGCGCCCCGCATCCACCGCTGATGGCTCTTTTCGTGATTAATTAGGGGAGATAAATTACCTATTGAAAATCAGCTTCTAATGAAAGGATTAAGAAAAAGAAGATTCGCTGTTTCCCGGATTTTAACTAACGAGATCCCACACCCCACCCCCGGAAGAAAAGCATCAGTTATGATATTAACTAACATTAATGATTACCCTTATTATATTTAAAACATTTATTTATTTATTTTTACATTTTAAAAGTTTTTAATTAAAGATAACTCACTGTCGATAATACATAATTATCATTTATCCCGATAACGGCTCATAATAACCGTCGATTGTATTCGATAAAAAATTGACTTTTCTGAGGTTTACATTCCACTTTTTACGCGGAACTTCACTGTACCTTTTATACCGAAAACTGCGCCTTTATAGGATTTTTTAGCATTTATTTAAAGGCAGATAGAAACAATGCAGTCATTATAGCGAAAAAGTCATACAAAACTAATTAAAAAAGTTGTAACAAAAACTAACATAAAATATTTTTTATCATGTATAGAACATTTTTCTTTATAAAGTCGAGCAGTATATTTGTCTTTCCTTCCTCTCATCTTAAATTGTGTTGTGTTGAAAACAACAGTTTTAATTTAGAAACTTTAACATCAGTCAATTTATTAGGCAGAGAGAAAAAAGTCCTTCCGGCCAGTGCCGGGAGGAAGAGGTAGCTTTCATTTTCCTTATTTTAAAAAAAGCCAACTTATATTATTCAAACACACGAAGCTCAATTTAGTGGAAACCGAATATAGGAGATTCAATACTAATTTTTATCAATACTAAATCATTATGAATGAGAATTTCGCGAAATTAGTCAGCTTTATCCAAGCTGCTTTTATTTAAACTAACTTATATTTGGCTGCCAAATTCGGCGATTTCTTAAAGTTCCTGCCATTTTAAGACAACATGGTGGATGAGGCTAATCAGTGAACTTGGTCGAGACCTTAGTAATGGCTGTGCACATGCTCACTCACATCGGAATCGGTTGATATATACGAGTGCTGTCGCAGGCAAAAAATAAGTTTTTCAAAATGTCACCCACATTAGAAATTGAAACTGCTATATCTGAGCCATTTTTTAAGATAAAGACAAACAAAAAATGCTCGTGAATGCTTATATCAAGGTCAAATACTTATGAAAGAAACCTTTTTCAATTTCTATTTTTTTTTGCACCTCACTTTAAATATAATTTTTTTAAATTTAATGGCCGCCATTTTGAAACAAGATGGCTGATGAAGCTGGCCAGCGAACTTGGTTGAGATATTGATGTATACTATCCACATGCCTTCTTCCATCGAAATAGGCGAATACGTGTGTTATCGCGTGACAAATACAAGATCGTTTCAAAGTGTTAGCCATGCTAGAAATTTAAAGTGCTATAATTCAACTATTTTTTAAGATATAAACAAAAGAACAAATTTTCAGAAACAAAAACTGCTCCAGAATCTTTGTATCAAGGCCAAACACACAAATTTTTTTTTTTCATTTTCCAATTTTTAGGTAGCTTTCTTTACAAAAAAGCTACCTATTGCAGCCGTTCGGAGGAAAGCGATTTCAAAAAATTTTGGTATATTTTCATCGATCATGACCCCCAGACCCCGAAACCACCCTCCGTTCAAAATTGATATATATATATATATATATATATATCTGACCTATGTCACACTGTAACTCCCGTAATTATGAACCGATTTCGATGAAATCGGTGTGTACATAGTACATACCAATGTCTCGATCGAGTTCGTTGGCCAGCTTCATCCGCCGTTTTGTTTCAAAATGGCGGCCATTTAAAATTTTTAAAAAAATTTAAAACTTGAAATGTGGTACCAAAAAATTAAAAATTGAAAAATATTTCTTTCTTATGTATTTGACCTTTATACAAAGATTCCGGAGCAGTTTTTGTTTCGTCTATATCTTAAAAAATGGCTGAGTTATAGCATTTTGAATTTCTAGCGTGGCTGACATTTTGAAACGTCCTGAAATTTGTCACGAGATAAAAGGCATATTTATGAACCGATTTGGATGTAATTCGGTGTGTACATATTACATACCAATCTCTCGACCGAGTTCGTTGGCCAGCTTCATCCGCCATTTTGTTTCAAAATGGCGGCCATTTAAAATTTTTTTTTTAATTTAAAATTTGAAATGTGGTACCAAAAAATTGTAAATGGAAAAATATTTTTTTCTTATGTATTTGACCTTTATACAAAGATTTCGGAGCATTTTTTGTTTCGTCTATATCTTAAAAAATGGCTGAGTTATAGCATTTTGAATTTCTAGCGTGGCTGACATTTTGAAACGTCCTGAATTTTGTCACGCGATAAAAGGCGTATTTATGAACCGATTTGGATGTAACTTCGTTTATACATAGTACATACCAATGTCTCGACCGGGTTCGTTGGCCAGCTTCACCCGCCTTCTTGTTTAAAAATGGCGGCCATTTAAATTTTTAAGAAAAATTTAAATTTGAAATGTGGTACCAAAAATTGAAAATTGAAAAAATATTTTCTTTTTATGTGTTTGACCTTGATAAAAAGATTCGGGAGCAGTTTTTGTTTCGCCTATATCTTAAAAAATGGCTGAGTTATAGCATTTTGAATTTCTTGCGTGGCTGACATTTTGAAACGTCCTGAATTTTCTCACGTAATAACAGGCGTATTTATGAACCGACTTGGATGTACCTTGGTGTGTACATAGTACATACAAATATCTCGACCGAGTTCGTTGGCCAACTTCATCCGCCATCTTGTTTCAGAATGGCGGCCATTTAAAAAAATTAAAAAATAAAAAAATTTAAAATGAGATACCAAAAAATAGGAAAATGGAAAAGATTTTTTTTTGTATGTGTTTGACCTTAATACAAAGATTCCGGAACAGTTTTTCTTTCGTCTATATCTAAAAAAAAATGGCTCAGTAATAGCATTTTGAATTTCTCTTGTGGCTGACATTTTAAAACGACCTGATTTTTGTCACGCGATAACAGGCGTATTTATGAACCTATTTGGATGCAACTTGGTCTGTACATAGTACATACCAATGTCTCGACCGAGTTCGTTGGCCAGCTTCATTCGCCATCTTGTTTCAAAAGGGTTGCCATTTAAAAAAAATTAAATTTAAAATTCAAAATGAGGTATTAAAAAATTGGAAAATGAAAAAGATTTTTTTTCTGTGTTTGGCCTTGATACAAAGATTCCGGAGCAGTTTTTGTTTCTGAAAATTTGTTCTTTTGTTGATATCTTAAAAAATGGTTGATTTATAGCACTTTGAATTTCTAGCATGGCTAACATTTTGAAACGATTTTGTATTTGTCACGCGATAACACACGTATTCGCCTATTTCGATGTAAGAAGGCATGTGGATAGTATACATCAACACCTCGACCAAGTTCGCTGGCCAGATTCATCAGCCATCTTGTTTCAAAATGGCGGCCATTAAATTAAAAAATATATATATATTTAAAGTGAGGTGCAAAAAAATTAGAAATTGGAAAAGGTTTCTTTCTTAAGTATTTTATCTTGATATAAAGATTCAGGAGCATTTTTTGTTTGTCTTTACCTTAAAAAATGGCTCAGATATAGCAGTTTCAATTTCTATTGTGGGTGACATTTTGAAAAATCTGATTTTTTGCATGCGACAGCACTCCTATATATTAACCGATTCCGATGTGAGTGAGCATGTGCACAGCAATTACTAAGGTCTCGACCAAGTTCACTGCTTAGCCTCATCCACCATGTTGTCTTAAAATGACAGGTACTTTAAGAAATTGCCGAATTTGGCAGCCAAATATAAGATACTTTAAAGAAAAGCAGCTTGGATAAAGCTGACTAATTTCGCGAAATTCTCATTCATTATATTGATAAAAATTAGTATTGAATCTCCTATATTCGGTTTCCACTAAATTGAGCTTCGTGTGTTTGCATGATATAAGTTGGCTTTTTTTTAAATAAGGATTATGAAAGCTACCTCTTCCTCCCGGCACTGGCCGGAAGGACTTTTTTAATACTTCATTTTAAATTTTAAATTACTTTTTTTTTTAAATGGCAACCCTTTTGAAACAAGATGGCGAATGAAGCTGGCCAACTAACTCGGTCGAGACATTGGTATGTACTATGTACAGACCAAGTTACATCCAAATCGGTTCATAAATACGCCTGTTATCGCGTGACAAAAATCAGGTCGTTTTAAAATGTCAGCCACAATAGAAATTCAAAATGCTATAACTCAACCATTTTTTTAGATATAGACGAAACAAAACCTGTTCCGGAATCTCTGTATTAAGGTCAAACACATACGAAGAAAATCTTTTTCATTTTACAATTTTTTGGTATCTCATTTAAAATTTTAAATTTTTTAAATTTTTTTAAATGGCCGCCATTTTGAAACAAGATGGCGCATGAAGCTGGCCAACGAACTCGGTCGAGACATTGGTGTGTACTACGTACACACCGAATTACATCCAAATCGGTTCATAAATACATCTGTTATCACGTGACAAAAATCAGGGCACTTCAAAATGTCAGCCATGCTAGAAATTCAAAATGCTATAACTCAGCCATTTTTTAAGATATAGACGAAACAAAAACTGCTCCCGAATCTTTTTATCAAGGTCAAACACATAAGAAAAAAATATTTTTTCAATTTTCAATTTTTTGGTACCACATTTCAAATTTAAATTTTTCTTAAAAATTTAAATGGCCGCCATTTTTAAACAAGATGGCGGATGATGCTGGCCAACGAACTCGGTCGAGACATTGGTATGTACTATGTATAAACGAAGTTACATCGAAATCGGTTCATAAATACGCCTTTTATCGCGTGACAAAATTCAGGACGTTTCAAAATGTCAGCCACGCTAGAAATTCAAAATGCTATAACTCAGCCATTTTTTAAGATATAGACGAAACAAAAACTGCTCCGGAGTCTTTGTATAAAGGTCAAATACATAAGAAAAAAATATTTTTCCATTTTCAATTTTTTGGTACCACATTTCAAATTTTAGATTTTTTAAAAAATTTTAAATGGCCGCCATTTTGAAACAAAATGGCAGATGAAGCTGGCCAACGAACTCGGTCGAGACATTGGTGTGTACTACGTACACACCGAATTACATCCAAATCGGTTCATAAATACGAGAGTTACAGTGTGACATAGGTCAGATATATATATATATATATATATATATATATATATATATATATATATATATATATATATATATATATATATCAATTTTGAACGGAGGGTGGTTTCGGGGTCTGGGGGTCATGATCGATGAAAATATACCAAAATTTTTTGAAATCGCTTTCCTCCGAACGGCTGCAATAGGTAGCTTTTTGTAATGAAAGCTACCTAAAAGATGTAAAAACTAGAGAACAGGAATTGTACTTTTTCAGAATTTAGTGTCGCCCCCGACATTTCCATTACTTCATTTTCTTCTGGTGGACTGGTGCTTTCTATTATTATGAAACAGCCTTTATAAATGAAGCGTTTAGTTGAAGATGAAAGAGCAGTCGTAAAAAGTCCTTCCGGCCAGTGCCGGGAGGAAGAGGTAGCTTTCATAATTCTTATTTAAAAAAAGCCAACTTATATCATGCAAACACAAGAAGCTCAATTTAGTGGAAACCGCATATAGGAGATTCAATACTAATTTTTATCAATATAATGAATGAGAATTTCGCGAAATTAGTCAGCTTTATCCAAGCTGTTCTTCTTTAAAGTAACTTATATTTGGCTGCCAAATTCGGCAATTTCTTAAAGTGCCTGTCATTTTAAGACAACATGGTGGATGAGGCTAAGCAGTGAACTTGGTCGAGACCTTAGTAATTGCTGTGCACATGCTCACTCACATCGGAATCGGTTAATATATAGGAGTGCTGTCGCATGCAAAAAATCAGATTTTTCAAAATGTCACCCACAATAGAAATTGAAACTGCTATATCTGAGCCATTTTTTAAGATAAAGATAAACAAAAAATGCTCCTGAATCCTTATATCAAGATCAAATACTTAAGAAAGAAACCTTTTTCAATTTCTAATTTTTTTGCACCTCACTTTAAATATATATATATATTTTAATTTAATGGCCGCCATTTTGAAACAAGATTGCTGATGAATCTGGCCAGCGAACTTAGTCGAGGTGTTGATATATACTATCCACATGCCTTCTGACATCGAAATAGGCGAATACGTGTGTTATCGCGTGACAAATACAAGATCGTTTCAAAATGTTAGCCATGCTAGAAATTCAAAGTGCTATAAATCAACCATTTTTTAAGACATCAACAAAAGAACAAATTTTCAGAAACAAAAACTGCTCCGGAATCTTTGTATCAAGGCCAAACACATAAAAAAAATCTTTTTCATTTTCCAATTTTTTAATACCTCATTTTGAATTTTAAATTTAATTTTTTTTAATGGCAACCCGTTTGAAACAAGATGGCGAATGAAGCTGGCCAACGAACTCGGTCGAGACATTGCTATGTACTATGTACAGACCAAGTTACATCCAAATAGGTTCATAAATACGCCTGTTATCGCGTGACAAAAATCAGGTCGTTTTAAAATGTCAGCCACAATAAAAATTCAAAATGCTATAACTCAGCCATTTTTTTAGATATAGACGAAACAAAAACTGTTCCGGAATCTTTGTATTAAGGTCAAACACATACGAAAAAAATATTTTACATTTTCCAATTTTTTGGTATCTCATTTAAATTTTTTTTTTATTTTTTTAAATGACCGCCATTTTGAAACAAGATGGCGGATGAAGCTGGCCAACGAACTCGGTCGAGATATTTGTATGTACTATGTACACACCAAGGTACATCCAAGTCGGTTCATAAATACGCCTGTTATTACGTGAGAAAAATCAGGACGTTTCAAAATGTCAGCCACGCTAGAAATTCAAACTGCTATAACTCAGCCATTTCTTAAGATATAGACGAAACAAAAACTGCTCCCGAATCTTTTTATCAAGATCAAACACATAAGAAGAAAATGTCTTTTCAATTTTCAATTTTTGGTACCACATTTCAAATTTAAATGTTTTTTTTTTTATTTAAATGGCCGCCATTTTTAAACAAGATGGCGGGTGAAGCTGGCCAACGAACCCGGTCGAGACATTGGTATGTACTATGTATAAACGAAGTTACATCCAAATCGGTTCATAAATACGCCTTTTATCGCGTGACAAAATTCAGGACGTTTCAAAATGTCAGCCACGCTAGAAATTCAAAATGCTATAACTCAGCCATTTTTGTAAGATATAGACGAAACGAAAACTGCTCCGAAATCTTTGTATAAAGGTCAAATACATAAGAAAAAAATATTTTTCCATTTTCAATTTTTTGGTACCACATTTCAAATTTTTAATTTTTTTTAAATTTTTAAATGGCCGCCATTTGGAAACAAAATGGCGGATGAAGCTGGCCAACGAACTCGGTCGAGAGATTGGTATGTACTATGTACACACCGAATTACATCCAAATCGGTTCATAAATACGCCTTTTATCGCGTGACAAAATTCAGGACGTTTCAAAATGTCAGCCACGCTAGAAATTCAAAATGCTATAACTCAGCCATTTTTTAAGATATAGACGAAACAAAAACTGCTCCGGAATCTTTGTATAAAGGTCAAATACATAAGAAAAAAATATTTTTCCATTTTCAATTTTTTGGTACCACATTTCAAGTTTTAAATTTTTTTAAAAATTTTAAATTGCCGCCATTTTGAAACAAAACGGCGGATGAAGCTGGCCAACGAACTCGGTCGAGACATTGGTATGTACTATGTACACACCGAATTACATCGAAATCGGTTCATAATTACGGGAGTTACAGTGTGACATAGGTCATATATATATATATATATATATATATATATCAGGGTGGCGAGTGGTCAGGGAAAAACTCAGTCAAAAAAGGTGTTAAATACCAGTATTTTGTTAAAGAGAAATTTGGCTTCTTTAATCCCTTTATACTATTTAAAGTATTTTATAGAAAAAAATACTGGGAGTTTCTACTTTTTTTGACCGTTTTTTTCCCTGACCACTCGCCACCCTGTATATATATATATATATATCAATTTTGAACGGAGGGTGGTTTCGGGGTCTGGGGGTCATGATCCGTGAAAATATACCAAAAATTTTTGAAATCGCTTTCCTCCGAACGGCTGCAATAGGTAGCTTTTTTGTGAAGAAAGCTACCTAAAAATCTTTTTCATTTTCCAATTTTTTAATACCTCATTATGAATTTTAAATTTAATTTTTTTTAAATGGCAACCCTTTTGAAACAAGATGGCGAATGAAGCTGGCCAACGAACTCGGTCGAGACATTGCTATGTACTATGTACAGACCAAGTTACATCCAAATAGGTTCATAAATACGCCTGTTATCGCGTGACAAAAATCAGGTCGTTTTAAAATGTCAGCCACAATAAAAATTCAAAATGCTATAACTCAGCCATTTTTTTAGATATAGACGAAACAAAAACTGTTCCGGAATCTTTGTATTAAGGTCAAACACATACGAAAAAAATCTTTTACATTTTCCAATTTTTTGGTATCTCATTTAAATTTTTTTATTTTTTAATTTTTTTAAATGACCGCCATTTTGAAACAAGATGGCGGATGAAGCTGGCCAACGAACTCGGTCGAGATATTTGTATGTACTATGTACACACCAAGGTACATCCAAGTCGGTTCATAAATACGCCTGTTATTACGTGAGAAAAATCAGGACGTTTCAAAATGTCAGCCACGCTAGAAATTCAAACTGCTATAACTCAGCCATTTCTTAAGATATAGACGAAACAAAAACTGCTCCCGAATCTTTTTATCAAGGTCAAACACATAAGAAGAAAATGTTTTTTTCAATTTTCAATTTTTGGTACCACATTTCAAATTTAAATGTTTTTTTTTTTTTAATTTAAATGGCCGCCATTTTTAAACAAGATGGCGGGTGAAGCTGGCCAACGAACCCGGTCGAGACATTGGTATGTACTATGTATAAACGAAGTTAAATCCAAATCGGTTCATAAATACGCCTTTTATCGCGTGACAAAATTCAGGACGTTTCAAAATGTCAGCCACGCTAGAAATTCAAAATGCTATAACTCAGCTATTTTTTAAGCTATAGACGAAACGAAAACTGCTCCGAAATCTTTGTATAAAGGTCAAATACATAAGAAAAAAATATTTTTCCATTTTCAATTT
The DNA here is from genome assembly GCA_963932465.1 of Maratus speciosus. Lineage (NCBI taxonomy): Eukaryota > Metazoa > Arthropoda > Arachnida > Araneae > Salticidae > Maratus > Maratus speciosus. The sequence continues at coordinate 670,320,857 of OZ010786.1, read as the reverse complement.
TTTGGTACCACATTTCAAATTTTAAATTTTTAAAAAATGTTTAAATGGCCGCCATTTGGAAACAAAATGGCGGATGAAGCTGGCCAACGAACTCGGTCGAGAGATTGGTATGTACTATGTACACACCGAATTACATCCAAATTGGTTCATAAATACGCCTCTTATCGCGTGACAAAATTCAGGACGTTTCAAAATGTCAGCCACGCTAGAAATTCAAAATGCTATAACTCAGCCATTTTTTAAGATATAGACGAAACAAAAACTGCTCCGGAATCTTTGTATAAAGGTCAAATACATAAGAAAAAAATATTTTTCCATTTTCAATTTTTTGGTACCACATTTCAAGTTTTAAATTTTTTTAAAAATTTTAAATTGCCGCCATTTTGAAACAAAATGGCGGATGAAGCTGGCCAACGAACTCGGTCGAGACATTGGTATGTACTATGTACACACCGAATTACATCGAAATCGGTTTATAATTACGGGAGTTACAGTGTGACATAGGTCAGATATATATATATATATATATATATATATATATATATATATATATCAATTTTGAACGGAGGGTGGTTTCGGGGTCTGGGGGTCATGATCGATGAAAATATACCAAAATTTTTTGAAATCGCTTTCCTCCGAACGGCTGCAATAGGTAGCTTTTTTGTAAAGAAAGCTACCTAAAAGTTAGAACTCTGATTTTCTGGTCAGAATGGGGGAAAAAATGGCCATATTTTTTTTTTAGTTAGAACTCTGATTTTCTGGTCAGAATGGGGGGGGGGGGCATATATATTTTTTTTTAATTATGGTCATTCCCCCCCCCCCCCCCATTCTGACAAGAAAATCAGAGTTCTAACTTTTTACGGCTGCTCTTTCATCTTCACCTAACGCTTCATTTATAATGGCTGTTTCATAATAATAGAAGCCACCAGTCCATCAGAAGAAAATAACTCGGTTAAGCGAGACTCTACTGCAGTACAAAACATATTTCAATTTTAAGACTTAAAGCACACTTTTAATTTTATGTAAAATGACGTCATACGCATCCGCTTAAGAATTCCACATTTACGATCTACTCTTAAACATCTGCAGTAAAGCATGCATAGCACATCACTATCGCGAACTAATGCATGAATGCAGCAAAAAGATGCCGTCTTTCAAGAAAATAGCACGTATTTTAATTACATTTTCTTTCGGTTGTTATTAAAAATGACAGCAAAAATATATAATTGATATTTTACAACTATTTTTCCTTTACTTTCTACAGAAATGGTGTACTTCTGTTGCCAATGTTAAGCAAATGGCTCTAAAAACTACACAAAAATTAATATTTCAAAAATAAATAGAGATACAGTTTTCAAACAAAATGCATTTAAAAGAACTTTTTTTTTAATACGACGGTATAAAAATTGAAAATGTGCGATGCTTAGAAGTTTAAAAAATTGCTATAGAGCATTTAAGCGTACTGCTTTGTTTTATGGCTGGCTTCTGTAAGATAACGTTATTTTTTGGAATCGACACAAAATAAGCTGGGAGAAAGAAATAGCATACCGTACCGGGGGCTAACAAACTGGTTGGGAGTAACAGTGTAAATTAAATAATAGTAATAAAAGTGAAATTTTCCGAACTTAACCAAAATTTTAAGTAGATTTTTTATTATTTCAATTTTTTCCCCTTCTGCTGATAGGAAAATCCTATTTTCTTCAAACTTTAACCATTTTTCTAATTTAGTAATAATTGATGAAATACATTTAAATGATTAACCCCCTTTCAGGTCCCATTAACCCTTTATGGTCCGACGGTACTTCAAAGTACTGTTAAAATTACTTGTTATAAAATTAATTGAATACATCGATTAGTAGTAATACATTTTAGAACGAGTTATACATACTTTACTTTATCTTATACCAAAAGCATTATGGGTTGAACACAACCAAAATATTTTTAAATATTTCTTTTCCATTTGCATCTCTTCAGCTTTCTTGACGTTACAAAATTGTGTGTGAAAAGTTTCCGTTCGGAATTATTCCTATATTTCTATTGTTCAAGCCTTATATTTGTACATTTCCTAATTCTATAAATGCGGGAAAAAAATATTTTAAAATAACGATTTGAGTAAAGTTATAAATATTGCACAAAATCCCAATAAATAAAATTGTAATTAATTTTAATTGACAAAATTCTTTTAAATTTATAAAATGATAGTGTAAATCTTCTAATGTAGTTTCAAAAATTCACGAAAATTGCTTTAGAAGATGAAATTTTCATAAATTCATAATTTGGGACATAAAGAATTAAAAAATTTGCTGCTTTTTCAAAATAAATCCCCAACTTCTAAATTGTCATCTAAAATATCGATGGCATTTATTTAAGATAGAACTTAAATGGCTTCATAATTTACTATAAGGAATCTGTTTGCATCCATTGGGAGTTACCTTCTAAGTACTCTTCACCTACAATTTTGAGAAATCTGACAATAACACTGTCACTAAGATCACCCGTTTCATGATATATAAGGTTTCATTTAATCATCATTAATTCATTTAACGTATCATTTAAATTTTTTAAGCATACACCAGCCAAGGGAAGAAACGCTGAAGATAATGTTAATCCTATGAGAGCATTCTTTTTAAATTTCTCGCTCGCATTTTAATTTTTTAATGTGATTTTTTTGCGTAGGATAACTGAGGTTGATATTTATTTTTGTAAGTTTGTACTTTTTCAATTTTAGTTTCAGTGTTTTTTATATGCGGATACTTTCACTTTTGGAACCGGTTTTGAAAGTGAAATTATTCTCACATAAAAAAAGGTAACCAAAATCGAAAAAGTACAAGCGTACAGCAATTGATATCCACCTCAGGTATCTTATGCAAAAAAAAATCATTTAAAAATATTAAAATGTAAGCGAGAAATATTTAAAGATTTCCCCGTAGGTTTAACATTAGTGGTCTAGTTTCATTGCGCGATTATTACAGTCAAGAAATTTACTGCGGCTTTTCAGCCAGATGCCGAAATTTGTGAAAATCGCATTTTTTTTCATGATTTTTTGATCGACTGACAAAATTTATGACTTTTTAGATTCATTATTTTCGGTAGACACTTTCTGCGAGTAAAGCGCACGAGAGGATTGTTTTTTGAGTGGGATTTTTTGAAATATTTTGGGAATTGTGCGATACTGCGCTCTAGCGGGAATCATGAGCCGTAGACACTAGACATGAATTCGGGGCAGATGATTGGAGATTCGAACCCGTCCAAGACCAAAAAAGTTTGCGAAAAAGACCGAAGAAAATTGTTAATTACATTTTAACTTGTTTCAATATCAGTTTTCTCATTCAAAAATTTAAAAAAACGGACTAAAATACGGAAATTGTACTGGCAATCGAGACGCCAGTACTATTTCCGTATTTTAACGGAAAATTTTCCCCGTAAATTCCAGAAAACGGAACTTTTTGGCCCTGGTTAATTGTACTGGCAATCAAGACGCCAGTACTATTTCCGTATATTAACAGAAAATTTCCCCCGTAAATTAAAAAAAAAAACGGAATTTTTTCTGTAATTTACGGGAAAAAATTTCCGTTAAAATACGAAAATAGTACAGGCGTCTCAATTACCAGTACAATTTCCGTATTTCAATCCGTTTTTTTCTACAGTGATTCTTACGCAGAAATAAGTTTTCGACAACGTTTCGGGAATTTTTTATGTGTCTGTAAAAATATTTTATATAGCAAATTTATTAATAATACCCAACCACTCGCAAAAGTCACAATTTTTTGTTGTTGTTGTTTTTTAATATCATTGTACAGCTATGGCAGAAAGACGTGAGTTCTGTTTTCATGTCATTGTGAAAAAGGACTTCCCACAGAAAGCGAGTATAAACAATGGATATTCCATGGTTTCTGTATGTTACTAACAGACTGTGACAAGGGTTCAAAAGCAGATAGAATATTTATCTTTATACAGTAGACTCCCTCAAAATCCGCACAGCTTGGGGGCGGAGGTTGTGCGCATTTTAGAATTTTGCGGATTTCTAGTCTTTGCTTTGTTTACATTTTTTAAACAGTCATTTGAATGTAATAATGCAATCAAATTGTAATGAATGCTCGCAATATAGTAAAACATTAAAATAATTAAGTAAAGTAATAAACTAAAAAGTAAGATAATTTTAAAAAATGCTTAAATTATTAAAAGTAAAGGTCAAGTAAATAATTATTAATGTATAATTAAATATACATAATAAAGATTAGATACATTTCCTTGAATTATTCAATAAAACTTTCCTCATATAGGTAACCAATTAAATCACATCAAAATCATAAAGTAAGGAAGTTTTATTTTCAAGTTTCCAGTCTTAATAACTAAAAAAGCTTGATTAAAACATAAATATATTTGCAAAAGATTGTGATTACCAGTGATATCAGCAATATCTTGATTTTTTTTTTTTACAAATAAATTTGTACTTCCTTCATGAAAAACCACGAGTTCAGTCATACTATCCAAAATTATATATTAAAATACATACGGAATGATATAAAACTAAAAAATTCTGTAATTTTGCCCCTACATCTGAACTGAAAGTTTCATTGTTTATATCTGTGATGATGTGCGGATTTGAGAGAGTTCACTGTATAACAATTCAATTCCCCGTCAAACTGATTTTGAAAGGATTCTAAAGCACTTTAAGAAATGTAGAGTATATTTTAAATTATTTTTTTCTTTATCAATTTCTCAATAAATAATATTTTCACCTTGAGTCCGAAGACTGGTATAAAAATCAATCCCGAGCTCGTCACATCTCTAATGCTTACGTTCAAATGCAATGCTACGATACGGAACGGCACTCGATCATGGAAATCTATCAATGATCCTATTTTAAACCTACCTTTTGCCTTAATAGAGTTTCAAATTTCTGGTTTTACTTAAGGGGGCTCAGGGTTTTATCGATACCGAAAAACATGTAGACATCTCGCATGTAGAGCTCTCGCTTCGAGTCCGTATAAAAACAGAAGCATTCAATGTAACTAATTTAAATTTTCTGATATTTTTAAGGTATGTTTGGAGTCTTGTAAAATTATAAAATAAAGTACTTCAATCTAATAAAATATATATCACCATCCGTAAGATATATCTTAACGTTGAATTGACATAAGAACCTAATTTTTGCTTTAAAAGGATCAGGAAACCTTACTCTATAGAATGAATTAAGGATATAACTATCACTCAAAGGAAACCTTATTAAAAAAGAACTCTCAAATTTGAAAATTTAAAAACCCCTAAAAAATACAATTTTTTTAAATTAAAAATACACAAAATATCAAACTATCTAAAATATATTTATTCATTCTATAGATAATGATGTTATATGCAGTGGTGTAGTCGTAAAAAAAAACAGAGGGTATACGTTCTAAAGAGAGGGTATAGGCTCAAGGCAGAGGGTATACCCTAGGATATATATAATATAGCTTTCTTCAGAAACAGTGGGTATACGGTATTTCTTAAAAAAATCCAGAGGGTATACGGCGTATACCCCCATATACCCTCCACTACATGCCTGGTTATATGCATGCAAAAAAAAAAATTAAGCCATTCCATCAAATAGTTTTTTTTTTTTTTTTTTTTTTTTTTTTTTTTTTTTTTTTTTTTTAAATCTTACGGAGAGTCGTCAAAAATCATATTTTGAGAAAACGCGACTTAAAGTTCCAATTAAATGGGTGTGGCTTTGAAAGTGATTGTTATATAAATGCTCATAACTCCGTTAAAAAATGCAAATATTTTTATGCGGTTTTTTGCTCTGTGTTCAAAATTAATTGAATGATCAAAATAGATACTAAAAAAAAAATCAATTTTTTGAGCCCTGAGCCCCCTTAACTATCTCTTTCTTCTCCTTTTAACCCTTTATGTGCTAAATTATGAAATAAGGAAAATTTCATCGTCTAAAGTATTTTTCCTGAATTTTTGAAACTCCATTAGAAGTTTACGCAATCAGTTAAAAAAAATTAGTATGATATTACCACTTAAAATTAATGAAGGAAATATCTATTTAATGGGATTTTGTAGAATATTTATAACTCCACACAATTTTTTCATATAAAATAGTTTTAAAAGTTTGTAGAATTTGGAAATGTACAAATATAATACTCTTACAATCGAAACATAGAAAGAACTAAAGACTGAAACTTTGCATCTCACAAATTTCTGACATCCAGAAAGCTAAACAAATGCAAATGAAAGAGAAATCATCCTTTTAAAAACATTTTTGTTTTGTGCAACAAATAAAATTTTTTGGAACAAGATAAAGTAAAGCATCTTTAACTCATTGTAAGTTGTAATACTGCTAATCGGTGTATTAACAACTTCTTTACTGGTACTTTAAATTACCCTCGGGGCATAAAGGGTTAAACTACAATAATTTTTTTAATGAACCTTTAATGGTATTTGTATGTAATTTATTGCTTATACTTCAATCATTTCCTTTTTAAGTGCGTCTCACATTCGACTTATTAATTCCTGGTTTTGCTCTCTAAAAAATTTCGATCGGTGGTTTACCGGAGGGTAGTGCTATAATCGCCTCTCCTGTCTGCGTTTTCTGGACTGCATGGAGCTGCCATCTATTGAAATCCGTCCATCCTTAACGTCTATGACCTAACCTCGACGACGTTATTAACCCCTTAATGGTCGCTTAATATTTGGAAAAACCATAAAAAAAAAGTACCTATTTTCTTATTGCAGAAATTGAATAATTTTAAGGTTTCTATATAAAATATGCAATTAGTTTTTTTTTAAGGCGAAAAAAAAAAGATGTTATAGAACAAATTCCCATTTGTGGAAAAGCCGTCATGCGAGAATTCTCTGTTTTAATGTTTGTTTTACACCCTACAAATCAATGCGAATAAGACCTTTATTTTTCACATCTTAGATCGTTATTTCTCATCATCAAACAAATTTTTACAAATAATATTTGAAATAATATAATATACATTAAATTTGGATTGTTAATAATTTTTTTGAGTGTGAGATATTTAACATGCAATACAAAGTCCAGCATCACAATCAGCGCCAAAAACCAAATCCGGACGCTTATATTCAAAGACTTCACACCGAAATGCCAGTTAAATTTTTCTGGTTTCAAAAGTTTTTTCTACCAATAAATCTCCAGCCCGGAAATAGGACAGGCACGAGAAATAACGAACGACACCTCAGCCCGTGATATTGATACCAGGCCCGCACTGACCTATCAGTTCGAGGGTCGGTGCGATCTCGTCCGGGGAAAGCTTTGCACCCCTAAACCGATCCAATATATTTCCCCGGGCTGTGCTGAAGGATTCGTTTATGGGTCATCATCCATTAATAGACAGACAGCACAAGCAAGAGATTTTAATCATGAGAAAGATATTGAATATGCAGTGCATTTTCAGTAGTGGTATGCATTTTTAAACTTAACTAAATTTGAATGGTGTGTATAACTTCTATAGATCATATACAGGTCTGCACAAAAGAATTTGTAAGTAGTACCGTCCGTGGCCATGAATTGTCACAAGTGTGTTTTTAATTGTGTTAGGTATTTTCCAGCTGAACTTTATTTTAGTGTGCTAAGAGATGGATATAGAATATAAATAAATTCATGTAAAGAGCTGCGCAAAAGGCAGGAAATAGTATATCCATTGATATACAGGGTGTCCGACAATTCCTGGACACATTTTAAAATTCAATATAAAATCAAATAATTGTCGTACAGTAACAGGTCGTATAGTTTAGACTAAAATGCTTCTCAAGTTGAAAAGTTTTGTTCACGCGAATGGAAATAATTAGTTCCAAATTTCGATCCTAAATGGTGCCACTATATGGCGTCCGTAAGTTTGCTTTCAAACATGCGTTTTTTCGTATTTTCCGAAAAATTATGAGGCTGCGATACAGAAAAGGTGACTCCCAGCGTACGGTCGTCATTTCTGTGTCACAGCGACAAAATTAATCTGGAAATCAGAAAACGTACGAACGCCATATAGTAGCACCATCTATGACTGAAATTTGGAACTAATTATTTTCATTCTCTTGAAGAAAACTTTTCAACCTGAGAAACATTTTAGTTCAAACCGCTTTCTTGTACGACAATTCTTTGATTTTATATTCAATTTTAAAATGTGTCTAGGAATTTTCCCTGTATGTCTCCGAACATTGATAGTAGCATAGCAGCTGTTTAAACGCTATCACCCCTATAATGACGATGAATAAATTGAACGCCTTATTAGCTCACATAGAGCACATGATGTCACTTTTCTTCTTCTTTTTAATCGAAGAAACAGGAAGCTGTCCTCTCTCTCTTTGTTCTTATTATTCTGCCGCGGGCGTTCTTAATTTACGCGAAACACAACAAAGTCTTTCCCCAAGGTCGAGCGCCCGTTTTCACGTGTGGGAAGAATTCCTGCGCTTGAAATCGGACGCCGCGTGTCCGTTTTTCTAACGTTTCCTCCGCATTATTCGGTTTCATTTTTTTATTGAGTCAGTTTTGCCGTTGTCGCCAACAAAAACTGACCACACTGCGCGCCTCTACTGTGATGTCTGATAACGGAGAAAGAGAGACATTTTTGAGGAACGACGAATTCTAAACGTGAACAGTAGTGGTGTACTCGTAAAAAAAAAAAATCCCTGCCGGCTCGGCCTACAGGCGCAGGCAAATTTCGAAGTTAAGTAGTAATTTCACCAACAAAAACTAAATAAAGGTTAGAGATGAACTCAGTTTAATAATTTTATCTGGCCGCTTTTGATGAGATTTTAATTTCCTTTTTTGTGTAAAAGCTGGTTTTATCAGAATCGTGTTAATACGGTAACTTTTTCTTCAACCGCTTTGTATTCTTAATTTGTATTTGCTGTATAATTTGGTCCTACCAAAAACTTGCCAATATAAAAGTTGTAGATAATATTAAGAAGATTTATAATAAACGTAATTGGACTTGATATCTTGAGAATTGACGAAGTTATGAATTTTTTTCTTCCTAAAACCATATTTTTTTCGCCCCTTGAGCCCATTTTAAATTTTATCAAAAATCTGTCATGCGTACATTTTTGGCCCTTTTTTTAGAAGTAATTGTTAGGTTTCTGACGCTAATTTAATTAAGAATTTCAGCTGTCAATTCGATGAGGTGATCATCTGTTTAGACGCCTCCTGGTTTATAATATCTGCGAAAATGTATAATTAATAAGTACTTTGGCTAGTTTAAAAAACATTTGTGCGAATAAAACTATATGAATTGCTTCTCAATTGTTCACAACAAAATAAAATCATGCTACACATCTCGCAAAGAAAACTCTGTATCACCCCCCCCCTCCCCCCACGAAAGTTTTTAAATGCCCTGCAAAGCATTTTGAAATATCCGGAGGAAATGTCCACGCCGAGCCACCTATTGAATTCAAGCTTTAGAGTGTCGAGGTCAGGCGACTGCGCGGGGCGGTAAAAATCAAGGATGGAAAATACCCAAAACCAAAAGAGTGGGTGCAAAAAAGTATTATGGGGCATTCTCACAATCTTTTGACTTTTATGGCCCTGAATAATAATTTTTATTTTAATACACTTTTTGTGTTTTTTTTATTCCATATACTGGGGAACTTCCCATTGCATGATTGCATAACAATATTAACGAGATAAATAAGTTTTGGACGATGTTGGGGTTCCAAATACCAGGAAAACTCCTATAACGTCCCGTGTCCCTGATGCTGATTTTTAAGTTTGGAGCTGTCTGTAATAAAATTGTTTCAATAAACGTAATTCGATGTAATTTTTTTCCGAAACTGAGACACTTGTTTTATATAAATATGTAGCAAAAAATTAACCTGCACACATTTCTAGGGTTGATATTATTTTTTGAACTCTGTCCCTGGGTTTTTCATCCTTACCGTCCGTCTTCCTAAACTTATACAGACAATCATTTCAGATGCAGCCACAGATTTTTTTTTTTTCAAGTTTTTTCTCATGCAGAAGTATGCTAGAGAAAGAATGTTTAAAATTCTTTGACAGGAAATTTACTGCAGAATTTAAATCAGCATTTAAATATCAATTTCAAGATTGCGGGTTTATGGGTAGTCTTACCGTCCTCAAGGTTTATTCCTGAACTTTTCGAGGTAAATAAAAAAAAAAAAAATATTTAATCCAATGTTAACAATTGTTTTTAAAAATCAATGAACATTGTGGCTATCACTTAGTCTTAACATGATTTGCCTGAAAATAGGTGGTAATTTTCCTTACCGGACCTTTTATTTCCCATTTCGTCCCTTTTTCCTATACCGTCCCCCTTTTTTACCTTACTGTCCCTTCTTTAACACCCCTTTAAGACAATGTTATACCAAAATTCTGTATTAAATGTACTACATTTTTATTATTTCTTATTTGAATGTCCTGTGGGTACTATGCAAATTCATTATAAGTAAAAATTTAGAAGAACATTGAAAGCTATAGGGTAAAATGGTAAGGAAAATTAAACTCGCAAGTTTATCATAAACCTCAGTTAAATAAAAAAAATTTCGCTGCTGACCCTTTTTTCTTTATTTTGAATCATTAAGGCATCCATTCGTCTATCAGATTAAAAGGTTATTTTAGCAAGTTTAATTTCATCAGATTTTTATTCCCGAAAGTCAAAAGATTGTGAGAATGCCCCATTATACAATCTTTCAGCATTTATTTTTACATTAATACCAATAAAATACAAATCTCAATCAACGCATTCACCAGCATTAGCTTTTTAATACCCTTTGCAAACTTTCAGGCAGCTAATGCATGTAAGGCATACTCTTTCGACGCTAATTTATTCATTGTTTTTTGCACTTCATCTTCAATCTGAATCATCTTTGCTAAGTTGCTTTGAAATGAGCGAAAAAAATGATCATCACATGGTGATCAGTAATCACCAGATCCAGGCGACTAAGCCGAACACGGTAAAATTTCCCATTACAGATGGTTGCGATTTGGTAGAGAACTTTTATGTAATAGCGTTGTCGGCAGTGCTGTATTCGTAAAAACACTAAAGTGTATACGCTATATGACGAGGGTATACGTTAGAGAATATACGGTATGGGTTTACTTGGGGTGTACGGAGGTTCTTACAAAAATCTAGAAGGTATATAGCATATGTCACGCTTCCCCCCCCCCCCCCCAGTTCCAGGAGTGTGGTGATGAAAACTCGATTACAGAAATATTGGTATATTTTTTTCATTTTGAGGTTCACTAAATTCGTTTTCGCTATTTCTGTTCTGTTTCTTTCAAAAGATATGGTAACAGGAAAAGGAAAAGCATTATTTAAACTATCTTTTTAGAATTTCTAAATTGCTCAACGCATAATCATATTTTAATTAATATCAAACTATTAACTAATTAAAGCATTATTTGTTAAAAAATATATATTACACTATTTTTTTTATTGTTTTTATTGTTTAAAATATTCTGTTGCTGTAGTTTCACGGCGAATTGGCTTTTTTGGTGCGCATGGTTTGAGCGCATCATTCAGTCTATCGCTGTTGTAACTCGTTTACAATCGTAACCCTAAAGAATGTGATTCGATGTATCACATATTGAGGACAAACGAAAAGATGCCTGAAAATTAATTTATTAATACATAACTGAGTTCTAAAAATATTAAAATGTTATAATGTCATCGAAAACGCACCTGGTTAACACAATTTTTATAACTTTAGTAAATCAAGAAGTGAGTGAAAAATTTATTACAAAATTCATACTACACGTAAAAACTAGCATGTTGTGGCCATCACAAAACTTTCTTCTATATAAATCAAATCAATTAAATCATTTAAGAAGTACAAGAAATTACATCAATTTAGCACCCATTCATGTCAAAGTATATCTGAATTTGAAGTTTGATGAAAATTCATGCATTAGTTCTTGAGATAGAGGCATAGCGGAAATTCTGAAAAATGTAGCATAGCAGCGCCATCTGTTGAGCGATTTACATCAAAACATAAACAGCGCTAATTGATATCAAGGTATACTTGAATCTGAAGTTTCATGAAAATTCGCGCATTAGTTATTGAGGTAAAGCTATAGTGGAAATTCTGAAAAACGCCACCTGTTGAGCAATTTGCACCAAAACATAAACAGCACTCATTCATATCAAGGTATACCTGAATCTGAAGATTGTTGAAAATCCAAGCATTAGTTCTTGAGATAGAGCTAATGCGGAAATCGCTAAGAATGCAGCATAGCAGCGCCAACTGTCGAGCGATTTACACCAAAAACTGATCAGCACCCATTTATATCAGAGACTAACTGAATATAATTTTTCATTAAATTGCGTTCATTAGATCTTGAGATAGAGCGCCCACAAAATGTGTGTCACATACAGACTCACAGACAAACATTTCGTAAAAACATTTTTTTTTTTTCGGAATCTCTGACCTCTAAAACATGTAAAACCGCTGAAAACCGAAAATCTAAATTTTTCACGAATCCAATACTTTCTTCTTGTAAAGATAGAAGAAAGTAACAATAAAGAAAAAATCTTGCGTCAATCATAGATTATGAAACACTTTCCAACACATCCAGAATAACATAACAAAACATCACCGTTAAATAAGTTGAAATGGGATCTCTAATCAACTACTATATGGAAATCATAATACATTTGAAAACACAATATCAGCAATTCCCATCTACAGTCGTGAAATGATTTCAAACTCTTTGAGCTTCCCTGTATAGGATATATAGATTTGCATTGCATACATGCAAAAATTGAGTCTAGTTAGGAAATACTTACCACAGTTGAAAATTCCCCTTCAGCTATTTGTGCTCAAAAGGAGAAGAGTTACGTGAGTTATTTTGTGCCGCACGTGTACGAGGTATAGAATTGATACATAACGAGTAACATGCAAAAAATGAGTACAATTTAAAAGCGCATAGTGAAGTTGAAAACGCACTACCAGCAATGATTGTTCAAAAACGGTAATGTAAGCAATTTCTTCTGTGCAAATGAACTATCAGTGTTATAAATTCCCTATTCTATAGTCATGATCTTGTAGTAAAATTCAGTGATTTATATCTGTTTCAATACACTTCAAATAGTGTCCCGTCATTAAATTGTAATGCAAATTATTTTTCCGCATTGACTCTCATGTAAAGGAATACTTTTGAGTGCCCCTGTTAATGAACTATTAACCCTTTCGAGGGCGGTATCCTTAAAAAAAGACACCTAATTTTAATTCCAAAACTGACAAACTGCACCAAGAATATTTAGTTAAAATTTTCCTATTATAATGTACGTCAAAAGAAGCAAGCTCGTATTTTCTAATAAATTAGTTTATAAATTTCGGTGTCAGTTCATTATTTCATCAGTTTATAAACAGAATTACTCCGCACCGGTAAGGGTTAACGCTATACACTTCTTATACACTTCCGAACCATGCCATGGTAAGCATCATTAACCTATATCCATTGCATGAAAATCCGAGTTTTTTTACGCGAATTAGAGTGCAGACAGAGAAACAGATGGACAGACATACCGAATTCAAAGTTGAAAAGTGTTAAAAACAAATTTCAGTTAAATAAAAAATTGCAAAAATGAATTTTTGACGTACATTAACAAATGACGTACATTAACAAAATTTAGAATATAATAGCTAATGGGCAGGACCAATTGGGTTCAGTCAATCATTAGGTTCAAATAATCGTTACGTATTTTAGCAGCATTTTTCTCATTTGGAAAAATTATAACCTATATCAATTGCATGAAAATCCGAGTCTTTTGATTAGAGCGTGGACAGACAAACAGGCGGACAGACAAACCGAATTCATGAACACTTTTAAACTTTGTTGAAAAGCATTAAAAAATAATTTATGTTAAATAGAAAAGTGCAAAAATTTTGACGTTTAACGAAATTTTGAGTATTACTCCTAATGGTGGGACCTATTGGATCTAGTCAATCATTAGGTTCAAATAATCGTTACGTATTTTAGCAGTATTTTCTCTTTTGGAAAAATTATAACCTAATCAATTGCATGAAAATCAGAGTCTTTTTATTAGAGCGTGGGCAGACAAACCGAATTCATAAACACTTTTCAATTTTGTTGAAAAGTGTTAAAAACAAATTTGAGTTAAATATTAAAGTGCAAAAATTTTGAAGTTTAACGAAATTTAGAGTATAACTGCTAATAACCTATTGGGTACAGTCAATCATTAGGTTCAAATAATCGTTACGTATTTTAGCAGGATTTTTTTTTCTCTTTTGGAAAAAGTTATTGCATCGCATACATTTTTTTTTTTTTTTTTTAAGAAAGGAACACAAAAGGTTTTGAATACATTAGCATCTATTGTCTTGATAAAGAGGCTCAAATTGCCAAGGCATCTTCTCAAGAAGGGTCAATCACATTAATTTCTTCTTTTAAAAACGGTCATCTTATCGCCCATGCTTCTTTTACAGGGCACATTAAAAATTCAAATATTTGGTTGAATCATTCGTACAGCATTTGATATTGTAAACCATGTGTCACAAGGATGCGACGAAGATTGTTGTTAAGTTATTGTGACATGATTCTTAAAGATTACGCCGTAAGGGATCATCGGTCAAACTGGAGTTCAGAGTTAAAATCTCATTTTTAGGTGCGTTCGTAATTGTATAAATACGTAGTACCTATAGAGTCGTTTTTCGGTCCGTCCGTCTGTCTGTCTGTCCATCCGCATATAACAGAGCAAAAACTACCCAACCGAATGGTCTGAAATTTTAAATATATAATTGTTGCAAAATTTTGTCGAGTCATTTCCAATTTATGAAAATCGGATGTATAGTTTAATGACAGGGACAGTCAAAAGTTTTCAGTTATAGGACGGCCAATGAAATATACATTCAGTACACTATGCGGTGCAAAAAATATTTATAAAATTAGTTATAGTATGAACGCACTTCATTTGCCACGTTTGACGAGCAATTTCCAACTTGTTTTTTCTCATTCTCTTTCTTTCTTCTCCCACCCCCCCCCCCCACCCCACCCACCCCCTATATCCTATTTATTTGTTTCACTTCAGAAAACCATCTCCAAAAAAAAATCTTATTTCTCTTTTAGATGATTGCCAAAAACCTGTTGCCATTTTCAGGGCTTAATTTCTAACAAAAAAGTACCGGAACCTTAATATTACCCTCCCCCTCCCAACGTCACTCCAATCTGCATATTTAATATATCATACATTATTTGAAAAATTTAAAGAATTTTATTTTCTTTAGCAAAATAAAAAATTTAAATACCTCTATCAGCATAGCTGTCAACTATTCCACTTTTTAGTTTATCATTCCTTCCGAATAGAAATCTTTGCCTATTTTAATGTTAATTAATTGCAGAATTCTGCCATTAAACACGGTAAGGAATATAATTCGGAACTAGCGTTAACACAAAAAAGGGATAGTTTCGCAGCGATGCATTTTTATGAAAAAATGAATGAAATTTACAGAAATTAATATTTATATGCTGGAAAATAAAACAATATTTTTTAATTTCCCAAAAAAGGTGCATATCTTAAACTATAATCGATTCCTTCTGCATTACAATCTTTTGAGTGAATCCTTAAAAATCAGATGAAATTAAAAATTTGACACCGTTATCGGAAAGATTCGATGCTTTTATAGAAAAGGGGAAACACCGCTCGTTTGCTTTCTATCAGAATAACAATACACGGCAATTATATCTACTTACAAATGGAAATGACTTCGTAAATGTGCAGAGTAGAGCCTTAGCATAAGCAACGTTCATGACACAAAATAAATAGAAAAAACAGTATCGTGATTTTTATACTCCTACACAATAGAAGACAGAAAACCTCAAACAAACAAAACCAGAATCTGATGTTCGTTGACTAAAAACAGAGAACATTCTTTTCAGGTTAGATACATAAATGAATTAATAAAATAAACCAGCCACATAAAAATTATTCTACTGTCACAAAAGAAAATCGAAATGAAAGCAAATTCATTGTTCAGTCTCTTGAGTGGCGTCATATCAACACGTCGCCGCCATCCATGCCAGACATAAATTTACAAATATCACTAAAATACAAAAATACAATTTCTGTTTTCTCTTTGTTCAGCTGAAAATAACATTAAGATGATTTGAAATAGAGTATAATACGTAATTTTGAAGGAGGAAATTTTGTTTTTTTTCTATACATGAATAAATAAAATTTTGAATGTAAGACAGTTTGAGCTTGAGCCAGTCCAAGCCCAAAAACTGATGTAAAAATTGAGTCCGTTTCATCTCCATCTCCTATGTGCGAGACACATTACGTCACATGTTTTGATAAAAAAGAATACAAAAGCTCGGAGATGAGATGGAAAGGAAAGGTTAATTTAGGCATCGGTTTTTCAGAAGCGCTATTGTACTGGGCTCTGGAGCCCTGTATTTATGAGCTCCCGTGAATTCCGACACATATTTAAACATTTGCTAAAAACAGAGAAGTATTGGAGCTGAACTCCTGTGGGCCCCGGCGCAAATTAAGTCCTGGCCTATTTTTAGAAATGTGTCACGATTATGGCAACAAGTGACGCTATAGTATTCGTGCTTATCGCTCTTACATAATTTCTAAACATAATTTCGAGTTTTCCATAATCGAATAGCTAAACAAAAATACTTCCGAATGACTTTTTTTTTTCTATTTAAAAATTCCCTTAAAAATCACTATAATGGCCTTTTTAAATACTTTCCAAGCATCATCGTTCTTCAAATCTATGACAATGACCATTTGTTCACTACAATAATGTAAAGTGCCTATTGTCAAAGTTGCTACTATTGGCAATATATTGCGCAGATCAAATTGAAAAGCGTTCCACCGAAACATTTTATATGTTTGTTTGTTTTTTCCGCTTTTAAAGCCTATTTTAGGTTTTTCCTTTGTAAGTGGAAACTGGGAACCCACGGTGAGCGAATGTCCCGCCATACATGAGGACCTTCCTCTTGTACCACAGCCTTTTCCTTAAAGAGGCCCTGGTGAAAGAAAATACTGAGGAAGTTAAATTATTTTTCAGCGATAAAAAAAAGATCTTCAGGGGGCTGGTCACTCAGCTTCCGATTTCCCCTCACTCATATAAAGTCTGTGGGCATTGGATGCATTCGTCTATTTAAAATATCTCCTCAGGAAATTAATATTTTTAACTTCTATTTTCTGTGTGCACTTCCTAAAAAATGTCTCTTTTTTTCTTAGTTCTCAAAATATTTCTAAAGTATAGACTTAATTTTATATGAAGTGTTCAAATCTGACTCACAGTTCGCCCGCTTTTAACACCTAAAATATTGAATTCAGCGTAGATTTTAGAAATAGTTTGAAAACTAAGTAAAAAAAGAGACATCCTTTAAGAAGAGTAGACAGAAAAAGATGTTAAAAATATTAATTTCCCGAGAAGATATTTTAAATAGACGGATGCATCAAAAGTCTTAAAGTCTTAAATGCATCATCAAGACGAATGCATCAAAAGTCTTAAGTCTTAAAGTCAAAAGACTTAACATGACGGAGGAGAATTTCGAAGCTGAGTGACCAACCCCCTTAATTTCTTTGAAAGCCAAACTAAAAGCATTAGTGTGGGTGAAGGTCCAAACTGTTTAGAGCCAGCTATACTCAACCTTTTTTTCTCGCGGGCCGCAAAAAGAGGTTTGTGATGTTAGGCGGGCCACAATACACTTATATAAAATGTTAAAAAAAAGTAATTAAAATAGTAAGATAACATAAGTATTATAACAAAGTTTATATTATGAATAAGGTTGGATATTTATCGTGGAAGAAACGTTACCAAAAAATTTTAACACGCTATTTCCAAACAATAAACTTATTTCTACATATTTAACATATATCTTATACTATAATGTGAGCAAAAATTGTGTGTGTGTGTGTGTGTGTATGTAAATTTTATCTTGAAAACGGCTCTAACGAGTTTGATTAAATTTTGCACCCTAGCGTTTTCGGGCACGAAAAGACCATTGAGATGGGTCTCGTGTTCGAGAAAATTCGATTAGTGGGTCATAATGGGTCATGGTCAAGCTAATTATATCTAAAGAATGGCTCACTCGATTTTGGCTAAATTTTGCATCTAACCATTTTCGGGCACGAAAAGACCATTGGGATGGGTCACGTGTTCGAGAAAATTCGATTAGTGGGTCATTTTTGGGTCACTGTGGGTGAAGCTATTTTTATCTAAAAAACGGCTCTAACGATTTTCACTAAACTCTATATTCTACAGTTTTGGATTACGAGAAGACCATTGGGCTAGATCACATGTTCGAGAAAATTCGATTAGTGGGTCATTTTGGGGTCACCGTATGTCAAACTAAGTTTATCTAGGTAACGGCTCTAACGATTTTGACGAACTTTCGCACCCTACTGTTTTCGGGCACGAAAAGACCATTGGGATGGGTCTCGTGTTCGAGAAAATTCGATTAGTGGGCCCTTTTGTGTAATAATGGGTCAGGGTCAAGCTAATTATATCTAGAGAACGGCTCAATCGATTTTGACTAAATTTTCTATCCAACTATTTTCGGGCACGAAAAGACCATTGGGATGTGTCACGTGTTTGAGAAAATTCCATTAGTGGGTCATTATGGGTCAAGGTCAAGCTAATTATATCTAAAAAATGGCTCAAGACATTTTCACTAAGTTTTTTTAATATACGGCCGTTTCTGGTCATGAGATGACCATTGGACTAAGTCACATGTTCGAGAAAATTCTATTAGTGGGTCATTTTGGGTCACAATGGGCCAGGGTTAAGCTAATTGAATCTAAAAACATGCTCAAAACATTTTGACCAAATTTTATATTATACCGTTTCTGGACATGAGAAGAGAATTGGGTTAAGTCACATGTTCGAGAAAATTCGATTAGTGGGTCATTTTGGGTCACAATGGGTCAGGGTCAAGCTAATTGTATTTAAAAAGCGCTTCAAAACGTTTTGACAAAATTTTGCATAATACCGTTTCCGGGCATGATAAGACCATTGGGCAAAGTCGCATGTTCAAGAAAATTCAATCAATGGGTCATTTTGGGTCCTAATGGATCAGGATCAAGCTAACTGTATCTACAAAACAGCTCAAAATATTTTGACAAAACTTTGTACTACACCGTTTTTGACCAAGATAAAACCATTGAGATGGGTCGCAGGCTCAAGAAAATTCTATTACACTGTAAAAAAAAATCTGTAGTTCTACAGATGTAAAGTTACATACTTACTAAACTTTCACCTGTAACTGTACGAAAAAAGCTGCAAATCTGCAAAACTAGTTTTTGTAAAGCTACAAAAATCTGTAACTTTACAAATGAATCTGCTAAAATTTCAGTAATCTTACTAAACTTTTATTTGTAACCCTGGCTGCAGTTACATGAAAAGTTCTCGGAATCCCAGTTTCCAAAAAAATTCTTAGTAACCTTACAGATTTTTTGATTTTCGGCGCAAAAGTGTGTCTGTTACATGAAATTTTGTTGTTGCCGTTACATGAAAAGTTCTAGGAATCCAAGTTTCCTAGAAAAACTTTAGTAACTTCACAGATTTTTTTTTACAGTGTAGTGGGTCATTTTAGTGATAATGGGTCGGGGTCAAGCTAACGGCATTTCAAAAAGGTTCAAACAATTTTAACAATTTTTTTTGTTATACCGTTTCACAGTACAAAAAGACAATTGAAATAGCTCACATGTTGGATAAATTTCGGTTAGTGGGTTTTTGAATCAAAATGGGTCAAGCTCATTTTATCTAGAAAACTACTAACGATTTTCACTAAATTTTGTATTCCACCGTTTTCAGGCTCGAGAATAGCATTGTGTTAGATCGCATGTTCGAAAAAATTCGATTAGTGGGTCATTTTGGGTCACTATGTCTCAGTGTCAAGCTAATTGCATCTAAAAGAGCAAGAATGATTCAGTGGGAATAATATATCGAGAAAAAGACAAAGCTAATTTTGACCGAGCTTAGCTCGGTCATTCCTGCTAGTATTTAACTTATTTAACATATTTCTACATAGAAATATTCATCAGAGTTCGTTGTTTGAAAATAATATGGTGTAAAAATATTTCGCGCCAATTTTTGTCCGCGACAAAGATTTCAACCCTAAAAACAGTATTAGCTATATAATAAGTATAAAACGTAACAAATAACAATTCAGAATTCCTAAGTTCTAAGAAAAAAATATTAGGAGATTTTCTCTGATAAATTAGCTTTCAGCTCAATGCAAAAACTTGTTTTTTTAATTGTACAAATATAGAGCAGAGCAAATTTAATTAATTTGGAATAATATGTGTGTTGAAATAATGTTGAAGATTAATATAATTTTGCATCACAGTAAATAAAATTTGACTACATGTAAAAAGAACTTTTGATCTTTAAGATGCTCCCAGTTATCCGAAAATCGGCTTAAGCGAAAGACCTTAAAATACCTTTAAGTCCTTTTTAAATGTGAAAAATTTTATTGTCAACACTATTTTTACCAATGTCAAATAACACCTTTAAACATACTTTGATTTATGATTACTATTTTATTTATAAGTTTTACATCAAAATAATTCCGAATCATTTTAAATACATTGAACAGTTGTTTTAATACTTATTAGCTATAAAAATTAGAAGCAAAATAAGTAAATATCAAATATTTAAAAGGCGTTATGGGACACTGGTAGAAATAGTGTTAAAAATCATGTTCTTTATGAAATAAATAAACAGAGTCAACTTATTTATTTGGTCAATTGCGTAATTTCGGGCACTTTATTAGACAGACACGTACGGCACTTCATTTTTTTTTTTCTTTTTTTTTTTACAAAATATATTGTGATTTTTATGCTGTTGGAGCAACTTATAATTTTGGTTTGTCATCCAGGGTGCTTTGAATACGGTGCCACAACATTTTTATTACTAGGATGTTCTAAATTACGATCACAGCTTTTCATCAAACAAGTTTTTATCATAAGTCTATGAAACCCCGGTTATCCGAAAATTCCTATGGAACCCCGGTTAACCGAAAATGCTTTGATCCCATGCTTTTCGGATAACCGGGGTTTTACTGTATATAAAACAACAGTGATGTTCTTGGATGCATTTTATGTAGATCTCAATTTATTCTATAAATATGGATTAATGATTAAGTGTCTCAGGCTGCACATAAAAGTTCACCGGGTCACATGCGGCCCGCGGGCCCTGGCTGGCTTTAGAGTATGGCTGGCTTTAGACTACGATTTTTTGCCTCATTGAGAGCTTGTTTAAGAGCGGGGTCGGGTAGCATTCCATTTATCCCAGCCCTTTTGTGGCCGTCTCTGCCTTCTCTTTAAGAGCTTCTGCCTCAAATCTTGAGTTAGCAATAACGAAGAAAGGTGCGTTCGTAATTATACAAACACGTAGCACCTATAGTCGTCATCTGGTCCGTCCGTCCGTCTGTCCGCATATAACAGAGCAAATACGACTCAATCGAACACTGTAAAAAAAAAAGGACTAAAATACGGAAATTGTACTGGCAATCGAGACGCCAGTACTATTTCCGTATTTTAACGGAAACTTTCCCCCGTAAATTCCAAAAATATTTCCGTTTTTCTGGAATTTACGGGAGAAAATTTCCGTTAAAATACGGAAATATTACTGGCGTCTCGATTGCCAGTACAATTTCCGTATTTTAGCCCGTTTTTCTTACAGTAAATGGTTTGAAATTTAATCTATTGAATCGTTGACTAATTGTGACCGAGTCCTTTCAAACTTTATGAAAATCGAATCAAAACTTAAAAAGATATTATTAAAAGTTTTCTTCATTCTATTAAATCCTATCTTACATCATGAATTAAATGATATCCCATGATAGGGCATAATTCTAGGTTGCCAGGGTGATGACATCCTAATTTAAGATGGAGTCTTATTATTGCCGTATGACTTTAATAAGTAGAATCGTAATAAATTTCGTATTCATGCTTTTTTGCACAAGAGTGCAACAGGTATTGCACCAAGATGTGACTATTTATAAAACTAGTTAGAGTACGAACGCACCTCATTAGCCACGTTTGACGTACAATTTCGGACTTGCTTTATTTCCTAATTTGTCATATTTTAAATTTTGAGGACCTCTGTTGAGAGTAAGGGCTCTCGAAGGGCCTGCATGGGCAAATCAATCTGTCTAGGGGCCCCAGGAATGGAAGGACGTCTAAATTATATAATACACTGATGTAACTGAAAAATAATGATTTTTATCACCTGGAATTGGCCCTGATTTTCTCACCGGGACCCTTGTTATCATGGTCTGGTAAAGCAGCTATCAGATTCACCAACTTTTCGAGCAACCAACTTTTCAGCCGATTTTAAACCCAATTTTTTCCCGTTCTAAGGGAAAAAAAGATTA
This sequence comes from Maratus speciosus, assembly GCA_963932465.1. Taxonomy (NCBI): domain Eukaryota; kingdom Metazoa; phylum Arthropoda; class Arachnida; order Araneae; family Salticidae; genus Maratus; species Maratus speciosus. The sequence continues at coordinate 670,298,536 of OZ010786.1, read as the reverse complement.
CGATTTCCGTTGCTAAAGTTGAAGGAAAACCAGTACTACTAGTACTAGCCGTTAAGAGGCTACTTCAGTCAAGTGAAAAGACCCGTTCGCTAATGCTAATCCTATCCTATGGAAGAAATTTATAAAGATATCTCGAGATATTGCTATTTGATATCACACTGGGTGTTGAGGCAATATTTCGCAAAAAGTTGGAGGAAATCAAGAGTTGGCTCAAAAATTGCTCGAAAAGTTGGTGAATCTGATAGCAGCTTAATGGGTCTCACAGCATATGTACCAAAATATCCTGCCAGACATTTGTCTCCAGGATATATTTCCGCACAGTGACAAATTCAGGAAGTGGACTGGAGAGAAAATCTCCCAGCCACAGTATCGAAATGTCTCCTGCCGGACGATTTTTACTTTTATTATGAATGGTTTAGCAGTAAAAATACCCATATCCTCCGGAACTTTTAAAGAAGTTTCATCCTCGAAGATAAGGGGCTACTTCAACTCAAGCGAAAACACCCGCTCGCTAATGCTAATACTATGGAAGAATTTTTTTTTAATATCTCGTTTACATTTATATATTTTTAAATGATTTTTTTTTTTCTTTTTTGCATTAGACAGCGAAGATCAATCTCTACAAAGGCCGTTCATTAATTTTTCGATTTTGTATGCAGGGGTTTTTTTATCAGGATACTTTCACTTTCGAAACCGGTTCCGAAAGTGAATGTACCTAATAAAAAAAAACCTGTAAACAAAATTGAAAAACGGGTTTTGTAGAGATCGACCCCAGCTATCCAAATAATTAAAAAAATCATTTAAAAATATTGAAATGCAAACGAGGTGTTTAAAAAAAAAATATCACATAGAATTAACATTAGCGAGCGGGTGTTGAGTGAAGTAACCCTGATTTGGATAAGGGACTAGTTACGCGTTTTTTCACCTTTTAAACGAATATTTGACGCGGGTGATATAGGCCAAGAGGTGTTAGTCACTCTTAGGCTCTTTCACCTAACCCGTCACCTACCCAGGGAAGCTAACCCGCACTGACCAGGCTAAGCAAGGTTCGAAGAAAACCACGGAACACTCCGAACGGCTAGATCGATGAGCGCGTATAGCGAAACAAGCATCTTCCGTCTGTCATCTTTCAAACCAGAACGTCTCAGTTGCTGGTGGGCTTTTGAAACGAATGCATGGACAGTGACAGAGATAAACCCCCCCCCCCCCCGCTCTCTCTCTCTCTTTTTGCACCACTACCTATTTCGCTTTTTTTAGCACTCTGAGATTCCAGGGTCCCCTTTTGTGAGTGTGGGACCCATGGCATAGTCTCCAAATGTTCCGCCAGAAATCAAACCCTACCCCTTGAGTTACAAAAGAGACCCAGTATAATAAAATGTTTGAGGAAAAGTGTATAAAAAAGAGTACTTTAATTTTATTGCAGGGGCCCTATAAGTCTCCTTAGGCTAGGCCCTATCTCGAGATTTCCACTCTCAATCACTACGGCAAGTCTCCAGGGTGGGCGAACTCCCTATAAGCATGATGGTCAGGTGCAGGCTCATATGCAAAACTATTTCGATGCCCCCCCCCCCCCCCTCCCGTTGGTTTCAGGGTGTCTGGGCTAAAAGTATTCAAAAGTTATGGCTTATTTTTATGGAACTACCCATAGGAATGTTTAAAAGAATATTTAAATAGAAAGAACATCTCATCAAGTTTTAACATCAATAGATTTCGATGTTTGCACCTTTTGTAGAATAACAAACGTCGAAACAGTAATCTAGTTTTCTCGGAGTGTTTCGTAGCGTATCAGGAGTTATTAGACGAATTGCTTGAATGATACACTTTTTCAACTCATCCACAGTAATTTTTTGTTTATACACAACAGATTTAATGATTAGCCTAGCAAAAAAGTCTAATAAAGTCAAAACCAGAGACCTTGGCGGCCAGACATTTGGACCCCGTCTTCCAATCCAACTTCCAGGAAATGTCTTATTCAAAAACGCGGTAACATCTCTGTGATAGTAGGGTGGAGCCCCAAAAAATCTCGGAGGGGTTTCCAATTCACAGGGGATCAGTCTATTATATTCTAATGCATACTTCTGTAATAATAAGCCATAACTTTTGTACTCTGGATTTAAAAAGAAAAACATTTTTATCTCGTTCGAGGCACTTATAAGCGCGGGTCCCGGGTACATAGCGCTTGCCAGTCCTGCCCGATCCTTGAAGAACTTTGCATTTTCTCCCTCAAGTGTTGTGTTGTTCTGTTCGCTTTCCCACTTCATCTCAACGCGTCGCAAATTAGCCATTCTCTCCCTCTTCTGCTGTCCGATTATGAGCAACGAATTTATGCGTGGTTCCTTTTTCTTTTTGACTCCTCTTTTAAACGAATGCATGACAATGACAAGCGATACCGCGCTTCCTCTCTCCGACCATTGTCTCTCTCGCTCGCTCTCTATCAGTGTTGCGCGCAGTGTTTCGGGAAACGACCACTGAAAGCATGGCCTCGCAACGACTGTCCAGCCTAGGCACGATTCTGCTGACCGCCTGCACCTCGATCGCGGTCATCCAGGGAATGCCTGAAACAGGTGAGTGATCGAATTGTTCCCTTGTCCCCTCTCCGGGGATACATTGATGATACAGCTAAACCACGAAATTGTATCGCTGCCTCAATCGAACTACGTCTTTGAAATGGGTAGTGAAAAAGGTCTTCGTAAATATATTCTTCCATGTTATTTGGATAACGTTATTAACCCATTTATGCCTGATTTTTTGTTTTCTCAAATTTCTTGGTAAAATCACTTTAAAATGTTGAAAAATGAACTGGAAAAATACTAAAAAAAATTACGATAAAAACATTTTGTATTTATTTGATAAAATGTAATCGTACTCAATATGGGAATATCCTCCTGTGGAAAATGCATAATTATATGTTTTGTCTAAATTTATGTAAATTAAGCTTTTAAATTGTATATTATATACTGTAATAAGTATTTTTATGAACAATTAAAAAATATACAGTCGGACCTCTATTTAACGAACCTCTATTTTGCGAAGTTTTCCTGGGAACCAAAAACATTTTGCGAATTTCTTCGTAAAATAACCTCCAAATAGCGAAGTGTATTCTCTATTTAACGAACTTTTTCTTCTTGTATAATTTTTTTCTCTCCCTATTTCTCAAAATATTTCCGGACACTTCAAACTTATTCTTTCTTTTACACATTTTATAATGCTCAATAACCTTGAATTAGTTTTACCAGGTGCCTAACTCAACGAGAGCAGTAAAATCCCTGTCATTCTTTGCATTTCATCCAGGAAATGCAAACTTTCATCCACTTTCACACTCAAAAGAGCTGTTCTGTAGCAAATAAGTTTCAGTAATTAAATTTAAGGACGCATGTAGTAATACAATGCTTAAAATTACTTATTATAATAAATACGATAATGTCATTAAAATTCATTAATTTTAATGTAAATATTTTCTTAAAACTGAAAATACAGTGTATTTCCGGACAATATATTTTTTAATTCTTGTTGTCCTTACAGATTTCATTTGATGGGTAAAATGAATAATAATAAATATATATATATATATGATTTACAAAAAAAAGTGTGATTAGTTAAGTTTTTTAATAATGTTTAGCGTTTATTAATTAAAAATCTGTTTTGTGTAGTTTAAAGTATTTAAAAAGGTTTATCTCTATTTAACGAATTTTCCACATAACGAACTTTTTTTCGGGATTTAGCGACTTCGTTAAATAGAGGTCCGACTGTATTTATTCCTTTACAGAGACTAATAACATTATAAGTATTATTAAAATTAAATTAAGAATAATCGTATTTGAGGCTAACAATTTATTTCAAAATCATCTTGAAGAGGACTTTACATCAATAAATGACCCCTAACTCGCTAATAGAAATAGGTACCCGTTTGCACCTAGTGCCCTATATTTTGTACTTTACAAACATGCATAAAAAGTAGGCTTGAACATATAATTTCGCAATTTAAAGAAATACGTCAAAATATTCAAAGAAGACTACGAGCTAAGATGATGACTTATTTATTTGGATCCTTCATACAAAAAATACAAATGAACTTACTTTTTACATTTCACTCTCTTGAAAAATGAAAAACCTATAAACACCGAAAAAAGGCCTTCATTTAAGCAAATAAATATCAATCATATAGGGGAGGGTAGTACACACTGAGACGAAAATTATTATTACTTAACAAATAGCGACGATTTTTATTCTTTTGAAAAAATTTTTGCTACATTTTTAAGCTACACAAATGCGCTACACATTAATGTATAAATGGTTTTAAAAAAGTTATTTATAAAAGCACAGAAGCAGCATAGCGGAGTATCGAAAATTGTCTCACTGTGTACCACAAGTAGTACAGAATGAGACAACGTGTATATTTTCATAAATCATACATTTTTACACTCTATCAATAATTTTCTGCAGTTAATGATTTCTAATTAATATTCCTAGATTTTCAAAATATTAAAAATACGAGACTCGGGTGGACAATTGCAGACCTTGGCCTACCTTCATGCAAATTTTCAGAATCTTACGTTTAGTAAATTTCCCTAGCAATCGCACGCCCACACACACACAGAAAAAGAGATAAATATAGAGAAAAACCTTCTTTTATTAATAAATATCTTTTTTAACATCAGAGCCAGTAGGTAAACAATAAGACACGTCTCACTGTGTACCACAACTGTGTGTCTCACTGTGTACTTTCGTTACGTTGTAACAAAATGGATGCCACATCTGTTACATCAATTTCATCACTTTAAAAAGTTTATGTCGTTTTGCCGAAATAGTCTATTATTAGATATAGCTAGGTTTGGTTACGTAAATACGTGTCATATTGAAGGAAATAAACTCTAAAATAGACGTTTATGTAACTTTAACCACTATAAAATAAGAAAGTATTTACTATTTTGTTGGACGAGTAACCGAAGTGCCGAAACTACATCCATGTGTTGCATAATATGAGGTCGTTATGTGTGTGTGCCAGTTTGATGAAAAAGTTACAACTATATGTCAAAGTGGCTTCTGTCTCATTGTGTACCATGTCTCACTGTGTGCTCCCCTACCCTACTGTCATCCCTCGGTAATAGATAAAGACATTTATAGACAAATACTTCATACAATTTTCATGTTGAAAAGAAAAAGAAAATTATAAAAAAATTGTTAAAATTCGAAGCGTTCCAAAAATGGGACGCTAAGCATAAATCATTTAAGAGGCTACTTCAGTCAGACGAAAACACCCGTTCTCTAATGTTAATCCAATGGAAGAAATTTTTAAGATATCTCGTTTGTATTTCAATATTTTTAAATGATTTTTTTTTTTCGCATTGGATAGCTGTGATCGATCGGCCGTTTTTTACTTTTTCGTTTTTGGTTTCAGATACTTTTAAATAGGACACTTTCCCTTTCGGAACCGGTTTCGAAAGTGAAAGCATCTTCATAAACAAAATCTACAAACATACTCGAAAAATTAAAAAACGGCCTTTTTACAAATTGGCCTCAGCTTTCTAATGGGAAAAAAAAGAAAAAAAATTAAAGATATTGAAATGCAAGCCAGATATCTTACAAGATTTCTTCCATAGGATTAACATTAGCGAACGGGTCTTCTCGCATGACTGAAGTAGCCCCTGGCCGCTGCATTGAAACTCCCAGAACTCGAAATCCCATGTTAGCCTATGGGAAAACTTCCAAGTGCGATGATTCCTTACCTAATATAATTATTAAAATACCGTTTTCACTATCAGAAAGTAGACGTCAGATGCCGATGATAAAAAATGATGATTTTAAAAAATTGTCTACATAAATTGTAAGTATTTTTAAGAAGATGATAAAATTTAATCAAATGGAAATTTCAAAGTTTATGGGGATTTTTCATGTACTTAAAATTTACGGAGATAATTTTTAGAAACACACATCATCGGTATCTGACGTCTACTTTCTGATGGTGAAAACGGTATTTTAATAATTATATTAGGTAATGCGTCATCGCACTTGAAAGCTTTCCCATAGACTAACATGGGATTTCGCGATCAGGGAGTTTCGGTGCAGCGGAGCCTTAAGGCTGTTCTCAAATCCAAAAGGGCAACTTTCTGACATAAGTTTTCATTTATTTTTGTTTGAAAATGCATGAAACTAGCTGGTGTTGTTGTTCAGAAACTATGTCATTAAGGTGTTTTTTCCATTTTTTTACAAACGCAATAGATCAATACAAATGCAATAGATAAGTAATAATAAGGGCGTTTTGAACCGAATTTTCGCCCGAAGGGAGAAAGATCACTCAAGAGCGGGAATAAACGGGTTTGTCACGTGATCGAAATTGCTTCTAACTCAATGGGTAATTGATTTATCAAAAAATGGAAAAAACAGTTCAATTCCAAATCGCTTCCATGGCCAGGCTTTCCAGTTTTATACTTTTCCGTTAAAAAATGAATTTGTAAATGTGTCAAATCGTTTTGCGCTTGTTGAGCAAAGCAGTTAAGAACAGCCTTAATGGATTGACGAAGTAGGCATGTTTTTCTGGAAAAAGACCCTTTTAAAATCTCCGTCGCTAGTTTAAAAGTGATAAATTTCAAGTTCTCATAAATTTCTAAATACTTATTGAAATTATATAAATCTCTGTAATATATTTAAACCATATTTAAAGCTTTATAAAATGTAAAATTAAGCATAATATAATAAAAAATATAGTACAGTTAATATTGTAAAATGTTTTCACATGTTATGTCACAATCCGCACGATACCTTGGAATAGATACATAAACATAAACTTATGTTAAAATGAGCTCTAACCTATATTTTATAGAATTATTGATTGAGATAAGTAATAATATGATTCAGATAAGTAAATATTTTCATTATTTTTTAATCATTTGATTTTTTACCCGACTGCCAAGAAGGGTTACGTGTTTCACGCGTATCTAGGTATGTGGATTTCTTTATACTCTCGAAACATCCCGACGGCTGGATGGATTTTAATGAATGAGCTCTATATCGATTCGTCTTAACCGTCCAATAGTTATAGACTAGGTTTTGTTTTTATAAATTCAAAATGGCGCTAGAGACGAAAAAAAAATTTACGCACCCTATTGAGTAGACTATCATTGGATAGGTCTTTCAAAATGAAGACGATGTTTCATTGACTATTTTACAGTCAGAAGCTCCGTTTAAATAGGACACAACCTGGAAGTTGTGTCGGTAGGATCTCTAGCTTTACTGCAACTCTAACCTACATGTACATCTATAGGCCTCATGAAAACAGTGTTGATAGATAGGAATTAACAATTAAACACAACTTAAAAATCATCAATACAAGTAAATAAAAAAAAAAGATGAGTAATATAAAAAATAGTTTCACATGGATGGGAAACAATTAATTAGTTCGCTTTATACGCAGTTGGGTTTTTTGATTTTTTAAATTTAATTTTTACTTGTTTTATATTTCTTTCCGTTTTTCAAATGGAATTGTATTTTTAAAATATTTAATATAAAATATTTATTATAATATTTAAAATATTTAATAATTTTTTTTCTGTCAAAGAATTTATATATCATTAATTCATTCTATAAAGTACAGCTTAAAGTTCATTTTAGCATAAGTTTTATGTTGATATACCTATTCTAAGTTAAGTTATCGTGCAAGTTGTGATATACAATGTGAAAAAAAATTACAATAATAATTGAACTGCATTTTTTATTACAATATATTATGTTTATTTTTTTATTTTATAATGCCTTAAATATGGCTTTAATAAATTATTAAGTTTTATGTAATTTGAACAAGTATTTGAAAAGTATGAGAACTGGAAATCACATCACTTTTAAAAGGCGCCGGAGATTTTGGTGTGAGCCGGAGATTAAGGTGTGAGACCCCTTAATATTATAGGACACTTCATTTGCGAAAACTTTCTCTATTTAAATATATAAGGTATGCTGGACCATAGGCTATTTTATAAAAAATTGTTGACGTCTTTTAAGTTTTAGCTTTTGTCAGCATTGCACCCCCATCTCTACTCCTTGAAACAATGTGTGTCAACTCAATCATAACTCTAATATTGCTGTGATAGGTTGCCGAAAAGTTAGGTTTATTTTTTTACAAACAACGTCCATTTGGTTGCACTTCCTCGGCTTTTTATTAAAATACGGTAAGTACTTTTATTAAACAAACTTTTTTGTTAAAGATTAGGAACATAAATACATTAATATTATTAGGTATCTAAACATATTTACTTCATCCTTCAAATGTATGGCCGGTGTTCCAGTTACCCCATAAATTTTTCAAGAATGAGATAACTGGGACATGCATCAGGGATAACTAGACCCAGTGGGACCCAGTTACCCCAACAGTTATAAAAAAAAATTGAGTTTCTCTTACTATGGAAAATTAATTTCCCCGTTGTTTTTTTTTTTTTTTTTTTTTTTTTGCTTGCAATAAAGAAAATTATATAATACCTTATTAAAATTACATAATATTTTTTTAAAAGCATGTTGTCGGTTATCAAACCAAATTTCTCAAGTGAGATTGCCAAACTTAGAAATTTTACGATACAGATGAAGAGGCGTAAAGCAAAGTGACATTATTAGAAAATTATCGAAACGAATAAAAAATAGTCCTGTTCTATATTAAAACATTTTTGCATTCTCCGCAGATTTATTGGACTTATCGAATTTTCATTGAGGTAAATAAAAAAAGAGAATGAGATACTTAAGTACTTACGTACTCGTTTGTTCATAGATTTATCTTGTTTCTTTTTTTTACTAAAATACCCATGTAACTTTTATACTTTAGTTAGTACCTATACTAAAATACGTAAGTACTTATATTTTTTTTGTATAAATAAATCTAATAATTTCACATTTGATGTTTTTTTAGACACCTTGACAGCAAAGGTTTCCCTTACAATGCTCTTTAGTTAATATCTAGACACACGGCAGCGTGTCAGCCAAGTTCGCCTGACATAGCCGTGTGTTATTTACACGAACCATTTCGAGCTGTTTTCGTCAAATTTCGATGCTCTACTACTGAAAATCGATGATACCTACGTACTTGTTATACGAAATTTGTAGTAAGGCCACCCTGATTACCTAAAATCCAAAATTTTATAAATAACGCATAATTAGTTTCCGAGATAATGACATTTGAAAATGTCTGATAATCGATAATTTTACCACTGACTGACTGACTGACTGACTGACTCACTCATCAAAAAGATCTCGTATATCTACTGCAGCTACAGACTTCAAATTTTGTGCGAAGTTCGTTTACACTATAAAACTAAAGAAAAAAATAAAAAAATTGAGAAAATCGATTAATTACCCACCTAGGGGTGCCCATTTTTACTTTAACATTTCGTCTATTAGGCGAAATTTTAATTTGCTTTAGGAGGGGACGCAGTTCTGTCGCCAAATACCGCCAAGTTTCTCGCCAACATGGCGATATCTCGCCAAATTTGGCGACCAAAATTAGTCGCCAAAAGTGACGCCACCTTGGCGATATCTCTAATATTTCGTCAAATTCCAATAAACTTGCATTGTAAACCTATCTGCTTACTGGGGGTTTATCTGGATTTACTTGCTTACAGAAAATCAACAAATTGATATATTTTAAAAATTGAAATATTTTAAACCATTCTTTCAAAGTGAGCCTCTAATTAGGTTGGAGGAGGGAAATTTTGCATATTTATAGCTGAACACCTCACATCAAATGACAAACCATAAAATTTTGAAAAAGTCGTACATTTAACCCTTTGCGCTCCCACATGTGTATTTTAAACAATTCTTTCTAAGTGAGCCTCTAATTAAGTAGGAGGCGTGAAATTTTGCATACTTATAGCTGAACACCTCACATGAAACTAGAAATCTTAAAATTTTGAAAAAGTCGTAAATTTAACCCTTTGCGCCCCGCTATGTGTATTTTAAACAATTCTTTCAAAGTGAGCCTCTAATTAGGTTGGAGGCGTGAAATTTTGCATATTTATAGCTGAACACCTCACATCAAATGACAAACCATAAAATTTTGAAAAAGTCGTACATTTAACCCTTTGCGCTCCCACATGTGTATTTTAAACAATTCTTTCTAAGTGATCCTCTAATTAAGTAGGAGGCGTGAAATTTTGCATACTTATAGCTGAACACCTCACATGAAACTAGAAATCTTAAAATTTTGAAAAAGTCGTAAATTTAACCCTTTGCGCCCCGCTATGTGTATTTTAAACAATTCTTTCAAAGTGAGCCTCTAATTAGGTTGGAGGCGTGAAATTTTGCATATTTATAGCTGAACACCTCACATCAAATGACAAACCATAAAATTTTGAAAAAGTCGTACATTTAACCCTTTGGGATCTCGCATGTGTATCTTAAACAATATTTTCTAAGTGAGCCCCTAATTAGGTTGGAGGCGTGAAAATTTGCATACTTATAGCTGAACACACATCAAAAGAAAAATCATAAAATTTTGAAAAAGTCGTACATTTAACCTTTTGGGATCCCACATATGTATTTTAAAAATTCTCTCTAAGTGACCCCCTAATTAGGTTGGAGGAGTGAAATTTTGCATACTTATAGCTGAACACCTCACATCAAATGACAAATCATAAAATTTTGAAAAAGTCGTACATTTAACCCTTTGGGCTTCCACATGCGTATTTTAAACAATTCTTTCTAAGTGACCCCTATTTAGGTTGGAGGTGTGAAATTTTGCATACTTATAGCTGAACACCTCACATCAAATGACAAATCATAAATTTTGAAAAAGTCGTACATTTAACCCTTTGGGCTTCCACATGCGTATTTTAAGCAATTCTTTCTAAGTGAGATCCTATTTAGGTTGGAGGCGAGAAATTTTGCATACTTATAGCTGAACACCATCATGCGACAAATCATAAAATTTTGAAAAAAGTCGTACATTTAACCCTTTGGGCTTCCATATGCGTATTTTATGCAATTCTTTCTAACTGAGCCCCTTATTAAAAGGCAGATTTGAAATTTTGCATATTTATAGCAGAACACCTGTGGCCAGGCGACAAATCATAAAATCTTGAAAAAGTCTTACGCTTAACCCTTTGAGGTACCACATATGTACTTTAAGCAATTCTTTCTAAGGGAGCTCCTAATTAAGTTGGAGACATGACTTTTTGCATAAGTATAGCTGAATACCTCAGACCACACGACAAATCATAAAATTTTCAAAAAGTCTTATATTATTTACTCCCCCGGGCTCTAACTTGTGTATTTTAAGCAATTTTTCTAACCTCCGCCCTTTTTACCCGGGGAGCACTTTTCCAACTTTTGCAGACACCCCTTTGACCATTCTTTCATATTATGCACCATAGCCTTACATATTTTAGTTCCACTTTTTACCGCCAGGGGCACCTACTTATCTCGGGTGCTATGGGCTCAATCCCCTCGACTAATATATCTACGGATAGTATGTAAAATGGAGTTTCGTTCGGATAGAGGTTTGTTTAGAATAGAGTGTGCCCCTGGTTGCGAAATGTGGAACTATCAGATTTTTCAAAAGGATAAAGTGTTTTTAAAGGAATATTAAACGAAACCCTCGGTGCAATCTGTGATCACACTTACCCACTTGTTATTTTCAAAATCATCAGAGAAAAAGATATTTAGTTAATTAAATTTGAAAATCCAGGGAGGAGCAATGTCCGTCCTCTGCACTGCCTCTTTGCCGCAACCATGGATGAATGATACATAGTGTGTGGCATAAGCACATAACTTTATTTTTCACTTTCAGTACAAAAAAGCAGGCCCAGCTATAGGATATTTACTTGGAAAATTTAATAGGAAAATTTAATATAGAAATTTAATAGGAATTGTTGTTTCAGAAACAATAAAAATTTCGAATCAATACATTTCGTTTCAAAACATGCATTCAATGTAGCAGTATTAAAATATAGATTTCTGCCGCAAATTGACAGCCAAATAGTTTGTTGTAGAAAATTAAAATTAAAATTGAATGTTGCTTGGTGAATAAAATAGTCACATGTAAACACATTAAAAAGCATTAAGTAAAATGTCTAAATATATTGTAACTTTACAAAAAGTAATGATATCTAACAAAAACATAGCTGTGAAAAAAGGGAGCCAAGTTCTGTAAAGACAATGGCAAGAAAAGAAGTGATATCTAAGTGGGTGCTAAGTTCAAATAAAATTCATTCAAACTTACCTACTGAAGTATTATAGCATTTTTTAAATTGTTTAGAAATAAAAATTATTGATAGCATATTAATAATAAATCTAGAACTTGGCAAGTTTTTGATAAATGTTATGCCTATCAATTTCATGTTTTAATAAAATGGTGATGTTAATATTAATTTCAATGACATTACAAAAAAAAATTAATGTAGTTTTATAAACAAATGACTCATGTTAAAGATTTGATAAACCAATAAATACACAGATACATTCCCGCTCGTCTTTGGTTATCACTCTAGCACCCACCCTCCAGAAACATCAATGCAAACACACTAAGATACCTTACAAAGAGACAGATATACTTACGCTTGTTCTTGGTCATCACTCTAGAGACTGCTCCCCTTTAACCCTTTCAGGGGCAAATATCTTTTATTCGTGAAATGCTGGGAAGGAGCTCACTCAATTTAAGGCTTCCAATCATGAAATAACAAGATTTGATATAATAATGTCATTATTAAAAATAAATGACTCGTAGGTAAAAACTTGCCAAGTTCTAGATTTATTATTAATATGCTATCAATAATTTTTATTTCTAAACAATTTAAAAAATGCTATAATACTTCAGTAGGTAAGTTTGAGTGAATTTTATTTGAACTTGGCACCCACTTAGATATCACTTCTTTTCTTGCCATTGTCTTTACAGAACTTGACTCCCTTTTTTCACAGCTATGTTTTTGTTAGATACATAATTTACATGATCTGCCTGGTTTAAATTTTTTTAAGTTATTTACACTTTTTCAAATAGGAAATGATATCCCACATTAAGAAAAAAAATACGCGTATAGAACATAGACCTACCTGGTCCAGTTGCCCCATTGTATGGGGCAATTGAACCCATGAAGAAAGAAAAATTAAATATATATATATATATATATATATATATATATATATATATATATATATATATATATATATATAATTTTAGCCATTAAAATGTAATTTTGAAAATTTCTTCCTCATAGAGTGAGCCTAACTGAACACATTTACAAAGGTTCAGACTTTAATTCAAGTGAACATTAGCTTTTGTAATCTGAATTGCCAGAATCTCCAGAGCCACATTGTGAAATCATGGCCCAGTTGCCCCACGAAACTTTATTTTTATTTTATTTATTTATTTATTTATTTATTGTACAGTCATAAAAAAAAGTAAACATCCCCTACTAACTCTGCAACTAATTATAATACAAGAAAGTAACTGGAACCAAACGATTGGAAATAAAGTGTACTTTTAAATGACGTACATAAAATTTGCTTAGGAGACCATCTACAAATCAAAACCAGACAAAACTCTTTTTTTTCAATGGCAACACCCAATTTTGACAAGATATTTTAAATCTTCGGTTCAAACTATGTCTAGAAAGGAGTCCATCTTCAAATCATAACCAGACCAAACTCTTTTTTTTCAATGGCAACACCCAATTTTGACAAGATATTTTAAATCTTCGGTTCAAACTATGTCTAGAAAGGAGTCCATCTACAAATCAGAACCAGACCAAACTCTTTTTTTTTTCAATGGCAACACCCAATTTTGACAAGATACTTTAAATCTTTGGTTCAAACTATGTCTAGAAACGAAATATTAAGTCATTTAGATGATAAGTTTTTGAATTATAAACATTCAAAATTTTGAATTTCTAACGTTAAATTACATATTAAAATCTACTGAAGTTATAATCCTAATGGGATAACTTTTTCCCTGGTTATAATACTAAAAACCCAAACATAAGTACATGGAATTTGTAATTTAAAAAATTTTATAATAAGAATTATGAATTTTAAAATTAATATTTGAAAAATTATGAATGAAATTAATATTTGAAGAAAATATGAATGAAATTAATATTTGAAAAAAATATGAATTGCAACTCAGAACTTTTTGGATAGATTTATATTCCTTATGTCCTGCTTTCAGCAAATTCTCAATTTAAAATTTTTCTTCCAAGTAATTTTTGGAATTATGATTAAAAAACATCAAAATGATGGTTTAAGGATGATGATGGTCTAGGATGTGCAGTCAAGCATCATTTGAAAAATATATATTTTACTCATTTTAATGAAACATTTGTGCTGCTAATAGTCGAAGCCTATTAAGCGAGTGAAATGGTCATATTTTCAAGAAATAATACATTAATAGAAGTGACTTAGTCATTCTGTAGCATTTCAGCCATCGAGTACCGAACTTTAATTTGGATACAACCCCTAAAATAGGCTCATTTTAAAATAAACGTTGTTTTTAGACTAATTGAAGGATGTAGAATTTGCTTAGGGTGTCGAACTTGCGTATTGCTATTTAAATAAAGAAAAAAAAGTTTGGATTTATTTTGATATGTGGATGGTCCCCTAAGCAAATTTTAGATTTATATTTCATCATTTAAAAGTAGCCTTTATTTTTAATCGTTTGGTAACAATAACTTTCTTCCACAATAATTTGTTGCAGAGTTAGTAGCAATAGGGGGTGTTTACTTTTTTTCCCACACGACTCTAGTTTCTGGTTTTTAATGCTTTTCCACAGATTTTGAAAATGTCTCTCATGCACATATTAATGATTTAAAAGAAAGCATCCTTTATAACCAAATTTTACTCCTAAAAGGGCTAGTAAAAGGCATAGATTAACATACAAGATGGGACGTTTCCATAAAGCGTAATGGTAATGCGATTGCGATCGTAGCGCCTTTAGTGACAATGGGGAAGAAACTCCTTATCCTTGTAAAATTTTTATTTTTGAGCATCTACCTTATTGTGATCTTTCTTTGTTTAATGTTCCATATTTACGTTTTCAATAGAATCTTACACCGATACATGAACATAGAATAGATGTTCTATTTTATATATCTAATATCTATTCTATGTTCATGCACGGATCTATACTTTATATATATATATAATGCGTGAACGATTTAAGTGCAACGAAAAATAGGGTAAAAATTTCGTCTTGAATGCTATATATGAAGTAGATGTGATATAATTGAATTTAAAGCTACATAAAGTAATGGTGTAATGTAAAAATATACGAAGTATTGCCTTCTACAAATCCAAGAAAATTTCATAAATATTCCCATTCGGTAGGAAAATTTTTATAGCCGATGTTTTATTAATTTATGGAGTTTAACGTACTAAACAATCGTTACAATAACCTTTTAAAATTTACGCATTTTCACTTTCTTACAGATAAGATAAAAATATCGTTTTTAATGTAAATAACGCACAACCAATTCAATAATATTTGTAATATTAACATATAAAAAATAATAATAAAATTACAGATGGGGAAAAATTCCTTTCGACAAATTTTTAGAATTATATAAATCTAACAGTTAAAAATAAATAGAGGTACTGGCATTAAACTCAATAAAGTTTTATTCGATATGAATAAATTAACACAATACCTGAATTTGATTTTTTACAATTTAATCTCATAAACTTACATATTTACGTTCTTAACATAATTTGCTAAGGTTTTTCTTTTATATTGTTACTCTAATTATCGTTTTGTAAGTTAAAAGTGAACAATAGAAGTACGGTTATTTAAAAAAAAAAAAAAAAAAAAAAAAAAAAAAAAAAAAAAAAAAAAAGCAGCTAAATAAATAAAGCAAGCATGAATAGAATATCGTCTGACACCTGCTTCGTTTTAGGAAAGAATAGATATTCAAAGCATAGCGCTTAAACATATTTCTTCAACATAGGTAAATTTCGGATGCTTGTTAATTCTTCCCCCTAGTCGATAATGACGCTAGTATTGTTGCCATTACAGATTTTGCCGTAAATGTCCCATCTTGGTCCTTAATCTATGGTAAAAGGAAACCTTTAAAAAGGCGCCAAGAAAACCTTGAAAGAATGCCATGGCGCTCACTGGTGCGCAGGGCCGAAACTAAGGGGGGGGGGGGGCAGAGGGGGCATGTGCCCCGGGCGCCAAATGAAGGATTATACCTTTGGAAAGGATCATTTTCTTCTGATGGACTGATGGCTTCCATTATTATAAAACAGTCATTATAAATGAAGTGTTAGGTGAAGATGAAAGAGCAGACGTAAAAAGTTAGAACTCTGATTTTCTGGTCCGAATGGGGAAAAAAATGGCCAAATGGGGAAAAAAAATTTTGCAAAAAAAATTATGGCCATTTTTTTCCCATTCGGACCAGAAAATCAGAGTTCTAACTTTGCAAAAAAAATTATGGCCATTTTTTTTTTCCCATTCGGACCAGAAAATGAGTTCTAACTTTTTACAACTGCTCTTTCATCTTCACCTAACACTTCATTTATAATGAGTGTTTCATAATAATGGAAGCCATTAGCCCATCAGAAGGAAATAACTCGGTGAAAGCGGAAACTCGGTTAGGCGGGATTCGGATAATCGGGACTCTACTGAATATGTCATTTTAAAAATGATGTTTAGAATATTTTTGTTGATGTTCAGAGGGACCTCACCCTTGGATCCGCCACTGTAGATTATGTAGTTCAGTACTACATATTTTATGATAACATATTTTAAATTTTAAAATAAGTCGTCTATTATAAAATTAGTAAAATTCTCTTTGCAAATATACTTCGTGGAAGAGGGGGGGGCGCCAAAATCCATGTTTGCCCCGGGTGCAAAAAAGATTAGTTTCGGCCCTGCTGGCGGGCGTTGTACAGTCCTACTCTTAGTTTAGTGCATATCTTCTGTATATACCCTCTGGTTGTTTTCAGGTGTACACCACTGTTGTCCACGTCTAGAATTCGTCGTTCCTCAAAAATGTCTCGCTTTGGTGTTTACTTTTTTTCCCCCCCATAATTGTGCTTATAGACATAATGCATTTTTTTTTTTTTTTTTTTTTTTTTTTTTTTTTTTTTTTTTGTCTTGATTGCAATTGTATAGTACTCGACAGACCTTGAAAATTTCTGTTAGCTGGAATAGAAAATGTAAAAAATGTTATGAATGATTCATAAATAATTAATATAAAATGAATGATTAATATAAAAAATGATTTTTAACTGCTAGGATAATAGGCATCAATGATGAAGTAACTCTATTCGTTTCTTAATGTTTATTTACCAGGCAAATAAAGATAAATAATCATTTAAGCCAAAGAAGCACCATTGGGTGCTTGGTGTCGGGGCATCACTCACACTACCCTTGCTGTGATTCTAGGATGTAAGAGGTTCCGTGACAAATCCCTGAATTTATATTAAGGGGAATTAGAAGGTCCTGTACCTACAATGTTAAATTAATGTACCTTTTTTTAGGAAACTATCAAAGATATTCACTTGAAATTTTTTAAATACATAAATATAAATAATTTCTCAAAGCGAAGTCAATGTTATGAACAGATATTCTTTATTTATTTAAAAAAAAAAAAAAAACTGGAATTAAAACCACTTTTACGTAACACACTCAAAATAATAATAATAATAATAATAATAATAATAATAATAATAATAAAAGTATGTACAAATATTAGTAACAAAGAATCAGGGGTATGTGTAAAATATTCAGGCAAGATTACAAACAATAATACAATAATAGGCAGTAGTTTCTGTAGAAAGGTACATCGAAGTTCAAAAAACAGCATTTTGAGAAAATCGGCTTTAAAGTTTATGTATGTAACGTTTAGGTATGATGATGAGATTTAAGATGAAAAAGAAATTGAAGAAATGAAAACGAATGCTCTGAAAATAACCCAGGTCCATCCCATAACGAAACCTTTCAATGTTTGGAAAAACCTATGAAATGGCTCAAACGGCCGAAGAACTCTGATCCTATTCAACTAACGTATTTAAGAAGAATTCGAGATAGAGCAGCATCGGAAAGGACGTCTTCTTTGAAGCAAGCAATAATAGAAAGCGTGTTTGCTTAAATTATAATTTCTAGAGTTCAGAAAATGATAAAAAGAGAAAAAGAAAATTTTAAATGATTAAAAAAAACAGTTTTTAAACGCGCTAGCACTATCTGGTGCTGGCAGTCCTAAGTCTGGATAAAGTGTGAAGGTTTTAATATAGTCAAGAACATCCCTTATATTGTCTGTCCATTTATCCGAGGGCCGGTCCCGACTTGTTCGGAGAATCGGCGCTCTACTGTATTCGAAAAAATATCTGTTGTAAACTGTAAAAGTTTTAATAGAAAGGATTTCTAGAAACTTCAAATAGGCTAATCTAAAATATCATCTCATTCTGTCAAGTAGCTTTTAATTTATGCATAAAAAACCGCACGCACTGCAATTTGTCCTATAATTGCTAACGGTAGGGTTAGTAATTAATTTAACATTACGAATTCGAAATTTTCAATTGGCTTATTCAAAAACTTCTTAGCCAGGTGATTTTCCATTGGGTATCCTAATGTAAAATTTACAAAAAAAAAAGTAATTACGATGTCAGGTGTTCGCATTGAAAACGGCAGAATTTAGTACAATTTCAATGTGGAGCGACTCTCTAAGCTTATTTTTAAATATAAATTAAAAATAAGACGTAATTTCCAGCTGAATTTCTGTTTTTTTCCTGGGACAATTTGGTGATGATTACTATTTTTCTGGTTTCTTTTTTTCTTTTAGCAGAATGTAAAAGGGCGTTCCATAATAACTGAGAGTAAAATCATAAAAAATCAAGAAATATATTTACATCAAAAAATACATCATTCTTCGAAAGACCTTCGCCCAAATGATATGCAACCGTCCCATCGTTCAAAACACTTTTCAAAACAATTAGAGTAACCGTTTTCTGGAAGCTGCATCAAAGAACCCTACACTGCTAAAATAATTTCATAATATGTTGTTGAATCTCTCAGAATCACTTGTTGCGGACTTGATAAGAGGGTTCAAAATGATGCATCCAAGTTTCATAACCTGTTATTACAGTCTTTAAGAAATTCGAATCATTTTGATCCCCTTATCAAGTCCGCAACAAGTGATTCTGACAGATTCAGCAACAGATTCTGAAGTTACTTTAAGCATAGTGTTGTAGGCTATAGGGTTCTTTGAAGCAGCTTCCAGAAAACGGCTTCTCTAATTATTTTAAAAAGTGTGTTGAACAATGGAACCATTGCATATCATCTGAGAGAAGTTGTTTTGAAGAAGAATGATGTATTTTTTTGATGTAAACATATTTATTGATTTTTTATGATTTTATTCTCAGTTTTTATGTAATGCCCGTAGTACATTGCAGAACAAAAAAAAATTCTTATTCCTCTTTTCTTTTTCTTTTTTTTTTTTTTTTTTTTTTTTTTTTGTTGTTGTTGGAGGAAAGTTGGTAGAGGTGTTTCGGACAACTCGGTTTGAAGAAGGTTCAGTTATTTGTCTTTCTTATCCAAAATTTGTATCAAATAATGATACAAAAAATTGAAATCATCGTTATCATCGTTGATGATAAATTCACCCTTAAATCGATCTTGCATTGAGTGTAGATTTGCTATCCATTTTCCCATTTTGAAGCACTTCTTCTAAAATGAGGTTTATTTTTTTCGTGAATGGTGTACGCGAAATTTGCATCTTCTAAGCTGTGAATCACATCATCTAACCCGTCCTATCTTCATATGACACAAAGACACATGCACTGCTTGCTCATCCCTCCTCCTCCTGTAGTTAGGGCCCTGATAGATTCAATCACACTCCATTTTAAGTCTTCCAAATTGAAAGCCGTATTGTAGTTAGTTCAGTTATGTTTTTGAGATTGGTTTATGTTTGTCTTTATCGGGATTGCGCCGCGCCGTCTTCCGCCCTGTAAAACTCTTTTTCCAGCAATGGTCCACATGACACCGCCAAAAAGAAATTTCTCTCGCTCCGTATTTTTAGATGCGTTCGTAATTATATAAATACGTAGCACCTATAGTCGTCGTCTGGTTCGTCCGTCTGTCTGTCTGTCCGTCTGTCCACATATAACAGCGCAAAAACTACTCATCCAAATGGTTTGAATTTAAAATAAGAATCGATGCAGAATTTTGTCGAGCCCTTTCAAATTTTATGAAAGTCGAATCAAAACTTAAAAAGGTAGTAATAAAAGTTTTCTTTATTCTATTAAATCATATCATACGTAATTAATTCAATGACATCCCGTGATAAGTGATGATTCTAGGTTGTCATGGTGATGACATGTTACTTAACAGCGAGTCCTATTATTTACATATGACTGAATTAAATATATAGAATTGTAACAGATTTTGCTTTCTTGCCTTTCTGTATAAGAGTGCAATAGCTATTGCACCAAGATCTGAATATTTATAAAACTAACTAAGTACAATCGCACCTCATTGGCGACATCAAGGCGTACAATTTCCGACTTAGTTATACCTGCACACTTTAAATTTTCTAATTTTTAAAAACTATTCCTGTGGGTGCATTTACGTCTATACACATTTACGCATACTACAGCCATATGAAATATCAAGTTTCTATCCTTTTTAATTCAGAAAAAATTCACAATTTCTGAAAAAATGTAGTTTAGAAGGTTTTTAAAACATTTATAGCTCCTCTCACCCTTATAAATTTTGAATTTTAGAAATCGTTCTTAGAAAGCACTTAAATCTTTAAAATAACCAGCATGGCAAATTTAAGATTTCTAGCCCAGCAGCATTGCAAAAATCGCAATTTTAGAACTTTTTTGCTACTGCTCCCTTTAAAATTTTGGATTTGTATAAAAACTTTTCTGAGAGTTGATTTACGTTTTAAAATAAACATATCGGTCAAATTTTAAGTTTCTATCTCTAACAATTATAAATCAATCGTAATTTGGAATGTTTTACGCAACTTTCGTGATTTAAATTTCGAATTTTTAATCAACAGTTTATACCGTGCGGCTCAATCTTAAAAGTAATCACTATACTAAATTACTAAATTTCAAGTTTTTAATCCGAACATTTCCTACTAAATAATAATTTAGAAAGTTTTTAGAATGGTTTCTGCCCTTTTAAATTTTGATATTTTTTTTTAAACAGCTCTTAGCGAGCTTTTACATCTTAAACGTAATCACCCTGTCGAATTCCAATCACCTATACCAACTGTATCGCATAAATCACCATTTTAGAACTTTTTTGCTTCTGCATCCTTTTAAATTTCGAATTTTTACAAAACTGTTTTGAACGAGCATTTACGTGTCAATAGTAACAACAGCCTTGCCAAATTTCATGTTTCTAGCCGTAAAAATTCCAGGCTTAGAAGTGACTTTCTTCAAAAATATTATAAGAAATACAGGATTTTTTTTTTTTTTTTTTTTTTTTTTTTTTGAGAAATACAGAAATTTATATTTACATGAAAATACGCCTACACATTCTTTAATACACTTCTATCATAAATGTCAATATTGTAAAGACTATATCAGGAGTAAACTATTTAAAATTCACTCCTGACTATTTCAGGAATTTTGGACACTCACCAGGGAAAAATTATTAGCCTTTCAGGAGTTGTACGCAATTTTTTTTTCTAGCTAATTTTTTTTATATTTTTGCACAATTATTTTCTGAATCATCAACCCTTATAATATTTGCATTTATCCATACAAGCATAATTGAAAAATAGATTACTTAATTTACTTTTATTTTTTAAGTATAAATGATTTTTTGTAACGAATTTATATAAAACTAGCAAAGCCCGCGGCTTTGCTCGCGTGATAGCTGAATTATGCCATGTGGTATTTGTGTGCCTATTTTTATTAGAAGCAATTATACTTCTAAGGATAATACAAAAACTACTAATTAAGCCACTATTTGACTAAACTTCATTATTACACGGATTTAGGCAAAAATGAGGTTTAAATTAATGATAATTAAAATTGTTTCTAAATAAATGATAATGTAGCATGTATTTTGAAGTTTGTATGTTGATATTAGTTTTCATTTGAAATTTGAATTTTTTTTTTTAAACCGTCCTTAGCAAGCATTTACGTTTTAAAAATAACCACCATGCCATGTTCCAAGCTTCTAATCTAACGGTCTACACACCTCTGGTGGTAGTAGAACCAACATAAAATATAGCCTATGTTGGAGTAAAAACTGTCATTATTAATTTGCAACATTACTTTTGAAATGTGTTTGTTATTTCCTGAGATTCGACAGAAATCGAAATTTAGAAAGCTTTTACAAAGCTTTTAAAGTTCATTCGAAAGTGTTCTTAGCGAGCATTTACGTCTAATAAATATCTATCATGCCAATTTTCAAGTTTCTAGTTTTAACAATTCAATATAATTGGTAATTTACAATATTTTTTAAACGTTTTTTGGTCATTTCGCATTTTTAAATTTCGAATGTTTTTTTCAGCTGTTTTTAGACAGCATTAACATCTTAAAAATAGCTACCAAGCCAAATTACAAGCTTCTCTCTTTTTAACAATTTCATAGGAATTGTAATTTAAAATGTTTTTAGAACGCTTTTGGCGCATTTTACTCTTTTAAATTTCGATTTATTTAGAAGCTGTTTTCAGGGAGCATTTGCATTATATAAATAACTGCCATGCCAAGTTTCAAGTTTCTACCCCTTCACTGTCACACAAATCGCAATTTTAGAACGTTTGAAGCTTCTGCATCCCTTTCTTTTTGGAAGTGGTAGGGACATAAAATATGGTCTATGTTGGAGCAGAGACTATCATCATTAATTGCAACCATTACTTTTGAAATTGGTTTGGTATTTCCTGAGATTCGATAGAAATCGTAATTTAGAACATTTTAAAAACTCTTTTCGTTCATCTCACCGTTTTAAATTTGTAATTTTTTAGAAACTGCTGTTAGAAAGAAATTACACCTTGTAAGTATCTACCATGCCAAATTTCAAGTTTCTATCTTTAACAGTTCCATAAAAATCGTAATTTAGAACATTTTTAGAGCATTTTTCGCCTATTTTCGCCCTTTTTAAATTTTGATTTTTTTTTTTTCTAGAAATTGTTTTTAGACAGCATTTGCATCTCATAAGCAACTATTATTCCAAATTTGAAGTTTCTAGGCACTTCAGTATCACAAAAATCGTATTTTTAGAAGTTTTTTTTTTAGCTCCTGCAACCCCCTGTGGCACCGACATAAAATATAGCTTGTGTTGAAACAGGGATTGTCACCATCATTTTGCCACCATTACTTTTGAAATCTGCCCGGTAGTTCCAGTTAGAAGTTTGCACGGGCCGAAATTTGCAGGCCCGGGTCCTGCCCGACTCATAGAAAAAAAATTCGGCCCGGTCCGGTAGAAAAGATAAAAGTTCGGCCCGAGCCCGGCCCGTAGAAAAAAATTATTGGACCGGCCCGGAAAAAGTTAAAATCTCGGCCCGAGTGAATCGCTACAAAACATTGATTTTTACTTCGATTTGGTTAAAAATTTGACTCTTACGAGGAGTTCTGACTAAAAATATTTATCTTAACTGTTTTTTCATGTTTCTAAACTTAATTTATATATATGCCGCAGGCTGCGATATTTATTTTTTTTTTTTTTTAATGAATCGCCATTTCTTCTATGTAAATGTTTCAGTTATCATTAATATTATTACTCCATATTCCATGCATTGAATTGTTAAAAATCTGAAAAATACTACACAGTAAAATCTTCTAAGACTCAATTACATAATAAAAATGCGTTATAGACAAGTTCCCTTCTTTAGCAAATGTAAATGTATTATATATTCTTTTCTTACGTATTAGTATATTAATTTTGCATGTATCAACACGTTTTTCAGTTTAAAACAGAATTCCGTCATAGGCAGGTTCCTTTTGATACGTTTTACTATATTTTAATTAGCGTAGAAATTTACTATTCTTTAAAAGGAATAAATGTTAATGTTTAATTGTAGAATAATGGCGATTCAAAAATGTATGCATATTTTGCAAAAATCTTTGGACCAGGCTTAATTTTACTGAACTTTGAACGGACAGGTCACGCCGAGGCAATGATTTTCATACGGGCTGGCTCAAAACTGGGGCTGAAAATTTTGGGCCGTGAAGACTAGAAAAAAAGTCAGTCCCGGCTCTGTACAGAAAAAATAAGTTAGGCCCGGCCCAGCCCGGCCCGTAAAAAGTAGTCACTAGGCCCGGCCCGGTCCGAGTGCCGCAAATGAAAATAGGCCCGAGCCCGGCACGTGAAGATCTCTAGTTCCAGTTCCAGTTCCAGAAATTTTATCCCCCTACAAACTTACTTCTTTATAGTATTAGTATAGATTAATGCTGTAAAGAAGTCCATTACAACGAACTCAGCAAATAACGAATAGTCTCCACAATAACTCCGACTACATTATAAGCTGTTTTCGCTGAATATAGACAGCGGTCACAAAGTGAAGAACCCTCACGTGTATCCCAACTGTGAAATTCAATTTCTTGTCTTCATTTACAAAACATTACTCTACCCCCCTCCTCTTTTTATGAAAATAAGTTTGTTAACACATCGATTATTTTTTCTTCTCGTATCAAATTTCTCGATAAACAAGAAATCTATCAGTTTCAATTTCAAAGTTAAAGCGTTTATTTCCTTAGTAGACACCTATTCACTTCCCTTCATCTACATTATAATTAATTATGCAGTGCAGTCTTATGAACATTTGACACGCAAGCCAATATAGAAAAAAGATATAAATACTAGTAGCGATCAGAAAGTAAGAAAAAAAGGGTAAAGAACTCTTCTTGCAAGCTTCTTGATAGCATGTATCGAAGAAAGACGGGGAGGGAGTAAAAAAATTACGTAACTTTGGATTTTACGTAACATGTTATTATTAGTGTATCGAGTTGTTCGCTCATTCGTGATCAGGTTACTCATACTCATGTCAAAGAACTATTTTTCCAGAGCTGTCAGTTCGCAAGAGAAAGAAGTATAAAAGTGAAGATTGTTTTTTTAATGCACTCTTTTATAACGATGCAAAGTTTTTCTTAAAATCATGAAATTCCTGCAATTCATGATTTTTCAAAAAAAAAAAAAAAAAAAAGTCGGAAATTGTACGTCAAACGCGGCAAATGAGGTACGTTCGTACTACAACTACAGTGAAACCTACCTGTGCGGCCACCTCCATTAAGCGATCACCTCCCTGAACGATAATTTTTTTCATGGAACGAAATTTATTCCCATACTAATTTTACCTCCATTCAGAGACCATCCCAGTCGAGTGACCCATTTCTTTGAAGAAAATGAAATAAATTCCGTTTTTCCCTGGTCGCTTGAAGAAGGTTTTATTAGAATAATAATTTCGGAGAGCGCATTATTCAAACTTCTAAACTAAATTTAGATTTTTTTTATATTATTATTCCGGTAACTTTTAAGTGTTTAAATCGTTTTGTGCCTTTTTAGGCAATGAATTTAACTCTGATGACGAATTCAGAATGACGGTTCATAAACTCCCCTGCCTTATTGTGTTAGGAAACTCTCAAAGAAATAGATAAATGAATGAAATTGTCATTATTTGTTCCCGTCCAAAAAAAAAAATTGCATTTATTGACTGAATTTCGAAAGGACTTGGAAATAAAAGTTATGAAAGATAAAACCCTAAAATCAAAGAAAACGTCGATATATTCATTTTTGAAACTCTGCAGTCATTAACTTGTGTAATGAACTTTTGTTTTGTTACTTAAATTTTTATATTTTTGCTTAATGTGAAAAATAAATTTCAGTAACATTAATTGTTAATTTTTTTCAGTCATTCAAATCTAGATTTAAACATGATCTTCATTAAGAGAAATTCCTCTCGAAGCGACCCATTTTTATTGGAACGGAAGGTGGTCGCTTTAAGGAGGTTTTACTATAGTTTTTTAAATAGTCAGATCTTGGTGCAATAGCTATTGCACTCTTAAGCAAAAAGGCATGAATACCAAACTTATTACGATTATCTATATATTAAATTCAGTCATACGGAAATAATAGGACGTCATCATCATGGTAACTATAAATCATGATCTATCATGGAATATCATTGAATTCGTGACGTGTGATAGGATTGAATAGAATGAAGAAAACTTTTATTAATATCTTTTTAAGTTTTGATTCGATTTTTATAAAATTGGAAAGGATTCGACACAATTCTTCAACAATTATCTATATTAAATTTCAAACCATTCGGTTGGATCGTTTTTACGCTGTTATAGACGGACAGACGGACGAACCAGATGACGACTGTAAGTGCTACATATTTATATAATTACGAACGCACTTAAAAAGATTCATTTACAATGGATTCATCTGGCGTGGGCACCAAACCCGATTATGGAAAATTCATCGCCATTTTTACGCTTGGTAGAGGTCGCTAACTACTGTATTTATCCCATATATACAGGGTTGTTATAATTAAAGTTCGCCTATTCAGAAGGCTCTAGAGCCGGTTCTATGGCTCCAAACGAAACAAAATTTCACTAGTACGTAGTTGAAGAGATGCGCTCTGCGAAAATCGAAAAAAAAAATTAGTTAAAACTTTTGTCAATAGGTGGCGCTGCGCCACTATTTAAGCCGATACTTGCACATTCCTTTATTTTGTAAAAAACAAAATATTGGAAATTTTATTTCACAGTTGGTAAAAGTAAACTTTTTCAGATTCGTTATATCAATTTCGGTCAATCCCCATGAAACACACAAAATCACAAAATTTCCGCCAACGCTTGAAAAAGATCATATTTTATTCAAATTTTCGACGAACGACGTCAAAGTGACGTCGCAACTCTCGAAAACTTGAAATACCCTTCTAACCACCTGACGTTTTAAAACTTGCTGATAAACTGTGTCTGTGATTTCTTTGACACTGGAACAGCTGATTGTTTCTGAAAAGCATTTGAATCTACGCTTTGTGGAGAATGGTAACTTTGAAAGAAAAGGCACTTCTTGTAAAGTTATTTTATCAAATTAACAGCAACGCAGCTGCAGCTCTTCGAGAATCCCGGAAACTAAAAGATCTTAGACGTGGACCAATGTCGCATCGTGGAGTTCACAAAAGTATTAAAAAATTCGAGGAAACAGGAAAACTCGACATTCTTCCTGGCAGAGGACGAAAAAGGGAAGACATTTCTAGCATTGAAGATATTGCTACTGCTGCCGTGGATTTAGCAAGCCAGTCGTCATTTGGTAATGCAAGTGTGCCAGCTATTGCGAATGAAGTCGATATGCCGATTTCCACTGTGAAAAAAGTGAAGCGTCAAATTTTGCGCTACTACCCATACAAGATTCAGAGGGTGCAACAACTAATACAGGGTGATACCGAAAGTCGGCTATCATTTTCACTACAGTATCTTGCACGAATGAATGTTGACAATTCTTGGCCCTGGAATATTCTATGGACTGATGAAGCGCATTTTTATTTAAATGGACAAGTGAACACAACACACACAACTGTCGAATTTGGGCATAAGAGAATCCTAATGTTGTCCAAGAAGTTCCATTGCATGCAGCTAAAGTGACGGTGTGGTGCGGTTTCACAGCTACGTTTAGGATAGGGCGATATTTTTTTGAGGAACTAACATCCACAGGACCCATTACATGTTCCGTAAATGGGAGAAGGTATCTCAATATGTTGTCAAATTTTCTGATTCCCGAGCTGCAACAGCGAGGCTGCCTTCAAAATATCGTGTTTATGCACGACGGTGCACCACCGCACATTACTAGAGCAGTTCGGACTTTCTTAACAAGCCATTTTACAGAAGACCGCATCATAAGTCGTTATTTTCAAACAGTCTGGCCACCACGATCGCCTGATCTAACACCATGCGATTTTTGGTTGTGGGGATTTTTGAAAGATTCTGTATCTAAAGACAGATGTCAGACAATCTCTGATCTGAAAGACAGTATTAGACTTCATATTCGCTCCATCTCGCAGGATAGTTTACGCAATGCTGTAGAAAGCACAATTCTGAGAATGGAATGCGTTATTGAAAATGGTGGAGGATTCATTGAGCATGCGTAATGTTATTCTTCATTATTTCCTCGTTGCCGAGCGACATGTTTTATTTTTGTTGATGCAGATTACATAACATGAAATTATATTCATTTTTCTGTATTGTTTGGAGTCATAGGTCAGGCTCTAGAGATGTCTGATTAGGTGAACTTTAATTATAACAATTTGCAGTTCCTCGAAGTGTGTTGAAACTTTTAAATTTGTGTGCTTCGTCTGTATTGACTGAAATTGATATAATGAATCTGCAAACATCACCTTAAATATTGGCGTAGCGCCACCTATTGACAAAAATTTTAACTTTTTTTTCGATTTTTGCAGAGCGCATCTCTTCAATTACGTACTAGTGAAATTTTGTTTCGTTTGGAGCTATAGAACCAGCTCTAGAGGCTTCTGAATAGGCGAACTTTAATTATAACAACCCTGTATATATATACTTTTTGCCGTTTCATTTTTAAGATAGTGCAAGACGAAAGAAAAATAATAATATACTTTAATAAATTACGTAGACATATTTTCAAAAATCTACTGTTCATTATACAGCTTCAAAACGGGATGATGTTTCAAACACATTTTTCTTTTATCCTTAACTACCTTTTTTTTTTTTTTTTTTTTTTTTTTTTTTTTAACTGACGCTTTATTTGAATGTTGAAGAGTCTAAGTAGTGATTAATTTTGCTATTGGTATTTTCTGTCTTGCAAAACATAGTATAATCTAAATTATTCTGTCAAATTTTCCCCATAAATATGCATGCAATTTCTTTAACCCATTTATGCATGAATTCTTGTTTTCTCAAATTTGTTGGTAAAATCGATTAAAAATATTACAAAATGAACTGGAAAAATGCTAAAAAAAAATACGCTAAAATATTTTTGTATTTATTGGATAAAATGTAAACGTGCTCAATATGGTAATATCCATATGTGGAAAAATGTATAATTATATGTTTTGTCTAAATTTATATAAATTAAGCTTTTAAATTGTATATTATGCACTATAATTAGTATTTTTAAGAAATATTAAAAAAATACATTTATTTCTTTACAGAGACTCATAACATTATAAGTATTATTAGTAATAAATTAAGAATAATAGCATTTGAGGCTAAGAAACGATTTGTTTCAAAATCATCTTGAAAAGGGCTTTACATAAATAACTTCTCCTAAATGTCGAATAAAAATAGGTACCCATTTGCGCTTTGCGCCCTCTATTTTGTACGTTACAAACATGCATAAAAAACAGGGTTGAACCTAAAATTTCGCTATTTAAAAAAGTATGTATTTCAAAGAAGTCTACGAGCTAAGATGATAACTTATTTATTTGGATCCTTGATACAAGAAATACAAATAAACTTACTTTTTACATTTCGCTATTTTCAAAAATGAAAAATCTATAAATTCCGAAAAAAAGGCCTTCATTTAAGCAAATAAATATCAATCTTATGCTGTCATCTCTCGGTAATAGATAAAAGACATTTATAGACAATTACTTCATACAATTTTCATGTTGTAAAGAAGAAGAAAATTTTAGAATTTTATTAAAATTCAAAACCTCCCAAAAATGGGGCGCTAAGCATAAACTGGTTAAAAGAATATTAATTGTATGATAAGAAAAATCGGAATTTGTTGTAGAAATTGAATCGAGACGGACCGGGTCTGATTTAATTTATTTTTGCACAGTACTGGCTGGACCCGAGACGAACTTTTACTTTTTATCCCAGGCTGGTCAAACTAGCTTTTCTTCGGACTTGTCCAAGACCGGGTGTAGAAATTTCGGCCCCACGCAGGCAGGATAAGAATAAGATTCATCTACTGATGTATCAAATAAAGAAATAGACTATGCACATAATTCTGTAGATTCGCTGCAAGAGAACAAGTTTCTACAAAACGTACGATGATTACCATTCTCGAAATTTAAAGAAGCATTTATAAAAGCAAGGCTTCGGAAACGTTTCCGAGTAGTTTTTGCAGCATATTCATCTGTTTTCTCAAACCAGAGTACAGTGAAACCTCCCTGTGGGACCACCTCCTTCAAGTTACCACCTCCCTGAACGACCGTTTTTTTCATGGAACGAAATTGGTTCCCATAGGCTCAATACTAAGTTGAATTCCCTCCACGAGCGACCCATTTCTTTGAAGAAATTTCCGTTTTTTCCTGGTCGCTTGAAGAAGGTTTTATTAGAAAAGTAATTCCGGAGAGCGCATTATTCATCAAACTTCTAAACTAAGTTTAGAAATTTTTTTTTATTCGGTAATTTTTAAGTGCTTAAACCCCTTTGTACCTTTTTAGGCAATGAATTTAACTCTGATGACAAATTAAAAATAACGTCAATAAACTCCTCTGCCCTATTCTGTCGGAAAACTCTCAAAGAAACAGATAAAGTAATAAACTCGTCATTATTTGTTCCCGTACAAAAACAAAATTGCACTTATTGACTGAACTTCAAAAGGACTGGGAAATAAAAGTTATGAAGGATAAAACCGTAAAATCAAAGCAAACGTCAACGTATTCATTTTTTAAACTCTGCAGTCATTAACTTATGTAATTAACTTTTGTTTTGATGCTTACATTTTTATGTATTTTCCTAATGTGAAAAATAAATTTTAGTAACATTGTTACCTTTTTCAACAATTAAAATCTAGATTTAAACAAGACCTCCATTAAGAGACCACCTCTCGGAGCGACCCATTTTTATTGGAACAAAACGTGGTCGCTTTAGGGAGGTTTTACTGTATTTCTTTTCGGATACTATCCATTCTTAATTCAACATTTTCAGCTGCGTCCTTAAATTTATGCATTAGAAAGTAACAAAATAATATTAATTTAATGTACATTTTAATGCTGTTCATCGATTACGTTTGTCTGTAGAATATGTTTGTTGAATATGAAAATGTTTGTTTGAGATACCATCCGAAAAACCTGTACTTCCACAGTAGAAAACTGATGAATACACTCTAAAATGGGGGTGTACATATATAGCGTTGGGGTCTGGCACTTGATATCGAAAGATATGTGGTTCCCAACATGGGGCAATATGACTTTTCGGGGGGGGGAGGGGGGGGGGATTTTCAGATTTCTTATAAACAAAGTTTTTGTATTTTTTTTTTCTAATGAAAGTAGTGTCGTAGTTTAACAATAGAAATAATAGATGAAAAAAATTAAAAATAACTGAATAAAAATTATTTTTTGAAATGTTCCTATTTAAAAGTTCAAAATACATTGGCACCGGAATAATTATACGAATTTTTTTATATTTTGACACCGTTTATATATAAAGAGACTCTTTAATTTTTCTGGTTTCAATATTATTTTAGTAAAAAACACATCTTTTTTATACTATTTATTTTTTAAAAAAACTTGTACGTCTATATATTCACATATTCACTATACATTCACATCTTATATTCATAGTGCAATATGCCCCATGAATGAACTTTTACATATGAAATTTTGTAGGGTATATCTAAAATTGACTATTTAGAGAAATTTAATCTAAAAATATGTTTTGAATTATATAAATGAGTTCTACTTTTATGAAATTAATAAATCCCCATACACATCAGGGAAGAAAAATGGGTAGAAAGTAAACTTCTTATGGCTCTTCTGCTGACCACATACACAATATACACTGCTCAAAACAATTAAAGGATATTTGAAGTTTTATATAAAATAAAGATATAAACGAAATTTTTTTGCCGAAAATAGAAGAAGAGAATCACAAATGCAAATTTTTCTGGTTTTCAAACTGTGGAGTATGCAAATTTTGAGTTCGACGTCAAAAACGTCGCTTCAGCGGCAGCGAATGAAATTTGACTTTCAACTGGATAAAAGAGAATGAAGACAAGGATGATCGGCATTCAGTGATTGCTTTGTTTCGACGAGTACGATGTCTCAGTGAAGTCATTTGACAGATTCAGAAGCTTTGAGAAGTGTTGGTAGGTTAGAAGGGGGTCAAACTCAAGCCGAAGTAGCGCAAGCCATTGGAGTGTCACAAAGTGTCATTTCCAGGATCTGGAACCGTTTTTTGGAGAGTGGATGTGCAGGCCGAAGACCTGGGCAACCGAGCATGTCAACTGGAGGAGAAATGAATAGAGCAATATTCTGTTTTCTGACGAGTCCCGTTTTTCTGTGCATCCGGATAATAGGCGTATTTTCATTTGGAGGGACCGTGGCAGTAGGAATAATCCTGCGTTCGTGCACGAAACTGTCAGATTTGGCGGTGGAGGAGTGTTGGTGTATGGTGGCATCTCCATTGACGGGCGCACTGACCTCTACATCATTCGAGATGGAGCTCTGACTGGTCGCCGATATAGGGATGAGATCCTCAGACCTATTGTAGTCCCTTACGCTGCAGCAATCGGAGATAACTCCATTTTAATGGACGATAACTGCAGACCACATCGTGCAAACCTGGTGGAGGATTTCCTTTTCGAGG
Source organism: Maratus speciosus (assembly GCA_963932465.1). Lineage (NCBI taxonomy): Eukaryota > Metazoa > Arthropoda > Arachnida > Araneae > Salticidae > Maratus > Maratus speciosus. Next base: position 670,266,094 of record OZ010786.1, on the reverse strand, counting down.
AAGGAATCGTTCGAATGGAATGGCCAGCGTGTTCTCCAGACATGAATCCAATCGAGCACGTTTGGGACGCTCTAGGAAGACGAGTTTCTGGCCGCCAACAACCCCCACAAACTCTCAAAGAACTGGAAAGAGCTCTTCTGGAAGAGTGGGGCAGAATACCCCAACTCGTCATTAATAGCCTCATTGAGTCCATGCCTCAAAGGTGTTCAACGTTGCTGGCCGCCCGTGGAAACCATACCCCCTACTGAAAATGATTTTCTTTGAAGAAAACACCTTTTCTTATTCTTTTTTTCTCATATGCACAAATTGTGTTTTTTTCCTTTAGTACACAAATGCGCAATAAAATACATTTTTTTCTGCCAAACATGTGTAATTTATTCTCATATAACCTACTATGTCTGTCGACCATGTATCAATCAGCTAATCAGTTTACCAGATACAAAATCCACCTAAAACTGCAATATCCTTTAATTGTTTTGAGCAGTGTATATAAACATACTTCATGACATATGCTTTTTAAAATTTTAAATCGGAGAAAACATGGTGTCTTAATAATAGTAATGGGGAAAAGAAAGCCTGTTATCAAACAGAGTTCGTATGCTTCAAGGACCATTTACCAGAATTTTTGTAAAGTAATATTTACCTTATTTAATGAAATAAAATCTATCTTCAGGTATAGCGATCAGTACTTTACGAAATTTTTGGTACTAAAACATTTAAAATCTCCTGAATCCCTAGATGCATACGAACCCTGTGAAAGAGTATGTTATGAGGGGAAAGAAATAGTTACTCAAAATGAATGAAAGTGCGAATTCTAAAATGTTACTTGTGATATATTTTACCCATACAGTCTCGGGGATAAACAAATATAACTTGCTCTTTATGAAGTACTAAAATCCATTATAAAATGTATCAATTTTATCAAATTTAATACAAAATGTGAGAGATTTTGAGAAATTCTACGAAGATAAAATGTAGACTATTTATCACTTTTAAATTTGAGCTAAGTTGTCAAAAAATAATAAAACTTTTATAGATTTAAATGCGAAGATCCATGGCCTCATTGCATTCATAGCGTTAATGTTCATTGAGTAAAACATACTTTTAATAAAAAACATATGATTTTGATAAATTAAAGAATGTGAAATCCCTTATCAGTGTTATCCCTTATTAGCTATTTTCGGATCCTTCCGGGAAAATAAAGTTTTTTTTTTTTTTTTTTTAATAAGATTTATGTGATATAGAAGAGAGGGGGGACATCATGACTTTAGAGCTGCTTTGGTGGGGCGCGGCCAAAAAAAGGTTGGCAACCACTGCTCTAAAGGGAGGTGTGTTTGTCTTTTGATATCGTTATCATTTTTGATCCAAGAAAAAATTTCATTTTTTAGGTAACTTTTTCTTTACAACTGTTACCTTTTCATTCTTTTTTTTAGTCTGATATCTATTTTATGAAAATACAAAGTTATTAAGACAAAGTTACTAAGTTATTAAGTACAAAGTTATTAAGGGGTCTCAGGACTCTTAAAGCTTTAAAATTTTCGAAATTTTAATTGTTATAGCTATTAAACTCCTATCTTTTCTGAACATTTTGATATAATTGTTTCCGTGAAATTTCCATTAGAACAGAAGTTATGGCTATTAGAATTATACCCGCTCAATAGCCGAAGCGGCGTTTCCGAAACTTTGAAGTCATTTTTCTCCAAATGCCGTTTTTGGGCATAACGCGCACGATATCGCAAAAACTTCTAAATATTTTTTCATGAAATTTTCAAAACAAATGTTTCATGTTAGTTTGGATAATCTGAACCTAAAATTTCATTTTTATTGTAAAAAATAATTTTTTTAAGTGATTATATTGTTGAAATTTCCTAAATTTTGCATTAGCTAAATAGGGGAGAGTGGTAATGAATGGGCGATGGAGATGAATGGGCCATTAACAAAATATGAAAAAGTATTTGCATAAAATTATTTTAGATGCCACCAATAGATGAAGCTATTTGTTCTACTAAACTCATCAAATTTTCCATTATTTGGGAGCGACCATTTTCCCACTAGAGTAGGATGGTCAAGAATCTGATTGAAAAATATTTTTTTTCCCTTTTCAGTAAAATAAATAAGCTAAAAAGTATCTATTATTTCATTGCAGATATGTGTATTAGCAAGTCTTTGCATATCTGTAAACTAATTTTAGGATGTATTTAGATGTTATTTGAATTTAATGTATTAAAAAAACCTGAATATATTCCAAAAGTATAGGTAGGGCTGAATGGGCCACTCTATCATGGTCATGAATGGGGCCACCTTTGCCCTGATCATGAAAATATTGTTTTTCTTTCATTTTTTCTGATTTTCCCTTTAATATGAAACATAACTGACTGTAATAGATTTAGATTAAATTACTGCCTAGTTAGAATAAGTTTATAGTGATGTCTAAGAAATAATTTGCACATTTTCACCCTAAGAAATATCAGTTATATATTAGACACATAAGTTAAATTGTATAATTCATAATTTCATTTACTTGGACTCCCTTAAATATAATTAATATAATCCCTTAAGCTAATATTAATTTTTGTTACACTAAAATATCTCAATTTGTTGATTTTCTATAAGCAAGTAAACACTATTAATTTACAATTGAAGTCTATGGGAATTTATCGAAATATTAGAGATACCGCCAATTTCGTGTCACTTTTGGCGACTCAGTTTGGTCGCCAAATTTGGCGATATGTCGCCAAGTTGGGGACAAACTTGGCGGCATTTGGCGACAGAACAGGGTCCCTCCTATGGTAACCCCTTATAGGTATGGAGATGCATTAAATTCTTGACATTTACGGTAAGCCATCATTGGCATTTAATCTTACAGTTTGGTTATCTTATAGTTATAATAATTTTATAGTGTTGTCCAGTTGTTGACCACACCTACCAGTATATTTCCATTTGATATAAAACTAGAATAATTGTTTATATTCTGAATCTGATGAATAGAATAAATAATACCAGAACTTTACACTAAATAGTCAATTAATAGGCAGTTCCAACCCTGTTACAAACATGTCGTTTAATATTAATTTTGAAAAATATAAATTTCGTTAAATCATAATGTGTATTATCTATTATTTTTATGTTCTTTCTTTCTTATAATCTCATTATTTTGTCATTTTTCTGCTACAATTATGTGATTTAATAATATCACTTTTTATGTTCATAAATTTTGATAAGCACTGTGTATTACTTAGTATTTCAGTATGCTTTGATCCTATCATGTCAAGTACCATTCATTTTGTCATATTTGGTGAATAAAAGATTAATTCCACATTTTTTCATTGAATTCATTTAGTGGCCCATTCATCACCTTCAATGGCCCATTCAGCCCCAAGGGTGGGGATGAATGGGCCAAATTTCTATATTTTTATTTTCTATTATCATTCATTATAGACATTCTCTAATCCAATTTTTATGACTTTTTTATATAACCAAATAAGTAAAGTAACTGAAGAGCCTGAGAACTGAGCGAAAAAAAAATTATTAGAAAAAAATTACAAAAATTACAAACCAAAAATTGGCCTATTCATTACCACTCTCCCCTACAACTTTGCATTAAAGATATAAAAATACTTTAAATAAATACAAATTTATTTAGGTTCAGGGTAATTATTATAATCTGAAGTATAAGTGAGCACCAAAATTTTCATTCTAGTTGCGAAATTTATTTTGTAATCCTGCGCGTAAACTATGAAAATTTTCTGCTCGTCAAATGTCTGAAAGTTTGGAGCCCCCTGTAAATTCTAATTCTACCTCTTGCAATTTTTTAAATACATAAAATGAAAGAGCATACTTATATCTTTCATCCCAATAAAAATTGTGTCTTAAAATCAAATACATTTTAAGATATTAAATGTTGAAAATGGTTTTTTTTTGTTGTTGTTTGTTTCCAATTTTAAGAGTACTGGGACCCCTTAAGTTAGTTAATGAATGATTATAAAATCCTTTCATTCCAAAATATGGAATATCCACAGTTCGCCATTCCTATTTCTGCCCTATGCGCAGATAATTCGCTGTTAGAGAAACCAAGTTGGAAATGAAACCTGTTATTTTTACTAATAAAAAATGGGGAATAATGTTGTCCACCTGTTATATTTATAACAAGTTCTGCTTACCCCCGTGCAGGAGGCAAGTGCCAGATGACCTTATTATGTTGAATGCATTATGTAACAAAAAGCTATTATTAAGTACTTTTAAATAGTATTTAAATAGTATTTCTTTAAAATGTTATTTCATATAATAGTGATATTTTATTAACGTCATCTCTTCATTTGGATCAACAAATTATGCGAATAATAAATGTATAACCACGTCTGTAAATCACTGCAAGCGTATAAAAAGAAAAGAAAGAAAAAAATTGTAAAAAGAAAAAGAATTTTTAGACACTGAGAACGATATCATAAGAGGGTAGGTGGGAGGTAGAGGAAAAGCGTATGATATGGAAAGGGTGGGGGAGATCCGCAATTGCTAAAAAGTTTATAACGTTATATATGTACAGCCTGAAAAGACTCGGAAACCTTTCTGAAAATAGGTGGCAGCAAAAGAATCTTTGTTTTTATTTTGCTATTTGCTTCTTTAAATCTCGAAAATGTACTAATTTATGAGGTTCTTAAAGAACTCTTTTCAAAATCATGGGTCACTAGGAACAGGTTATTGTTTAATTTTCGTTTTTGGTTGTATTATATTTTGATAAATTAAGAAACATCTGTCTTTTTTTTTCAGTGTATTTCTAGTTGAACAAGTCATTTATAAATATCCAAAAGTAATGGCTGCGAATCAATAGTGATAGTTTCTGTTGGTTGTGTTTGTGTCGGCCAATTATCAACACGAGGGATGGGAGCCCTAGGCGGGGCGGGGTGCCATTCATGGGGGTCTTTCTAAGGGAACCTAATCCGTATTAACGCTTGGAAAATCCAAGGTTCGAAGAAAACTACGAAAACTCCCAACGATTAGGCCCGACGGCCGCGACTGGATTCGAACCCAGCACCTCCCGTCTACCAGCTTCGAGAGCAGAACCTCTCGGCCACTGGTGAGCCCAGTGATAGTTTCTGATCCTACACAGGCTAAATTTTATGCCGGTTCCACTACCCATCTTGGGTTGGCAAGAACCACAAACGTTCTAAAAAAAGTCTTTAAAACTTTCTAAATTACGCTTTCTATGGAATATTAGGAAATACTAAACCTATTTCAAAATTAATGTTGGCAAATTAATGGTGACAGTCCCTGTTTCAACATAGGCATTTTATGTTGGTGCCACTACCACCAGAGAGGTGGTAGACCATTAGACAAGAATCTTGTAATTTAACATGATGGTTCATTTTAAGATGTAAATGAGTACTAAGAAGATGGTTTCTAAAAAATTCAAAACTTCAAATGAATACTGAAATGAGCGTAAAAGCTTCAAAACACTTTCTACATTTATTTGGAATTAGTTTTAGTTCTTCTTATTAATTTAAGTCTCATTTCTGCCTAATGTAGTGTAATAATGATGTTTAGTCAAACTGTGGCTTAATTAGTAATTTTTTATTTATTCCTAAAAGTATAATTTCTTCTAATAAAATTTAGACATACAAATATCACTCGGCATATTTTAATTATTACGAAGGAGAAGCCGCGGGTTTTGTTAGTATTTTGATAAATTAAGAAACATCTGTCTTTTTCTGAAGTGTAGAGTTGACTCCCTCAAATCCTACGTTTGAATTAGTGGTTGTGCGGATTTTAGAATTTTGTGGATTTCTAGTCACTGCTTTGTTTACATTTTTTAACAGTAATTTGAATGTAATAATTAAGTCGAAATTATAATGAATTCTTACAATATAGTAAAATATTAAAATAACAAAGTAAAGTAATGAAAATTTAAAATATTAAAAGTAAAGATCAAGTAAGTAATCAATAATGCATAATTAAATAAGCATAATAATGGGTGAGATACATTTTTATTCAATTAATCAGTGAAACACGCCTCATAAAACTACATTAATAATTTACATTCAAATCGAAAACAATGAAGTTTTATTTCATCTTTAACAAGACTCAATAACCACAAAAGCTTGATTAATATATATATGGGGCATTTTCACAATCTTTTGACTTTCATGTCCCTGAATAATAATTTTTTATTTAATATACTTTTTTGTGTTTTTTTTATTTCATATACTTAAGAGCATTCCATTGCATGATTGCACAACAATATTAACGAGATAAATAAGTTTTGGACGATGGTGGGGGTCCAAACACCTGGAAAACTCTTATACCGTCCCGTGTCCCTGATGCTGATTTTTAAGTTTGGAGCTGTCTGGATAAAATTGTTTCAATAAAAATAATCCGATGTAATTTTTTTCTGAAACTGGAACTATTGTTTTATATAAATAAATAGCTAAAAATTAGCCTGCACACATTTTTACGGTTGTTATTATTTTTTAAACTCTGTCCCTAGGTTTTAGATTTTTTACCATCCCTCTTCTAAAATTACACAGAAATTCACTTCAGATGCAGCCACAGAATTTTTTTCAAGATTTTTCTCATGCAGAAGTATGCTAGAGAAATAATGTCTAAAATTCTTTGGCAGGAAATTTACTATAGAATTTAAATCAGCATTTAAATATCAATTTCAAGCATCGTGGCTTTATGGGTAGTCTCGCCGTCCCCAAGGTTTATTCCTGCACTTTTCGAGGTAAATTTTAAAAAAAAAATTAATTTAATCCAATGTTAACAACTGTTTCTAAAAATCAATGAACACTGTGGCTATCACTTAGTCTTAACATGATTTTCCTAAAAATAGGTGGTCATTTTCCTTACCGTTCCATCCTTACCGTCCCTTTTTTCCAATACCATCCCCTTTTTTTTACCTTACCGTCCCTTCTTTAACACCCCTTTAAGACAATGTTATACAAAAATTCTGTATTAAAAGTACTACATTGTTATTATTTCTTATTTGAATGTTCGGTGGGTACTATGCAAATTCATTATAAGTAAAAATTTAGAAGAAAATAAAAAGTTATAGGGGTAAAATGGTAAAGAAAATTAAACTCGCAAGTTTAACTTAAACTTCAGTTAAATAAAAAAAATTCCACTGCTGACCCTTTTTTCTTTATTTTGAATCATTAAGGCATTCGTCTATCAGATTAAAATGTTATTTTAGCAAGTTTAATTTTGTCAGATATTTTTTCCCCCAAAAGTCAAAAGATTGTGAGAATGCCCCATTTGTAATTGGTAAAAAGGTCGTGATTTCCATTGATATCAGAATTTTTTGAAGATATTGAATTTTTTCGAAAATAAATTTATACCTCCTTCATGAGAAAGCACGAATTCAGTCGTATTAACCAGAATTACATATTAAAATGTGTACTAAATTATACAAAAATAAAAAATATCTTGATTTTTTTCCCCTATATTTTAACTGAAAATTTCACTGTTTACGTCTGCAATAATATGCGGATTTTAGGCGTTTGTAGATTTTATGTTTGCCGATATGTGGGAGTCTATTGTATTTCAAATTGGACAAGCAACTGAATACTTAGTTAAGATATCCCTTCTTGTTTCGTGATTTCTGTTTGTTCCCGAAAACACAGATCCTTCTAAACCTCTCTAGAAAGAAAGGCCCTTCCATTCATCGTTTCAACTCCTTTTCCTATTGTTCTGTCTGTCCTGATGAGCCAATTTGGCGCGCTTCCAGCACTCCCCGTAATGCCCGCAATTAGTTACGCGAAAAGCTGCAAACGGCCACTGATGGTTTTCTCTTATCTCGCAGAAGGAAATTAGACGACATCTCCACAATTACTTTTAATAATATTCCGGCAAGAAGCGAGAAGGAAAATCTTGGAACAACCCCTTGGACTTTTCTACACTGGCGTCCAAAAATTAAGGGACAGTGACCGGATGCTTTCGATTGTACACGGTTCGTCGAATACCTACCAACATTCTTGACAAATTGTACTTGAACATCGAGGATGTGAAGAATGTGTTTAATTTCATATTTTTTAGTGAAGATTGAATCGCGGGGATAATAAGGGGAACCAACAATAAATTTAATAACAAAATAATGTTTGCGATCACCCATGGAACAGAAAATTCACAAAATAGTCTGTCACTGTAGGAAATGACTATGTGGGTCCCGTTTAACGTTTGTGTACGTTTGTGTAAGCAATCACGCATATTCGGGAAGGTCTTAATGTTTCTGAGAAAAATTCAAATGTTTTTTGTTTATAGCAAAGGGTGTTTACCACCAAATTTAACACCACTTTCCGAAATCTTGAAAACTGACAATAAAACAGGAATATATTAAATATTGGATGAGATATAGGCATTTGTATGAAATAATTTTTAACTGCGCATACATGAAAGATTCCAAAATTTTTATTTCCTAATTTGGTAGCCAGCTATTATGAGGTAATTTATATAAAATGACGAGTCAAATATTGTGAAAACTCAGGGAGCTGATTGACAAATTGTTAAAAATCCCTTATAATAAAACTACTTTTAGAAAGCAACTCAGAATATCGCCCCTATCTTTCTTAATTTTGGCGATATTTGGCCGAACTTTTTATATAAATTCTTCTAAATATAGCTGACTACCAAATTATGAAATAAAAATTTTGAAATCTTCCACGGATGCGCAGTTAAAAATTATTTCATACAAATGGCCATATCTTATCCAGTATTCAATATATTCATGTTTTAATTGCAGTATGCAGTTTCTGTAGTTAGTATTCAAGATATCGGAAAGTGGTGTTAAATGTGGTGGAAAACTCTGTATGCTATAAACAAAAAACTTTTGAATTTTTCACAGAAACGTTAACACTTTCACGAATATGAGTGCTATTCTCACACAAATGCGCACAAACGTTAAACAGGACCCACATAGGCATTTGCTACAGTTACTGACCATTTTGAACATTTTCTGTTACATAGGTGATCACAAACATTGTTTTATTATCAAATTTATTGTTGGCCCCTTAATTGTCCCCGTGAGTAAATCTTCGCTCAAAAAGATTAAATCAAACTGCTGCATTTCTGCTGAATAGATTTTGATGGAACTGACATTGTTAGATAATTTTTCAGAAAAGATTTTAGTACATAACATATCGTTCTACGTTGCTTAGTTAAATAATTATGGGGGGGAATTCTAAATCAGATGAACCCGATTACGAATGATTGGCTTTTTTAAACGTTCTTCTAAATGGATTTTGATGGCTTAAACTGTTAATTAGATTATTTTTAGGAAGGTTTTGCTAAATTTGCCATTTTTAAATGTTCTTCTGAATGGATTTTGATGGCTTAAACTGTTAATTAGATTATTTTTAGGGAAGGTTTTGCTAAATTTGCCATTTTTAAATATTCTGCTAAATGGATTTCGATAGAACTTGCTCGGTTAGTTAATTTTTCAGGGAATGTTTAGTATAAAACAAATATCATTTTCTTGGTGTTGTTTGGTCGTCAGGTCGTCATATCTTTCTAGGCTGCTTAGTCATAGAATTATGGCTGAGAGTTCTAGAATCAATTGAAAACAATTGTGAAAGATTAGACTTTTTAATAGGTTTTATTGGATGGATATTGATGATATTTGCATTGATAATTTTTCAGGGAGGTTTATAGTATATTACATATTGTTCTATCGTTCTTTACCAAATCCTACAGTTAAGAATCAACTAAAGAAGTTGATCCTTAAGGGGGTCCGGGACACATTTTAAAATAATTTTTATTTATTGAGTTAAAATTCTGATTTTTTTTTTTTTTTTTTTTTTTTTTTTTTTTTTTTTTTTGTGACGGTTAACCTTATTATTTATAAACAAAATCACATTATAAAACTTCTCAGAATTTAAGAAATTTTAAATTTAAAATTTATTCAAAAAGTGGGGTCATTTAAAATCATTATAACTCGAAATATTATTTATAGAATTTCAATTTGTTTTCATTTAAATAAACAGAAATATATAAGTTTTAATTTTGATTCAGCATTTTTTAAAATATTAATTTATAAAAAAAAATTTAAAATATTTAACCAAAACATTTCAAAAAAAGTGGTGCAACTTTTTTTTTTTTAAATCATATTTTTAAAAGTAAATATTTTTTTCAAATATGCTGAATCAAAGTTAAAGTAAAATAATTGAAAAAGATATGTGCCAAGTTTGAACCCTGTATCTTTAACGGTTCTCGAGTTATAAGAATTTAAATACTAGAAATGGTGAAAAGAAAATCATGAAGAAAAACGCATTTTTGCAAGAAGTCGTTCTCATGACAGCCATTGCTTGAAAGCAAGATTTTGAAAACAAACCAAAACGAAAAAATTAATATTTTTTGTTCTAATTCAGATAGAAACATGATTTAAATGTCATTTTAAGCAGGAAAAAACATTGAATTTTTTTATGAAATAAAATATTTTTGCAAAATTTGAAGATTTTTGTGCCCCGGACCGCATTAACAGCCCAAATTTTATCTAACTTAATAGACGATATAATAGCATGATGACGTCCATATCGTTTGCATCAATTCGGATGGACATTCCAGGTAAATGTGTCCATATTGCTTTCAAACACAGGGTCAAATTCACTGGTATATTTCGTTTGGTTCAAGGTTTGTATAGATAAACCGACCAGTGTAGCCGGCGAAGGCTGCTAGTCAGTGTATAACCCAGTGATTTGTAGTTCTGACCCATTGCACTCCGCTTAAATGTTCATTATTATGAAAAATGTTTTTAATCTTTGACTGACTCCGATTCAAGTTTTATGGTACCATCGTCATATAGAAATTCAAGGACAGTTCGACAAAAATGCCAGTAGATATTCGACAAACCATGTAAAATCGAAAGCATCCTGTCACTATCCCTTAATTCTTGGACGCCAGTGTATAAACACTCGGCACTCAGTGGTCAGAGTGACAGAGTACTAATGACGACTCTAACACCGGAAACGTTATTTAAAACAATGTCCGAATCGAAACACGTTTTTCAGACCGAGACCGAACATTTTGGTCTTTTCTTTATTGAATTAAATGAAATTCTCTCTAACGAAAATTTTAAGTTATTAATAGAGGAAGTTCGCGAAATTAAATGTTTGGAATTTAATTTTTGAGTATGTAACATGTAGATTGTTTCCTACCGATTTGCCTTTTCAGAAAATTTTACTCCTGATGATTGTTTTGAAGATTAAACCGAAACGTAGAGTTTTATTTTATTCATGTGTTTTTATTTTTACATCATCTTTAAATTTATGAATAAAGTACACGTTGGATAGCAACATCCATTTTGTTTAGTTTTCGATATTACAACTTAAAGTCCTTAATTATTAGTACATTGCAATTTAAACGAGAATATATTGAATATTTGATGAGATAGCAGCATTTGTATGAAGTAATTTTTAACTGTGCATGCGTAGAAGATTCCAAAATTTTTATTTTATAATTTGGTGGTTAGCTATTTAGAGAAACACATAAAAATTTCAGTTAAATATCGTGAAAATTCAGAAAGATTCTGGCGATACAGTGAGTTGCTTTCTGTAAGTAGCTGGCATAGCCGCGACTAGTCACTATTTTTATAATTTATTGGCACCATTATTTTAAAAAAATTAATTTTGTAATATATGTCTCCCGCCCATGTTATAAGACAATCATCTATAGACTGGGCGTAAAGTTGATGTCAACTCGAAGACCAGTTGCATTTTTACATGCGAATCAAGTTTTAAGGGGGTCCAGTGCACAAAAATCTTAAAATTTTCTTAAAATCTTTTATTACATTAAAAATTTCTCTGTTTTTTCTGCTTAAAATGAAGTTTAAATCATGTTTCTATCTTAATTGGGACAGGAAATATTCATTTTTTCGTTTTGCTTTGTTTTCAAAATCTAGCTTTCAAGCAATGGTTGACATTAAAACGAATTTTTGCGAAAATGCGTTTTTCTTCATGACGGTCTTTTTCACCATTTCTCCTGTTTAAATTGTTATAAGTCAAGAACCGTTAAAGATAAATGCTTAAAACCTGGAACATGTCTTTTTCAATTGTTTTACTTTAATTTTGATTTACCAAATTTGAAAAAATATTTATTTTTGAAAATATGATTTTTTTTAAGTTACGCCATTTTTTTTTTCGAATTTTTACTTTAAATATTTTTAATTTTTATTTAAATTAATATTCTTTGGTACTTCTTAGTTATGCCGTCTACCAAATTACTGTCGCCAAATTGTAAGACTAAATGCCAATAATGGTTTGCCATTAATTAATTAATTGTAAGATTAAATGCCAATAATGGCCGATAAAACTATTAATTAGACGTTTTATTTGTATTTTTATTAAAGTTTTACTAATTTATTTGTTCTTTCGTTATTTAAAATAAAAGTTATGTCAATGTATATAATTTGGCGAGTGGTTTGGCGATTTATATAATTTGGCGAAATTGGTTGACGGGATAACTAAGAAGTACCTATTTTTTTAAATGCTGAATCTAAATTAAAACTCATATATTTCTGTTTATTTAAATGTAAAAAAAAAATGAAATTCTACAAATAATATTTCGAGTTATAACGATTTTAAACTAACCCACTTTTTAAATAAAATTTAAATTAAAAAATTTTTTGAAAAAGTATGAGAAATTTTATCGTGTGATTTTATTTACAAATGATATGGTTAACCATCACAAAAAATTTCGAAATTTTAGCTCAATAAATAAAAAATTTCGAAAATGTGTCCCGGACCCCATTAAATAATCTTGGAAATTCAGCTGTCAACTCGATGAGATGATGGTTTGGTGCAGACACCTCAAGTATCAAGGAACTGTGAAATATTTAACAATTTCATTTCTTCAAAAAAGCAAGGAAAGGGATTTATCTACTGGCGAGATATTTTGGGCACTGACTTAAAAACACTGTATGGAAAATATTTCGTTTAAAATTCTACAACAAATCTTTAATTGAGCGGCAAGAATTCAGACAAGTACTGTACCTTTATTCTACCAGAAATAATTTCTGTATTTGTTTATATTTTTAGTAATGCCTTCAACAGATCGTTTATAAAATGTCAGATATTCAGAAAGCGAGAAAAAAATCTATTTTTTGCGGTCCAAGAACTTGCAAGTACAAATACGTTCAGATAAGAAAGAAGTAAACATTCGTTCCGACTTGCAATTATGATTAATTAATAAGATTTGTTCAATTCCTACTATTAGTTCACACTCTCCCTATATTTATTTATTTATATATCTTGTTCAAATTTTCAATCGATAATAAAATACTTATTATTCATCCTATCAAGTTGAAATAATTTTTTTTAAACTTGTACTGGATGGCAATTGATGTTAATACAGTTTTTTCAAATATTAATTAATTCATTAAATTTTAATTAATTAGTTTTACAGGGGAGACAAAATGGCAGCCATTAGTTATGGAACAGCATTTAATGCATCTATAAGGAGATCATTATCTCATTCATTTCTATATATTAAATCTATATCTATAATCTATATCTAAATCTATAGATCATTTCTATATATTAAATCTATAAGGAGAGTTACCATAGGGGGGACTCTGTTCTGTCGCCCAATACCGCCAAGTTTGTCGCCAACTTGGCGATATATTGCTAAATTTGGCGACCCAAATGAGTCGCCAAAAGTGACGCCAACTTGAAATATCTCTCATATTTCGCCAAATTCCCATAGAGCTACCCATTGTAAACCTACTGGCTTATTGAAAATCAACAAATTGAGATATTTTAATAAAACAAAAACTAGTATTATCTTAAGGGATTATATTAAAAAATAATTTGATGACCTAAGTAGAAATTGACTTTAAAAACAAAATTTTTATATTTCTTGTTTTAGAATATCTTTCTAAGTAAAACATACGATAGGGCGATGGAGGAGGTGGTCTCGAAATTCTATGTCTGATTTATTCGTTAGACAAACCCTCTTCGATCTTCTGAGCTACTGTGAGACACAGGTTTGAAACTTAGGGGAAAAAAAACATTAGAGTCAGAAAAATTTAGAAGAATTGTTTTTTAAGAAAAAGGAAACTCTTTATGCATGATGCATGATGCATATTTCACAAAATAATATTCAAGTTTACGAATCTGCTACAGATGGATTCAAATATTCCTAACAATATTAACGTGCTGCACTCCACTGACATCTATAGAGTGACAGTGGATTTCTGGTCAAACTTCTTAGTATGTCACCGTATTCTCAAAATGTCTACTCCGTAAAGCACTGTTAAATTGTATGTGAAAGATTTTTTGTTATGAAAAATTGGTGCGAGATCGAATTAAAAAATAGTCGCCAGTGGGAGCCCTCCCAGCTACTTTTAGAAAGTTACTCATTATATCGCCAGAATCTTTCTGAATTTTCGGGATATTTGACTGAAGTTTTTTATAAGTTGCTCTTAACAGCTGACTACCGAATTATGATGTAAAAAACTTGGAATCTCCCTCGCATATGCGCAGTTAAGAATTATTGCATACAAATGCCCATATCTCATTAAATATTCAATATATTGTTTTAATTGTAGTATATACTGTTTATACTGTTACTTTTCAAGTTTTCGGAAAGTGGTTTTAAATTTGGTTGAAAACTCGGTATGCTGTCAACAAAAAATAATTGAGAATTTCACAGAAACATTAACATATTCACAAATATGAGTGCTATGCTTACACAAATGCAGACAAACATATTTTGTTACATGGGTGATCGCAAATATTATTACCCGACTGCCAAGAAGGGTTATGTCTTTCACGCGTATCTGGGTATGTGGATTTCTTTATACCTTCGAAGCATCCCAACGGCTGGATAGATTTTAATGAATTCTCTCTATTATATATTTTTATATCTTTAATGAATTTCTGTTATATCTTTAATGAATTTCTCTATCGATTCGTCTTAACCGCCCGATGGTTATAGGCTAGGTTTTGTTTTTATAAATTCAAAATGGCGGCCGTAAACACAAAATGGCGGTAGAGACGAAAAAAAAATTTACGCACCCTACTGAGTGGCCTATCATTGGATAGGTCTTTCAAAATGAAGACGATGTGTTATTGACTATTTCACAGTCAGAAGCTCCGATTAAATAGGACACAACCTGGAAGTTGTGTAGGTAGGATCTCTAGCTGTACTGCAACTCTAACCATCATAGACATCGATAGGCCTCATCGAAACAGTGTTTATAGATAGGAACTAACAATGAAACACAACTTAAAGTCATCAATACAAGTAAATAAAAAAAATAGGTAAGTAATATAAAAAATAGTTTCACATTGATGAGAAATAATTAATTAGTTCGCTTTTTACGCAGTCGGTTTTTTTTATATTTTAAATTTAACTTTTACTTGTTTTATTAATAAATATATTGTTGGGCCCTAACTTGTTCTCGCGACTAAATCTTCGAATTCCGATCTGTGAGCAATGACTGTTTGAAATACATTTTAATGTTGTTACACTACTTCAAACATTACAAAATGGATATGGATTTCTGATATTTACTACGATATGTTTCTTAAAGAAATTGGTGAGGGTAGCATTTATTATTCATTTGAAGGGGCACACAAACATGATTGCACGAGTAGGCTGCAATTGTTTGAAGATAGCTTTATGAAACTGATATGTTATCTTCTACATAAAAAATTGGGCATGTAACATTTTATTTTTTTTTTATAGGGTAATCAAAAGAATTCGGGTGTATTATTGTCTATCTATGGGCTTTAATGGTTAGAAATGCGTTTTCAAATTTAACCCTTAAATGCCTGATTTATCAAAAATCATTTAAAAAACGTTTTTCGGCTTTCGTTTTTTAAATAAATCATGGGAAAAATACTTTTAAAAACCATATTTTGTTTTAAGTATGGTTTACGGCTAAAAAACTGTTTGTTACTAATTGGCAATACTGGTCTTTAATTGAAAAAATAATTTTCCTTGATAACATTCCATAATATTAAATACACAAGAATTTTAAGAACTGTGATAAGAAATAAATTTTACTTGCTCACTGCAGAACAAATATGGTATTTCGCAAGCTTCCAAACAAAACAAAAAGAACATGTATCAACGATTGCAAAAAAAAAAATCTATCTTTATTCTTAAACAGCACAAGTTGCCGTCTAAATGTTTAAATTGATTTAATAATATTTTCAGAATGTATTTTATTGGCAACACTAGGCATTATAGCTTCAATATTATTCAAATAGTATTTTAGAAGTCTAAATTGGATATGTTGCCGAAAGGCAACCCACGGCATTTAAGGATTAACTAAATTTTAGCGCATTATGCGATGCGTATAAGTTCTATAGATCATATACAGGGCTGCACAAAAAAAATTCCTATTAATAACTTCGATCGACGTGAATTTCTGAAAAGTGCTTTTTCAACTGTGTTGAGCATCTTTCAGCTAAACTAATTTTTACTGTATTATGTAGGGCAAGTATAATATACAGAGTGTCTACAAAGTCTTTATAATTTCAAGCTTTTATTTTAAATACAAATAGACAGATACATAAATGGAAAGTAGTAGAATAGGAATCTATATTGAAGGGGTTTTTTTGGACCAATTAATAAACCTTTATAAGTGCACCATAGAGCAGTTCACATCACATGAATTTTACCGTAGAACAATGAAAAGGCTGTATAACACACAAATAGAAAAAAGCATTGCTAAAGGTAGCGATAGTTGTCCTACAGCAGCAGCAAAAACCTGTTCGTAAAATCACCTTGCACATCTCTATTGGTAAAGCACGTCAACACGATAATCCTCGACGTTTTCCTTCGTTCACTCCTTCCTTTATCCAAAGCTGAACTGGTCTTCTTGAATTTCTTGTGCCATCGACGAATTGGTGGACGTAATTAATTAGCCATCTTTAAGCAGACTTCATTAAAAGTTTTAAAAAAATAATATCTCAGAAACTAATTAAAATTTTTAAATTCTGAGAGCTTATGTGACATCCTCGGATCCATGCGGATAACTAGTGTTCATTTCATCGCACTGCGTTCTATATTCTAGGAGAAGGAATTGTTAAATACAAACAGAAAGGCAAATTTTAATATAATCGATATTAGCAGTAACATAGAAGAAAGTTTTATTATGGCCACAGCCCACTCGTTTTATTGCTTAAAAAATTACATATTATTCAATATACTCGTAATTTAGTTTGATTGAATTTTGGTTGTTAACTAGAAAGTTTGGGCATCGTGCCAATCTCGACTTGCAGTTCATGATTGTATCTTGAATTAAAAAGTAAAATAATGGATATCTTTCCAATAATCTTTATTTCCTTAACGTTTATCGAGGAGTAAAAAACTCAAAGAGGTAAAAAGATTGGACCGAATTCTAAGTTTTTTCCCGATTATTTTTCCTTTCACGATTTGATGGATGTTTATTTTCGGAGAAGGTTTGCGTTCAGAAAAAAGCGAAAGGGGTTTTCAATTCATCATTCTTTTTCTTTCTTGTTTTCTTTTGTGTATGTATGTTTGCCAAGGTTTTTTTTTTTTTTTGGCTTTTTATTATAACCAGGGAAAGTTTTTTTAAAGAAATAATTTCTCTTAGCTTTAATTTTTTTAAAGACTTATTAAGATAAACATTTATTAATATAAAACCTGAAAGGAATTTCAAACTTTTTTGTGGCGATAATTTATTAAGAGCATGTATTCAAAATGGAAAAAAAAGCATTCGTTTGTCTTCGGGACTTTTTAAAAACAGTCATTATGAAAAAAATTAGTAATACCAAAAGTAAACTAGTCGGATGTGCCAATCCCAAAACTTTCTTCTATCTCATAGATGTTAATACTTCAAATTTCACTATCAGGGTGCCAAAATTAAATGACAATCTATGCCCATCATGAGGATTCTAAAGGTATAGGCTCAATGAATTATATAGGGTATATAAGTATAACCTTTTTGAAACCAAACATTGAATTTCAACACACACCTTATTAGATGTCTGCAACTAAAATTCTCACCCCAAAGAGCATAAAAGCGACACCTGTTGGGCAGTATACATCCAATCCTAATAAGGATCTATTTACTGGGTGTCCCAAAAATGACTGATGGATTTTAAAATCCAATAACTTACAAACGGTGGCAGATGTTAAAAAGATTTTTGCAGGAGGTTTATGTAAGATGTCAGGAGTTTTTATGCTGCAATTCCCAGTTTTAGTTACAAATACCAGCGATAGATGGCGCTGTAAGTAATAGACGCTAAATCCAGGATCGATTTTTCGACCTCTCTCTTCTCCCATGAGAATAAAGGAGATTAAAATGTTTTGAATGGATGCCGAAGTACCAAAAATCGGGTATGGAATGAGCACCTAGTTCTCGCAGCGCCATCTATTGTTTGAAATTCGAACTAAAATCAAGAATCACAGTAAAAAAAAACTCCTGACATCCTACATAATCCTCCTGCAAGATTTTTTTAATATCTGTCACTGTTTGCAAGTTATTGAATTTTTAAATCGATCAGTCATTTTTGGGACACCCGGTATATACTTATTCTTTTTACAGTGACATGCAGTTCTACATGTACGTTACATGCAGTTCTACATGTACGTTACATGCAGTGACATAACAGTAACGTCACAATTTTTTTTTTTTTTTTTTTGATTGCCAGAAAATATAATTTTACGTAAATAACATGTTTTGAATATTTTTTGTAATTTTTTTAATTTTTCTAAGAAGTTCACATCTCAGTCACAATGTGACATCATTGAGTGGTGGCATTTTGGTCACAGATGTGACGTGACCACAGTGACTCACAGTGACGTCACAACGACGTCACCGTGACCATGCATGCTATGAGGGTAGTAATTAAAAAAATAAATTATGAATTAAATCAATTGGAATTGGGTGGGCGGAGAGATCAAACTATTGGGTGGGCTCGCGCCCCCACGGATCCATACAAGTTGGCGTTACTGCGTGTGTCCGTACTTCCTCTTTGTATCAAAAAGAGTGTACGAAAGTTGTATGTAAAGTGAAGTGTACGAAGTTATGCATAGAATTCAACCAAATTTAATATATATGTTTTTGACTATGGACTTCAGATCCCAATTAAATTTGCGAATATTCCACCGGAAGGGGGCGCTGTTATGACGCGTTTTGTGCCATTTTCATTATTGTATCATCGGAAAGTGTATGCATAAAACTGAATCAAACTTCCTATATATGTTTTTGACTACGGACTTCAGGTCCCAGTTGAAAATGGGAATTTTTCGCCGGAAGCAGCCGCTGCGACAGAGATTAATCTCGATTTTATGTAGTTCTGTTTCACATCGGCTGTTCATGTAGCGACAAACCATTCGCATCCAGCTTACCCGGCGATTCTCAAGCAGCTGACGCGCAACAGAATAACGAAAAATATTTATTTTATTAAATATTATGTTTGAGATGAACTAGTTTTTACTCAGATTAGTAAAATGAAGCAGAAATTTAAGATAAAAATCAAAGTTAGTGTAGTACAGTAAAACCTGTAAAGTTGACCACCTGTCTATATTGACCTCTGTTGTCAAGATCCAAATTTATCCTATACAAAACTATGACAAACCCTTTGTAACTTGGCCATCTGTCTATCTTGTATCTTGACCACTGAAATTATACAAATTTGACTAGAACTATTATAAAATGCCCATCAAAACGCTTTATAACTTGACCATCCAAAAAGCTAACAAATCATGAATGATAAAAAAAAAAGTAACTCTCCACGAAATTTAATGGTTTTTTTTTGTTTTTTTTTTTCTTATTAACTAGAATTTCTAAAAGGGTGAAATAGTTCTTAGCCTGGGAAATGCTTTTAGCAGTGATAGGTGTAGGTAAATAATTCAAGGCTTATCTATTCTTACATTATTGCTCTTGTGGATTTGGCTTTTCAACCCTCCCCCTCCATTCTTTGATTCTAGATTTCTTTCTTCTATTTCCCATTCTCTTATCATTCCTTCCCTTCTTTCAATAACCCCAGGTGCTACTTGGTAAGCAGAAATATTTTTTTTATGTTGTTTTATAAATTATGTGTAATAACTAGTATAGTTTGAAGAATCTCTAATTGGCTGTATATTAATTGACTGTTTTTTTTTAAATAAATGGTAGTATGCTAATTGATTTTTAAATTGATACAAAACTATTAATTAATTCTTGTAGTTAATTTTTTCTTTTATAAGGTGTTAGAAATATGCACGGTAATACAATATCATTTTAAAGCCTGTCAATAAATAAAATTTTTGTGGGAAAAAAATAACATGGTATGAATATTACATTAAAAAAAAGTAAATTTATCATCACCCTTTATAAGTTGACCACTGAAGTGCAGCACCGCAAGTGGTCAACTTACACAGGTTTTACTGTACTGAAATAGTAGTAGTGACGTATTAACATGTATGAGAAAGAAGAAAGTTTTGGGTTTGGCACATCTGACTCGTTGATTTGCAGCAGGGGGGCTGTGGAGGGTATCACTTTTTACACTCTTTTATTTAAGGGGTCTCAGGACTCTTAGAATTGGAAAAAATGGGAATAAAAGGCCATTTTCAACATTTAAAATCTTATGGGTGAAAGATATAAGTATGTTCTTTCATTTCAAATATTTAAAAAATTGCCAGATGCAGAATTATCATTTACAGGGGGCTCTAAACTGTAAGACATTTGACGAGCAGAAAATCGGCATAACAGCTTACGCGCAGGATTGCAAAATAAATTTTGCAACTAGAATGAAAAATTTTGTGCCTAATTAAACTTCAGATTGCAATAATGACACTGAACCTAAATAAATTTGTATTTAAAGCATTCTTAGGTTTTTAATACAAAGTTGTATTGAGCTAATGCAAAATTTTGAAAATTTCAACAGTATAATCGCCTAAAAAAATACTTTTTTGGACAATAAAAAGGAAATTTTAGGTTCAGTTTATATAGACTAACATGAAATATATGTTTTGAAAATTTCACGAAAAAATATTTAGAAGTTTTTGAGATTTCGTGCGCGTTATGCCCAAAAACATCGTTTGGAGAAAAATGACTTCAAAGTTTCGGAAATGCCGCTTCAATTATTGGGCGGATATAATTCTAAAAGCCATAAATTGCACTGTAAAAAAAAATCTGTAGTTCTACAGATGTAAAGTTACATGCTTACTAAACTTTCACCTGTAACTGTACGAAAAAAGCTGCAAATCTACAAAACTAGTTTTTGTAAAGCTACAAAAATCTGTAACTTTACAAATGAATCTGCTAAAATTTCAGTAATCTTACTAAACTTTTATTTGTAACCCTGGCTGCAGTTACATGAAAAGTTCTCGGAATCCCAGTTTCCAAAAAAATTCTTAGTAACCTTACAGATTTTTTGATTTTCGGCGCAAAAGTGTGTCTGTTACATGAAATTTTGTTGTTGCCGTTACATGAAAAGTTCTAGGAATCCAAGTTTCCTAGAAAAACTTTAGTAACTTCACAGATTTTTTTTTACAGTGTGAGGAAACAATTGTGTCAAAATGTTCAGAAAAGAAAGGAGTTTATCATTTAAAAAAATAAAATTTCGAAAATTTTAGAACTTTAAGAGTCTTGAAACCCCTTAACTCAACTTAACTCAACTTATCTTCCGTACAAGTAATCACCAAGAAGCTATCATAAGAGAATCTCTAGAAATAATATCTAATAAAGAAATAGTCTGTAAAGATATATTATCGCATGATATCCACGCAATCTGAAAAGAATTAACACATGATTGATAAACCTGTACTTTTTTGAAAATTTTTTGAATACCATTTTCCATTCCACCTTATATTCCATACCACCTTTGAAGTAAAATGGTCTGTTCGGGCAAAGCTTAGAAGACGCAAAGAGACAACAGCCATTAGTTTTTCACTGATGAAGGCCGAGTAAGTTTCGGTTGAAAACGTTTTGTTTTTTAAAAGGACTTTAATGGGTTTTTAAAGGATTTTATTATATTTGACGCACCTTTAAGCAATGTATTTACATTTATTTGTTTCTTATGAATTTTAACTATTAATCAAGGTGAATTTTGCACAGAAATTTTAACTTTTTATTAAAAAAAACTCTATTAATAAAAACCGAGGCAAAATCGTTATCGAACCATAAATTCATCAGATCGTGGTGAAACAACGCAACGTGAAAAATTAATGACAGCAGCCAGACCGCTATTATCACTTTTTTCATTATATTTCCTTTTTAATCGCTGGTCTATCTGGCGGAGATATCGAAACATCGATTAACGCAGACATTAATCATGAAAGCATAGATACCCATGGTGTACTTAATAGCAGAATTCTAAAGTTTTCCACCATCATAGAAGCTGGAGGAAGGTATTGATGAGGAAAGAAAAATCACGCATCGATCATGAAACGCTTCTCAACCCTACAACACCGTTATGAAACCCCAGTTTTTCATTACGAAGAGAAGAGACATCGAAAATAAAATTTATTGCAAAAAAAAAAATATGTTTGCTCTTAAGAGAGTAGAGTAGAGTGGAAATGGATATCTGTATGGCAATCGTAATCAATTCGAAGTAATATATATATATATATATATATATATACACGGGAAAAACTTCCGTTAAAATATGGAAATAGTACTAGCGTCTCGTTGTCAGTAGAATTTCCGGTTATAGTCCGGTTTTTTTTTTTTTTTTTTTTTACAGTGTAAATTTAATTGCAATAATGTTAATATGCTTCCTTGTATAATTTAGTAATCATAAGTGCGTGTGCTGTGGTATATAATATATGCATACGTATTTGTGTACAAATATTTGAATTTTGTCTTTTATGACTTGAAGATTGATAGAAAAGACCATTTCGCCGATGAATTGAAACGAAAAAGAGAATTTGCGCGTTTCATACAATATATATATATATATATATATATATATATATATATATATATACACTGCTCAAAACAATTAAAGGATATTTGAAGTTTTATATAAAATAAAGATATAAATGAAATTTTTTTTGTCGAAAATAGAAGAAGAGAATCACAAATGCAAATTTTTCTGGTTTTCAAACTGTGGAGTATGCAAATTTTGAGTTCGACGTCAAAAACGTCGCTTCAGCGGCAGCGAATGAAATTTGACTTTCAACTGGATAAAAGAGAATGAAGACAAGGATGATCGGCATTCAGTGATTGCTTTGTTTCGATGAGTACGATGTCTCAGCGAAATCATTTGACAGATTCAGAAGCTTTGAGAATTGTTGGTAGGTTAGAAGGGGGACAAACTCAAACCGAAGTAGCGCAAGCCATTGGAGTGTCACAAAGTGTCATTTCCAGGATCTGGAACCGTATTTTGGAGAGTGGATGTGCAGGCCGAAGACCAGGGCAAGGTCGTAGACGGGCAACAACGCCCAATGAAGATCGGTATTTAGCGTTAACAGCTCGGAGACACCGAACCATGAACGCTACTCTTCTCCAACAACACCTTCGCTCGGCTACAGGCACCACGATTTCAACTCAGACTGTCCGAAACCGGCTCCATGCTGTAGGTCTGTATGCTCGCCGACCGATAGTATGTGTTAGATTAACATCAAGGCATCGTCGCGACCGCAGGGAGTGGGCAACCGAGCATGTCAACTGAAGGAGAAATGAATGGAGCAATATTCTGTTTTCTGACGAGTCCCGTTTTTCTGTGCATCCGGATAATAGGCGTATTTTCATCTGGATGGACCGTGGCAGTAGGAATAATCCTGTGTTCGTGCACGAAAGTGTCAGATTTGTCGGTGGAGGAGTGTTGGTGTATGGTGGCATCTCCATTGACGGGCGCACTGACCTCTACATCATTCGAGATGGAGCTCTGACTGGTCGCCGATATAGGGATGAGATCCTCAGACCTATTGTAGTCCCTTACGCTGCAGCAATCGGAGATAACTTCATTTTAATGGACGATAACTGCAGGCCACATCGTGCAAACCTGGTGGAGGATTTCCTTTTCGAGGAAGGAATCGTTCGAATGGAATGGCCAGCGTGTTCTCCAGACATGAATCCAATCGAGCACGTTTGGGACACTCTAGGAAGACGAGTTTCTGGCCGCCAACAGCCCCCACAAACTCTCCAAGAACTGGAAAGAGCTCTTCTGGAAGAGTGGGGCAGAATACCCCAACTCGTCATTAATAGCCTCATTGAGCCCATGCCTCAAAGGTGTTCAACGTTGCTGGCCGCCCGTGGAAACCATACCCCCTACTGAAAATGATTTTCTTTGAAGAAAACACCTTTTCTTATTCTTTTTTTCTCATATGCACAAATTGTGTTTTTTTCCTTTAGTACACAAATGCTCAATAAAATGCATTTTTTTCTGCCAAACATGTGTAATTTATTCTCATATAACCTACTATGTCTGTCGACCATGTATCAATCAGCTAAACAGTTTACCAGATACAAAATCCACCTAAAACTGCAATATCCTTTAATTGTTTTGAGCAGTGTATATATATATATATATATATATATATATATAACCATTAATTAAACATTACTGACCGCCATCAATAATTGTGATAGTATGAATGAATTTACAACAATACAGTGTCCCCAAACACTCTGAATGGATACCAAAAACATAATAACATACATCACTAGATTGGAAAAAAAATATTAAATGAATCGTTGCAAGATAAGAATGAAAAAATTCATAGATCTTTGCTGCAATAGCGCATAATCTTTGTGTATTATCTATATGATTTCTACTCTGTAGTTATCGGATACCTCTATAAGGAAATTCAATTAGTTTTTTCATTCTTATCATCGCAACGATTCATTTAATGTTTTTTTTTCCTAATGATGTATGTTATTATGTTTTTGGTATCAGTAGTAGATAAATGAGAGTTCTACGGCCACAGGCGGAATCCGGAATGAGCAATTGAGAGCAATGCTCATTCAGGTCCGCCTTCCTTCTAATCGCGACAATCATTGTGTCATGTTGTTGTTCAGTTTAACACTTTGCTAGAAAGATGTACGCATATATCAAGAATTAAGGTGTCAAAGCGGTTTCGTTTAGAAACACTTGTTTATTTTTATCTCATTTTATTGTTTTCTCCGATATTTTGTTAGAAAGATGTGTGTATACAAGTTTGTTTTTGAATAAGTATATATATATATATATATATATATATCACTTTATTGAATACAATTGTTAACAGATATACACGTGTTAGTAAGTATAGGTATCAGTAGGCTATGTGCACATGTTAGTAAGTATAGGTATCAGCAGACTATGTACACGTGTATCTAAATACATGTAGATAAAATGTATATAAGTGTTTATAAATTTGTAGATATAAATGTTTCAATATCGCTAAACATATATGTCTAAATCTATCCAAATGAATATATATACGTATATATAGTATATAAGTATATGTTTCTAAATATAAGTATCTAAGTATTAATATGTTTATATGCATGTATAAGTTTACATATGCGTGTTTATATAAAAAATTATTGGTTTAAAAAATTACAAAATCTAATTAAAAAAAAAAAAGTTTTACAAAAAAAAATATATATATATATACATATATAAATTTAAAAAAATAGTTTTAGCAAAATTAAAGAAGTAAAAAAAAAAAAAAGTTTTAACAAATTTAAAAAGTTTAAAAAATATATAAATTAAAAAAAGTAGAAGAAAAAAAAGTTTTACAAAAGAAAATGTTTTAAGAAAATTAAAAAAAAAAGTTTCAACAAAATTTTATAAATAAAAGAAAAAAAAATTATAAAAAAAATTATAAAAAATATAAGTTATAAAAAAGTTTTAGCAAAAAAAAAAAAAAAAAAAAAAAAAAAAAATACAAGTTATAAAAAAGTTTTAGCAAAAAAAAAAAAAAAAAAAAAAAATGTTTTACAAAAATAAATACAACTTATAGAAAATGTTTAACAAAATTAAAAAAAAAGTAGAAAAAAGTTTTACAAAACAAAAGTTTAAAAAAGTATATTTAAAAAATTATTTGTAAATGAGCATAGATATTTATGCATATATTATATGTAAGTGTGTGGGTAGGGAATAAAATAAATACACATATTTAACATTATATTAGAAAGGTTTATGTATATGTTTTAAATAAGTACTCATATAAAAAAGAAACAATTTTTTATTAAAAACAAAACAATTTACAGGAAAAAGTATATTTACAAGAAAAGATTTATTTACATAACAATATTATCTTGATAAATTCTTCTTTATATTAGTGTAAATTAGTATTATTGCAATCTTGAATAATTTTACAGTGTCCATACGCAAAGCTGGTGATCCCATCTTTAAACAAATAACGTTTATCATCAAACGGTGACAAACATTTTTTGTTCTGACTTAATGTAAATAATTTATGAGCATCTTGCCCAATTCTCATTTGTACTTCAAAAGAAGTCGATTGGTTTTTGAGACAGTTCACATAGTCTTCATGCTTTAGACGGTTCTCGACGACGTGTTTAGACACACCCTTCGCTCGTTTCTTCTCTTCTATGGAAGATTTCAGAGAGTACATTTTTGATTTCAATCCGACAAACTCAAGGGCTAGATTGCCTTTTAGTTCATCTTTAAATTTGCCGATCACCTTCTTATTGATATCTGAGTATAGCGAATGATGCTTTGGATAGTCTGAGAAATCGAACAAGCTTGCATGATGTTCCATATCATCAAAAATATTTTTTGTTTTAATATGATAGCACAATGAGTCCGTATCGGTGAATAATAGCTTTGCATCATCTTTATATGTTTTCCTTATAAAATTATAGTGAAAGTCATACATAAGTAATTTAGAGAGTTCTAATATTGCAAACCCGACATAAATCGGTCGATTCATGAGTATGCTAGTTTTCATCCTTTCAACAGCAGTTAGATCTTCATCAAATGTTTTAAATGACTTAAATGTAGGCGAGGCCACTAATTTTTTAGCTCTTTTTTCATTATTACAAAGCACAATATTTCTCCTTTTTCGCAAATTCTCCATAGTTTTTCCAAAAACAGAGTTATTCATTAATTTAAAAAAGTCTTTTTCAAAGGTGGATTTGGCCTCTTTTCTTTTTTCAGTATTAAAATTAATATATTTCTGAAGCCAAGGTGTCTGTTTAAATTTAAGGACTTTATGAACAGCTTTAAGTTTTAATCCAAGTTGTAAATAAAATTTAAGATTACGATAATGAGTGATATAATTCTGCTTATCATTTAAATTTGGGATAAGTTTAGGTGTTCCTTTAAATGGTTGATTATTGAGAAGGGACTTGGCGTAAGGAGAAAGCATTTCTTCACTAACTGTGAATCTTTCAGGGGCAAGCGGGTAATCGTTATGAAATGGATGAAGTTCTTCAGGATATTCTAAGTCAACCTCGAAAATGTATCCAATATCAGAATCATCAAGTAGAGATAAAATCCACTCTTCCGTAATATGATTTGTTGTACACCATTCAAAACCACCAAAAGGTAAGAATTGCGACATAGCCCATCCATACAAATTATTTGCATCCCAGTACATAATGTAGCTGGGTGCATCATTTTTATTAAAATCAGGTGTATTAGGTATGTTCGCTCTGGCATATCTATGACTAATCATACTAATACCACCACGTATCCCATTCTCGATCAAAAGCAACATATCGATATCAGTAAGTAACTCTAGAGGTGTTTCGGACATTTTCAAACAAGCTTGCCAGGAGAGTGAAGGGGCGGTAAACAAATGTACACAATCAATATCATAGTATTGCTGACATAATTTCCTAAAATTTTGGAATACATCAGCAAGTAGCACAACATCTGTCTTGACGTATAGGTCGTGATATTCTCCTAGGGATTGGATATTAAAGGTTTTCCAAACATTCTGGACGTGTTTATAATCTTCCTCGTCTATAGGCTCATCAGTTAAGCTATTAAAAAATGCAGAAGGTGGAGGAAGTTCCTTCTCATTAAATTTTTCAAAGGAAGTGAAATGATCATAAGGGTAGACCCCTTTTCTCATCAACAGATCTAAATTAGTATTTTTTAAGAAATTTTCTTTTAGAATGGTAAATTGGTCAGATCGAAGGTTTTCAACGAGTTTTTCTAATGACGTTGGCAAAAATTGAAAGGAATCTATAAAGACCATCTGTATAGGACTTGTTGGCTTTCTTAACTTAAAGGTTATATAATTTTCCATAGTGGAGGCAATAACATCAATTTCATGATCTTTAAATTTCCCGATCTTACTCATTAAATGATGTCCATCATAGTTTTTCAGATTATGGAATATGACAGGGATTGTTTTACATTGCTTAAAATTGAGATTACATGCTACATGTGCTGCTCCTCGATACACTCCAGAGATGTGATCATGATCACGTGTGCGTTCTGAATCTAATGGCTGTTTACAAATATGACAAAATTCTGCTTCTTGAAAAGCTTTTTCTTGCAAAGGTGAAAGTTTCATAGGCTCTATGTTCAATAACTCCCGTCCTAAAATATCTTTTTCTTTCATCATTTGTTTTAAAAAATGATCTACACAGTCTTTACCACGATACACTTTCGCTTTCTCCATACATCTTCCATCGGGTCCAACAACGACATAAGCGTACCCACAAGGAAAATGATATGTTGTTTTTTCAGTATAAGATGGTTTAGAAGAGGGTGCGCCTGGTGCAATAGGTATAAGTAGACTCTCAAAATCTGCATAAATGGTATAGGGAATAGGATGTTGGAGATGAATACCAGAAAACTTGAGTATGTTATCGTTTTCACTAGGTAGCTTTATAGACTGTGCTATATGTTGGCGACAATATTCATCATGTTTATTCAAAAGATCTTGTCTTGAAAAGCGATGTAAACATCTATAGCAATAATAAAATACTCCATTATGTTTGGTGAGATCACCCAAAAGTCTTGAAAAACTTCTAATTAAACAATAATGTTGCTTTTCACCATCACCGATTAATAACAAATTGATAACATCTACATTCTGCTTTTCAGAAATATACAGAGGACAAACTTCATCCTCATCATATCCAAACACATTAATCCGTAAATCATTAAGCTTTTCAATAATAGGTATCTTGTGGAGTGAAACAGGATATTTCACCTCTCCTAGTTTAATCTCATTTTCATAAGGGATATAATGAGAAACTCGCTCAGGCTTTTTTGTAAAATCTAAGTTCAGTTTAAATGCCAAAAGGCACCAAACCAAACACTTATTGTCTTCATTTTTTATATTGAGCACTGCTTTTTTGTCATATAATTTCTTAGATAAGGCTATATAAGAACTTGCAGCAAGGGGATGATATTTAGCAATCTTGAGTTCTAAATGATGAATTTTTCTAAGTTTCCATCCAGACCCTCTTTGTATAAATTCTTCAAAGGATTTAGTTATTTTTGAAAATCCTTCTTCAATATGCTGCGAAATATTATCTTCAGTAAGTTCAGTAAAACACTGGCTTCGAAAATAAGGTTGAATCTCCTCTATCTCTTGATTGTCATTCATACGTTCAAGAGATATTTTAATCACCATATACCATTTAACAGCCCCTTTTTCATGAATTTCACTCATTAAACGCTCTTGTAGTTCAGCTCGTAAGTGGGTATGAAACACTGCTATATCACTTTCTTCACGCTCATCAGGGTAAAGCATGAGAGTTTTAAACACATTAAGTACATCAGATTGGTTTTGCTTTAGTTTTTTAGACTTTACATTAGAGAAACTTGTTTTCCGTTTCACACTTACAAGAGGTGTACGGGAGTGTTCAGTACGTATATGTTGTTTAAGCTCAAAATTTCGTCCGAACATTTTATTACATTCACGACAAGGGAATTTTGAACTTTCATGTGATCTAAGATGATGCTTCAAGTTATCCTTCCGTGTAAAAACATACTCACACTTATCACACTTAAACTTAGACTGATCATCAGTGTTATGAGTTTTTAAATGTCTTAACAAGTCTGATTTCCTTGTAAAAGATTTTTCACACATGTCACAGATATGAAACTTATCACCTAAATGAATCTTCAAATGCCGATTCAAATTAGAAGTAGATAAAAATCTCTTATTACACGTAGGGCATAAAGACATCTTCTTTACAGAAACAGAATCTTCAGGTGTTATGTTGATATTAATAGTATTTGAAGATAAACTACTTTTCGACGAGGATTCTTCAGAAAATCCATTATCTTCTAATGATCTAACATTGCTATGGGTCTTCAAATGTCTTTGTAAGTTAGATCTCCGTCCAAAAGTTTTCCGGCAAACTTCACAAGTGTACAGCTTCTCACCAGAATGTATCTTCATATGCTGATTCAAGTTGGATGTGCACGTAAAATCTTTACCACAAGTCAAACAGGTTAAAAATTTCTTCATAGATGTAGAACTTTCCAAAGGCATAATCTCATCAATAGGTATGATAACATCCATAGTAGAATAAAAAGAAATAAAAACACTTCAAAGAAATCAACAATTAAAAAACAAAAAAGCAATCTTTTCAAACAAACCGAATCAGAAAAAAGCAAGAGCAATTAAAGACACGTCTTATCACTACCAAAATTAATCATCAAATGATGGAAGTCTGATTTTCCGCCTCTTATTTATATCCTGAACCTCCCCCGCTCCACAGATCTCAATCTGGCGGCGAAATATTCTACTTAGCGAGAAAATAAAAGATCAAAATCGCCAAATCACGACGAAATAATTCATTTGGCGAGCAAACGAAAGAATAAAATCACCAAATTACAAAAATATTTTTCCCTATTAATAACACTCTAAGAGATCATTAAACCCGAAGACTTATAATTTATTCTTGATGTAATTAAATTTCCCTTTCAAATGCTTAAATACAATTAACATTATTATATACTTATATACAATTGATATTATTAAAAGGTCTTTACCAAAGTCTTATACTAGTGACTTTTATAGTTGATTTTAGAAATTAACGATTAAAAATGTTTTATCCAAACAGAAATAGTTATACTTTAAAACTGTTTCTCAATATATTTTTCAAAACTCTCATGCATAGAGTCATGATTTCCTTGCATATCAATAACAAATGTTTTATACATTGAATTATATATTTCCAATTCAAGTGAAAATTCCTAAAAACTGTATACATACAAGTATATTAAATAAAAAGATATGAAAATACAACTGATTAATAATATAAAATCCAACTAGCAATTCAAAAGTTTAAAAATACATATGGTTATTTTATTATGTTAGTAAATTTTGTGTGTTTTTTTATTCAAATAAATCAATATACAGTTTCACAAAAATATTACTGTTCGACATATAATTCCAATTTCGAATATATATATAAATACTCTAAACTGAATAACTTTAAATTCAGAAAAATATAATTACAACATTTTTTTAAGTTTAACGATAAACAATAATTTTAAATTATATACTTAAACTACTAAGACATGAAAATTAATTAAATGGAACTACGTAACTCAGATAATTTAATTTTTTTATGGAATTTTATAACAAAATAAATTTTACTTTAAAAATATTAACGAAACTTTCTAAAAATTTTATACGTATATACATGTAAGTATACTAAACAGAAAAAAAAAAATTAAATAACATAAAATTCAACTAAGAGATCATCTACATTTAAAAAAATACATATAATAATTTCAATACATTAACTGCATTTAAAAAAAAATACATATACTAATTTCAATACATCAATAAATTCTGTGTGTTATATTACGATCCTACATTAAATTTAATAATAAATAATAATTTTTAATTATATACACGGTCTACTAAACTATGAAAATTAATTAAAATGAGCTAACTGATTAAATTTTTTGATACGTTTTTAAATATAACTCGAATTCTACTTAAAAAATATTACAAAGAGATCTCATATTATTGAATTTCGAATTGTTAAAACCAATCACATTAATTTTTTTTTTCAAGCATAATTCATATTTAATTGCTCACGTAAGACAGAATACTATTTTCTCTTAAGACAGATATATATTCTTAATACCAGTGCAGACAACTGTCAAAGTGTTTAACCATATAGTCTAATTACATGACTGTTAAATTTATTTTATTTATTGTTGAAGTGTTAATTTTGGTATTAAACAGAAACAAATACCAAGTTGTTTACCCTGTTCTAAGTATACATAGAAGTTAATTTTACTAAATCGGACAACATATAATATACATTTTTTTTAAATTCCATATCTACTAATCGCACTAAAACGATCTACCTAATTATTATTAAATACTATTATTAAATTCCTTTTTCCACAGAATGAATAAAACGGCTTTCAAATTTATGAAACCTCTAAAAATATTGCATCACCCCTAAAAAATCCTAATTTAGATTAAATTAATGAATCAATAATCTCAAATAACATCAAAACTCATTTTGAAAAACAAAACGACATATTATTTACTTGTTGCAATCTCTAAAAGTATTACATCACCCTGAAAAATAAACCACAAATTGTTCTATCGCAACCTTTTTAAGGTATTGCATCATCCTTTAAAAATCATATTTAAGATTAAATTAGTGAATCCTAAACCTTAAATAAAATCAAAACTCAGTTTGAAAAGAAAGCAATCTATTATTTTCGGTAAATTCTTACAAATATTTCATAATCAAATCATTCTAACACTCATTTTCAAGCTTTTACGTCTATTATTCAAATTAAAAATTATACCTAATTAACATTTTTATTTTATATTCTAAATTAATTCCAATCAACATCCTTGAAATTCATTCAAAAATCAAAGTTATCCAAGTCCGATTACAATCGATACAAATTGTCTGCCTCAGAAATATTAAAACCACTATTTTCAAAAATCCGCTCGCTAGGGGGCAGCACTGAGCAAAAAAAGTTTTAAAAAATTAAATTTACACCAATTTTGTTATGCTAGTTGTAAATTTAATTTTTTAAAACTTTTTTTGCTCAGTGCTGCCCCCTAGCGAGCGGATTTTTGAAAATAGTGGTTTTAATATTTCTGAGGCAGACAATTTGTATCGATTGTAATCGGACTTGGATAACTTTGATTTTTGAATGAATTTCAAGGATGTTGATTGGAATTAATTTAGAATATAAAATAAAAATGTTAATTAGGTATAATTTTTAATTTGAATAATAGACGTAAAAGCTTGAAAATGAGTGTTAGAATGATTTGATTATGAAATATTTGTAAGAATTTACCGAAAATAATAGATTGCTTTCTTTTCAAACTGAGTTTTGATTTTATTTAAGGTTTAGGATTCACTAATTTAATCTTAAATATGATTTTTAAAGGATGATGCAATACCTTAAAAAGGTTGCGATAGAACAATTTGTGGTTTATTTTTCAGGGTGATGTAATACTTTTAGAGATTGCAACAAGTAAATAATATGTCGTTTTGTTTTTCAAAATGAGTTTTGATGTTATTTGAGATTATTGATTCATTAATTTAATCTAAATTAGGATTTTTTAGGGGTGATGCAATATTTTTAGAGGTTTCATAAATTTGAAAGCCGTTTTATTCATTCTGTGGAAAAAGGAATTTAATAATAGTATTTAATAATAATTAGGTAGATCGTTTTAGTGCGATTAGTAGATATAGAATTTAAAAAAAATGTATATTATATGTTGTCCGATTTAGTAAAATTAACTTCTATGTATACTTAGAACAGGGTAAACAACTTGGTATTTGTTTCTGTTTAATACCAAAATTAACACTTCAACAATAAATAAAATAAATTTAACAGTCATGTAATTAGACTATATGGTTAAACACTTTGACAGTTGTCTGCACTGGTATTAAGAATATATATCTGTCTTAAGAGAAAATAGTATTCTGTCTTACGTGAGCAATTAAATATGAATTATGCTTGAAAAAAAAAATTAATGTGATTGGTTTTAACAATTCGAAATTCAATAATATGAGATCTCTTTGTAATATTTTTTAAGTAGAATTCGAGTTATATTTAAAAACGTATCAAAAAATTTAATCAGTTAGCTCATTTTAATTAATTTTCATAGTTTAGTAGACCGTGTATATAATTAAAAATTATTATTTATTATTAAATTTAATGTAGGATCGTAATATAACACACAGAATTTATTGATGTATTGAAATTAGTATATGTATTTTTTTTTAAATGCAGTTAATGTATTGAAATTATTATATGTATTTTTTTAAATGTAGATGATCTCTTAGTTGAATTTTATGTTATTTAATTTTTTTTTTTCTGTTTAGTATACTTACATGTATATACGTATAAAATTTTTAGAAAGTTTCGTTAATATTTTTAAAGTAAAATTTATTTTGTTATAAAATTCCATAAAAAAATTAAATTATCTGAGTTACGTAGTTCCATTTAATTAATTTTCATGTCTTAGTAGTTTAAGTATATAATTTAAAATTATTGTTTATCGTTAAACTTAAAAAAATGTTGTAATTATATTTTTCTGAATTTAAAGTTATTCAGTTTAGAGTATTTATATATATATTCGAAATTGGAATTATATGTCGAACAGTAATATTTTTGTGAAACTGTATATTGATTTATTTGAATAAAAAAACACACAAAATTTACTAACATAATAAAATAACCATATGTATTTTTAAACTTTTGAATTGCTAGTTGGATTTTATATTATTAATCAGTTGTATTTTCATATCTTTTTATTTAATATACTTGTATGTATACAGTTTTTAGGAATTTTCACTTGAATTGGAAATATATAATTCAATGTATAAAACATTTGTTATTGATATGCAAGGAAATCATGACTCTATGCATGAGAGTTTTGAAAAATATATTGAGAAACAGTTTTAAAGTATAACTATTTCTGTTTGGATAAAACATTTTTAATCGTTAATTTCTAAAATCAACTATAAAAGTCACTAGTATAAGACTTTGGTAAAGACCTTTTAATAATATCAATTGTATATAAGTATATAATAATGTTAATTGTATTTAAGCATTTGAAAGGGAAATTTAATTACATCAAGAATAAATTATAAGTCTTCGGGTTTAATGATCTCTTAGAGTGTTATTAATAGGGAAAAATATTTTTGTAATTTGGTGATTTTATTCTTTCGTTTGCTCGCCAAATGAATTATTTCGTCGTGATTTGGCGATTTTGATCTTTTATTTTCTCGCTAAGTAGAATATTTCGCCGCCAGATTGAGATCTGTGGAGCGGGGGAGGTTCAGGATATAAATAAGAGGCGGAAAATCAGACTTCCATCATTTGATGATTAATTTTGGTAGTGATAAGACGTGTCTTTAATTGCTCTTGCTTTTTTCTGATTCGGTTTGTTTGAAAAGATTGCTTTTTTGTTTTTTAATTGTTGATTTCTTTGAAGTGTTTTTATTTCTTTTTATTCTACTATGGATGTTATCATACCTATTGATGAGATTATGCCTTTGGAAAGTTCTACATCTATGAAGAAATTTTTAACCTGTTTGACTTGTGGTAAAGATTTTACGTGCACATCCAACTTGAATCAGCATATGAAGATACATTCTGGTGAGAAGCTGTACACTTGTGAAGTTTGCCGGAAAACTTTTGGACGGAGATCTAACTTACAAAGACATTTGAAGACCCATAGCAATGTTAGATCATTAGAAGATAATGGATTTTCTGAAGAATCCTCGTCGAAAAGTAGTTTATCTTCAA
Source organism: Maratus speciosus (assembly GCA_963932465.1). Lineage (NCBI taxonomy): Eukaryota > Metazoa > Arthropoda > Arachnida > Araneae > Salticidae > Maratus > Maratus speciosus. The sequence continues at coordinate 670,230,521 of OZ010786.1, read as the reverse complement.
ATACTATTAATATCAACATAACACCTGAAGATTCTGTTTCTGTAAAGAAGATGTCTTTATGCCCTACGTGTAATAAGAGATTTTTATCTACTTCTAATTTGAATCGGCATTTGAAGATTCATTTAGGTGATAAGTTTCATATCTGTGACATGTGTGAAAAATCTTTTACAAGGAAATCAGACTTGTTAAGACATTTAAAAACTCATAACACTGATGATCAGTCTAAGTTTAAGTGTGATAAGTGTGAGTATGTTTTTACACGGAAGGATAACTTGAAGCATCATCTTAGATCACATGAAAGTTCAAAATTCCCTTGTCGTGAATGTAATAAAATGTTCGGACGAAATTTTGAGCTTAAACAACATATACGTACTGAACACTCCCGTACACCTCTTGTAAGTGTGAAACGGAAAACAAGTTTCTCTAATGTAAAGTCTAAAAAACTAAAGCAAAACCAATCTGATGTACTTAATGTGTTTAAAACTCTCATGCTTTACCCTGATGAGCGTGAAGAAAGTGATATAGCAGTGTTTCATACCCACTTACGAGCTGAACTACAAGAGCGTTTAATGAGTGAAATTCATGAAAAAGGGGCTGTTAAATGGTATATGGTGATTAAAATATCTCTTGAACGTATGAATGACAATCAAGAGATAGAGGAGATTCAACCTTATTTTCGAAGCCAGTGTTTTACTGAACTTACTGAAGATAATATTTCGCAGCATATTGAAGAAGGATTTTCAAAAATAACTAAATCCTTTGAAGAATTTATACAAAGAGGGTCTGGATGGAAACTTAGAAAAATTCATCATTTAGAACTCAAGATTGCTAAATATCATCCCCTTGCTGCAAGTTCTTATATAGCCTTATCTAAGAAATTATATGACAAAAAAGCAGTGCTCAATATAAAAAATGAAGACAATAAGTGTTTGGTTTGGTGCCTTTTGGCATTTAAACTGAACTTAGATTTTACAAAAAAGCCTGAGCGAGTTTCTCATTATATCCCTTATGAAAATGAGATTAAACTAGGAGAGGTGAAATATCCTGTTTCACTCCACAAGATACCTATTATTGAAAAGCTTAATGATTTACGGATTAATGTGTTTGGATATGATGAGGATGAAGTTTGTCCTCTGTATATTTCTGAAAAGCAGAATGTAGATGTTATCAATTTGTTATTAATCGGTGATGGTGAAAAGCAACATTATTGTTTAATTAGAAGTTTTTCAAGACTTTTGGGTGATCTCACCAAACATAATGGAGTATTTTATTATTGCTATAGATGTTTACATCGCTTTTCAAGACAAGATCTTTTGAATAAACATGATGAATATTGTCGCCAACATATAGCACAGTCTATAAAGCTACCTAGTGAAAACGATAACATACTCAAGTTTTCTGGTATTCATCTCCAACATCCTATTCCCTATACCATTTATGCAGATTTTGAGAGTCTACTTATACCTATTGCACCAGGCGCACCCTCTTCTAAACCATCTTATACTGAAAAAACAACATATCATTTTCCTTGTGGGTACGCTTATGTCGTTGTTGGACCCGATGGAAGATGTATGGAGAAAGCGAAAGTGTATCGTGGTAAAGACTGTGTAGATCATTTTTTAAAACAAATGATGAAAGAAAAAGATATTTTAGGACGGGAGTTATTGAACATAGAGCCTATGAAACTTTCACCTTTGCAAGAAAAAGCTTTTCAAGAAGCAGAATTTTGTCATATTTGTAAACAGCCATTAGATTCAGAACGCACACGTGATCATGATCACATCTCTGGAGTGTATCGAGGAGCAGCACATGTAGCATGTAATCTCAATTTTAAGCAATGTAAAACAATCCCTGTCATATTCCATAATCTGAAAAACTATGATGGACATCATTTAATGAGTAAGATCGGGAAATTTAAAGATCATGAAATTGATGTTATTGCCTCCACTATGGAAAATTATATAACCTTTAAGTTAAGAAAGCCAACAAGTCCTATACAGATGGTCTTTATAGATTCCTTTCAATTTTTGCCAACGTCATTAGAAAAACTCGTTGAAAACCTTCGATCTGACCAATTTACCATTCTAAAAGAAAATTTCTTAAAAAATACTAATTTAGATCTGTTGATGAGAAAAGGGGTCTACCCTTATGATCATTTCACTTCCTTTGAAAAATTTAATGAGAAGGAACTTCCTCCACCTTCTGCATTTTTTAATAGCTTAACTGATGAGCCTATAGACGAGGAAGATTATAAACACGTCCAGAATGTTTGGAAAACCTTTAATATCCAATCCCTAGGAGAATATCACGACCTATACGTCAAGACAGATGTTGTGCTACTTGCTGATGTATTCCAAAATTTTAGGAAATTATGTCAGCAATACTATGATATTGATTGTGTACATTTGTTTACCGCCCCTTCACTCTCCTGGCAAGCTTGTTTGAAAATGTCCGAAACACCTCTAGAGTTACTTACTGATATCGATATGTTGCTTTTGATCGAGAATGGGATACGTGGTGGTATTAGTATGATTAGTCATAGATATGCCAGAGCGAACATACCTAATACACCTGATTTTAATAAAAATGATGCACCCAGCTACATTATGTACTGGGATGCAAATAATTTGTATGGATGGGCTATGTCGCAATTCTTACCTTTTGGTGGTTTTGAATGGTGTACAACAAATCATATTACGGAAGAGTGGATTTTATCTCTACTTGATGATTCTGATATTGGATACATTTTCGAGGTTGACTTAGAATATCCTGAAGAACTTCATCCATTTCATAACGATTACCCGCTTGCCCCTGAAAGATTCACAGTTAGTGAAGAAATGCTTTCTCCTTACGCCAAGTCCCTTCTCAATAATCAACCATTTAAAGGAACACCTAAACTTATCCCAAATTTAAATGATAAGCAGAATTATATCACTCATTATCGTAATCTTAAATTTTATTTACAACTTGGATTAAAACTTAAAGCTGTTCATAAAGTCCTTAAATTTAAACAGACACCTTGGCTTCAGAAATATATTAATTTTAATACTGAAAAAAGAAAAGAGGCCAAATCCACCTTTGAAAAAGACTTTTTTAAATTAATGAATAACTCTGTTTTTGGAAAAACTATGGAGAATTTGCGAAAAAGGAGAAATATTGTGCTTTGTAATAATGAAAAAAGAGCTAAAAAATTAGTGGCCTCGCCTACATTTAAGTCATTTAAAACATTTGATGAAGATCTAACTGCTGTTGAAAGGATGAAAACTAGCATACTCATGAATCGACCGATTTATGTCGGGTTTGCAATATTAGAACTCTCTAAATTACTTATGTATGACTTTCACTATAATTTTATAAGGAAAACATATAAAGATGATGCAAAGCTATTATTCACCGATACGGACTCATTGTGCTATCATATTAAAACAAAAAATATTTTTGATGATATGGAACATCATGCAAGCTTGTTCGATTTCTCAGACTATCCAAAGCATCATTCGCTATACTCAGATATCAATAAGAAGGTGATCGGCAAATTTAAAGATGAACTAAAAGGCAATCTAGCCCTTGAGTTTGTCGGATTGAAATCAAAAATGTACTCTCTGAAATCTTCCATAGAAGAGAAGAAACGAGCGAAGGGTGTGTCTAAACACGTCGTCGAGAACCGTCTAAAGCATGAAGACTATGTGAACTGTCTCAAAAACCAATCGACTTCTTTTGAAGTACAAATGAGAATTGGGCAAGATGCTCATAAATTATTTACATTAAGTCAGAACAAAAAATGTTTGTCACCGTTTGATGATAAACGTTATTTGTTTAAAGATGGGATCACCAGCTTTGCGTATGGACACTGTAAAATTATTCAAGATTGCAATAATACTAATTTACACTAATATAAAGAAGAATTTATCAAGATAATATTGTTATGTAAATAAATCTTTTCTTGTAAATATACTTTTTCCTGTAAATTGTTTTGTTTTTAATAAAAAATTGTTTCTTTTTTATATGAGTACTTATTTAAAACATATACATAAACCTTTCTAATATAATGTTAAATATGTGTATTTATTTTATTCCCTACCCACACACTTACATATAATATATGCATAAATATCTATGCTCATTTACAAATAATTTTTTAAATATACTTTTTTAAACTTTTGTTTTGTAAAACTTTTTTCTACTTTTTTTTTAATTTTGTTAAACATTTTCTATAAGTTGTATTTATTTTTGTAAAACATTTTTTTTTTTTTTTTTTTTTTTTGCTAAAACTTTTTTATAACTTGTATTTTTTTTTTTTTTTTTTTTTTTTTTTTTTTGCTAAAACTTTTTTATAACTTATATTTTTTATAATTTTTTTTATAATTTTTTTTTCTTTTATTTATAAAATTTTGTTGAAACTTTTTTTTTTAATTTTCTTAAAACATTTTCTTTTGTAAAACTTTTTTTTCTTCTACTTTTTTTAATTTATATATTTTTTAAACTTTTTAAATTTGTTAAAACTTTTTTTTTTTTTTACTTCTTTAATTTTGCTAAAACTATTTTTTTAAATTTATATATGTATATATATATATATTTTTTTTTGTAAAACTTTTTTTTTTTTAATTAGATTTTGTAATTTTTTAAACCAATAATTTTTTATATAAACACGCATATGTAAACTTATACATGCATATAAACATATTAATACTTAGATACTTATATTTAGAAACATATACTTATATACTATATATACGTATATATATTCATTTGGATAGATTTAGACATATATGTTTAGCGATATTGAAACATTTATATCTACAAATTTATAAACACTTATATACATTTTATCTACATGTATTTAGATACACGTGTACATAGTCTGCTGATACCTATACTTACTAACATGTGCACATAGCCTACTGATACCTATACTTACTAACACGTGTATATCTGTTAACAATTGTATTCAATAAAGTGATATATATATATATATATATATATATATACTTATTCAAAAACAAACTTGTATACACACATCTTTCTAACAAAATATCGGAGAAAACAATAAAATGAGATAAAAATAAACAAGTGTTTCTAAACGAAACCGCTTTGACACCTTAATTCTTGATATATGCGTACATCTTTCTAGCAAAGTGTTAAACTGAACAACAACATGACACAATGATTGTCGCGATTAGAAGGAAGGCGGACCTGAATGAGCATTGCTCTCAATTGCTCATTCCGGATTCCGCCTGTGGCCGTAGAACTCTCATTTATCTACTACTGGTATCCATTCAGAGTGTTTGGGGACACTGTATTGTTGTAAATTCATTCATACTATCACAATTATTGATGGTGGTCAGTAATGTTTAATTAATGGTTATATATATATATATATATATATATATTGTATGAAACGCGCAAATTCTCTTTTTCGTTTCAATTCATCGGCGAAATGGTCTTTTCTATCAATCTTCAAGTCATAAAAGACAAAATTCAAATATTTGTACACCAATACGTATGCGTATATTATGTACCACGGCACACGCACTTATGATTACTAAATTATACAAGGAAGCATATTAATATTATTGCAATTAAATTTACACTGCAAAAAAAACGGACTAAAAACGGAAATTCTACTGGCAACGAGACGCCAGTACTATTTCCGTATTTTAACGGAAGTTTTTCCCGGGGGAAAATTTCCCTTAAAATACGGAAATAGTACTGACGTCTCGATTGCCAGTAGAATTTCCGTTTTCTAGACCGTTTTTCCTTTACAGTGTATGATTTATTTGCAATAATTGCTAAAAATGATACAATAATTTTTAATAAAAATATGCAATAATTGCTAAAATTGCAATAATATTGCAATAATTGCTGAATGTGACGTAATCAAAATTATAATTCCTGTAAGTTTAAATCCTTTCCACTAAGATTCGCCCTTGTTTGTGAAAAGAATGCCCTCCATTTTTTACCCAAACGCGGCATTTAAAATGCGCCACTGTGACATGAACTGCGATTATGACAGTTCTTAGTTGTGTCAAAACCGTATTTGAAAGATAATTTGATGAAATTAGCCAATTATTGCAAATTTGGGAATGTTTATGGCAACTTATGTTTCTTGAGAATTATGGCCAAGCTTGACAGCAATTTGGCATAGGAGGACACTCGTGCGTAGTCTATGGGTATCACATTCTGATACACAATTATTACTCTACATCAGGCATGTCAAACACGTGGCCCGCGGGCCATACTTGGGCCGCCGACAACTTATGAGTGGCCCGCCAAGCCTTTGATATCTCCACTGTTTTGATTTAATTCATATACCAGGCAGAAAATCTAGATTTCATGAATACACCTGCACTGACCGTAGCTGCAGTAATGCCAAGTTTGAGAATTTTTCTATTCAAAATATCTACCTCTATTTCAGAATAGTAATCTTCGCGAGCGATTCCAACTGAAAAAAAATGCAAAGATCAGGATAACGCACTTAATAATACAGTTTTCTAATATTCTAATCGCGATATAAAATTTTAAATACCTGTTATGTGTTTAAAGATCTTTTTATTTTTATCTGAATGTATTTTTAACTTTGTTGGCAGGTCACTTTAGCACGATATTCTTTCTATATTTAATGTTACAGAATAATAAAAGCTTGTACAAAATTTAATGTATTTTACTTAATAAATATTTCTTTTAAAATTTTACGGTAAGTAACTTCAAATTTTCAGTTTTGGAAATAGGCAGTTTTGGAATTTTTCATGTTTTATTATTTTTTTTAAACAAAGTTGCATTTTATACGGACAAATTTGATTCTGTGAAATGTAATATATTTGTTGTTGTTGTTTTGTAATGTGGGAATGTGGCCTGTGGCTTTGTATACAATGGTGTGTTTGGCCTTCGGGTGTAAACGAGTTTGACATGCCTGCTCTACATAAACTAAACGGATATGGCAATCCCAAAACTTTCTTCTATCTCATACATGTTAATACTTCCTGAAAAATACAGCGTAGCAGCGCTACCGGTTAGAGGATTTACACCAAAATCTAATCAGCAACAACTTATGTCAACTTCTAACGGAATCTGAAGTTTCGTGAAAATGCGTGCATTAGTTTTGAGTAGAGCTATGGCGGAAATCGTAAAAAATTCTGAATAGTAGCGCCACCTGTCGGACGATACATACCAAAACCTAATAAGCAGCAACTTAAGTCAACTGGTAACTGAATCTGAAGTTTGATTAAAACTCGTGCATTACTTCTTGAGATAAAACTATTTCGGGAATCAGGAAATATGCAGCATAGCAACGCCATCTCTTGGGCGATTTACACCAAAACGTAGTCAGCGGCAACGCATATCAAGGACTAACTGAATCTGATGTTTCATAAAAATGCGTGCATTAGTTCTTGAGATAGGGCCATTGCGGAAATCACAAAAAATGCAGCATAGCAGCGCCACCAGTTGGGCGATTTACACCAAAACGTAGTCAGCACCAACTCATATCAAGGACTAACTAAATCTGAAGTTTGATGAACACCCACGGATTAGTTCTTGAGATGAGATGCCCTTGCGAAAATCGTAAAAAATGCTGTATAGCAGCGCCACCTGTTGGAAGATTTACACCAAATCGTAGTAAACACCAACTCATATCAAGGACTAACTGAATCTGAAGTTTCATGAAAATCCGTGCATTAGTTCTTGAGATAGAGACATTGCGGAAATCGTAAAAAATGCAGCATCGCAGCGTCACCTGTTGGGTGATTTGCACCAAAAACTAATCAGCACTGGGACTAACTGAATATAAATTTTTATTAAACTCCTTGCACTAGTTCTTGAGATGAGCGCCCACAAGATTTGTGTCACACACAGACACACAGACAGACTCACAGACAGACATTTTTGTAAAAACGTATTTTTCGGGATCTCTGACCCCTAAAACGTGTAAATTCATCGAAAACCGGAATTCGAAAATTTTCATGAATCCAATACTTTCTTCTTGTAAAGATCGAAGAAAGTAAAAATGCTTCACTTTAACATGAACCCTTTATGAAAGATTTTTAAGTCCACAATCAAAATCGAATTTGAATGGGAATACTGATAAATTAGCCAGATGGTCCATTTGGACGTGCTTATCGCCAGTTACTTTTGTCACCAAATTTGGCTATATTTTGAAAAATGCTGCCCAGCTTGGCGTTATTTTGGCTCATCTCATGCTTGTATGTAAACGCACACAGTAATATTTGTATGTTGTACGCGCAGTAACATGTGTGTACGATAATTAATACATGTATCTAACAGAACGTATATTACAGTACAAAGTCTAATGTCCGGAATCCTCGGAACTTCAACAAGTCCGAACTTCGGATTTTTCCGAACTTTGGATCATCAAAAATATTGATTTTCAATAAAATGAGAAATAATTTCACTACTTAAAAAGGCAAAATATGATGTTCATATATTAAAAAAATGCATATAAGAGCTATTATTACTAATTTAAACAATCATTTTCATTAAATAAATAAATCATAACAAAATAAAAGTAAAACAAAAACATTTATTTAAGTAAACATACAATTTTAGAACAAATTTTAACTTACTTAACCCCTTGGGGACGAGCACCCGTATACGTCCCGCGTAAGCTGCTCAGAATCTGTGATTAATCTCATCAGTAAATTTTTATTGCAAATTTTGCCTTATTTAATCCGAGCATTTTAGCCAAAAATTTCTTTTTAAAAAACCGGAGATAAAAGATTAAATATTCTGTAATAGACGCTCGTCCCGAAGGGGATAACTGTTGAACATCTCAGTTAATGTGCGCTGCTTTATTAACTTTTTATTTTATTCTATGTACATAGATATGAGTTAAGATTCAGAAATAAAGCTTGTTTGATCTGAAAAAAAGTCTTTTAGACCTTTTTTTTCTATGTTTGTTTGAACATTTTTTATTCCCCCCCCCCCCCCCCCTCCTTTCTTGAATAACTACTGCCGCTGGAAAGTCCGAACTTTAGACTTTGTACTGTACACAGTATATATATAAGTAATAGGTCTCATATGCTTTTCATGGATTTTATAATACAGGGACTATATAGGGGAAGGTGGGGTAAAATCGGGTACCATAAATGTTTGTTGTTCTTAAGTGCAATCAAATGGGAAAACAAACTCTGAACACCGTTTTTCATTTTAAATGAATCTTTGGCTATATTAAAACATACTCTTTTCAGTAAAAAAATGTAATTGATTATATAAAAAAATAGCTTTTTTCAGACATATGCAAAAATCCAGTTTTACCCCACTGGTTGGATAAAATCGGGTACCCCTTTAAAACTCGTGGAAAACTCATTTTCTTTTTTTAAAAATCTAGTTTAATGTGGTAAAAAAATACATTTTTGTTATATTTAACAAAACGAAATTGCACATCTGTTCTTCCATGCGTCAAAAATAAATCTGTAGCAAATGATCTGCATTGTATATGCCTACTTATTTTACGCTGGATGTCTTAGAGTTATTTTAACTGCAAAAAATCACAAGCAAATTTATTATCATATTCACCTTCATACTACATGCTTCGTGTGCCCATCCGTGACATTTCACACATTGTATCCAACTTTCTCTGGATTTAGAATTGGAGTAAAGCTCATTGCAAAACATTCAGGTTTCATTATCTTCTTCATCTTCTGAGGATGCCTCATCAACCTTTTTTGGTTTCATTTCCTGTTGATTCTTATTTTCTTTTTAAGAATCTTCCTTTTCGTTTTGCAGACTGTTTGACTTCTTTCTCTTTAGTATCTGTTTCGAGCTCTAATTTATAGGGTGAAGTAGTTAAAATAAGTAGTAGTTAACAGTTTCCACTTCTTTTTTCAGCTCTTTTCTCAATCTTAAAGCCTTCCTGGGGAGGGGTAATAGCATTTTTATTGAAATTGGAAATGCAGATTGCTGGCTACACAATATCAGATCTCGATAGAAGAGGCTGGATGTTGTCAACTACTGGATGTGTGATGCCGACACTTTTAAATGTGAAAAGATGAGCTTCATTATCCTGTGATATTTCAGAAATATTTACTGCTGCAGCTATGCCAACCTATGGCTGCGTAGACTTAGATGTTTTATCATTGACTTCCATTGGTTTCTCTGTCATTTCCGAAGGAGCAAATAGATCCAGTAAAAACATCGTTGTTGTAAGGAAAAATCCCTGTTTTCTCAAACCGTCTGATTGGAGTATTTATAACTATTGCTCTCAAAAATGCAGCTTTGCATGATTTTCTAACTTAGTAAATTGTTACAGATCGTCCAGTATTGGAAGTAACCACTTCCTCACTTCTTGTTTGTAGTATAAGTTTAGAGGTGGTATGAATAACACATCAAAGGGTTAACAGTACTTAACAGCATTAAATTGCAATTTAAAACTCCATGCTAAAGTATTAACTATCCTAAAAAAATCATTCCATGAGTGTAGGACAAAAATGGGCATACCCGGTTTTGACCCACTCTTAAGTACCCGGTTTTACCCCCAAAGTGACACAGATTTTTAAACATGACGTCACTACTCTCAGTCCTATAGTAAAAGATCGGCAAGACTGCTAAAATACTTGCAAGAAAGCAAATATTTAAAAATAGTACTTACCAATATTTAATATTCTGGCAAACAGTTAATATATGCGTAAAACTTAGAAACAAACAAAAAAAAAATTTTAAGAGAAATTCAAACGCATTCCTTAACACAAAAATAACCGCACACAATAGTGCTACGTTCAGCTACAAATGCAGTAATGACTTTCGACAAGCAATTCCTGGTGTTGGCCGACAGATAAAAGTTCAAATTAAGGAGGAACCAGCGCTACCCGGTTTTGTACAACTCTCCCCTACAGTAATTTTTGGAAAGTACAGACATGATATCTACATAGCAGATGCTCAACTAATAATGACACACTACTTTCTCATAACTAGTATTTATACAAAAATAATAGCTGAGTCTACTACACTGGGAGAAGGAAATTCTTTTGAACAAGCTACAATTCAGGCATGAAAGAACAATTGATGAACTTGCTCCATTTTTAGATTACTCTAGACATTTGTTGAGTCGGACTGCCTCCATGGACTTATATCTTTATAGCTTTTTCTGAGCTCCTAGAGAACCTATTCCGTCTCCTATACTCACATACATAGGTTAAAGTGTCCATATTTCGTCCCCCTTATCTTCTCCGCGTCTGAGAAAGTGGCGCCACTTATGACGCAAGGCACAGGGGACGGAAGGTAAAAGGGGTCAGGATTGAAAGTTTCGTTGGCCAAGACCCATATATAAATTAAAGACGCCGAATTTCCTATTTTTAGAAGACCTAAGCTCTTATTACGTCGTTTGTAGAACGTTATTTACTGTACTGTGAGTATTTATTTCCTATTCATTGCATGTATTTTACGTAGGTAAGATACTGACAGAAACAGACAGTGAGTTTTAGGACGCTCAGTTCATCTTACGGGAACTGAAGCTCCACCCTATTGGGTAGTAATGTGATCCCAATTTCGTCCCCCCTGCAGTTCTTATTTTCGTCCCGGGGACGAAATTAGGAATGCTATTTCATGACAATTTTTTCAATTTTTTCTTCATGTGTGGATGGCTAATGTTTCGTTATGTCATTCTTCCACTGATAATTAGTGTATTTCTTTGTGCCTTACTTTAATGTAAATTAAATTACTTACTCATTTAGAAATAAATTTTGATTTAGCTATAAGTTAAGCCTCGGCGTATTGGATTTTTTGGGGAAACGAAATTGGGACCATAATTTTTCCTTTTGTATTTTTATATACTTTTGAAAAAACAACTTTTTGCATTGTTAAAATCTTTTTGTACGATATTTACCTATGTTTCTACGAGGGTGGTTCAATAATTATTGTCCCTAGTGTATATAAAATATTTGTACTGCGATGGTTGTTGTGGAATATCGAAACCTAATGTCTTAGATGCCTTTATGCTCAATTTCAGAACCGTAGCTGCTATATACACATAGTTTTGGAGGAAGGAGGGAAAGGGGGGGGGTGGGGAGTGAAAGGCTGATTTTTAGCTTATGGGGTTAGATTTGCGGCAGTGGATGAGACGTATCTACTGTCGTTTGGACTCGGGATCATAGTGATGTAGCCGCATCTTATCCACTGTCCAAATGTAGTCTCATAAGCTCCAAAGCATCATTTCACCCTCGCCCCCTTCTTAAAAACTTCCCCAAAAATAGGTCTTTAAAACTTCACCCCTCCCTCCAAAACTATGTTAATATAGCAGCTACGGTTCTGAAATTGAGCCTACCCTCATAGCATGCATGGTCACAGTGACGTCATTGTGACGTCACTGTAAGTCACTGTGGTCACGTCACATCTGTGACCAAAATGCCACCACTCAGTGATGTCACATTGTGACTGAGATGTGAACTTCTTAGAAAACTTTAAAAAATTACAAAAATTATTAAAAACATGTTATTTACTGTAAAATATATTTTTCTGCCGGATTAACAAATTTTTTAAACCGTGGTCCAAGTTGCATCTGTGCCTCTAACAAAAACTTTTTATTTTCATATAACATAAAATGTAATTAATTCATCAGCAACACAAAACGATTTCCTAATTATGAGAATTTCATATTATTAAAAAAATGTTTTAGGTAAGCAGACCTCGACTTATCTTTTATAAAGATTTTTGTAAATGATCATCTGTTATACTAGAAGTTTCTCAAAGAGTAGTCGAAACATTTCTGTCGTTTCAAACTAAAAACTTTCTATTACAGTTAAGGCTGCAGCTTTTAATGAGCACGCAGAAAGCGTCTTCAAAGTTCAGTTATATATGCATTTCTTGCTTTATAATTTGCATTCAAGTCATTTTTTTCCCTCTTAGTGTTTCACTATTTTAAGTATTTTTTTTTTATTCTACTTCTTTCAAACGTTTAAAATAGAATTGACATTTTCCGAATATAAAATTAATGTACAAAATTTAGGCAAAGCCCACGACATAATTAATTATTCATGTTTTATTTTTTGTTTTCAAAATATATCTTTAAAAATTATTTTACAAGTTTTATTCTACAGAAAATTAATATTAAGAGAATGACAGATTGACAAAGAAAAACTCATCTCTTCTCGATAATCTTGTTGTATTTTTTAAGAAGATATTTTGTATATATATACAAAATATCTTCTTAAAAAATACAACAAGATTATCGAGAAGAGATGAGTGTGATACAAACTGATACCTGTGATGCAAATTTTACTTTAAAAAAAAAGGAGGGAGTCATCATTATTACCAATAAATTAATTTGTATACATATTGAAAATTTAAGCAATGTTTTATCTAGTAAACTCTAATTATGGATAATATTATTATTATAATTTACGTAAATGAAACTTTACAATTCAATAAAACTGATAAAAATAAAAGATGAAATACAATAAAACATTTTCAAACAGGAAATTGAATTAGAGACAAATTGACAAAATTATTACGCATTTAATTTCCTTCCGAAACTGTGGTATAGAAAAACAAATAAAACCAAAAAACATCTGCTTCGAACTTCGAAACTTAAAAATCGTCTGCATCTGCACTATTTCAGTTGTTACCACTCGACCGCAGAATAACGGATAAAAGTAACAGTGAAACTTTTTAGAATAAACGCGGGACACTGGACAGTTCTGTGGACACTGTGGACACTGAAGTTCTGTGGACACTGGACAGCATAGATGTGTTGACACGGATTTAAAAACTGAAACAAGAACGTTCTCAGGATCCAAGTTAGTTCAGCTAACAAAATATAAACCCGAGAAAATTACGGTAGCTTTGACTTGTTGAAGATGATTCAAGTCATTGCTATCGTACTTATAATCGGATTTAATTGGTTCCCCAAAATCAAAGTATCACGTACAACGTCAATGAAATTAGGTATGTAAAAATATTATTTTCCCTGTTTGCTTTTTTTTTTATTTTATTACAACAATTTTAGTTAGTTTCTCATTAACATGCTGTAGAACATAAATATTTCATTACATTTATTTTTTATTTTGCTGAAATATCTAAAATATTATTTTCCTTGTTTGCTTTTTTTTTTTTTTTTTTTTTTTTTTTTTTTTTTTTTTTTTTTTAATTACAATGATTTCAGTTATCTTCTAATAAACATGTTATAGAACACAAATATTTCATTACATTTATTTTTTATTTTGTTAAAATATCTAACTTCCTTTTCAACAGCTTTGATCAGATTATTAAAATTAGTGATTTAAATTGCATTTTAATCTGGTTTATTTTCTTATTTAAATATTGGGTTAAAACCACATGCTGGCATAAATATAAAAGTATATGGACAAGTATTATCATCAATCATTAACATAATTAATAGACATTTAAAGATAATTAAATTATTTAAAATTTTTGGATGTTATTAACGTTTACCATAGCAAGACCCCTATTTGTAATGAAGTTTGTAGCATGTTATTTCATTTACAGGGACAGTCAATTGTATTCCATTACATTACGGCTTGTGGGAAAAAAATCGTTTCAAATGATTTTTAATGATTTTACACCAGCGGTGTAGTCGTAAAAAAAAACAGAGGGTATACGTTCTAAGCAGAGGGTATACGCTCAAGGCAAAGGGTATACCCTAACGTTTATATGCTATAGCTTTCTTGAGAAACAGAGGGTATACGGTGTTCCTTAAAAAAATCCAGAGGGTACACGGCGTATACCCCCGTATACCCTCCACTACATCCCTGTTTTACACGCTTTCAAACAGAATAAAATTGATATGCATTTATGAAACGCACTAAAATGTGCATTCCATAGAATATGCGATGCAAAGAATAGTTATTGTTCATTTACAGGGCTAAAAAAGGAATTCCAATACATAATGATATAGGGGTGGAGGGAATTGTTTGCGGCGTACTTTATTTATGTTAATCTATTTGATATGTAATGAAATTGATATACGTCGTTGAGGTTTACATACTATGAATTATTTCATGTGTAATACGAAGTGTATATAGCATTTACAGGGACACACAAAATATTTCAGATACTATATTGTATCCGAAGTACTGTTCATTAGCGATGATTGCTGGAAATACATTTTTAATTATGATATACACTTTTATGATTCACTACATTTATGCATAGTATATGGTGTATATATATATGCTATAATTCATATACAGGAATATACAAAAGTATTCGAAAGGGTTACTGGGTATTGCTTAAAGGAGGTTTTTAAATAAGTTATGCATTTTAACGCTGCACTGTATTTAATTTACTAAGAAATGTTTGTAGTATATAGATAAAATGATATAAAGGGTCACGCAAAGAATTGGATACGTTGCCATCTATGAATTATAATTTCTGGAAATGTAATTTCAGCAGTTTTAAGAGTGTTTTAGCTTGAATAAAATTTTAACTAAATAGTGGCGTGTAATAAAGGTTCTAGGTAAACTACAGGGTTGTACAAAATTATTTAAGTATGTTTCCATATATTAGTATAAATTGCTAAAAGAGAATTTCAACCTGTTATGCGTTTCCTTGATAAACTAAATTTTTCCATTATATAGTATATATATATCAATCTACAGATCAAATACAGGACTGTTTAAAAGAATTAGAAAACATATTTGGCTGTGGATGGTAGGGTGTCAACGATTTTAATCGGTTGATTTAAATCAGCGATTAAATCATGATTTTAATCAACCGATTTTTTAAAAAAAATCATTGATTAAAATCAAAAATTTTCTAAATGTTTAAAATGTCAAAAAAAGTATTAAAATCTAACATGAACATAATTTGAAAGTTTCTACAGGTATTTTGACTTATTAATAAACAAAAAAAGAGCTTTAAATAATTGTTTCTAAGCTTAATTCATTAGTATTGTAAAAAAATTAAAAGCATTGTTTTTAAGTTTTTATCCAAATTAAAACAGTTTCATTTAAAAATGATATTTAAATCTAACATAATTTGCAATGTCATAATTTCCTTTAGGTAATCAATTTATGCATTATTTTATATAAAATACACATAGCAAGTATAATTACATTTCTACAAGTAAAATAATAAATAGTAATTAATAGCAATCTCAAGTTAAAGAAGAATGAAAGAATGACATCTGCTCAGCAGCAAAATTGTAAATGAATGCATAAGAGAAAAAGAAATAATTGGTATAAAAATGCTAAGCACAGCAAGAGCTTCTTTGGTATAGATTGAATAAATGTTTATTATTATTATTATTATTATTTTATTTATTTATTTATTTTTTTTTGTAACTCATATATATTAAAAAATTGAACCATTGAAAGCTAATAGAGGTAATAATGCTGTTACTTAAATATTTTGAGGATTTCAGATATTAGTGGCTAACTTATATTTATTCTATATGAATGGGTTTAACTAATTTTCATTTTTTTCTTTTTGGTTAGCATACACGTACATGTGTGTAAGTATAGATTTTGGTGGTTTACAGAAATTTTCCTAAATACAAATGCAAAATGAGCTGCAAATAATATTTGTTAGTTTTGTTATTTGTGCTACTAACTAATGAATTTTACTTATTTGCAGTTTTTATTAATTCTGTAATTACTTATACTGCTTCTTCTAGGCCATTTTGTTTAATGGTGCCACACCATGCCCCTTTTGAAATTGGCAAAATGCACCCTGCCTTAAAAAAAGAAAAAAAAAAGTTGAAATTTACCTGTAGTTGTAGCCAGAGATTTCTTGTAAAAAACTTCCCCATTGAACAGTATTCTAAATTCATGTGGAAAAAATCTTGCAAAAATATAGAACTTTATTTCTTTAGAAAAAACAGGATATTATTAAAATATGTTATTTAATTGTATTTTTCAATCTGTTATTCATAAAATTATTAAAAATTAAGGACACTTTACTTTTAATGCTAAAAAATATTCTTTTTTTTTTTCTTACATCATTACTAAACACATTACTAATATATTTCCTCATGAAATAGTGCCCGTTTTTTGAACTAGCATCCTGTCCCTTTTTCTTTCTAAAATGAATTATTATCATTTTAATAATTAAGGCTTAAAAATGTATAATATGTTCCTAATTAGAGAGTTGATTGTTTAATAATTAATTTGAAGTAATGTTAGCTATTTAGTATAAAATGCAGTTAATAATTTTCATAAATGTTAAGTATCTCTAGTATTTATAAAGTTTTACATAATTATTACAATATTAATGTATATAACATTATTGTATAATACTACCTAATGAAACTACTAATTTGCAGTTTTTATTTCTGTAATTACAAACTAACAATTATAATTTTATCAATTAAAGTGTAAAAACATAGATTATGTTAGCAATTAGTGGTGTAATTGTTTTGGAAACCTAAAACTCATGATAGCTATTCAGTATTTGAACGCTGGGGAAAAAATCATACAAATCTGATTTAAATAAAAAAAATCTGATTTAAATTTTAAAAAAACGATTTTTTTTATTTATTTTTTTAAATTATGATTTTTTTACACCTTAGTGGATGGTAACTGCGTAAATCAGTTTTTAAATGTTTTACGCGTTTTCATGTTTACTTAGTTATCTTATTTACGTTATTTCCCCCGATGTCTTGATAAAACATTTAGGAAGAGTTGGAAAGTGTTTTATAATCTATGCCTAACGCATGATATATCTTACTTGTTGTTTCTATTTCCCAGATCAGTCTTTTCATATAAAACATACCAAATCTAATTAGCTCATATTCACAAAATACAATATATACGGGAATAAAAAATTTAAATAAATAGGGCTTATCATGTAGTTCTATAAGTAACAGTTGTATTAATGTCCGTTAGACTCCATGTTCGTATTTAAAAAAGCAATGACAAATCATAACACGTTAAAAAGCTTACACATTCTTAATATTAAGCTTGAATTCAAGATCAAGCTAACTTAATAAAAAAAGATGTCAGTTAATAACCATTGTTTTTTAAATGGAAAACTAAAAATATTTTAGAAGAATAGGACTCCAAAATAGCGATATCTTGCTAAAAAGTACGGTAAAAAGATAAAATTTTATATTTCAAACAAAACTTTACTTTAAAATTATCGTAGTTTTTATGACAAGAATCATCACAGTATTAATACTTGGACATTTTTCCAGAGAGAAACATTCGCCTTGCATACAATATTTCAAATAAAAATCAAATTTCAAATAAATTGCTTAAAATTTTATATTTCAAACAAAACTTTACTTTAAAATTATCGTAGTTTTTATGACAAGAATCATCACAGTATTAATACTTGGACATTTTTCTAGAGAGAAACATTCGCCTTGCATACAATATTTCAAATGAAAATCAAATTTCAAATAAATTGCTTAAAAGGCGCAAAGGCCAACATAGTGAAAAATATCCACGCCGGGTCTCGATCCCGGGTCATCAGTATAGCGCACTGACATTCTACCGACTAAACCACATGGAACGATACCCAGTCTGGAAATTTTCTCCTTATTACATGTTGGCAAGGCTACAAACGCCGCACAAGATGGAATATTTATCGTGAGCCACCGTCATGGGGCAAACACGAAACTTAATTAAACCAGCATCGATTAAATATATATTAATACTTGAAAAATTTTCCAGAGAGAAACATTCGCCTTGCATACAGTATTTCAAATGAAAATCAAATTTCAAATTAAAATTGCCTTTTAAGCTATTAATTTGAAATTTGATTTTCATTTGAAATATTGTATGTAAGGCGAATGGTTCTCTCTGAAAACATTTCCAAGTATTAATATAGTTTCAATCGATGCTCGATTTAAGTTTCGTGCTTGCGCCATGTCGGTGGCTGACGATAAATATTGCATCTTGTGCTGCGTTTGTAGCCTTGCCAACATGTAATAGTGAGAAATTTTCCAGGCTGGGTATCGTTCCATGTGGTTTAGTCGGTAGAACGTAAGTGCGCTATACTGATGGCCCGGGTTCGAGTTCCAGCATGGAATCTTTTTCACTAGTTCGCCTTTGCGCCTTTTAAGCAATTAATTTGAAATTTGATTTTCATTTGAAATCATCACAGAGTTTATGACAAGTTCGTCACAAATGACACATATTTCACAAATTGGTCACAGTGTGACTTCAAAACATTGTCACTTTCGTCACAGGTTCGTCACAAAGTTAATGCCAAAATAGTCACAAATGACACACTTTTCACAAATTAGTCACACCGTGACTTCACAGAGTGGTCACAATGTGACGTCACAAACGACTTCTAAAACGGCCATAACGACCTCACATTCTAGTCACTGTGACGTCACATCCACGTCACGTGACGTCACATCGACGGTCACAAAATCACAGTGTGACTTCACAACGACGTCGCCGTGACGTCACCATGCCTTACGGGTATAGTCATTTAAGAGATGAGGCTTCGATATTCCACATCAACCATCGCAGCACAAATATTTTATATACATTATGGATAATAATTATTGAACCACCCACGTATGTGCGTGGCTAGTTAGTCTATGTAAAATCCAAATTTGATAGGTTTTCACTGAAAATTACAACATTTACGGCCTAAAAGTGACTGGGGGGGGGGGGGGGGATGAAATATGGGCACTTCACCCTATGTGTGTGTTACTGGTGATTTTATCAATAGAATCAGTGGCTAAAGGATTTGAAAATGGGTTCAAAACCCAATCCATCGGCCGATTTTTAGAAAAATCTATACAGCTCTAGCGACAAGGATCTATAGCATACCCACCAAATGAGCGCTCGATCTAAAGTATCGTTTGGGGGTGAGCATGTTCGCTCACGCGTACAAATCGTGGTTACGGTATTTTCCTTACACAACTTGTTCAGAGAGTAAATAGAATTCAGCTTTATGAATGGAAGTGACTTTTTCAGTAAAACACGAGGTCATTTTCACGAATGGAAACCTTTGTAAAATTAGGTTCCAAGTTTGTATTTATTTTTATACTGCTGCTTATTTGAAGGCATATTATTCTGTAACTTGATTGGATAGTCGTTCCTGATTTTTTTTTTTTCCTTTTTAGATCTTCGTTCTCTGCTGTTGCTGGAGCCTAACCAAGAGCTTATCGACCATTTAGGCACGAGGTACGAGATAGTTTACCCGCACCGGATACGCAAAGACTGGGGTGCCAAGGGACTCTCCACCGCACTCTCCTCCGTTAACGGAACGGTGAGGCATAATCTTCCTTTTTTCGTGGACTGTCTTTCAAAAATACTGAGTTAGCGAAAAATAAGTTACCCACTTCAGAAAGCTGAGATGTGCAATGCATTCTGCAATTCTTCACAATTCGGACATTTAGTATTTTCTTACATTGCCTAACAATACACAGGGGAAAAAATTACTGCTGCATGCCAGCGGTTAATCAGGAAATATTTCGCACTTTTTGATTATTTCAGTAATTTAGCGCACAGTTCGATTACGTGTCGGTAAAATTCGTAATTTATTTATTTATCTTTGAAGGTTTAATTTCGTTTGACAAGCTAGTCATAGAGTAGGGCACAGAAACAAACAAATGCGGAATAACTTACATTGTTTTAAGTACAAACGGATTAATTTTCCATAATCGGTTTGCACGTTTATTATTGAGATAGAATTAAAACTGCTTACAAAATTTCTATTCAACGGTGTAAAAATTGAAACTACGCGATGGTTAGAAGTTATAAAATTTTGTAAAGTAATAAACTGTTAGTTCAAGTCACTTCCACGATCGTTATGATATCGGCATCACTCAAAGACAAATTTAAGTCTTCGAGCATCATTCGAAACACAATATTATCTATGGGAAAATGAAGCAGTCGATCTAGCTGGGAGCCTAAAACTACGGAAGGTGGATCTAAAGTTTGACTTACCTTATATATCCCAGACAGTAGAAATCATTTATAATCTGGCACTGATCCGTAGCAAATCGTATTGGCAAGAACGTCGGTTAGGAAGATTAACAACAGAAAAAATTAACTTATATTAGCCTAGCGTTGTCTCAGGGTAACAGTATACCTACCAATACGTTTGTTGTTTGCACACCAGTAATTGCGAAGAGAAATATCAGCTTTCTTTGATGAAAAAAAACTCCGCTATAAATTAAGACAAATAAAATTTCTGCTCTAAAAAAGTGGTGTGAAAGGAAATATTTCCATTTAAAAGAGAAAAATAATTCCGGCTTTTATTGGTTAAACCTATCAAAGCGCGTGTTTTCGAAGTTTGCTAGTTAGATGGTATTTCCGTACTCGAATAAGTCTTATGTCATAATAATCGCCCCAACCGTTTTCGATTAAAAAAAAATTACATCAGTATTTTTAATGCTGGGTTTGTTCTAGCCTGTCAGAACGAATTTTCCCGAATTAAAGACCGCGCTAAACCGATCCTTGCGCCCGATTTAGTATATAGAAGACAAATTTCCTGAAAATCGTTTCGCCGTCTTCGATATCGTCCGTGGTCGTTTTGGCGATCATTGACTAATAGTATTGACGAAAATTCATAAACTAATTTCGAAAATTGCTTAAAGCTTTGAAAACGAATTTTCCTGAAGTCAAGATCTACTTAGCTCGTATTCCGTATTCGAAAAAGACTTACTAGCTGATTCTGTGCAGAGCATCTGCGCTAAAAATCGCAAACCTCAGTCATATTTCCACAGCAATGCTCTGGTATATTATTCACTTCAAATTGTGAATTCACAAATTTTCGCCTTCGGCGGATAAATTGATTTTACCATTGATAGGAACGTTCTATCAACTGTCGTTCAATCAAGCCTATCAACTACATTTCAAATGGATCTTCTTTCAATCATTTCGTCCAATTCCAGCGGCACGCCGTTGTCTTCTGCGTAAACCATAAACTTCACACTGTAAACTCATTTTTGCAAAAAATAAAAAAAATTAGCAAAAGATTTGTGAAAAGTCGGCGATTTTTACAACTCAACGGGTCCTCTCCTCCGATCAATGAATGAAATGTCGCATCACGACACACCGTTAACATCAACAAAATCATTATTACATCATCGAAAAATCGTCATATCAAAATATTAAAATCATGAGTAACTCATTTTTTTTGCGAGAAATACCACAACAAATAGCGAAGCGGGGCTAAATTTATATTTACCAGGTTTGATTTTCTAAAATCTAAACTAACCACTGGTTTCCATGGACAAAAGAGAAATAACCACTTTTTTGCCGTCACGTACCTTAGCGTTTTATCGTATCAAAATATTGTAATCAGAAGTAACTCATTTTTTGTGAGAAATAGACAAAATATTTCACACCGCAACAGATAAGGAAGACGGCTAAAGCTACGTTTAGCAGGTTTGATTCTAAACAAACCAGTCTTTACCATTGGCAAAAGAGAAATGACCGCTTCGCCTCCACGTATTTTAGCATTTTATATACTATACTAGAAAGGTAGCCCGTCAAAAATGACGGAAATTTAGATATAAAGATATATACAACTCATGTGCAAGAATATGAGTTTTCTAGCTTGTTCCGCAGTGATCGATGAAAATAACACATTTTAAGAACGAAACACATTTATGAAAAACTGTGTACAGTAGAAGACCACTAATCTGCACAGTTTGGTTCCAAGTGTTATGCAGATTTGAAGCTTTTTGCGGTCATGTCTATTCAATCTTTGTTTACATTTTTTTTAATTCATATATTGGACAATTTAGATTGTTGAGCCTTAAAAATAAATAAATAACACACTTGAAGTAAGGTTAAAAACTATTAAATTATCGTATACGATTTCATGAAATGGTATTATATGGTATTATATGTGTGTGCTTAACGATCTTGGTTACGACGTTGGCGAAATTGGCTGCAACTTGTCATAATCCTAATAGTGTGGGCCGCTATAACAAAAAAGTAACCAGTTTTTAGTAAAATTTCTGATATAAAGTAGCTTTCAAAAACTTGTGTAAAATTGCAGGCCGTTCTCGTGTTATGTCAGTCCTAGGAATAATATTTCTAACACTGAAGATTTTCCATGTATATATGGAATTTAGAAAAGCTTCTCCAAAAGGAAGGTCCTGAAATGACATTGTAATTCCTATAACTTCAAAATTTAATCGGGCCCTGATGTTGAGTACTGAAATCTAATAAATACAGTTATTTTGAATATTACAACAGAATAAACAGTTAAACTTATTTAACTTAAACCCGCTGTTACTTCCCGATGTTATTTTTTAGTATTAAGAAAGAAAATTATTTAAAATTTTCAAATCATGAATTTATGAATTTTTTCCGTCTTTAATAACTAAATAATGAAAAAATAGGCTTTTGTTCTGAGATCATAAATATGACAATAAAATAATGTAACTAAGAGACAGTGCAAAATTAAATCTTTGTGATTACAAACCATAAACAAACGATACCGCCACCATTTTACCTACTATGACGTCATTAGAATATTGCCCATTGATTGTTGGAGAACTTACTTTGTGAATGATTACCTCAATGATTTAATATTTTTGACGTTTCACGATGAATGAATCACTTGTGTTTGTTTAGGTTTATGGAATGAGAATGAGATATAAAGCTGTAAAACTAATTTCAATTGAAGTTATCCAAGGATATATGTATTTTTAATCGAAATTAAAAACAATGCTTTGATCTCGAAATAAAAAGTTTTAGTTTGTATAATTTGTTATTTCTGTTAATTATTTATTTAAGTACTTTTCCATTATAGCGCATTTTTAAAAAAAGCTTGGCGCGATTCGGGCATCAGAAAGTGAGATATGTTGCGAAAATATATAAACAGCTATGAAAACAAATCTAATGAACTTTTATCTTTGTTTATATATGCACTTATATGCATAAAAAATCGTTTCTAAATATATATAATTTTTTGGAACAGATGTCATATTCGCCCCATATTGGCGCGATGTTTTTCGGTTGCCAATTTGGCGAAAACATCAACAGCATAAACAACATAATCCGGGTTACCACATCAAGCCCTTTGGCGCAAGTTAAGTACCCGTTACCTATATGATATTGGCGACAGAAAAAAATCGCGCCAATATGGGGCGAATATGACATCTGTACCAATTTTTTTTATATACAAATTACGGCACAGATTTCAGATATGAACCGGGATACCTAACTGGCGCAAAAATGGTGTTATTTTGCCTGCTATGGTAACCCGGCTATTGTTTTTTATTTATTAATAAATTGTTTATTTACTTTTATTTTCTGTTTTTTAATTATATGAACTGCTTTATTCTATAGTTATTATTCAAACTTTTATTTATTTATAGTTATTTCCTTTTCAAAATGATAGCAAATAATTGAAAAATATATAAGTAATTGGTATTCGAAAGCGAGATTTCTGCCAAATTGGCGTCATAGAAAAATCACGCCAACCCCCATGCGTATATGACATCTGTGCAAAAATTACTTCTGTTTCTTTATAAAAATGGGTAAATAGCTATTTTTATATTAAATTGTCGGCACAGATGTCATATACGCCCATATTGGCGCGATTTTTTTTTTTTGACGCCGATGTCATATACGCACCGGGTACTTAACTGGCGCCAAAGTGGCGTTATTTTGCTTGTAATGGTAACCCGAATGTTGTTTATGCTGTTGATGTTTTCGCAAAATTGGCGTCGGAAAAAAATCGCGCCAATATTCGGCGTATATGACATCTGTGCCAAATTGTATACCTATGGAAAAAATTGCTTGTGAGTATGAAGCAGTAAATAGGTTGCCAGAAAATACGTTGGCGAACTTCTTTCTCGCCAAGAAACTTTTCTCTGAAGTAGTGTACATAAGCAATGATTGCTAGAAATGCATTTTTAATTATGATATGCGCTTTTATGTTTCACTACATTTATGCATACTATACTGTGTGTATAAATGCTACAATTCATATGCAGGGCTACACAAAAGAATTCGTAAGGGTTACTGAGTATGAGAGTAAATTACTTAAAGGTGGTTTTTAAAGGACTTATGCATTTTTACGCTGAACTGCATTTAGTTTCGTAAGAAATGTTTATAGAATATAGATAAAATGATATACATGGTCACGCAAAGAATTGGATACATAACCGTCTATGGATGATAATATCTGGAAATGTGATTTCAGTAGTTTTAAGAGTAGTTTAAATTAAATTTTAGCTAAAAAGTGGCATGTAATAACGGTACTGTTGGCTATGGACGGTAACTGCTGAAATCAATTTTTAAATTTTTTATGCGTTTTCTAAATGTTTACTTAGTTATCTTGGTACTTCTTAGTTATCCCGTTGACCAAATTACTGTCGCCAAATTGTATGATTAATTTCCAATAATGGTTGCCATTAATTAATTAATTAAATGCCAATAATGGCCAATAAAACCATTAATTCGACGTTTTATTTGTATTTTTATTAATGTTTTACTATTGATTTGGCGATTTATATAATTTGGCGAAATTGGTCGACAGGATATCTAAGAAGTAACGTTATCTTATTTACCTTATTTCCCTAAATAACGAAGTTTTGTTAAAGCATTTAGGATGTGTTGTAAAGTGTTTTATATTCTATGCTTAACGCATGATTTTTCTTTCTTCTTTAGTCTTATTTTGCATTTATTTTATTCTTAATTTTTTAGTCTTATACTGCTTTATAGAAACTTTGGCACAGTTGTCATATATGTTATCATATATTGGCGCGATTTTTTTCCGACGCCAATTTGGCGAAAACATCAACAGCATAAACAACAACATCCGGATTACCATATCAAGCAAAATTACGACACTTTGGCGACAGTTAAGTACACGTTGTGTATATGACATTGGCGTCAGAAACAAATCGTGCCAATATGGAGCGTGTATGACATCTTTGCCGAAACTTTAACATTTAATGTTTAAACTCTTCGCTCCACTCCCCTTGCATATAGTACAAACTATAACACGGATAGCGCAAAATTATAGACAGTTTGGTACTTTTCCACTGTAGGGGCTTTGGCATTTTTTAAAAAAAGCTTGGTGTAATTTGGGCATCAGAAAGTGAGATTTGAGTACTTTTCCGTTATGCGGACACCATTGTCGCCAAGCGTAATAGTTGGCGCAAAATCTTGAATTGAAGCATTTGAAAAATAAAAGAAAGAAACATTGTCGAAACTAAAGTGAGCATTTAAAAAATATAACATTTGAAAATTCCAGACTTTTACGAACTATTTCATCGAATCACAAATATATACTTAAAATAAGTGAACAAATAACTGCTATAAAATAAAGCAATAAAATAAAACTCATATTAAACTGCTGGCATAAAATTACAAATATCTTTTAGCATTTTGAAATAATTGGCGCATTAGTATACATTTTGGCATGGTGACCGTATAACGGAAAAATATCGAGATTTGTTGTCAAATCATATAAACAGCTATGAAAACAAATTTGATGAGCGTTTTTGTTTGTTTTATATGTATATTATTGATGTTTTTTATGTACAAATTACCTCTGTTTCTGTATAAAATTAGAGAAACGGCTTTTTTATGTTAAATAAATCGTATAAATATCGAAAAAAATGCGTGTGTATATAAAATGAAACAGTGAGTAGGTTCCCGCAAAATATGTTACCAAATTTCCTTTTTCGCCAAGACACCTATACTGGAAAAGTACCTAAAGCACATTAAAATCGCGCAGTTAGGAGCTCACACAGTACACCGTTGTCTATTGGCGGTTATGTTATTAGTAGCATCGAGAGGAAGATGTAAAGATGTACTTTAAATTCTCACCCATAGATTTCGAAAAAAATATCTTAAAAGAGTGGAGTTTAAATTAAAATTCGGTGACCTCCATTATGAATTATTAATGGTTTTAAATGGGAATTTCGCCAAATTAGCCAGCTATCGCCAAGTTGGCTAACATTTGGCGCTACTGTGGTAACCCTGTATTAATATTTTTCAACAATTACTCATTTCAATGAGGCGGTCCTACCGGAATAGTGAGGGACACACAGAGACTTGGATTTTATATAAATAGATAGATTATCTGGAAATCGTATTTTCAATTTTTACCATAATTTTGAGTTTGTTTTAACCGTATAAAACGATTTTTTCCGATTTAGAGACCTAGCTAGATTGTTTTCTCGTGTTCGAATTAGTATAGGAACTAAATTTCTTGAAAATCGTTCGACCCGTTTTCGATATATACCACTATTTTCAATGGTGAGTTTGTTTTACGTCAAAACGAACTTTGCCGAATTCCAGATCTAGCTAGACCGTCTGCTCATGGTCGAATTAGTGTAGGAGACAAGTTTCGTGTAAATCGTTTCAGCGTCTTTCGATTTACAGTAAATCGCATTTTCAGCGCCGAGTTTCTTTTAACCTATCAAAATGAATTTTCTCGAATTCGAGACAAAGCTAGATCGTTTGCTCGTGCTAGATTTAGTAATAGTAAGAAGCTTCCGTGAAAATCTTTCAAGCCGTTTTCGATATTATCCGTAATCAGGAAAATTGCTTGCTCGTTTAATATATATGATATATATACGCACAACACAGGGTGTATCCTCAAGGTGTTTGAAAAGGTTATTCTTAAAAAACTGTTGTTACAGCAGAAAGTTTCGCACCTCCCTATAAAAAATCATCTCGAATTTTCAATTATTAGATTGGACGTGCTTCTTAAGATGACAGTCCACTTCTTCTGTGATCTCGCGCTCACCTGATTTAACCATGCGATTATTTCTTATTGAGTTATATGAAAGATCTATGGCAGATAATTAAACATAATTGCGAGAAAGATTCAGCGTACAATCGCAAGCATTGAACGTGATATGTTGGGGTGACTACGGCAAGAACTTGATTCTAGAAATGAAGCATACAGCGTCACCATGAGTCCACTGATACTGAACGCTTGTAAAGCTTAGCTAATTTGACGTGATTCTTTATAGCATGATATGAAATTTTCTGTTGTATTCGTAATATTTCTTTGAAGTCTTTTAAGGTTGTTGAAAGATTTGTTGTCAAATCATATAAACAGCTATGAAAACAAATTTGATGAGCGTTTTTGTTTGTTTTATATGTATATTATTGATGTTTTTTATGTACTAATTACCTCTGTTTCTGTATAAAATTAGAGAAACGGCTTTTTTATGTTAAATAAATCGTATAAATATCGAAAAAAATGCGTGTGTATATAAAATGAAACAGTGAGTAGGTTCCCGGAAAATATGTTACCAAATTTCCTTTTTCGCCAAGACACCTATACTGGAAAAGTACCTAAAGCACATTAAAATCGCGCAGTTAGGAGCTCACACAGTACACCGTTGTCTATTGGCGGTTATGTTATTAGTAGCATCCGAGAGGAAGATGTAAAGATGTACTTTAAATTCTCACCCATAGATTTCGAAAAAAATACTCGAATACGAGATTTCGAAAAGTCTTACCTTATCAAATGCCGGAGAGAATTATGATATGCATATACTATATGTATACATGTGAAATATGCCGATCAACCATGTTAATTTCGGTCACATGGTCACATATCAAGGTTTGTTGTGAAAATCCAAGTAGAAGTATTAAAATAATTTGATTCGGGACATCACCCTTTGTTCCAAAACTTCGTTTATTTCCCAGTTCGACGGCACACGAGAATCGCGAGTCCGCCGAATAGCTCGGAAAACCTTTTTTTTTTTTTTTTTTTTTTTTTTTTTTTTTTTTTTTTTTTAATGACATTCTGGGATAATTAGAGCAGGCACAACTTTCTAAAAAATTACCTTTTGGCAAGAACACGGGAGTATATTTGTTAAGAAATTGGGATATTTTCCAGCAAGGGGCGAAAGTATCAATCTGGGAAGGTGATTTCACTTTATTGGATAATTAGCTCTTGATTGATGTCCGGCGCTTTATGTCGAAACCAGGCTTGCAGGCTTGGCTGAAAGCCGGTGGCATCACTAAGTACAAACGCTTACAAGAAGCACAAACCCAGCAATTTTTATCTTATCGTCCGAAACTGAAGTAAGAAAATAATAAATGTTGGGCTGGAAAACAAAGTTACCAGGGGCAAAACGAGTTTTGATGATAAGATTTAAAGTTAGGAAAAAGAACTTGGCGATATTAATATCAATTTTGAAATTTAACCCTTAATTGCCTGATTTTTCAAAAATCATTGTAATAATGTTTTTCGACTTTCATTTTTTAAATAAATCATGGGAAAAATACTTAAAAAATCATATTTTGTTTTAAGTATGGTTAACGGCTAAAAAACAGCTTGTTACTAATTGGCAATACTGGACTTTAATTGAAAAAATAATTTTCCTTGATAAAATTCTTTAATATTAAACACACAAGAATTTTAGGAACTATAATAAGAAATAAATTTTACTTGCTCACTGCAGAACAAAATAGGGTATTTCGCAAGCTTCCAAACAAAACAAAAATAACAAGTAGCAACAATTGAGAAAATAAATTTATCTTTATTCTTCAAGAGCATAAGTGTTGCCATCTACATGTTGAAAATCGATTTATTAATATTTTCAGAATGTATTTTATTGGCAACATTAGGCATTATAGCTTCAATATTATTCTAATAGTATTTTAGAGCCTAAATTGGGTATGTTGCCGAAAAGCAACACCCGGCATTTAAGGATTAATTTGAATTTATATTTTAAAAGTATTTTCTTCATTATGCTTTCATATTTATATACACTGGTGTCCAAAATTAAGGACCAATCACAAAATGCTAATTTTTAACGAAGCGAATACTCAAAAAGAAATAATACAATTCGAATAATTACTATCCCTACAGCACAGCTAGTCCATATAGCACCTCATTCATGTCACACATGGTCACAAGTGTCACAGTCACTGCGGTGAAACAAAAAATAGGAAATTCCACACGTCTCATTATGAGTCTCGAATGATCACTATATGTGACTCCATTGAGACGTCAATGTGACTGCTGCTTTGTGACGAGTCACCAGGTGACTTTACAACGTAGTTACATTGTGACTGTCATTTTTAGACTCAATTTCAAAGTCATCATGAACGTTGCATTATGATAAGTCACTAAATAATATCACATTATAGTCACATGGTGACTTTTCACAAAAGAGTACAATGGTGACTTCACAGTAATCTCTCTGTCACCTGAAAGTCATCATGTGACTTTAGTGTGACATTATTTGGTAACTTATCACAATGCAGTGCTCACGATGACTGAAATTTAGTCTACAGATGACAGTCACATGAGAGTCACAATGTAACTACAATCTAAAGTCACCTGGTGACTCGTCACAAA
Organism: Maratus speciosus; assembly: GCA_963932465.1. Lineage (NCBI taxonomy): Eukaryota > Metazoa > Arthropoda > Arachnida > Araneae > Salticidae > Maratus > Maratus speciosus. The sequence goes on along the minus strand of OZ010786.1, from coordinate 670,200,344 downwards.
GCAACAGTCACAGTGACGTCTCAGTGGAGTCACATATGGTGATCATTTGAGACTCATAATGACATGTATGGAATTTCCTATTTTTTTGCTTCACCGTAGTGAGTGTGACACTTGTGACCATGTGTGACATGAATGAGATGTTATATGGACTAGCTGTGCTGTAGAGATAGTAATTATTCGAATTATATTATTTCCTTTTGAGTAATCGCGTACTTGAAAATTAGCATTTTGTGATTGGTCCTTAATTTTGGACACCAGTGTATTTATATATTGTGTTCTCTGTTAGGTGACGCACATACAGGAAACAACTCTCATCATCGAGACTTTAGAGTACAAATTGATTTTGGACTTGGAACTCAACTCGTGAGTATTTTTTTCAGTACATTATTTGGATGTGAACATTTCAACTGTGGATCGCAGAATACATCTTTTTTTTCTTCACTTCTTCTTTTTTCTATACAGGAAATTATTCCCTCCAACTCTGATCCAGCTGCTTTATTCGAAAGACGACTCTCCCGTTACTGTACAGAAGGTAAAGTAAAAAGCTTTTTTTCAGACATTGTTACTTGCGGAAGAAGTACAGTAGAGCGCCGATTACCCAACCCTGTCGGAAATGGACTCAGTCCGGACACGCAAATGTTCGGATAACTGGACAGATGTAAGCACGCTGCACACTGACTACACTATAAAGGCAAATGTGAATGCACCGCTGCTGTCAACTATTCAAGTTCTGTCAGTATTTTCAACTAACTGCACACTATCGCTATTCAATAGGTTATAAACACTCTTAACCCCTTAATAAGTTTACCGGTTACACCGTAAAGGCGAGAAGAGGTTTTCGACACCACTAATTCTGAACTGCAATATTTGCTTTATTTAATGGCAGACATATATCGAATATATAAGGCGATTTTTTAGTACGATAAAAGTGGTGTATGGGCCTTATTTTTATTTATTGTGTCAAAAATTTTAAACTCTTTAGATGTTAAGATAAGAAATGTTTTGTTGCTTTATTAGCGTAAGGAAAGTGTTCCTCTTATTTTGATGTTCGTTGTTATAGAAAACGTTATTTCAAATTCCCACTTTCTTTTAATTCAAATATCCACGAAGCCCGTTATCGATTTTCGATAAACTTCGACAGATAGGAAGCCCGTTTTATAGCACCTTCGGGAATTTGCATCCCCCTATCTACTGGCATTTATCAAAACTTATTATAGATTAACAGTTTAATGCTTCGCATTTAAGCGTGATTAACAGTTTAAATAGGAGAATATATAATATTTCATATAATTTTATTTGTGTTATTATTATTATTACTATTATTATTTTAATTTAAAAAATTTTCTGTCCTTTTTTTCTTTAATAAACAAAAATATATAGTATATATATATATATATATATATATATTTTTACAAGTGAAAGTGGTGGATAGAAATTCAGGTAATTGGAGTTCAGAAAATCGGCACTTTACTGTATGCACTGTAAAAAAATAATTAAATAAATAAATAAAAATAAAAATAAAAATAAATCTCTGAAATAGGCAGCAAAAAACTGTCAATTTTAGCGCCAGTGGAAAACCTTTTAATTTACAGAAAATATCTGTAATTTTCAAAGAAGAGTCTTTTTTTATCAGTTTTACACCGTTCCATTTACAGAGATAAACTGTTATTTTAACAGAAATAATTATTTGTGACTTTTACAGAGAAAGCTTGTAAATTTTAACGAACTTTCTGTTTTTTAACATTAAATTGCTGTTGTATTTACAGAGATAAGCCGTTATTTTAACAGAAATATTTTGTGATTCTTACCAAGAAAAATTGCAAATCCTACGAGAAAAATCTGTAAATTTTAACAAATTTTCTGTTTTCTTCTTAAAAGTTAAACACTGTTCACTTTACAGAGATAAACTGTTATTTTAAGAGAAATATTTTGTGATTTTACAAAGAAAATATGTAAATTTTACGAGAGAAAAAAAAACATATTCTTTACAAGCGTCTCCTGGTTTTTTTTTAAGTTAAATAGATGTCCCAAAATAATTGTAACACATTTTGATATTTTGTCTGTCAGAGAATCGTAGGCAATGTAAATTGTAAAAGTGTTCAAAATAAGCTAGAATTTAATGTAAGAAAATGACACTTCCGAATGTAGGACGTTTTATTTTGAATTTGTAGATAAATACTTGATGAGTTGTTCTTCAACCACATGAAGAATATTCTTGAACTCTTACATTCCAGAAAAGATTCAATTATAAGTGCACTTAGGACACCAACACAATATATATATATATACAGAGTGTTGACGAATTCTGCCGACACATTCAGAGGGGGGATAGTAGGCATTTACAGGATGAAAAATGACCATAGAAGATGGTGTCACAAACCACGTATTGAGTCAAAAATACAGAGTATTCTACCCTAACTCAATGTGGGTTGAGGTTCATAACTTTCAGAAAACTGAAGTCTATTATAATAAACCTTTTAATAGACATTCTCACCTTTGTTTCTGCTGGAAGTGTATCATGTAACTGACATAAATACCCTTGATACCACTTCAGCAGGTTGTTATTTTATTTTATTGTTATAAAAAAAATACTATTATTTATATATTTTGATTATTATTATTATTATTTAATATAAATATACTCATATATGTATCTACGCTGTAAAGTCTTAATAAGAGAAGGACTGCACAGTGAGTCTTATCTGTAGAGGGGATCTTTTTAGCGAGACACGGAGCCTACAAGCCTGACAATAGCTTGACATAAAATGTCAAGTCGAATTTATGACGGGATGTTACGTTATTTAGGGTACCTAATAAAACAGACCACACAGGCGAGTTTCGGGGTCCAGAAACCAAGATCGCTGACGCTCAGGGGGCGGAGTACGGTATACACCGGAAAAATTGGAATACCGAATCAGAGGTTTGCAGGTCGAAGGAAGAAGTGGGGGCCAGGAAGGCTGACCGACCATTCGACAAAGAGGGCAGAGGACCCTCCTCCATATTGTCATCACGAGGTGATTTCGTAACTGAAGGAAGAAGTTACAAACATATCGATGCAAGCTACTAAACTATGATGACTTAAAATAAGAGATGAGTTCAAGTTCCTAAACCATGATGACTTGACAGAGATCGATGGAAGCTCCTAAACTATGAAGTCTTAATAATAAAGAGATCAGTTTGAGTTCTTAAACTATGAAGTCCTAAAAATAAAGAGAGTGATGCGAGTTCCTGAACTATGATGTCTGAACAGAGATGAAGGCGAGCTCCCAGACTATGATGTTTTCCAAGAGATGCGTTCCAGCTCTCCAACCAGTATGGTTTTAAATGATTGAGTTCAGCTCCAATTTCCTAAGTGTTTAAAAGGAAATTCTACAACGATGACGACTTATTTCGTTCGTGTTTTCCCGTTAAGGGATGGCCCCATGATCAACCGTCCTCGGACATTACTTTTATCATTTAAGTGATTTAAATTAGTGAACTTTTCCTAGAGTGTAAAACAATAAACACTCAATGTGCCAAGGATTCAAGTGCAACCTTAATTACGAGTGATCCCCCTCTACAGAAGGTATGTTCTCTTTAACGTTTTTGTATTCCCAATGTTTTAATAATTTATTTTGTGTTAGGGGTGTACAATTTATGGTACTCAAGCAATTAGTTAATATTTGTAATGATAATTTAAAAGGTAAATTTAATGCAATTACTAATTCAATTTCGTTCTTTGGAACGCGGGTGTCTTGTGACACAATTCTATTTTGTTTATTTTATTTTTTTGTAAATATGTAAATTAACTGTAAATAAACCTTTTGTTTATTGTTAACTTTTGGCTATGTTTTTAATACAACATGAGTCCATTGTTTTACTTTAATGTAAGACTTATTTCAGATGACAGTCTGCTTTGTGAGGCTATTTATGCGTAGTTTAGATAGGTTTTATTTAGATATAACTGTGCGGTCTATACGCTATTTCTTCACTAAAATTACACAACGCAGCTTGGGGCGTTTTGGAGATGTGTTTCCTCCCGCCTCAATTTAAGATAATTAAGGTTAGTTTAATTATCAGGAATAGCCAGGACCATTGTTATATAATTACGATCACAAATGTTTGTTTATAAATTATAATGTTTTTAAATACCCACTATAATAATTCAGGTACAGTAATTGAGGAGTAGTTAACCTCCAATTACTAATTACTTCTTCTTGGGTAATTACCCCCCATTACCCATATTTATTTTCCCCCACTTCAATGTATGTTTGGGTAGTTAAGTTGGTACCGGTAAATGGACCTAGATCTGCCCAACAGTTTCAAATGCGACAATATTTAAAACGGGTAATATAAAAATTTTGTTTTTAAAGTCAATTCCTACTTAGGTCATCCAAGATAAATTTAATATAATCCCTTAAGCTAATATTAGTTTTTGATGTATTAAAATATCTCAATTTGTTGATTTTCTGTAAGCCAGTAGGTTTACAATGGAAGTCTATGGGAATTTGGCGAAATATTAGAGATATCGCCAAGTTGGCGTCACTTTTGGCGACTCATTTTGGTCGACAAATTGGGCGATATATCGCCAAGTTGGCGACAAACTTGTCGGTATTGGGCGACAGAACAGGGTCCCCCCCCTTTGGTAACTTCCCCCCCCCCCTTATAGATATGAGGATGCATTACATGCTTCAATAACCAATGGCCGTCATTTTGTCTCCCATGTAAAACTAAAATTAATTAATTAAAATTTAATGAATGAATTAATATTTGAAAAAACTGTATTGTCATCCAGTACAAGTTTTAAAAAAATTATTTTAACTTGATAGGATGAATAATAAGTATTTTATTAACTTTTGAAAATTTGAACAAGATATATATATAAATAAATAAATAAATATAGGGAGAGTGTGAACTAATAGTAGGAATTGAAAAACTGGTAGAAGCTTCCATTATAAGCTCCAGCAGTATGCACTGGACGCTCCCCATTTTGGACTGCGATGGCCAGTTCGTACGGTATTACTGATTACGTGACCACCCTGTTTTTCCAGAACTTTTCGTGATGTTATCCCATTTCACACAAAACAAGGTCCATATCGTTTCCTTTTCATTGCAATGTTTTATTTTTTCAAAATTATGACCGTCCACCCAAGTTCAGTTTGGATGAAACACGCTGTATGTGTGGCTCGATAAGTGAGATTTCCGCTGATCCCGTAGGACAAGATAGCCGTCTTAGGGAGGGTGATACGAACAAAAAATTTGTCGGTTTATTGTGTCGGCCGAAGATTACGTCATCTGATCTCAGGCATTTCACCCTAGGACGAGAAAATCAAACAAGAACTTTCTCGGCCAGTACTGAGGTCGGCCATGATCAAACATGATCATGATAAAGAATGCTGCACGGTGTACAGGACATAAATAAAAATCATTTTAAATTGACAACGCCAATAGATATTTTGCGTTGAATATATTTTTTTAGATTGCGTACTGACAACACCAAAAATCATATTTATATGAAAAATATGAATTATGTATTCAAATAAAGATTCGAAATTTCTTAAAAATAGCTCTTACGTGTTACCACTAACCAGCTGTTAATCGTCAAAGAAATCAACACTATAAAAATACACAAAGAAATCGATGCTATAGTTTTCACTATTTACAGCAGTCTTTTTGATTCTGATTATTTTAGTGTTTAAGAGCGCAGTTCTATTAGTATAATTCGTGCTTAGTCTGATAAACTTGTGTATATTGTGGGATATTGGCCGGAAATAAATATTTTGTAATCGGATTGTACTCGATTGAGATAGATTTTTAAAATACGAAGCTTGAAAATTATCTTAACAACCATAACAAAATCAGTAAACTGGGATAGTTTTTTTATTATTATTATTGAATTTCAAAGTACATTTTTTTTTTTTCGTATTATACGGTGTGAAAAATGAAATTGTGCAATGTTTAGTAGTTAATAAAATTCCAATAAAAACAAAATGAATTGCTTACTATCATCGAAAAACAGCAGTGTTACTCACGGATATGTTTTTGCTTTATAACACAGATGGATAGATTCTTGTTCAATTTGCAGATTTTTCGTTTATAACAAATTAGCAAAACCCGCGGCATTGCTCGCGTAATAGTTGAAATATGCTAAGTACTATTTGTATACCTAATTTTTATTAGAAGATATTATACTTTTAGGAATAATTAAAATTACTAATTAAGACACAGTTTGACTAAACTTCTTTATTACACTGCATTAAGAAAAAAACAGACTTAAATTAATAAAAAGAACTAAAAGTAATTCTAAATAAATGGTAATTTAGAAAGTATTTTGAAGCTTTTATACTCATTTCCTTCGCTCATTTCAGTATTCATTTGAAGTTTTGAATTTTTTAGAAACCGTTCTTAGTACGCATTTACATCTTAAAATTAACGATCATGTCAAATTCCAAGCGTCTTGTCTAACGGTGTACCACCTCTCTCGTTCTAAAAGCACTAACCTAAAAGCCTACGTTGAAAAGAAAACTGTCATCATTAATTTGCCAAAATTAATTTTGAAATCGGTTTTCCTGAGATTTCGTAAAAACGCCACAACGTTTTTTAGAACGCTTTTCGCGCATTTCACCCCTTTTAAATTTCGAATGTTTTAAGAAATGCTCTTAGAAATCATCTATTTCTTATAAGTAACTACCATGCCAAATTTCATGTTTCTAGGTCCTTCAATAACACAAAAATCGCATTTTTAAAGCGTTTTCTGCTCCTGCACCCCCTTTGGGTTAGTGGCATACTTTGATACCATTACTTTTGAAACCGGTTCGGTAGTTCCAGAGATTACCTCAAACAAACAAACAAACAATTTTTACTTCTTTATAATATTAGTATAGACAGAGATTTCAATAAAATTTCACAAAGCTTAGAGAAATTTTTACAAAATAAAAGTTAAGTTCTCTTACTAAAATTTTAAATTAGAACGTTAAATATGCGACGAAATGTGAGAATTTGTATGATAAAAAGTTTTAACTGCGCATACGCGAAATGTAACACTTGATTCTTTCATAATTTGGTTAGTCAACTGTATAAAGCAACTTATATAAAGGTTCCAGTTGAATACCATGAAAGTACACAAAGATATTATGTTATTCATTTCCTTATATTTTGTTGCTGAATGATAAGGGATTCTGTACAAATGGTCATTTTGTTTCATAAGCCACAGAATTGTTACTGAATTATAGAAAAAATATAACTGTGTTAAATACACATACATATTTACAAATTTGATAATTAAATCATATGGATTGGATTGCACAATTGCACAGAAAATTATCATTTTTTGTGTGTGTGTGTGGGGGGGGGGGGATGGATAAGATTTATAATAGGTTTAATTTAAGGGTATGATTGGAAAACTTGATATTTTTATATTCTATAATAAAATCCTATTAGGATTTTATTATTTTAAAAGGCATTATAAATTACTGTTTACAAACTAAGTTAAGTTCTATTTTTGTCTTTGTAAAGTCATGATGTTATGTCAGTTACACGTGTAAATGCCATTTTTTTTCTTTTTTTATTATCCAGAAATTAATTAAACAAGTTACTGTTATAATTTGGCATTACTTAGTGTTGTTGAGAACATTAAATCGCTTTTTTTAACGGGGTAATTTTGATAATTTTTACACTTCAATGAAAGCAAAAAAAAAAAATGTTTATCTATTTTATGTTACGTCAGTTACAGAATTTTGAATGGCAATTTTTGGGACTCAAAGAAAGATTGAAATAATCTGCAGGTATTTGGTAGTAAGAAATATTTTAAATTGTAAAAGTTTGTTCTAGCTTTATTAGTCAATTTTCTACTAGTTTTGAAAACAAAATTCGATTATCAAATGTTACGTCAATTACGATGGAATTGTGGAATTGCCCTTACATTGTAATTCATAAATCACAATAATTTATGTTACATAAATCGCATTTGAGTTTCACTAGTACAAATCAAAAATGCTACGCAGACGTCTGTGAGAGGGAAAATTCAGACGATTAATTTGCATTTCCCTTTCATTAATTATAGAGTTAAGGATTTTTTTTTTTTTTTTTGCTTGTCAATTAACGACAACCCATATGGCCTTCCTGGGCCACTTCATTACGTGACTGAATTCAGTGTCTCAGGATATTAATAGTTACGTGCTAACTTCGAAATTTCCATGGTCAACGGTAAATAAAAACGCTGTTCGGCTACAAATTAGTTTTGTCGGCAGCCGCGCTGAAAAATCGTATTTAAAAGAAAAATGGAGGGTTGAAATTAAGTCGTCATGACATCGCATTTGCGGTTATTCATTAAATAAATGGCAAGGTAGATTTGATAAAATAAAAAAAGAAAGAATACTTAAAAGAAAAGAAAGAATATTAAACAGTCGAAAAAGAAAAAGAAGGAATACTAAGTAGTCGAAAAACAGAAGAAAAAAAAGAATATTAAGTACAAAGACAGAATTTTAAAAAGAAAGGATATCAAGCAGTGGGCAATACCACAGAAAATTGTCTTTTTTTTTGGGGGGGGGGGGGGGATAAGATTTACAATATGTTTATTTTAAGAGTATGATTGGAAAACTTGATATTTTTATATTCTATAATAAAATCCTAATAAAAAGGCATTGTAAATTACTGTTTACAAACTAAGTTAAGTACTATTTTTGTCTTTGTAAAGTCATAATGTTACTTCAGTTACGCACTAAAAGTTACGTCACTTACACGCGTAAATGCCTTTTTTTTTCTCTTTTATTATTCAGAAGTTAATTAAACAAGTTACTGTTATAATTTGTCATTACTTAGTGTTGTTGAGAACATTAAATCACTTTTTTTAACGGAATAGTTTTGCTAATTTTTACACTTCAATAAAAGCAGAAAAAATGTTTGTCTATTTTATTTTACGTCAGTTACAAAATTTTGAATTGCAATTTTTGGGACTAAAAGAGAGATTGAAATAAACTGCGGGTACTTGGGTTTCCTTAGTAGAAAATATTTTAAATTGTAAAAATTTGTTCTAGTTTTGTTAGTAAATTTTCTACATAGTTTTGAAAACAAAATTCGATGATCAAATGTTACTTTAGTTACGATGGAATTGCCCTAGTCGTAATTAGTTGCGGTAATTCAATAAATAAATGGTGGATCTCATCGACATTTGACTAAATTAAAAACACTTGAAAGAAGAATATATTAAAATGAATTGACATAAAATAATTAATAGTTTTTAAAAAGGGTCACAATTTCAAAACATAATAAAATCGCAGCTTCCACTTTTCTAAAACAGGTCGAATCTTGTTATAAAGGCATGAACTATTACATCACGTATATTCAAATAACTTGACGAATGCAATGAAACACATAACTGAATGATGTATTAAGTTTAAAATATTAAAATTACATTAAAATTATAATAAAAATATACAAATCAACGGTTTCGACCCTCTTCTGGTCCCATCATCAGGATCTAAAAGTAAAAAACATTCACATTTAAATGTTATTTGACTTCACAATTTCAGAGAATTCAAAATAACTCGACAAATGTGATAAAACACCGAAATTCTGTAGTCAAAAAACATTTAAATGTGATTGTTTATTACTTTTAGATTTTTAAGATTTACTAATTTTTAGATTTTATTATTTTTATTTTTTAGATTTTACTTTTAAATTTACTTTTAGATGGCCCTCATGATGGCCCCAGAAGAGAGTCGAAACCGTTTTTTGTATATTTTTAATTAATTTTAATATTTTAAAATTAATACATCATTCAGCAATGTGTTTTATCGCATTCGTCAAGTTATGATTTCGAATCTATTGTTGAAACAAAGTTATTTAAAAATTTGTTACAGTCGTATAGTGTTCAAACAGAAAAATGTTTCATAATCTACGGAAATATAACATATGGAGCGAACGAAACTCTTCAACTACCTCTTCCGCGGTACCCTCGATTCTGTAAAGCGTTCTTTATCGTTAAAAACTTTCAGAAGCCGGTCTATTTTCGAGATTTAGTTTTTAGAATGTATTTATTAATCACATTTCTCACTCAGGACTATCTGTTTTTTGGATACTCAATGAAACAATTTGAGATGTGGATTGAATTTATAGATATCTTTATTTTATGCATATTTATATAAAATCATTCATTTTATTCAATATAAAATCAAGTAATCTTCGTCTAGGAGTGCGGTTTTAACTAAAATGCTTCTCAATGTGAAAGTTTTCTTCAAACAAATAAAAATATTAGTTCCAAATTTCGCCCATAGATGGCACTGTACCTTAAATTATCAGCAAGAAGCATCGCAAACTCAAGGTAATCTGTTACAGATCGTTTTATTTTGTCAAAATTAGTTACAGAGCAATAATTTGTGCAATTCATAAGTTCGATGTGTGCACCTTTTCTAACTGAAGCCAAATCCAAACGGAATTCCAGTTAAATTCACGTGTTCGCTAGCATTGATTGCGGAATTGACGGGGCACGAAAATTCCTTTGAACAGTAAGGTAAGCTGAGGTAACTGGACCCACGAGGTAACTGGACCATAGGCTATTTTATAAAAAACCGTTGATGTTTTTAAGTTTTAGCTTTGGTCAACATTGCACCCCCATCTTTACTTCTTAAAACAACGTGTGTCAACTCAATCAGAACTCTGCCTTTGCTGTGATAGGTTGACGGAAATTTAGGTTTCTTTTTTTTAAAAAAAACAACGTCCATTGGGTTGAACTAACTCTGCTTTTTATTAAAATACGGTAAGTACTTTTATTAAACAATCTTTTTATTTAAAGATTAGACATATAAATACATTAGTATTATTAGGTATCTATACATATTTTCTTCATGTTTCAAATGTAAGGTCAGTGTTTCTGTTACTCCAAATATTTTTCAAGAATGGGGTAACTGGGACATGTACCAGGGGTAACTAGACCCTAAGGGATCCAGTTACCCCAACAGTTATAAATATTGTTTTGAGTTTCTCTTACTACGGGAAATTAATTTATCCATTGCTTTTTTGCTTGCAATAAAGAAAATTACATAATACCTTATTAAAATTACATAATAATTTAACACGTTCACGCCGGCGAGGTGGTCACACTCGACTGTCTCAGAGCTGCCAAGTATCCGGCTTTGTGGCTACTAGTATTTTAATGCAGAAAATGTTGTTTTATTTAATTAGAACAATTGGGCGATTTAAAAGAACAGCATTTTCTCTAAAATAACAGTGATGTGTAAAAAGCCGGAGACTTGGCAACTCTGAGACAGTCGAGTGTGACCCACCGCGCCGGCGTGAACGTGTTAAAAAAGCATGTTGCAAACCAAATTTTTTAAGCGTGATAGCTATAGCTTGAAATTTTACGATACAGATGAAGAGGCATACGTAAGGCAAAGTGAGATTATTAGAAAATTATCGAAACGAATAAAAAATAGTTCTGTTCGATAAAAAAAAATAGGGTTACACTCTCTACAGCTTTATTAGACATATCGAACTTCCTTTGTGGTAAATAAAATAGAGAAAGAGATACTTAAGTACTTACGTAGCCATTTGTTCATAGATTTATCTTGTTATTTTTTTCCTTAAAATACCCATGTAACTTTTATACTTATTACCTATATTAAAGTACATAAGTACTTACTTAATTTTTATGTTTTTTGTATAAATAAATTTAATATTTTCACTTTTAGTGCTGTTTTTAGACACATTGACAGTAAAGGTTTCCCCTACAACGTCCTTTAATTGATATATAATGTACATGATCTCCATGGTTTAATTTTTTTTTAGTTGTTTATGCTTTTTCAAACAGTACCTGATACCCAATATTGGAAAAAGAAAAACGCGTGTGGAACATAGATCCTCCTGGTCCACTTGCCCCTTTTTATGGGGCAACTGGATCCATGAGGAAAGAAAGATGAAATATATATATATTATTTTTAGATATTAAAATGTAATTTTGAACATTTCTGTCTGATAGACGGAATCTAACTGAACACATTTACAAAAGTTCAGACTTTAATTCAAATTCCTTTTGAAGCTGAATTGCCAGAATGACCTGAGTCACATTGTAAAATCATGGCCCAGTTGCCCCACGTAACCTTATAATCACGGATTTTGTTTCGAAGTACCAACCTACGCAATTAGCTTTTTCGCTGGGAGTCGTCATTTCTGTGTCACAGCGTCAAAACTAATCGGAAAATCAGAAAAAACGCATTTCTGACACCAAACATACGGACAGGTGGCGCCATCTGTGATCGAAATTTGGGACTAATTCTTTTCATTCGCTTGAAGAAAACTTTTCATCAAGAGAAGCATTTTACTGCAGATCGCACTCCTGTACGATAATTACTTGATTTTAAATTGAATTTAAAAATGCATCAGAACTTTTAGGACACTCTGTACATCTAACAAATAATAATAAGAATAGTAAGTAATAGTAACAGTAGTAAGAATAATATTGATATTAGTCTTTATGTTAATGCTATTAATTTATCATATTTGTCTTCAAAACACGTTTGTTGAAAATTAAAACGTTTACTGGAGAATGGATAACTTCCGTAAAACCGATATGCTGGGTTGAGAAAGCGGATGAATGCACTCAAAAAAATACTCGGAAACGTTTCCAAAAATCAGTAGCAGCAAAAGAAACTTTGCTTTTTATAAATGCTTCTTTGAACCTCGAAAAATTCCCTAGATTACGAAAGCTTTGTCTTTTTTACAGCACAATAAATGTTAGGTGGCAACGTTAATTTTAAAATTTTTTGAACACAAGTTATTTCAACCAACATTTTTATCTCAAAAGTAGCCCATTCATTAATAAATTTAGGCTTAGAATCGCATAAAATTTTATTCTATGCATAAATTTAATGCATTTAATGTGTAAAATACGAATACTTTACAAATATTATTGAAAGGAATAGTAAAGTCTCTACAATATAGAGATTGTGAATTGTTTCGCTTGTCATTCCGTTGTGATGTTTATCAAATTTTAATATATTTATTTTATTTTTCTCCCCCAAGCCATGATTTATTTTTTCAGAAGTTTATAATTTTTACATTCGACCCAAAAATGCAGTTTACCATTAAACATTCCGGAAATTTTACTCAAGTTTTATAAAAAAATAATTCACACCAGCATTTTATTAAAACTATTTTACAATTTATTTCCTTTATTCCTCTGCGATTTATATTTTATTTAATTTATGAAAGAATTCTGGTTCTAATCGAAATAGTTTCATATGGTACCGATCAAATGACCTGTTGTTGGTATATGTAATGTTAAGGAAAACAAAACAAAAAATGAAGAATGATGCATAGATATTTTTTTTTTTTTTATTTATGTATATTTAAGATGAACCACAACTGTGAACTGTGTTATACTATCCATCTGCCAAAGAAGCTACTGCAGTGGACGCACGATAATTCGAACTTTCCATTAATTCGAACCGATCAGAGAGTCCCAAAAATTTTGCATGAATGTTAAGATTTGTTCGTAAATTCAAACGTATTTTTATCACATCGGTTAAATTAGAACTGAAAATTTAATATCTTAAAAAAAAAAAAAATCCAAAATAAATAACAGATGCTGCCAGAGAATTATGGATTCTTTTTAATTTTTTTATTGGCATAAAATATCCCATTTCTAACTATGTTCGTCAATGACTCCGTATATTACCTGTAGCATTTCTATTGCTTACAATGTTTGTTTGTTTTACTTCTGAAAAGTAAAATTTCCTTTTTTAAACATACGGTTTAAGCAAGATCATATAAAATAATAGAAATATGCAAATATCAGAGATTTTTAAAATACAAAATGGAAAGTGCAAGATTTGGACTTTAACGAGAATTCCAGGATATTTTTACTCTGTTTACATTTTGAATTTAAAAAAAAAAATAGTTTTTTAGATTTGTTTATTCCCATTTTAGATTATTATTATTATTAATGTATAGTTTAGTTTGTAGAAATTCACAAATTTCTGAAAGAGTTTTTCTCCTTCCATAAAATACCCTCTAAAGGAAAGGTCACCAAACGTTGGTACGCGAGAAAATTTTGGTGGTCCGGCGAAAAATCTGGATAGCAAATACACTCTTTAAGTTTTATTAATACTAATAGAACAAAAATATTATTTAAAGAATTTCTTATATTTTATATGGGAGGAATTTATATGTTTTTTGATTTGTAAAAAGAATTTTTTTTTTTTTTTTTTTTTTTTTTTCAGATTTCAACAACATATTTGAACGGAAAGACATTTTCGACTGCCAGGGCAATTAAAAATCAGTACTGGTTTTGATTTGAAATAAAAGCCACTCTATTTTGCACTAACATCATAGGAACCAAAAATCCATGAACTTATTTCAAAAAAGCAATAATAAATACTATCACATTAAAAATGTGGGATACATAAATAATAATTTTCTTTTTTGTAACAACTAACTTTATAATTTTGTTGCAATTAAACAACCTTTCATGATTTTGTGATGCATTAATAAGCATTTTTCATCATCAATTGAATAAGTATTTGTGATTTTGTTTTATTAAATAGGTGTATTTCATATTAATAATAAAATGGAAGTTACCAGATCCTTATTATACAAATGCATTTATGTTAATAAAAAATTCCCACTGGTGGTTCGCGAGATTTAAAATTGTGAATTTAGAAGTTCGCGAGGTCAGGAAAGTTGGCTACAGCTGGCTCTAAATAGCCGAATGAACCTAGAAATATGTGTTTGCATAAAATCACAGACAGATACTCCAATTTTATAAATTAGTATAGATAAAGTAATCACTTCTCTGTCAGAAGTTTCTTACGTTAAATATGAAAAACTTTGAAAAGGAGAAATGAATAAAAGTTACACTATTAAAAAATGACTGAATGACCACTTTTATAGGGTAGCAATATATTACGAAATTATCAAAATTTAATTACAAAATATATTTTGCATTTGTTTCATAACAAATCCTACTAGTGGTCAAAATTATGAATTTAGTAGTCCGTGATCATTTCCACATTTTAACGAATCTTTCATACATTTTTTTTAGCTTCCCGAAAACTGCTTCTACCACGCCACTATACGGAATTATCCGGAAGCGAAGGCCGCTTTCCAGACTTGTCACGGCATCAGGTAAGTACATTTTAGTTGCAAAATTAAGTTTTTCCTTTTGCATAGTATTCAAAAGTAACAATAATCTTAGTTTTGTAATATTATGTAGTAGCTGGCGTAGCAACTCGATGTGTTGCATTTGTTTTGTATGTCATGGAATTCTTTCGATTTTCTGAGGACAAAATCTAATTAGGTAGATTTCGTATGAAATACTACCTATTGGCGTCGTTCCTATGTTGGAATTTCTGAAAATTTTTTGCAGATCTACACCGATCATGACCCCTAGACCCCAAAACCACCCTCAGTAAAAAACTTTATCTATCTATCTATCTATGTATCTATATATATCACTTTCTTCTGGACACGATAACTTCCACAATTCTGCACCAATCTCTTCCAAACTGATACATAAAATCAAGGGGTATAAAATGTCGGTCAAGTTCGTTAATGGGCAAAATCGGACCAAGGGGATGGAAATAGGGAGGGGTTTTGGGAAAACATAAAAAAACCCATAACTTCTTAAATTTTGTACATATCGAATCAGTTTAAAGTTTTTATTACTTTTAAAAATAGGGCCAAAAATTTATGTATCACAGATTTTTGATAAAGTTAAAAATGGGCTCAAGGGGCGCAAAAAATAGGGTTTTTGGGAGAAAAAAATTCATTACTTCGTCAATTCTCAAGATATCAAATCCAATTAATTTTATCATGAATCTCCTTAACATTATCTACAACTTTTATATTCGCAAGTTTTTGATAGGACCAATTCGTACCGCAAAAAAAATAAAAAACGAAAACAAAAGGGGGTTTGAAGAAGAAAAAAATCCATAACTCCGTCAATTCAAAAGATATAAAATCCCCATGAATTTATCATATATCTTCTTAATATTATCTACAACATCTATATAGACAAGTTTTGGATAGAACCAATTCTTACAGCAAAAACAAATTAAAAATACATAGCGGTTGAAGAAAAAAATCATCGTAAGGGTGTATTCAAATCCAAACTGCTTATTTTCTGACTCATTTTACAATCCATTTTTACTCTCAAAGGCTTCCAATTGGTACCTTTTCATACTCAGAAACTATATAATGTACTGTAATGGTCAATTTTTTGATAGAGGCAGAATATATTTTAAAACATGCTGTCAAAGTGGGCCTTTTGAACCGAATTTCCCGAAGCGGATTGTGTTGGAAAAATCATCGCATTAAGGGAGTATTCAAATCCAAACTGCTTATTTTCTGACTCATTTTTAAATTCATTTTTGCTCTCAAACGCACCCAATTGGTAGATTCGCTTATTCAGAAACTGTATAATGTACCGTAAGGATCGATTTTTTGACAGAGGCAGAATATATTTCAAAAAATGATGTCAAAGTGGGCATTTTGAACGGAATTTCTCGAAGAGATTGTGTCAGAAACGAAAAATATTGTCTTACTGAGAAAATAATTGTTTATATATAAAGTTTTAATTAATTGAACGAAAATTAAAAACACAGGTCGCTTATAAATCTCTTCAAAAATTGCGTCAACAAGTTTCATGTTTTTCCTATTAAAAATGAATCTGGAGTTATGCCAGAAAATTTCGATTTGTTGAGCATGGAAAAGTATTTTTTTTTAATACCGCCCTAACATGATTGTGATAAAACCAGTTATTATATAAAAATGGAATAAAAACTCGTCAAAAGCGGCCAGATAAAATTGTTAAAGTGGGTTTATCTCTAATCATGATTTGGTTTTTGTTTGTGAAATTAGTATACTTAACTTCGAAATCTACCTCCGCCTGTAGGCCGGGCCAGCAGGGATTTCACTGAAAATTACAACTTCCAAAGGCCTAAAAGTGACTGGGGGACGATAATAGGGCACCTTACCCTATTCCTTCCATCGGGATCACGGATTTTTTTACAAGACAGAGTAAGCTGCTAATTACTAAGAAACGTTTACGAAAGGTTTCCGTTATAGACAGGTTCCATTTAATGAAGTTTATTGCATTTTTATATATGACATATTTTTTTTGTTTTTTAGTTTTACATGTAAAAAAGATTTATAATATCAATTTTATTATATTACTTATTATAAGCATGGAATCATGTTTACAATGTAAATGAACTGAAAATCACGGAAATTATATTTTGAAAGTCATGCAATTTTAATGCCATTGTAGAAGAATGCCTTTATAAGAAAATGAAGACGTACGGGGAATTAAATTCCATGGATCGAGATGATTTTGGATAAAAATATGAAAAGCTTATCATTATTGCTAACCCAATGTTTTTATTACTTATCTAATGACCGCATTCACCAACTACCTCAACCTTGAAAACCTCGGTTGAACGCTCAAATGAAATTCCCGATTAATTTGATTGGACTGATCACGGCCGAAATCCCAATCCGGTTAATGAAGAATACCATTTGAGCGTTCGACCCAGATTTTCTAGGTTGAGGTAAATGGTGAATACGAGTATAAGTCGTCTAATGTACGTATTTACCGTCTACCTCAACCGAGAAAACGTCGGTCAAACGCTCAAATGGTGATTCATCATTAATCCGCAATAAGGTCCAATGAGATTAATCGTGAATTTCGTTTGAGAGTCCAACCGAGGTTTTCTAGGTTGAGGTAAATGGTGAATAAGATAATAAACGATTTCATCCATGCAAGTATCGTCAAGTTCTTCTGTATGGAAAATTTAGACGATATTTGGCGCAGTACAGTATAAGCGGATAAAACAACAACTTTAGCACCAGGACTTTTGATTTATTGCATATTAATTTCGGTAACATTTAGTGTACAGTCATCAGTTCAAAGAATGCTGGAGTTTTTATCTTATAATATGGCAGAGAAGAGGATTCGAGGTATAGGTTTATTGACCAATAAAACAGGAAATTGAAGGGGACAGCCAATGGGAAAATTGTATTGGGAAGGAACTAGTAATGTGGAAGAATGCTTGGAAAAATTAAGAAAATGAAGTTTTAATAAAATATTTCTAATACTCTGATAATAACGGGATAGCAAAGACACAATTAATAACATTTTTATAGATATGGAATGCTTTAAGACAGTTTAGGTCAAGTATAGCAGTGGATTTAGAGATCATTTTAGCTGAACTAAAATCAAAAGTGTGGTTCCTTTCCCAGCAATATTTTTCGTATCTGCCATTGCATTGGCTACAAAATTTCTGTAATACATACAAGGTGTCCTCGAATTCATTTGCCAAACTTTAAGAGAAGGTAAAGTACACATCAAGAAGCCATTTTGGTACAGCAATGAGGGATCGGAAATGAAAAGTTTTGGCGAAGAACAAGAAATACGGAGGAAATGAGAACGAGCATTTTGCTGACATAACAATGACAGTAAGTGCTCCAATGTGCCACCATCAACATCGATACATACCTGGCAGCGTGTAGCAAGTGATTGGCGTAAACTTTTGAAGGTTCCAGATGTCTCATCTATGAGACACCCGTTGGCT
The DNA here is from genome assembly GCA_963932465.1 of Maratus speciosus. Classification (NCBI taxonomy): domain Eukaryota; kingdom Metazoa; phylum Arthropoda; class Arachnida; order Araneae; family Salticidae; genus Maratus; species Maratus speciosus. The sequence continues at coordinate 670,181,799 of OZ010786.1, read as the reverse complement.
CTGATGAGGGCCTCATGGCATACTTTCAGTCGTTGCTGCAAATGTTCGTGAAACACTTGGAATCTGCAAAATGATACACCCATCACTTTCTAGACGCTGCCAGTGGCACATTTCAGCACTTATTGTCATTGTTATCTCAATAAAACGCTCATTTTCATTTCCCCCGCATGTCTTGTTTTCCACCAAAACTTTTCATTTCCGAACCCTCATTGCTATACCAAAACCAGATAGCATTTTTAATGAGCAGAAAATTTGGAGCAGTCTTGGTTTGAAAACCCGCAAAGTTGCAGCAAGCTCAGCATGACAAGACTGAAAGTTCATAACATGACTGTGGTAAGATAACGCAAACGCCGAAGCCACCACACTTTGAACTTGCATCTAACTTGTCGTGCAAGTTAAATTCATGCTGTATCAAATTTATTTCAAATTTACGGCAAGCAAGTAATCAAAAATACTGCAAAGTAGTAATCTTTCCATGCCCCACTATTTGTTTACAACTGCTACACTATAAGTTTAACCCCTTCGGAGGGGTCCATAGACCTGATCTACTGATGCATACTTCGTTTTCATCACCATAAACAAGTTAAGGTAATACTTGTACTTTTCAGTACGAGCCTTTTTTGGTATTTGATAAGTATAGCGTTTAGAAAAAGCGGTGACAATCGATTAAAATTTCTGCGTATGTGCTGATTGTCTATTCTCTCAACAGAGGGATTTTTTGCTTTTCACTTTCGTTAATTAAAGACAGTCTTGCCATCCGTTTCACAACAAACTACTCATGCAAGTGGGGGATGGTATACCTTGCGGTAAATTTGCTTCGAAATTCTCAATTCAAATTTGTCACGGCAAGATAATATCAGAAAAAATCAAACTTGCTGCTAATGTTCATGCTATCTGGGAAATTGCTTCTTTATGTGTACCTTTACCTTCCCTTACACTTTGACCCATGAATTCGGGGATACCCTGTATACAGACAGACAGACACAAATTAGTTAAATCGTATTCAGGACATCCTAAAACATGTAAACCACAACAAGAAGAAATATGGAGCTGCTCACGAATCCAGTACTTTTTTATGCAGGTAGGAGAAAATAACTAGTACAATATTTGTGCTTGAAGGATGGGGTGTGGGGGGTACATAAAAAGAAAAAAAAATCTAAAGTGTATTTTTATTGTTTCAGGGGTGTTATCTACCTCGAGAATCGGATCTTTTTCCTCCATCCTTTATTTGGAAACTACTCAGTAAGTCTGATTTATTTATTTCTTCTCTCGAAACCTTAACAAAAATTAACTATTAATTAAATCACGGTTGTACTAACATCGTTTAAATATCTATGTGTAATTAAAAACAAAAAGAGAGAGATTACTAGTCTTAATTTTACTTCTAATTATTCTTCTACTTCCTCGAACGCTTTAGTCTACTTTAATTTTATACTTTATGAATAATCGTCCCAAGAAAACCTAATGTTAGGGGTTACATTACCTTTGGCAGCGAACACCTTAGAATTTATGTGGTTTTATTTTTTTAAACGAACTAAGATGATACGTTATAATGACTTTGTCAAAGCTCAAACATAAAATGCGTTTTAATATTTTGAATTTATACTTTGAAAACAATATCCTAAAAAATTAAGGCTGTTCTCAAATCCAAAGGGTCAACTTTCTGACATAAATTTTAATTCATTTTTGTTCGGAAACGCATGAAACTAGAAGGTGTTGTTATTCAGAAACTATGTCATCGAACTGTTTTTCCGTTTTCTTGTAAACGCAATAGATCTTTCAGAAAATGTTGTCAAAGTTGGCATTTTGAACTGAACTTCCGAACGAAAGAAGAAAATCCAGTCAGTAGGGGAGAAAAATGCCGTGTCACGTGATCAAAATAGTTTATAACTCAATAGGTAATTTATGTATTAAAAAATGGAAAACACAGTTCGATTCCAAATCGCTTCCACTGTCAGGATTTCCAATTTTATATCTTTTCTTTAAAAAATGAATTTCTAAATTTAGCAGTAAAAAAAATGTTCGACTGCGCAAAATGACAATACATCCATTTATTTAAACTGAACGAAAATAAAGCAAAAGGAAAGCCCACAAAGATTCTACTTTAATGATATAATGAAATGATTTAAATATTTAGAGTAGTAGAACTTCCTCTTTCACTTGTTTCTCATTTTTACTACGATTTGCAATAGATAACTGTTAAATTTTCAAAACATCATTGTGTAAACTTTTTAATAAAACAACTTTTTATAAGCATTTCAGAGATATCCGGTTATTCCAGATAGCTAAAACCAGTGACTAGCAGAGCGAAAACGAACATTTTGGCACAACTTTTATTAAAATCCATACACCCGTTCCTATTGTATCAGCAATTAAAGAATGCAACATTGTTCTCGACCAAAAATATTTTCCTGCTTTTCTGCGGGATAAAATATCCAATACGCAAAAATACAAAAATCAACGTGTTAAAATGTCCGAGTTAAAGTTTCAAGAGATACGTTACGCAAGTATTTTCCCTTGTTTACGTTAACCAGCCCACATTAACACGTATTTAACGATAACGAGGAAATTGAAATCTTTTTTGTACAAAAACTGGAGAAATCGTAATTTTCTGAATAGGGAAATCTTAACATCGCGACTATTCAATTAAGGTCATCGGGAGAAGCAATGAAGAATATTTTCACCCCAATTCCTCGCCCAGAAAGTTTTCCGCGACGATTCTTTCGTTATGCTTAACAAATATTCCGCCACAATAGATGAGGGTAGAAAGGAAAATTACGTTGAAATAAATGCTCTAAATCAGCGATTCTCAACCGGAGTGCGCAGCATGAAGGACGTCAGGTGAAGTTCTATCAAGATTTTACGAATTAACAAAAATGTATCATTACCGTCATCCGGGGATACTTAAGCCACTGTGGTAACAAAAGTCATTTTGCTAGGTAAATTTCGGAAGCTGATTTCGGCTACACTGTTTTGAGTTTGTCGGTTAACTTTCCCGACATCAGTTTCATGTTTTAGATCAGATATTTTAACACTGTGTATGTTGAACACTTATATTTTTACTAATGTATGTCTTCTTGAGTAGTATATGTATGTTTATTTTAGCCTTTTATACGGTTTTTGTTATCCCATCACCAACTAACATAAGCCAAACATTGAATCAATACTTTTGGCTTTAGTTATCCCATATGGAGGGGTAACTTAAACCACCATGTTTTTTTTTGTTTTTTTTTTTGTCATTAAAACTTTATGCCCTGACGGTACTTAAAAGTACCATTAAAAAAACTTGTTTAATTTAATACATCGATTAGTAGTAACACGGTTTAGAATGAGTTATAGACACATTACTTTATCTTGTTCCAAAGGCATTATGGGTTGCACAAAACAAAAACATTTTTAAAAGGATGATTTCTTTTGCCTTTCCATCTTTTCAGCTTTCTTGACGTTGGAGGGGAGGGGGGGGGGCGTTCAGTTCGGAAATATTTCTATATTTCTATTGTGCATTTCCTAATTCTATAAAATACTGAAAAAAATATTGTAAATGAAAAATTTGGATGGCGTTATCAATATTGCACAAAATCCCTATAAATTGAAATTTAATTAATTAATTTTAATAGGCAAAATCCTTCTAAAATTTATTAAATGATAGTGTAAATCTTCCAATGTATTTACGACAATTCACGAAAAATGCTTTAGAAGATGAAATTTTCAGGAATTTATAATTTGGGATATAAAGGGTTAAGATACATGTTTTAGAAAACTTTCATATATGTAGGTGAAAGTAGGGTAATGACGCTCAGAAGGGCAATCCCGTTCACCCAATATCTCTAAACAGAATAGAATTGAAATCGTGCGATCGGTACCGGCACCTAGCGAACTTCATTTTAAGTTCCCAGTAAGGATTAAGTGCCCGTCGGGAGGAAAGTATTTTTGTGTCCTCACGTTATTAGTTTGAAGTTGTTTTATTATAAAATTCTACAACATCTAACATGAAGGTTAGTGTACACTCTTATTTTCAAATATTAATTTACTCATTATGTCTACAAAATATATACATTTAGCTGTAATTTCATGCTTTTATTTATTTTTGCAGTGCGTTGTTACGCCAATTATAATGCATTAAAACCCAACATGGCGATAACGGGTAATGGCGCTTGCGTGGAATTCCAGAAGAAATGTTGTCAGTGGGCAACTTTTTTTAAATTCAAATTTGTTGATTGACACCTCTTTTTTGAAATGGTAAAATTCCCCTGTTATCGCCTTAATTAATCTGTCATTAAAGAAGCAGAATTTTACGATTTCAAAAAAGTGGTGAAAATCAAAAAACCTAAATATAAAAAAAGTAGCCCGCTATATGTGTAACACAATATGTGTGCACAATACGAAAACAGTCCGTTAACTGGGATATAGCTCGTAGGGGGCAGAGACCCGTAGTGTTTCAAAAATTTGGAAATTGACATTGAAAAGAGGTTTAAATTTCACATAAAGTTACATTACGTGTACATTTGTTTTAAGTGTTAAAATACTCTTAGAAGGAGTACGCGAAAAAAAATCTTGAAATGAGCTTATTTTGCTACGAATCGTGTTAAAAACAACTAATCGGATGTGCCAATCCCAAAACTTTCTTCTATTTCAAACATGCTAATAGCACTTCAAAAAGAGTAGTTTTTTAACTTTCTTCTTTCTAAAGAAGAAAATAATTGTAATCGACATTTTTTTCGACCGATTTACCGGTATTGAATTAACGCAGAATAAGGAATAAAATGCGCTTAAACTAACATTTTAAAAAATAACAGAAAGCATTTTCTTGTACGTTATCTTTCTCAATTTTCCTCGGTGTTTTCGTATTTATTTGATTGTATCCCGACAAACGCGACATAACGAAGGGCCATTGCATTACTTAATCCGTCTCTGAAATTTCGATAAAATACTTTTCGACATTTTTGATGTAGTACTTACTCTTCTATATTTTCAATAAAGTAATTGTAGTCCGTTGCAAATATAAAGTGTTTTTTTTTTCTACTACCGCCCCTGATACAGTAATCATTGACTGTACTGGTGTTATAAGATTTATTTATTTATTTATTTATTTTTTTACATGGAGTAACTTATTAATTATGTTTTTTATCAGTCTACAAGTACATCTTTTTAAATGTGCGTGTTTTTCCCTCGGTTTCATTTTCATTCATTTTATTGTGCAGATCAAACCACCCCATTTCCTATTTCACTACTTCCCCGAAGACAGACTTCGTTGTGGTAAGAAGTTTGAACAATTCTTTTTTTTTTTTCAATTTGTAATTAAATCTGCTCAAAATTTCAGATGATTTTTTTTTTCTTTAAGGGAACGCTGAACAAGACGATGCGGAAGATGAAGATCTTTCAGAAGTAACGTATTTTTTATTGACACGCTTTCCTTTCATATTGATAAATTTTTTACTTAGCCCTTGTACTACCGGGTTTATTTTGTTTTAAAATAAATATTTTTTATTATTTGTAGTTCATTTCACAGATAAAAAAATATAAAGGCAAGAGAGAAGAAAATCGGTTTTAAATTTAAAAAGAACCTGTTTCTAAAACCACTGGCACCTATAAGACCCACTCAGCAACTAGATGGTACAAAAATCGCCACAGAAAAATAAGGGCTTTACTCCCCTAATACTATCGTTACCCAAATGCACTTCATATTGCGAGGATTTTTGTCAGATGACGTGAAATTAGAGATCGACCGAAAATTCTGTTTCGTTTTCGTTTTCGGCCGAAAATCTGAGGTTCTCCAAAAATCCGTTTTCAGCGAAAATACTGCCGAAAATTTGGTCCGACCGAAACTATCTGTGTTCCAAAAATCTTGTTTCTTCCTTGGGAAATTTTCAACATGACTCATTGATTGGAGCTACATCGGCTCAAACAGACACTCTTTGTTTATTGCTATGAACTTCACTGTTTATAATGATCAGCCATGACTGACTCAAGACGTGAGTGCCGATTATAAGGCAAGAAATGCCTATATTACTCAACTTTGAAGACGCTTTTCACGTGCTTATTCAAAGCTGCGGATTTAACAGTCAAAGAAAATTTTTAGTTTGAAACCACAGAAAGGTTTCGAATACTCTTTGAGGAAGTTCTAGTATAATAAAGGATCCTTTACAAATATCCTTATAAAAGATAAATCGAGGTATGTACACCTAAAACACTTTTTAATGAGATGAAATTCGTATAATGAGAAAATCATTTTGTGTCGTAGATGAATTAATTATGTTTTATTTTAAAATGAAAATTAAAAGTTTTGATTAGAGGAACGGAGAGCCAACTTGGCCACACTTATAATTACACGTATAATTAATTAATAATTATGTATATTTATGTATGTATTAATTACTTAAGAAAATTTTTGGACATTTTTGTTTTCGGCCGAAAATAGGAAGATCGCCAAAATTCGGTTTCGGTCTTAAAAACCTATTTCGGTCGATCCTTTCGTGGAACTTGAGTCGTAACCATGTCACTCTGATGTAGAAATATCTTATTTTGGGATAAATTTCACAAAGAATTCAAAATTCGGTCGCAGTGACTTTACAGTGGGGGGTCATGAAGTGGCAGTCACCTGGGGTGTACATCAATTGCGCCTACGGTAGGAGGAGATCATAAATTGCGCTTACTGCTTGGATCCCATCTGTATGAACTGCGCTCGAGGGGGTGGGATAAGCAATCCATCATTGTATTTAGGGTTGCCTTTAAGAGTTATTTTTCCCCAAAAGTCTTCTGGATGCAAATCTAGCCATAATAAATCCAGGCGACAATAATCACAATACTTATAAGCACATGGCTTGCATTCATCTAGCATTGCATTACATTGTTACTTTTTATTTAAACGTCAAAGTATTTTAGCGATAAGATATTCAACGTAATAAATACAAATAAAATATTAAAATGAAGTATAATTCCTTAAGTAGAGGATACTAACTAATATTTACTTTGAAAGAAGGGCAATAATCAAAGGATTATTGTAAGTAAGCCAATAATCACAATACTTAGTCTAAGCAAAGGGGGGATTTCCGATTTAAACGGGCCCGGTACAAACTGCCGCCCCAAGTTTTGTTAGCTCTTTCAAGGAATTCCAAGTAATATCTAATGTTAATTAAAAACACACACCATTGTTCATTGTTAAGAATTTTTTTTATTTTGGCTTGTAACATTTGGATAAAAAGCAATTTTCCGTCTTTAATCACAAAAAATGCTAAAAATTCATAAAATTAAAGTTATCATAACTCGGCAAGTTTTATTTGTACAAAAATGAACCTTTTATTTTTTTACTTATTAGTACAAGAAGAAAATTTTACTAAATATATAATACTTAGATCCAGTAACAAAAAAATAATAATAATAATAATAATAATAATAAATAAAAAATAAATAAAAAATTCTGTAACTTAAAAAAAATATGTATATATATATATATGTGTGTGTGTGTGTGTGTGTGTGTGTGTGTGTGTAACGAATGCAGGCGCTACTCCAGTTATGGATCTTCTGTCGTGGCGTCGGCCAGTACCCGACCGATGGGGGCAGGGGCGCGAACCGCGGACGCGTGCGTGCCGATTTCTGAGCGAAACCTCGGAACTTCTAGCATAGTTAAGTGGTCGCAGGCCGTGAGTGGTGTCCGGGAAATCGAAGTCAGATTAAGATAGTAGTTGTTCCAATAAAGACACAGTTTTTCAGGGGACCTGATTTATTGTTCCTTTGTTACATCCTTTTGAGAAATCAGGCCCCTTTTGGCTTGAGAGCTGCTAATTTACTTTATGGACATCGGGCTTGGGAATTATGTGCACCGCAAAGCGATACTTAAGAGAGCCGAGTGTCGTGGAGTTAGTGCATTCTTTTGATGGTAAAAAAGCCTTTCTTGCTGCCTGTGCAGCGGTATAAATATGCTGTATCTCGCATTATTCCTGCTAGGGGCCGTTGAAGTCAAAGGAGGCGTCTTTAAACTATAATTGGTCGTTAGCTGAATGATTGACTGCCCGGGATAAAGGCTGTGATTTGAGTTTGGCCGATCGAATGCAGCAAGACTTACAAATTGCACTTATTCAGCAAAACTATTCTTATGAGATGTGCCAAAACGATCTTTGAAAGTTATAAAATGCAATGCGGGAAAACTGACTTAACAGGGGCAACTTCATTCAATCAACTGAGACACAATTACAAAAGCATTTTAAAAGTTTTAATTTTAATTTCTAAATTTAAATTTTAAAAAGGGACAAAAAAGGGGATTTTAAAAAGGGGCTTAGCTTATATCGTTTCATATATATGTATATATATACATATATTTTCTTTTTTTTTTGTATAAACGGGTTTAATAGGATGAAGAACAACCTTGAAACATGTTTGCTAATGAAGCTATACGTCTAAAGCTAATGGTTTAGAAAATTAGTCATTGGGCAACAATTAGAGTTGGTACTCTTATATATTATTTGTCACGATTTTTAATATTTTATAATCAAAAGTTCATTGATTTTCACTAATTTTTTCCTCATATAATACCAAATCTGTCAGTAGCATTTTTGAATTAACAACATTATTACTATAAGTTGTAATATTACTATGATTATTAGTATTATTTTTTTTAATGAAGCAGAATGGAGAAGGGTCCAATTTAGGATTATTTTTAAAATCATTAATATGCTCAGTTTTTCTATCACAGCATAATTTTCATCTATTCACGTATTTGATATTCTCTTTCAGATATCAAATAACTGATCCATTAGTTCAACTTAAAAATTTCGCTTTTAAAAGTCAGCAAAAATTTAATTTAAAAATATTTTGAGGATCAATTATAAAGTCAACTATAATGTATTATTTAAAGTGTATTTTTATTTTATAGGAAGTCATCTATTATTAAAAAGGATATTTTATCTTTATAGATAAATAAAACCTTAAAACTATATTTGGAGCAGATGTGTTGATGTAATACAAAATTAGAAAATCATATTCTTATGCGGATCAAAGTTTTTTTTTTTTTTTTTAAGATTTAAGGATGTTGTATGAATTTCCCTCGAAATTTTCTAACTTACAAACTCATTTTTAAATGTAAAAGCATGTTACTTGCAGACATGACTATTGAATTGATTTAGAATCTAATAATCTGTTCATTTTTAGATAAATGAATTACATGTTGAATTAATAACGATTCTTGCTTGATGAAAATTTTATCAAACTGTCACGTCTGGAAATTCAGTTTAGAACACTTTGTGGAATTTCAGTTCAAATGCTATATGCTTTTAACAGCATTTTGTAAAAGATTGCTTTTAATGAAAATTTGGAAAAACCGTTCGATTTCACAGTTTCTGAGTAACAGCATTTGTCACTTTCATGCAAGTACAAACAAATATGAATTCTGGAAAGTAACCAGTAGGATTTTAAACAGTCTTAAGGCTGCTCTCAAATTCAAAGAAGTTACTTTTTGACACATTTCTGAATTCATTTTTGCTTGAAAACGCATTAAATTAGAAGGTGTTTTTATTCAGAAACTATGTAATCGAATGACTTTTATATTTTATGGAAAAAGCCGATGATTTTACAGAAAATACTGTAAAAGTTGGCGTTTTGAACCAAATTCACGACGTAGCAGTTCGAGAAAGAAGAAAAACCTGTCATCACGTAACAAGAATGGCTTATAACTCTATAAGTAATTTATTTATCTGAACATGGAAAACGCTATTCAATTAAAAATCGCTTTAATAGGCCTGTTAATTTTATTCTTTTAAGCATAGAAATGAATCAGACTATGTGTCATAAAATTTTGTGTTGCGAGCAGGGAATTTGTGAAGCACCTTAAGTACAGCTTAAGAAATTAAGTTTCTTTACACTACTTTTTTATGCATGTTTTTCCAATGATAATGCAATTCTCAGCTTTGAATTCATGAGAATTGAATGCTCTTCTTCTTATTATTATTAATTTATAAGCATGTGCATAAGAGAATCGTGCGTGATTATAAGAATTATTCAGTAGAAATTAAATTGGATCAAGAAATACATAGTTAAGTTTCGGTTATAAAACATCGTGCAACCGCTTTGGAATTTTAAAATTTACTTTAGAATTTGGAAAAAAATTAAGTTTTGAAAGAAAATAATAAATAATTTAAATGCCATAGTTCCAAATAAGTTAATAATAATAGTATAAAGAATAATATTAATAGCAATGAAAGAAGTACTAATTAGCGTTCATAGGTATATTTCAGCAGCAAGAATATTCTTCTATTTAGAATGTTGTTCTTTTTCCTCAGCATCTTTCTTTCAAAATACCACAGAGAATAACTTTAAGGTAAAAATTATTTCTAGCATTGTAATTGAAATACGAAATATCTGTAAATATCTGTATATAAATGTTAATATTGCATATCTATATATAAATGTTATTAATGCTTAAAGTTCTTGAAGAATCTTAGAATAAAACATCTGAAGGCACAGTAAACGAGAAATTAGTTTAAACATGACGGAAATATTCAGGAGAGGACGGAAATATTCATTCTCACAATTTAAGTTTTACCACTGTTTGCATTTTATATTTTGGTCCCTGACGTAAAAACAAAGTTTTACTGTAATAAAAAACCTCCATATTAAATTTTTATGTAAGGGCCTGATTAATGCACGGGCCTCCGGGGCCTCAACCCTGGGCCCACGAACTTCAGGGGTCCACAAATTATGTGGCTGATTTTTTTTCCTTAATCAAATACTTTTCAAATAATATTGTATTTATAAAATAATATTGTATTTATAAAATATGAAACGGAAAATTTAAATATTCTGAATGACTCAATAAAATTTTTAGAAGCTTTTAACCTAGGCACTTTTACTTTAAAAAGTGAATGACCAAGAACCGAAAATGGACTTTACTCACGCTTGATAACTCCCAAATGCTCATTACTCCCGATTTAGTAGTTTAATAACTGATATATTTTAAACAAAATTTCATTGATATTATTTTTTTAAACCCTGCACATTTTTTTAAATTAAACTTTTGATTTATGATTAGTATGTATGCACATTTTTTTTTCTTTTCTAATAACTGCAATTTAGTATTTTGAAAAACTGATAAATACTGTGAAACTTCGATTATATGTTCTTGGAATTTGCGTTTTCCTGCATGTAAATTTTCTCACAATTTAAGTTTTACCACTATTTGCATTTTATATTTTGATCCCTGACGTGAAAACAAAGTTTTAGTGTAATAAAAAACCTCCATATTTAATTTTTCTGTAAAAATCCTTTTCAATTTGAGAGTACCTATACTTTTCAAAACTTGCCGTATCCAGAAAATAAAATTTGGGGAAAATGCCAAAAACTCCATACTGTGTCTAATACTGTGGTCTACTGTGTCTATTGGTTTCAATATAAACGATGATTTTACAATGTCAGAATTATAGTTTAAAATGATTACTAAACTGTTAGGGAAAACACAATTTTTATGAATTTGAATAAGGCGAGTTTTGAAAAAGACGTCCTCATTTATTCTGCAACATAAACTGTGGATCATAGATGTTTGTGAATTATACAAATGCTTATTTGAGAAAGTGAACGGTAATTCATTTTCTTGATTATTCTTGTAAGTTAATTTTTTTTTTTTTTTTGTAAACTTGAAACTTTCACCCAAACAACTGTTTAGGAAAAATAATATGCTTGGAGAAAAAAAAAATGGCATTATTAGGTAACAAGTGTTATTTCTTCATAAAATTTTCTTTTCTAAAGTAGTTTCAAAAAATTTTCCACTGTTTAAATTTCTTATGTAAATAATTGAAATTGATGATGATTTGTAATATTCTATAACGCTTATATATTTACACATATATGGATTTTTTATCATCATATTTTTATTTATTTCCCTTTTTTTTTAATTTGTGCATTTTATATTAACGGAATATACATTTTTATATTGTCGATTTTTCTGTGAGTTAATAGTTGTTATTAACAAAAAATTTATAAAATTTTTTGCGAGTTTAAGCATTATCGATAGCCGAAATTATCGATAAAGCGCCTAATTTAGCAAATTAACGCCAACAGAAAAGAGTCTTTCTAACAAAAAAAACTGTCTCTTCGTGTCCATAAGTATAAGATACGGAGGTGACAATGATATCCGGTCCAACGTGACGCCGAGCGCAGTTCATACAGGGGGAGGCAAAGAAGGGTCGGCATCGGCGCAGTTAGCCGGTCTCCGTCACCTGAGAATCATAATGTGATGGTATAAAAAAAGTCTCCTTTTAGTCACGACTGTGACCACTTGTGACGTCATATCGATTAGCAATACTATTAGAATCGAGCTATTTACTGGCCGGGTATTAATTTTTATGAGTTATAGTGATTTGAGATCAAGAAAAACCAATAACCACATTCTACAATAAAATTAACATTAACATATGTGTTAATTTAGCATTAACATATTATGTAATGTTAACATAGTATAACATTCTACATAAAATTAACATAAGCTCAGAGTGCAAAAAGACAATCTCCCATGTAAATAATGGGTGATAAACAACTATTTTCCCCATTAAAATTTTTAAGCAGGACATAAAGGATTTATAGCAGGACATTCAGGACTCGAACCCGGCTCGATGACATCTATAAACTATTTGGCATTTATAAAGAGTAATGAAATATACCATATGCAAAATCTAAATATTTTAATAAAAATACAATTTTATATGATTTGATTTATGTTCTATTCTTAATATTTAACATTGCTTGGACATGCGTCCCGATGGTCGTCAGGTTCGCCACGCCCAATGGAACACTTCCTTTTTACCACGGTTGTATAGAAAATGCGCTAAAAAGACAAAAAAATAGTTATTTGCTCAGAGTCTTTACTTTTTACAAGCCAGCTTTATAATTGTTTGGTGTATATGCTGTACACTTACATATAGAATAGTTCTGAGCTCTACGGATTAAAAGAAAGGAGTGAAACATGCACATAAAGCCCAAAAAAGTTTGATGTTGAACCTGCCCCGTATTCGTGCACTTTTGGCGACTCACGAATTGATGTAATTTTTCATTTATTTATTTAGTTAGTTACTTATTCATTATTTTTTTTAATTCCAGGACGACGTTTTGTGGCAGCGGAGTAAGTACATTGAAATGGCGCTCATCTTCGACCAATCACTCGTAAGTAATCGAGGTTTCTTTATAGATTTTTTTCGGCACCTATTAATACGAGGGGGTACCAATAAGTTTTTCCCTCACATAGAAATAATTGAGTGATATTTATGGAATTGCTACATTGTATGAGTCCTTTTCTATGTAGTCACCGTGCACAGTAACACATTTCTGCAAACGGTATTTCAAAGAGGGGTGGGGTTGTATTTCAGGAGGCACGGTAGTAGAGCCAAAGGGGGGATTTTTCTAACTTTTGCCGACCCCACATGTGACATATTGCTGAAAGGCCTGTGACTACTTATTCATGTTATGCACTCCAGGGCCACTTCACCGAAATTTGCCCCCCGGGGGCGTGAATGATGTCCACAAAATTTAGAAAGGTATTCCCCGGAGGGCAAATGTGGGGGAGGTGCTCAGGAGGTACAATGCATGAATAAGTGGTCACAGGTCTTTCAAGCAATATGTCACATGTGGGGGTCGGTAGAAGTTAGAAAAATCCCCCCCCCCTCTTTGGGTCTACTATCGCGCCTCTTGAAATACATCCTCCTCCCCCCCCCTCTCTTTGAAATACCGTTTGCTGAAATGTGTTACTGTGCACGGTGTCTATATAGAAAAGGACTCATACAATGTAGCAATTTCATAAATATCACTCAATTATTTCTATGTGAGGGCAAAAACTTATTGATATACCCTCGTATAGCTAAGAATTTTTTATTTCAGTGCAAAATATTTATTTAAAAAAATCATTGCTGAATTATTATGACTGTTATCAACCTATAATGATAAATCGTTTTAAATTTCTATTTCTGTAGCACTTCCAAAGTGCATGTCGACATAAAAAGCACATGAGTAAATATTGTGTATTGCATCAGGGTGTACATAAATGAACAAAGCCAGTTGTCGTTCTAAGGCGTTTATTCGTCAACCACGAAAACTTAAAAACAAGTCCCACATTATGAAAAAGTTCGCAACTGGCATGCATCTCTACATCATGCTATATGATCTTAAAAAGGCAAATTTAGAATACTACAAGGCTTGCAGACACCAGATAACATATTTTGAAGCATTTGACACAAGACAGAAATCTGAGCTCCGAAGTCATTGTATCAGCTTTTTGTTAGACTGGAGGAGGGGTACTGATATCGATGTAGTACAGAAATGAACCAATCGGTGAAAGGCACAACTCGAGAGATGAGCAGCTAAGCTAATGACGCGAGAGGGGAGTGGCTTAAGGAGAATGAATACCATACCTGGTAACGTAGTGTTTTCGAAGTAAAAAGTCTAGCGTCGAAAAGGCGAGGGAAAACTAGATTCATGGAATTAAGATTGGAAAGAAAAATAACAAAATGGCTTTTAAAAATATTCGAAAATAAAAACTAGCTTATCTCAGAATGTTATAGATTGGATAACTGATAAAAATTTAAGAAGGGACTAAAATATTTAGATTAAGATTTTGAATATGATAATTATTGATATATGCGTTTTAAATTTAAAGGGAAATTAAATAGGAATAAATAATAGATATCATAAAGAAATAGAGTAATAGTGAATATGCCGGAAAATTAGAATAATTTAAAGGAATATCGGAAATTAAAATTTTTATATAACATATATATATATATATATATATATATATATATATATATATATATATATATATATATATATATATATATATATATATATATATATACATATACCGTGACATCGCTGTTTAATTTTCTTTTTTATCTCTCTACTTTAATCAAATGTTTCAAATATAATTTTTGGAATGATTATTCCCTAATAATTTCATATGCATCATCATTAATTCGAGGTGATATTTCAAACTCCCGCCCTCGTAAAAAAAGATATGAATTATTAGCATGTTTTGAACTAAATTAATGCTTCAATATTCTAACCTATGTGAAACTAAATTTAAAACCTGGAGTAAACTTGTGTTTGTTTTCTTTTTCCCAGCTCCGCCTGTTCAAGTCCCCTCACACCGATGCTTTGGCCGCTGCCTTGGAAATCGTCAACTACGTCGACCTGGTGAGTATTGACGAAGTCCGTTTACCATTGTATTTATAAGTAGATACCATTAACAAAATGTCAGAATTAGCTTTGCTACTAGGAGGTTAATTTTGCTGCAAAACCAGATTTCCATAGAAAGTCTAATATTGGTACGATCTATGGAGCGATATCGGGGTAAAACTGGTAATTTCCAACTGGCGGCCCTCGAAACTCTTTGCAGCAATTTATTTATTCATAAAAAAACTTCTTCTCTGATAAATGAAAAAATTTTAACTGTAAAAAAAGGAAAAAAAGTATAAAGATGACAAAAAAAAAAATCCTACAAATTTAACCCTTTATCTACTTATAAGTACCACTCACTTTAAACTTTCATCCCATAGTGAATATTGCTAATATTCTAATGGTACTTTTCAAAAACACTCTTTTAACTCCACTTTATCCGGATGCATGGTAGCAGTAGTTCTAGGTTTGTTATTTTAGCGTGGAAGGAGGCTATCTTTGATACAGTCGATGGGTTTTGTGCCGACATTTTTTTACAGATTGTCACGCTTGTCTTTTTATTCCTGCAAACACAGTAAAGGATATAAGATAAGTGTTGGATTTTTTTTATGGGTTCATTATGATCTTAGAATACAGTTTGACTAGCTATTTTAGGTGAACGATGTATGTAATTTGATTTAACAGTTGAATAACTCGGTGGTACTTATAAGTATCGTCAGTACACTGGGTGTTGGAAGAAAGCTTCTTGTTTACTTTTCGTCTGTGCAGTTATCCACCGTTTTCATCTGCTTTAAAATGTAATTACTAAAATGTAGTGTAGTAATGATTTCCCTGGTATTTTTTTTCTGTTTCATTGTTATTTTTTATAGGAAATTGAAAAAGTTGTGGCACCGGCTCGTTTTTGCTATGCTAGAAACGGCATATGTAAATTCATATATTGCATATCTGGAGATGCGAGAGAACATGTTGTCCCTGGAATATAGACGTTGCATAACTAAAAGACTGCTAACAAGATCGAAACATAAAAAAAAAATAGTTTTTTTTTTTTTTTTTTAACTCTTTCAGGGGCAAAGGATTTTCAATCCTAAAGTGTTGAAATAAATTATTGGCATCGGAATTTGCCAAAAGTTTTATTTGTAAATAAGAAAAAGCCTATATTACACATACTCATTAAATCGAAAATATTTTCTGGTGCCATTTGAAATATATTGCTGATTTTCTGTTACGATATTTTAATCATAGTGTACTGACGGTACTTTAAAGTATCACTTTAATTAATTACCTCTAAATAATTAAATTTCTCACGGGTGGTTATTTTTTTTATGTTTATCCTTTAATTTTCATTGTAGTAACTGAAAAAAAAATATTACATGGAAAAAATTGCAGTAGATTATAATGCAGTAGATAAAACGTTAATGCCATTAATTTAATATTATATATAAATAACATATTTTTCCAGGGCTGATACTTGCTTTTGAATGTCATTACTTTCTTAAAGAAATATCTTTATTTAATTGCAGAATCTTTCAATTAAATAAGGCGAAAAATTATTTTCGAATTTAGTGGTATTCCAAGGTAAGCACTCGTACGAATTCGGTTTTCTATACATGCGAGTCTCAAATCCATAGAAATATTTTCAAAACACAAATAATGAGGCCTGCTGCTTAATTCATTTGCTAATTATGTGGCACTTGAACCTATGTGATTTGCAAAACTCTGGAGAAATAGAGTTTTGCATTAAGTAGGATAACCGGATTTTACCAGTAAGATCCGGTTCGGATCCGGTTGGCTACATTTTTTTTTTACTTGAGGTTGACTCATTTCTCTTTTTTGTCGAGCCATTTTTGCATTAAATTTTTGTTTAATTTAACTTTGAAACCAAAAAACAAAATATTGCACACAAAATATTGCGGAAGAAATACCATAGGATGACATCTGCTGAGGAATTCCGTGGTATTTTTAAAAAAACTCTTTTTACCCGACTGAAAAGAAGGGTTATGTGTTTCACGCGTATCTGTGTATGTGGATTTCTTTAGACCCTCGAAACATCCCAAAGGCTGGATGGATTTTAATGAATGAGGTATCTATCGATTCGTCTTAACGGTCCGATGGTTATAGGTTTGGTTTTGCTTTTATAAATTCAAAAAGGCGGCCGTAAAATAGAAAATGGCGGTAGAGACGAAAAAAAATTACGCACCCTATTGAGTGGCCTATCAATGGATAGGTCTTTCATAATGAAGACGATGTTTCATCGACTATTTTACAGTCAGAAGCTCCATTAAAACATTATACAACCTGGAAGTTGTGTAGGTAGGATCTCTAGCTTTACTGTAACTCTAACCATCATAGACATCTATAGACCCCATTAAAACATTGTTGATAGATAGAAACTAACAATTAAATACAACTTAAAAATCATCAATACAAGTAAATAAAAAAAAATAGGTAAGTAATATAAACAAGTAATATAAAAAAAAGTATTTTAAGTCAATTCCTACTTAGGTCAATAAGAGAATTTTTTTCTCCCATTCTTCTTTCCTCTTGAGTGGCGCTTAAAATACCTTGATCAACAAGAGGGCTCTCTCGGTCTTAAAATACCTTGATCAGGGGCTCTCTCGATTACTGAAAATTAATTAATTTAATTTAAATAATGAATTAATATTTGAAAAAAAACTGGATTAACATCAAGTGTCATCCACTACAAGTTTTAAAAAAATTTATTTGCGCTTAATACGATGAATAATAAGTATTTTATTAACGATTGAAAATTTGAACAAGATATATATAGCGAGAGTGTGAGGTAACAGTAGGAATTGAAAAAAGAAAATAGTTTCACATTGATGAGAAATAATTAATTAGTTCGCTTTTTATGCAGTCGGGTTTTTTTATTTTTTAAATTTAATTTTTTATTCTGTTTTCTTTTAGTTATACCGCCGCCTAAAGACATCTGTCAGCCTAGTGTATGCAGAATTCTGGACGGAAGACCCGATGGAAGTGGTCGGCAGGAACCTATCGGATGTCCTGGAGAGCTTGAAGGAGTACGCGGAGAGGAAGATCAGCCGGATATCGGTGGATGCCACGCAATTGCTCACGTAGGTAACGTTTGGCTAGCTCTTTTCTTGCATGACAGACAAAAAAAAATAAATCACAAAGAAATACATCTTCACGGAAATGAATTTTTTAAAAAATTAAATTTTATTAAATGAAAATGAAAAAGAAATTGCCTCATTCGCAGATTTTACCTACGCACCGCAGTGGTTAAGATAAATAAATAATTTATAAAGTTTAAAATTGCTTTTATTTGCACTTCATTAATTATTGTAATTGGTGAATAAATCATAGGAATTGTAATTTTCCAACTAAATGAAAAAGTGTTCAGGCCGGGATGTGAACCCAGGTCCTTGACTTAAGGTGCCAACGCTCTGCCAGCTGATCTATCCTAGCCAATTCCGTCGGATACAAAGGTGAAAATTACAACTCCTAATGATTTATTGACCAATTAGTATAATTGCCTTGAATTAATCATGTGTCATTGCCCATCCAACTTTTACTAGGAGTTGCATTACCCGAGATTTATTCTGTTGAGCTGTTTCAGATAACAGACCAGATGTCATTATAAAAAGGTCATCTGAGTGAATTGTGACAGATCGATTTGTCTGGGATAGCACACTTCGCGTTCAGCGTTGGCATCTTAAGCCAAGGTCTTGGATTGAAATTCTGATGTGGCCACTTTTTCAATCAATTCAAAAATTACAATTCCTGCCTTTATTATTTTTTTTTTTTTAAATCTACAAAATGCTTTCTTTGTGGCTTATCAATATTCTAAATTTGATGATTATAGAAACAGTGATCGAGGCTGGACGTTGCCATATGACTTGCCTCATAATTGAAGAGGAAGAAGATGTTAAGTAACAGAAATTAAATTTTGAGAAAATTGAAGTGAAAGCTTATCGCTGTAAATTGTGTCGATTTATTTGCTTTTTGGTAGCATACGTTTGAAATGTTAACAGGGGATACTAAACTCTCTCAAAAAAGCTTATTAGCATTTAATTTTATAAATAGTAAAAACTATTTAATTGTTTCAGGACTCTTAAAGCTTCAAAATGTTCGAAATTTTAATATTTTTATATATTATACTCCTATCTTTTCTGAACATTTTGTATTTTGAAATAATTGTTTCCTTATAATTCTTATTAGAACAGAAGTAATGGCTTTCAGAATTATAAACGCTCAATTGCTGAACCGGCGTTTCCAAAACTTTGAAGTCATTTTTCTCCAAATGACGTTTTTTCGGCATAACGCGCATGATATCTCAAACACTTCTGAATATTTTTTCATGAAATTTTCAAACCACATAATTCATGTTAGGCTGTATAAATATATATTTTTTAAGATATTAAATGTTGAAAATGGTCCTTTTTTTTTCCTTTTTTCCAATTTTAAGAGTCCTGAGACCCCTTAAGTAGTTATGTATTTAAAAATAATGTCTCCTATCGTCAAGACTCATTTGAATTTTACATGGAAGGTCTCCACAGAAAAATCAGTACATAATATTCTTCTCATGGGGATATAAAGATTTATAAAAAAAAATTCCGGCAGAACCTCAATAGAGCGTCCGTAAAAAAAATAATGAAAATTTCTCGTTTTCTGGGTGACTTATTGTTAGTTGGCGACACAATGAAATAAAAAAAAACATTTTTATGATAAATATACTCTTTAAGGAAATGCTTTTTCTACCCTTCGTATTGAACTAGCTTAAGTAAGTTTTACTGAAATAAATACACTTTTATAACGACGGATTTGTCATATACATTTATATGTATCTATAATGAAATTTTACGATCGTTTAAAGACGGTTTAGAAAATAATTTAAATGGAATAAAATGGCTTCAAAATTGCAATTAAGTTTCGATTCCGAGGACTGTCAATGTGACTTCGATATTCTTATTGTCTGAGAAGTATTGTTTTGTTACCATGGAAACAATGACTTATTCAATATCAAAATTATAAAAAGAGCTTTCTTAATAGGACAGTTACTCTTAAAATTCACTTAAAACTTATCCAGCCAGTGAAATCGTGTAAAATTAAGCCACAAATGCAATCCGCAAATTATATATATTATATAAGCTTGTGGAAAAAGCAATAAACTGTTTCATCGTTTAAGTTAAAATTCATTAAGTACTGCGTATTTAACCCTTTCCGACGAGGATTAATTATGTTTCTAAAATGATGAAATGATGGACTGATACCGGAATTTATAAACGAATTTATTAAGAAATACCTAATATAAAATTTTTATTGTAAATTTTGACTTATTTAATCCGAGCATTTTTCCGATTCAATTGTGCAAAAATTTATGTTTTGAAAAACCGGTGATAAAAGATTAAAAATTCTGTAAAAGGCGCTCGTTTCGAAGGGGTTAAACACTAAATATCGGAATCGATGTCTAATGATTAAATGATAGAATTTTCCAGTACGAATTGATTTTCCCAAACAAACACGACTTTCCGAACGACTCAGTAGTTTCATCAGCTTTTTTTCTTCGAAATATTCTGAGTATGCACTTTAAGATGACCTTCCTTGTTACATACATTGTCAACATACTAACAACTTCCTATCAAAATTAGTATAAATAAATAAATTTAGTAATCAAAATTAGTAATCAAAATTAGTATAAATAAATAAATAAACGGTCAAGTGCGAGTATTACTCGCGCTCAGAGGGTTCAGTGCAATAAATATATGAACTATTAACTGTATTATTAAAACAAATCGTTGATGTTGCTAAAAGAATAAGACTTTGTAAAAAACTATACAACGTAGTCTTGGCTATAGCTGTATAAACTAGAAAAGTATGAATGGGTATACCATAAAAGTTCAAAGATATATGAAGTCAAAATAATATCAAATATTGTTATTCTGTATAACTCTTTTTAACACTTTCCAACAAAGTTGAAAAGTGTTTATGCATTCGGTTTGTCTGGCCGTCTGTCCACGCTCTAACTCCCATCAATGGACTCGGATTTTCATGCAACTGATAAGTTATTTAGGGTCACCAAAGCATGTTTGGTATTGTATAGGAAGTATGTAGGATGAATAGTTCATTGATAGGGGCACTCAAAAGTATTCCATTACATTATGGTATAGGGAAAAAAATTGTTTGCAGAGTATTTTGATAACATGATGCTATTTCAAATGTACTGAAACTGACATAAATCACTGAATTTCACTACGATCACTTTAGAATGGGGCATTTATAGCATTTTTTATTCATTTACAGGGACACACAAAAGAAATCGGTTACAGCACTCTCTTTGAGTCATAATTGCTGGGGTGTACGGTTTAAAATTCGGTATGCGCTTTTAAATTTAATTATTTTTTTGCATATTACTCGTTATATATAAATTCTATACCTCCTATACAGGGCTGCACAAAAGTATTCACGTACCATTCTCCTTATAAGAGGAAATTGATGAAGGGGAATTTTCAACTGAAGTATATGTATTTCTTAAGTGAACTAAATTTAGTTCACGTGTACAGTACATATAGTTAAAAGCAATTAATAAGTACAAATCTGTATATTATATACAGGGCTGTTCAAAGAATTCGGATAAATTTTCGATTTTAGATGGGAACAGCGGAAATTGGGTTTTGAAATGTGTTATGCATTTCCATGTGGTTGAATTAGACGTAATATTTTAATTTTATAAACGGTGCGGTTTTGTTACATTATTCTGAATGTGTTGAAAAGTGTTTAATAATCTATGCTTGATGCATGATTTTTTCTTTCTTCTTTTAATCTTATCTTAATCTGTTTATGATGAACTTAATTCGGTACCCACTATAAAAGTAGTGCACACTTAAACTTCATTTGGCATTTCATAAAACTAAATTCAGCATAATAATAAATAATCTTTTCTTTTTACAGTGTAGCTAAAACAAAACCCTTTTCAAAGTTTAAACTTGGCATTGTACTAAGCGTGCTTTGAAAGGAGGTCACAAAGTTACAATGCCGCCTTGGTCCGTTCCACGTTTTTCCAGATAGGTTTTTAAGTAACTTTAAAAAACACGGGAGGCGTATTGAGAAATCCACTCAAAGGAAACTAGTCGCGAATCTCATAGTATTTGTGTGATTAATTCTAATTAAATTAGTCTGTTTTTAACAATTTGACGTTTATTGCTTTTATACTGCTACTAATTTTTTCATAAATTTAGTTTCAGTAGATTCGGAAATAGAGTGGGGGAACATATTTTTGAACTACATTTTCGACGATATCTCTGAAAATATATACCTAAAATTAAAAGAAATGTATTTTTGAATTCAACGTTACTAAATCTTTCACA
This sequence comes from Maratus speciosus, assembly GCA_963932465.1. NCBI lineage: Eukaryota > Metazoa > Arthropoda > Arachnida > Araneae > Salticidae > Maratus > Maratus speciosus. Next base: position 670,159,309 of record OZ010786.1, on the reverse strand, counting down.
CGATATACAAAGAAAAGATTTTTTTTTTCCAAGTAACTTAATGAGCCCTCTGCATTTTCCCCAAATACATTTGTGAATGTTTAATAATCCGTAAATATGTGTGTCAATAGTCTTTACAACGTCCCCCAATTTGAACTTTCCACGTCCAATAGTTTACGAGTAAAAGGGCTGTGACAGACGGACAGACAGACACAGGAGTGATCTTATAATCGTCCGTTTTTACTTTTTAAGTACGGAACCCTAAAAACGAATTAAAAGAAAAAGAAATAAAATCTTGAATATTTTTTCAGATGAAGAAAACCTTGAATATTTTTTTCGGTGAAAGAAACTATGCTTGAACTTTAATCAATATATATACTATATATATAATTCAACATAATATATATTTTTCAACATAAAAGATAAAACTGATATTAGAGATATAATTCTAGGCTATGTTTTTTATAACTGTATTATTACAGGGTTAAATTTTATTCCATTTCGTGTTCGCGTCGACGAAATTTTTTTTTTATTATTCGAGTCGGGTTGCAACCGCACTGGACTGTAGTCCGTACTACACGAAATAGGATTTTGTCGCTAAACACATTTCTAACGACAACAAAAATGTTCATAGTAAAATAACTTTATCGCTGATAATATGTTTCTGAAGACCCTATTATCACACCTGTCTTCAGTTTAATGTTGTTTTTTCTTTTTGGTTTCGTTCCAGAGGAGCCTCTTTCGACCCCCAGTCTGACGGACTCGCCTTCTTAGACAGCATCTGCACCAGCAATGCCCTAGGAGTGACCAGGGTATGGTAACGTCACTTGCTGACAAAATCGAACAATAGCCCCCAGTGGTTTCTCCTTCTTCTTCTGCTTTTTCGCGTTGTTGCGTCGGAAAATTTAGTTCAGAATGCCAACTTTGATAGCATTTTCTAAAATTTCATCTATCTTTATCGTAATGAGAAAAAAAAATCTATTTCAGTATAGTTTCTGAATAAGAGCACAAGCTCGTTTCTTGCGTTTGCTAACAAAAATTATTTCAGGAATGTATCAGAAAGTAGTCCCTTTTGGGTTTAATAGCAACTGTAAGAGACGATGCTCGTCACGCGAAGACATTCTCAAGCTAATGTTAAACTTATAGATGCGTTCTTCACATATTTTTCGCTCGCAATTTAAGATTTTGAAGTGATGTTTTTTGCATACTAGACTTGAGTTCACTGTCTAATGTTGTGCGTTTGTACTTTTTCGATTCTGGTTGCAGTTTTTTTTATATGTGGACTCTTTCACATTTAGAACCAGGGAGCCTAGATATGAGAAAAGCGACATACGGGGTATAACATTTGATTGGTTGAGATGATTCTGGACAAACGTGAATGGCCAAACATCTTGGCAAGTCTGCTATTATCGCCAAGCTAATGCTTGTTAACTTGTCTCACTCATAGATTTATACAAGAACTATACAAGCTCTTTGTAATTCTCTGATCTCACTCGTATAATTGAACACGTTTAGATGAGTATCTCCAAGTTCTGGAATAGAAAAGGCCTAGGTTTCCATAGTTTGGACAAAAGAATCTGTCTAAGAACAGTCTGAGCATTCTATATATCGCCTCTGTCATATTTAGGCTCCTTATTTAGAACTAGTTCTGAAAGAAAGTTATCCTCATATAAATACCTGCAACCAAAATCAAAAAAGAAAATGTGGTCCCGGTTCAAGATCTAATCTCAACTATCCTATACCAAAAATATCATCTATAAATATCGTAGTACAAACGAGAATTTTGACAAGAACGCTCCCATAGTTTTAGCATAAGCTTGCCAGTTTTGTCATGTTACACTAGCCACACGAAGGCTCCTGCAAGACAAGGTTAAACTTATGAGAGCGTTTACAAATCTCTTTCTTGCATTTTAATATTTTAAAAAGATTTTTTTTCGCATAAGATAGCTAAAATTGATCTCTATGAGCATCATAGCGAAGAAAATAATTTTTCTGAAATATTTCCTTTTGTCATGGGCTGATAAAAGTGTCTGGAAAGCCCTATCTTACTGAGAATAGAAGGTTCACGTACCAGTATCAGAAGGCTCGTGTACCGGTAACAGAAGCTTCTCGAACCAGTACTGATACTGTCTGGAAAACCCTGTGATAGATGTTACAAAAGTCTCTATAACCTATACTTGTTGGATGAGTATCAAAAACATTTCAAATTTAAGGTGAGTCGCATAATTGTAAAGTTTGGGAACCGCTGGTCCAGTGTATTTGGCGCAGCCTAATTGTATGTGATGTTCAGACCTTGTGCGCATGCCGAACGAGCTCCGTAGCTTTGCGGTCATGTGACCCAGTTCAGTTGTTCTTTAGCTGCCATTGCGGCACGTTGTGTATTCGAGCGGGTCTTATCCCCAAGTATAGAGTAGTTGTTCTTGAGCTGCCATTGTGGCACGTTATGTTATAGCGGGTCTTATCCCCAATTATTCTGTTGCTTATAGCGGGAGTATTCCCCAAAATATGTTTTACGAACGTCACTTGTTCTAACAGCGGGTTATTACCCCAAAGTCACCTCATCATTCTATATGTTCGTCAGTGTTCGTGATTGTTTGTAACACTAACCCTGTTTTTTGAACGAATCGACTCGGAATCCCATATATTAGGTTGAGCAAAAAGTTCTGGGAAATTTTAAATCTAATAATTACCAGAATTTGTATCGTATATAGGAGTACTAGTGGTACATCTATAGGAGTTCAAGAATCCTATCATGGGCTCTTTCGATCCATGCAACACTTTTTCAACGGTCGTCGATTTGAATCCTTTAATGAAGTTGAAGAAGCCTTTCAAGAGTTTTTCGAGTCCAAGGAGCCACCATGGTACTTCCAGCAAATCCGGAATCTGACAGAACGATGGCAGAAAGTATTGGACTAGGATGGTCTCTACTTTGAAGAATGGTCCTTGTTGCTTTTGTTGTTAATCTGCGCATAACAACGCAACTTTCACAAATTTCCCAGAACTTTTTGCTATTCAAACTGCAAAAAAAAAAAAGTCTTTAGGTGAATTTAACGACTGGACTAATGGACTATGAACAAATCAGATGTGTGACCATTATCACAGGTTGCATCAACATGATGTCAATAAATTTTCAATGTAGTACATGACCTCCCTATCGAGACTATACGAAATTTCAAAAGCCACTAGAAGACAGGCTGTAATGCCCCCCGTGATAACTTGGCTGATGACTAACGCATATGTAGAGGCATTTATTCCTTAGTTAAAGTGACAGTCACTACTAGCAACTGGCAAAATCTAGATTTTAATTAACTAGTGCATTTCCTGCACCATTTAACTCTCTTTCGCCGTGGAATCGCGAACTCTTTCAATGTCAATGGCCAAGTTACCGTGCGAAAACTTGTAGCCATCTGTTGCGTTACATCAACGTAGTTTGCCTTTAGGGCAGTAGTTCCCAACGTGAACTGAGGCCCCCACATTTGATGTTTAACACGTTCACGCCGACGCGGTGGGTCACAACCGACTGTCTCAGAGTTGTCAAGTCTCTGGTTTTTGCACACCACTGTTACTTTAGAGAAAATGTTGTTCCTTTTAAATCGCCCAGTTGTTCTAATTAAATAAAACAACATTTTCTGTATTAAAACACTGATATCCAAAAAGCCGGAGACTTAGCAGCTCTGAGACAGTCGAGTGTGACCCACCGCGCCGGCGTGAACGTGTTAAGGGGGGCAATTTTAAATTTTTTATTAACCCATTAACCCATTATTTTTATTAACCCCTGCTAGTTTTTTTATGAATTAATTTATTTATTTAACTGTTGTAGTCTAAAAATAAAAGTAATACGCGCAGATTTTAGAAATAAAATGAAAAATAGGTGGGGGGGGGGGTTATTAAATTTTTAAAACAAATGTTCAAAATATCATAATGACCCGCGTAATTATATTGAAAGAAATTGATGGTATTAGATCTGTGTTATAAAACGCCAATTTTTATATTTAAAAACTTTCATAATTTTTATTGTTCCAATTGTATTTTTAAGATTTTTTTATATTTTTTTCGTATTAATGAATGAGAACTTAATTTCTATTCCCTCTATAATATGTCACACGAAGAACTTTTTACACAGGAACGTACATAAGCTTATATCTTAAACTCACTGTATTGCACAACTTTAACCTTTTCGGGAAGGGTGATGCATATATGCATCGTCAAAAGGTGCATATGGAATTTGTTTTTGGTCCCATTAATAAATAAATGTAATATTTGTCTTTTTTCAATTAGAGTATTGTTTGGTATTTTACAAGTAAAGGGGACTGTTTAAAAAAAGCGATGCCAGTCAAATAAAGTTTGTGTAAGGTTGCCGTCTCGAAAGGGTTAACCTGGAAATATTTGAAATGTCTAAACGAGGTACTACCATCCTTATGAAATTAATAATATCCCAAATGGACATCAGAGAAGAAAGCGTGTGAAATTCTTATGCCTCTGGTGCAGGCATCCTTATACAGGTTACGCATACATTATGACTTAAATTTTAATTTTTAAAATCAATTTATACTCTGCCATCAACAAGAAATAATAGAGAAGGGAAAGCCCGCTACCACAGATATGTTTTATTGTAGGGAAGAAAAACGGCTAATTAAAATTGATAAAGATAATCCTCCAGAAATGTTTCTTATACAGGTTGTCTCAAAATTTTAGGGAGGTAGGCGAATTGCATAGCAACCCCTGACCGGAAACGTCAAGGGAAAGTGGTAGCAGAGGCACAAGAAATAAAGGGACAGAAGATGGGAAGTCGCCTCATCCTGTTAAAACCACATGTTGCTTCTGATATTTTGTGTCACAAGTTTAAGTAAGCTTGGTAGTACATGTTCCAAAAAGATGAGATAATTTGGTGATGTCAGAGATGATGGCAACAAGTAAGGCCCGACTATGAAATCGCGATCAAACTAGCCCAAACTGTCCTTGAGCTGCTCCTGTATTGCCATTAGCCAAGTTGTACACGAAGTGTATGTCTAAAAAGTCAGAAAAATGTTGCATATTTTTTTGTTCTCAGGGCGACTACTGATCGAATAACTGCGATAAAGCAGATATTTCTCTCCAGTGCTCTCGTAAACAGCAACATCTAGCGGCGTACGATGACGTTTACGGTCATGGGTTTCTATGCAATTCTCAGTTCTTATGATTGCCTTACCTCCCTAATCGTTTGTCGCTCCATTTTTGAGACACCCTGTATAATGGGTTATTCAAAGAGAAATCTTAAATGTCCAAATTTTTTCAACTTGTTCTTAATGAAGAGCTATAATTAACTATAAAATGTACCCCATGCTTTCAAATTTAATGTCAAATGTGAAAGTCCCTTTTCAAATAATAAGAATGACATGTCATATAAAGAGGGCTAGAGTAATAATTTTAGAAATGATTAGGTGAGGCGTGGTTAAAAAAGGTTGAAACAAGTTTTCTACCACTTTATCAATGAGTTTGTGAATTTGGGATAATTAGAACATTCTAATCTGACACAGACTGTCAATTGTGTTTTCTGATTCATTTGTATTTTGACAGATGGCGAACCCTATGAAACCTCACGTGACTGCTTTCGTGCTGGCGCACATGCTGGGACACAACTTGGGCATGGGACACGATTCTGCCGGTACGTTTTCACTTTTTGTCAATTTTCTCGGCGAAAGCTTGTCCTGTTATCTCTATACTGCATGAATGCTTTTTGTGAGGAAAATTATTGAAACGATTTGTCGTTCTACATACCGGTGTCCCAAAAATGGCTGATGGATTTTAAAATTCAATAACTTGCAAATGGTGACAGATATTAAAGTAATTATTGCAGGAGTGTTATGTAAGATGTCAGGAATTTTTATGATGCGATTCTCAATTTTAGTTACAAATAGCATTGATAGATGGCGCTGCAAGCAATAACCGCCAAATCCAGACTCGATTTTTCGGAGTCTTTCTTCTTCTATGCGAAAAAAGGAGATTAAAATGTATTGAATGGACCAAAAATCGGCACTGGACTGAGCACCTATTGCTCTCAGTGCCATCTATTGTTTGAAATTCGAACTAAAATCAAAAATCACAGTAAAAAAACTCCTGACATCGTACATAATCCTCCCGCAAGAGTTTTTTAATATCTGTAACTGTTTGGAAGTTATTGAATTTTAAAATCCATCACTCATTTTTGGGATACCCGGTATTTACAAGAAGTGGTTACCTGCTGCGAGCAATACGTAGGCAAGGTTATTTACGGGTCAATCCATTTCAAGTGGTCCAGCACTGTTAATCGAGCATTTTAAAAAAAATCTGAAATTTTTTGTACAACAACCCTAACATGATGGAAGTTCAAAATGACTATTATTTTAATTTTATTATTTTTTGTTTGTGTATGGCGGCCATCTTTGTTTCATCGTCTGCAGCAATTTTCTCACATGAAGGGTTTACGAAATTGTAAATAATTCATCGTTTATTTCTCCAATTCAAGTGCGAATTGTTGCAATTTGTACAGAATATATTGGGCTAAAAATTTGGTAATAGAGTAGTTTCCGAAACTAACTGCTTATTGGTGAAATTTAAGCATAAAGTTTCAGTTTTTTTTTCAAAAATTTGTCCGTTTACAAAACGAAATTTTTCTAGCAAGGAAAACTGTCAACATGACATAAATTTTTTTTACAAATAGGCCAAAAGTACTTGTACTCACACGCCAAGTTCCAGACTTGGGACTTCGTTTCTGTTCACTAAAAAAATTCCCAAATTTTTCAAAAATGTCAAAAATCGCGATATCTCTGGTGGGGCACGAGATAAAAATCTGAAGTTCTGGTTTCTGAGAGTATTGTATGGTAGTGCAGTGCTATGCACAAGAAATTTCAGGATGGAGATTTGACTACAAGCTGAGATATGGCAAGGGCAACATGTCAAAAGAATACTGCCAAACTATTGTTTTGCTGTAGTCACAGTTAAGTATTTATCTCAGAGTGTCATTTAAATTTATTTTTTTGATTATCTTTAAATAATAGTAACAGAAAATAAAGCCTTTTGCAAAGCTTAGCAATTAATTGAAAAATAATTATGCCTAAGGCCTATATTTTGTATGGTTTCAGTAACTTTTTTTGTAATTTTAGTAACCAAAAGAAACCTCAGCACTTTTATATAAAGAAAAAAATATTTTTATACAAGACCTGAGACAAAAACAGAATAGGGAAAGAGAAAAGCTGTTAATGTTGGCATACATGTTGAGACATGATCAAATGTGTCAAAACACATTCCAGACGATGAAGCAAAGATGGCCGCCATGCACAAACAAAAATTAATAAAATTAAAATAATAGTCATTTTAAACTTCCATCATGTTAGGGTTGTTGTACAAAAAATTTCAGATTTTTTAAAAATGGTCGAGCAACGAATTAATGATTTTCTGGACCACTTGAAATGGATTGATCCTTACACTCTTATATTTTTTGTATGATGTACACAACAGTATTTTCTAAATATAATCTTTTGTAAAAAAAAATTCCAAGAACAATTAACAAGATGATTATTCTTCAAATTTATTGGTGTATACCTCCTTCATAAAATGTAGGAGCGTATGAACCTTGCAGACCATTGATGAAAAAAATGAGGTAACTTGAGAGGGAATGGCGTCAATAGAAACTCACTCGCACTCTAAAATTAAATAAATCGGCCGAAGGAATGATTTAAATCTTTTAAATCTTTCAAAAGGGAATTAATGAATTATATTTACGAAAAATGAAGCATTATAGGATGTGGGATTTTTGTAGAAGGAAAAAATTCAAAGAAAATTTCAACTGCGTTTTTTTTCCCCTTTACCACAAAAATTCCAATTATTTTCCACGTCTTATGTTGCAAACCTTACTTCAATACGACATTGTCACTCAACCTCTAGAAATGTGACACAACTTCGAAAAAATCATTTTACGTGTTATTCTACTTAATAGGTCTGACTTAGTGCATCTTGCTACAGAAAAAGTGTCATAAGTGAAATTATCCTAAAAATCGCTAGATGTCGCTATATGTCCATTTGCAATCACAGAAGAGGAGACAAATGTATGGAAGAATAAATTTCTAAATACTCCGCTTTTATGCACGTTTTTACAGCTGCATCCAGAGCGAAGTGCTATAATTTTATGTTACAATAAAATCATGCGAGTATTCTTTTACCTCTCCTGTGAAATGTAGTATTTTTTAGTTGCATCACTTTTCTTGTAAGTGAGCGATGTGTTCTTCAAATGTTAATGGATTTATGGGACACCTTGTATATAAAAAAAATAGTTATAGAGCTACAAAAAGAAAAAAAAAATGTTAAGAAAGCCCATTTTGTTTGCGTTTGGATCTTCAAAAATGTAATTATTGTTACGAAAATAATGTGAATAACTCAAAACTGACTGTTTGGGTTGCCGGAAGAACGCGCCATTTTATTAAACTCAGGAATGTCGTTACTGTTAATATTTTTCAAGAAATTAATAATATTTATATTACTGTAGAAATACTTAAAACAAAATTACAATAGTATTACCCCAAAGTTGAATTCCTCCCATTCCAAATTTTCGTTGTTCGTAAATTAAGAAATCGTCATCATAGATATAATTCAAAGAGAGTGCTTGTAGAAGTGCCGCCGATTTTGGTTTATAGTTGAATTTAATGTTATTATCTACAGTTTTATTGTATCGTATAAAATGGAGCCGCTATAAGATTTGACTATTCCATCACGATAGCGTAATTATCAACTTCATAAGTAAACTAAACATATTTTGAACCAGAGATTTTACTTAAGCCTTTCGCGCACTAGTCATTTCGTATATTTTGTAAACAAAATGCAAAAATAAAGTGAACAAATAAATTATTTTGAATAAGAAATTTTACTTAATAAAAAAAATATTGCACCGCATGAAAATAATTTGCATGTTATTAGAAAAACTACCAATGTAAATTCTGCAGAAAATGAGTGCACGAGTCGGACTTTTTAACGTGCATTGTCGCCACAAAAGTATACCACGTGCCAGGCTGACGGAAAAAAACAGGCTACCACAGCGTGTTACACGTGAACCATTTTTGGGACCGCAGAAGTCACGTGACGCTCTTTTCGTGATGCAGGTGCACGAAAAGAGCATCACATGATTCTAGCGGTCAGAAAGCAAATGAATGCGAAAGGCAGTGCGCTTGACTGTCTTTTTCCTTAGCCTCGACCACGAGTCTTACTCGTGATTAAGCGCAAAAAAGATTAAGGGTGTTGGTCAGTGAGACAGAGCTGCCAAGTCTCCGGCTTTTTGGATACCAGTATTTTAATACAAAAAATGTTGTTTTATTTAATTGGAACATTTGGGCGATGTAAAAGAACAACGTTTTCTCTAAGATAATAGTGGTGTGCAAAAAGCCGGAGACTTGACAAGTCTGGTGAGATCTCAAATCCCCTTCGCTAATGTAAACTTATGGATGCGTAATGCATTCCTATTTTTAAAATATCTCCAGTCTACTAATATGTTTAACTTTTTTTCTGTGTATTTTTTAAAAGATGTCTCTCTTTTATTTAGTTGTCAAAATAGTTCTAAAATATATACTAAATTAAAAATTTTATACGTTGAAATCTTAGTAAAACTGGGTAAAAATTTAACACTTCAAATAAAATTATGCCTATATTTTTAAACTATTTTGACAACTAGAGAAAAGATAGACTTTCCTTTAAAAAATACACAGAAAAAAGAAGTTGAGCATTTTCAATTCCTATGGAGATATTTTAAAAATTCGAATGCATCCCACACCCATAGCTTTAACATGTGAGAGGGGAACTTCTCGCTTACCAATAGCCTTAATAAATGAAATAATTATCCCATGAAAACAAGATATATTTTATTAAATAAGTTTTCTGATTCTATCATGTTTGACTTCTATAAAAATATTACGTTGTCAGCTATTCGATAGTATTTAAAATTAACAAGTTTGAACAAGTTTTTTATTGTTCGAAACTGTTGGAATATATTTGTATTTGATTACTGTGAGTAGTATGTTACTTTAATTGAAGATTTTTTAATATATTGTATACACTGATTAGCCGTTCTTATTTTTATTTAAAATTAAATTTTCGCTTTTATTTGTGCTTAATCATCCAATAGTTTGCCTTTTTTCCAAGTAGGTTGTAAGTGTGCCGAAAAAGAAAACTGTCTAATGGACGGAAACGCGAAGTAAGTAGGAGAAAAAAAAATCTGATTTTCTTTCAATAGTGATGGTCGCCCCAATAATTGCAGAAATTCCCACTCTATTTTAGAATCCTGGACTCGGCGGACTTCTCCTCCTGCAGCATAGGGGACTACAGGAGAACGCTGCAGAAAGGATACGGAGCCTGTCTCTACAACATGCCTACTCTGGTAAGTCAAATAGGTAAATTGGACAGAATGATATACGAGAGAGTTTTTTTTCCAACTTCCAAAGGAGCGTAAAATAAAGACAAGTGTGGATAACATAACTGTATTATAACCAGCAGGCAAGTACAATCAAATTTACTTTCCGTTATAGTCACTATGAAGATTGATACATGTGTCATATCGGTAGATGAGGTTTTCAATACCCTCTTTATAGAAGGCTGCCGCCTGCGTGTTGATACAGATCTCCACAGCGTCTTGAAGATTATCGCTTGTACGGAAGCCCTGTCTTCTAGATTTGTCCTCCGATCTCGAAAAAAGTGAAAGTAACTCGGTTCAAGATAGGGTCTGTACGCCAGGTGATTGAACACTTCCCATCAAAATTGTGAAAGAAGCTGTTGAGTCATCCGTTCGGCCATGCATCGATTGACTGTTATCTTTTTCGAGAGCTGAAGACAGGTCTGGGAGGGATGCGCTTTCATCCCAACGAAAATCTCCAAGACGCCGTGCAGACCTATTACTAAAATAACTCGTCCTGCGATAAAAAGAAAGTCTCAGTCTTCAAGGCGACTATGTCAAAAAGTATAACTTTGTACTTTACTCCTGGTTACAAAACCATTTTGTTATTCGCACTTCTCTTTATTTTACGTTCCATCCGGGAGTTTGAAAAAAAAGTACCCTCGTACATACCATCAAAAAGTTTTGTTGTCATATAAGAACAACTACAAGACTAAATTACCATATGCAGGTGAGAAGGAAATAAAATTCATTCATTTTCAAATGTACTTCTGTTAATATAGAGCCTATAAAAGATATTTTGACACCAAAACGAAAGAAAATTGTAGTTAGCCAGAGTTTTGTGAGCCTTTTGTGATGCATATGCTCAGAGAGTTAATAACGCATAGCTTGCACATTAACAATGGTTCCGTCATCCAATATGGCATTAAATAAGCATATATATGATGAAAAGACGCATTCAAATCAATGGTCATGTTATTGATAATTGTATTTTAAAATCAACAAAGACCGAGCGCTTTGCAAATAGAGACTTACATGCAATCGCATGTTGCCAGTTGAGCGGGATTTTTTTTAAAAATTATTATTATACATATTGCTTTATTACTACCACATTTTATAAAATGGTACTTTCCTTATTCAATGACAGATTAAATAGGGAGAATATTACGGTTTTAAAAAAACTGGAAGCAATGAAACAATCTGGATAATAAAAAAAAACCTCAATTAGTAGTACTTGTAGTCTGTGTTCTCATCTATTGATTTTCATGCGTCCAAAAGAATACTGTGTACCAGTTTTGAGACACGAATCCTAACGAAGCCTCCAGTCCATCGAACGTTCTACTCCCATTTCGGAGGGAGCCTGTAAAAGTCTTTCAGTTCAAAAATACTGTGTGCCCATAAAATCCCAGTACCAGTTTAGTCTATCAAAGCTCAGAAAATACATGACTCGGAGTTTTGGTTACATTATATTTTTTACATGATTTGCAGATGGATAGGTGAAGCTGTACAATGCTGTGCCGCAACGTGCATTAGTAGAGCTGTAAATATAGTCTGGATAGACTGCTGCCACAACTTATCGAGGTCACGTATCTAAATGTAAACAAAACTTAGATGTCATTTCACACTTTGTGACATCTGGAACATTTCGTGAGTAATCGCCTGGCCCTAGATCTTGTAGTTTCTGAGCAATGGTTAATAAAGTATTAGAATTTCATAGAAATATGATAATCGTGTAGCATAAATATAGTTGTCCCATCGTTGGCGATTTGAGAAAACCATATTTTGGCATTCCGTCAATAAACATACAGAGGCCCCTACAGTTTTGCAGATTTGTTGGGCCAAACAATAACTAATCTCGTTTGGTGCATATAAAAAGTTAGTATTTAGCTAACAAATCATTCGTTAGGACAAATATTGGTAAAGCAGAGAATTCTAAACGTTTGCGGACTATGGATTTAACAATTGAAGGGCTTGCAGCAAAAAGAGGTCGGCTCCCTTTTTAGCACTTTTGAGTTAAGTTCGCTTTTTTGCTTAAAATAATCATTCCATCGTTTAGTACAAAGGTAACTCCATAAGTTATGTCCCCTGTGTTTTTCAATTTTTAGAGCTTCCACCATCGTAACATTGGAGCAAGAAAGGGGTAGCTCCCGGAGCTGACTCCATCTTAGCCCAAAAAATGCCGATTACTCCTTTCTGCTGCACGCTTTTTAATTTCACTCGATTGTTGAGCAGCCGTTTTGAGCTGTTTCGTTATATTTATGTTTCTTATTTTAATTGTGTCCGGTTTTTTTCTTAAATCCTGTTTCAACTTTTTCAGAGGATGTCGATCTGCGGCAACAGCATCCTGGAAGAGAATGAGCAGTGTGATTGCGGCACCGCAGAAGTGAGTTAACATTTTTGAGCAAGGTTATCCGGATAATTTTCAATAAGTGGGGAAGCACTGGACAAGTTGCTTTTAATGTTTGTGATGTTTTATCTATAACAAATTTCCAAGTTGAAGCTAGTGTTTAAGGGATGCGATTGCATTTTTTTAACTATTTTTATTTATTTTATTTATTTATTTTTTGTTGTTCTATACTTTCTGATACTTTTAGTTTCAGAACAGGTTCCGAAATGGCTATCCCCAATTAAAGAAAATTCCCTATGCATATTGATATCGACTTTTGTCGTGCATTTATTATTATTATTTAATATTTGTAGGAATGCGCCAGGACGAACCCGTGCTGCGACCCGACCACTTGCAGACTCATCAAACACGCTCAGTGCTCCTCCGGTCCCTGCTGCAGAAAATGCAAGGTACGACATTACTAACAAACACTACAGTTTCAATTGCTTCTCAACTGTTCACAACAAAATCAAAATAAATTTTTGTCCCCTCTCCCTCAATGGAAGTTGCTCGCTACAAGTAGTGAAACTACAATAGTCGCTATTTTTTCCAGTTGTTTGTACTGCAACACTCTACATTTTAAAAGTATATGTAATGTAGCGAGTAGGGCGATACAAAAACGGAAGTTTGTAGCGAACACTGAAGACGCTACCACGTGATCGTAACTTGCTCCTTATGTGCCAAATGTGTTCTATGCAACAATTTGAGAATGTTAGCAACTAGTCTTTAACGTTTAGAAAGCCACCGCATGACGTCATTGGTGTTAATTGAGACTTACTGGAAAATCCAAGTACCAAAATCCAAATAAAAAAAAATTCATTTTCTAGCTGGAAACACTTGTCTACTTACTCATTAGTTAGATCATCATATTTTAATGCCACGTTTCTTCTTTTGGAATTTCTTTATGAACAGATTTATCATTTTTTGACATTATGACAGAAAATTAATACTAAAGTGCTCTAGACAGCCTATAACGAGTAATATGCACTTAAAGACACATTTTAGAGAATAACACAAAACTTTTTTTTGCATGTTATCTTTCTCAGTTTTTATTCCCCTCCGTTTTATCGCATTTATTGTATTATATCCCAGTAAGCGCGATATAAAGTTGGGAGCATTGTATTATATTTAATCCGTGTTTATTCCGACAAATTTCCTTAATCCTTGTCCTCGATTTCTAGCGTCTATTGAACACTTTGACAATATCTGAACGTAAGGGAAGTAGCAATTACTTTTGAGAAGTAGATTGTAGTCACTTTTTAAAAAAAAAAACAGGTTAATTGCACTTAATTACATTTACTGCAGGGTGGTTGCAGGGCCATCGCTAAGACTTTTTCATTGGACCTTAAATTGCCAAGTCAAATTTCAATATTTGCCGACTATTTTTATAATTTTGCCAAGTTACCAAAATTAGAAAATGTAATGTAGTTCTTATTTGTAAAAAGTTTAATAATATTCTCAATTATTAACTTTTGCCAAGTCTATTAGAAATAGAAAGTGTATTATAGTTTTTGTTAATGTTTTAAACAAATTTATGAACTAAGTTTGTAAATTTGCCAAGTGTATCAGTATTCGTGAACGTATTTGGGAGGAGGCTGCCCCCATCCCTCCCCCCTCAGAGAGGGCCCTGAGTAGTTGTAGTTTACTACAAAAATAAAGTAGTTTTTCCAACTGCTCCCCCCCCCCCCACACACACAGGCAGACCCTCATCATGACTAATTGAGACCCCGGGCAAAGATAAAATAGGGGGCCCCATTCGAATCGTTGCAATATTATTCAAATAGAACTGATGGTCAGTCACACGTGTAATGCATGAATATTTTTGTACCTTGGATTTTAAATAGAAGAAAATCTTTAGCTCCGTCAATTTTATATTAAGCACTTTGATTAATAAAATACTCTTTTTTGTCTTAGTACAGAACAAGACTCTTTTATATAACTTTAGCAACTTGTTATATTACTTTAAGATGAATTTAATAACTTCAACTTATGGAAAAGTTGGAAGTGGAAAAAAAGTAAATATTTTATAATTTAATACGTGGATTTGGGGGCCCCTGCGCAAAGTCCCGATTTGCCCATGCGATAATAAGGACCTGCCCACTGGAAACTCTCTAAATTTCCTCTTTCTGTTTTGTATTGAAAACTTACACTGGCAGGAAGAGCACTCGAGAGGTAGGAAAATGCTGCAGAGAAAGACGTATTTATAGAGATTCTTTTTTGTACAGTCGTGGAAAAAAAAAAATAAATAAACACCCCCTACTAACTCCTCAACAAATTATCGTAGACGAAAGTGACTGGTACCACGCAATTGGTAATAAAGCCTACTTTTAAATGACGTATATAAAATTTGCTTAGGGGGCCATCTACATATTAAAACGAATCCAAACTTCATTTTTTTTTCAATGGCAATACCCAATTTTAACGAGATATTTCAAATCTTTGGTTCAAACTATGCCTAGACATCAAATTCAAGTCATTTGAATGGTGAGTTTTTGAATTATAAACATTCAAAATTGAGTGCTTCTAATGTTAAATTACATTTTCATAATTTTATTTATAACTTCTGAAATTATGATCATAATGTTTTAATTTTTTTGTAGCGATAATACTAATATACCCAAACATAAATACGTTGAATTTGGAATTTTTATAATTTTCTGATATGAATTATGAAATTAATATTTGAAAAAAAAATATGAATTGCAACCTACAATTTTTTTGATGGATTCAGATTTATTAAGTCCTGCTTTATGGAAATCCAAAATTTCGCAATTTTCTTCCGAGCAGTTTTCAAATGATGCTTAAAAAACGGCAAAATGATGGTTTAAGGGGCTATGATAGAAGTGACTAAATATTTTGAAATTTCTTGTGCTATCCTGTAATCTAACAGGCTTCAAGAAAAGAGCTCTCTCGGTTAACAATTGAGTACCGAACTTCAATTTGGATACAGCCCTTAAAATACGCTCGTTTTAAAATAATTAATTTCTCGGAAACTTATGGTACGAATTGCATAAAAATTTGTTGTTAGACTAATTGAAGGGTGTGGAGTTCATTTATGCTGTCAGAATTGTGTACTGCTATTGAAAAAAACAAAGTTATGGTACGTTTTAATATGTAGATGGCCCCTAAAGAAATTTTATATACATCATTTAAAAGTAGATTTTATTTCCAATCATCCGGTACCAGTAACTTTTGTCTACGATAATTTGTTGAGGAGTTAGTAGGGGGTGTTTACTTTTTTTTCCCACGACTGTACCTACCGTTATGGTACGAATTTCATAAAAATTTGTTTTTAGACTAATTGAAGGGTCTAGAGTTCATTTATGCTGTCAGAATTGTGTACTGCTATTGAAAAAAACAAAGTTATGGTTCGTTTTAATATGTAGATGGCCCCCGAAGTAAATTTTATGTACATCATTTAAAAGTAGACTTTATTTCCAATCGTTCGGTACCAGTAACTTTCTTCTACGATAATTTGTTGAGGAGTTAGTAGGGCGTGTTTACTTTTTTTTTTCCCACGACTGTACATGTGCACATAATTTCATTGTGTTTTTCGTTCATGTGTGTCTCAACAATTAAATTATACCCTCTTTTTTTTTTTTTTTTTTTAATAAACAGCTATTGTCTCCGGACCACTTGTGCCGCCCTTCCAAAGGAGAGTGCGACATACCGGAATTCTGCGACGGCGACAGCGGAGAGGTAAGAAGACATTCAAATACATAAAACCTGTGAAAAGGCAATCGGTCTGTAATGATTTCTTATCTAAAACGAAAAAAAATCAGGTTCACATCTGAAGAATTACTACGCAATTATAGCTGGTAAAGCGGTAACCTGTCTATAACGGAATATTTTTCCAGCCCTTAGCTATCCCATTTTCAAAGGTTTTACTGCATAAAGTTGTACTTCTATGAAGACTTAGAATTTTACTAATTTAGCTTTGTTAATTAGTAATTTCTTAGAATTTTTACTTAAAATAGCACTTGGAACTTTTTTTTCGAAATTCGTTTCTAAAACTTTAGTTATTTTATTAGCTCGTCTTGTGAGGCCCCAATATGCTATTTCTTTCAAGCAACAATTAAAATGTCGTCACTAAAAAATAACGTTACATAAGCCAGTCGTAAAACGTAGCAGATGAATCATTGAACGGTTAAATACTGATAAAGTCTACTGCAATTTTTTTAACTTCTAAGCATCGCAGTTTTTTTAACTTTTACATCTTCGTATAGAGGAAGAAAAGTACTTTTAACTGCAATTTGTTTGAAAACGGCATCTCAATTTATTTTTGAGATTTCTTTTTTCTTTTTTTTTTTTTTTTTTGTAATTTTTAATGCTCTTTCTATAATGGTGGTAACTGAAACACTCCATTTCTGTAGAAAGTAAAGGTAAAATAGTTTGAAAATAATATATTACTGTGTTGTTTTTTTTTTCTTTTTTTTTGCCATTTTCTTTTAACAACTCAAAAATAAAATGTAATTAAAATACGTGCTATTTTGAAAAAATATAAATGAATGATTTCTGATAAAACATGGAACTATTATGAACTACATTTAAATTTAACTATCCATGTTAATGTTACAAACAAATGAAGGCATATAAATCATTAGACAGACGATTACGACATCGCATTTTGCTCGGTTGGTGTATTATTCCGCGGTAGTGACGCCCTATGCCTACTTTTATATATATTTTGTTTAAGATTGGATCGTAAATGTAGAATTCTTCAGCGGATGCAAATGATGTCACTTTACATAAAATAAAATAAAGTATTTTATGTCTCAAAACTGAAATAAGTTTTGTAGAAGTGCATCATTTTCATTCCAGCAGCTTTGAAATTCTTCACAAGTGGAAATGCTTCACTTTTGAAAATAACGCAATTGAAATCACACACTGACAAAACGCTAAGATTTACAAAAATTTACAGCATCTATATAGAAGAGCAGTGACCTTTAAATTAAAATTATATTTGTTTAACGAATATAAAATGCATTTTTGTGTAACTAATTTTGTAGGTTTATTATAAATTAATAAAACAGATCATTCTTAAACATTTTCTTTCGTCGAAATTCCACGGATTCCACCTCGTAATAATAATAATAGTATTTTTTTTTTTTTTTCCCCTCGTCGGCGGCGACACTAAATTCTGAAAAAGCAGAATTCCTGCTTCCTGCTTGTTTCTTTTCTTTTGATGGGATTGTTCAATAGCCGTTTCTGTAATGCTGCCATCTACTGTCAATAATTTACATTAAAAGTTCAACGTTCTGAAATTTTTTTTTTTAAATAGAGCACGAAATTGTTCTATATTTTAACACTGAACTCCTATTTATTAACAGACAGTAATGAATTCTGCCGACGGAACGGGATTAATCATTTCACTCCCCCCCCCCCAAAAAAAAAAGTGCTAAAAAGTTTCCTTCTTAAGATTTGGAATTTTATGCTTATTATTGGTATTCTAGAAAGGGGCATTCTCGGCCGGAATTCCAGATCTTCAGAATTTTTGTTCTCGAATCTTTTGAGAATGGAGATTGTAAAATTAAAAAATTATATTATGAAAGTGAAGAACATTACAAATTACATACGATTTTACATTATGACAACCAGAGTATTATATTTTTATAACATGTCGAAGTTTGCCGTTCGGTATAAAATCCGAAAACGCATTTATTTAGAAATTGGCACGTGTTATCAATGCTATAAGTTTAACAATATTAAATAACACTTTATTGCTGATTATTATGTTAAAATGTTTATAAATTATAGATTATATAGAGTTGCTTCCATCGACCACCTCAAAATGTTTAGATGCCTGCCTGCAAGACCGGCCCTAAGATGCAATGCACCCACATATCCACATCTTATAGAGGCCCCCAACACGACCCAGATAGCATGAAGATTCGCAGCAAGTTTGATTTTTTCGGATATTATCTTTCCGTGACAAATTTGAATTGAGAAATTCGCCGCAAATCTCCTGCAAGGTATACCATCACCCACTTGCATGAGTAGTTTGTTGTGAAACTGATGCAAGACTGTCTTTAATTCACGAAAGTGACGAAAGCAAAAAATCCCTCTGTTGAGGAATAGACAATCAGCACATACGCAGAAATTGAAGAAATTTTATTCGGTTGGCACCGCTTTTTCTAAACGCTATACTTATTAAATACCAAAAAATGCTCGAAATGAAAAGTACAAGTATTACCTAAACTTGTTTATGGTGATAAAACCGATGCAGGCACTTCCTAACGGCGCTTTCGCATCAATAGTCTTGATCAAGCCTTGGACCCCTTCGAAGGGGTTAAACTTATAGTGTGATATGGAAAGATTACTACTTTGCAGTAAGTTTGCAGTATTTTTGATTTCTTGTTTGCCGTTAGTTTGCAATAAATTTGATATAGTATGAATTTAACTTGCACGACAAGTTAGCTGCAAGTTCAAAGTGTGGTGACTTCGGCGTTTGCGTTATCTTGCTGCAGTCTTGTTATGAACTTTCAGTCTTGTCATGATGAGCTTACTGCAACTTTGCAGGTTTTTAGAGCAAGACTGTTGCAAATTTTCTGCAAACTAAAAATGCTATGTGGGGAGTAAAGGAATCCTAAAAGAAGATTTACATCTGTGCCTGTATCAAGACCTGTCCCACATAGCATTTTTAGTTTGCAAAAAAATTGCAGAAGTCTTGCTTTGAAAACCTGCAAAGTTGCAGCAAGCTAAGCATGATAAGACTGAAAGTTTATAACACGACTGCAGCAAGATAACGCAAACGCTGAGTCACCACATTTGAACTTGCAGCTAACTTGTCGTGCAAGTTAAATTCAGGCTGTATCAAATTTATTGCAAAGTAACGGCAAACAAGTAATCAAAAATACTGCAAACTTACTGCAAAGTAGTAATCTTTCCACGCCACATTAACTGTTTACAACTGTTACTCTATAAGTCCTTCGAAGGGATCCATAGACCTGATCAGATCTATTGATGCATATGCACCGTTAAGGTGCATGAATCACCATAAACAAGTTAGGGTAATATTTGTACTTTTTAATTCGAGCCTTTTTTGGTATTTGATAAGTATAGCGTTTAAAAAAAGCGGTGCCAAGCGAATAAAATTTTTGCAATTTCTGCGTATCTTCTGATTGTTTATCCTCTCAACAGAGGGATTTTTTTTGCTTTCGTGACAGTCTTCCCCAGGGAAGTAAATCCTGGGGGGGTCAACACCCCCACCCCCCCTACGAAAAAATCAGTCGGAAATTTCCCCGTTCTATCGGAAAAAGTACGTTTAGTCGGGAAAAAATGGTGTTAACCTATAAAAACTTATAAATTGGAAAAATGAAAAAAACAGTCGAAAAAATTCCCGTTCGATCGGAAAAAAGTAAGTTTAGTCGAAAAAAAAAAAAATGGCATTAACGTATAAAAACTTATGAATTGGAGAAATGTTTTTGTAGTTTTTAATTAGTAAATAAGAAAAACAAGTTAGAGCGAAGAAAATCTATAAAATTTTATTCTTAGTCGGATTTTTTTCCATTGTAGTTTTTAATTAGAAAATTAGAAAAAACAATTTAGAACGAAGAAAACCTATATAAATTTATACTTAGTCGGAAATATTACGGATTTTATTTTTGTGATTAAAACTATTCAGAAAAACTTTGACTTGTCAAATATTGTGAACTCGAAAACCTCGATATGAAGAAACAAAATATTTATATACATACATATTCCAGCATTGTTAATATTATTTGTAACGTTGATATTTTGATCGAAAACTTTGATATTCCGAACTTTTTTCTGTTCCCTTTGACTTCGAGATATCGAGATCCAGCTGTATTTATTTATAGTCTGAAAGTTTTTAGTTTAGCCTGGAAATTTTAAGACATACTGATTGAAGTGAAGAAACTTCTATTTTATTATTATTATTATTATTATTATTATTATTATTATTATTATCTAACTTTAAATTTAGTTAGAAACTTGTATCACAGAATTTAGGTGATATCCGATGAAAATTCAAAACAGAATTGCAAATATTTAGTATTTTACCCTATCAAAATCTGGATATTTTCCACTCTACACGAATTTTACCTCTAATCGAAAATAATTATGGTTTTATTTTTTCTACTAATTTTGTGTTTTCTTTTTATTTTATTAAAAAAAGATGTTAATTTTTTTTAAAACTATTATTATTATTACTGAATTTTGTTTAGTTGGAAAAAACAGGGGTGACAACAAATTTTTACCCTGCTTTAAAGTAATTCGTTAGAAAGAATTAAGAAATCCCGTATTTTTGGCGCATTTTTGTCTTTAAAATTTTCCCCAGGCAAACAGATTTGAATTTTACTCAGAAAGAAACAATTTTAACCGATTGCTAAAAAATAGAAAGAACATTGTTTTCTCTTTTACGTAATGCTTTGTCATTCTTGGGTACCTAGACGACTGGGCGCTGGATTTCCTGCCCCATGTGTCAGATACATAACAAACTGCGCTTGCGTTAACTGTGTTCTGTTTAGTTTAAACCATTACTATTCTGGCGCATCATCATATACCCCGAAATCGCTCAATTATAAATTGTTAATGCTGAGAA
This sequence comes from Maratus speciosus, assembly GCA_963932465.1. NCBI lineage: Eukaryota > Metazoa > Arthropoda > Arachnida > Araneae > Salticidae > Maratus > Maratus speciosus. The sequence continues at coordinate 670,137,991 of OZ010786.1, read as the reverse complement.
TATCTTTGTATATATTTAATAATTTCATATTTTTGTATCAATTATTCCACAGCCTAAATGTAAAAAGCAAAAAGTGCAATGCGGGTTGTGTAATTCTGTTTTTGATAGTGATTACAGGAAGTCACATAATAAGCAAAAAGATGCTGATAAAATTTCAGCCCATATACATATCCAGTTTTGCATTGCTGGAGCTCCAAAAAATCCTTTTGAAGTAAGTAAGCTAATTTATTACAAAATATTTTAGATATATAAAATATGTAAATAACCTAATTGTTTTCTTATTTAATAATGGATTTCTTTATTTTTTCTTTATTTCCAAACCGCAATTTTCTGCACATATTAATCATAGTACTTCACCACTAATTTTTAGAGACACATTAATAATTCAAAAGGAATCAACATCAGCGCTTTAAAACCTATTTGACTATCTCGATACGCTCAGTCATAATTATCTTGAGACTTTCATCTATCATCTATAAAGTTTAATAATTTCGTAAGATATTTACGATATCCTTTCTTCATTTTTATCATATATGCTAAACTTTTGGACATGAGTGTGTGTATATATATATATATATATATATATATATATTAATTAGTCGGCATTTTGTTGGCAATAGTACTCGGAAATTTTTCTTCTTGGAGTCGGAAATTTACGAGTCTACAACACCCCTACGCGACCAGGGTGGTTTACGCCCCTGGTCTTGCCATCAGTTTCACAACAAACTACTCATGCAAGTGGGTGATGGTATACCTTGCGGGAGATTTGCTGCGAATTCCTCAATTCAAATTTGTCACGGCAAGGTAACATCAGAAAAAATCAAACTTGCTGCTAATGTTCATGCTATCTGGAGTGCTTGTAGTGAGCTCAAAAACGAGACTAGAGAATATTATCTTACATATGAATAAAAAAAATATATAATTCCCCAAAATTTTCTTGAACCCTTTAAAGGAAAACTGAGGTTGACAGGTTTGGATAATATTTTCTCATTTTTTTATATTCAAAATAGTATTTCTTGCTTTGTCTAATATCGAATGCGAATCAACGGCATTCCGAGTTTAAATAAAGCGAAAATTATTATTCTGAATTTCTGATAGATATTTTGAACAAAGCTAGTCAAAATTCTCTTTTGTTTTCTTTTTATTTTTAACAGTAGTTAAATAACCATTTGTGTAGTGCTGCCATCTAACGTGAGTTATTTATACTAAAACTTCAACGTTCTTTTCATTTAATGTTTTATTCTACATAATCACTACTGAGTTCCTATTTACAGAACATCAGCGATGAATTCAAGGGATAGAATGGTGTGGAATCCTCCTCCCCAAAGTATCTAAATGTTCTCATTTAAGATTCGGGATTTTATATTTATTAATGGAAATTTAAAAAGGCGAATTCCCGGCCGATACGCTGCACAGAGCTGAAAAAACACCTCCTGGAAGAAATTATCTGAAATCAACACTGCAAACAGGGACGTAGGTACAGGGGGGTGTGGGGTGTGCGACCCCCCCCCCCCCCCACCACCACCACTTCGGTAAACTCATATACATTCGGTAATTTCACTTTCGTTCAAAAATTGCATCATTTGGCTCCGATTTTTTTTTTTTTTTAAGAATTTTTAAAGACATATTACAAAATTTATTACAAAACAGAAAACAATGTCAAAACATATTTAAAATTATTACATATTTTCTAATTAGAAACTTCCTTTCTCTTTGCATTATGTAATTTTTTTTCCGCTGGGAGGCGATTACAATTTCACTTTTTAGCCATGGATGTAAGAAGTGGGGGTCCATGATATATATACCTTCTTCCTATTTCTATGCAGTATCCCTGTAAGCTAGAAGATTAGGGTAGAGAATATCTTCGTTTTATTCAAGAAAGAAATCTGGAGAAAAAGTCCATGAGGGTAAATGTGTACACTCCTTGACCAATGCAAAAGAAATTAGAAGGCCAGACTTCTTGTTCGTTAAAATTCATTTTGCTGGACTCTGAAAGCTATGGGGGGGGATATTTTGCGGTTTTTTCGGGGGACAGGATGTCGCCAGATGTTTACTGTTGTATTGTCTGTTTTTCAAAGCAAAAAATAAGAGAGAACCGGGAATTTTTTCTTATCAAAGAAAATTAAAACGGTGTAATAAAATTACATCAGCTACTAAGGATGTACCGAATAGTGATTTTGAAGGAATACCGAATATTCGGCCAACAGGCGAACCGGATACCGAATATTCGGCTAGCCGAGTAGTAACTATTCGGCCTAATACCAAATATTCGGCTGGTCGAATATTTTAAAATTTTATTAATTAAAAAAGTTTCATGGCTTCTTCTGGTGAAATAAACCAAATGAATATATATATATTTCAATTCTAAAACAAACAACTCAGCGAAAATAACTTTTCTACCGAATATTCGGCCAAATACCAAGTACTCGGCTGGTCGAATACTTTTATATTTCAAAGATTAAAGGCATTAAAATGTTAAATTTAAAAATAATTTTACATAATATTTAATGCAGAAACTTACATTTTGATAAACAAAAACTTTTTACAAGTAAACTGTATATATGGAAAAAATCTGCTTTGAGTTATTTAAGAAGAGAATTTTAAAATTTTATTAATTTAAAAAGTTTGATATATCATAGCTTCTTCTTGTGAATTAAACCAAGTGAATATATATATTTTTTTTAATTTTGAAAGAAACAACTCAACAAAAATAAGTTTTCTGCTGCCTTTGATTTAGCAAGGAAGTTTATAAATGCATCTTAGATCAGTGTTTCGAATGGGCGATTATTTTAAGAGATTGTAAACATACACATTGTTCCTAAAAAAAATTGTAACAAACTTTCAACAGAGGTAATGTGGTCAAGACAAAAAAATTTTGGACAAGAAACAACACCTCACTCCATTTATTCCATCAAAATTGCAATATATTCAGTCAAAAATTCTGGGTATGCAACTACAAGCCGAAACTGAATTTTCGTTCATAACGTTATCAGTAAATGAAGATATTTTAGCAAAATTTGTTTCATATTAATTTAGTCTGTATTAAATGCGATGATAACATTGAAAATGGCTGAATTTTGGCCAGTGACACAATATAAATACTATAAATTGCATTCTGAATAAAGGAATGTCTACCTCATAGTTGTTTAAATATGAAAAGTGGCAATTTCCAGCACTTCTCATCATGATATTATATTTCACAGAAATCAAAGCAAGTTTATTAAAAATATAGCTATATCTTCGTTAGAGTTAACAAATGAAAATCCAAGTTTGACCTCGAATGAGATGAGATAAACTTTATTTATAACTGAATAAGTTAATTGCGATTATGGTTTTCTGAGCAAAAATTGTCTATCTTGATGTGTATTATCAATCCTGAAAGTTTTTCTGTTTTGATTAGAAGTGCCCTTTTTTGTGAAAAAACAAGAAGCAGATTATTTATTAGAAAAGGTTCGGGAACTTGCATTTTTACATTGTTAATTCCTATGAAAATCCCCATTAAGGGTTAATTTTCTTAAGTAATACTTTACAAAAAGCAAATAATGTAAAAACATTCTCTTTTACTTAAATATGATTTTGTTTCTAATTATTATGAATATCTTTATAAGTTGACAGTTAAAAGGAAAAATTGTGTAAGATTTTTAAAAATGTTTTAAAAGTTTTTTTTAAGTATTCAGTTTGGCCGAATATCTTGATATTATAACCGAATATAACCGAATATTAGGTTAGGCCGAATATTCGGTAACATGGCCGAAAAGGCCGAATACAGAATACATACTGAATATTCGGTACATCCCTATTAGCTACTATATATTATGGTATATTGTATCTTCGAAAAATTAAAAGTTTCTTGAAAAAATTATTTGAAAAAAATGCGGGAAAAAATCCTTTCAAATCAAAAGAGCTACTTTCTGAGACATCTCTGAATTCATTTTTGTTCGGAAATTGGCATGTGTTGTTATTCATAAACTATGTATTCGAAAGACGTTTTCCATTTTTTGGTAAACGCAAAACATTTTTCAGAAAATATTATCAAAGTTGGCGTTTTGAACCGAATTCCAGACACGGCAGCTCGAGAAAGGCAAAAAACTTGTCGTCATGTGACCACAATCGCTTATAACGCGATAAGTAATTTTATCAAAAAATGTAATACTAGTTTCCATTGTATTCCGCTTCAACAGTGAGGCCTGCCAATATGCTTAAAAATGAGACAGAAAATGTGTCTGAAAATTTTGCGTTGTTCAGTAGGAAGCTCGAGAACCGCTTTAAAGAAAAATAATAATAAGATAGAGAACTATAAAATATTGGATTTTTTCCTTTGTAATTTAATATAAACCGAAGATATGTGTTAAGATCTGGATCTGTTCTTGTCACGGGGTAGTGGAGGGTATACGGAGATATACGCCGTATCTGGATTTTTTTAAGAAGCTCTTTTTAAGACCCTCTACTTCTCAAATAAAGCATGCGTATACTGTATCCATGAATGTTCATGACTTTTGCGTATGCCCTTTTTTTTTTTTTTTTTTTTTTTTTGCGACTACAGCACTGGCTCTTGTCATTCAGTTCGAAAAGATATTTTTTATTTATATTTTTGAACTTGTTTTAGAATCATCAGTTGTATTGATATATAAAGACAAGTGCATTGATGATAACCATTAATCTTTCTTCTACTTGGCGTTTTGAGACATACATTTACTTTCTGCTGCAAAATTGAAAGCAATTTTTTTTCTTTGTTTTCTGAAATGAAGGGATCTCAAACTTAATTTAAATTAATTAAAAAAAATCCATTGACATGAATCAGGCTAATTCATCTAACAGAATCAACGCTACAGCTCACAAAAAAATGCAAGCAAAGTAATTTTGCAGAAAATAAAATAATTTTCCACACTGTCATCGAAAAAAAATCTTTTTGTGTTCAACACTTTTTTTTTTATTATTGCAAATTAAAATAACAATATTTAATTTTTATAACGGAATCTTGTTTTAAACTGAAAAGTGTGTTTATCCATGCAAAATTAATATAATAATATGTGAGAAAAGGATATATAACACATTTACACCTATTAAGAAGGGAACTTGTCTATATTGCATTTTTTTTACTTTATAGTGCTATTCCGTCTTAGAAGATTTTACTGCATAGCATTTTTTAGATTTTTAAGTCTCCAGTACAGGGAATATGGATTAACAAAATTAATGATAATCGAAACATTTGCATATAACAAATAGGATTTATTTAAAAAAATTAATAATTATCGCAGCCTACGGCATTGCTATAAAAATAATGATTAAAAAAAAAAAAGAAAGAAAGAAAGAAAGAAAAGAAAAGAAAGAAAGAAAAAAGCTAAGATTAAGTATTTTTGATCAGAATTCCTCGTACAGACTAATTTTTAACCAAATCGACGTAAAAATCAATGTTTTGTAAAAATTCACTCGGGCCGTCTCAGACTCGGGTCGAGATTTTCATTTTTTTCCAGGCCAGGATGGTCTCAGGCTGAACTTTTAGCTGCTATAACGCCGGGCCAGGCAAATAATTTTTTTCGACAGGCCTGACCGAGTTTAGGCCTACCTTTCATAATGGGCCGGGTCGAATTTTTTTCTATGGGTCGGCCTGGCCCGGGCCTGAAAATTTCTATCCGTACAAACTTCTAACTTAAAATTTAAAAAGTATTGCAAATTTCAAACTTTGAGTTATAAATAAAAGAAAAAAAGAATTATTTTTTAAATATTTTCTGTTGAATTTATTTTTATAGTAATAATAAATAATCAATCTAAATCTGTCTTTTTACACCTCACCCCAAATTACCGCTTTTACCTTTGCCCCCCCCCCCACACACACACACACTGGATTATCGCGCACGAAAAGCTTAAACCTTAAGTGATGAGGTGATTTTTTTATATATATAACGTGGTGAGATGGTGTGTATGCAATCCCAAAATTTTATTTCTTGTCTTGTGCACTCCACAAAATTTAGCACTCCACAAAATAATTAATGCTATTTAAAATTAGTATAGACTCTTGATTATCCGAAGTTCAATTAACCGACACACTCGGTTAACCAACCCTCTCATTATATAAGCCTCCTCTATTCAAGATATGGCTTATTGTTACTTATTGTGCCGAAAAATTAACAATGTTACCATTGAATTTATTTATTAAATGTCTAATTTTTATTCTTCTTTTCCTTTTTACTCTTTTACTCTAGTAATTATTTATCTTATCGGTTTATTCAAAAAAGGGACTGAATAAAAATCTCAAGGGGGTTAACATCCTTGAAAAGTCAAAATGTGTCATCTAAGCGGTGCGTATACTACTTCAGAATTTACTCATTATTAGTCCATCAAGGTTAACATTTGTTACTGAGACCCAGGTATGTTTCCATAGCTTCTCTACAAGAGGTAGAAAGACAGCGAAAACTAGTAAACCAAACAATGAACGGTGGGTGACAGTAGAGCGGCATTTTCTATTCAAATCACCTAGTCATTAAGTAAGAACTGATTTAGCAAGTTGGCTTTAAAGAAATTAACACACCATCTGCATTTTAGCTTTTAACTGACTAAGACATACTCCTTTTCTGTTCGTTCATCAAATACCCCTTAAAATTCACCAATGTGGGTGGTAATAGCAGTACATATTTTTAAAAAAACATTAGTGGGTTTTTTCAGAAAACATTAAGATGCTTGAAGTTTTAAAAGGTCCTTTCTTTTTCTTGTTTCTTTCTTTCTTTGGAAATCGCTACGAATCCCATTCTTTTCTCAAACAAAAGAGCTCTCTGCAAAAATATTATACAGAAATTAGTAGTGCAGCTTCTTTGAAAAGATGAAAAAGTTTCCACAATTTAAACGGATCCGCATAACGGTGTCAATTTTCTGTTGTAGAAATTCAACAAAAGGTACACGAAGTGTAATCGTCCCCCACCTCAACCCATAGTGTCAAAAATTATGACGCCATATTGTTTTTGACTGGACATAATCCTTTTTTATTCATTAATTGCCGAAACGTCAGTGAGGTTTACCAATGACACCCGAAAAGTGTTTGGTTTTCGTTTGCTTGTCTGCCTGTTCCTCGAAAACTGCCGTTAAAAACGTTGAATTTATATCTTGGGGGGACGACCGCCCCCCCCCCCCCCACCTCCCCCTGGATCCGCGCCTCGGGGAATCTCCTGGTGATAAATATGCTTTTTTTCGCGGCCTTTTGAGAAAATTTGCGTTTTTTTCTGCGATTCTTTGACGAAATTCGCATTTTTCCGAGATCTCTTGACGAAATTAGCGTTTTTTCCGCGATTCTTTCGCGAAATTTGCATTTTTTCCGCAATTCTTTGGCGAAATTCGCGTTTTTTTCTGCGATTTTTCAACGAAATTTGAGTTTTTTCTGCGATCCTTTGACAAAATTCGCTTTTTCCTGCGATTCTTTGACAAAATTTGCGTTTTTTCGCGGTCCTCTGACGAGATGTGCGTTTTTTCCGTGATTTTTTGACGAAATTCACATTTTTCCGCGAATTTTTTGACGAAATTGGCGTTTTTTGCGCGATCCTTTGACGAATTTGGCGACTTTTTTGCGAACGATTGACGAAATTGATTTTTTTTTTCGGCGACCATTTGTTGGAATTCGCGATAAGCGGTGAATTTATATTTTTTGGGGGGGCGATCGACCCCCCCCCCCGTGTATCCGCGCCTGCTGTGAATTTTGCAATATTTACTTGAATAAAATCAACTGAAAAAGTACTTTAAGTGTGCATACATATGCATATAAATACACGTATGTAAATACCACAAAAAAATTTTCTTCATAATTGAAATTTCTCTGGTGTGGAAAACACCTCACCTGATCAGTTAAGGGTTAAAGTCTTTAAAATTACTTTTTTCCTCTGCTTTATTCGTAATTTTGCAATTCGATAAATAAATCAGCAGTTATCTACTTCACTCACTCCATTCATAATTTTTACTACCCTCGCTCTCCCCGGTTTGTAAAATTTTAAATGGTTGAAATTATTTAGTTTTTTGTTAAAATTTTTTGTCTGTTTATTTATATATTGCTGAAATAATAAATAAATGTCTAATCCTCCCCTCCCCCCTCGCCCAACAGAAAATAATGCGAAAGGATACAAAATACAAATAAATACAAAATAAAAAAAATACAAAATTTACTATGAACATTCGGTAAATTCGATCTCCCCCCCCCCTCCACCCCACCCCCAAACGAAATGCTCTAGCTACGCCACTGACTGCAAAACTTGATCTCTTTTCTCCTGATATAGAAAAATGAAAACGTTTAAATTTAAATGCTATTTTTAAATTATAGATAGGGTGTCCGTTCTTATCGTTCACCGGCAGCTGATTCCTAAACTGTTAGTTTTAGAGTTATTTAGAGTACAATTCCAAAAATGTTTGAAGCGTTACTTTTCATCAAAGGAAAATCCATTTATACCGAATGGCTTTTATTATTATTATAGGCTAATTCCATAAAAACTTGTCATGTCTGTGACACAGCAGAAAATCGCTATGCTTGTTGGCCACCGTTATTTTCGAAAAGTTTGCTTCACGTTATTCAATTGATGAAATATCTCCGATAAAATAAGTCGTATTTTTCCGTTCTAAAATGCTGGTAGCCAAAAATCGTAGTATGCGACAGACGTGACAAGTTTTCATGGAATTAGCCTATCATTATTATTATATTTAAATATTTATACAGTCGCTGTGTCCTATAAGTTATATATAGAAAAACTCTCACCGTGGTCTAACAAATAAGCAAATAAAATAAATTAATAAATAGATAAACCACTTTTGCACTACCAGTACTTATCAGTTAAAATACGTTGAAACCCTGAGTGAATCATTCATATATTCTAGTCCAACCTCTTATGAATGATTCACTCATGCACACAGCTTCTGCATAAAGCTTGGGTCGACGAAGCTGGAACCTTTGGTTACTTCCTTTTGGGGGGGCGAATCCCTGTTTCGTATGCATTATTAAACCCTTCAGTAAATCGACAAAGGCTTTCGATGATTTATTAAAGCATGAAACTTTTACTTTAAAAGAAAACTTTCATAAAAATCATAATTTAATGAAAATTATGAAGCTTTTAAAGGCAAAAAGGGAAAACAAATCGCGAGATTCACTCAAGATGCATAGAATTTCAAGTTAAACTTGAGGTATCTGTATCCCTATAAAAGGAGCTGTGCACAGGACTTATTTTGCCCTGGAGCCACCGGAGCTGAGCTCCGGTACTTCTCTGTTTTTAGTAAATATTTAAATTTTGGTCGGAATTCACCGGAGCTCATAAATACAGAGCTCCGGAGCCCAGTGAAATAACTATTGTCAATTTGAGCAATTTGCAAGGAGTTTGCCTGTAGCGGATTTAACCCTGATGATGAAGATGGTTTTGTTTGCAATTTCAGCAACGATCTAAACCCCCAAATCAAAACGAAATAACATGGTTTCAAAGTTTAACAATTTACTTGCTTTGACTAAGTTTGAAAACTGGCTGATTAATAAATAGAAAATGGTATTTGGGTATGTTTTGTTCTTTTTTTCCTGGTTACTCGGTTTTACCCACCACTATCTCAAAAAAGACATTTTTAGTTTTTTTTTCATTTACTTCAAGTTTGTTTTGAGGGACAGAGAATATTGAATTTCATTTAATATATTAAGACTGTTCTCAACTGCTCTGCTCAACAAGCGCAAAGCGTTTTGACACATTTACAAATTGATTTTTTAACGGAAGGATATAAAATTGGAAGTCCTGACTATGGAAGCGATTTAAAATCGAACTGTTTTTTCTATTTTTTGATCCATAAATTACCTACTGAGTTATAAGCGATTTTGATCACGTTACAAAGATGTTTTTCTCCCACGCTGACTGGTTTTTTCTGCTGTCTTCGGGAACTTCGGTTCAAAACGTCCACTTTGACACTATTTTCTGAAAGATCTATTGCGTTTGCAAAAAAAAAAAAAAAAAAAAAAAAAACAGCTCTATGACATAGTTTCTGAACAACAACACCTGCTATTTTCATGCATTTCCAACCAAACATAAATTTAAACTTATGTCATAAAGTTCCCCTTTTGGATTTCAGAACCACCTTAAATTTTTCAATAGCCTTATGTTTAAGATTAGAGTCATGCCTTTATTTCCAAGTAATGTTCAAAAAAATACTTAAATTTAAAAACGTGCAGTCAATTCTTTTTTCTCAGTCAATTCTCTCCTCCTTGACAAAGGCTTAAGGTTAGCCGAAAGCGCTTGGAGTAGCTTTTTTATCATTTTAACATCTAGTGTTTTTAATTTTTAAAAACATTTGTATATATTTTATCACACCTATGTATTAATGTGTTTAAATGAAGCATTTTAACTGATTTCTTATTTTTATACATTAAAAACGTGCGCCACAACTGAAAATACATTTCAGGCAATTGTTATTCATAGGCAGTGTCCTTATAAATGAACGATGAATTCTATGCACACCCTATTCTATAGTTAGCGCCTTGTAGTGATGTTTATCAATTTTAATACGTTTAAAATACTTTAGTATCATTAAAATACACTGCAAACGAATTTTCCCCATAGACCGTAATATATTGGAATTCTTTTGAGTGTCCCTCTAAACGAACCGTAAATCATTTTCAATACCGAACATGCCATACTACTAAAACCCAATAACATGTATTAATTTCATGGCAATCTGACCATAGTTACAAGAGTTAGAGGACGGATACCAGTCAGCAGACAGATGGACAGACAAACCGAATTCATAAACACTTTTCAATTACGATAGAAAGTGTTAAAAACGTAAGATTTTTATTGACAGGAGTTTCTTTTATTTCAGCCACACTACCGTTATTTTTCATATCCCACTAAACTATGTTGAAAGTGCCAGTGATTACTTAAGGAATTTCCCACAAAAAAAGATCTTTATTAATATTTATAATTATTTTCCCGCAATATCTGTATTATTTTATCCTATCAATACGATTTCAATAAATTTTACGTTATACTCCCCATTATGATTCAAAAATAATTATAGCAACAGAAAGAAATCAAAATATTTTTTAAATCTTCCATAGTCATGATTCCATAGTCATAGTCCATAGTCATGAACATTTTAGTAATGCACTGTAAAAAAAAAAAAAAAAAAAAAAAAAAAAAACGACACTGTTCATTTCGCGCACAAACTTGATCACAGTTGAATGTACTGTATCTTTCTTTGGTTTCCTGACTATTTAAACATGGAAAATACAGTAGTTGCGTAAAATTAACAGCACAATGTACTGGCAATTTGGACGCCAGTAGTTTGTGCTGTGGTCCAAATGCGTCCAAAATTGCCAGTACATTGTACTGTTAATTTTACGCAACTACTGTATTTTTCATGTTTAAATAGTCAGGAAACCAAAGAAAGATACAGTACATTCAACTGTGATCGAGTTGTGCTGGCAAATTTACAGTGGTTTTTTTACAGTGTGGAGCTCCTACAAAAATTAATGTTTGTATTTTCATTTAAAGAAGAGATAAGAAAATATGAAAACTTTTGATAAAAATATGCTAAATTAAAAATTTTAGAATGAAGATACCTTTAGCTTAAAATAACAAAAAGTTTAGGCAACACAAAGACAATAAAACGAAAGTCAGACTTAGTTCATGTTATCATCTGAGTGAAGAACTCCACCCACAATGTTTTTCTTAATTGTTTAAGAAAATTATAACTAAGGAATTATTTTAAATGTATGATAATAACAAACGGATGAAGTCGTCGTACAGGGAAGGAATAAACGTACAACGTGCAAAAAAGACTCAAAATCTTACAAATTACGAGAAAAACGTACAATTTGGCAACTCTAGCATACAGAGCATGTACCCCCGTATACGCTCTACTAGCTCCTTGCTTTGGAGACAACAATAAATTAAAAGCATTTTTGCCGTAAAAATAATGGCTGTTTAAATTTAAAAATGTGTGACGTCAGCATTCAGAAAGATTCTTATGCAGTATGCCGAAATTTAGTTGAATATACAACCTGTGGCCAGAAAGTTTGGTGAATGAATTTTTATTTCAAATACAGTATTGTACATCATCAAATACAATTTACTGTCCTTCAAAATAATCTCCATGGCTGGTAATGCACTATTGGGAACGAGTATATAAGTCCTGGAAACTCCTGTAAAACAGTTCTTTCGGAATGGCTTTCCGCTCGGCTGTCACGGCGGAGTCCGCACACCGCCTTGGTTGTACGGAAGTTTTTGACCGCGAATGGAGTTGTGACACTTGATCACCCCCCTTATTCACCTGATTTGGCACCTGCAGACTTCTTCCTCTTCCCCAGATTGAAGTCAGCCCTGAAGGGAAAGTGATTTACGGACATCACCGACATTCAATGCAACGTGACGGCCGAGCTGAAAGCCATTCCTCCGAAAGAACTGTTTTACAGGAGTTACCAGGACTTATATACTCGTTCCCAACAGTGCATTACCACCCATGGAGATTATTTTGAAGGACAGTAAATTGTATTTGATGCTGCACAATACTGTATTTGAAATAAAAATTCATTCACCGAACTTTCTGGCCACAGGTTGTATGATCACTTTGCATCGTAAACTCATATTATCTCCTTATTTATTTTAAAGATGTTTGTGTGTTGTTCTTCCAGTGTCCTCTCGATGTCTTCAAGAAGAACGGTGCCGTGTGCGGGGACGGCCTCGGTTACTGCTACCAAGGAGCGTGCCCGGTCCTCAAGAAACAGTGCGAAGATATCTGGGGAAAAGGTAAACATAACCTTCCCATTTACTACAGCGTCTAGAAGATATAGGTCGGGATCCAGACAGATTTTTCGCTGTTAGCGGAACAAGATTGACCAATCAAAAACCTCCATTTTTGCAAACAGGGAAAAGTTCGCAAAAAGGCAGCCTTCTGATTGGTTAATTTTTCAGGTTATATATCTAAATAAAAAAATAAAATAAAACAGCCAATTAAAAATTATCCTATTGTCACATAAGAAAATTGAACTGAAAGCAAATTCATTGTTCAGTCTCTTGAGTGGCGCCGTTTTCAACACGTTGCCGCCATCAATGGTAGACATAAATTTGCAAATATCATTAGAAAAGAAAAACTCGATTTCCGTTTTCCCTTCATTCTGATCAAAATAGCATTAAAATGATGATTTGAAATAGAATATAATACGTAATTTTGAAGGATGAATATGTTTCTTCTGTACATGAATAAATAAAATTTTGAATGTAAGACATATTGAGCTTGAGCCAGACCAAGCCCAAAAACTGTTATAAAAATTAATGCAAAACCTTGGAGTTAGAAAGCAAAGGAAGGGGTAATTTAGGTTTCGGTTTTTTCAAAGCGATATTGCACTGGGCTCTGGAGACCTGTATTTATGAGCTCCGGTGAATTACGACCAATATTTAAATATTTACTAAAATCACAGAAGTACCGGAGCGGAGCTCCGATGGGGTCCGGCGCAAATTAAGCCCTACACTGTTAAAAATATCGTGAAAAATTACCTCTGTTTTTAAAGGCTATCTATTTTCTGACCAATGAGAACGCTTCATAAGTTTTTATGTTGCGTTCTCATTGGTCAGAAAATAGATAGCCTTTAAAATCAGAGGTATTTTTTCACGATATTTTAACAGTGTAAGCGCAGCGACATCTGCTAGTTCTTCACTGGCCGAAACGCTTTCTCAATTGAATCCTTATACAATGTTTATGTTTGAATTACCCGATGTCGCTGCGATCACCATTTATCGTTCTGCAGCGCTCAACGTTTATGAGATACAATTTTTTAGCACTGGTTGGCCGATTTTTACACTATGACCGGGATCAAGATAGATTTTCCGTTGCATTTTTGCGAACTTTTCGCTGTTTGAAGAAAACAGCGAAAAGTTCGCAAAAATGCAGGCTTCTGATTGGTCAATCTCGTTTTGCTAACAGTGAAAAATCTATCTGTATCCCTGCCTATATCGCCTAGACACTATACATTTACATTGACTTTGAGAATAGCCTTATGACAAGCAAAGTGTCTGATTCTTTCGTGAAGGCATTTTTATTTGTAAACGTATCAAATCGGCAAGTATTCTTACACAGAAACTAAAGGCTTATTACACGAAGTGTCAAAGCGTCTGCTACTCACGAGCGGTACAGTGTAAACCTATGTCTTCAAAAAGAGTTGTTCGAAATAACCAACTATTAATTGAAATCAACTATTTATTGTTGGAGAAATTTCGCATTTTTATTGTTTCTTAATGGATGCAAAGGACTAATCTCGCCTGAAACAGCCAATTAAATCCTTGGAAAACTGTCGATGGAGGAGTCTTGATTGTTGTGTTCAAAAAAATTTTGTCGCTTCAAATTATCCCGATAATAGAAACTTTTAAAAATATGAATAACGGTTCCTCTTTTTCTATAGAGGCAAAGGGTCCGTAAGACTCAAGCCCACCCAGTAGGGTCAGATGGAGTAATTATGACCAGGGGGTAATTATGATCGCCGTCATACTGGAGATAACTGTGATGGTAAAATTTTGTTTCAAGCTTAGATATTAACCTCATAATGTATATTTCATCTTAGGTATTCTTTATTACTAGTCTGAAGCCTTTTTGAGATCAAAATAGCAATTTGAAACTAAGTCTATAAAATTTTTGATAAACGGATTTGTTACTTTGGAGTTCAATGTGGTCATAATTACCCCAAACATATGTGTATTGGCAAGTATAAAGAGAAGATATAGTGGTCATAATTTCCCCACTAGTGCTCTTAATTACCCCAAACTTATGTGATTGTGAGTTTTTGGTGGGGTAATTATTACCACCCTTTTAACTTTAAAAGAAAAACAGCTATGATAATTAAAACTTTTAAAATGTGTTCTTAAAGGATCAAAGTTACTTCTTATGTACTAAAAACAGCACTTTCCCAAATAGAAATAAGCAAAAAAAAATAGCAAAGTTGAAAATGTAAAAAGTGGTCATAATTACCCCTCCTGACTATATTTGCATTAATTATTTTTTTCGGTTTCTTACAAGGTCTTAGTAGGTTTTACTGCATTTGTTTTAAAGTTGTTGTTAACAAATACACCCGCTAAAACGAAACCGGAAGTGAGCGAAGAAAAGTTTCATTTTAGACAGGTTTTGATTTTATCCAGTTTCTCATTCAGTAAAGACCTCTAAGACAGAGCTGCAATGGACCGAAGAAAATTCCGTTTTAGATAGAACGTTGTCAGGTAAAATTGCATGGAATTTTTTGCAGTGAAATCGTGAAATTTTTCGTTATGTCAGAATTCCGCCATAAACAGATTCCGTTTTCACAGTTTTTACTATAATAATATTTTATTTTTTCCCCTACTCCATGAAATTTTGATTTAAAGCATAATACCGTTACATACAAGTTACTCTTTCACGTGTTTTACTTTACAAGTACTTTCCGTTCCCCTTCAAAGTTATAAAATATTAGTCCTGCCATATTTACTCGATTTTTTTTTCACTGCCCAATAACCTTCAAAGGTTGGCGCCGCTGAAAGAGTCTTTCAGAAAACACTTTCTAAATTGGCGTTTTGAATCGAATTTTTGAACGCAAGAGCTCGAGAAAAGTGATATAAGACAGCAAAAAGAAAAACGCTATTTAGCGAAACAGCACCGAAAACTGGCGATATGAAGTAATTAAAATAATAAAACTTTGTAAAAAATCACCATAAAATAAAACAATACACAGGACGCGTTTCGAGCTAAAAACATAACAGCTCGTCATCAGCTGCAACAAACATTGCTTGCGGACACGTGTTTGTTGTAGCTGATGACGAGCTGTTATGTTTTTAGCTCGAAACGCGTCCTGTGTATTGTTTTATTTTATGGTGATTTTTTACAAAGTTTTATTATTTTAAAAACGCTATTTATTTATAAATCACTTCAGTAGCCAGTTTCAAGTTTTTACGTATAAAAATTATCCCGCGAATGTTATAATAGCAGATTTCAGGAAATATTTAAGGAAATGTTAGGTGGAAAAAAAAAAATAAGAAGGAAAAAAGAAAATGAATTTAAAATTATTAAAATTGGGAGTTATTATGTAGATTTAATTTGAATTAGAAAAGAGAGAGTTTACTATTAAATATGGCCGCCAAATGATCGTTAGTGGTTAGGATAAACATTGCATGTGAGAGATGTAAATAAATATAACTTGGTAACTTCATGGTAAAATATAAATAATAAACTTTAGACTCACCTGAACTGAGAAAATACTTCTTGCTTGGAAATTGTATATGTTGAACATATTTTAAACTGTGCCAAGTTTTAAATATTTACTTTAGAACGTTTATAATTAATAATTCTTTAATATATAATTGTAATAAATTAATTTGGCACTTTATGATAATATTAAGAGACACGTAAATCAAAACACAGAAAAATATACAAATATATTTAAATAAACAATTTTCTTTATTAAAGTATTATTTTAATTAAATGGGAGGAATGGGGAGAGAAAACGAGATGCATCTGTTCTTTACAATTATAATATCAAAATGTTTCATTATGATATTCGAATATATTTAAATTTTTACTCTATAGAATATCGAAGGTGCATAGAATTTACTTCAAAAACATTGAAGATAAATTGATGCTGATCATTCCAACATCGTTAAGATTACTGCTGTAAGAGTTCCACCACATAGTTCGCTTTTTAGTTCATAGAAACAATAATATTTTACATTTCTTGTTGAAATACACAGTAAGACTACTGCAAGATTTAAACATCAAAAAGGAAAAACGATCTCGGAAATCTTGTTGGACCACGCCCAGATGAATTGAAAAAATTCATACCTGTTCATAGCATCTTTCAAACATTATACACTGGTAGATCCAAATACATTTTCACAATCTCATATTCACAAGAAAATGAATGGATGGCGTAGAACGGCACATATTTGAATTGTTATGAAGATCATTGATCCACGTCTTGAAGTTTTCCCTTCTTCGTCATATCATTTTGACAATACTTTTTCATAGCGTCGGTGACAACAGATCAACATAAGACGATATTGTGAAAAGTAAATGATCCAATGCCCTTACAAAATTTTCTTAAATGAAAGATTTAACTTTAAGGTTATTTTTAAGTAAGATATTAAAATGGCAATATCAAGCGAAGGACCCGTTTAGCCCGACGCTGATATGCCATGGAAAAGAAAAAGGCGGAGCCGCCGAGAGCGGAATACGTCCGCTCACCGTAGAATCCAGGCAGGAAGAGAGCGATGCTATTGCAAAAGAACGCTATCAAAAACCCGCCGTTAGGAACGGACGTCATTGATTGGCTGATTTAAAATCGACGATGCCACACAGAGTAATAGAAGTGTTTGAATAAAATGACTTTAAATAATGAATTTTAGATTTGAAAATTATTATAAAAATATTCTATTACGGTAGAAAGTATTAATTTTAAGATTTATTATTTTATTATTGATAATTTTTGACGATCTTTTATGGCGATTAAATTAAATTGTTTTTAAGTGAAATTTAACTGAAAAACGAACTTAACGAAAATTAATATTTAAAGGTAGAATTTAAAATTTGAAAGTAAAGAAGTTTCTTGATTTAATTTAAATATTTTAAAATAGTTTTTTTAATTCATTTTAATTGGAAAGGATGTTATTATATAACAGGGAATATTTGAAGAAATATTTTTTTTAATGGTAATTTTGTTATCTCTTCTGTCTCTGAAGCTAATTTGTGTATTTTCTGATTTTTGCATTCGTGTGAAATTAAAGCGCCTGTATAAGAGAGTGGCGACATACAGGAAATAAAATTTGAATGATTGACGTGAATTTAGGCAAAAACGAATTGCCAAGCACAATATCACCAAGCTACAGCGCCTAGAAGATACAGTGTGGAAAACGGCTATTCCTATAATGCTTTAAAAAGTACTAAAAACTTGTATCCCATAAATCTCCAACAATGCTCAGCGGCAATATGCTGATACAAGCGCCATCTCGTAACTCTTTTCAATATAAACACTGTGTTTTCAAAAATTATAGAATGTTAAATATCGGAAACTATAAATATAAGATATTTTGGTCTGTTATAAGCTAATTTAGTTAAGGAATGACGTGAAATAGGTTAAAGAGTCTCTTTTAGAATGACTGTCGTTTTTAAATCACTACGATGGCGCTACGATCGACATCTTGTTATTCAGCATCGTTGTACATTTATGGGATTCAATTTTTTAGCACTATTTTGTAGCCGTTTTCCACACTGTATCTTCTAGGCGCTGTAACCAAGCTAATGCTTGTTGACTTGTCTAACTCGTCTAATGGAGGATATTCCATCTACGATATGATCACGTGGTCAAGGTAAAAACTTCTAGCCTAAAGAAGGGAAGGCTCCGTAGACGTAATGTAAATCCCCGCCAGCCAGTGAAACAGTCCATGCGGAATGCAGTAGTAGCCTCCCTTCTTATCAGTTAGAAATTCTTTGGGTAAATTACCGGTACCACGTGACTTTTTTCAGCCTCGAACCCAGATTTGGAATATAGTCCATTGAACTCGTCCAGCAGAGTATCACCAAGTTCTGGAATGTTGTTTGTCGCCACTCTCTTATACAGACACGACACCCCATGATAAACTCGCCGTAAACCATATAAATCTCTTTCCCAGAGGCAGACGTGGCTGACTCCATTTGCTTCGAGAGGCTGAATATACAGGGTACTCCGAACGGAAACTGCGGAAGGGATGAACGGGGAGAGATAGCTAAGTGCACCGAAGAGTGAGTATTGCTATTATCGTTATTAACTCTTAGACCGGGAGCCGGTAGCACAGACATTCACCTCATCGAGTTCACGGATGAAATTCTAGGATTAGTCAAATCTTGATTCGTATATTAAAACGCAATCGGTCGGCCAAGTCCTATCTTGGTGGAAAACATCGGAAAACCCGATTTTAGCGGCTGACTCTTAGGTTTACTATTGTGTTTTCCTGCTCCCAGTCCTCCCTGTTTTCATATCTTTTGGTGCAGGAAAACACAATGGTAAACCTACGATTCAGCCGCTAAAATCGGGTTTTCCGATGTTTTTCACCAATATAGGTCTTGGCAGACCGATTGCGTTTTAATATACGAATCAAGATTTGACTAATCCTAGAATTTCATCCGTGAACTCGATGAGGTGAATGTCTGCGCTGTCGGCTCCCGGTCTATCTTTTAACATCCAACACCTAGTGTCCGTTGGGCACTAGATACTATGATTCTTTATTGTTATTACGGCCTCCAAAGATGAATTGCCAAGCTACCGAGATGTATCGCCAAGTTATATGTAATATATGAATCTCATATGACTTATATGACATTTTATGACGTACATGACCAAGTTCTAATCATATATAACGTACCTGTGCCTTATATAACATGTCACGTGTACGGTGTTGGCAGTTTAGCGGATTTTTTATTCAGAAATTGCGCATAGTAATTTTCACTTTATTTAATTACGAAATGCTTGTTATTAAATGAAGCAAACAGGACTAGTCAGAATTTTTGGCATGATTTGAATTTCTAAATTTAAAAACTCACTAAATTGACAACACTGCGCATGTATAAGACGCATATGATGTATGCATGATATATATGAGATAAATATTTAAGTACATATGTTATATATAACGTATAAATGGCATGTATGTATATAAGGTAAATGTAACTTATATATATGGCGTATGTGTGATATTTAAGTATTTGCGCTTTGTGCAGTTCAGTACTGAACTATTTATATTGTTTTAAAATGGTGTAAAAATTGAAATTGTCCGGTGTTTAGAGATTAATAAATTTGCAAATGAGCTTAATTTATTTTACAGGTTGCATCGTCAATATGACGTTAGCGTTACACATGGACATGTTTTTTCTTAATAATAATATCGATATATATATATACATGTATTGGTATTGTTCATAGTCAGTTTCTTTTTATGGCAACAAGAAAGAAAAAATAATTATTTGTAAATTCAAAAAATCCCATAGACTTTTAATATTAAGTCTATGGCATTTTTATCTAAAATTATTCCTCAAAGACATGACTTTTGTCTTTTTGAAAAAAAAACAAAGGCATTGAAAAACTGGTGAATTAGATGATCATCGGTCGAACAGTTTTGAACTTTTAGAGTCGCACAGAAACGACTGGAATCGTCGCTAAATAATCGCTTGGTAAATTTACATCACAAATTGTGGTGCGATACAGCATAAATCAAGTCCTGGTGGTGTTAAATTTGACATCAGTTCGTTAGATTGCATTACTCATTAAAAATCTTCACATATTAAACAAAAACATTGCATAACAACAATTTGCATGACAACAACATTGTTTAGACCCGAGAAAGGACTTATTAAGATATTTCATTCAGTTGCTTCTACATTTAAAGTTCAATTCTTGTAAAAAATATTGTTAAACTAATTGAACTTTACAAAATAAAAATAAAATTCAAACAATAGTGTGCTTAAACCGCCCCAAAAACTTAGATTCCGTTCAAATAAAATCGGAGTAAATCTAATCTTAGACTTAGGAAAGAAAAATAAAAGATTTGCATTTTCCATGTAGCTTATCATTTTGTATAAAAATTAAAGCATTATACAAAATCTGCGATACAAATATTTGCACCTTAAATTTGAAAAAAGTCTAAGATTTATTCAGATTTCATATGAACGAAATCTAAGTTTTGGGGGCAGTTTAAGTATAATTTTTTTCTTTTTTTTTTAAGGTTCAATTAGTTTAATCATATTTGCTACAAGGATTGAACTCTTGAATGGAGAGGCAACTGGATGAAATATCTGAATATCCCTTCTCGGGCCTAAACAATGTTGGAAATAAATTGATTTTTTTATGCAAATTATGTCTTTGTTTAATATAGTTTAGCGGCAACAATGGCGAAATCGTAACTGCAACCTTAGCATAATCATAATTGTGGCGACTGCTGCAAGAGAAAAGTACTGATACTTTTGAGATAGAATATCTGAAAACACATCTTTGAAGTACGTATACCATTCATGAAGATGTTTTTTAGCTGCAGAGCGGTCGCTATATTTTTCACAGCGGCTAAATCATTTGTTACTCAAAAATAGAACCTTTAATTGCTACTTTCTCATTGTAAGTTTGCCATGGATTCGGCAGGTTTGGAACCGGAATATTTTTTAAGTGTCAATGGAAATTGTTCAAAAATTGTGTTGTCTGCATATTTAGAATTATCTCAAACTATCTTTTGAAACAAAATCTCTAAAGTACTTATTAATCTTAGACACATTGGCGAGTTACAAAAACTACAATACCGAAATCGTAACTACAATCTTAGCGTAATCATAATTGTGGAGACTGCTGCAACAGGGAAGTACTGATACTTTTGAGATAGAATATCTGAAAACACATCTTTGAATTATGTACACTTATCTACTCATGAAGTTGTTTTTTAGCTGTAGAGCGGTCGCTGTATTTTTTCACAACGGCTAAATCATTTGTTACTCAAAAATAGAACCTTTAATTGCTACTTTCTCATTGTAAGTTTACCATCGATTCGGCAAGTTTGGAACCGGAATATTTTTTTAAGTGTCAATGGAAATTGTTCAAAAATTTCGTTGTCTGCATATTTAGAATTATCGCAAACTATCTTTTGAAACAAAATCTCTAAAGTACTTAGACACATTGGCGAGTTAAGAAAACTACCAACAAGGCAATTGTTTTCTTTTTTCCTTATCTTTTCTAGAGCGAAAAGTAATAAATTATCTTTTTCATTCGTAGGAATTCTTACTGCGGCTTCCTGCAATGCAGCCAAGGCGAGAAGACTCCTTTGTCTCCAGACAATCCTCCTATCCACTTCGTGGTGCACAAGATCAACTTCCAGGGAACAATCTATGAATGCAAGTAAGGACATGCGGACTTTTAACAATGCATTCTCAAATTTATTAGTTTCTACAAAATAATTACTTCTATTACATTTTTGAAGGTGATGACCGTCACTATCTGCGTGTGCTTACTGTGCAGGTATATGATTTTACGAATTCGCAGAAAGTAGCGAGTCTGAGTTTGAGAAGACAAAGTCAAAAAAGATTTTTTCATCAGATCTCTTTTTATTATAAGCTATTTTTTAATGACTTTATTTTCTCCTTTTCAGGGCAAGGACCTATTCCGATACAGACATTAGAGAAGGTCTTGTAAAAGAAGGTACCAAATGCGGATACCAAAAAGTTAGTATCGTACGCTTAAAAAATAATTAGTTCATAAAAGAAATTAGCTATCATGAAAACGCACAACTTCTTAAGGAGGGCACTCACTTATATTAACAACACAATGCATAACGATGCACTTATAGCGAAGTCATCTCGCTAAGATTGAAAAATAACAAAATAACAGTATACAATGAAACTCAAGCACGGAACAGTTAGGGCTTTTAGTGCAGGGCTACGGCGTTCGTCTTCTGTTCAGAGGTTCCTGGTTCGATCGCCATTCAGACCTCTACATTGGTAACCCGGAACCATAAATAATCAACTTTCAAAACAGATGGCAGTTCCAACGAATTCATCCCCAGTAAATCCTACAGCAAAATAGCTAAAGAGTGCAAAACAAACATCTAAATAACTCGCGGTGTTGCGACGCCAGGTTTGTCAGTTTGGGTTCCATTCTTATTCGGAAATTTCAAGTTCATACCAGAAATAAAGGATAGTATTTTATGCTTTATTTAATTAGAGGCATTTAGTGATCATTTAAAGTAAAAAATCTTCTTTCGAAATGTACGGTAAGAATTTGAAATTTCAGATTAAAATTGGAGGCCAAACTGGCAACCCTGTGTGACTCTTAGGGTTGCTAGGTTGTACGTTTTTCCCGTAAGTTGTACGTTTTTTAGTATTTTTTAGGCCTATCGTACAGTGTGCGTTTAAAATCAACCCGTACGACAATTTCTTCCGTTTTTCTATCACATCTTACTTTGGATGGCTTGACTATTTTTAGCCTAGGGTACGGTATGCTATTTCTTTCTCCCAGCTTATTTTGTGTCCAAAAAATAACTTTACCTTACAGAAGCTAGCCGTAAAACAAAGTATTACGATTAAATACTCTTTAGCAATTTTTTAATCTTCTAAGCATCGCACATTTTCAATTTTATACCGTCGTATTGGGAAAAAAATGTTCTTTTAAATACGTTTTGTTTGAAAACTGTATTTCCATTTATTTTCGAAATATTAATTTTTTTTTATAATTTTTGGAGCCATTTGCTTAATATTGGCAACGGAAGTATTCCATTTCTGTAGAAAGTAAAGGAAAAATAGTTTTAAAATAGTAATTATGTATTTTTGTTGTCATTCTCTCGTAACAACCGAAAGAAAATGCAATTAAAATACGTGCTATTTTGAAAAAGTATATAAACGAATGATTTCTGTTAAAACAATGGAGCTATTATATACTATATTTAATTGTAAGTATCTATGAATCATTAGATCGCCTTTTTTTTCGATTTTCTTGAATGACGGAATCTTTTTTCTGCATTTGTGCATTATTTCGCGATAGTGATGTGCTATGCATGCTTTACTGTAGATGTTTAAGAGTAGATCGGAAATGGGGAATTCTTAAGCGGATGCGAATGACGTCATTTTACCTAAAATAAAACGTGTGCTTTAAGTCTTAAAATTGAAATATGTTTTGTACTGCAGTAGAGTCCTGCTTAACCAAGTTCTTTTCTTCTGATGGACTGGTGGCTTCTATTATTATGAAACAGCCATTATAAATGAAGTGTTAGGTGAAGATGAAAGAGCAGCCGTATAAAAAGTGTGTCCATTAACCCCCCCCCCCCCCATTCTGACCAGAAAATCAGAGTTCTAACTTTTTACGGCTGCTCTTTCATCTTCACCTAACACTTCATTTATAATGGCTGTTTCATAATAACAGAAGCCATTAGTCCATCAGAAGAAAATGAAGTAATGGAAATGCCGGGGCGACACTAAATTCAGAAAAAGCAGAATTCCTTTTCTATAGTTCTTCTTTTTCAGTTTGCTTCAAAATTTCACCTTTTGCCGGAAAAAAAGTTATACACATGTGTCTCGAATGTAAAAACGGCTTGTTTCTGATCAGGATGGCAAAAATCTTGGGAGAGTTGTGTAACATTAATTGTGCATTCACAAACTCCTGTGTAGGATTAGGTAATCTGAACTTGACATTATTATAGACTATAAGTATCTACAATATCAATTTTTTTAATTTAGTATACCTGTACCTTAAGTTTTAATATCTTGATGGATTAATAATTTTCATTTATAGTTAAATACAAAATTTATTTTTGTAGGGTGTAGTTTACTAAAATTTTCATGTTTTTATTTAATTTTGTTCTTACAGTTCAATTAGCTTTTCATTCATAATGCGATATATGACTGCAAATTTAGTTAAACAATGTAAATAAAATAACGTAATACAAATAAAATTGGAAAATATTGATTAATTAATAACCTCTTTTTAAATAATTTTGTTACCGAAAACATTACTGTCAATTTCAACAAAGTTTAGTATGTTATAAAAAAAAAGACGATAGCGTAATAAAACCAAAAGTAACTAGTGTCAATCAAAACCTTCCTTTTTTTTCTGGGATAAATCTGGCAACCCCAGTGACACTATCTCACAAAGATTTCAAAATAACAAATAACAGTATAAGAGTCTCAAATACAGAACAATTGAGCTAACCTTTTGCTCGGTGCTATGGCGCTCGTCTTCTGGTCAGAGGTTCCTGGTTCAATCCCAGCCAGCAACATTCAGACCTCTACACACTCGACATGTTCAGGACAAGAGGCATATGTATATATTGAAGTTATGAAAATTTTACAATTATTTATCGTGAATTATAATAAAATATTAAGAAACAAATTGACGAAACAAATTAGAAACGACGCATGGAAACGCGCGGCTCTAAATATTAAAATAATTTGATTATATCATGATAAATGGAATATTTGTGCTCTTCTTTTGTTTTGTTTTCTTTCCATTTGAAGCAATTGATCTAATATTGGGCGTCATTTTTCGCAGTCGAATTTTTTTTAATAACTATTAACTTGTTTTCTTTTGTTCTTCCCACAGCTCTGCGTCAACCAGACATGTACGAGTCTCAAGAGCCTGGTCTCCGGTAGATGTCCGGAAGATTGTTCCAGCCACGGGGTGAGTAGCACTTCATTTTTCTACACTCACTGCCAAACTTAGAAAATCAGTAAACGCTTTAGAGATTAAGAATGTGGAAGGGGATCTTTTTCTTCATAGAACTATTAGTTTTGCATCTATAATTTTGGCACCTATTTATTTGCAATTTTCTTCATCAGCAGGAAATAATTACTCCAGTTCTATGCAATTAAATTTGGCTTTTACCGTTTTCTGGAATAAGTACTAGAAATCGACGAAAAATCGGTTTCTTTTCTGTTTTCGGCTCAAAATCTGAGCTTCGCCGAAAATTCCTTTTCGGCGACAATTTGGCCGGACTGAAACTCAACCAAAAGTAGTATTCCGAAACTAGTAACTGGGTATTCCAAAAATCTCGTTTCTTCCAACATTAGTCATTGATTTGAGCTGTATCGGCTCCAACGATTGGCTGTATCCCCTCTCTATTGATTGCTATGAACTTCACTGTTTATAATGATCAGTCATGACTGGATCAAGACGTGAGCGCAAATTATAAAGCAAGAAATACCTATAGGACTCAACGTTTAAGACGATTTTCACATTCTCATTGAAAGCTGCAGACTTAACAGTAACAGAAAATTTTTAGTTTGAAACTGCAGAAGGGTTTCGAATACTTTTTCAGAAAGTTCTAGTAGAACAAATGATTATTTACAAAAATCATTATAAAAAATAAACCGAAGTATGTCTATCTAAAACATTTTTTAATGAGATGAAATTCGTATCATTAGAAAAGCATTTTTTGTCGTCGATGAATTAATTACATTTGATTTATGAAAAAAAAAGTTTTGGTCAAAGGCACAGATAACCATCTTGGATCGCACGTATAATTAATCAATAACTATTTGGTTTATATATGTATTAATTAATTTTTTAAAAAAATGGACATTTTCGTTTTAGGCCGAAAATAGGAAGATTACCGAAATTTGGTTTTGGTTTCGGTCTTAAAAACCTGTTTCGGTCGATCCTGAATATGTACACTCTCCTACATCTGACGTAAGGAGTCTCTAGTTAATTGATCCCGAAACTATTGATGTAAAGTTATTACTTTTCTGAAAGAGAAAGACGGTCACATTTTATATTTATAAAATCACTTTTAATTCTATTGACAATTT
This sequence comes from Maratus speciosus, assembly GCA_963932465.1. Taxonomy (NCBI): domain Eukaryota; kingdom Metazoa; phylum Arthropoda; class Arachnida; order Araneae; family Salticidae; genus Maratus; species Maratus speciosus. The sequence continues at coordinate 670,111,735 of OZ010786.1, read as the reverse complement.
GAATGTTAAAGGAAAGAGATGGATTGAACTCTTAATATGTAAACTCAAAAAAGGATTTTGCAAAGTTTGCTATGAATGGGCGGTCACACACATGCAAAAAGACATACACATATATGCATATGTGTGGTATTATTAGGTAAATAAAGTAACTTCAGCACAAAATGTTTCAATTGACTACTCTGGATTCAAAAAGGGGCACAAACATTTCATAAACACAAAGTTCATAAGAAAAAAGGCAGCAGCTATAAACAATACACAACTCAGTTAACACAACTCAAAATGGCGTTATGCCGAATTTACAGAATGATCGAATCTGCCCGATCAAACGAATAAATGCTACGCGTGGTATCATTTTGAGGACTCTTCTTTAAAGATTGTCACAAAAAAATTAAACGTCTCCGATGTCTTACAATACCTATATAAAAATAGAAATAGATATTTGCATAAATATATCTTTGGACTTCAACTACATTCTCCTCTAAAAACACAAAATACTGATTATAATCGGTACAAAGTCAAAACAAATATAAAATATCAACTTTTAGAAAATTGACAAACATCAGAGCGCCCAAATTTAGGGTAACCCAACCCAGTTAGCCCATGGGAGTAACTCTGTTTTTCAGAATGCGACATAGGCACAAGACGCATGCTCAGATTCGAAGTTTTTGGTCAAACTATGACAGTCCGCATTATAGAATTTTGATTATAAGATGACAGGCGGCCCCAAACTGCATAAGGAATTAGACCTTACTAATGCCCTACTAATGGTTCTTACTAATTTAAATAATGGCCAGTCAATCTTGCATAATAACACTCCGATCACAAATTGTCTGAATGCGTTTTAAGGGACTTCTGTCAAGTTTTGAAAGCAAGTATTTTGTTATATAGAAAGGTAGATGAATATGTGTCATTTTACACTGCATTTTGCTGCAAAAAGTTGTATGTGATTTTTTACCCTCGTTCTTCCAGATCTGCACGAACGTCAACAGCTGCTTCTGCGACGAAGGCTGGAAAGGCGAGGACTGCAGCCTTATCGACGAGGACACGGTTCGAGAAACACTCTACTATGATGCGGTCGAAGGAGGGAGAGAAGTCTACGAAAACACATACTACGGTGCGTATTACCGGCACTATGCTGCAATAACCATATAACACAGAGCGCTAGATCAAGATCTTTGATAAAACAGGCTGTTTCTTTAAATTGAAAATGCATTTGTTTACTTTATTTTCGTCCTGCGATATCCGTACTTGCTTATGATGTTGGCAAGTCTACAACTTTATGTGCATGATTGGAAAGGTCTCTACTCTCGATCGCTGAATACTTCTGCGATCAAAATAAATACATCAACGATGCAAGGCAACGTAGCCTTGATTCAAGGTGCGATCTTGATAAAGCCTGTATTTATAATAAACATCTCAAAGTTATATTTTTCCTTTTTATAGTCATGGATAGTACTAACTATATCAAAGCATGCACAATAATCAAGCTGAACTTATCATCAGATGAGTTATCTCCAACCTGATTTTGATGCCTATTCCATGATGATCACAAAAAAAAGTTTTGATGTTCGTATATTAAAAAAGTCACTTTAAAAATGGTTTTACCAAACGTTTAGTAACAGCTGAACGATGGCAGACTTTGGTATTTTAATAGAAGACTATTTAAATTTTATTTTGAAATGCAAATTCTTCTTCTATTCGATAGATAAACCTAAAAAATATTTGTAATAAAATTTGAACTGGCTGGCTAGTGTTCGGCAACACTAGCAGTAAGGTAGTCCAGAATGATATTTTAATACCAAGTAAGAGAATAATATCGATTTAGAAAGCCTAAAAAGATAATTTAAATAATGTTTCATTTTTCGTTTCTTGTTGTCCTATCTTAAAAACGAAACAGAGCAAAAATTATATATTTTTAAAGAAATTCGCTTTCTACCAAGCCTACAACAAGTGGCGAATTTTTCATCATAGATTTCTGCATCCACGCCAAATGAATGTATTGTAGAGGAAATGCTTAGTAAAGTCATGAAATGCAGTCGAAAAATGAGGTGTGATTTTTAAGATGAACAATGATTGCTTGTAAAAGGGTTTTTTTCCTTTACTATTTTTAATTTTATACCTATTTAAAATTCATGTTAGTTGTCAACGAGATTTAAAATTCTGAATTGAGTGGTCAGAACGGCCCGAAAAGTTGGCGACCGCTGCCTTAAATGTCATCTCTCTTTGTTCTCAGAATCTGGCTTTCTCTGGACTATAGATAGGCACTACCTTACTCGAAGTAATTGCTTGCATGTCTGAAAACTTGGAAAAAGCAAAAATCGAAACTGGACGTTCAGTGAACACTGCTAACAGCTATTCTAATTTCTTCATTGCTAACCCTCAAATTCCTCGAAATATGCTCCTTAGTATTGCTTCTCCAAATGATAGGAACTCCTTCAGATGGGGCATTTGGAGCGTAGATTTCTCAAGAAACAGCAGAAAATTAAAATAGAGCTAATAAGTTAACTGTTAACTGCTGTGACAGAAATGATCACATAGCTACTTTAAGCGGTATCTGATGCCGCTTGATTGAAAGGACAATAAAAGTCTTGATTAACACATAGTCTTCTATATACTCATAGTTTCATTACTTATAGATTCCATACTGTTTCTGTACTAAACTTTACGTACTGGATTATTATGATTAAAATTCACCTATTGAGAAACCTACAGTAATAGTACTAGAGCTACAAATGAAGCAGAGAATTTAACTAGTATGTATATTTAAACTGAAAATTACAAGTTAAACTGTGAAAATTGAAAAAAAAAACAAATTGGAAATTGCTCGTCAAACGTGGCAAATGTGGTGTGTTCGTACTATAACTAGTTTTTTAAATTTTTTTTGCACCCCATATTCTACTGAATGTATATTTTAGTACACAGTTATGTGCATTTCAATCTGTTCGAAAGGCTGTAACATCATTAAAATGCACTCTAAATAATTTTTTCCCATTGGCCGTCATGTAATGGAAAACTTTTGACTGAATCTGTCATTCAACTATACATCCGATTTTCATAAAATTTAAAATGACTCGACAAAATTTTGCAACAATTATACATTTAAAATTTCAGACCATTCGGTTGGATAGTTTTTGCTCTATTAAATGCGGACAGACGGACAGACAGACAGAACGACGATTATAGGTGCTACGTATTTATATGATTACGAACGCACCTAAAAAGCACCAGTCTGTGAGAGCTCTAACAACAGTTGTTAAATACATGGGGAGTGTTCGGGGGAACCCCGAAGGTCAAATAATCGGTCCCATATACCAAATTTTCGTTTCTACGGGGTGATTCAAAATAACGTGGCCAAAATGAAAGGGCAAAACAGGCATACAAAAAAATTTCAAAAATCACACAGGGACATGGGGTCGCAAACGCCATCCGGTGCCACTAGAGGCGATTGCAAATTATGTATAATGCAAGAAGAAAAAACAAAAACCATTCTACGTCATTTTTTGTACTGTATTTCCACACATGTTAAACATTCACGACCAATACTACTACAGGAGATGCTCAAAGTTTCTGTCAGGCGCCTGGAGACACGCATTACATCGACGCTGCATTGAGAAGATGAGCAAGTCCATGAAACGTCGATGTTATATGCGTTTCTCCAGGCGCTTTACAAAAACTTTGAGCATCTCCTGTAGTAGTATTGGTCGTAAATGCTTAACATGTGTAGAAATGCAGTACAAAAAATGATGTAGAATGGTTTTTGTTTATTCCTCTTGTATTACATATAACTTGCAATCCCTTTTAGCGGCCTCGGATGGCGTTTCCGACCTCATGTTCCTATGTGATTTTTGATTATTTTTGTATCCCTGCTTTGCCCTTTCATTTTGGCCACGTTATATTGAATCACCCTGTATATGCTCGTTGTGACATGTGACGAAAGGCTCATCAGTACTGAGCCCAAAATTTCTATCAACGGTCCATTTGATGAATAAACCAATGAACTCTCTGGACTTGGCTTACATCGGGCAATAAACTCTAAACTTAAAAACCGTTTCATTAATCATGATACGATTTTAAAATCTAGGTCCTAATCTTTTGCAGCGGGGAGGGGTATACACTTTAAGTGTTATCTTTCTCTGTATCTTTTCTAGGCGAGAATGAGATGAAAGTGAACCCAAACCTGGCAATCACGGTGATAGCAGCCTCTGTCGTCATCGGACTTGGACTTGTAGTGATCATCATCCTGCTCTTCTACTACAGGTGAATGATGGTGTTATATTCTTTTAGCAAAGATAGCTCATTTTTTTAAAAAATGCAATTGTTTTTTAAGGAAATGCTGAGTACTAATGCGATTCAATGAAAAGACGCATTTTCTCGAGTATGATTTAAATCACAGTGTATAAAACTTTGTACATATAAACTCCTTCTCCTATCATCCCCAACTGTCAGTTCTGCATTTTGACGAAAGTGGTGTCGTTTTAAAGCTCTTTTCACCAGGATCAAGAAATGCGCAGGAACTATACTCCCGAATTCAATATTTCACGAGATATGAGAACTTTTTCTGATTCGGACGAAGAGTAATAAAGAAGGAAAAACAGCATGAGAAATTCTTTCAAAAACTATCGAAGGCAGGAATTTTGTTTTATAAATAATCATGATAGAGTTTTTATACGTAAAAGTGTAGAAAACACATGTGTCTCTAATACCAAACACAAATGATGAATCATACATGCTTTACTGATCAGAAGATTGGATCCCTGTTTGAAACCATTTGGAAAATATACTTAAGCATTGCATCGAAATAAGCGAAGAGGACTGGTTGTAGGACAAGTGATGTATTTTTAGTACTTGTAGTAGTGTTAACATCACCGCAAATACTTCTACTAAATTTTTGAGTATTCTCCTATTTTTTTACCAACTTCTTGTATTCTTGGAATAAGTAAACATCCAGCAGCTGAAGGTATTTTGTCGATTCAGCTAGGAGGATGATTGACTGTATAGCAGAACCTAGTTTTATGATGCATACATTTTTATCTTTTTGTCAATTCTATCTACCCAGTACCAGGATAGCATTCTCAATACCAATATTTTCTTTCAGCTTTTCAAAATACTCCACAGATAGGTTTTTGATGCTGCCTAATTTAGAGCATCTGATAAGCAAATTTTTTCACGGTTTTTTTTTTTCAATTTCTTGATAACTGAAGGTGCAAATTTTCTTTTCAGTTCTTGAATTATGATGCACAAAGAACCGAAACATTTTCTGGCTGCGTTTATAGTTATTTGTATGGCACATGAATGTTTTATTTCGTTCTTACTCATATCATAGGCAACCATTATTTTGGAACCATTTATATCCAGTGTTCTTTTATTATGCAATTTCACAGTTCAAGCTACTTTGGTAGGTGTTTTGGATGTTTGACACTGTACAGTTGTGCTAATCAACGAACATTTTGATTTTATCGCGAAAGTCATCCATCATAGCTAAAGGAACACTTCGGGAAACAAATCTCTTTGTAAAACGCAGTACGTTATCTTACGATTCACTAGTTTATGTGAATTTTCAAACTTCAAGATCAAGTGTGGAATCCTGATTTTAAATCAGCAATCCATTAATTCAAATGCTTTGCCCGAAGCCCATATTTTTAGGTCCTTGTCATGAATAGTAACTTTCAGTTGTGTGCGATGATGATTAAATTGTGACCAGATATGGTCTTTGAAAAATCGCATTTTATGTTGATTATTTCCGCTTTTTTTTAATATAAGTCTTCCGACATGTAACTACATTATAATTTTTGGCCTTCATACAATCGCCTTACACAGCTTTTAGTTTATTTGCTTTCACTTTATCATAATCACGTACTGCTTTCTCCATTATCTCTTGAGATACCTTTTCAACTGCTATTCGTTTTATTCTCAGGGTTTTGCATTTTCAAAAGTATAGTTACAAACAAGGGGAATGTTCAAGTAATTTTCATTTATGCTGCTTTCAATTACAACGTCCAGCGACCCGAAATTTTTTTTATCAATCAACCCCTTGACAGTCTTGAATAATTGCTGACTCATAATTTGCTGGTGAGGTGTCGGATTTCTTAACTTACTCTTCCCAAAATTACTTAAATCATTGGTCGCTAACCGATTATCCGTAGAAAACCAGTAAATCAAAAGAAAAGTTTGGTAATCCCCAGAAATATCTGGACATTATTTGTATTTTTTACGTTTATTACCAAAAATTAATGATATTGTAAAAAAAAAAAAAAAAAAAAAAAAAAAAAAAAAAAAAAAAAACAAGAAGATTTGCAATGGAGGATATTCCATTTTCGTTTTGATCACGTGATCAAGGTAGAAACTTCTAGCGTAAAGAATGGAAGTCTTCGTAGACGTGTAATGTAAATCCCCGCTAGCCAATGAAACAGTTCATGAGGCAAAGCAGTAGTATCTTCCCTTCTTATCAGTTAGACGTTCCTTGGGTAAATTACCGGTATCACGTGACTTTTTTCAGCCTCGAACCCATATTTGGAATATCCTCCATTGTACATTTGTCAATAGCAGTATTACAGAATGACAGTGCATCAGTTAGTCTTACTTCGCATGCCACGGGCGTGTGTGCCTCCTTCCCTGAAAACCCGGCTTCGCATGTCATAGGAGTATATCCCACTTCACCTGAACTGGTATAGCAACCAGAACGCAAGCCATGGGTAGTGCTAGAATTCACTATGGTTGAGCGCCTTTTCTCATCTAGACCGTACCCATGCCCTTTTTTCATCCATAAGATGAGGCGAGGTGTTAATTTCTGTTACCAATCATACTATACTTGAAGTTTGCATTTATTGCTCACTAATTCGTAAAAGTTTTCAAATCTTTTTTTCTTATTTTTTTTTCTTATTTTCTAGTGCGAATATTTCGTGAACTATTGGATTCGAAAGTATAGTTCCTATAAATTTCTTCATTCTCTTGACAAGAGATTTCGAACGACACTACCTACATCAAAATCGAGAACTGACAGTTGGGGACGTTCCCTAGTAAGATAAACGAATAAATAAAGCACCAGTGTCGACAATTCGTAACAGTCGAACTACACTGGTGTCTAAAAATTAAAATAAAAAACACAAAACGTGTGATATCTCAAATAAAGAGATGCTTTAGTCAAATGGCATTTTGTATGCTGCGAGACAACCACCAGTAACACGAGTAATAATAACGAGTTTAATATATTTAGATATGCAAATTAGACGAAAAACGTCCAAATCATAACAAAGAATGTTTCTACAATGACCAAGCTATTAAAAAGCTTGCTCCTAGCCCCTCTTACCGATTTAGACGCTTTAGTATTGTCTAATACTGGAAATGAGATTTATTATCATTGTTTGTTGCAATAAACGTCATTCTACTAAAAGTGTGGATAGTTGCAATGAAATTTCCTTTATAAATAAGAGAGTTGTGATTTACTGGCAATAAAATTTGATTAGTCGATAGGATTTTAGACGCGGCCCTGAGATTAGCGTGGACTTAAGTACCATTATTGCCAAGCTAATATTTCTTGACGTCTCTCTCGTTTAACCGAACTAACCCAAGCGACTATCGCCAAATTCTTAAATGTGATTTATCATAGCTTGTACAAAAACTTCCGATCTGACCATCCGTCCTCTGCGTACTTCGCCAATGTCTGATGGAACTTTAGTCGTTCGATTGTTAGGAATGTCTCTAATATTGGTATACAAGTCATGAAGTTTCCGATATTAAAAAAGTTCTGAAATGTGGGTTGCCTTAGTTTGGAGAAAAACACCAGTCAAAGCATGCGCCCTCTGTGTGTATATCGCCACTTTATTATATATAAAGGCACTCTAACTTCAACTGATTGCAGAAGAGACTTTGCGTTTTGTGGACACAACACTCTTGTACGCAACATAAGATAGACACAAAATTATATTAAGATAAGAATGATTTGGAGAGCTTTTCGACACTCCACATTTTTAAGTTTCTTTACATCATGTTTGCTTCAATCAGTTAAAAATAGTTACTTTTGATTTTTTCTATTTTCACAAGAAAAATGTATTCTATTCGTGAACATTTACCACTAATACCACACAGATTTTGTGTCCACTCTAACTCAAAAACTAATGCGCGTCATTCCATGAAACTTCATAATTCGTTAGGCAGTTACATAACTTAGGGGATGGTTAGGTTTTGTTTCACACAGTTGCTATGTTATGTTTGCCGCGATTTCCATCATAGAAATATCTCGATATCTGTGAAACTAATGCGCGTCATTCCATGAAACTTCATAATTAGTTAGGCAGTTACATAACTAAGTGCTGGTTAGGTTTTGTTTCACACAGCTGCTATGCTATGTTTGACGCGATTTCAATCATAGAAATATCTCGATATCTGTGGGATGGAAATCAAGGCCGTAGCCAGAAAAATATTTCGTAGGGGGATTTAATCATGATTTGATCATTATCTCATTTTGGATTTTTTATTTTTAACCGAATTATTTTTTTCTGATGGACTGATGGCTTAAAAAAATTATGGACATTTTTTTCCCTCATTCTGACCAGAAAATCAGAGTTCTAACTTTTTACGACTGCTCTTTCATCTTCGCCTAACACTTCATTTATAATGGCTGTTTCATAACAATGGAAGTAATCAGTACATCAGAAGAAAATGATCCATTCCAAAGGTATAAGTTTGATCGAAAAAAATCGATTTAATACTTTGAGCAGAAAGAACCTGCATGAAAATACACCTGAAATTTTCATGACACTAACAGAATCACGATTAATCTTAGAAATTGATAGCTATGCAGTAGCGTAATACTGGAGGGGGAAAACTGCAGCAAAATTTACATTTAAGAAAAAAAAAACTATCAAGGGCTTTTTCAAATAAACAATTTCATTCCACGTTTTTCTTAAGAGTAACGGAAATGTACACCAAAGAAATGTTACTAGTACCATAAAAATGAATGAATGAAGTGACAATTTATATTTCATATCCTTAGTGGGTGACGATTTGTGTAAATCCGGTTTATCCGAGGTGAGCTTGGTCCATATTAACTCGTATAATCGGGACTCTACTGCAGTTGAATTTCGAATCTTGACTGTGTTAAGTGATGGCGTATTTATAGTCATGTTGACATAAATTTCGGAGGGGAATAAAACCCTGGTGATTCCCCCATTGGCTACGGCCTTGATGAAAATGAACTAAATTTAATAAGTAAGATGCTTATGAAAAAATAGGCTGATTCAATTTTGATTTGAATCAACCAACAACATGAAGTGCTGTCATGCTGTTTGGCAATGAACATTGTAACTGTATCACTCTGTATCACTGTTTCTATCATAGGTAAAAATGCACCATACTTTATAATTGATGTTAATAATTAAATACATATTGGCCGTTGATTTTCAAAGTGGGGCTTGCCCATGTTATGTTATTGCTAGAAATTTAATGGTTTGCATGGACGCTATTCATGTGACGTCAAAGTCACGTGCTTTGGGGAAACATTCCCGGCATTCTAGTCATTAATTATGCAACGACTCGTTTCCCAACACAAGTGTGCATGCCATAGAGCAGTAACAGAGTATATTCTTGTGACGTGAGGTCACATGGTTAAGAGAAACGTTTCCGAAATCGTAGTCTCGAACCCAAAGAAAGAATAGGGTCCATTGGAATGGGTTTTGAAATATTCATAAGCAGTCATAGACTTATTCTTGCTTGTAGTCTTATTTCACGCATTTAGTGTGCAATAATAGTTACCCGTGTTAGCTGTAGAAAAATATCATGGATTTGGTATGCGTTAAGGCTCACTTTCCAAAGTAATGATGGGTTGAGAACGTTGATTTTCTTCGAATGGAATAGAAAAATAATAACAGAAAACTGAAAAATTTATTTTATTTACTCATTTATTTTGTTTCAATATTTCATTCTTCTTCAGAAAAGTAACAATAAAGCAAAAAAAAAAAAAAAAAAAAAAAAAAAGAAAAAGAAAGAAAAAACATTCAGTAATAAATTGTATGGCTTTAATTATATTTCTTATTTAAAATATTGAAGATATTTAAAGTGTTCATAATAAAATTCTGTGTATGTGACCTAAAAAGAGATTCTATTGAAAGCGGAAGTACCCTACTTTCAAAATCAGCGTCTTTGAAATAGCGTTGACCCAATCAATGAGTAGTAGCAAATTTGTAATGATATTAAAAGATGTTTATTGTGAATCGATTAATTAAATTAAATTTTGTGATCATTTGCCAATATTTAGCTTTCACTCAGGATTTTCACAGAGTGAACTTGTTCCAATTTAAAAATCAATGGATCAGATGTTAGTTCGATTTCGACTTTAATGCGCAACAAATAGCCTCTTTTGAGCTTCGCTTATTTTTCTATGGTTTTTTTGTTGTTGTTGTTGTTGTTGTTGTTGTTGTTTTTATGTTTTCTGTTTTTCTCACCTAAGCATTGTAACTCCGAGTTAAATTCAAAAATATGCTCTTTGCTTCCTATTCCTGTTTATTGGTGTTTAACTAAGTTATTTAAGTAGATTACTAAGTAGTAGAAAATCTTTTGATGATCACAGCCTTATATTAGTAGGGAGATGGGGGCACATGTGAACAGTTCGCATAAATATATCTTTTTCTCATAACTGGATTAATTTCTATAAACAAAAACTACTCAATATAGTAAACAGAGCTTTCTTTTACACATGGTAATTTTTTTAAATCACCTGTATAGTTCTTCTCACCTTTTTTAATAGTTTTATAAATTCAAAAAATTGTTCACATGTGCCCCATCAGTGGGCACATGTGAACAGAAGGAAAAAATATCCTTTAACATGCTTTTTATTTTGTTATTCATTTATCATCGTAATCATTAGTTATATTACCTTTTAAATTCACCATAAAGAAATATATATATATATATATATATATATTTCTCTAGTTTCTGGGTGATATTTAAGCAAAAGATTATAAAATGAAAATAAGTAGATTTTTTTTTTTTTTGGGGGGGGGGGGGGAGGATTAGATGATTCATTAAGTATTGTTGCAATAAAATAAAAAAAATAAAGAAGCAATTTTAAAAAATAAATTAAAACTTTTAAATTTTGCTTAAAGATTTTTGTTTGGTGGAAATTTTAGGGAGGGGGCATTTACATACTATTTATCGGAAATTTGCTGAAATAAGTATGAGATTCTCACTCCTGTATTTGCCTTATTTACTTGTAAATTATAGATAAAGAAGAGTTTTTTAATGATTAAAAAAATCTCGGCTACAAATCCCCCCCCCCAAACTTCTTTTGATTTTGAAAGAGGGGGGGGGGTAACAATCGGGATTTTACGGTAGTTATCAGTTTAAAAATTTTTCTTTCTTAAAATATTACTGGTATCTATCCCCATTCAAAACATCATATACATAACTGTTTTAGAGATGGAAGTAAGCCATCATTGCAAGGTTAGAACAAATGTAATAGAAAAAATTGCAAAGTTGTTCAAGGTAATACTTTTGTATTAAGAATGCATAAAAAATATTGTTGTAAACCGTTTAGTAAAATAATATATAACACTAGTTGCAGTTCAGAAAACATTAAATTTATTTAAAGTACAATTGAACGTAAACGAGCTTGTTGCTTTTTATGTATTTGCTGAAAGATGTGTTTGTGGAAGTTTCAATACAAAATCATCTTTGTATGAGGAAAATATCTTCTATTTCAGGAAAATTGTAGACAATGGAACTGACATTATTTCTCATTAAGCTAAATGAAAGAAACAGAATCACAGAATGATTATTGGGGCACTTATGAACTGTTCTTATCTGCCCCCAACTAGTCTGTTCACAAGTGTTCCACATCGCTGCTTCTGTTAAATTGATAAATCATTAACTTTTCTCAATTTTAGAAGAAAAAGAACTTTATCAAAAATGTTTATTAGTATTCATAGTATATGATAAAACACTCAAATTCAAATAAATGAATAAATAAATAAACTTATTTGCTTATCAACTTGGAACAAAGATTTTACTTTTGAGATCTAAAAACAGTGTTTTGGGTACAGAGGACAAACAAAATGTCATAGAGCTTCAAAAAAATTTTACCATATGTCTACAGGTGCTATCATCTTTAGTAATTTTTTTCAAATAAAAAAACTTATAATAACTATCGAAAAATTGCGATGTTCACATGTATACATCTCCCTACTAGTTCAAAGTTTTTGTAAAATGAAAGCAATTAAGGTACTTTATGCATACAGGGTGTGTCAGGAATGACCGTTCAAATTTGGTGAGGAGCTAGAAAATAGGAAAAGAAGACAATTCCACATAGGAAAGTATGGGCGGAAATTGACGCGTGATGTTGCAGAGGGCGCTGTGTATCCACAATTTTCACTCACGCGCGAAGCTCTCTGACAAGTCCAGCTGGTCGTCATTCGAGAGGGTGACTTTGCAGAAGTACACTGTAAAAAATTGTTGCAATAATTTTACTGCAGCAGAGATTCCATGGAAAGGTACATAAAAAAAACTTACTTTGTTACTAGATATACTGGCTTTTCTTTTAGATAAATATTTTATGTCCGTAAAACATGAAATTTACGGAATTTGACCGTTCATTTGAAAAAAGTGGCATTTTCCGTAAATTTACGGTAAAATACACGTAAATTTACGTTTTTTTTTTACAGTGTAACAGGAATCATTACATCTTAAATGAATATGCAGATACACATCTAACTTATGTTGCGGAAGGGGACAAGAGCCGGAGAGTTGCGCAAATGTATGAAGAACGCTACTTCAACTGGCGCAAACCTCAGGACTAAAAGTTCGCACGTGTTCATCAACAACGTTGCAAAGCTGGATCGGTTACCATTACCTGTCGTGATGGAGGAGACAACCGATCGACACGGAGAATTCCAATCGAGGAAGCTATCTTACAGCGTTCTGTATACATTTGCGCAGCAATCCGACCCCTTCCCCCTATCGCACCGTAAATTAAATGCATACAGTGAAACTAACATTTAACGAAGTCTCATCGTTACACTTAAACACTTCGTTATGAAGAAAATTCGTTAAATCGAAATCAACTCAAATTCATGAAATTTGTATAATAAAATACACATGCATAAAATGAAAAATACACATAAAATAGGAATATTGGAAAAATGTATTTTAATTCGGGCAGTAACTTTTTTTAATGCAGTATGAACATGTGAGACAAATTTAATTAGAATTCTGTCTAAAAAAACACATAATAAAGAGAGGTAAACAATAACTGAAGCATATCGTACCTTTTCTCTTTTTTCTCAGTATTCCAAATCCTTAGCTTTAAAAAGGTCTGTAATATTACTTTGTACAGGTTCCTTATGAAAAATACGCTGTTCATAAAAATTTTCGCACTTGTGCAAGTAACCGAACAATTAATCTGTAGCATTTTCGTAAAACTGAAATCCCCTTCTTATTGTATCGAAGGCTTTTAAAATTTCTTCTTTTGAATGGAAATGATTAAATAATTAAATAATTTCTTTTTCATGCAATCCGCTGAAATAAACTCAAACAGCCATCGCAACATCAACTTCTCCTTTTGAATGTTGTACACGCACGAAAGTGGAATAAACTTCGTTATATAGAATATATTTTTCGTAATATGGAGATTAATTTACATGTTAATAGTGTTCAAAGTCAAAGGTTCAGCAGAAAATTTCGTTAAGTAGAAAACTTCGTTAAGTAGAGACTTTGACTGTATCTGCATATTCTGAAGGGAAGTTGACTGCATCTGCATATTCATTTAGCATGTTACTTCTGCGAAGTCACCTTGTTGAATGGCGACTGGCTGGGTCTGTTGGAGAGCTTTGCGCGTGCACAGAAATTGTGGATACACAGCGCCCTCTACAATACCATGCGTTCGTTTGCGCCTATACTTTCCTATGTGGAATTGTCTTCTTTTGCTATTTTCTACCAACCCACCAAATTTTAACGATCATTCTTGATACACCCTGTATAGCTAAATGTATTTTACTTTTGGCATGTGTTGCCGTTTTCATCTTTCCTTGTCTAAATGTGTTCCAGAGAAAGAAAGAGTTGTTTGGGAGACCTATGCCACTTTGGCAGCTATCGGTGCAAAAACAAAAATCAAGAAATGTAAGTAAACTGAACTTTATCCTAAAATCTATTAGAGTAGAGGTAGAAAAAAATTTATTTCACAAACATTTATAGAATCCTTTTAAAATCGAAGGTAACAAATAGGACAGCTCGAGCACTAAAATTTGATAATTCATTAAGTATAAGGAATATAGAGATGAAATAAGTATTTATAAGGTAATTTTTATAAATTTTGTATTCAGTTATTCAAAAAGTATAGATCTCATTTGCATCTTAAATGGCACTTTCTCTACAATCCTTAAGAAATTAACACGTAAAAATGAATCGAGGATCATTCAATTTTTCTTCACTCTGTCTCGCTGGTGAAAAGTGAAAAAATGTTCTTATAATTTTTACTTTCTTCTATCTTTACAAAAAGAAAGTATTGGATTCGTGAAATTTTTCTAATACCGGTTTTCGACGGATTTAGACGTTTTAGGGGTCAGAGATCCCGAAAAACATGTTTTTACAAAATGCCTGTCTTTGAGTCTGTCTGTTCGTCTGTCTGTCTGTCTGTGTGTGACACAAATTTTGTGGGCGCTCTTTCTCAAGAACTAATGAACGGATTTTAATAAAACTTTAGATTCAGTTAGTACCTGGTATAAATGAGTGCTGATTACAATTTGGTATAAATCGCCCAACAGGTGAGGCAGCTATGCTGCATTTTTCATGATTTCCGCAATAGCTATATCTCAAGAATTAATGCACAGATTTTCATCAAACTTCAGATTAAGTTAGTCCGTGATATAATTTGCTTCTGCTTACTTTTTGATTTAAATCGCCCAACAGGTGGCACTGCTATGCTGCATTTTTCACGATTTCCGCAATAGCTGCATCTCAAGAACTAACGCATGAATTTTCATAAAATTTAAGATTCAGTTAGTCCCTGATATAAATTGGACCTGATTAGTTTTTCGATTTAGTTAATTTTGGTGTAAATCGCCCAACAGGTGGCGCTATGTAGAATATTTTACGATTTCTGAAATAGCTCTATCTCAAAAACTAATGCACGGATTTTCAACAAACTTTAGTTTCAGTTAGATGCTGAGATAAGTTGTCGCTCATTAGATTTTGCTGTAAATCACCTAATCGGTGGCGCTGCTATGCTGCATTTTTCAGGAAGTATTAACATGTATGAGATAGAAGAAAGTTTTGCTATTGCCACATCCGGCTAGTTAATCTAGCCTGAGCATTCCGTTGAATACAGGACGTATACATAAATTGAGACAATGAAGCGTCATCTATTAATTCAAATTTGAACCATTTCTTTAAATTACTGTACACAAAATTTGTGAGCTGCGTTATAAAGATGCCTCTTATTTCATGTTTATATTTGTTACAGTTGATGAATTAACGCATATTATATTAATACTAGAAAGGTAGCCCGTCAAAAATGACGGAAATTTAGATATAAAGATATATGCAACTCATGTGCAAGAATATGGGTTTTCTCATTTGTTCCGCAGTGATAGATGAAAATAACACATTTTAAGAACGAAACACATTTATGAAAAACTGTGTACAGTAGAAGACCACTAATCTGCACAATTCCAAGTTTTCTGCAGATTTTTGCGGTCATGTCTATTCAGTCTTTGTTTACATTTTTTTTAATTCATATATTGGACAATTTAGATTATTAAGCCTTAAAAATAAATAAATTACACACTTGAAGTGAGGTAAAAACTATTAAATTATCATATACGATTTCATAAAATGGTATTATATGGTATTATATGTGTGTGCTTCACGATCTTGGTTACGACTTTGGCGAAATTGGCTGCAACTTGTCATAATTCTAATAGTGTGGGCCTCTATAACAAAAAAGTACCCAGTTTTTAGTAAAATTTCTGATATAAAGTAGTTTTCAAAAACTTGTGTAAAATTGCAGGCCGTTCTCATGCTATGCCTGTCATGGGAATAATATTTCTAACACTGAAGAGTTTCCATGTATATGTGGAATTTAGAAAAGCTTCTCCAAAAGAAAGGTCCTGAAATGACATTGTAATTCCTCTAACTTCAAAGTTTAATCGGGCCCTGATGTTTACTGAAATCTAATAAATACAGTTATTTTGAATATTACAACAGAATTAAACAGCTAAACTTATTTAACTTAAACTCGATGTTACTTCCCGATGTTATTTTTTAGTATTAAGAAAGAAAATTATTTAAATTTTTCAAATCATGCACATTTATATTTTTTTTTCGTCTTTAATAACTAAATAATGAAAAAATATGCTTTTGTTCTAATCTCATAAATACGACAATAAAATAATGTAACTAAGAGACATAGCAAAATTAAATCTTTGTGATTTCAAATCATAAACAAATGATACCGCCACCATTTTACATACTATGACGTCATTAGAATATTGTCCAATGATTGTTTGAGAACTTACTTTGTGAATGATTACTTCAATGATTTAATATTTTTTACGGTTCACGATGAACGAATCACTTGTGTTTGTTTAGGTTTATGGAATGAGATATTAAGCCGTGAACCCAATTTCAATTAAAGTTATATAAAGATATATGTATTTTTAATCGAAATTAAAAACAATGCTTTAATCTCGAAATAAAATGTTTTAGTTTGTATAATTGGTTGTTTCTGTTAATTATTTATTTAGGTACTTTTCCATTATAGCGCATTTTTTAAAAAAAAAAAGCTTGGCGTAATTCGGGCATCAGAAAGTGAGATATGTTGCCAAAATATACAGCTATGAAAACAAATCTAATGAACTTTTATTTTTGTTTATATATGCACTTATATACATAAAAAAATCGTTTCTAAATATATATAATATTTTTTTATATACAAATTACGGCACAGATTTCAGATATGAACCGGGATACCTATGTTGCTAAAATGGTGTTATTTTGCCGGCTATTGTTTTTTATTTATTAATAAATTGTTTAGGCACAGATGTCATATTCGCCCCATATTGGCGCGATTTTTTTCCGACGCCGATTTGACGAAAACATCAACAGCATAAGCAACAACATCCGGGTTACCATATCAAACAAAATAACGACACTTTGGCGCCGGTTAAGTATACATTGCGTATATGACATTGGCGTCAGAAAAAAATTGCGCCAATATGGGGCGAATATGACATCTGTGCCATTGTTTATTTACTTTTATTTTCTGTTTTTAAATTATATAAACTGTTTTGTTCTATAGTTATTATTCAAACTTTTATTTATTTATAGTTATTTCCTTTTCAAAATGATAGCAAATAATTTAAAAATATATAAGTAACTGGTATTCGAAAGCGAGATTTTTGTCGAATTGGCGTCAGAGAAAAATCACGCCAACCCCGATGCGTATATGACAACTGTGCAAAAAATATTTCTGTTTCTTTATAAAAATGGATAAATAGTTTTTTTTTACATTAAATAAATTGTATACATATGCAAAAAATTGCTTGTGAGTATGAAGCAGTAAATAGGTTGTCAGAAAATACGTTGGCAAACTTCTTTCTCGCCAAGAAACTTTTCTCCGAAGTATTGTACGTACATAAGTAATGATTTCTAGAAATGCATTTTTAATTATGATATGCGCTTTTATGTTTCACTACGTTTATGCATACTATACCGTGTGTATAAATGCTACAGTTCATATGCAGGGCTACACAAAAGAATTCGTAAGGGTTCCTGAGTATGAGAATAAATTGCTTAAAGGTGGTTTTTAAAGGAGTTATGCAGTTTTACGCTGAACTGCATTTAGATTACTAAGAAATGTTTGTAGAATATAGATAAAATGATGTACAGGGTCACGCAAAGAATTGGATACATAACCGTCTATGGATGATAATATCTGGAAATATGATTTCAGTAGCTTTAAGAGTAGCTTAAATTAAATTTTAGCTAAATAGTGGCATGTAATAACGGTACTATTGCTATGGACGGTAACTGCTGAAATCAATTTTTTAAAAAAATTATGCGTTTTCTAAAATGTTTACTTAGTTATCTTATTTACCTTATTTCCCTAAAGAACGAAGTTTTGTTAAAGCATTCAGGATGTGTTGGAAAGTGTTTCATATTCTATGCTTAACGCATGATTTTTCTTTCTTCCTTAGTCTTATTTTGCATTTATTTTATTCTTAATTTTTAGTCTTATACTGCTTTATAGAAACTTTGGCACAGTTGTCATATATACCCCATATTGGAGCGATTTTTTCCGACGCCAATTTGGCGAAAACATCAACAGCATAAACAACAACATCCGGGTTACCATATCAAGCAAAATAACGACACTTTGATGACAGTTAAGTACCCGTTGTGTATATGACATCTGTGCCGAAACTTTAATATTTAATGTTTAAACTCTTCGCTCCACTCACCTTGCATATAGTATAAACTATAACACAGATAGCGCAAAATAATAGACAGTTTGATACTTTTCCACTGTAGGGGCTTTGGCATTTTTAAAAAAAAGTTTGGTGTAATTTGGCATCAGAAAGTGAGATTTGGGTACTTTTCCGTTATGCGGATACCATTGTCGCCAAGCGTAATAGTTGGCGCAAAATGAAAGTCACGTGAATTAAGGCATTTGAAAAATAAAAGAAAAAATATTGTCGTACTAAAGTGAGCATTTAAAAAATATAACATTTGAAAATTCCAGACTTTTACGAACTATTTCATTAAATCACAAACATATACTTAAAATAATTTAACAAATAACTGTTATAAAATAAAGCAATAAAATAAAACTCATATTAAACTGCTGGCATAAAATTACAAATATCTTTTAGCATTTTGAAATAATTGGCGCATTAGCATACATGGTACTTTTCCTTTATACGGACAGCATGCTAAAATGTATGCTAATGCGCCAATTATTTCAACCTTGATCGTAGATTTTTATTGTAAACCATGCGAAACATTGTGATTTGTTATTTATGAAACGTGAATCACGTGAATGATTATTGTTTAACCTTAACCTTGGAAAGCTTTTTAATCTGCTATTAATCGGATTAAAAATGCCTTTTTTTTTATAAAGTTCTAGTTTACTTTTACTGCTGATGCTGAGATGGATTTTATCATTTGGCAATTACCAGATGATGAGAAAGTTGTGATAAAACTGTTTCAGGAATTTGGAATTCTGCATAATAAAAGATTGTGTTCAAAAAATCATGAAATGAAATTATGGATGAGTTCTGGAAGTCCGAAATTGAGTTGTAGCTTACGATCATGCGAAGAAAGCGTAGAAATACGACAAAAAACTTGGTTTAAAGGATCGCGGGTGACTTTTCTTAATGCTTTGAGGTTTATATATTTATCGTGCAAAGAGTTGACATCGATTGAGTTTTGTGAGCTGCAACTTGATATGAACCACAACACAACAGTGGAATGGAATAGTTATTCGAGAGAAGTTTGTGCAAATGCTTTATGTTCTCGACCAAATAGAAAAATCGGTGGACCTAATAAAATTATAGAAGTAGATGAAAGTCATGTATTATTTATACAGATTGTTGGAAAGGATATAAAACAGATGAACTGCTAAGTGCTGGTTATGATCATTTCACAGTAAATCACAAATACAATTTTGTCGACCCTAATACTGGATGTTATACTCCAAATGTTGAAAGATTATGGGACATCGCAAAATGGCGCAACAAAAGACATCGGGAAGCTGTTCGTCATCATTTAGAGTCGTATCTCATAGATTTTATGTGGCTACGCCTTCATTCAAAAAATGAAATGTTTACTGCAATGCTGAAAGATATTTATAATTTTATGGCAGCAGTTTAATATGATTTTTTATTTTATTACTTTATAGTATAACAGTTATTTGTTCATTTATTTTAAGTATATATTTGTGATTTAATAAAATAGTTCGTAAAAGTCTGTAATTTTCAAATGTTATATTTTTAAAATGCCCACTTTACTATCGAGAATGTTTTTTCTTTTATTTTTCAAATGTTTCAATTCACCTTATTTTCATTTTGCGCCAACTATTGCGCTTGGCGACAATGCTGTCCGTATAATGGAAAAGTACCGCATACATTTTGGCATGGTGTCCGTATAACGGAAAAATATTGAGAATTGTTGTCAAATCATATAAACAGTTATGAAAACAAACTTGATGAGTGTTTTTTTTATATGTTTATTTTATATGTATATTATTCATGTTTTTATGTACAAATTACATCTGTTTCTGTATAAAATTAGAGAAACGGCTATTTTAATCGCATAAATAAATCATATAAATATCGAAAAAAAAAATGCATGTGTATATAAAATGAAACAGTGGATAGGTTCCGGGAAAATTTTGCCAAATTTCTTTTTTCGCCAAGGCACTTATACTGGAAAAGTACCTAAAGCACATTAAAATCGCGCAGTTAGAAGCTCATACAGTACAGCGTCGTCTATTGGCGGTTATTATATTAGTAGCATCGGGAGGAAGATGTAAAGATGTACTTTAAATTCTCACCCATAGATTTTGAAAAAATATCTTAAAAGAGCGGAGTTTAAATTAAATTTTGGTGACCTCCTTTATGAAAGATTAATAGTTATAAATGGGAATTTCACCAAATCAGCCAGCTATTGCCAAGTTGGCCAACATTTGGCGCTACTGTGGTAACCCTGCATTAGTATTTTTCAACAATTACTCATTTCAATGAGGTGGTCCTACCGGAATCGTGAGGGACACACAGAGACTTGGATTTTATATAAATAGATGCTTAATTAATATATTTCTTCTTTTGGGGGTCACCTTTGGGTCTCTCAATGAGATTGGCAATCACAAGACAAGCAGATTGAACGATCACTCAGTTGACCTTCTGAAAAGTAGATGCGTCGTAAACAATTTTCCGACGGACTGCTGGGAGTAGTGTTGTCAGGTATACCCACGTAAATCGGGACTCAAAAATTTCTTAACAACACAAGTTTTTTACAGTCTATTTCGCCATCTTGAATCGTAGATAATTCTACCATTAGATAAGGCGAAGAAAAATACTTTAAAATACTGATGTCCATAGAATTTGGAGTCTCGATTTACGCGGAATACTTGGCAACCCTAGCTGGAAGTGATTCGTTCATGGCAGAAGTACTCAAAATAATGGAATTTCAACAATAATCAGTCTTCATCAGGTGAAGCATACGTGCGATCACTATGGGACTCACACTTCAAGAAAGGGGGAAAGATGACTCAGATCTTCAATAATATGAAAATAATTAGTCAGACATTGTTGGCAAGCAGTATAATAATTTTGATGGAAAATATGTATTTTTACTGAAGTAATATTAGGTGTATATTTTCTTTTCATAGAAGCTGGAATAATTTTAAGTAAAAGGACAGACGATCTTGACAGTTTTAAAAGTTTTAAAGTATTTATATCAATAGGTAGTATATCGTATACGTACATATATATATATATATACAGTAAAACCTCTTAATAACGGGCACTTCGAGATCGCGGAATTAGTCCGCTATTGAGAGGTAAAAATGTACATATACGCATATAGATGTTAAGGATCGAAAAGTGTCCTCTATTTGGGAGCGTCCATTATAAAGGTTTAGCGGACACTTTTTCGATCACCAATATCTATATATCTGTGCATTTTTACCTCTCAATAGCGGATACTTCCAAATAGCGGACAAATTCCGCGATACCGAAGTGTCTTTTTTTTTAGAGGTTTTATCGTACAAGATTAATCCTAAACTAATAGTGGTTAAAAAAAAATGTGACGTCGCAACAGGGGAGGGATATCACTCGAGGGTGAATTATTTGAAAATGTACAGGATGCATCCCGCTATCATTTTTTCACATTAAATTCTTATTAAAAAAAACATTTAGACCAATTATTCAGTAACTTTTATTTGTTTCTGCTAAAGACAGAATAAAAACAAAGACAACAAATAAGCAAAAAAAATCAGTTTAAACTTTCGATGAAGCTTGGTGTTTCTGAAATTTTGATTACTATACATAAGGTATCCCTTTCTCAGGAAGTAATTTATAATTTTTATATTTTAGGAGAAGCCGAAAATGAATACAGCATTGAAAGGTTGCTAATTTGCATATATTTTTGAATCTCTAAAATACAAGGTACCAATAAAAAATGTCCTAGTTTATGTACCTAGTTATGTGCCTAAATGTCCTATATTTTAATACTATCAAGCGTAAGGGTTGTATCGTGTTGGTTCAAGGTCACACATAAAGAGTCACTCCAACAGTGTTAGATGCGCGAGTACTGCTTTGTTATGGGCTCGCCTCGCTTGCACCTACGCAAAAGGGCGACTCCTGAGGTAAAGCGTTATAGCTGGGATGAAGATTTAAAAGCCGTTAGAGCCCTGCGATTTTTTTTCCTTTGGGGTTTTCTAAAAGATCGTGTCTACGTTCCACCGTTACCTAATGCTTTGCCAGAGTTGTGACACAAATGTGAAGAAACTATCGCTCCCATGACTCCGAACTTGCTAACCGAAGTGTGGGAAGAATGGGACTTTAGATTGGATGTGTGCCGTCTAACTAAAAGGGCACCTATTGAACCTTTTTAAGAAAAACTAGGTTAGTTTACCTTCCAATGGGATGTATGATGTGTTGTAAAGAGTCTAAATTAAACTGTTATAATATACCATTGAAACTGGACGTTCTTTTATGAACACCGTGTATAACATTTTGTCATTCGTAATAAAATATGTGATTACATGAAAAATTATATAGTTGAAAGTAAGATTACAATATTGAAAAGGTTATACTGTTAATTACCTTTTAGAAAAAAATAAGAAGAAATTTAATAAACACACGGGAAATTACGTGGTAGCATTCGTAAAGATCTTATAAACAAAAATGACCAAAGTAAAACATGTTTTTAGTCTCTTGTTGCCCTCTGTAAAAAAAGAAAGATGTTTCTTAATCTAGGAATATACAGTAAAAACTCTAAATAACGGACACCTCGGGAGCGCGATGTGTGGCCGCTATTCGGAAGTGTCCGCGATTGAGAGGCAAAAATGTTTCGAAGTAGATGTTATATACTAAATGTTGGTGATCGAAACAGCGTTTGCTAAACCTCCATAATGGACACTCCAGAATAGCAGACACTTCATTTTCGATGCTCAACATCTATATACAGTCGAACCCAGTTAAGACGCGTTTCAAGGGAGTGGACAAAAGTCGCGTAATAAGCGGGATCGCGTATTAAACGTGATTTGTATAATGTTACAGGAACTGGGCTTATTTACACATTAAATCGTCTAAATGAACTTTAGAGTTTTCATTTATACGTTGACGGTCGAAAATTGTCTCTTTTACATATACAGTCGGACCTCTATTTAACGAACCTCTATTTTGTGAATTTCTCTATTTTGCGAACTTTTTCTCGGAACGAACAACATTTGGCGAATTTCTTCGTAAAATAACCTCCAAATAGCATAGTATATTGTCTATTTAATGAACTTTTTCTTCTGATATAATTTTGTTTCCCCCTATATTTCAAAATATTTCCTGACACTTCAAACGTATTCTTTCTTTTACACATTTTATAATACTCAACAACCTTGAATTAGTTTTACCAGGTGCCTAACTCAACGAAAGCAGTAAAATCCCTGTCATTCTTTGCATTTCATCCAGGAAATGCAAACTTTCAATACCCCCCCCCCCCCCACCCACCCACCTTTCACACTCAAGAGGGCTGTTCTGTAGTAAATAAGTTTCAGTAATTAAATTTAAGGACGCATGTAGTAATACAATGCTTAAAATTACTTGTTATAATAAATACGATAATGTCACTAAAATTCATTAATTTCAATGTAAATATTCTCTTAAAACTGAAAATACAGTGTATATTTCCGGACAATATAGTTTTAAATTCTTGTTGTCCTTACAGATTTCTTTTTGATGGGTAAAATGAATAATAATAATAATAATAATATGATTTACAAAAAAAAGTGTGATTAGTTAAGTTTTTTAATAATTTTTAGTGTTTATGAATTAAAAATCAGTTTTGTGTAGTTTAAAGTATTTAAAAAGGTTCATCTCTATTTAACGAATTTTCCACATAACGAACTTTTTTCGGGATTTAGCGACATCGTTAAATAGAGGTCCGACTGTATTTAGATTAAAATTCAATTGCATTAAACTTTAATTAATTGCTTCTTTTTATAGGACGGACTAAAATAATATTTGAAAATAAATATGGATTCAAACATGACTTTATTGTCGTTTAATATGTTACAACTAAAATTAAAAGAATAAAAATAATTTTGCAGCTATAAAGATTTTCACCACACAAAGAAAAAATATTAAATCTTTGAAGCACAAACCGGTTATTAAAAACGTAGTAAGTACTTGTGATGAGGAGTACCCTTATAATATGTCCTTCATTTTAATATAATAAGAAAAACTATCCTTATTAATCATTGCGTAAAAATATTGTTAGCATAGCAAAAAGTAAACAAAACATAGAAAACATTTAATTATACAACCGGCAATCTCATTTGTTTAAACTTCATGCGTTTCTTTCTTTCTTTTTTTACTTTTTTGCCTATATTATGCATTTTAAAACATAGTAGTGATATAACGTACATTTCATAATCATCCCCAATCATGATATTTTTTATGACGTATCTGAGTATCCTGAATTCGTCTATCTCTCTCTACCACAGTAAAAACATACATGAAGCCAGAGATAAAGGATGTAGAGGTCTGCACGGGCCCGGGCTTGGCCCGAGGCCCGTACGCGGGCCGGCGGAATGGAGGAGAATTTTCAAACGGGCCGGGCCGGCAAAAAAATTGAACGGGCCTGCAGGGCCGGGCAGATAAAAAAAATTAATCGGGCCTATCGGCCCGATATAAGAATTTGAGAGGAGCAGATAAAATACGAGGTCATTTCCAATGAATATGACTTTTTCGAGAAGTATAAATGTGCGTTACGAGCCGATGCGAGTTTAACAACATCAATACAGAAATTTAACATGTCCATCGTAGAGATCGACATCGTACAGTTACATGATGCCTGATCCCGGGTTTAATTTTTTCGGCAGACTTGTGCCGGGACGGAACTGGTCTTAATCGTTCTCAGGATGTGTAGGACAGGCATTATGTTTTGTAAAAGTATTAATAGCGATAATGAACTTCTGTTAACAGTATCTTTGGAAATGTACCTTAAGGTGGTTCTCATATTTACTGCTCAACAATGCGAAACTCTCAGACACATTTTCTGACTCATTTTCAACTATAAAGGCATAAAATTGACAGGCCTGAGTATTGAAGGCATTTGGGATCGAATAGCGTTTCCATTTTTCATAAATTACGTATAGAGATAACAGAGACTCTTGTCACGTGACTGTACGTTTTCTCCTTTCCTGTGCTATCGCTTCCGGAAATTCGATTCAAAACGCTAACTTTGGCAGTATTTTCTGAAAGATATATTACTTTTATCTAAGAAAGAAACGGCATTTACATGGTTTCTGAATAAGAATGCCTGCCAATCTCATGCGTTTCCGAAAAGAAATGAATTCATAAATATATCAAAATGTAGCTTCTTTGGATTTGAGAAAAGCCTTAAAAATGACAGAAATATTTTCACAAATCTACCTTTTATTATAAGCTTCAAAAGTTATCATGTTTTTTAACCCTTTATTCTAAACTACAATAATCTTTTAATGAACCCTTATTTAAATTTTAAAACGTCTGTAGAGACGTTGACTAAAACACTGTAAGTAATCATAAAAATAGCAAATAAAGCCTTTTGTGCAACAATATTAAAAAGCAGAAAAACCAACGTTTAAAATGCACAAATAATATATGAAAATACTACCCATCCAGTATACTTGTACCCGGTATACCCCAATATACTTGTCCACCCAGTCGTTTCCACTGCTTCTCTCTCATTGGTTGTTTTGGCGCCTTCGCCACCCGCATATAGGTATAAAAGCCAGCGCGTCTCTGTCTATGATTTTGCTCAGCCTTGCTTTTTCTAGCACGCTGTTCCTTTTGCACTGAAGAAGAATCTCGCTAGTAGATTCGAAACAGCTGTTTGCTGCTTTTCATATATTATTTGTGCATTTTAAACGTTGGTTTTTCTGCTTTTTAATACTGTAAGTAATCGTTAACGTTTACTATTGTGTGTTTTCTATTTTGCGAACACATAGTAATTTAAAATATACTGTAAAATGTTCCCATAAATATGAGTATTCATTAAAAGAATCTTAATAGTATGTCGAGAAAAAACGGAATTTTTTGTAGAAATTTAGTCGGGCCGGCCCGGGGCTGTTTTCACTGATTTTTGTACGGGCCGGGCCGGGCCGGGCTCGGGCCGAACTTTCAATTTTTACACCGGGCCGGGCTCGGGCCTGGAAATTCCGGCCCGTGCAAACCTCTAAAAGGATGTTAGAACGAAAAATCAAAGAAGAATTGCTGTGTTGCTAATTTAGCGGGTTTTATTTAATTCAAATATCTACCACTATTTCCCATTAGTAATGTTCGCCCTAATTAATCTGTAATTAAATAAAACAAATATTACTATTCAGAAACAGTGGTTTTTATCTTAATCAAAAAATCCGCTAAATTGTCAACACTGGAGAAGGAATTCGCGTCTTAAACGTGATTACTTACCTCAAAGGACCGAAAATCTCTCGCGTCTTAAGCGGGATCGCGTAATAACCGTTCGCGTATTAAACGTGATATTTTTGCTTATAACCTTATGGGCGAACTTTAAGGTATCGGAAATAATCCGCTTATTAACCGTGAGCATCTTAACCGGGTTCGACTGTACTTATCTGTACATTTTTACCTCTCAATAGCGGACGGTCCCGAATAGCGTAGAAATTCCGCGCTCTCGGAGTGCCCGTTATTTAGAGGTTTTACTGTATAATATAAACACGAACTAAAATATAAATCAACATCGTTTGAGTTACTAAGGATTCTCCAAAATTAATTAATTAATTAACTAATTGCAAAATCGATCCTTAAAGTTATAGAGCTCTTACAAACTCTTATAAACATAATTTTAAAAAATCAGTGCTTGTTATTATAAATTGAAAAAAAAAAGAAAGAATTTTAAAATTGTTGAAATTTTTTTTATTAAAAGTTTTTAAACTCTGCAATTTTTTTTTTCTTAATATTTAAAATTAGTCAATTTCTGATAATATGCATAAGGGGCAAGTGAAAATGCTTTAGTAAAAAAAAAAAAAAAGTTCAAAGAGTATAGAGTCTTTTGAATGTTATATTTAAAATAAATTTTTGAATGAAAATGGATTCAAAATAAACATAAAATCAGAAATAAAATAAAAAATAACGTAAAATCAAAATAGAATCAATATTCATAAAATAAAATAAAAAATAATATAAAACAGACTGATATATTTCATATATTTTTATTGCAATTTTTAATTTAACTGTTTGTTTTTGTACTGATTCCATCTAAAACGTATTCCTTTTTTCACCCTAGGTACTCATGAAACGGATGTGAAAGCGTCAGATTTTAAAATAGAGAACTTTTTGTATAAAAAAAATCTATTTTTGTATTAAAGTGATTTTCGTAAGAAAACTGTGTCTTTATTGCATGATATGAAGTGGAACAAAGTTAAAGAAATAGCACTTTTTTACTAAGAAACGAAAAATACAGAGAAGTGATGAAAAAGACTGATGCCATTCCTTACAGTACGATAGAAGGTTAACTACATTTAAAATGCGATTTTCGACCAAAATTTGCAGTTTCTTTTTATTGCATTTTATTAAAACCCAATTCTTTATCTTTTCAAATCTATGATTATTTTCATTGTACTATAAATAAAATTTTGAGTTACAGTGAATAATAATTTAAAAAAAAATAGTTGACAGAAATTACCCTAAACCTAAAATTTGTATTTAACACGTTCACGCCGGCGATGTGGGTCACACTCGGCTGTCTCAGAGCTGCGAAGTATCCGGCTTTTTGGATACCAGTATTTTAATACAGAAAATGTTGTTTTATTTAATTAGAACAATTGGTTGATTTGAAGGAACAATATTTTCTCTAAAATAATAGTGGTGTGCAGAAAGCCGGAGACTGGACAACTTTGAGACAGTCGAGTGTGACCCACATCGCCGGCGTGAACGTGTTAAAACATTTTTTATATTTTTAATACAAAGTTGTATTTAGCTAATAAAAAATTTTGAAATTTCAACAGTATAACCACATAAAAAATATTTTCTTGAACAATAAAAAGACAATTTTAGGTTCAGTTTATGCAGACTAAAATGAAACATATCGTTTGAAAATTTCATGAAAAAATATTGAGACTTTTTGAGATATCCTGTGCGTTATGGCCAAAAATGTCATTTTCTGAAAAAAAAAAACTTCAAAATTTTGGGTCAGCTCTAAGTGGATATATTTCTAAAATCCACAACTTCTCTTCTAATGGGAATTTCAAGGAAACAATTACATCAAAATCTTCAGAAAAATAGGGATTTAACCTATCAAAAAATTAAAATTTTGAGGATTTAAGAGTTCTGAGACCCCTTAAATAAATATAAAAGTACAAACAGTCATAAAAAAAACACCCTTTTATAAGCATTCAATCTTGAAAATTACGGCTAAATTTTTTGACTGCAATTCAAATTTATTTCCAAAATTTTCCGTTCATTACTTTGGCGTGGGCATTGAACTAAATTGGAAAAAATTCACTGGTTTTTTTTTGTTTGTTTGTTTGTTTGTTTGTTTGTTTGTTTTTACCCGACTGAAAAGAAGGGTTATGTGTTTCATGCGTATCTGTGTATTTGGATTTCTTTATACCCTCGAAACATCCCAACGGCTGAATGGATTTTAATGAATGAAGTCTCTATCAATTCGTCTTAACAGCCCGATGGTTATAGGATAGGTTTTGTTTTTATAAATTCAAAATGGCGGCCGTAAAACACAAAATGGCGGTAGAGACGAAAAAATACATTTTACGCACCCTATTGAGTGGCCTATCATTGGATAGGTCTTTCAAAATGAAGACGATGTTTCATGGACTATTTTACAGTCAGAAGCTCGATTAAAATATTATACAACCTGGAAGTTGTGTAGGTAGGATTTCTAGCTTTACTGCAACTCTAACCATCATAGACATCTATAGACCTCATCAAAACAGTGTTTATAGAAAGGAACTAACAATTAAACACAACTTAAAAGTCATCAAAACAATTTAATAAAAAAATAGGTAAGTAATATAATTCACATTGATGAGAAATAATTAATTAATTCTCTTTTTGCGCAGTCGAGTTTTTTGATTTTTTAAATTTAATTGTATTATTTGTTTTTACGCTAGGTAGAAAGCGCAAGCAAATGAATTTATTAAAAAAAATTATGTTTTTTGCTCTGTTTCTTTTTACGATAGGACAACAGGAAAGAAAAATTGAAACATTTTTTAAACTATATTCTTAGAATTTCTATATTTCTGAATGCATAATCGTAAATAAATTAATATTAAACTTTTAATTGATAAAGAATATTTTTTATTAAACTCTTCATTTTTATTTATTATTTTTTCTTTCCTTTAAAATATTTTATTGTTGCAGCTTCACAGTCATTTGGCCTATTTTGGCAAATATTTATCGGCGCATAGTTAAATTCCTTGCTGTTTCATTCCGTATACAATTGTATGACTAAAATTGGCGATTTATCACCCGTGGCGGGCTAACGGAAGAATGCCTTAAAATTAAGGTATTCATTTATAATTAAATTCTAAAGATATTAAAATGTTGTATTGTCGTCAGAAACACGCCTGTGATCGTATTTTTTATCATTCTAGCCTATCAGGAAGTAGGTTAAAAGTCGATTAAAAAAATCCATATTTACTTACAAAAAAAAACAAGTTGAGTTAAATAGAAGAGAACAAAGATTGCCGAATTCTCTTTACTGGAAATATCGACGTGTTTTTACAAAAAAAAGTAGCATATATAAAGTAATAGTACACAGTAGTATATATATCGTAATATATGTATAGTATATATAATATATATATAGTATATAAAATACCTTTGAATAAAAGTTTATCTTACGCGTTCATATGACAATATTAACCAAAAGTTCTAAATGAAGATGGCATGTAATAATATTATATATATATCCTTATTATGAATTATGAATACGAAAGTGTGTCTGAAAGTTTGAATGAAGTCAACGTTAAAACGAATGAATTTATGCCTTTGTACCTTTGCATATGTAGATAGATTATAAATAAGAAATGGATATAGGCTGTGCTTCATTTATTTTATTCAGATATTTTTCTTAATAATTCAAAATTTCATTATTTTTCATACAGAATCAATTGACAATTTTCTGTAAAATTTAACCAAAAATCTGGAATAATAATTTCTCCTCGGTAATTAATTTTCAATTGAAAGATTTTTACGTGAAAAAAGAAAATGAAATAAATAGATTAAGAATTTAAAAAAATACATGAATGTGATACATGAATGTGACGTCATATTAGAAATAATATGAAAAATTTCAAGTATTTGTAATAATACAAGGTGCATACATTTTTAGTAAGTGCGAAATTGAGGCGAATGTAACGCCATATATGGAAAATAAAACGGATGTACTTTGATGTTGAAAAAAAATAAGATTGTGTTACGATATTAATTTTTATTATTTGGAGAAACTTATTTTAGCCCGTTCTACGCCCGGGAGTTTAAAATTAAAATCCGTAGTAAAAAGTTGTAGTACGTAAAAAATGCACATCAAATAGACATAATAATAATCGAATATGAAACGAAAATTATCATAAAAACGCAATGACAGCAAACAACTTTAAAATATCTAAATAAGAGAAAGATTTTTCTACTACTGTGCATTTTTTAAATGAAATTTAATTTATTATGTTGCTGTGACACCAGACTATAAAATGATATCTTTGGAATAAGGTAATAAATAGAATAAAAATTTGTGTTAATGTTTGTGATAAAATGTTTTTCTTTATTTTTTAAAAAAGGTAATAATTAAGAGCAATTAAATAATCTGTAATTATTTGCATATGAGGTAAAAGAATTATCGTCTACAGCTTTTTAATATTGCAGCGTGGTGTATGTATGTCTCACATTTAATGGTTGAACATTAAAAAAAAAGCAAAAATTCGTCAAAAAATAAAAAAAAATCTATTTAAAATTTTCAAATTTTTTGCCCCAATCATTCATGGGCCCCCTACTAGAATCCCGTTTGCCAAATTTCGTAGCCCTGTGGCCTGTGGTTTCCGAGTTTTTGAGGTTACATAGATACGCGGGCGGATTTTAATGGGGTAGATTTGACAGTTTATCGTCTGCGCACGTTTGACATAAAGATTTAATTTAAAATTTAAATAAGTTAAAAAAGAAAAGTTAAAAAGAAAATGGACACTAAATGTCAATAATATTCATGTGGTAAATGACGTCATGATTAGCGAAAAATAGTTTTTATAGATGCAGTTATGGAAGGAATGGTATAAGATGGAAGTGTTATAGGATGCAGTGCATACATATACAAATTTCACAATAAATACCACCTAAAATACAGTTCTGTAAAAGAATTCTCCCAGTATTGTTTTTCACTTTACGAAGAGAGATTCATCAATTTTCACGATTTTACTTGGCCCTCCTTTTTAGGCGCGTTCGTAATTATATAAATACGTAGCACCTATAGTCGTCGTTCAGTCAGTCTGTCCGTCTGTCTGATTGTCCGTCTGTTTGTCTGTCTGTCCGTTTGACTGTCTGTCTGTCCGTCCGCCCGCATATAACAGCGCATAAACTACCCAACCGAATCGTTTGAAATTCAAAATATATAATTGTTGCATAATTTTGTCGAGTCATTTCAAATTTTATGAAAATCGGATGTATAGTTTAATGACAGGGACAATCAAAAGATTTCCGTTACATGACGGCCAATGGGAAAAAATTATTGCAAGTGCATTTTAATGATGTGGCAGCCTTTCGAACAGAATGAAATGGATAGGCACTTAGGAAGTGCACTAAAATAGACATTCAGTACACTATGCGGTGCAAAAAAATTATAAAACTAGTTATAGTCCGAACGCACTTCATTTGCCACGTTTGACGAGCAATTTCCAACTTGTTTCCATTGGTTGCAGTTTCATTTTCACGATTGTTTATATTATCTGGCACAAAATTTCCTTTTCGACTGAGTTATGTCAAGGCTCCTATAAATAACAAGTACCGTATTGTCTCTTATAAAATGTGATAAA
Organism: Maratus speciosus; assembly: GCA_963932465.1. Taxonomy (NCBI): domain Eukaryota; kingdom Metazoa; phylum Arthropoda; class Arachnida; order Araneae; family Salticidae; genus Maratus; species Maratus speciosus. Next base: position 670,079,487 of record OZ010786.1, on the reverse strand, counting down.
GAGTTGGTTATTGATATATGTTTTAAATTATCGTCAATGAAATGTTTTGCTTAATTTATGCATTTATCTTTTTTTTGAAAGGCTACATGAACGACGTCACTGGTAACAACTACTAGTATATAAAATACCTTTGAATCAAAATTTACCTTATGAGTTCATATAACAATATTAACCAAAACTTCTAAATGAATGTGGCAATGCATGTAATCTATAATAATAAGGAAAGAAGCTTGTGTGCGAGTGTGTCAACGGTATTCTGAAGAGACCGCTGCACGTAGAGCTACAAAATTTGGGGAAAAGGTACGTCTATATATGAAGTTTTTGGACCTCGAAGCCCGATTTTCGATTTTGTGATTGTGTCAACGATATTCTGAAGAGACCGCTGCACGTAGAGCTACAAAATTTGGGGAAAAGGTACGTCTATATATGAAGTTTTTGCACCTCGAAGCCCGATTTTCGATTTTGTGATTAGATTTTTTTTTCATTTAACTTTTTATGCGATTTTTAGCGCTTTTTTAAGTTTAGAGGCGATTTTTCCACATTACTGAAAAGAATACGGTTTCTTTCTTTTAACCCAATATAGTAAATTTTGTTCTCTTTTCAAAAAAGTTTATTCGGAATTCGTACAGCGATTTTTGAATTTTTAGCGAATTTTTTATGCTAATATTGAACAGCATTTAATGCATCTCCATACCGATAAGGGGGTTACCGTAGGGGAGGACACAGTTCTGACGCCAAATGCCGCCAAGTTTGTCGCCAACTTGGCAATATATCGCCAAATTTGGCGACCAAAATGAGTCGCCAAAAGTGACACCAACTTGGAGATATCTCTAATATTTCGCCAAATTCCCATAGACTTCCATTGTAAACGAATAGGGATTACTTGCTTACAGAAAATCAACAAATTGAGATATTTTAATGCAACAAAAACTAATATTAACTTAAGGGATTATATTAATTATATTTAAGAGGATCCAAGTAAATTAAATTATGAATAAAAGTAACATGATACAATGCTTAGCATGCTTTCCCAAACATAAATTTTAAGAGAGCTCGCAGGTCAAAAGAATTAAATTTGAAACATGTATCCAATTATAGTAAATTTTGACTTTCGTGATTTTTGAACTTTTTGTAATTTTTAATTCGATTTTTACGTTTCTTCGGGATCTGCTGCAATTTTTTGGCATTCCATTTTTGACCTATAATACTAAAGTAATGTCTACCCTCATTTCAATAAAGTTTATTCGGCTTTCGTATAGCAATTTTCGAATTTTTCGGGAATTTTGTATGTAATTTTTAGTGTATTTTAGCGATTTCCTACCATTTTTCCACGTTAGTGAAAGGAATCAACTTTCAATCTTCGAACACAATATATAATTTTTTTTCTCTTTTCGAAATTTGTGCAGAGATTTAAGATTTTTTTCGCGATACCTTATTGTGATTTTCAGAGTTTTTTCGCAGTTCGTGCTGTTTTTTGACGTACCCGGGCAACGCCGGGCAAGTTAGCTAGTAATATTATATAATTATTGTTAAATAAAGCTTATTGGAAAGTAGAACCGACTTGGAAATCTCAAAATACTGAAAATCCTATACATTTTAATATATGGATGATAAAAACACCAACTTTATTTTCTACATAGAATCCTAAGTTCATTACTGCATCTACCCTATGCTAACAAGAGTCTATCAATAATGAACTTATGGCTATTTCTAGACTGCAAGATAAAATGCAACAACAAAAACCAAATGTCTTAAAAGAGACCATTAATGCCATGCCAGGGCTCCCAAATGGTCCCCTTTTTCCCCCCAAAAGTCCCCTTTTTGGAAAATGGTCCCTTTTAGTCCCCTTTTATGCATTTTGGTCCCCTTAGTTCCCTTTCTGTGACTGGAAAAAATTTACTAATGTGGAAAAATCGCCGCAAAACTCAAACTCTAAAAATCACAATAGGTCAAATATTGTGTTTTACTATAGCAAGCTAAAACTTTGTAACTGGAATTCTTTCATGAATGTCAAAAAACTGCCGCACAATGTGAAAAGATGTTAAAACACGCATTGAAAATCTCATTAAAAATCACTAAAACTTCAAGTTAGAGGACAAAATTTTACTACATTAAGCTAGAAGTTTGAAACCGAATTTCAAAAAATCGCCACAAAATATAAACAAAAGAAAGAAAAAAATTCAAAAAAATTCAAAAATTGCTATAGTAATTCAATTTTATTAAAAAGAGGACAAAATTTAACAAGTTCTGCGAAAAGATTGAAACTGGAATCACTATATGAATGTCAAAAAATCGCATAAAAAATTCAAAAATTGCTGTAATAAGCTTTATTGAAAAGAGGACATTTACTGAAATGGGCTAAAAAATTGAAACTGTATCCCATTTACTAGTGTAAAAAAGTCACTGCATAAAAATTGCTAAAAATTCTTAAAATCAGAGAAGTCAAAATGTACTATAGTAAGGCTAAAACATTGCATCCGAAATTTATTCACAAATGGGGGGGGGGGGGAATAAAATACTTGCGTGATATGTTTTTTTTTTTTTTTTTTTTTTTTTTTTTATCACTAACAATTTAAACCAGGGGATGCAACCGTGGAAATACAAAATTTAGTACATTAGGGTTAAAAGTTTGAAACCTAGTTTATTTTATAAATGTCAAAAAATCCCTGCAAAATGCCAAAAAGCAATAAAATAATTGCAAAAAAATTAAAAATCACTGTATAAATTCCAAATGAACTTTATTGCACAGAGGACAAAATTTACTATATTCTGCTAAAAGAATTAAATTAGATTCTATTTACAAATTAGGAAAAATTGCCATAAAACATGAAAAAAGGCTAAAAATTACATTTAAAAAAAACTACTCAAAAAAGTCAAAAATTAGCTTCAATGTGCATAACTTTAGACATGCAGCTACCTTCTTGCCAAATCGTATAACTCTATGCTCAGCGATCTCGTCAGCACAAAAACACATACCTAGACAAACCTCTATCTTTATTAGATTAATTTTTAATACAATTATTCAATTTGAAAATAAATCATATCAGTTGTAAATTTCCAAATGGGTGGGGGGAAATCTGGGCCAGCATTTGAACTAGGGATGTCTTAATAACTCATCAAATATAGGTCCTAGTGTTCGGATTTTTTTAAAACAGTCTTATATCTGCAGTCTAATCCTATTCTGAATTTTTTACAATTTTACGTGCAGTATATTTTCAGATCTGTAAACCCATTTTGAAAGCAATTTCGATGGTGTAAGTTTGTCTTTTTTTTTTCTCCGAAACGGTCTAGATTTTTTTAAAAACATTAATATATAAAATGAATCTGTTTTTGACGAAGTGGATAAGACTAACCTAGTATCTAGGAAAACTCTTAATTTTTATATAATCCGCATGAAAAATTGGACTTCTTAGGATCGCGGATTACATGTTATTCTATGGGCTAGCAGACAGAACGTTGCACATCGGTTTTGCGTGGTTTAGGTCACAGTTAAAAATCTGAATATTAGCAATAAATCTTTTTTTAAACTACAAAAACAGTTTATTATGTGCTTTAAAATACTTAGACTGATTTTTTAAAATGGAGCAGTATTTTGTAATTATATGTATTTTATTTCATTGTTATTCATAGTAAGTAAACATTTTTTAAGGAGAAAATATTTCACATTTTTAAAAAAATTCTCGAATCGAAATTCGATATTTATCGAAAATTCTCGTATCGAAATGAAAATTCATCGCGTTCGCCATAAGACTTCGTCATGTATCACTACGCGATACGCGAAGTTGACTGAAGAAATAAGAAATATCAAAGATCTTGAAATGGTATTCCAAGGGGAGAAAGTGAGTACAATTTCTAATTATCCAGACAGCATTCTTTGCAACCGATCCTTTCTAATTAGTATAATGTTCTGAATTTTTTTTATTTTCAACAATACTTATAACTGTTTTCCTTACAAAATAACGTTCATGTGTGGCATAGGTATTTCTTGTGATATGTGAGTGTAATACAGATAGATTACTAATTTAATTTTGTGTTTTGAGTTTTCTTTTAAAGAAATTAAACAAAATCTTTCATTTTTAAAGAACGCACAAGTTAAATAAAAGGAAAAAGGTATGACGAAATCAAAATTAAGATTTCCAATCCCGTTTATAAAATGATTCATTTGCGAATCGTTTCTAATAATATTATAAACGAAAATTGACTTAAAATGACATCTTTTTCGAAATATGGGTATCTTTCGTTTTTTTTTTTTTTTTTTTTTTTTTTTTTTTTTTTTTTTTGTAATATATGACTTTTTTCAGCTTCAAAAATTAAAGCATCGTAGTATTTTATTTTTATAAAATTTAACCTAAAGGGGGAAAAAAATTCTTATTGCCGTTTATCTCTGTAACAAGAGAAAAACAGAAGAAAAGAAAAGGAAAAAAAAAACTGAAGCATTTCTTTTAGGCTAATTGATTACAGCCATGGGTGCAAGACCTTCAGTCTCAGGACTGATTTCAGTTTTGGACATATTTTTGACTGATAGTAAATTCTACTTTATATACTTAAATTATCACGATTAGCTCAAAATGAACCATTTTATCCTGACTGGTTGTTTTGAGCTCCTAAAAGTAAAAATTTTCATCATGATACTTTTCCTTATTTAGTAATTAAAGTTTATAGATAAATAAGATAAAACAGCTTTTTTGCAAAAGTAAGATACTTGTTTTTATTTAATTTTAAAGTTAATATGCTTAAAAGAAAGCTTTAAATAATTTACTTTTAAAAAATATAAAAGTAGCCAGCTCCTTTATATGGTATTTGTGGTAATGAAGTATTATCGTAAATAAGAACAATTCAGAACATGTTAATATTTAGAAAAGATTGGTTTCACAAAATTTCATTAGCAGCTGCACTGTAGCTGTCATGATAATTAGACTTTGTATAAACTAATAAAGTGATTACTCAGTAACCATTTCAATTAATATATTAATCTGACTCGCATCTTAAATTAAATATTAAGTTTTTATTCTGCTTTCATTAAACCATTCACAATTCTTTAACATTCCGCATATTCCGACTACAAAAACTCTTTTTATCAATTCCACCTGTACACTGGAGGGTTGCCGTGCCACTTACAGAGTAGCGCGTTTATCGCCTCGTTGTGCAATAGCATTTGAAAGATCACCACTCTAACATAAAAAAGTAGCAATAAAAGAAAAACAAAATTAATCAGTTGATTGTAAAAAACCCGCTCCATTCTCGGTCGGGGAGGAACATCACAAGAAAAAAAAACCTCGCGAAATTTGACAGTATGTCAGGGGGGGGGGGGGATCCAAAACTTCATCAAAATAGTTGTAACTTTTCTAATAAATGTGTTACATATAACATATGGTAGTAATAATCGGTATATCTGATGAAAATACAAATAATTTTTTTTAAATGAACTATTTAATGATTTTTTATCCCTATTACTGTATTGGATTAATAGTAGTTTAAGAGCCATAATTTTATATTCTAAAATCATTAAAAGCACTCTGCAAGCAGTTCTTGTTCAATCACAAAAGCCTGCCACTTAAACATTTTAATGCAGAAAATGTAATGTATTTCTTATATGTAAACAATGAATTTTGCAGTTAAGAAGCACATGTATTTCACAAATATTGCTATTTCTTGGAACACTAAATTTGATGCATTATCGTCTTTAACACATTATTTTGGAGTAATGAAAACATTGTTATTACATTAAATTTTTTTGTAAATGGGTGTTATAATCAGAAGTAGCTCATGACAGGTTTTTCTTGCAGCACTAAAATGCATGCCTTCCAAAAGTTTTCTTTTTACTAAATTTTTGCCTTATTTAATGGAAGAAAGTTCTGCCAAAAATAAGGCAAAGATTTCATTATTAAAAATAGTGAAAAAGAATAAATTGGCCAGCCATGCATTTAGTGTTCCCAAAACTGTCAGTCATGAGTTACCACTGTTTATAGTGATTTTGCCCAGGCATATTTGGATGTTATATTTCAAGGTAATATCTTTAAGGTAATTTAATAATGTGTGATCTATACCTATTATGTAAAATTTCATAATTTGCACATTTTCTGGTTCCAAGGAATGTAATTTAAAGCATGTATACGAAGTAAATTTAATGATGTATGAAATATGATCTATATAATGCAAAATTCTATAATACGCACAACTTCTCATACCAAGGTGTGCATTATAAAGATCTTCTATTGTATTCATATGTAGTTCACACATCAAAAACCTTAAAGATTTAGTATCTGTAAGAGGACATTATTACAACTTTATATTTTTTTCATTCTGTAGCACAAATTACTCAGCTTAGAATTTGCCAATCAAAACATTGCCAAATTGATTTTTTTCCACTGTCTTTATTTACCTCAGAAGTGATTAAGATTTTTTTATATTGTAAATCCTAAAGGTTATAATAGCAAAAAAGCATCTTTAAGCCCTTGGGGATGAGCGACCGGTATACTTGGCCACTTAAGGTGTTCAGAATCCTTCATTATTCTCACCACTTATTTTTAATTGTAAAGTTTACCTTCTTTAATGGGAGCATTTCTGTGATTCAATTACAGAAAACTTTCTGTTTTTAAAAACCTGTAGTAAAAGGTTAAAAATTAACCAAAGGGCTCTTGTCGCGAAGGGGTTAAACATCTTGAATTACAGTGAACTTTAATAACCCTTGGCTTTAATTGCCAGTACTCTTCCAATTGAGCTATCTGTACGACAGCCCAGCCAACACAATATTCGCTCAGAACAACTATTATCATGACATCAATTGATTGTGTGAAAAATAATTAAAAGTGTACATGGTTATATATTTTATTATTAAGCAACAGACTTTGCAGATCCGATTTTCTAAAAAGCTTTAAAGATTGAAATTTCTAGGCTGGAGTGGGAAAGTGGTAATTTTGAGGAATAGGAGGATAATTTATATAGAAGAATTTTCTGTATAAAAATAAAGATTTAAATTTTTTTAATGTTGGGGAGTAGGGGGAGGGAGAAGAGGTGAAATGTACAGTCGTGGGGAAAAAAAGTAAACATCCTCTACTAACTCCTTAACAAATTATTATCGTAGACGAAAGTTATTGGTACCGAACGATTGGAAATAAAGTCTATTTTTAAATGATGTATATAAAATTTGCTTAGGGGGCCATCTACATATTAAAACAAATCCAAACTTCATTTTTTTCAATGGCAATACCCAATTTTAACGAGATATTTCAGATCTTCGGTTCAAACTATGCCTAGGCACCAAATTTCAAGTCATTTGAATAATACGTTTTTGAATTATAAACATTCAAAATTTAGTGCTTCTAATGTTAAATTACATTTTCATATTTTTATTCATATCTCCTGAAATTATGCTCCTAATGTGCTAATTTTTTGTGTAGCAGTAATACTAACATACCAAACATAAATACGTTGAATTTGCAATTTTTATAATTTTATGATATGAATTATGAAATTAATATTCGAAAAAATTATGAATTGTAACCTAAAATTTTTTTGATGGATTTAGATTTATTAAGTCCTGCTTTATGGAAATCCAAATTTTCACATTTTTCTTCCAAATAGTTTTCAAATTATGCTTAAAAAACGGCAAAATGATGGTTTAAGGGGCCGTCTATGATGGGCCTAATGATGGGCCGTCTATGATAGAAGTGACTAGATATTTTGAAATGTCTTACGCTGTCCTGTAATCTAGCAGACTTCATTGACTGCTTGAGTGACGCTTAAGGTGCCTTGATCAAGAAGGGGGCCCTCTCGGTTAACAATCGAGTACCGAACTTCAATTTGGATACAGCCCTTAAAATAAGCTTGTTTTAAAATAATTAATTTCTCGGGAACTTATAGTACGAATTGCATAAAAATTTGTTTTTAGGATAATTAAATGGTGTAGAATTCATTTATGCTGTAAGAATTGTGTACTGCTATTGAAAAAAACAAAGTTATGGTTCGTTTTAATATGTAGCCCCTTAAGCAAATTTTATATACATCATTTAAAAGTAGACTTTATTTCCAATCGTTCGGTACCAGTAACTTTCTTCTACGGTAATTTGTTGAGGAGTTAGTAGGGGGTGTTTACTTTTTTTTTCCCCATGACTGTACATTAGGGAAGTTAGTGCTTATTTATTTATTTATGTTAGTGAGCAACAAATGTTGCAGATTTTTTTTTTTTTTTTTCAAACTAATTTTTGAAAGATTTTATTATTTAGGTAAGCTGGAGAGGTGGGTGCAAAAGCAGAAGTGGAATCTTCGGAGCTCAGGGGATTATTTTATATGATTTATTATTATTGTTAATAAAGAATTTTAAATAGGGATGGTGAAAGATTATTTTATATAAAATTAAAGAATGTTTAATTTTTTTTTGCACTAGGAATGAGAAAATTGAGATGCAGAAATTTGTAGTTTTGGATTTAATATAAATGTATGTAATTACTTTTATAAGTGAGCGATGATTGTTATATATATATATAAAGGTTTAAAGAGTAATATTTCTTGCTATTTTTCTTAACAAAGTAATTTTTTTATATAGTAAAATTTAACATAGCTTTTTATATCTCTGAAACAAAACAACAGAAATACCCTCTAAACATGCATGTTGTACATTACTTCCATATCTTACCAAAGAGTTCTTATAAAAATCTCATTGCACGGTGCTCTTTAAAATTGAAGTATGGTCATCCTTTTTTGCGGGGAGGGAGGGGAGAGAGATTGAAGGTGAATTGAAATCCTGACTATGAATTCTTTGTATTGGTCTTTAATTTTTTTTTGCGTGTGTTTATTGTTTTATTTATTTTTTTCAATAACCTCAAAAAAGTAATGATATCAATACAAAAACCCTTAACGGGTTAAAAGTTTGTGACGCAGCACTTTATCTTATGCTCTAAGAATTTTAAATATGGAACTTAAAAATAATGATATCAAATTTTGAGTGACGCTATGCTATTAATTATAATCTCTCTATATATTATTTATTTCATCTTTTATTTTTTTATAATCGGATGTGCAAAAATTATGTTCAATTAAAAAAAATATATAAAAATTTATTCATTGATGCTTTAACATTTACACCTCTCATAAATTCCAAGTATGAGTTTTAAAAGATATGATATCAAAATTTTAGTGACGCTTTGATGTGGCTTTAAACGATTTGTTTTAAAATTAAATTTAAATTATTTTTGTTTTGGCTAAGATATAGTCACACATCTAAATAATAGTTTTAATTTTCCAATATACTTTAAATATGTCACTTTCACTGAATTTATATAATGCATTTAAATGTATTAATTTGAATAAATTGATTTATCCTTTGTCCAATGCTATTAAAATTTTGAAATAAGATTTGCGTAAATAATTTTTTTGCGTCATTGTATCCAAACTAAGTGAAATGTATTCAAATGGATACTATGAGGCAAAAAAATTATTTACGCAAATCTTATTTTAAATTTTTAATAGCATTGGACAAAGGATAAATCAATTTATTCAAATTAATACATTTAAATGCATTATATAAATTCAGTGAAAGTGACATATTTAAAGTATATTGGAAAATTAAAACTATTATTTAGATGTGTGACTTAGCCAAAACAAAAATAATTTAAATTTAATTTTAAAACAAATCGTTTAAAGCCACATCAAAGCGTTACTAAAATTTTGATATCATATCTTTTAAAACTCATACTTGGAATTTATGAGAGGTGTAAATGTTAAAGCATCAATGAATAAATTTTTATACATTTTTTTAAATTGACCATAATTTTTGCACATCCGATTATAAAAAAATAAAAAGATGAAATAAATAATATATAGAGAGATTATAATTAATAGCATAGCGTCACTCAAAATTTGATATCATTATTTTTAAGTTCCATATTTAAAATTCTTAGAGCATAAGATAAAGTGCTGCGTCACAAACTTTTAACCCGTTAAGGGTTTTTGTATTGATTTTAATACTCAACAGGAGTTGCTGTTATGCTGTGCTTTTTTAGCTCACAGACTATCAAAGCCTGAGAGCTAATGTGCCCACCGGTTCTATATGTATGTACGTAACGCGATATCTCTCGATAGAAATATCCAATTTGCTTCAAAATTGTTTCTAAGTTCATTCTGATAAGGCGCTTCCCTGATTAGTTTTGGGGGTTCATTGGTTAAGTATAAAGAAGGAAATGAGGGCTAATCCCCCCTTAACTTAAATAAATTGATTTTTCATGCAGAATTATCAAATTTTCTTCAAATTTTGGTATACCGGTTAATTCTGATAACGAACTTCCCTGATTAGATTTGAAGGTTCATTGATTAAGTGTTAGAATGTTATTCCATATGGAAGGCATGAATACGAAATTCCTCAATAGGTAAACAATAAAAAAAGTTAAAAGTTTTACCTTTATGTTTTGATGTGTTTCAATGGAAATATACTCTTCTTTGGATGAACAAAAAACATTTATTAGAAGATTGAATACACTAGAATAATATATATGCTGGTCACAGTACAGATCACACTTCACAATAAAAACAAAACAGATGTATAAGACTATTTACAAACACAAAGAAATACTTTGAACTATGGCTTGTTGCAGTTTTTTTTTTAATCATATTATATTCCTTTGGAATATTATTGAATTTTTTTAATCAAGCAGCATTTTGCTGCCAACTGCTATAAGGGAAGAAGCAACACTCACTGAACTGAGTGTCTGTCACAGTAGATCAAATAAAAAATGATTGTCTGATGCTGCCATCTGGTGGATGTTCTTGAAAACAAAAGAGCATTTTCTAACATCTCTCCCGTTTTGTGATAGAATCTGACACCAGGTGGATAAGGTTTCTACAAAGTTCAAATTTGGCTTTTGGCAGTGGCTTCGTCATTATATCTGCTATCATTTCATTTGTTGATAGATATTTGACATCTATAACATTTTTAGTTTTTAAATCTCGTATGTAATGATACTTTGTATCAATGTGCTTAGTGCGGGATTTAAATTTTTCACTTTCAACCAATTTAATTGTAGATTGGTTATCCTCAAAAATTCTAATAGGAAAATGTTGTTGTAAATTGAGATCTTTACATAATTTTAAGATCCATAGCACCTCTTGAGTTCCTTGTGACAGTGCCACATATTCAGCTTCTGCTGACGATAACGTCACACATGTTTGTTTTCGCGAGAACCAAGAAATGCAGCTATTGCCTAAGAAGATTACATTTCCTGAGGTGGATTTTCTGTCTGTAGCATCTTGTCCCCAGTCTGCATCCGAGTATGCAACTATATTAGGATATTCTTTTGAAGAAATGTGGAGATCAAGGTCTTTCGTTGTTTTTAAGTATCTTATTACCCTCTTAACAGCATTCCAGTCCTTTTCTCTTGGATTATTGCATCTTCGACTTAGTATGTGTGTAGGAGCGGTAATATCAGGTCTTGCACATGAGGAAATATATAAAAGACTTCCTATAGCTTGTCTGTAATTATCATTTGATGATAAAAGATTTTCTTCTTTATCTAAACTATAATAGTTAGTTTCCATTGGGGTATAAGTTGGTTTGGCTTCTTCAAGCTGAAAATCCTTAACTAATTGAGTTATTTTACTTCTTTGTGAAAGTAAATAACTTCCATCTTCTTTTCTGTAAATTTCTATACCTAAGAAGTATTTTGCTTCTCCTAGTGATGTTATGGGATAAGATTTCTTTAAGTAATTTATTACTTCATTAACTTCATTTTCATCTTCTGAGCTCATCAGCATATCATCTACATACAGTATGAGATGAATTGTCTTCTTTGATTTTTCTTTTATGAACAAACATGGATCAGCTTCACTTTGTTTAAATCCATATGCCTTTAGAGTATTCTCTATTTCTTCATTCCAGCACTTGGCGGCTTGTTTAAGACCATATATAGCCTTTTTTAATTTATAGACTTTGTCTTTATTTTCTTCATCATGAAAGCCTTCTGGTTGATGCATGTATAATTCTTCATTATCTAGTTTACCATGTAGAAAGGCTGTTTTAACATCTACTTGAAATACTCTGGCTTTATGATAAGCTGCCCAGGTCAGAAAAGCTCTAATAGTTGTATGTTTGACGACAGGAGAGAAGGTTTCATCATAATCAGTGCCTAATTTTTGAGCGAAACCTTTGGCAACTAATCGTGCTTTGCATTTTATTGCTTCTCCATTTTCATTATGTTTTGTTTTGTAAACCCATTTACAGCCAATGGCGTGCTTGCCTTTGGGTAAAGTAACAAGCTCAAACACTTCATTTTCCTTTAAAGAGTTAAATTCTTCCTTCATAGCTTGAAACCATTTCTGTTGATCTTTTACTGGTAATTGTAAAACATCTTTAAAAGTTTCAGGATCTTGATTTTTGGAACAACTGTCTTCAGTTTTGTAAGAATATCTTTCTGGTGGAATTCCTTTAGTCTCTCTGTTAGATATTCTTCTCTGGAAATTATCTCCACTTTCTTCAGTTGTTGGGCTATCTACTGATTTTTCATCCGTATTTATTTCTTCTGCAGTATTTTCTATTTGGATAGCATCACTATCATTTTCAAGATTTTCTTCTGAAAAATTTAAATGCATTAAATCTGAGATTCGCTCTTCAGGATTTTCTTGAAAGACATTTTCACAGTTCATATTTTCAAAAAACTTCACTGTTCTGCTTATCACTATTTTTCTACCACCTATATAAATTCGATATCCTTTGCTTCTTAAATCGTAACCAACAAAGACTCCTTCAGTGGCCTTTTCGTCAAATTTTTGTCTCTTCTGTTTATGAACATACACATATGCTTTGCATCCAAATACTTTAAGGTGACTCAAATTTGGCTTATGCCCATTCCACAGTTCATATGGTGTCTTTTCAGTTGATTTTGTGGGTAATCTATTTTGTAAGTAGGCTGCTGTAGCTATGGCTTCTGCCCAGAATGTTTTTGGCAATTTAGCATTTATAAGCATGGCTTTACTCATTTCAATAAGCGAGCGATTCTTTCTTTCTGCAACTCCATTTTGGGACGGTGAATATGGCGTCGTTGTTTCATGATTTATTCCTAAGTTTTTAAGGTAGTCTTTGACAGATTCGTTGCAATATTCTGTTCCATTGTCACTACGCAAAGATTTAATCTTCAATCTAAATTTGTTTGTTGTTGATGCAACATACTCTTTTAATTTATCAAATACTTCATCTTTAGAAGAAATAAAATATACTTGTGTATAACGAGAGTAATCATCAATAAATGTAACGAAATATCTTTTTGATCCCATACTTTTTGTTTCTGCAGGACCGCATACGTCGCTGTATATCAAATCAAGTGGTTTTTTACTTCTGTATTGCGTTTCTTTTGGAAATGATTTTTCTGTTAACTTAGCTTTTATGCAACTTGAACATTCAGTATTATGAGAACAATTATTCACAGTAATACCTAAAGCTAAATCATCCTTTTGAATTTTCTTGATGGATTCCAAATTTCTATGGCCCAGCCTTTGGTGCCATTTTAGAATGCAGTTAACATTAGAACAAACGGGTAATATTTCTGAAGCACTATATACCTTTTCATTTGTAGGTATTATTTTTAATCTGTATAACCCCTCATCAGCTTTTGCATCTGCAACTAAGATGTTGCCCTTTTTAATTAAACATATATCATCTTTAAATGTTACAACAAAACCTTTCTCAGTACAAGACTGGACAGATAATAAATTACTATCCAACTCTGGAACATAAAGCACATGATCCAATGTAACTCTATTTGTTTGACCATTAAGTGTTTCAATATTAAAAGTACATTTACCCTTTCCCTTTGCAGTTAATTTAGTTCCATTAGCAATTGTAATTGTATCTTTATTCGAACTTTTTAATTCTGAGAACAGTTCCAAGGAATTAGCTAAATGAACAGACGCACCTGAATCAATAACAAAAGACAAATTTTTGTTTTTATTTCTATTTTGTTGAGATTTCATAACAAAATTCAAAGAATTTGATTCTTCCATTAATTCATGATAGTTTTGAGAATCTGATAGATTTTCATTTTGACTAGCAGTAGAGGCAGAGAAATTGTTTGGTTTTTTTAAACTGTTGACGTGATCTATCTTGGGTGAAATTTGGTTTTGTTTTGTTAGTATTATTACCCTTTAAGTGAAAACAATCTTCACGGTTGTGATTATTCTTTTTGCAATGAGAACAAAATTTTTGCTTATTCAAATGCTTTGGTTTATCCCTATTACCCTTCAAAGCAATAGATTCAAATTTTGTTGAAATTTGTTTAGTTTCAACTCTTCTAAGATACTCATCAATTAATTTGTTTTGAACATATTTTAATGATAAATCTGTTTCATATTTACTTTCAATAGCAGTTATAAAGGTACTATAAGAATTTGGTAAGGAACAGAGCAAAATAGCTATTAAATTATCATCTTGTATTACTTCACCTATACTTCTTAATTTATCTGCTAATTCTAAGACAGAATTAATATGATCCTGCATTTTAATGCTTTCATTATATTTAGTGGAATACAGCTTCCTAAGAAGATAAAGTTTATTTGTTAAATTTACTCTTTCATGAACAGATTTCAATTGATCATATGTCTCTTTAGCACTTTTAGCATGTCTGACATGAACAATTTGTGAATCTGAGATATTTAAACAAATTAATGCCCTAGCATTTCTATCATTTTTTACCCAATTATCATCATTTTCCTTTTTAGGTTCAAATACAACATCATACAAACCTTCTTTGATTAACAATTGCTCTATTTTAAACTTCCAAACTGAATAGTTGTCATCAGTTAATTTATCAACATAATGAGATTCTCTAATACTAGACATTATGATATAATAATATTTGCTTATTTCACAGAAAATAAAACTTTTTCTCTTATTAATACATCAAAACAACAATTATAAACTCAAATATAATGCTAATGATGAAATAAGAACAAAATAAAATTCTTGAGAACAATTTTTGAAGTTACTTTTGATTTCAGAAAAACTGTTCTTAAATGTTCAATTCTTTGTTTAAAACATAAATTTACATTTGCAACTTATATAATAAAATTTCAATAAGAAACTGGCAAAATCAAAATCAAAATAATTTCTTTTCTTATCAATACACAATACTTTTGGTTTCAAAATAAGAACAATTCTTTGAATTTTCTTTTATATCATTCACTTGTGAAAAATACCAACATTCAGAAAATAATTATTTCTTTGAATTTAATTATATTATATTTTCTTCTTTTATATTACTATATTTAAAATTGAGATAAGTTCAGTCTCATAATCGACTGTTAGAATGTTATTCCATATGGAAGGCATGAATACGAAATTCCTCAATAGGTAAACAATAAAAAAAGTTAAAAGTTTTACCTTTATGTTTTGATGTGTTTCAATGGAAATATACTCTTCTTTGGATGAACAAAAAACATTTATTAGAAGATTGAATACACTAGAATAATATATATGCTGGTCACAGTACAGATCACACTTCACAATAAAAACAAAACAGATGTATAAGACTATTTACAAACACAAAGAAATACTTTGAACTATGGCTTGTTGCAGTTTTTTTTTTAATCATATTATATTCCTTTGGAATATTATTGAATTTTTTTAATCAAGCAGCATTTTGCTGCCAACTGCTATAAGGGAAGAAGCAACACTCACTGAACTGAGTGTCTGTCACAGTAGATCAAATAAAAAATGATTGTCTGATGCTGCCATCTGGTGGATGTTCTTGAAAACAAAAGAGCATTTTCTAACATTAAGTCTAAAGGGGGGGGGGGGCAATACCTCCCGTAATTTAGATAAATGGACTTTTCTATCCAATTTGCTTCAAATTTGATATACAGGTTTATTCTGATAAGGCGCTTCCCTGAATAGACTTGGAAGTTCATTGGTTAAATATGAAGGGGGGAATGGGGGGCTAATACTCCTTTTAATTTAGATAAATGGGTTTTTCTATCCGATTTGCTTCAAATTTGGTATGCCAGTTTATTCTGATAAGACGCTTTCCTGGTGAGATTTGGAGGCTCATTGGTTAAGTATAAAGATGTTGAAACGGGGGGGGGGGGATAATCCCCCATTAATTTATTTTTCGAGGGGCATTATTCTTTGAAATAAGAGTATAATTTACAATTACACTGCTCAAAACAATTAAAGGATATTTGAAGTTTTATATAAAATAAAGATATAAACGAAATTTTTTTTTGCCGAAAATAGAAGAAGAGAATCACAAATGCAAATTTTTCTGGTTTTCAAACTGTGGAGTATGCAAATTTTGAGTTCGACGTCAAAAACGTCGCTTCAGCGGCAGCGAATGAAATTTGACTTTCAACTGGATAAAAGAGAATGAAGACAAGGATGATCGGCATTAAGTGATTGCTTTGTTTCGATGAGTACGATGTCTCAGCGAAGTCATTTGACAGATTCAGAAGCTTTGAGAATTGTTGGTAGGTTAGAAGGGGGCCAAACTCAAGCCGAAGTAGCGCAAGCCATTGGAGTGTCACAAAGTGTCATTTCCAGGATCTGGAACTGTTTTTTGGAGAGTGGATGTGCAGGCCGAAGACCAGGGCAAGGTCGTAGACGGGCAACAACGCCCAATGAAGATCGGTATTTAGCGTTAACAGCTCGGAGACACCGAACCATGAACGCTACTCTTCTCCAACAACACCTTCGCTCGGCTACAGGCACCACGATTTCAACTCAGACTGTCCGAAACCGGCTCCATGCTGTAGGTCTGTATGCTCGCCGACCGATGGTATGTGTTAGATTAACATCAAGGCATCGTCGCGACCGCAGGGAGTGGGCAACCGAGCATGTCAACTGGAGGAGAAATGAATGGAGCAATATTCTGTTTTCTGACGAGTCCCGTTTTTCTGTGCATCCGCATAATAGGCGTATTTTCATCTGGAGGGACCGTGGCAGTAGGAATAATCCTGCGTTCGTGCACGAAAGTGTCAGATTTGGCGGTGGAGGAGTGTTGGTGTATGGTGGCATCTCCATTGACGGGCGCACTGACCTCTACATCATTCGAGATGGAGCTCTGACTGGTCGCCGATATAGGGATGAGATCCTCAGACCTATTGTAGTCCCTTACGCTGCAGCAATCGGAGATAACTTCATTTTAATAGACGATAACTGCAGGCCACATCGTGCAAACCTGGTGGAGGATTTCCTTTTCGAGGAAGGAATCGTTCGAATGGAATTGCCAGCGTGTTCTCCAGACATGAATCCAATCGAGCACGTTTGGGACGCTCTAGGAAGACGAGTTTCTGGCCGCCAACAACCCCCACAAACTCTCCAAGAACTGGAAAGAGCTCTTCTGGAAGAGTGGGGCAGAATACCCCAACTCGTCATTAATAGCCTCATTGAGTCCATGCCTCAAAGGTGTTCAACGTTGCTGGCCGCCCGTGGAAACCATACCCCCTACTGAAAATGATTTTCTTTGAAGAAAACACCTTTTCTTATTCTTTTTTTCTCATATGCACAAATTGTGTTTTTTTCCTTTAGTACACAAATGCGCAATAAAATGCATTTTTTTCTGCCAAACATGTGTAATTTATTCTCATATAACCTACTATGTCTGTCGACCATTTATCAATCAGCTAAACAGTTTACCAGATACAAAATCCACCTAAAACTGCAATATCCTTTAATTGTTTTGAGCAGTGTAATTTGAATAGCCTGTAAGCTCAATGCCATCAGTTTAACTGGGCACTTTTCTTTTTATTTATTCACTGATCACTGTTACTCTGTGTTAAATTCGAAGAAATGCATTATACTTTGTAATTGCTTGTGTGTAACTCTGTTAACAATTGGTTTGATATTTTCTTAGATGCATTGTGTTTATATTTTATTGCAAATCTTTTTTTTTTTTTTTTTTTTTTTTTCTGTTATAAATATTAAGGGGAGACATCAGTGAAATCCTTTGAAAAAAAAATTATATTTTTTTATTGGTTTAAAAAATTTTTTGAACTTTCCCGAATCCATTGGTATGCCCAGTTTTTTTTCTGATCATTAGAAATAATTGTAAAAATTCAAGGGAAGACAAGACTGGGACGCCACACCTACTCACACTAAGGGAAGACACGACTGGGACGCCACGCCCACTCTAGCATTTTATACTCATTTATTATATGTAACTAAACTTTATCCAAGTATTTATATATACTTTAATTCATATGTTTGATAAAACACTGCAAGAACTTCACACAAATTAGAAGTGTAAATTTTGTAGCTTTTCGAAAAATTATACTTTTCAGCTAAAAACCCCATTAACTCCTAAAGTACTTGAGTGATTTCGATGAAAAAAATTTTGTTGGTAGAGTTCGTAGATTTGTTGTAAGATCATATGTGGTAAACAGTTAAAAAAAATTTTTATTAGTTTCAGAATTTTTTTTTCTATAAATTGAAAATTTCTGAAAAATTGCCATTGCTCTAAAATAAAAAGTTTTAGACAAGTTTTAGTCAAAAAAAAAAAAAAAAAAACTGTCTGCCATAAGTTTTGAGCATTATCCAGTGAATAGGGATTCAGAATTTCATCAAAATCGTTCTGGTAGTTTCTGAGGAAACAGGTCTTAAAGCTCGCATTTCCCCCTATGATGGCACCCATTCTTGTCTTCCCTCAAAAACACTTTTTGTAACACAAAGTGCAAATTCAAAAAATGCAAGTCGCAGTTCAACACAAAACAAAATACAAAAAGTTGGCGTCATTTGATTAATTTATTTGATTGAGAAGATTTTAAAAAGGTATACAAACATTTGACCGATTATCGACACTCCCAATGTCTGTTATGTCGATACGTAATTAGAAAACTCAATTTGTCATTTGCAAACAGCGAGATAAAGTTTTAGTCGCAGAAAAAAACCGTCTGCCACAAGTCTTGAGCATAATCCAGTGAATATGGATTCCAAATTTCATCAAAGTCGGTCTGGTAGTTTCCGAGAAAACAGGTCTTAAAGCTCGCATATTTCCCATAGGATTGAACCCAGTCTTGTCTTCCCTTAATAAAGCATCAATTTAAATTAAAAGCTCCTTTAAGTAGAATTATCAATGTGAGTACTGAATATTGGAATACTTCCTATCTTCTTGGAGTAGAATATTTAGCTGAGTGTACTTTTTAGTGACCCATCTTTATAAAAATAACTAATTAACATATTTTGGGGGTAATTTTTAAAAATTCGCTTGCATATTTAGGAAAACTCGGTGCAGTATTTTTAGACATGGTCCCCTACAGCCCCCCTTTTTTATATAAATAGTCCCCCAAAGCCCCCTTTTAAAATAAAAATAGTCCCCTTTCCCCCTTTTAGGAGACTAAAATGTGTCGGGCATGCTTAAAAATGAAATAAAAGTAGTTTTAACCTTACTTATATGTTTAAGTGTATAATTTATTTATTTTTAAGAATCAACAATCTAAATTGTCCAAAATATGAATTTTTAAAATCGTAAACAAACATTGAATAGACATGAGCTGTAATCCGCAAAAAGTCGCAAATCCGCACAATACTTGGAACCAAGGTGTGCGGATTAGTGGTGTTCTGCTGTACATTATTTTTCATAAATGTGTTTCGTTTTTAAAATGTGTTATTTTCATCTATCACCGCGGAATAAGCGAGAAAACTCATGTTGAATATATCTGTTTATGTCTCATTTTCTGTCATTTTTGACGGGATATCTTTCTAAGATATTGAATGAACTTGAAATTAGGTGTTACAATGGAAGCATTTTGAAGTTACAAGGGTATGCTGCACTGATACAAAGAACAATAATAGTATATATAATATAGTATATACAGTAAAACCGGCCTAAAGCCTCTACGTTCCGTTCCAATAAACAGGTCCACCTCCGAGAGGTGGTCGCTTAATGGAGGTCATGTTTAAATCTAGATTTTAATTTTTGAAAAAAAGTAACAATTAATGTTACTAAAATTTATTAAAAATTGTGAATGTCTGCCAGTGGCAGAATATAAATAATAAATTTCCTATTTTTAACAGATTTTCAAGGGCATGAAAATGGTGAAACCATTATGGGGGCGTAATCTACTCATAGTGATATACTAAACACGAAAGGATGTCTGTTTGTTATGGGAAAATGTGAAGCTTTGTGTAATTATTAGGCATATGTATGGATAGTCTGCAATCGAAATAAAATTAAAGAAAACCTTTCTAAAAAGATAGATTTAATGTATCACAAATATAAGCTTTTTTACATAATAATATAGTTTTTAAAAAGTTAAAAACTTCCACAATTTCGCGCGAGCGCTTTCGTTCAGACCTTGATCGTCATCAGGGCAGCTTTGATTTCGTACTCATGGCATCTTTTATATTCGAACACAATCAAAGCAGTAAAATTTTAATTTTGATTATTAGCCTTAGGAATGGAAAAACTATATTAAAAATTATTTATAATTAGGAATGAATAACAGATTGGCGTAAGTTAGTAATTGTATTTTTACTCTTTAATGAGAAAAAAAATTATTTTAGAATTTTTTTGAGGGAAAAATGTAATATTTCTATTGCTCTTTTTAGCATGAAGGATAGCTCTGACAAGTTTAAAATTAATTGACGTTATAGCTAAAACCATATATTTTAAATATCGAAATTTTCATTCTTGTCTCTTTATTCCTTAATGAAAAAAATAAATAAATAAATAAATAAATGTTGAGGGTAAAATGCAATATTTGAATCACTTCTTTGAAAGTGAAGGAAAACTTTTTTAAACTTTTAAATTATTTGATATTATGGATAAAAGTGTATATTTTAAATATAGAAATTTTAATTCTTGCTTTCAGTTCTTTTTTGTGTCAAGAATATTTTTAATTAAAGTACAATAAAATGATTCATTTGAACCAAAAATTACATATTATTTCTAAATCCAGATACAAAAAATAGATGGCAGCACTCTTTTTTTTCACCTTGAAATAGTGTAATATTTTAAGAAATGAGCGCGAATTCAAAGAGGAATAGCTCATGGAATGTAACAGATATTAACTTTTTGAACCCATTTTTGCTATGTTAAGAATCAAAAGGCAATCTTGAATTTTTTGGAGCATATCATGGACTTATTGCTCTTTATGTCTGTGATCTTTATGACGACAGAGCGTTATGAAGCGCAATATGAAGTGCAAAATCCGGTCGAAACAAAGAACGAAGTTGTTTCAAACCTGTTTTAAACCAGTTTTTCTAGAGAATTCAAGCGGCATGTCTTATGTGTCGCCTTAGTGTGTAACTTGCCTTAGAGCGTGAACAGACGGACTGACGGACAGACAAACCGCATTCATAAACACTAACCTTGTTGGAAACAGGGATGTAGTGGAGGGTATACGGGGGTATACGCCGTATACCCTCTGGATTTATTTAAGGAGCACCGTATGCCCTCTGTTTCTCAAAATATCCATAGTATATACACTCTAGGGTATACGCTCTGCCTTGAGCGTATACCCTCTGCTTTGAGCGTATACCCTCTGTGTTTTTTACGACTACACCACTGGTTGAAAAGTGTTAAAAAGTAAAGCACGTTTTTGGACAATGTCCTTCCTGAGTGACTGATGTATGTCTTGTCTTATACACTAACATTGCTATTTGTGAATTGCTGTTAACTACGTAGAATTTCAATAAACTTAGAACTCTTTTTGAATCTCCAATTTCACGAGAACCTACAGGAGTTTCTCTAATTTCACAACCTCATCCGCCGCCACCCTCTCTCCACTTATATCATACTGGACCTCAGTTCGGTGTGAGTGAATTATGATGCTAATATGTTTGTTTTGATTGGGATCTTTTGAATGTCATAACTCATGAAGTCATGGAACACTTGTATTACACGAAAGGGTAAAAGTTCCTTCAGATGATTTGTAAACAGTTCATTAGCAGCATGGCTAGTGATATATATACGATAATATTATATATATTAATATTATAATATATATATGAGGCATTCTCACAAACTTTTGACTTTTGGGAGAAAAAATCTGGCGAAATTAAACTTGCTAAAATAACATTTTAATCTGATAGACGAAAGCCTTGATGATTCAAAATAAAGAAAAAATGGTCAGTAACGAAAATTTTAGGTAGATTTCGTATGAAATACTACCTATTGGGATCGTTCCTATGTTGGAATTTCTGAAAAATTTTTGCAGATCTACACCGATCATGACCCCCAGAACCCAAAACCACCCTCAGTAAAAAAACTTTAGATATATATATATATATATGTGTGTGTATCTATCTATCTATCTATATATATATATATATATATCACTTTCTTCTGGACACGATAACTTTCGTAATTCTGCACCAATCTCTTCCAAACTGATACATAAAATCAATGGCCATAAAATCTCGGTCAAGTTCGTTAATGGGCAAAATCGGACCAAGGGGATGGGAGGGGTTTTGTGAAAACAGAAAACCCCCCATAACTTCTTAATTTTTGTACATATCAAATCAGTTTAAAGTTTTTATTACTTCTAAAAATATGGTCAAAAATTTATGTATCACAGATTTTTGATAAAGTTAAAAATGGGCTCAAGGGGCGCAAAAAATAGGGTTTTGGGGAGAAAAAAAATCATAACTTCGTCAATTCTCAAGATATCAAATGCAATTAATTTTATTATAAATCTCCTTAACATTATCTACAACTTTTATATTCACAAGTTTTTGATAGGACCAATTCGTACCGCAAAAAAAAAAAATTAAAAACGAAAACAAAAAGGGGGTTTGAAGAAGAAAAAAATCCCTAACTCCGTCAATTCAAAAGATATAAAATTCCCATGAATTTATCATATATCTTCTTAATTTTGTCTACAACATCTATATAGACAAGTTTTGGATAGGACCAATTCTTACAGCAAAACAAATTAAAAATACATAGCGGTTGACGAAAAAAAATCATCTTAGTAAGGGTGTATTCAAATCCAAACTGCTTATTTTCTGACTCATTTTACAATTCATTTTTGCTCTCAAAGGCTTCCAATTGGTACGTTTTCTTACTCAGAAACTATATAAACTACCGTAATGGTCGATTGTTTGATAGAGGCAGAATATATTTTTTTTTAAATGCTGTTAAAAAGGGCACTTTGAACCGAATCTACCGAAGTGGATTGTGTTGGAAAAATCATTGTCACTCAAATCCAAACTGCTTATTTTCTGACTCATTTTTAAATTCATTTTTGCTTTCAAACGCATTTAATTGGTAGATTCGCTTATTCAGAAACTATATAATGTACTGTAATGATCGATTTTTGGATAGAGGCAGAATATATTTCAAAAAAGATGTCAAAGTGGGCATTTTGAACTGAATTTCCCGAAGCGATTGTGTTAGAAACGAAAAATATTGTTCTTCTGAGAAAATAATTGTTTATATATCAAGTTTTAATTAATTGAACAAAAAATAAAAACACAGGTCGCTTATAAATCTCTTCAAAAATCACGTCAGCAAGTTTCATATTTTTTTATATTAAAAATGAATCTGGAATTATGCTAGAAAATGTCGAGTTGTTGAGCATGGAAAAGTATTCTTTTTTAATACCGCCCTAACATGATTCTTATAAAACCAGCTATTATATAAAAATGAAATAAAAACTCGTCAAAAGCGGCCAGATAAAATTGTTAAAGTGGATTTATCTCTAATCATGATTTAGTTTTTGTTTGTGAAATTAGTATATTTGACTTCGAAATCTACCTCTGCCTGTAGGCCGGGCCGGCAGGGATTTTTTTTATTTAACTGAGGTTTAAGTTAAACTTGCGAGTTTAATTTTCCTTACCATTTTACCCCTATAACTTTTTGTTTTTTTCTAAATTTTTACTTGTAATGAGCTTGCTTAGTACCCACAGGACATTCAAATAAGAAATAACAGTGTACTGTTTTTACTACAAAATTTTGGTATGACATTGTCTTAAAGGCGTGTTAAAGAAGGGATGGTAAGGGGCTATGCATTTATAACGTTATCATTTTAGGGGGGAGGGGGGGTCTGACACATGATATCGTAGGATATCTCTAGGGGAGGGGGGATTTGTCTTTTGATATCGTTATCATTTTTGATACAATCCAAATTTTCTCCTTTTATTTATACCTTTGACTTTACATCAAAATAGTATGCTATCTTTTTTTAGTGTATTATCTATTTTTACAAAAATACAAAGATATTATTAAAATCATTAAATGCTTATAAAACTATTTAATTCCATAATATGGAATACCTTAACGATTGGCCTTTCTATTCTACTGTCATATGTGTATGCATATATAATACGCTATTCGGAAACCATATGCGAAGTATGTTTAAAATGACACTCGTGTTTACTAGTAAATAAAATAGAAAGAATGTTTTCCGACTGTTTTATTAATAAGAAGTTTTGTTTCCCCCCCCCCCCCTTAAGTGCAAGAATATATTATTAATGTTGAGGGCATTATGTAACAAAAATATATTATTAAATACTTTTAAATAGTAACTACTTCTTTTAAGTGTTATTTAATAAAAAGCTATTTCACATATAAAGTGATATTTTATTGATTTCCCTTGAATCAATAAAGTATATGCAAAAAATAAATGTAACCATATTTATATATCACTGCAAATAAAAGAAAGCAAAAAAAAAAAAAAAAAAAAAAAAAAAAAAAAAAAATAGACATTGATAACGATATCATTACGGGGGAGGGGGGGAGTTCAAGGGATGATAACGTATGATATCGTAAGGGGGGGAGGGGGTCCGAAATTACCAAAAAGTTGATAACGTTATATATGCACAGCCCCTAAGGTAAAAAAAGGGGATGGTATAGGAAAAAAGGGACGAAATGGTAAAAAAAGAGACGGTAAGGATGGAACAGTAAGGAAAATTACCACCTATTTTTAGGAGAATCGTGTTAGGACTAAGTGATAGCCACAATGTTCATTGATTTTTAGAAGCAGTTGTTAACATTGGATTATTTTTTTTTTTTTTTTTTTTTTTAATTTACCTCAAAAAGTGCAGGAATAAACCTTGTGGGCGGTAAAACTACCAATAAAGGCACGATCTTGAAATTGATATTTAAATGCTGATTTAAATTCTGCAGTAAATTTCCTGTCAAAGAATTTTAGACATTCTTTCTCTAGCATACTTCTGCATGAGAAAAAACTTGAAAAAAATTCTAGTGATTCACTAAATAGTGATTATAGTGATTCACTAAATTTCAAAGTTCTATTTCTTTAAATTTGAAATTTGCAAAACTTTTTAACTGAAAAACGGTTGATTGGTTTAATTAAATTAAACAAATTAAAAGTATGTCCATTATTATTGCAGAGTGCAGTATTATATAAAGAAATATCCTTTTGTTAACATCCTTTTCACGATGTTTCGGCCGTTGAATGAAAGACATCTGTTGTAAACGTGTTATAGATAATACCAACCTTAATTTTTTGAGAATTTGACTATTTTTTATTCGGATTTAAACTTTTTATTGTCAAAACTATTTAAAATAGATAAAACATTTTGTTAAATTCGAACTTTTCAGAAAACTTTATGTAATTAAAAAAAATAATGAAAATAAATAAATAAATGTTCTAAGTGAAAAGAATAACAATAAGAAAGGAAAATACATAAAATTTAGTATTGTATTTGCAGTAGTTTTACCTCAATAAAAACGGAAGTTTGGTATTAGGCTTGAAACACTAAATTTAGTTTGGCATGAAGGGAGCTTCGCTCGGATGAAAATTAATCTCAGATATCTATTATCCATCACCACAGTAACATAGGCATTAATCGTGGTATTGACTTCGGAATTTGCGAGTATCAAGCCCGATCGAGAAATCGGAATTATTATAAAAAATTAATGCGATAATTTTTTTTTTTTTTTTATTTTACGTTGAATTAAAACAAAGTCACAGCTATTTAAATTCTAATTCTTTAGCAAGAAATAGAAATAAAATAACAAATGAAAATTCTGTACAAAATCACAACTTGCATTCTTTGGAAACCAATAATTAAATTCGTATATTGTAAAACTTTTTTAATGCAACATTAACCTTGCACATACTCGACCGGTGCAACAGACCCGATAGGTACATTCAAATTGATTTTTCACATTTAAAAAAAAAAATGAAAATTTTGTAAATATGTGACTTTTTTTTTGGAATGTTCTACTCAAAAGAACAGAACATCCCAGAAAAAAATCACATATTTACAGAAATTTTAGTAAAAAAAAAAAAAGAGAAATATCATTATAAATGTACCTATCGGGACCATTGAACCCCCTGGTAGGCGGAGGCTTAACATAAATCTATTAAACAGAAACAAGCATAAAATATGCAGCTTTACATATATGTCGCAGTGTTGGAGAAAGATAATCTATATGTAGCACGTGATTTTTCTTTCCCGTTTTTATACTCAAAACGCCCATTAAGAGAGCGAACCGGGGTTAAATTATTTGAATTCCACCCACCACTGTTACTGTTATATTATTATTATTGTTAGACATTATGTTTTCTGAAATATTCATTATTTTAAGAAAGAAAGAAACGTTTTACAAAAATTCCTTGTTTGAACAAATTTTACTCGATTTAATAAACCTCAATGTAAGTTGATTAAAACAACAATCGTCGAGAGTTTCGAGATTTTTTTAATCATCTTATTCAGGAGAGAAAAACAAGACGACAAACTGTGGAAATAAAGTGGTACTCGAGCGCTCGTAGCTGGTCATATTTTTCTTTTGACAAAGGTTTCTTGGTTGGTTGGTTGTGTTTATGACGGCCAATTATCAACACGAGGGATACTTACCCTTACCAAGAGGGATACCCCACGAAGGGCACTCCCCCCCCCCCTTCCTTACCCCACGAAGGGAACCTAACCCGTATTAACGCTTGGAGATCCAAGGTCCGAAGAAAACCACGAAAACTCCGAACGATTAGGCCGACGGGCGCGATTGGGATCGAACCCAGCACCTCCCGTCTACCAGCTTCGAGAGCAGAACCTCTCGGTACACTGGTGGGGCCTTTTGACAAAGAAGATTCTCAAATTGAAATTATGCTTGAGGAAAAAACATCAAACAGTTAAATATACATGAAAGTGCGTAACTCTACAATTATTAAAATAATTGAAAATCAGTTATTATCATCCTATTAAAATGCAATTTTTAGGGCATAGTGATGTATTTCTTATATTATTCAAAACTGCTTCTAATCAGATTTTAAAAAATAGTTTTCACTATTATTTAAATAAGCATTTTCTTTGTTTTTCTTAAGGCTATTTTTAAGTGATCTGCTCAACAAGCGCAAAACGTTTTGACACATTTACAAATTCATTTTTTTAACGGAAAGATATAAAATTGAAAGGTTTGACCATGGAAGCGATTTGGAATCGAACTGTATTTGCCATTTTTTGATCAATAAATTACCTATTGGGTAATAAGCGATTTTGATCATGCGACAAACACGTTTTTCACCCCATTTTTGAGCGATTATACCTCTTTCGCGCGGAAATTCGGTTCAAAACGCCCGCTTTGACACTATTTTCTGAAAGATCTATTGCGTTGGCAAAAAAAGAAAAAAAAAAAAAAAAGGAAAAAACAGCTCGATTACATAGTTTCTGAACAACATCTGCTCGTTTCATGCATTTTTGAATAAAAATAAATTAAAATTTTGGTCACAAAGTTACCCTTTTGGATTTGAGTACAGCCTTAAGAGTATTCATTTAGAAAAAATTCATTTCGTATGATATATTTACCAATTAGAAAAAGTATTAGTGTATAAAAGTACACATGGTGTTCCATTATCTTCAGGGTCCAGGTATTCAATCGGTAAAGCACGTAAAGTTTCTGGGTTCGAATCCCATCTCGGGCACTTTTTCACTCACGTGGAAAAAATCCAATTCGTATAAAATATTTTTTTAAGTTATTTCTTTCAGATTAATTTAGCACAAGAAGATCCAATAGTAAAGTAAATAAGTAACAGATGATAAGTAAATAATTTATAATAGACAATATTCTAAATGAAGTAAAATAACATACTTCTATTCATCTAAACATAAAATTTAAGAGAATATAATACGCAGTTGTAGGTTATTAAACGCCCTCCTCCGCCCCGCACTTCAATTTCTTTTTTCTTTTCTTTTCGTTTTTTTTTTTTTTTTTTTTTTTCTGGAGGAGGGGGGGGGGGGGCATACACATTAGAAGGATATTTTGGCAATAAATTCAGCTTAATAGACTCAAAATCTGTTATTTTAAAATAAAATAGCGTATTTTAATTTATTTAAACCGGCCAGTCTACAAGAGCAAGAACCGATTCCCAAGGAATTGTTCCTTTTCGGAGTTGTTACATTTCGGACCGACTCCAAGGAATCAGTCCTTTTCGGAACGACTCCGAGGAACCGGTCCTTTTCGGAACGACTCCGAGGAATCGGCCCTTTTCGGAAGGTCGGCGCGCTAAATCGCACAACGCTTAGGTATAAACAAACTGAAGGCTCCTCCCACTCTAGAAACGAGCGCCATCTACTGGCTAATCTTCTAAAAATAATATCTAAAGGGGTTTTTTAAATTAATTTTGTATTTCTTTTTTCTTCTTAACAACGAATAAAAAACGCTCTTCATTGTATTCTTAAAATAATAATAAGAATAAAAATTATAATATGTTCTTTCTGTGACAAAAAATAATAACAATAATAATAAATAAATAAAAAGAGAGTTTGGGGGGGGGGGGGGGATATATTTTAATACCAAATATTTAATTTATAATTTATATGCTTTAACATTGAAGTCATATTAAAATATATGTGTGTATCTTGACTTAGGACTAGCATCTGTTAATAATAGCATGTTTTATTTATTTGTTATTTATTGCTTTTATTTTTTTTACTTTAAGGAAAATTTATTTCAGATTTACTAGTTTATGATGTCATGGAGTAAATTGAAAAATTTATGGCTAATCATGGAAAAATCTTATTTAATTATTATTATTATTTAAGAGTTTAAAGAAGAACTTTTTTTAATTATTAATTTTTGCATCTTGTTAAGAAACAAGAGACGTTTAATTTGAAGAACCCCCTAGGATCTTATTTTTCATAATAATATTTTGAATTTATACTACTAAATAAAAGAGAAAGGGAGACAAAAAAAAAAGTGATAAATATTACTTTTTATTAATTTTAGCTATCAATTACTTTCCAATACCTTTAGCTAAATCTTACTTAAATAAATAATAAACTTTTATAAATAAAAAAGACAAATTTATACAAAAGAATTATCATAGCCATTCATAAGTTTCTAATAATTTAGTAAAGAAAAATTATTTCTAATATAAAAACAACAACAACAGAAAAAGGCACAATTAAATTTAAGTTATTTTTGATAAAAAACTATTTAAGAGTTCCTTACATAGAAAAAAAAAAAAAAAAAGGAAAGAAAAGAAAAGAAAAATCATACTCTTACACTTGGACTTAAAAGAAAATAGTAATAATTTTTTTAAAGTATATTTAAAAATTTAAATCCAAATTTTACAAAATTTAAAGAATCATCAAGCTTTAAGTAAGATTTAGATGAAGATATTGGAAAATAATTGATAGCTAAAATTATTAGAAAGTAATTCTTAATATTATTTTTTTTCTCTCCCTTTTTCTTTTATTATGTATAAATTCAAAATATTATTATGAAAAATCAGATTCTAAGGGGTTCTTTAAGTTAAACTTTTCTTGTTTCTTAACAAGACGCAAAAATAATGAATTAAAAAAAACTTTTCTTTGAATTCTTAAATAATAATAATAATTATGATTTTTCTATGAATAGCCGTATTTTTTTTTCAATTTACTGTATGATATCATAAGCTAGTAAATCTAAAATAAATTTTTTAAAGGTAAAAACAATAAAAGAAATAAATATCAAATAAATAAAAAATGCTGATTCTAATAGATGCTTAACCTAAGTCAAGATAAAGAGGTTTTTTTTTTTTCAGGTTTTCAGAAAAGAAAAGTAGTCATGCATATAAATTGCAGTACACATACAGACATATACTTAAATATAACTTCAATGTTAAAGCATATAAATTTAATATTTGGCATTAAAATATATCCCCTCCACCTCCCCCCACCTCTCTCTCTCTTTTAAACTTTACTTTTCAATTTTATTTTAAAATTTCAATTTTATTTTTAAAATCCTTTATTAATCTGAACTTAAAATACTGAAAATAATAAATTCATGAATTAAGAACTGGATTTTTTTATTTTAATTCTTGATCCTTCGGATTTTAAAGTCTATTCTGTCATATAGTAGTGCTCAAATGATGAAAACATTTAGAAAAAGAGTGCAAATTTTCAGCCAAGACCTGGTATAAATCAAGATAAAGACGGGTCTCTACTTCTACCATGTATCGACATGAAATCATAAACATGACAGCTTAAAGTGGAACGATATTTTGTTGGAGAATTAAATTTCTTATACTATACTAATTGAATTAAGTTAATGATTTAATTTATAAGGTATGGAAAAGTATTTTTTTTTTTTAATTTAGATTATTGTTTTTAAAGTCCAAATGTAAGAGAATATAGCTTTTTTATGTAACACTCTCTTAGTTGATTATTTATTAAAAATAATTTAACTAAACAGTGTCCCCTCTACACCTTAAAAAATTCTCTGTTAAATTATTGAAACTTATGAATGGCCATGAGAATTGTTTTGAATAAATTGAATTATCTTTATAAAAATGATTTACATGTTGGAGTAAGAGTTAGCTAAAATTATTAATGTATTTTTTTTTATTTCTCTTTTATTAATTTAAATTCAGAATCTTATTATGAAAAATAAGATCCTCTGGGGTTCTTGAAATTAATTTTAGGTTTCCTTTTTTTTCTTAATTAGATGGAAAATAATGAATTCATTCATAAACTCTTCATAATATTAAAAATAATAATAGTAATAATACAATATGTTCTTTCTGTAAGTACCCATAAAATTTTCATTTTATGATATAACATATTAAGCTAGTAAATTTGCAATAAAATTCTCTAAAGTGAAAAAAAGTAGAGATAGACGTGTGTGTGTGTGGAGGGGGATAATATTTTTGAATACCGAATAAATGTTGAATTATACTTAAATATATATGTGTGTGATTGTGTATAGTGAAAATTTTAAGGCTAGTCATTGAAAAATGGTTTTATTTTTTTTTTTTTTTTTTTTTTTTTTTTTTTTTTTAAGAATTCAGGGAAGTTTTTTTTAATGCATTATTCTTGCATCTTGTTAAAAAATAAGAAAAGTTTAAAGAGTCTCTAGAATCTAGAATCTTATTTTTCATAATAAGATTTTAAATTTATGCCTAATAAAGGAGAAAAAATAAAACAATAATATTGACAGTTACATTCTAATAATTTGAGATAGCAATTACTTTCCAATACCTTTAGGTAAATCTTACTTAAATATGTAAATGATTTTTTTTTTTTTTTTTTTTTGTAAAAATAGTACAATTTATACACAAAGCGTTTCTCATAACCATTCACAAGTTTTTAATAATTTGCAAAAATAAATATTTTTAATGAAAAAAAAGCTATCAATTATTTAAGTTAATTTTGATAACTATTTAAGAGTGTGTTAAAAAAAAAAAAAAAAAAAAAAAAAAAAAAAAAAAAAAAAAAAACTACATTATGCTCTTTAATATGGACTTAAAAAAACCTTTTGTTTTTTTAAATATATTTAAAAACTTTTATCCAAATTTCGCATTTACAACTTTTTTAAAACCCTATAAACTAATTTATTAATTTAATTCAATTGCACGAGAAATAATCTCCCTTACGTTGAACGCAACGTCTTGGTTGAAAATCTTTACTAGTCAATCTCCAGTTGATTTTAGTAGCTCTACTTGTGACGAAAACAGCGTTTGTAGTGTGGGAGGAGTCTAAATTGATACGTCACCTTGTTTATACCTAAGCATTGTGCGATTTAGCGCTGACCTTTTCGGAACGACTCCGAGGAATCGGTCTTTTTCGGAGTCTGTACATTTCGGAACGACTTCGAGGAATCGATCCTTTTCGGAATCGGTACATTTCGGACCGATTCCGAGGAGTCAGTACTTTTCGGAATCGTTCCAAAAAGGACCGATTCCGAGGAGTCGTTCCTTCAGTCAAGGTTGCATTTTCGCCGATCCCAACCGTTATAGCAAAAATGAGAAACAGTGCATGCGTGGGGACTTAGATTGAAATTCACTTACTAGAAAACAAATATATACAAGTTTACCAGCTTGGCGCTTTTATCATATCAGGCGTGACATTTTCATCCCATCAACATTTGTTTCAGTTGATTAGCAAAACTTTCGCTAAATGTTGTAGCAAGCCAATGGCTTATAATAAATAAAAATACCTCTAATATCAATTATATATTTTTACTCTTATTGTTTAGTTATTTTAAATCACCTGCAAAATATATTTTTAAATAATTAAAGGTAATTTGGTGAAAGTCCATGTAAAGTTTTATTAATTTCAACAGAAGGAGCCGCATATTATTTAATATAATTCATTTATTAAATACACAACTTTATTTAATATTCTATTTTCATTTGTTTTGTAATTTCCTATCTCAATTACATTATTATTTTATTTTTATTGACAAACAACACTGCTTTAGAAGTAGCTTCATGTGATTTTCTTAAAATATTTAATACTAACGCAATTAGGAAATTATTTATTACTCAACAAATAAAGAGTAAAATTTTGCAAATAAGCTTATCAATGAGTAATTTAAACGGATTACTAATAAAAATGTAGCTGCAAATATATATTATTCTTTCCACACTTAATAATAAGAAGAATGATTATCTATTTTTTTTTCTTACTTTATATATATATTTTTTTTAACATAAAGTTAAAAATATATTCCATTAAATCTAGTATGTTCTGCTGCATTATTCTTCTACATTATTAATTTATTTTGAGCAGTACATATAAATTTAAATGTAACAGTTTATGATTTTTACAAATTTAATAATGCATTATTTATTCACATTTCTATTTTACTTTATGTAATTTAACTAAATATTAAATACATTTTTTATTGAATATTATTACTATGGCCTTCCTTTTTAAATACAACTTCTTGTAACTGTTTTTTTTAATTCAGTTATAAGCAATTAAAAGCTATCTATTCAGATAATTATAAAATTATTTTAATAACCAATGTCATTAAATCACTGGACATAGATGGCAGCACAATAATTTTTTTCCCTTTTTGTGTGGAGGGGGGGGGGGTGATATTATTTGATCCAACATCAATATCCTTTATACTTCTTTAGATTTTTTTCAGTTAATGATTAACATGATATGATGCTTTTGTGACATTATAATTATGGTGTACAAAAATTAATAAAGAATTTATATGAAACTGTTTTTAGGGATACATTCAAATAAATAGTCTTATCTTATATTCGTTATCTTTCTCTTTTATTTCACTCCATATACAAATTGTACCTTAATATTATGTAACATCATACATTTATAAAAAATAAAAATTACTTTGCAAAGATATAAATTATTATTAAGAGTTTTTTTTTAATTTAAAATAGAGTTCATTTTAGTTATACTATTATCAAATTAAGTTATAATACACATTAATTAGATAATTAACTATTTATCATTAATAAGTAAAAACAATGTTTAGATGTTCCAAATAGCTAATTAGATTTAATATTTTGTTTTCAAATTATTTATTGATAGTATATTATTATGTAATTTTCATGCAATTTATAAATAATTATAGCATCTTTGAATATGAAATAATAGAATATTGACTATAGAACATTTGATAAAGATAAATTATTATATTTTGTAATTTATAATTATCAAATTATCGTTGTTATTATATTATAAAATTAAATATGTCACTGTAATTTATAGGTAATTGGTTTGATAATAACAAATTATTAAAAATATAATGATACAATAATATTAATACTTAGATTATTATCAAAATATTATTATTATTATGTTAGTAATGTAATACTATCCATATATTTCATTAAATGAGATTTTACATATCAATATTTCATTGAAAATTAATGATAATTTATGATATTTATTTATAAAATATCTTCTTTAGACAATAAAGAAGATAATATTTATTATGGATTACACCTGTTTTACTTATAATGAAAATATTTAATGTTGATCATAAATAAATACTATAACATTATAAAAATATCAATAATGATCAAATATTTCAGTAAACCATTTAATGATTAAAGTAAATATATATATAGATTTAAATACTACATAACAGCAATTTTTTTATATAAAATATTTTAAAATTAAGATTATAAAAATAATAATAGTTAATTAAAAAAATTATAATTATATAATTAAGATAGTATTTTAATATTTTATAGTATGTATTATAAAATATCTCTCTATAACATATCTTGTAATATTATAAATTTATTTATCTAATATAGATAATATTTATTATAAATAGTATCTCTTTTTTATTTGTATTGATACAACTATACTATTAATATCTGGTAATATTTAATTACAATACATTAATAATGATAAAAAATAAATATTATAAAATCTAACATACTATCAGTAATGCTAAAATATTTCAATAAACTATTTAAGTATCTTTATGGGAATAAACCAGGAAATAGATTTAAAATATACAATAAATTAATATTGGAGATTTAAGTAGCTAGATTCACAAAAAAGTAAAATATCATAAGAAAATCTCAAGCCCTAAAACTTAAAACACCACTGTCAATCTAATAATAATAGTATTTTTGTTGTTGCGGTTGTTAATTACCAATTTAGATTATCTGTAAATTATATCTAGAAGTAGTTGCGATATTGAGAAAAAATGTTAAATTATCAAACATAACAATTTATTATCTAATATAGGCAGGGTCCGCTTAACACTTGGAAGTAGGGGAAGACAGACGTCACACAGAGCCCCTATTACTCTACAAATTGCTTTTTTATTTACTAAATCCCTTTTTCGTATGCTTAAATAATTTGAAATTTTACCATCAAAGTTTAGAGTAAATAACACTTTTAATATTAAACTAAAACTAACTACCTATATATACATACTATGAAAAAGTATTTTATTATATTTTTAATTGTAAATAACCAATTTATTTTGTAAATGACAAATATGGAACTACGGTTGAGGATATTTAAACTTCAAAATATCTTTTGTGATTTACAAATTGCCACATAGTAAGAACAAAAAAATTTCAAAAAAAAAAAAAAAATGCATTTTTTTTACCCTGATTGAGTTTCTTTTTTCTAATAATTAGTTTTGAAAAGTAAAATTGGGGGCCCTTTTGTATCTCAGTGGGTAAGCATGGGCTTCATGGGCCTATTCCGTAAACAGGGCCTGAATATAGGTGATATATGTAGTTATTTATTTATAAATCACATTAAAGTTAGAAGAAAAGGAGTCAAAACTGTTTAAGAAAATATTTTTATCATTTTTGACAGGAATATACGTATATTGTTTAGGTAAATTCATTATAAATTTAAAATCAAATAAGTTTACGTAAGTACTATACTGTATCACCCTTTCACAATAACAAGACATTGAAATATTTTCGAACGCCAAAAAGTAATCGCCAATTGACATAGCAACCTCGATAACCCTCTACAAGTTTTCTAGCAAGAGAATTTCAATCAAGTCCCCACGCATGCGCAGTTACTAATTTTTGCTATAACGGTTGGGATCGGCGAAAATGCGTCAAGGTTCTTCTACAATAAGGTTGTTCCATTTGAAGGATAGCCAATCAGATTAGAGCAGGACTGAAACGTCACGTGGCGGACAAGATCGGAGCTCGATCAGCCGTGAGACAGTAAATAGATGCGTAAAAAGACCGAAATACGAAGTAAATAATTTTTTAAAAAGCAGATTTTCGAAAGTAAATTGAACAAAATTACTTTCCTTAAAATAATTTGGACAAATACTGATTGGAGTTAATCAAATATAAAATACATAATGGTTAAATAATATCGCGATACGTTTGTTAACATTCAAATACTTAAGTAAATTCGCGAAAAAAATTACCTTTTTGATGTGCAAAATTACAAATGAAAACTTTTAAACTATTGTAAAATAAAATGAACGAATGAATTATATGAATATGATTACACAGTAGTAGTAATGAAAAGACTAGCATTATCAAACAGAATAAATTAAACAAAACTCACACTTCAAAACTTTTAACAATAATGCATTGTCCAATTACTAGATATAAGTTTTCAAAAATTTTCGAATGTCATTATGCTTATACAGGATGAAAATAATACAAAAATATTACTCTATAATTAAACTAATTCTATTATGAAAAAAATATGTACTATACATATTATTTACATTATATTATTAAAATAACAATATCGTTATTTCATACAGTGTTGAATTCAGACACTTTTCTACGGGAGGGATTTCTGTGGCTCCGGGGGGGGGGGGGGGATTGCACTTTTTGACCACTGAAAACCCAAAATCTCAAATCCTCCGGAGGGGACATCGCATTGCTCTGGGGAAGGGATGTCCTCCCCCCGGGCCACCCCCTGAAATCAACACTGATTTCATGAATACAAAATTTCAGCAAAAACTGAAAAACTTAAAACAACTTCAGTATTAAAATTTCCATGTTATCTTATAAAACACATCAAATATAACATTTCTTCATACAAATAGGAAACAATAGAAAGAAAATTTATGGAAGTACAGTAGAGAGCCGATTATTGGAACCCCAATTAACCGAACTTCCAATTACCCGAACAGCCAATTTCTATAAAAAAATGTTTTTAAACCGAACTTCCAATTATCCAAACAGTCTATTTCTCTCATTTTTTTTTTTTTTTTTGTAAAAGGAACTCTGTTCAACTTTTAGCCAAATACAATGAATTTTCTCCTCTGCGAGTTTTGAACTTTAAACTTTTTTTTCCCCATTTCATGGCGATTTGTCTGCTTTTTCTTTCATTAAAGTTTATTCGGAATTTCTCGCGATTCTCTTATGCAATTTTTAGAGATTTTCCCGTTTTAAAATTGCAGTAAATTTTGTCCTCTGCGATTTTAGTGTTTTTCTTTGCGATTTTCCAGAATAATAATCGCCAGGATGTCGATGCTCGGAATTTGAGACTATGTACTGTATTGTTAAATCTGTATACTTGTTCTGTGAGAGTTATTAGAACACGTTGATATAGCGCATTCATTAGATTTTATTCAATAAGTCTGTTTAAATAATAGAATAATTAAAATCATTCACAGAAAAAAAAATTCCAACGCAGAGCAGCATACAGAATAATACTGAAACGAGCGAAGCGAGGCGAAGTTGTCCGCCACGTGACGTAATGCGCGAGCAGTTAAGAAATCTTTAGAGTTGGCGCATCGCACGAATGGTACCCCCCTGCCTTCAGTTTCACTGCCGGAATCAGTCCTTTGGAATCGTTCCTCAACAAATGACACATCTCCATAACATATCATGGAAGACGGTAGTATTCCGAGTGACGCAGCCTTAAGCCTAAAATTGTATCGTATCGTATCGTTAAAATCGTATCGTATCGTATCGTAGAATTCGTAGATGGCGGAACTCATATATACAGCTAACTCGACATCAAAGAAAACGCGAAAAGCCGCCTTTTAATAACTCAGCAGATATAGGTCCTATTGTTCTGAATTTTCTAGAACAATCTTATATCTGCAGTCTAATCGTATACTGAAATTTTTATATTTCTACGTGCAGTATATCTTGAGATCTAAATAGCCATTTTTAAAGTGAAAACGTTGGTATAATATCGAGGAAGTTCCTAATTTGTAAATCTCGAAAACGGTTCTTACGATTATCTTTAAATTGATACATAATACAAATGTGATTAAGGCGAGGTGAATAAGATATATCTTTTATCTGGTAAAACTCATTTTATTTTTGACATTTCGTTTCCGTTAATGCCCAGTCAACCATTAATCTCTGGTAATTTTCTCGTCTGTGATTAGTGAGTGCGAGGCTAACATTAGCCTCGTAATGAGTAGATTTGACGTCATCACATCGCGCCAATGAGCGCGAAGGGCTGTGACTTTCAGAAGATAGATAAAGATAATCCATGTTTATTTGTGTACCGAGCAGAAATTACAAATTACGCTATAACGATGGATTTTGTGTTTTAAGTCGTTGTTTCCTCTCGGATTTGAAGTTAATTATTTTATATTTCCTTATTTACATTTAGTTATTCGCGTTTGTAACAAAAAACTCGCCCTCTAGCGATCTAAAGGGTACCACTGCTTCTTTCATCGCGTTAGCATTACCGGCATTACTTACCGTGAGTCAAATATCATTTGGGATTTTTAATTCTTAATAAATATGAATAAAACCGCAAAAAAAAAAGATAACACATGCTGCTATGTGCCCCAATGCAACTCTAGATAATCGAAAAATCCCGATTTAAGCTTTCATTTATTTCCAAATGAAAAAAATAAAATACCTGTCGTCTCTAAAAACGGCAACAAAACTTTGATCAGCAGAAAATCCGATGTCTCGTTGAGACTGACAGTTTGTTCAAATTTAATCGTGATTTAAATCAGATTATTAAAAAAAATAATGGATTAAAATATTTTTTTAATGATGTGAAAGTATATTAAAATAGATGTTACCAGGTTTAAAATGCATTTCATTTAAAGCTTTAATTAAATCTGGTCATTGTCATAAAAATTTTCTTTGAATAATCAAATTATTCACTCTTTTATAGAAAAAAAGCACAACAAATAAAATAATTTTTTCTAGATTAAATAAAATAAATAAATAAAAGATTCTTATTTGTTTTTTATAAATAAATACATAATAAATTTCAGGTAAAAGAAAATTTCAGAATGATAACATCTGTTATACAGTTATAGTAAGAGAATGGAAAAAAGTAAAAAAAAAATCTAATTAGTATAAAAATGTTTAGGAAGAACTACTTCAGTAAAAGGTTATAAAATATTTTCTACTTTTGGATTAGCACAACATATCAAAGAAAGCAATTGATAAAAGATGAAAAGTAACAAAATTTTTTTGCTTTTTAATTGGAAGAGCTACGTTCCAATCAAGGTTAATAAATATCACAATAATTTCAAAATGGTCAACATATCGATGATTATAAATATTTTCAGAGTCCATACAAATTAGAAATTGAAACATAATGCACTTAGCATGAAAACTAATATATTCTGTCTTTCTTCTTCTTTTTTTCTTTAATATTTTGGGTAGTTAATGTTGATAGAATGTATGACTAACCATTAATATGATTATATTTAGTCTCTGTATATGTATGAATTAACAGATATTATTATTATTTTTGTTGTTAATGCACATATATCTGCATCAGCTTAGAATTGTGCAACTGCAATAATTTTACAATACATAAAGAACTGCCATGAAATTTCTTTTATTTGTTATATTCTAAGAATTCTATTAATTTCATGCATTAAATTACCCAATGAAATTATTTATTTATCGTTTTTATTATTTATCCAATTACCATCTATTATTTTAATAATTAACGATAAAAATATTCTTTAATATCCTAATTACCGGTTTGGTTGTTTTAAAAACCTACAATTTTGACGGTGATTAACCCTTTATGTCCCAAATTATGAATTCATGAAAATTTCATCTTCTAAAGCATTTTTCGTGAATTTTTTAAACTATATTAGAAGATTTACATAATCATTTAATAAATTTTAAAAGGATTTTGCCAAATAAAATTAATTAAATTTGAATTTATTGAGATTTTGTGCAATATTTATAACTCCATTCAAATCTTTTATTTAAAAAATATTTTTTAGTATTTTGTAGAATTAGGAAATGTACAAATATAATGTTCTTACAATAGAAATATTTCCGAACTGAAACTACCCCCCCCCCCCTCCCTAATCTTTTAACGTCAAGAGAACTGAAAAGATGCAAAGGCAAAAGAAATAATTTTTTTTTAAATATTTTTGTTTTGTGCAACCAATAATGATTTTGAAACAAGATAAAATAATGTATCTATAGCTGATTCTAAACTGTATTACTACTAATCGATGTATTAAATGAATTTTATGAAAAGTAATTTCAATGGTACTTTAAAATATCGTCGGCACAAAAAAGGTTAACACAGAAAAACAATCATAAAAATCCATTTTTAATAATAATAATAAAAATACTTGTTTTTTTACACACTACATTACAAACATACTAAAGTAAGCTGATTTTCCATTAAGAGACTTTAAAAAGCAAAAAATTTATTCCACAAGTTACCAATTCACATGAGGCAAACACAAGACACAAGCGAAAGCCAGCAGTGATAACCGCGTTCACATAAACTGTTTACAAACATTAGCAGGTCTAAAAGCGCCACCTATCTTTGATTACAAACGTGAATTCCTGAGTGCGAAGTGCTGTCACTTTCAAGTGATAGATAATCTATATTTATTTGTGTACTTCTTGCGAGGAGATGGATTTGAAATTAATTATTTACATTTCCTTATTTACATTTGGTTATTCCTAATACTCAGAAATTTTGTCAGTCTTCGCTTGGATGAACTTCTTGCACCATGATAATATACTAGCATAACTTGACCAGGTTGAAAGCTTAATCCAATTTGCTATGCTGTCAGATTTACATATGTCTCAGCAGGGCTGTACGAATGGTGCAGGCACGGAGGGGGCGCCAAATTTATACTACAAACCTCGTCTTTTTCTTCCTTAAAAAAAAAAAAAAAATGCAGGGGTGCAGAATATGTCCGATCCGGCGATCTAGGATCGGGGGAAATTTTGCAGAAACATACAATTGATTTCGGTTTTAACAACAAATTCCATAATTTCCTGAGATAGAAAAATTTCACTATAAATAAAAAGATCCGTATGGTGACCTTCACAAAATCAATCTCAGAATAATATGTACCGTATATCGGGTGATTCTGTTCCCAATTTTCCAAAAAATTAAGGCATTCGGTTCCGAAAATTTAAAAAATCTTTCATCAATCTGAAAATTCGGACATAAAAATACCGCGAATTTTGTCCAAGAATTACGGAAAAAACGCAAATTTTGTCATAAGATCGCAAAATAACCGCAAATTTTGTCAAAAGATCGCGAAATAACCACAAATTTCGTCAAACGATCGCAAAACAATCGAGTTTCGTCAAAAGAGCGTGAAACAACCACAAATTTCGTCTAAAGGAGAGAAATGACCACGATTTTCGTCAAAACGTGGCGAAATAACAGCGAATTTCATCAAAAGATCGCGAAAGAGCAAATTTCGCAAAACAACCGCAAATTTCGTCAAAAGAGCGCGAAGGGAACAGAAATTTCGTCAAACGATCGCAAAACAATTGAGTTTCGCCAAAAGATCGTGAAACAACTGCGAATTTCGTCTAAAAGGACAAAATTACCACGATTTTCGTCAAAGGAACGCGAAAAAACTAGGAAATTTCGTCAAATGTTCGGAAAATGAACGCAAA
Organism: Maratus speciosus; assembly: GCA_963932465.1. Taxonomy (NCBI): domain Eukaryota; kingdom Metazoa; phylum Arthropoda; class Arachnida; order Araneae; family Salticidae; genus Maratus; species Maratus speciosus. The sequence goes on along the minus strand of OZ010786.1, from coordinate 670,038,081 downwards.
TTTCGTCAAAAGATCGCCAAAAAAACCGCATATTTGGTCAAAAGATCGCGAAAGAAGAGCAAATTTCGTCAAACAATCACAAAAATACCGCGAATTTCGTCAAAGTGCACGAAATGAACGCAAATTTCGTCAAAAGATCGCGAAACAACCACGTATTTCGTAGCAGGGCGAAATAACCGCTAAACTCGTCAAAAGGAAGGCAAAATAAACACATATTTCGTCAAAAGATCGCAAAAAAACTGCAAATTTTGTCAAAAGGGACAAAATAACCATGATTTTCGTCAAAACATAGCTAAATAATCGCGAATTTCGTCAAAAGAACGTGAAAAAACTCGCATATTTCATCAAAAGATCGCGAAACAACCATTTATTTCGTCAAAAGGGGTGAAATAACCACAAAACTCGTCGAAAAAAACACAGATTTCGTCAAAAGATCGCGGAAAAACCGCAAATTTTGTCGAAAGATCGCGAAACAACCGCAATTTTGTCAAAAGATCGTGAAACAACCGCAATTTTGTCAAACGATTGCAAAACAACCGCAAATTTCGTCAAAAGATGACAAAACAACCGCCAATTTCGTCAAAAGAAAGGCGAAATAACCGCAAATTTCGTCAAAAGATCGCTACAAAACGCAAATTTCGTTAAAGGGCCGCGAAAAAAACATAGTGCTGGGAGTGGATCCCCCCCCCCCCCATTTTCCTCCACTGTGCTGTAACCTTTCAGAAAATTTGCTGTTAATTTCAGAATTTTTGCTTTTCACTCAAAATCACCTCTGCTATATATACTCGCGCATAAGTTGAGAAATATTGGAACCTACGATAATAACAGCATTTACCTACAACATACTGTAAAATTTTCGGGAAATTTTCATGTGGATTGGGGGAAATGTTGGGAGTAGAAACATTTTCTGCACCCCTGAAAAAATGTATATTTACATGTTGTTAATTTTTTTTTTCAGTGAAAGTACAAACATCTTTCGTTTCAAAGTTATTGCATTCTCCTTTACCTCATACCGACAGAGGCGTCCCTACGAGCGTGCGACAGGTGCAGCCGCAAAGGGCCTCGCACCCGAAAAACTGTCAACCAATATTTTATGAATATTAGGCAGTTTTTGTTTTTCTCTTGAAAAAAATATTTTGTCCTTGTAGGAAGGTAGCTATGAAGACTTTTTTTGCTAGAAGAGAGATGGCCGTTTGCGTTTATAAGATTGCGAGTATTAAAAACACCAGGTCCTATAAAAAAAACTCCAATTTGAGTAAACGAAGAGTTTGTTTATTTTCATGATGAAAGTCGTAGGGAGAGGTACAAGGGAAAAGCAATAAGGAGCCTCTTTTAAGACGTCATCACGAGGCTAGAGAGAAAGCAGGAATGCGAAGAATATACAGTTACAACTTTCTTGCTTGGCGGACTACAATATCGCCAATCTAAAAGTATTTTTGCGCCATGCACAGGGGCTAAGCGAAACATTGGCTGGTATGTTCGCCAAAAATGTACGGTAGGCTTCTACCATATTAATTGTGTAGGGGGGGGGGGGGCAGATTGTGGGCTGCATACATTCCTGAGTCATGATAGACGGAGACTCAGCTGTACATTGATACAGCTGCGGTTAAATGTAAAAAAAATAAAAAGTGTTATCTGGAAAGGGCATAGTAACAGACCGAATTCGTTAGGCTAAAAAGCATGAGACTGTATTTTTCTAGACCAGATGTTAGATCAAAGATGCACCGCTTTACCACAAAAATGCAGAATTGCCATACATCTGAACAAAAGGGTGTGAAGCGAAGATAATTCTAATAAGTAGATTGCATGTAAAGTGATTTTAAATGATGAGTTATATTCATGCCCAAATAAGGAAATGACCGAAGTTAAAATGCTTTTGAAACTAACAGTCAGTCGTAACGAATTTTGTACAAGGTTAAAGCGTATGTGTGAAAGAATCAGAAAGTGAAAATGGAGATTGATTCACTGATTTTATTTTATTAAAGAGATGAGTACTTAGAATAATTTAATTTAAATGTGAAGGGCTGATAATACAATCGATTTAGTTTTTAAATGTTGAATTTAATTTAGGGACTGCACTGTTTGACTATAGTGCACAAAATAAATAAGTTATTAAACAGAATTTTAATTGAAACTACTGTCTGGGGGGGGGGGGGAGAATAAAATGCAAACATATATAACGAGATAGTCGTTATATATATCACCTGGGACACCGCAAAAAAAAAAAACTTTTGTTGACCCGTGTGCATGGGCAAAACAGCAAGAAAAATAGTTACACATATAAATATATCTTCAAAACATAAAAGTTTTTTTTTTAAACAAGTTGCTGTCATGAAAACAAAAAAAAATCTCTTTCATCAATAGTTCAACAGTCCTAAGAGATTTTATGAATTAATATTTTCTAAATTAATTTTATGGATCTCCACCTTCAGTAAAATTTTCTTCAAAATTGCATACCATGGTATATTTTTTTTTGACTGAGTCGACTCTGACAGCAAATATTTAAGCAGCATGTAACTAGACCCTTGGCTGCACATCATCAAAATATTGATCCTGATTCGGATCATCTTTATGAAAAAAAACACAAGTAGTAACAATAAAAATATAATATATAAACACAAATGCAACACTAGAAGTAAAGAGTAAATAATAATAAGTGAAATGTGTAATTGTAAACTAATAATCAATTGTAATATGATTTAAAAGAAATTGGACATGATTTTAAAAAAAAGTAATGTTCATGCATGCAGCATAGGATGACAAAAAAAAGAGGTGCCTGAAGCACGCCCATGAAAAAGGTGTCACCCTGAATCTTGTGTAGACCACAAGTATTATGGCGTCAGCTTAGGGCTTCAGCCTTATGTGAGGAGGGAGTTTTGAGACTCATACAGCGCCCGCTTATATGAGTCCCTGCTCCTCCGAAGACACTAGCGGTCCTCTAAAGGAGCACACGTCGGTTTACAAGCAAAAATTGATTTATGTGAATTGGAACACCAATTCCAAGGAGTTGTCTCTCAACACAATGAAGTTTTGGACCCTAAGGGCAATAATTTTGAACGGGAACAAAACATTCGAAAGGGAGAATTAAAAATAAAAAAAATAGATATATGTCACATATATATCAAATCAAAAAGGGGTAGACAATCCTAGAGTGAAGAAAGACATAAAAAAATGAAAAAGTCATAATCAGGTTAAATAATGCACAAGTCATATATTTAGAAGGTAACTAACTGGTTGCCAAGAAAATGTTATGAAATTACATGTGAATTTTTTTTTTTTTTTTAATAACTGCAATTATTAAATATGAAATGTAAAATAAATGTTAAACTGTAAATAATAGTTAAGTGTATGTAAATAACATAAAAGTGTACAGTAAAAAGAAAAGAGTGTAAAGTGATTCAAAATATTGTTCACAAGAGATCTTCGAAGAAAACAGTCATGGGCCAGCCATAATGTTGTCAAAGTTCTGTTGTGAACAACATACATACAACCTAGGCCTCTGGTTGTACACTTAGCTTCACAATACATGTCATAAGAAAAGAAATGTAAACCAAAGTATATTATTTTCTGTTTCTTAAATTATATGTATGTGGTTGATAAACATTAGGGAAGTTGTGATTGTTTAAGTGACTTGTAGCATCGAATAAATGTCCATATCGAGGTGGTGCAAGAAGTAACCTATCAATGTGCACCCGAAATGCTGTATTATCAGCAGCATACAATCTCTTGATCGAGAATGACACAGGTGAATGTTTGAAAGTTACAAAATATGGTCCAGTGTATTTAGGTTTGAATTTATCAACAGATTTTAAGTACACAATATCTTTGAGACAAATGGTTCTTAATTTAGCTTTTTGACCGTAATGTTTATATCTTTTATCCTGTGCTGTTTTAATGTTATTGTACGCCTTGTCATATATTTTGTGTAAATCTTCAAGTAGCTTATGTATTTCAGTATGTTTATCTTTTCTTAATAGTCACTTTTTACCATTTAGTGTCCATATGGTAGGTGCAGGGGGGGGATAATCATGCTGATCCCCCCCCCCTCCAAAAAAAAATATAAATCCAATTTTTTTATGGCAGTTTTTGCGGAAAATACAAACAAACGAAACCGGGGGGGGGGGGGGGGGGCAAACGGCCCCGATCATCCTGCCTACCAAATAAATATATATATTGGAAAAACGTGAATTTCAACGAAGGATAACGAAAAAACGCGAAGTTCGTCAAAGGACTCAGAAAAAAACATGAATTTAGTCACTGAATCGTGGAAAACACGCGAATTTCATCAAAGAATCGCAGAAAAAAATGAATTTCGTTAAAGGATCGTGAAAAACGCGAATTTCGCCAAAAGATACAAAAGAAAACATGAATTTCGTCAAATGATCAAGAAAAAACGTAAATTTCGTCAGATTATTGCGAAAAAATTCGAATTTTGTCACAAGATCGAGGAAAAAGCGCGAATTTCACCACAGAATCGAGGATAAAACACTAATGTCGTTAAAAATGCAAAATTCGCCAAAGGGTGACGAAATAAACACTAATTTCATCAAAGGATCGCGAAAAAACGCTTGTCACAGGATGGCGGAAAAAACACTTTTTGTCACACTATTGCAGAAAAAGTGCGTATTTTAGCCTCAAGATCGTGGATAAAACAATAATTTCACCAAAGGATCATAAAAAATGCGAATTTCGCCAAAGGATCACGAAATAAATGCAAATTTCATCATAGGATCGCTGAAAAACACGAATTTTGTCAAAGGAATGCTGAAAAACAGGAATTTTGTCAATGCATTGGTTAAAAACGTGAATTTCGCCAAAGGATTGATTAAAAACACGGAAAAAAATGCAAATTTAGCCAAAGGCCGCAAAAAACTGGAATTTCGTCAATGGATTGCGGAAATAACACAAATTTTGTCAGATAATTGCGAAAAAACACAAATTTTGTCACAGCATGTTGAAAAAAGCACAAATTTTGACACAAGATCGCAGATAAAACACTAACTTCGTTAAAGGATTGTAAAAAAACACGAATTTCATCAAAGGATCACGAGATAAATGTGAATTTCGTCAAAGGACTGCATTGTAGTAAAAGCATTGTTGCAGTAAAAGATCTTTTTAATGCAATTCTCTGTATAACAGACAGCTTCTTTAATGTAAACAATGAATTTTACTCTTAAAAAGAGCCTGCAATCCATTTTGTAGAAATATTGCTACCCTCTAGAGCAGGGGTTCCCAAACTTTTAGGTCGACGTACCACTGAATAGAAGTTCATACTTCCGCATACCACCAAGTTACAAACTCCATGCTATTACAGAAAAACCTGTGTAAATGGAATATGTCTAAAACAAGGTATTTGTGCAGTCTTTTGTGCTCCGTCTAAGCAGATTTTACTGTATTTAATTGGATGATTACTTTATTAAATTGGTATACTTAGATTGACTGCTTTATATTAATATTCAAGTAGAAAGTACTAGTATCATTATTACTATATTATTAATATGTACATTATCAAAATATAGTGTTTTGATTTAAAAAAAAGCTACAATACTTAATGGCATATTGGTGTAGATTGATACATATGCACAAGGATGACTATTAATTCTGTTGTATTGCTAATGATAAGGGTGATGCTTGCTTTACCAAACACATCTTCCTCATATCTGATTCAATCTTAGTTTTAGGCATAAATCAGATTCGATGTTTATGTTTATTCCTGTATTTGTTTTTCATATAAAGAAGTGACGAGAAAGCATTTAAAACAAATATATGTTGTGTTAAAAACAAGCAATAATTTTCAGGGTTGTAGTGTGTATCTGCCCGGGTACCCAACCAGCTACCAGCGTTAAATCTGCACATCATCACAGATGTAAACAATGAAACTTTCAGTTCAGATGTAAGGGCAAAATTTCAGATTTTTTTAATTTTATATCATTCCGTTTGTATTTCAGTATGTAATTAATTCTCTATAATATGACTGAACTCATGATTTTTTAGGAAGGAAGTACAATTTATTTCTGATTTAAAAAAAAAAAAAAATTGGTAATCACAATCTTTTTATCAAATCTTTTTATGTATTTTAATCCAGATTTTTTGACTATTAAGACTGGCTAAACCTGAAATAAAACTTCCTTACTTTATAATTTTGATGCAAATTAATAGGTACCATTAGGAAGGAGGTAAGTTTCATTCAATAATTCAAGGAAAATGATTCTTATCTTTATAATGCAGATTTAATTATACATTATTATTTACTTGATCTTTATCTTTAATAATTTAATCATTTTTTAAATTATCTTACTTCTTATCATTTTAGTTTATTACTGTAATTAATTATTTTAATATTTTACTATATTGCAAGGATATTTTATAACTTTGATTGCATAAATACATTCAAATGACTGTTTAAAAACTGTAAACAAAGAAAGGACCAGAAATCTGCGAAATTCTAAAATCTGCACAACCTCTGGTCCGAAGTTGAGTGGATTTGGGGGCGTCTACTGTATAATGATTTTGTTCAGAGGTACTGTTTGTTTTCGTAAAGCGAAACCTTCTGTGCTTTTGTGCATGCATCAGATCTGTTTTGATTTTATCAAAATAAGGATGATCGGAGGCTGTTTAGCTGAGTGACAACATACAACTGGAACTTCGGCAAATACCCATCCCAGCATTACCCCTTTGGATCTTAAAATTGTCTCAGAGTGTCAGGCACAGCTTTCAAAAACGAACTGTATTTTTGATGTGTTTATAAGGCATCATTTTGTTTACATTTTAAAACTTCACCTAAATAGTTGTAATTTTTCTAATAAATATGTTACATATAATGTATGGTAGTAATAATCAGTATATCTGATGAAAATTCAATTATTTTTTTAAAAATAAACTATATTTATTTAATGATTTTTTTTTCCTCCCAATTACTGTATTTCATCAATAGTAGTTCGAGAGCCATAATTTTATATTGTAAATTTATTAAAGTATTCTGCAAGCAGTCCTTGTTCAATCACAAAAGCCTGCCACTAAAAAATTTTAATACAGAAGATGCATATAATGTTTTTCTCAGATGTAAACAATAAATTTTGCAGTTAAGAAGCACATGTGTTTCACAAATATTGCTAATTTCTTGAAACACTAAATTTGATACATTGTCTTCTTTTAACGCATTATTTTGGAGCAATGAAAACAATATATTAAATTTTTTTGTAAATGAGTGTTATAATCGGTGGCAGCTCTTGACGGGGTCTTTTTTTTTTTTTTTTTTAGGCACTAAATTCATGCCTTCCAAAAGTAATATTTTTTTTTAAAGAAATTTTTGCCTTATTTAATATAAGAAACTTCTGCCAAAAATAAGGCAAAGATTTCATTATTAAAAATAGTGAAAAAGGAATAAATTTGCCAGCCATGCATTTAGTGCCCCCAAACTGTCAGTCACGAGCTAAAGGTAATTTAATAATGTGTGACATGATCTATCAGGGCCAAAACTAAGGGGGTGAGGGGGCATGTGCCCCGGCGCCAAATGAAGGATTATACTTTTGGAATGGATCATTTTCTTCTGATGGATTGATGGCTTCCATTATTATGAAACAGTCATTATAAATGAAGTGTTAGGTGAAGATGAAAGAGCAGTCATAAAAAGTTAGAACTCTGATTTTCTGGTCAGAATGGGGGGGGGGGGGGGGGCAAGGGAAATGGCTTTTTTTTTTACGGCTGCTTTTTCATCTTTACCTAACACTTCATTTATAATGGCTGTTTCATAAAAATGGAAGCCATCAATCCATCAGAAGAAAATAACTCAGTTAAGCAGGACTTCGATAATCGGGACTCTACTGTATATTTCATTTTAAAAATGCTCTTTAGAAAATTTTTGTTGGTGTTCAGAGGAGAATCATGACCCCTGTGACCTCCCCTTTGGACCCGCCATTGTAGATTACGTAGTTCAGAATAACATGTCTTATGATTACATACTTTAAATTTTAAAATAAGTCGGCTATTAGAAAATTAATAAAATTATCTTTGTAAATATACTTTACAGAAGAGGGGGGGGGGGGAAGCGCCAAAATCCATGTTTGCCCCGGGTACAAAAAAGGCTAGTTTTGGCCCTGTGATCCTATTATGTATAGGTGCAGATTCACAGTCGCCATGTGACGACTAAATTTTTTGCTTCGGCTGCTAACTTTCATTGTCTCAGTCGCCATACGCTATACAGGGATGCTCCTTTTCTGCTAATGGTGGATTTCTACCTTTTTAAAAAAATGAAATCAGTGTATTTTCCTTCCTACAATCCTGAATGATCTGTTTAACACAGAAAACTATTGTATTACATAGAAAAACAAACGTCTGAAGTGTGTTTTGATTTTTATAGCGCTAAATAATTTTTCACATTCACAAATTTTTTAATGTAATGTTATACGATAAAATCAAAATTAGAAATATTGTTATCCTAATATTTCCCACTACCATGATTGCTTAGCTTTACATTTTTTTTAAATGTATCTTGTCCAACTATATCTTCTGAATGAACATAGTTTAAGATTTGTATTAGACTTAATAATTAAAGAATTTTGTGATTAAATTAAACAAACCCATTTGATGTAATTAGTCTGTGTTTTCTTGTACATAGACATATGTATATATAAAATAAATTATTTTCCACTTTGAATTCAGTCCCTTACAAACACTAAATTCTTTTTATGTGTTTGTTTCATAATGAGGCCACTGGACTTTTTGGGTTTAGGAGCCACTTTCTCCTTCCAGATATTGGGAATCTGCACCTATACTATTATGTAAAATTTTATAATTTTCACTATTTCTAGTTCCAAGGAATGTAATTTAAAGCACGTTTACAAGGTAAATTTAATGATGAATGAAATATGATCTATATAATGCAAAATTCTGTAATATGCAGAACTTCTCATCCCAAGGTGTGTTATAAAGATCTATCGTATTTATCTTCATATGTAATTCACTCACCAAAAACCCTAAAGATTTAATATCTGCGAGTGCTTTTTTTTTTTTTTTTTTTTTTTTTTTTTTTTTATGCTGTGCAGTAGGGGAGGGAGAGGAGAGGAGAAATGTACGTTTGGGGAGTTAGGGCTTTATTTATTTATGTTAGTGAGCAACAAATATTGCAGATTTTTTTTTCAAACTAAAGTTTGAAAGATTTCAATTATTTAGGTAAGCTGGAGAGAAGGGAGAAGTGAAATTTTTGGGGCTCAGGAGATTATTTTATATGATTTACTATTATTGCCAATAAAGAGCTTTAAAGAAGGATGGTGGAAATTTATATATATATATATATGTATGTTTAAAGAGCAATATTTCTTGCTATTTTTCTTAAGACAGTAAATTTTTTATTTAGTAAAATTTAACCAGTGTTGGGTACGCTCACAAAATAAACGAACTAATTCAAACTCAAGTTCAATTTTTCAAAAATGAGTCAAGTTCACGTTCAAATTCAAAATTTTTGAAACGAACTCGTTCAACTCAAACTCATCTATGAAAGTGAACGAAGTTCACTAAAAACTCGTTTTTTTTTTTATTTGTTTTTAATATATTAGAATAGAGATCTGCACGGGCCGGGCCATACTTTTTTCTAAAGGCTCGGGTCGGGCCGGGCCTAGTGACTACTCTTTACGGGCCGGGCCGGGTTCGGGCCTTACTTTTTTCCGGAAGAATCGGGCCGGGCCGGGCCTAAGTTATTTTTTCTGTACAGAGCCGGGACTGGTTTCTTTTCTAGTCTTCACGGCCCAAAATTTTAAGCCCTAGTTTTGAGCCAGCCGTATGAAAATCATTATCTCGGCGTGACCTGTCCGTTCAAAGGTCAGTAAAATTAAGCCTGGCCCAAAGTTTTTTGCAAAATGTGCATACATTTTTGAATTGCCATTATTCTACAATTAAACATTAACATTTATTCTTTTTGAAGAATAGTAAATTTCTACGCTAATTAAATTGTAGTAAAACGTGTGAAAAGGAACCTACCTATGACGGAATCCTGTTTTAAACTGAAAAACCTGTTGATCCCTGCAAAATTAATATACTAATACGTAAGAAAATAATATATAATACATTTACATTTGCTAAGAAGGGAACCTGTCTGTAATGAATTTTTTTTTCTTTTCTATGTAATTGAGTCTTAGAAGATTTTTCTGTATAACATTTTTCAGATTTTTAACAATTCATAATGCATGGAATATGGATTAAAAATGTTAATGATATCTCAAACATTTGCATAGAAGAAATAGCGATTCATTAAAAAATAACTATCGCAGCCCGCGGCACTTTTATAAAAATGAAGTTTAGAAATATGAAAAAAAAGTTAAGATAAATATTTTTGGTTAGAACTCCTCGTAAGAGTCAAATTTTTAAACAAATCGACGTAAAAATCAATGTTTTGTAGCAATTCACTCGGGCCGGGCCGAGATTTTAACTTTTTCCGGGCCGGGCTCGGGCCGAACTTTTAACTTTTCTACCGGGTCGGGCGGGGCCAATATATTTTTTCTACGGGAAGGGTCCAAAATTTTTTTCCTATGGGTCAGGCCAGGCCCGGGCCTGGAAATTTCGGCCCGTGCAGACCTCTATATTAGAACTTATTTTTGTGACCTAATCTTTTGGTTATTCGATGTAAGGATCTTCATGGGTCCGGTCCAATTTTCCTTCCCGGCACTCTGTTCGAACTTGGTTTAGGGATTACTTTTTTCTAGAGGTTCGGACATGGGCGTAATCTGGCGGGGGCAAGGGGGGGCATATGCCCCCCAGTTTCTTAAGAGCAGGGGCAAGACATGTATTTTGCCCCTCCAGTTTTTTGTCTTGTTTTCAAATTTCTGTATTTCCTTTTTCGCTTTTTTTTACCCCTTTAGTTTAATAATTTATATTACTATCTTGGGTTTGAACTAGAATTGGATACAGCAAAATCAAAACAGCCAGAATTAATGTTTTCACGTTGACATAAGTAATTTTTCTTATGTTTTGACAAAACCTTCTGCTATAATAACAGTTCAAGAGATTCTTTTTCCGTCTCCCTTTTTTTCCTTTTTGTACAAAGTAGAAAACTTATTTTCCTCTTCATTCCCAGGGATTTTTTTTTTTTTTTGGGGGGGGGGGGGGGGTGCACGTGTGGGAAGAGGTGGGAATAGATATCACGATTACTGTGTCTTGACTCTGACCATTGTCCTTTTTCGTAAGATAATATAAGCACAAAACAAGAACTTCCTGGCCCTCAGGGCTCTCGACTATAGTGACGCTCCTTGAATATACTCGTAGCGTCATTCCAGTACTGGTCAGCTGAGGAAATTCTCATGGCGTCTGGATATACAGATGCACACACATTCCATTCTCTCGCGTACGTACAGGGACTAGAGTCTTGTACATGTCGCGTTGTACCCGGTTGTACCCTTGGGCGTAATCTGGTGAGGGCAAGTGGGGATCACATACCCCCTAGTTTTTCAGGAACAGAGCATACCTTTTGCCCCTACAGTTTTTGTATCGCTTTGTAGTTAAAGCCCAGCTTTGTATTTCAATTTTTTTTTAATTTAACCGTATGCTATTTTGCGCACGAACTGGCATAAGCATTGGATAATTCAAAATAACTAGAATTAACGTCTTCACGTTCATAGAAGTAATTTGTGATGCAGTAGTCAAAGTTCAAGTAAGAATATTTCCTCTCCTCTATTTTTCAGAAAAGCGGAACTATTTTTCCTTTTTTATTTTCATAGAACTATTTAAATGCACATGTGGGATAGATCTCTTGATTACTATCTTTTGATTCTGACTATTGTCATTAGGGTTTCCTTCATCTGACGAAACCCTATTCGTCTCACTCGTCTGTCTGTCCGTCTGTCACAGTGCCCGTAACTATATATGTTGGAGACTTGAAATTTTGCATACTTATTACTTATAGCTGAACACCTCACATCAAACGACAAATCGTAAAAATTTGAAAAAGTAGTAATTAATGGACGTTGTTAATTTAAAAAAACACAATTACAAGATCTAAAAGGCATTCATGATTCAACAAAAGCATAAATTTTTTATCGAATTATAAAAACTATCTCTTCCATCGATTAAAACCGGGTGTCATTTTAACGGCAGATAAGGACTAGCGATTGCTTTAAGGCATTTTATTTCTTTTCTACTCATCCCAGAAATTCGAAATTAGTACCAGAAGACGGGGAAGAAAATCAGCTTTCAGAAACTCTAAAAATTATCACGATCGTACCATAAAAACTTTGAAATTCGTTAAAAATCGAGTAAAAAATCTTTTATTTTCCTTCATTTGTGAAGGCGACAGATGTCTGATGAATTGAATTTCCGGCGATAACCAGAGAATATAAAACAGGTCTTGCGGACAGAAACACTCAGAATTCAGAATTTTTATATAAGACTAAATTTAAATATCGATTTTCGAGCTATGATTTTTATGCCATCCGACGTAAAATTTCATCCTCTTTCAGAATATGTCTTTATTTTTTAATTTCGACAATCAGAAGCGAAGATAATTAATTTTTTGGTAATTAAAAGCAAAATTGCATTTTTTGCACGACAGGCCAAGTGACACGGAAAGAAAAAGAGTTACATTTTTACCCGGTAGCAGAAAGTGCGTGACGTGCGTCGCAGATTTTTTTTGGACCTTGCAGATAAATTTGCCAACTTGAAAAAAAAAAGTATTTCCTTTAAAAAAAAAAAAAAAAAAAAAAAAAAAAAATAAGTACGAAAATTCTGACAAAAAATATCGTGAATTCGACAAATGGTTGCAAAAAAATCGGTAATTTATAGCCAAAGGGTCGCTGCAAAAACACAAATTTCGTCAAAAGATCCTGGACATAAACATAAATTCCGTCCTAGGGTTGTGGAAAAAATGCAAATTACCGTCACGGAATCGCGGAAAAACGCGAATTTAGTCAAAGGATCGCGGAAAGAACCTGAATTTAGTCAAACGATTGTGGGGAAAATGCAAATTTAGTCAAACGATCGCAAAAAAAAAAAAAAAAAAAAAATGCAAATTTATGTCAAATGATCGTGAAAAAACGCAAATTTATGTCAAAGGATTGCGGAATTTCGTTAAAAGATCCTAAAAACCGTAAATTTCTGCCAAAAGATCGCTGTTTAAACTTGAATTTTATCCAAAAATTCCAGAAAAAACATGAATTTCGTTCCATGGGCGCGGGAAAAAAAGCAAATTTCTGTCACAAAATCGCAGAAAAGGCTTGAATTTCGTCAAAGGATCGAGGAAAAAACACGAATTTAGTCAAACGATCGCGATAAAATGCAAATTTCTCTAAAAGGATTGCGGAAAAACGCGGAATTTCGTCATACGATAGCGAAAAACGCAAATTTCTGCCAAAGGATCGCTGTAAAAGCGTGAATTTCGTCAAAAGATCTCAGGAAAAACGTGAATTTCGTCCCAGGGGTGCCGCAAAAAACGCAAATTTCTGTCACAGGATCGCGGAAAAAACACGAATTCCGTTAAAAGATCGAGGAAAGGACACAAATTTAGTCAAACGATTGCGAAAAAACGCAAATTTCTGTCAAAAGATCGCGGAAAACGCGAAATTTCATCATAAGATCGCGAAAAATGCAATTTTCTGCCAAAGGATCGCGGTAAAAACTCAAATTTCGTCAAAAGGACACCTGGTGGATGTACAGAATTCCTAAATTTTAACTTAGTTTATTCCTCTTGTAATGATAAATTCCTATCATTAAATGAAATATCTTTTTTTTTTCTTTCAGTTAAAGAAAAAAATAAAGCTCTGTTCTCTTAAGGTGTCTCAGGACTCTTAAAGGTTTAAAATTTCGAAATTTTAATTTTTTTAGATGTTAAACTCCTATCTTTTCTGAACATTTTGATGTAATTGTTTCCTTGAAATTCTTATTAGAACTGAAGTTATGGCTTTTAAGTTTATACACGTTCAATAGCTGAAGCGTCGTTTCGGAAACTTTGAAGCCATTTTTCTCGAAATGACGTTTTTGGGCATAACGCGCACGATATCTCAAAAACTTATGAATATTTTTTCATGAAATTTTCAAAACATATGTTTCATGTTAGTCTGTATAAACTGAACCTAAAATTTCCTTTTTATTGTTCAAAACAATATTTTTTTAGATGATTATACTGTTGAAATTTTCTTAAATTTGTATTAGCTAAATACAACTTTGTATTAAAAATATAAAAAAGCTTTAAATACAAATTTATTTAGGTTCAGGGTAATTATTACAATCTGAAGTATAAGTAGGCACCAAAATTTTCATTCTAGTTACAATACTTATTTTGTAATCGTGCGCATAAGCTGTTATGTCGATTTTTTGCTCAACAAATGTCTAACAGTTTGGAGCCCCCTGTAAATGCTAATTCTGCATTTTATAATTTTTTAAATACATGAAATGAAAGACCATACTTATATATTTTATTCCAATTAAAATTGTGTCTTAAAATCAAATACATTTTAAGATATTAAATGTTGAAAATGGTCTTTTTTTTTTTCATTTTTTCCAATTTTAAGAGTTCTGAGACCCCTTAATATATCTCTTATTATATATGAAAGATCTGATATGATTTCTGTAAATTGATAATCAGTGTGGTCACTATTTTCCTTATGTGTTATTCTATGCCATTTTTATGCACGTATCTAAAAGTATGCTGGAATAGTATTTGTTCTGGAGTATATGAACCATGTTACACATTCATTATTATTTAATTCTTCATAAAATATTAAGTTTTGCTATTTACTTATTTAGATTAATATTATAGTTGGAATATAGTTCTATTTATTTATAGTATTAATCAGTAAGAGCCCTATTTATTTTAACACTTATAATGTTTGTACATAATCGCAGTACAGATTTTTTTAACTATTGATTTTACAAATTTGGTTCTTTCGCATCCGGATGTTATTTCGTACGCTGATTCGTAAAATTTAAATTTAAAAAAAATCGGACCACAAATTTCCGGTTTATGAAAAAACGATTTGTAAACATAAAAGGGGTGCTTTTTCGTAGAGACAATTGACTAGAATTTGTTAAAATTAGGAAAACTAAAGAACCGATCGATTTTAAACTTTGGCATAGTTCATAACACATAATAAGAATTTTATGAATTTAAGGTGAGCTGAATTTGTGTGTGTGTGTGGGGGGGGGGGGAGGGAGCAAACAAGGGCTCGGGAAAAAATGGCAAATCTGATTTTTTTTTTTAAACTTTACGCATTTGGTTACGTCTATTTATTAATTACATGCATTATCATTTAGCTTTTATTACCGTTTATTTGTTAGCTCCCAGACTATCAAAGCTTGATAGCTAATGTGCCCGCATGTTCTGTATGTACGTATGTATATATACGCACACGTAAGGTGATAATTCTTGATAGAAATATCCGTTTTGTTTTAAACTTTGTATAATATATAAAAAATTGAAATATGGGAGTGGACAATTTTCAGAGGGACGCATTCCTAAATATAATAGTGCTGCCATTTATGCAAGGAATTATTAATTTTCTATTAACAATTTTGATTTGTTAATTTAAGGATAAAGTGTTTTGAAAGAGATATTAAACGAAATCCTCTGCATGATCTGCGATCACACTTACCCACTTGTTTTCTTTAGGATAAAATAATCCATAATTGATGATTTTTTTATGGTTTTCTGGCTGATTTTCTCCTTACGTCCGGAAATTCGGTTCAAAACTCCAATTGATGGTATTTTCTGAAAGATCATTTACGTTTACCAAAGACTGGAAAACGTATTTCGATTACATAGTTTCTGAATAACAACACCTGCCTATTCCATGCTTTTCCGAACAAAAATATATGAAAACTTGTGTCATAAAGTTGACCCTTTGGATTTGAGACCAGCCTTAAGCACAATTGAAGAACATGGTAAAAAAGGAAATATGCTTTAGATAAATCGAAGCAGAAAACTTGACATTTTTTTCTTCATTCTTCTATCAAAATACTATAAATTACATAAAATTTTGTATTTAATATTTTGAAAGTAAAAACATTATATAAAAATACTGAATATTTTTATTTAGGTCTTCCCACTTTGAAAATGTGAAAAATTAAAAACATTCGAATTAAAATAAACATTAAAATCAGTGTTTAATTTAAATTTTTGTATTGCTAAATTATCTGGATTCGTCTTAAACCAGAATGAGTGGGATCGTATCAAAAGTGTTTTTCGCTAAGAATGGCGGTTTACTTTTAGAATGTTTCTCTGATAACGGGTTCTGAACTCCCCAATTAATTACTTTTTTCACACTACATTTGAGGTTGTTTCAGAGCTTTGATAGTCAAGAACGAAAAGAGTGGGAAAAACGAGTTATCTGGAATTTCACTGGAAACTAGTGATGGTGACTATAACAGTTTACCGCCAATTGAAAGAAAATGAACTATTAATGTTACTAGATTTAAACAGCTCTAAAATCTAACCGATGATTAAGATGTTGCATACGAATTATTTTTTCAATCAATCCCTTTCAAATTTCTCCTGTATGCTAATTTTGTTTTTTTCCCCTTAATAAATGTGTATCAGTATGAAAAAGAAGAAATAATTATCAAATGAATTATTAAGGGGAAATGTCAAAAAAGCTCGCCCAATTTGAGGACAATCTATACTAATAAAAAAAAGTTTCGCTTTGTGTGTGTGTGTCTGTCTGTGTGTATGCGATGGCTAGCAAAATCTAGTGTAAGTACGAAGCTGACAATTTTTGTGAAAGTAGCCCAAAGTCTTTTCTGATGCACCTCAGATTCAGAATTTTAAAATTCTAATAATTAGCTGAGTTATTAATTAAAATTAGCAAATCACTCTCATTAATAACTCATCTCGGCCCTTGCGAAAGGGAAAAAGTGATGGTGCACGCGCAGAAGCCTTATTTATGCATCAGGAGAAAATGAAGTTCGAAAAGAAGGAATTTCGGGAGTATTTTGTCATTTATTAATTTACATCAGTCAAACTGCTTAGTAAAGTTAAAAACGGATGACATATTCTATAAGATCGTACTCTTATGTCTCAAATGCCGCAATCAATTGAAAAAAATATCACAGTTAATCCTTTGAATTTTATCCAAAAAGGCTCGTTTTTTCCATGAAGCGTTTTTCTGTCCTGTTGCAGCGCCCCTCGAGGACGCAATTTTAGAGAAATATTAATTTTAGCAATTTTAGACGACAAATTAAAAAATGTGCTCTCAAAACTAAAACCTTCTAATCGATGGTTTTAAAAAATATGAATTTTAACCTTTTCAAATACACTGGCGAACTCAGGTCACTTCGCGTTTTATGGAGACGATATTTTTTTAACCCTAAAAGTAACAAAACGTCCATACTTTAACACACTTTACTTTTTACTTTACACACCATACTTTTTTTTTTCTGTTTAGAGCATCTCTATAGACCAGATTTACATAACCTACAAAATTTTCTAAACGTTCGGACGGGTATAAAATATTTTTTAGAAGATAAAATATGTGAAAAATCATATGGAAATAAAAAATCTGAGTGTTTCGTCGCGGTTTCGCCTCTTCAGAGCACAATTTTAGAGGTACTGACAAACCAAAAATATGTTCTTAAAGGTGAAACATTCTTCTAATCGATGTTATAATCGGCTTTTAAAAATAAGAATTTTAACCCTTTCAAATATACCAGCACGGAGGTCACTTTGCGCCTCACGGTGACGATATTTTTTCTATGCTAAAAGTAACTAAACATGCGTATTTTAACAGAAACTTTTTAGAGCATTTGGATAGACCAGCTTTACGTCACCTGCAAAAATTTCGAAACGTTCGGACGAGTATAAATATTTTTATAAACTAAAATATATGAAAATATCTACGAAATCAGTAAAAACCTGGGTGTTTTTGCGCGGTAAAAAAAGACGTCTTAATTTAAGTGCATGTGTGTGCTGATAGGGAGGGAGGGTATAAATATTTTTTTTAAAATGGCCTTAAAATTTTTGCCCCCCCCCCCCAGTCTTAGAGCCCAAGTTACGCCTATGGGTTCGGACCCAGATAAGCCGGCACTACATTTGTTTTCCGACCTACGTCGGGGCTGGACTGCATTCTTCTTGAGGTCTGAACAGGCAGAAATTTTCAGTCCCAGCTCACATGAAAATCATTGGACCGGCACAGCTCTGGCCTGTCCAGTAAAAATATCAGTAAAATTTGGCCCGGCCCAATTTTTTTGGTTAAAAAAATGCACGTATATTTAAATCGCCATTATTCCACACTTAAAATTGATATATTTATTATTTTTTATTATTTTTTTAAGATGAGTAGATGCATTTCTAGGCAATAAAATAAAAATACGGTAAAATCTGAGACAAAAGAACCTGCCTATGGAAGAAACCCGTGTTTAACAAAACAAAATGGTGATGTATGTAAAATGAGGATAAAAATACTTGTGAAAAGAATGTAATCTACTTACAACAGACGATGAACTTGCTCATAGGGGAATCAGCCCATGGCGGATTTTTCTTCTTTCCTATGCAATTCCGTCATAGAAGATTTTATTGTATAGAATTTTAAAAAATTTAAATCTCCAAGCCAAAGAATGTGGATTAACGATATTAATGGTAATTGTGATATTTACATATAATCAGATGCATTTAAAAAATAAATAGCACATCTCAGAACACTTTTTTAAAAATGAAGAATATAAACATGATTTAAAAAGGTAAAATAAGTATTTTTATTTAGGCCTTCTCGTGCAAGACACTTTTGATCCTACAGGCGTAAAAATCTATGTTCAGCTTGGTCGGGCCTAGCGGAGTCAATTAATGTTTTGTGCAGACGGAGCCGAAGTTTTAATTTTTATACCGGACTTGGTCAATAACTTTTTTCAACGGGCGGAGTTGTGCTCGGAGCAGTTCTGGCCAAACTTGGAACTTTTTTACCTGGCCAAAAGTAAAATTGCCTGCTGATTGTCTTGGTCGCGCTCGGCATGAAAATTTCGTCCCGTGCATACCTCTAATTCAATGTTTTTGTTTTCCTGCATCGCATCCGTATTATAACTTGGCGCAGGGCCGAAACTAGCCTTTTTTGCGCCCGGGGCAAGCATGGGTTTTTGCTCCCCTCCCCCTTCCGCAAAGTATATTTACAAAGCGAATTTTACTAATTTTCTAATAGCCGACTTATTTTAAAATTTAAAATATATAATACTGAACTACGTAATCTTCAATGGCGGATCCAAGGGGGAGGTCACGGGGGTCATGACTCTCCTCTGAACACCAACAAAAATATTCTAAAGATCATTTTAAAATTGAAATATACAGTTAGAGTCCTGATTATCCGAGTCCTGCTTAACCGAGTTTCCGCTTTCACCGAGTTATTTTCTTCTGATGGACTGATGGCTTCTATTATTATGAAACAGCCATTATAAATGAAGTGTTAGGTGAAGATGAAAGAGCAGTCGTAAAAAAAAGTCAGAACTCTGATTTTCTGGTCAGCATGGGAAGAAAAAAATTGGCATAATTTTTTTTTTTTTTTCAAAAAAAATTATGGCCATTTTTTTTTTTCCATTCTGACCAGAAAATCAGAGTTCTAACTTTTTACGACTGCTCTTTCATCTTCACCTAACACTTCATTTATAATGGCTGTTTCATAATAATAGAAGCCATCAGTCCATCAGACGAAAATGATCCATTCCAAAGGTACAATCCTTCATTTGGCACCCCTTCGCTCTGGCGCCCGGGGCGCATGCCCCCTCTGCCCCCCCCCCCTTAGTGGCCGCCCTGACTTGGCGTGTTTTTTCTTTAAAAATTAAAATTTTATGAAATAATTGTATATAAAAAGAAAGAAAAATAAAGTTTAAATCTAACGAACATGAAAGATATATTTTCAATCGTTCAATGGTAATAAAAATTTATTTTTATTATTTTGTTTTTTATACTTTTTCATTTATACAAAAAGGTGATTGGGAATTAGTATTATATCATTAGTTTTCATTGACTATTTTACATATACAAATAAGTATAGATACCGTCTCGGAAGGTATATATCTGCCAGCTGTATCTTGAAATTAAGTTAATTTCTTTCGTCTCTAATTTGTTAAAAAACGGTAAACTTTATGCATCCTAAGTAACCTAAAATAATTAAACACACAGAGAAAGAATAACAAAAATTCTTTTTTCAGGATACCTAGGGAAAAAAGAAGAAATCTAATAATCCCTGTCTTTTTCATTTTCTCCATTTTTTTCTACAAAAATCGAGTAATTTAGTTGCCATCATTACAGAATTGTAATTGAAATGAGAAATAAAATTAATATCTCGGAAACTAATTAAATTTTTAAATTCTAATACAACTTTTGACACTCGTGGATAAATACGGATAATTAGTGTTAATTTCACAGACAAGCGTTCCACATTTTACGAGAAATAGCTGTGAAACATAATCAGTAGTTTCATAAATTCGTTTCATTAGGATTTTATACATATAGGATAGATTTATATATATATATATATATATGTGTGTGTGTGTGTGTGTATGTGTGTGTGTATTTGTCAGAACTACATTTGTTTTAAAAGATTTAAAAACTAAAAATTTATGTAAACGGCATTCATTTAAAATCGTGGATGCTTGGAAACCGAGAGTTGAATACTCTGTTATGTACAAATAGGTTGTAGATTAAAAACCAATGTTGTTAACATTAATGTACACAAAGAGTTTATTTGTCCTAAAATTTAATAAATTGCAGTACGTATTTTTTACACTTGTTGAACAAATGTGATTTTCTGTAATATACAAGAGCGGATCCAGCCCTCCATTTAGAAAAGGGTCATGGCTTTTTTTTTGTGTGTGTGTGTGTGTGTTGTGGGGGGGGGGGGTGACATCTCATCTCTTAAAAAGCAGTTTTTACATTAAAAGCGCTTCGCATAGCTAAAATGGCTACTTTTCTTACGTCATTTTCATTCGGGAATACAGAAAAGACGGCAATAATATTCGTAAAAATATACAATTTACACATTTTATTCAGACACCAAAAAATTGAATTTCCCATTGTGTTAGAAAGGCAAAGAATCGTTCAGAAAATGAACATTTTAAGCCAAGTTTTAGGACTTAAGGTTGTTCTCAAATCCAAAAGGGCAACTTTCTGACTTAAGTTTTAATTTATTTTTGCTCGAAAATGCCTGAAACTAGCTGGTGTTGTTGTTCAGAAACTGTAATTGATCTGTTTTTTCCATTTTTTTGCAAATGCAATACATCTTTCAGAAAATAGTGCCAAAGTGGACGTTTTGAACCGAATTTCCGCGCGAAGGAAAAAAGAACACTTAAGAGTGGGCAAAAAACCTGTTTGTCACGTGATCAAAATAGCTTATAACTCAATAGGTAATTGATTGATCAAAAAATGGAAAAAACGTTCAATTCCAAATCGCTTCCATAGCCCGGCTTTCCAATTTTATACCTTTCTGTTAAAAATGAATTTGTAAATGTGTCAAAACGTTTTGCGCTTGTTGAGCAGCGCAGTTAAGAACAGTCTTAACAGTTACAGAAGTGCCATCATAAGACTAAGAGAGCATTGGCTGTCGCATTCTGAAATTCAGTTTAAAACCCCAAATTTTACGAAGATTTCTCAAAAGATTCTTTACCTTTATCGAAACATGGGAAACGCTATTTCAATCGCATAACTTCTGAATAAGTGTACTTGTAAATGGCTTGCTTGCATCTAAGATTAAAAATGACTTCATTACATGTGTTAAAATTTATCTACTTTGGATTTGAGTACAGCTTTAAAATTTAGAAACATTCGCATCCTAAAGCAAGAGGAAATTTTTAAAGAATTTAATATACATTTCATTTTTTAAATGTTCCTTAGAAATTTTCTTTGTTCAGAACGGGGAGGGGGGAAAGCTGATGACTCTCGTGACCTCTCACTTTATCAGATTAAACTAAGAAAATTAATGGTTGTTTTGTTCGAATTTTATATTTGAGTAAGTGGATTTCATCTTTCGTTGCAAAATGCTATTTTTCAGAATAATTTAATACATTTTGCAAAAATAAAATTGGCTTTTCACAAAATATGGCTCATCTCTCCCCCCCCCCCCCCACAAAAAAAAAAAAAAAAAAAAAAAAAAAAAACCTTCATCGAAAGCTGTCTACCTTTTAAAAATAATTTAAAATTTAATAAATTATAATGTATAATTTCCCATTTGTTGGAAAATTATCTTTATATATATGATGTGTGGTTTTGTTTAAATGTCTGTGTCAATTTTAAATGTGAAAAACCTTTTTTAATGGAAAAATCACTTTCAACGTATAGAGAATGGTCATGAAGTAAAACCTTTCATTAATCAATTGTCATCGCGTTATACATAAAAAAAAACATGTATTAACTATATTTATATTTAAAAATACAGATTTCTTATTCTAATAAATACATACATCGATTTTAGAAAGATCAAACAATTAAGAAATCATTGTATATGTAATGATTTGTGATACATCCTAAAATTTAAAGCTCAAATAATTTTTCTACCGGGAAAAAAAAAAAATCCCTGTAATTTAGGCGAAGTTTGCTTGAAAAAAAGTTGAAACGTAGATTAGAAACTGCCATTCCAATAATTGGCAAATTGATTGAAGGCCTTACCCTTCTCGTATAAAGAAATTTGGGTGAATTTCCCAGTATCAGCTGGTGAGGTGCGTTATCGTTATCTTTCTTGGCGGCAGTTTTGGGAAATGTCTTCCTTTACGTTCTTTTTTTCCGCAACCTTGCATTCAATAGAAAAGATTTTTTTATTCCTACTATAACAATTACGGATAGACGATTAGGTAACTAAACAGACGCAAGATTAGCAGCGTTTTATTTCAAAAGATACTCAGCAGCTGTAGGCTTTTTTTTTTCTTTTTGTCCAACGTTTTAAAATGGATATAAGAATACTTACCAATTACTTATAATAGTCTGTGCAACAATGCACCAAACCAAAACAAGCTTCACTGGCGCCTCGTATTGTAAGAGTAACGTACGTATCGAATAAGGTGTTGCTTATATAAATTAAACGAACATGACACTGTCCTTGCACAATGTGGGGTTTGCCTTTGTGTGCTTTCTCTTCTCTATTCTTTTCTTATAGTAGTCTGGGACCTGGGACAAAGATATTATCTGTTCCACAAATTTTCCTTTTTCTTTAAAAGAAACCTTTATAACCGAAAAAATAACACTATTTATTTTCCCACGGGCAGAGGCGGATTATCCATTAGGCTGAGTAGACTGAAGCCTAGGGGCTCGGGGAAAAAGGGGCCCCGAAATTAAGACTTTCTTTCGGGTTTTATTTTTGTATTGGGCTAATATATAATGAAACAGAGATATGATGTGCAATATTCTTTATTGCACTCATTTATAAAATTTTGCAAGTTATTAACACGCAGATTGTATTCCAAACATTACTCCATTTTAATTTTTTCTATTTCCATAAAAAGGCTTGAACTGTTTCGGTTTCCAATTACGGATAGATTTCCGGAGAGCAGCGGCAGCCAAGGCAAGATTTTGTAAGCAACGTAATGAATGATATCTTTTAAAAAAGCTTCTAAGTTTTAATCAAGCATTTTGAATATATTTTCGCCCCTTAGTTTTTAACACCCTGTTCAGTCGCTTGAACACGACCCCCCGCCCTCTTTAAATGCCAGTCCTGGGTTTACACGTTTCGGTATATCCTAAATATGATTTTGACTGCCTGTTAGAAAGATTTCTGTCTCTGTGTTAAAAGTTTGAGTGCTACTATAATGCAAGAACTATTCCACAAAATTCATAGAAACTTTATATTTTGTTAGACCTAGTGAAAGGATTAGTGATTAGACGCTAATACTTATTAGATTTTGCTGGTAATCCAGATAAAAAGGTAATTCATGTCATGAGGAAGAAGTTCTCGAAATAAAATGGAATTCCTGAGGTGCGCGATATTTTGTATCATTTGCAATTCAATATTAAAGCGAATTATTGAAATAGGTCTAAAATTTAAGAATCCGCAACGTGATTTAAATGTAGGGATAAAATTCTTAGATCTTTGCATAAATACCCATCAGAGCTTTGATTTAATATTTCTATTCAGGATTTTGAAGTAGAAGAAATTTCAT
Organism: Maratus speciosus; assembly: GCA_963932465.1. NCBI lineage: Eukaryota > Metazoa > Arthropoda > Arachnida > Araneae > Salticidae > Maratus > Maratus speciosus. Next base: position 670,014,036 of record OZ010786.1, on the reverse strand, counting down.
AATCTGGCACTCCATCATATAAAGAACAAAGAAAACGTAAAATAATATGCTATAATGAAAATACTGACCCCCCCCCCCCCCACACACACACATACACAAATTCACACATTTTAATAATTTCTAAATAAATTGTTATATGTGGATTTTAGATAATTACTTGATACAAATAAACAATAGCCTCATGGAATGCAAATCTGTATGCAGTTTCTTTAGATTTCTATCCCATCTTTTTTATATGAATGTACAAAAAGTTGTAACCAAAAAGTACCCTGAGGTGTTCGATGATTCACTTTCTGAAATATAACCAAGAAGGAAATATTTTGTGTTTTAGCGCAAAGCAAACTTCTTTTTATATATATACTAAAATGTTCCACTGAAAGGTAAGGGAGAGAAAATTAAAAATGCCAGCAATAATCTGCAATAAAGCAGAGTTGCAGTTAAAGCAGTTCTCAAATTCTCTGGTCAACAACCGAAATTTTTGACACATTTTCTTATTTATTATCAAACGTAAACTATAAAATTGGCAAGCCTGAATATTGAAGCGGTTTGAGATCGAATGTCATTTTCCAACTAGCTATAAATAAATAATTATTTATCGAGTTATAGCCTGTTTCTCCTTTCTCACGGTGTCGCGTCCGCAAATTCGGTTTCAAAACGTCAAATTTGACAGTATTTTCTGAAAATTCTTCTGCCTTTACCGAAAAATGGAAAACGCCATTCGATTACATAGTTTTTGAATAAGAACATACCAGCGTTTCGGAACAAAAATAAATTCGGAAATGTGTCAGAGAGTAGTTTCTTTGTATTTGAGAACAGCGAATTTTACACTTGTAAAATTCATTGTTAAACTAAGAAAGTTCTTTTGAAGTTAGATACATAAATGTTTATATGAAAATACTACATTAATTTGAAAGTATTTTTTACTGTAAATTCATTCTTTAAAAAAAAAAAATTAAAAAGCTTAAAACTAATCTTAGACACCACACCGGTTAATTCCAAATACATATATGCTCGATTATATTTTACATACATGATGATAGAAGCATATTTTCAGTTACAAAAAGTAGATAAAGGAAGTACAAGTTTTAGATAGAACATTTGTTGACAACTTTTAATTATGTTTTTTTTTTTTTTTTTTTTTTTTACATTTAGAATAAAATTTTCAATACTAATTTTCCTTTATTTTATTTACGAAATATTTATACTTATAATAATAAAAAATAACTATTCAAACTTTCTGGGAAGAATTTGGAATTTCTTAATCATAGTTTTTATAAATGTTGTATAAACTGAATCAGCAACCCATATAGTCTTCATTCTTCTGTAAAGATATTTATTTTTACGTCCATATGTTTAAAATTTGGTCTTGTGCGAAAGAGTTCTGGCAAAAAAAAAAAAAACAACTAGCCGGATGTGGCAATCCCAAAACTTTCTTCTGTCTCATACATGTTAATACATCCTGATAAATGCAGCCAGGGCTTAATTTCTAAGAAAAAAAGTACCGGAGCTCTAATATTCTGCGATAGCGGTACTAACAGTTGTTCTCCATATTTATATTTCGTAAATTATTTACAAAATGTAAAGCATTTTTTTCCTTTAGAAAAATAAAAATTTTAAATAGTATATTTATCAGCATATACTTGTACTTAGCTGTCAACTATTCCACTTTTTAGTTATCACTCCTTCTGAATGGTAATCTTTGCCTAATTTTAATGTTAATTAATGTCACAATTCCGCGATTAAATCTGGTAAGGATTATGATTTGGAAATAGAGGTAACACAAAAAAGGAATAGTTCGCAGCTATGCATTTTTAAGAAAAAAATAATGAAATTTACAGAAATTAATATTTATATGCTCAAGAATGGAACAAATATTTTTAATTTCCTATAAAAGGTGCATATCTTAAACTATAACCTATTCTTTCCGCATAACAATCTTTTTGTGGCAAGTCCCTGAAAATCAGATTAAATTAAAATTTTGACATCGTTATTGGAAAGATTCTATGCTTTTATAGAAAAAGGGGGAACACCGTTCGATTGCATTTCTATCAGAATAACAATGCATGGCAATTATATCTACTTAAAATGAAAGTGACTTTATAAATGTGCAAAGCAGAGCATTAGCATGGGCAGCGTTCATGATACAACATAAATAGAAAAATCAGTAACGTTATTTTAATACTCGTGCGCAATAGAAGAGAAAAAACCTCAAACAAACAAAACTTCAAGCTGATGCTCGTTGGCTAAAAACAGAACATATGCTTTTCAGGTTAGGTATCTAAATAATAATAAAATAAAAAAACAGCCAATTGAAAATTATCCTACTGTTACAAAAGCAAATAGAACCGAAAGCAAATTCACTGTTCAGTCTCTTGAATGGCGCTGTATCAACAAGTCGCCAACACAAATTTTAATATAATAAATTTGAAATAGAAAAACAGAATTTCTATTTTCCCTTCATTCTGATCAAAATAGCATTAAAATTAAAATTTTGAACGTAAGACAGATTAATCTCGAGTCAGTCCAAGCCCCAAAACTGATATAAAATTTGAGTCCGTTTTATCTCCATATCCTGCGTGTGCGACACATTACGTCAAATATAAATGTTTTGATAAAAAAGAATGCAAAAGCTTGGAGATGGGGAGGGAAGGAAAGGATAATTTAGACTTCGGTTTTTCGGAAGCACTATTGCATTGGGCTCCGGAGCCCTATATTTATAAGCTCCGCTGAATAATCCGGTGAGCAATATTTAAAAATTTACTAAAACCAGAGAAGTACCGCAGCTGGGCTCCGGCGCAAATTAAGCCCTGAATGCAGTACAGCAGTGCAACGTTTAGGTGATTTACACTAACAACTTACGTGAACTTCTAACTGGATTTGAAGTTTGATGAACATCCGTTCATTAGTTTTTGAGATTGAGTTATTGCGGAAATAGTGAAAAGTTCTGCATAGCAGTGGCATCAGTTCGGCAATTTACACGAAAAACTTATCAAGATCAAATTATATCAGGAACTAACTGAATCTAAAGTTTGATAAAAATTCATGCATTAGTCCTGGGAGATACGGAAATCGTGAAAAATGCCGCATAGTAGCGCCACTTGTTGAACGATTTACACCAAAAAGTAATCGGCAACCTTTAAATCAGGGACTAACTGAATCTAAAGTTTCATTAAATTCCGTTCATTAGTTCTTGAGATAGAGCGCTCATAAAATTTGTGTCACACACAGACAGACAGACTTACAGACAGGCATTTTGTAAAAACATATTTTTCGTGATCTCTGACCCCTAAAACGTATAAATCCATCGAAAACTGGATTCGAAAATTTTCACGAATCCAATACTTTCTTCATCTAAAGATAGAAGAAAGTAAAAATAATTATTTCAGTCTCTTTTTCATGTTTATACTGTTCATTTTAAATAAAAGTGCTACAAACCAGAGGTCTGCACGGGCTTATTTTCAGTCACAGCAATCGGGCCGGCCCCGGGTCGTACTTTTTTCTGAAGGTTGGGGCCGGGAGGGGCCTAGTCACTACGCTTTCCGGGCCGGGCCCAGGCCTTTTTACCTGAAGGACCGGGTAGGGCCTCTCTTTATTTTCTCTGTACCGAACCGAGACTGGTATGGTATCATTCTTCCTAGTTTCGACCCAGCCTCGTATGAAAATTATTGTTTCGGCGTGGCCTTGTCCATTCAAAGATCAGTAAAATTTGGTCTGGCAGAAAATTTTTTGCAAAAAGTGCATTCATTTTTAAATCGTCATTGTTCTACAAATAAACATTTAATTTTATTCTTTATAAAGAATAGTACATTTCTAGGCTTATTAAAATGTAGTAATTGTTAAAATTAAAATATAGTAATATGTGTGAAAAAGAACCTGCCTATGGCGGAATCCTCTCTTATCGTGAAAAATATGTTGATCCATGCAAAATGAATGTACTAATACGTAAGAAAAGAAAATATAATACATTTACACCTGCTAAAAAGGGAACTTGTCTATAATGCATTTTTTCCCTTCCATATGCAATTCCGTCTTAGAAGATTTTACTATATTACATTCTTCAGATTTTTAAATCTCCAATATTTTGAATATGGATTAACTATATTAATTATAACTAAAACATTTACATACCACAAATAGCGATTCATTAAAATAATAAATGTTGCAATAACTTCTATAAAAATGAAATCTATAAAAATGACAATAAAAAGCAAATATAAGTATTTTTGGTTAGAACTCCTCGTTCGAGACAAATTTTTAAATAAATCGACATAAAAATCAATGTTTTGTAGAAATTCATTCGGGACGGACCGGTCTCGGATCGAACTTTTAGCTGTTATACCTGGCCAATAATTTTTTCTCTACGGGCCGGCCCGGGCCGAACTTTTAATGTTTATAGCGTCCCGTGCCGAATTTGTCTTCTATGGATCGGGCCGGGCCTTGAAATTTCGGCGCGTGCAGCCCTCTATTGTAGATTGCATAGCACTGAGGCCTCCGCTCCAAAATACTGTTTCTACTACATTTCTTTCTATATATCCTATTGTAAGCTATTATACTGATTTTTAATCGACCTTTATTTGTATGTAAACATCTCCATTATTATTAATACCATTAATCTATTTACAAGGCTTAATAACTTAAAAATATGAAAAATTCTATATCGAAAAACCTTCTAAGACGGAATCACATAGCTATAACTATTTTTTTTCTCTTCTAAGTTCCTTTTTTACCAAGTATGTCGTCTCTTGCAAATGTACTATTTATTTTTAAGCGAATTATTATATCCATTTTGAAGATTCAGATCCACCTATCAAAAAAATTTTCCGTTTAAAACAGGATCTCGTCAGACACAGATTCTTATAACAGGTTTTAAAATACTGTATCTCCCGCCTCCTAGAAATGTATATGTAGTACTATTCTTTAAAGAGAATTTTAATTGGAGAATAATAGTAATTTAAAAAAATATATTTTTTCGGAAAAAATTGTTGACCCAAGGTAGGTTGTTCCTTAAACATATTTTTCCACGAGTCATACTGAGTCGGTGCAATAATTTTCATACAAGCAGGAACGACCGGGCCAGAAAATTTCTGGCGGTGCAGACTTCTAGGAAGAATAAAGCACAAGTCCAGAAATAAGTTCGATTCGGCCCGGCCCGAGCCTCCATTGAAAGCAAGGCCTGGGCACGACCCAGAAAAACTGATGATCAGACTCGACCCGTCCCGAGTCGGTTTAGGCCTCTAAATGGCATTTGAATGGGAAAAACGTGTTCTTAACGGCTGGAAAATTTTAAAAATACGTTGTGAAAAAAATTGAGTTTGAGTTGTAAATTTCGTTCAAACTCGCGGATTTTTTGAGCTTTCGTTCAGTTCACGCTCGTTTATCAAAAAGTGAATCAAGTTCAACTCAAAGTTCACAGAAAGTGAGCTAAACTCGTGAACTTACGTTCACTGAACGCGTTCGTACCCAACACTGAATTTAACATAGCTTTTTATATCTCTGAAACAAACCAACAGAAATACCATCTAAACATGCATGTTGTGAATTACTTCCATATTTACCAATGAGTGGTTTAAAAAAATCTCATAGCACAGTGCTCTTTAAAATTGAAATATGAGGCATCTTTTTTTGCGGGGAGGGAGGGGGAGAGATTGAAGGTGAATAGAAATCCTGACTATGAATTCTTTGTCTGGTCTTTAATTTTTGTTGTTCTTGTTTTATTTTTTTTTATCATTAACTTAAAAAAAGTACTGATATCAATACAAAAACCCTTAACGGGTTAAAAGTTTGTGACGCAGCGCTTTATCTTATGCTCTAAGAATTTTAAATATGGAACTTAAAAATAATGATATCAAATTTTGAGTGACACTATGCTATTAATTATAATATCTATATACATTTATTTCATCATTTTATTTTTTTATAATTGCATGTGCAAAAATTATGTTCATTTTAAAAAGATGTATAAAAGTTTATTCATTGATGCATTATCATCTGTATCTCTCATAAATTCAAAATATGAGTTTTAAAAGATATGATATCAAAATTTAAGTGACGCCTTGATGTTGCTTAAAACGATTAGTTTTAAAATTCAATTTAAATTTTCATTTGGCTAAATACATTTACACATCTAAACAATACTTTTCATTTTCCAATGCACTGTTGAATATATTACTTTCACTGAATCTATATAATGCACTGAAATGTATTCATTTGAATAAATTGATTTATCTTTTGTGCCACGCTATCCAAAAATCAGAAGTAAAATTTATGTAAATAGTTTTTGTGTCATTGTATCCAAACTAAGTTAAATGTATGCAAATGGATAATATGACGAAAAAAACTATTTACATAAATTTTACTTTTGATTTTTGGATAGCGTGGTACAAAAGATAAATCAATTTATTCAAATGAATACATTTCAGTGCATTATATAGATTCAGTGAAAGTAATATATTCAACAGTGCATTGGAAAATGAAAAGTATTGTTTAGATGTGTAAATGTATTTAGCCAAATGAAAATTTAAATTGAATTTTAAAACTAATCGTTTTAAGCAACATCAAGGCGTCACTTAAATTTTGATATCATATCTTTTAAAACTCATATTTTGAATTTATGAGAGATACAGATGATAATGCATCAATGAATAAACTTTTATACATCTTTTTAAAATGAACATAATTTTTGCACATGCAATTATAAAAAAATAAAATGATGAAATAAATGTATATAGATATTATAATTAATAGCATAGTGTCACTCAAAATTTGATATCATTATTTTTAAGTTCCATATTTAAAATTCTTAGAGCATAAGATAAAGCGCTGCGTCACAAACTTTTAACCCGTTAAGGGTTTTTGTATTGATATATATATACTGTTACAAGTTACAATTTTATGCAACTTGCAGCCAGATAGGAGCTATTCCAATTTACCGAAGTTAATAATTTCCATTATTTCTATCATAAAAATATTTTCATATTATTTTACCGGGTCGAGTTGAATAATATTTTACCTTTATGTTAGGACTGCATTAAAAAAATATTTCTACAAAATGACCGATATTTTGAACATTTCTCAGAAATATCTATTGCTATCTATTGCTTACTGGTTTGTATTTGAGTTTGTTTTCAGGCCCGTAGCTTTAGGGGGGGAGGGGGCAGCCTCCCCCCCACCACAATGTGTTCAAATAGTAGAGCGCCAATGAAGGTTTATGGGCGGCGTTAGCCGCCCTTAAAAAAGGGTTTATCAGTAGTAAAAAGTAATTATAAAATTATTTTATTTTAAATGTAAAAATACAAAGTAAGTTACTTTTTACATACAAAACTTGTATAAGCCATTCAATTTTAGACTTCTTTCTGTTACTTCCACTACCCCCCTCCCCTCCTATTCCGAAGAAAATTTATACAACCGGAATGAAAAAAATTTAAAGCAGAAATTGTAATTAATTCCAGGATAGAAGTACAATCTCTTTTTATCTCAGTAGTTGTTGGTCAACCTTGGCAGTAAATAGAAAGAGGAAAGAAGTACCTGGAGGGATTAGAAAAATTTACAAGTATGTTCAAGTAGTAGGGCGCCACGAAGCCCAGTGGCATAGCCGTCAGAGCATCTGTCTGCCGCGCTGCATATCAAGAGTTTGACTCCCGTCTGGGCATGTTCACTCAGTCTTTCATCCCTATGGAGTCGATAAAATGAGTACCAAGCTTGCTTGAGAAATAAACAATGAGGATCCCGCGTTTGGCTGAACACCTGGCCGGGACGTATGCTGAAATAGCACCTCGGAGCCCCGGGTCAAGAAAACAGGTATGGGCACTGTCGGCCCAGATCCTTTATGGATTGTATAGCCACAGAGTTTAGTTTAGTAGGCCGCCAAAGAAGATTTAAGGGTGCCTAACGGCACCCACAAAAAAGGGGTTTAAATTATTACATCTATTTCCTAACAAAAAAAAAATTATATATATGCGGGAGGAAAAATTCCGAAAACAGGAATTGTAATCAACTGCCGGACAGTAAGTGTAATTTGATCCTTAGAAGTACAATTATTTCCTTCTCATCTAAGTATTAGAAAGAAAGTGGAAACAACTGAAAGTGACTGTAGGGGTGAGAACAGCTCTCCAATATTTTCAAGTAGTTGGGCGCCATAGATGGTTGAACGGCGCTGTCAGGCACCCACAAAAAAGGGGTTTAAATTACTATCTCTATTCCTCAACAAAAACAATTTATAGATGCGGAAGAGAAAATTCTGAAAACAGTAATTGTAATCAATTGCACGACAGTAAGCGTAATTCGATTCTTAGAAGTATAATTTATTCCTTCTTATCTCAGTAGTTCGTACTAAGTTGGTTTCTACTAGCCGTTGTTAGTAGAAAGAAAGTGAAAAGACATGGAAGTGACTGGAGGGGATTAGAACGGGTCGCAAGTATGTTCAAGTAGAAGGGCGCCACACAAGGTTTAATGACGCCGTCAGGCACCCATAAAGAAAAGATTTCAATAGTAGTTACAAGTACAAGCACTTTACTTTAAATGTTAAATTATAAAGTAAGTTACTTTTAACATATCATATTTGCATAAGACATTTAATTTTAGAATTGTTACTACCTCTATTCCCTAACAAAAGCAATTTATATATGTGGAAGAGATAATTCTGAAAACAGGAATTGTAATCAATTGAGAGACAGTAAGTGTAATTCGATCTTTAGCAGTTCATTTCATCCTTATCTTAGTAGTTGTTGTACTCACATCTGTAAAAGCAAAACATTCTCTATAAATAGCTATTAATATTCCTTATGTGGTGAATGGCTCCCTCCCTATCTGTCTCTCACTTATGGAACTCTCCAAAAATGTGACGTCATACAAAATATTCAAAGTAAAATCAGTCTACAACTTATGCGTTGAAATTGATAAATTTCGTACGGCCAAGAAAGCTGCACAATGCTATTGTTGCCAAAACTTTTCCTTGCAAGTGCTTACTGTCATTTAAATCCTGAATGCGTGAGATGTGGTGTCCCGCGCCTGTCCCAAGACAATAATGTTAAAAAAGCTACCTCAACTGAGGCTCCTAAAAACCCCTCCTAAAAGCGCTAACTGCTCTTTAGGGGACCCTTCCTTTTACAAGGATTGCTCACAATTCCCTGTAAAACCACAATTTCGTAAATCTTATGCAAAAGTCGCTGCTGCGTCGAAAAAATCAAAATTCTGTAAAGAAATCTCCGAATAAACCTGATCCTAAAACAATAACACCACCCGCCCGATCAAATTTATCCGCAACTAAAGCTCCGCCTCCAACTCAGCAGCTTTATGAGCTGCACGAATTCTGACTCTATCTCATCCATAGCTGAGATTCTACATAAAATCAAACAAGAACTTAATGTAAGTTCATTTCAAGAAATTCCCCTTAAACTCAACAGTGTCCTCGAACACATCCAAAGTAAAAAAGGTTTTATCGCTAAACTTCTAGTCTTCAGTGAAATGTTGGCAGGATATTCTAAGATTTCTTCTAATAGCGAGTCATAAGTTCACTTATGGCCCCTACCTTTATTCAAAATTTTATTCAATTAGTTTTAAAATGTATAATCATTGAAAAGTGTCCTTATTTGAGGAATTGGGTTTTGCTTAACTTTTTCGGCTGGTTAGAACTTGTGAACACTCGTTTCTATACTTTCCTATGATTTTCTACTGCGAACCTTCCAATATGGTAAAGCCCCGCCTCCTCTTGTGTCTCTAGATTCGAACTGGCTGCTTGCGGTCGTCTCAGTTAATTTTTCTCACTCTTTTTTGCTATCCTATCCAGGGCCTGTTTACGGAATAGGCCCGTGAAGCCCGTGCTTACACACTGAAATACAAAAAGGCCCCCAATTTGACTTTTCAAAACTAATTTTTTGAAAAAAAAAACTCACTCACTGTAAAAAATACATTTTTTTTTATGAAACTTTTTTTTTCTTACTATATGGTAATTTGTAAATCACAAAAAATATTTTGAAGTTCACATATTCTCAACTGTAGTTCCCTATTTGTCATCTACAAAATAAATTGGTTATTTACAATTAAACATACAATAAAATACTTTTATATAGGTAGCTTTAGTTTAATATTAAAAATGTTATTTACTCTAAACTTTCATGGTAAAATTTCAAATAATTATTTAAGCATACGAAAAAGAGATTTAGTAAATAAAAAAGCAATTTGTAGAGTAATAGGGGCCCCCCTGTGTGATTTCGGGCTTCCCCTATTCCTAAGTGTTAAGCGGGCCCTGATCCTATCTACTATTCTTATCCTTCTTGTTAAGTAATCGCATTTTGCACTGCAGCTATACATTTTTCTTCTTCTTTTTCATGATGTGCTCGACTTTTACTCATCTGCAGGGCGTGGATTTGCTTCGCAAATGCTTAGCCAGGGGCGTCGCCATGGGGGGGGGGAGGGGGGGAGCCTCCTCCCCCAATATATGTGAAGTTGGGAAATTTGAGCTTAGAGTTGGGAAATTCTAGATTTTTGCGACATTTTCTTTTTTTAAAGTAATAGTAAAAAAATTACGAAAATTTTATTGTTTTGGTGATTATTTTGAGTACTGCAACGGTAAACAAGTTAAATTATCAAAAGAAATATAAAAAGAAATCAGCCACACTCAACTATCATTGGGTTTTTCAGTTCTACAAAAATATTGTACATCTACCAGACCTAAATTTCTCTACTCCTGTCCATCAATAACTGACTAACCAGTTCCTTTATTTCCTCCAAAACTTTGTTCCTTTCTCGAAAATTTCACCCTACCTCCCCTTCTTCTCCCAAAAGAGAATCCAGCTATTTTAATCCAAAGGGATTGCAGCTTCTTTCGAAAATTGGAGATCACTTGTAGCACAACAGAAAGGAATGTAGTAACCTACTTGAAACACAGCTATGCGCAAGAAGATTTGATGAGTTTTCACAACTTTTCTGACTAATTTTGCGATTTTTGGACAATATTTTACTCATTCTCGTGATTTTTTTGCAGCAAAAATTAGTTAACCCTTCGCTGTCAAGTAAAAAGCGTTATATGGGCAAATGTGGATATAAGAAGTCCTTAGTTTAGATAAATTTGTCACATTTTACTTTTATTTGAGTGTGGAAATATATATCAGTCCTGTTTGTTTATATTCATATGTGTTTATAAAATTTTAAACCAAAAGTCCAGTTTTCTGTGTTTAAAGCTGTTCTAAAAAGTTACTATAAATCTCAGCACGAAGAAACCCTTCATAATAGGAAAAGAGTTTTCGTGCAAGATTTTGGAGCGTCTAAAAATGCATTCGAGGATGAAAAAGGTAAAAAATTGACGATTTTAATTTGGAACAGAAATATGACCATGGAAGCAGTCCATCAACTGAAGGAAAAATCGACATGCGCTGTAACACTGACACGTTGCACTTGAATAAAATTTTGAAGAAATAAAGATTTCCTTACAGACAAGCTCACAAACAATTATGAATATTAGGATGTGACTGGAGAAGCTGAGTTCCGAAAGCACCGTAGGAAAACGGTTTCACCAAAGGCAATAGATAAAAATAATAGCACAGCAATGGACATTGATACACATAAGTTTACAGTAAAGAATTATAAGAAATACAAGAAAATTTCGGGAATTTAGTAATGAGCTTAAATGACAATGTTCCCTATATCAAGAGAATATTGCAGCAATACATTCCATATTTAAATTACAATTGTGCAAGGGAAAATTTAATAATGTTTCCACCTGGATATGAGAAACCGGATGTCCATGACTTGCAGAGTCAAATAGAAATAAACCAAATCCCAACTCACTTAACAAACCTTTTACTCATGCCATGAAATTCAAAGACTATTTGAGTCACGCCGTCAAACTATATACTCGTACCTTAACATTCACAGCATCTTATCTTTAAGGCGTTGCATCTAATGAAAGAATCTTTAGTCAAATAAAAATTAAAAATATATATATTGCAAGCTGCAATGAGGGATGACAAACTTGACAGCCTAATGCTTTTAAAATATGAAAGTGAAATAGGGAATTTTATTAAACTAAGCGATGTTATTAACAGCTGGGCTTCTTTGAAGACCACAAGAATTAATATTAAGTGAAAACTAGTCGGATGTGCCAATCCCAAAATTTTCTTCTACTCCATACATGTTAATGCCTCAAAATTTGCAATCACAGTGCCAAAATTAAATGACAATTCTTTGCCTATAATAACAAACTCTAAAGGTATAGATTTGTTAAATTGTGTGCATTTAAAAAGGAGATATAAGCATAGCATTTTTCAAACAAATCATTGAATTTTGGCACCCAGCCTCTTAGATCTCTGCAACCAAATTCCTTACTCAAAGTGCACAAAAGCGATAGCTTTGGACAGTATAGACCGAAGCCTAATAAGGATCTATTTATGTGGAAGTGCTACTTATGTGGAATATGAAGTTTGACTAAATTCCGTGCATTAGTTTTTGAGATACAGCTATCCCAAAATCGTGAAAATGCTGCATAGCAGCGCCACCTGCTATATGATATACATAAAAAGATAATCTGCATCAAATTATGTCAAGGTTTAACAGAATATGACGTTTGATCAAATTCCGTGCAATAGTTTTTGAGATATAATTACCGCTAAAATCATGTAAATCGTGAAAAATGCCACATAGCAGTACCACCTGTTGGAAGATTTACACCAAAAACAAAAATCAGCACCAATTTTTATCAAGGTACAGTCAAACCTCGTTAACACGAACTGTTTCCGATTGCCTCGTCCAGTTGTACGTAATGTAGTTAAGTTCCGATAACACGAACTACTTTTAATACGAACAAAAAAAGTTTCCCCTTGAGTGTTCGCGTTAACGAGGTTCGACTGTATAAGCGAATCTCTAAAGTTTTATTAAATTTCGTGCATTAGTTCTTGTGTTAGAGCGCGCACAAAATTTGTATCACATATAGACAGACAGATATTTTCTAAAAACAGTCGAATCGTGTTCAGGACTTACTAAAACGTATAAATCAGTCTAAAACCGAAAGTCGAATGTTTTCACGAATCCAATACTTTCTTCTCGTAAAGATAGAAGAAAGTAAAAAGCGTATTTATTTTTTTAGTAAACAAACCCATAATTAGAATTTTTATGTTTTCAGTTTCAGAATTTTTCTCTGGAAAGGAATTTTTTATGCAAAAGTATCATTATAATTATTACACACGTTGTGCAGTACATATCATTTTAGTCGAAAATTGGAGCAATTTGTTTCAAGTTGGGAAATTTTCGAATTCTCCCCCCCCCCCCACCCCCGAAAAAATATCTGTGGCTACGCCCCTGTGCGTAGCCACTTGAACTCTTCACTTGTTCACCTAAACTTACAATCCGGGTGTATGTTTATTAAATGGTATGTGAGGGCCTATATAGCTCTCCTTATTGTGTGATTATAACGTTGTATTGTAAATACCTTTTACTACATACCACAGGTAGCGAATTAAAAATCTTGTAAGGTTAGGTTTTTTTTAATGGTGAATCACTTCGTCCTTTTAAAAAGTTAATGCCATTTTATTATTATTATTTTCAGATATAAAGAAATACATATAATTTTAGTGATTTATAAAAGGTTTCCTTCAATATAGGGAATCTTTGGAAGAGTGAGAAGTATTCCGATTTAGAGTAATAGGTAAAGGGTTTGAAAGTCTTTTCAAATAATTAAAAACATGATCATTCTATACTACTGCATGCTTTAGCAAATTTCAATGTTTATCGTTAGTCATATAACCAAATGATAGCTGAAGTGTTTTTCTTCTTTCTTTCTTTTTTTTTTTTTTTTTTTTTTCTTTTATCTTTCGATTAGGTATTGAGCTTGACATACAGAATTAAATTGAGAGAAGTGCACGGAACGTAGCCATCTAAAGCACATAACTGGATAAAAACGGGTTCTAGTACATGCCTCATTTTATTCTTCGATGTTGTTGTTTATCCAACAAAACATTTCCCCTTTGCAATAACTTGTAAATATAATATTAACAAAAAAATGTATTACGGTGATGTATCCATCCTCCCTGGTGTGATCAACAAATGGCGCTACAAGCACAGTAAAAACACTTCTACTTCCACTTCTAGTTGCTGTTACAGTGAAACCCCGATTTTACGTCCCCCGAATCTACGTTTTTCCCGCATTATACGTATTTTTCATCAGGTCCCAGTTTTTCGTATAATTGTAATCTTAATTTAACCCGGATCGTAAGTTTGTTATTTATGGTATTTCCCGCATTTTACGTTTTCTCTGGAAAGTAAAAAAATAAAAAATTGTTCTAAAATAAGCAATAATTTTTCCTTTTGTGTTTTGTTTAAAGTTAATCCACGTTGTTGAAAGTTATGCAATCTATGAAAGCAGAAACGCATTCTAAAGACTCCTGTCTTCTGAAACTGGTTCCCCCTCTCCTCCTTTGTTGAACACCTGCTGTCACGGACTGCTTCCTTCCCCTTCCTCCCCGGATAGCTGGCGGGGGAGCAAAGTAAAGAAACAACACACTTTATTGGTGTAGGAATGAGATGGGCAGGGGAAGAGACACTCTTGTTACCAATCAGGTGGGGTGGCTCATTTCTTTCGTCAGGTTAGGGAAAGGGGTCCTTAGCCTTCTTCACGTTTTCAAATTCAGTTGCTGTTTAGCATGCGGTGGTCGCATTTCTAACCTTTTTGTGCCAAAATGACGAGTAAAAAATGCAGAAACTTTTCTGTTGCTGAGAAAGCCGAAATTGTTAAACAATTTGATGAATTCCACGGAACCAAAGTAGCGTTCACTCAATTGCAAGGAATTCCCGTGACAACTCTGCAATCCATGCTACAGGAAAAAGAGTGCATTGAAGAAAACATCGAGAAAGTGGGAGACAAAATGCCAAGAAACGGAAAACATTGAAAAAATCGCTGTACGACGAGCTGGAAGGTATCTTATTAAAGTGGTTTAAAGAAGCTCGTTCTTCGAATGTACCTGTAAATCGCACGATGCTAAGAAAAAAGCTCTAGAAATCGCCGATAAGCTTGGTGGTTTGAAAGATTTCTCAGTTTCAAATGGCTGGATTGACCGAATGAAAAAAAGACATAATCTTGTGTATAGATCGCTTTCGGGAGAATCATCAAGTGTAAATGAAGCTACAATAGAAGATTGGAAGAAAAATCTACCAAATTTGACCAAAGGATACAAGCTAAAGGACATATTCAATGCGGATGAAACCGGACTTTTCTTTAACCTCCTACCGGATAAAAGTTATGTTGCTAAAAGAGACTCCTGCCATGGAGGGAAGATGTCTAAATTGCGTCTTACGGTTTTACTGTGCTGTAATTCTGATGGAAGAGAAAAACTGACGCCTCTTGACCTCTTGTTGTTGGAAAGTCGCGCAACCCACGATGCTTCAAAAACGAGAGAAGTTATCCGACAAAGTACGAAGCAAACAAAAATGCATGGATAATCAAATCCCTTTTCGAAGACTTTTGCGCAAATTAAACAAAAAAAATGGAGTTGCAAAATCGTAAAATAATTTTGTTCATTGATCAATACAGTGCACATCCGGTTTTGCAGCTGTCTAATGTGCATGTCGAGTTTTTTCCGGCAAATTGCACAAGCAAATTGCAGCCTTGTGATCTCGACATTATTCGATATTTCAAGGTTTTTTATAGAAAACAACTTGTCCGGAAAGCTGTAGCTGAAATAGAAAATGGAAACCTAAATGACGCCAGCAAGTTAAAGTTAAGTGTTCTAGAGGCTACGGATTTTATTTCTGCGTCATGGAGAAACGTTACACAGCTGTGCATTTCTCATTGTTTTGAAGAAAGCGGATTCGTAGCATCTAATGAACCGAGAACAGATGAGGAATCAGCTGCGGTAGACTCGGAGAATGATAACGAAACAGTTATCTATGATTTCGACGATTACATCCAGGAAAATTTAACAACATGTGAAGCTGAAAGAGCTACTGCTCCATCCGTAGCCGACGTTATGGACTTTTCGTCAACCGATGAAGAAGAAACAGAAACACAGCCTGTCCCTTCTTTCAATATTGCATTGAAGAGCTTACAAACAGTGAAAGACTATTTTCTTTCTCATAAAGACCAGAAAAAAACTTGCAAAGTATTTCAATCCTGGAAGATGCTGCATTCACTTTGAACTCAATGACTAAAAAACAATCCACTATTACGGACTATTTTCAACCTAAACGCCAGGATTCGCAATTAAATGTGTTAGTAAAATTATCTTAAAATGGTATGTATAATAATGTTTTTTTCGTAAAATATAGATTGTAATACCTTTTGAGAGAGTCATCTTTACTACCTTTGTTTTTTCTACGATTTTTTGCCTTCTATGCATTTCCCGTATTTTACGTTTTTTTACTTAGTCCCTTGAGAAACGTAAAATCGGGGTTTCACTGTATGATTCAGAAGAGTGGCGCTGCTGTAACCTGCGTCTGCTATACTGTAAGCCGTGCAACAAAGGATCGGCATTCTTTTCGTTAAGTTTTATTTATTAAATTGTTGTTGCTGATTAATTGGAGTCTTTATTCAAGTAATGAACATCTTTTACTACACAACTCACCACATTGGTGACTACCGGACAAGAACTTGTAGTTTCGTTTTTCCTTTTTTTCCACTTTCGATTAATCATGGCTGAAGTAGCTGCGGTAAAAATCCCTATTTTTATTCCAACAGATCCTGCTTTGTGGTTTACTATGGTTGAATCCACATTTGAACTAGCAGTCCCGAAAGCAATAACAGATTCAAAAACCAAATATAATTATTGTGTTTCACATCTACCAGCAGACATAGCGATGATAGTTCGTGACATCATCCTCTCTCCCGATGGTACTGATCCCTTCAAGAATCTAAAAGATGAAATCATATTGCGTTGTGGTGAAACTAAATCACAAGAAATTGGCCGATTATTAGCTGGTGAGCAACTTGGCGATCGCAAACCTTCTGAGCTTCTTCGCGTTATGCAACGTAGAGCTGAAAACCACAAAGTGTCCGACACACTTTTATTGGAATTGTTTTTGTCACAATTGCCTTCTAATGCGCAGTCTATTTTAGCATCCGTCCAAGAACTTACGCCAATAAAAGCTGCAGAGATTGCTGACAAAGTTCTGGATATCTCAGGCCCGCTACAGGTAAGCAGTGTTACAACCGGCCATTCCCAAGTAGATTTAGAATTATTAAAGAAACTGAAACTTTTGCGTGAAGAGGTGAGTTCTTTGCGACGTTCGAGGAGTCAATCCCGATCCCGACCTCGACCTCATTATCGGCAGAAAAGACCCGGTTTTGCAAACTTTTGCTGGTATCATAAGAAATTTGACTCAAAAGCAAGAAAGTGTGTACCACCATGTACCTTTTCGTCGGGAAACGTGAATGGAAAGACGTAGCGGCGACATACGCCTCGCCTACCACCTTTCGTCGTCTGTTTGTGCACGACCGCAAAAGTAATTTAAAATTTTTAGTGGACACTGGAAGTGATTGTTCTTTAATACCAGCAACGAAACTAGATAAAATGACTCCGCCAATTCAAACGTTTGTTGCTGCAAGTGGCACATTAATTAATGTGTACAAGCGTATGTTATTATCTATAGATCTGGGTTTAAGGAAGCAATTTGTTTATCCCTTTTATGTATGTAATGTTTCCACCCCCATTATAGGTGCTGATTTTTTACATTATTTTAATTTAAAGCCAGATCTTAGAAAACATTCTTTATTTGATAATAATACCTCTTTAAATTCGCATTTTGTTGTACATACTTCTGATATATTTTCTGTTAAATCTATTATAAATGATGATATATTTTCTAAATTTTTAAGTGCATACCCAAACATCACTAAATCTCCTTGCCCAAACCAAATTGTTAAACATTCAGTTATGCATCATATTGATACTTTTGGCCCTCCAGTTTATGCCAAACCACGTCGTCTTGCACCTGATTGCCTAAAAATAGCAAAAATGGAATTCCAGCACATGTTGGATTTAGGACACATTCGCCCATCCAACAGCAATTACGCTTCGCCACTGCACATGGTTCCACAGAAAAAAAAGCGATGACTGGCGTCCAGCTGGCGACTTTAGAGCACAAAATGCCCAAACTAAAAAAGATAAGTATCCCATTCACAGCATCGTTGATTTTACTAGTGAATTGCATGGAACCACAATATTTTCCCATTTAGATTTGGTTAAAGCTTTTCATCAAATTCCGATTGCTCCCGAGGATATTCATAAAGCAGCTATCTGTACACCTTTCGGACTCTTCAAGACCACTCGGATGCAATTTGGTTTGTGCAATGCTTCGAGCACATTTCAGAGATTTATTGATGAAGTAATTCGGAATTTGCCAGGTGTTTATACTTTTGTTGATGACATTTTAATTGCATCAAACTCTCTAGAAGAGCACATTGAACGTCTTAAGGCTCTATTTTCTAGACTCGATAGTTATGGTCTTACGATTAAGCCTTCTAAATGTACATTTGGCGTTCCCATATTGGAATTTTTAGGCTTTAAAATATCTCAAGATGGTCTTTCACCACTTTCGGATCGTGTTGAGGCCACTTTAAAATTTCCAAGACCTGCAACTCTTACCCAGCTGCGTAAATACTTAGGCATATTCAACTTTTATAGGCGATTCATTCCCAGAGCTGCTGACATTTTAGCACCCCTTATCAAATTTCTAGAAGGCCACAAAAATAAAAAGAAACATCCTCGTTCCAAGGTTTCAAATGATCCATTACAATGGGATGAGGAAGCAGATCTTGCATTTACGGCATCTAAAGAAGCGATTTCTCAGGCAACGCTTCTACGACATCCTATTCCCGGTGCTCAATTAAGTTTATGGGTTGATGCCATAGGCGTAGAGTTATATGGGCCCGTGGGGCTCGGGCCCCTCCAATAATTTTTCAGATGGGCTAAATTTTTTCACGCCAACTGACATAGAAAAAACTCAGATTTCGGAATTTCATATAATTTACAAAAGTTTTTAGCGTATGTTTTCGATGGATAATTGTTCTTTCTCTAAATTCGTTATTTTCTTTTATTCTTTGTAAACAAGTATAACAACTGGAGAATTTTATTGTGGCATATGAGAAAAAACAAAGCACTCTCCATGGTGGGTTTTTCTTCCTTCTTTGGACACTGGGCACACTTTCTGGGAAGAAATTCTTTTTCTAATTCGGCGTCATAGACATAGAGCAATAAATTCACGTTTTTAACGGACAACATATTGTGTCCGATATGATCTGATTAGAGCACAGGTGATTCGCTATTTTCCGAAGCTACAAAGAAAGGGACTCCAATTTACAAGCTTTGAAGAACTCGGGAGGGAAGGGGATGAGGCTTTAAGTTTTGCTGCAAATGATGAAACCAGAAGCCAGGAAGAATCACCAGTGTCTCCAAAGCAGGGATGTAGTGGAGGGTATACGGAGGTATACGCCGTATACCCTCTGTTTCTCAAGAAAGCTATAGTATATATACACTAGGGTATACCCTCTGCCTTGAGCGTATACCCTCTGCTTAGAACGTATACCTTCTGTTTGTTTTACGACTACACCACTGCTCCAAAGCATAGAATATAAAGGAAGAAATTATTTGTCTCTAAATCATGCATAAAGGTCATATTTATTAAAATAGTCCAAATCAATCAAGCGGTCTCTCCATAGTAAATGACGATTCACCAGGATCTGGTAACAATAAACAATACATATTCAGTTGTTCTTATTCGGGCCGAGCAAGAAACCCTTTCTCAGGCCCATTTTCTATTTTCTTTCATTATTATCAGGCTGAGTAGGGACCGGGTCTAAATTTTTTCAGTAAACCCGGGCCAGTCCTAAACTTCATTTTCCCCCGTGCTGTCGTGTTATTTCCTGTTATATGATTTTCGTGTTATTTTCAAACTTTTCGATGTTCATATAAAAGTATATCTGTACATGCGCATTCATGGCAAACACAGCAGGGCCGCTTTTTCGTGCGCAAACCTGTATTATTTATATTATGCATTTATACACTAACTAGCTGACATGCCCGGCGTCGTCCGGTCAGTTGAAAAATAGTACAAAACACGAAAATTAAAAAAATCGTAATAAAAATCGCGAAAAATTAAAAAAAAAAAAAGCTGCACGAATTCCAAATAAATTTAAATGAAAAGAAAACAAAATTTACTATTGTGGGATAGAAGATAAGCGGATTCATTTTGCTAATTTGGAAAAATTGTAGCGAATCGCGAAAAAACTCTAAAAATCGCTAAAGATTCAAAAATCGCAGGTGACAAAATTTTCTTTTATTATGGGATTTTTTTGATATATTAAAGCATGATTCCTTTTAAGAATGCAGAAAAATCACCGCGAATGCGAAAAATCTCTAAACAATGCATAAATATTCGCAAAAAATTCAAAAATCGCTGTACGAATTTCGATAAACTTTATTGAAAATGTAACAAAATTTATTATATTGGGCTAAAAGTTTGACACCCAATTCCTTTTACGGATGTCAAAAGATAGCAGCGGAACGCTAAACATCGCATTAAAAATCGATAAAAAATCAAAAATCGCGGAGGAAAAATTTTACTACAGTGTGTTACAAGGTTGAAACGAATTTCTTTTATAAATGTAAAAAAAGGCACGGAACGCGTAAAAACGCTAAAAATCGTGTTGAAATGCGGATTTATTTTTTTTTTTTCAGAATTTTCGAAAAAGAAACTTTGTTATATTAGGCTAAAAGTTTGAAACTGAAAAATTATTATGCCAAAAAATTATTAATGCCAAAAAATCGCTACGGAATACGAAAAAAACGCAAAAAGGAGCATTAAAAATTCAAAAATCGCTGAGAACACAATTCACTATAGTGGACTACAAGCATTAACCGGAATTTTTTCACGAATGTCAAAAATTCTCCACGGAATGCAAAAAATCACTGTCATTGCGGAACGCGAAAAACCGCTGAAAATTGCATTAAAAACGCTAAAAATTCCAAAAGTCGCAAAGACGAAAAATTACTACAAGTGTTCTAAAACATTTTAAACGTAATTCTTTCACGAGTGTCAAAACTCGTTGCGAAAAATCACAAAAACTCGCATTAAAAATAGAATTAAAAATTCAAAAATTTCAAAGGACAAAATTTACTGTATAATGCTAAAAAATTGAAACCAAATTTCTTTTATATAAAAAAATCGCTGCGAAACACGAAATCGCATGCAAATATTTGCGAAAAATTCAAAAATCGCTGTACGAATTCCGAATAAACTTTTTTGAAAAGAGGACAAAATTAACTATATTATGCGCTAAAAGATTGAAATCGGATTTATTTTAATAATAAGAAAAAAAAAAGAATCGCCTCGAACCGTGAAAAAGCGTTAGAAATAGCATTAGGGGCATTCCACGTCAAATCAGGCAGTAAAATATCAATATGTAACCCACCATCACAGATTTTAATGAAACTGCGTGTGTTTGTTCTTACTATTAAGATATGATCACCAGTAATTTTTTTTGCTCCTTGGTAAAATAGTTTCTGAGAAAAAAATTGTCAAAATTTTGAAAAACTGCCGTCAGTTGGCATTCTTGATAGCTCGGTTTTCAAATGTAGCATGTCATATATATAATCATATTTCAATATCTACTCTACAAATCACCTTCAAATAATTTATGCACAATATTTAGGGTACGCAGCTTATGAAAAAAATATATTGTTACGCTTATAACATTTTAAGTGTGTCTAAAAAAATATTTAAACTTTGAAGTCCTGAATTTTTTACGAAAAATAATGCATTAACAAAAAAAGCATTATCAACAAAAGGCGGTATTTTTATTAAATTTATTTTTTATGGGGGATATACTTAAAGGTGTCCTTTACCTGATTCTGAAATAAAAGTAGTGGGATTTTGGGTGTTTTTGGTAGTATTTCCTATTTAAAAATATTTTGAGGTGCATTTCATATCAAATCAAGCAGAGTCATTCCATGTCAGTTCCCCTAAGCCATTTAATCACTGTCACAAATTTCAATGAAATTGGGTTTGTTTATAGCTTATTTTAAGACGTAATCACCTTTAATTTTCTTGATCCTAAGTAAAATATTTTTTAAGATAAAAAATATCAAAATTTTGAAAAATTGTTTTAAATTTTTTTAATGACAGTTCGATATTCAAAGACTACATTAAAAAAAAAAAAAAAAAAAAAAAAAAAAAAAAAAAAAAAAGTCATTTCAATATAAAATCCCTAAATAGGTTTCAAATAATGTATATGTGACAAATAATGTAGGCTGATTATTATTTCTTGTTTTTTATCATGTTTAAACACTAAGAGTGTCTTTTATCTTATGAATTTTTAAAATCAAGATTTTTGTCAAAAATAATGTGTTAATCAAAAATTTATTATTAACCGAAGGCAGGGTGTTATTGCTTTTTTTTAATTGTACGTAAAAATATCTTTTAAATGGTTATAAAATAAAAATAGTGAACATATAAGAAAAAATTATCAAAATTTTGGAAAAATGCCACGAGTTGCCATTAATGATTGTTCAATTTTCAAAGGCCTCATTTTATATATAAAATCATATTTCAGTAACTAATAAAGAAATCTTCTTCGAATAATTTAAGCAAGGTAAATAAAGTATGTAGATTATGAAAAAATATTGCTGTAATGTTAAAAAATATTTAAATGTGTGTAAAAAATTGTATAATCTTTGAAATCAAAAATATTTTACAAAAAATAATGAAATTATTAAAAAATCTTTATCAATCAGAGGCGGAGTTTCTATGACTAATTTTTTAATTTTAAATTGTACATAATACTACATTATAACTGGATCTGAAATAAAAATAGTGGGATTTTGGTTGGTTTTAGTAGTATTTAAATCATATTTAAAATTATCAATATTTTCAAATGTAAAACCTATCCAATGTATCATCCCTGGAAATATTTTTATTTATACATTTATTTTATTTTTCAAATTATCTTTTATGTTCGTTTCTTAAGGAAAAAAATAAACAATATTGTTTTTTAGTAAAACTTCTAGGGCGAAGAGCAATTATCCCTTTCCAAAAAAGAGAAAAATCACTAGCTCCTCACCGCCCAATTGGCAATTCAAGCGCTCGAATACGCCATCTGGTGGAGGAAAGATGTAACTCTCGCTTCAGGATAGTGTAGCGCAAGCACATTGCTTTACATGTATTTTAAATTTGTTCAGAATGATTATTCTTTTGCACAATTTCAGATTTCCTGTGATATTTGTGTTCTGTCTTATATAACAAAGTAAAAATTATCCGAATTTGAATATCTAAAACTTTCAAATGCATTTACAATAAAAAATTATTTCAATGGCACTTTAGCATTAGTTAAAGGGAAATTAAAGGGACAATTTTCCTGTACCGAAGGCTGCGAGCAGCGCCTCTATAGGCCGTTTTAATTCCCAATAGAAATTTTCAAAATGACAGTCCTAATCTTTAAACTCATATTTGGCTGTTAATATTGAAAATTTAGCATTGAGCTGCTAATATTGAAAAAAAAAACCAAATTTCACTCTGTTGAAGAAAATTTTGACGTATTGTGCTTTAAATATATGCAAAAAATGCATAATCCATTATATTTATATCTTTCAAATAACTATATCTAAAAAAATATTTAAAACTTAATGAGTTGCACTTTTGTAACTTTATTCAGTTTCTAATGATATGTACCGTAATTTCGGGTGTATAGCCCGCAGATCAAACAATTCAGTTTGGACCCAGAAATTTTATTCAGTATTTGAAGACCAATATTTACTGTGATCTAAAAAGTTACATTTTATTTTTAAAAATTTCTGGGTCGAAACACGATTGTATGATCCGCGGGCTATACACCGGAAATTACGGTAATTTGATTTATTTCATCACAATATTGCTGAAAGATGGATTTTCAACATATATATGTGTGTATATATATCCCTGTTCTTAAACAAATTATTTAAAAATTATTCATTTATGTTTAATAAAGCATATATATATTGTTTATACACTTACAGAAAATACATATAGCAAATTTTATGATATTATGTCAATAATGTCTAAAAGTAAAGAACTTATCTAATAGTATGTAACGAAAAATTTAACATCTGGTGTAATGACAACAAAATTTTATAATTGTTTTACTTAATTTGGATGAATGAAAAAAGCTTACATGTTTATATTTTATTGAAGTACAGGTGAAAATGTCACAAAGACATACCTCAACAACCACTGAGTATGTCACATTCACACTACAGATGATTTTTTTTTCTTTTGATCTTTCGGGTTTGATTTCAGATGGTAATGAATTAATTAGTTTTGTTAGAAGTGTCATTGCAGTCAGCATATTAGGCTCACTATTTTTTTTTATATAATTTGTTTTGATTGACTCGATGAACAACAATATATAAAAGGACCATTTCATGACTTTTCAATTAAAAGCTGATTTACAAATTCATCATGTTGTTTAGTTATTATTATCGTCTTAAGATAATAAGTTGATATTAAAATTTTTAAATGCAGTTTATTTATTATTGGAACAGTTGAAAGTATTTTTCAATAAGAGTGCGGGCTGTTGATTTTATGTCGGCTGTTGAGCAATGTAGTGTTGGTAAAGGAACTGGTACTATTTAATTTAATTTTTATTGCTGTAAATAATATTTGTTATTTTATTATTGTATGTATTATATTTAAGCAAGAGTAGAAATACACGATATCGTAGTCATTTTAGTACATCTTAGCATGAAAAGCTTCAATATTTATCATTAAACATTCACATTTTATGAAAATTTTGTTAAAATTGCTCATATTTTCACTATTTTTATTTTATAACTATTGAAAAGATATTTTTACGTACAATTAAAAAAAGTAATAACAGCCTGCCTTCGGTTAATAATAAATTTTTGATTAACACATTATATTTCACAAAATTCTTGATTTTAAGAATTCACAAGATTAAACACACTCTTAGCATTTAAACATGACAAACAACAATAAATAATAATCTGCCTACATTATTTGTCACATATACATTATTTGAAACTTATTTAGTGATTTTATATTGAAATGACTTTTTTTTTTATGCAGTCTTTGAATATAGATCTGCCATTAAAAACATTTTTAAAAAAATTTCAAAATTTAGATATTTTTTTTTATTTTAAAAAATATTTTACTTGTAATCACCTTTAATTTCCTTGATCCTGTCTTAAAATGAGCTATAAACATACCCAGTTTCATTGAAATTTGTGACAGTGAATTAAATATCTTAGGCGAACTGACATGGAATGACTCTGCTTGATTTGATTTTAAATACGCCTCAAAATATTTTTAAATATGAAATACTACTAAAAACACCCAAAATCCCACTACTTTTATTTCAGAATCAGGTAAAGGACACCTTTAAGTATATCCCCCACAAAAAATAAATTTAATAAAAATACCGCCTTTCGTTAATAATGCTATTTTAGGTAATGCATTATTTTTCATAAAAAAATCACGACTTCAAAGATTAAACATTTTTTTAGACACACTTAAAATGTTATATAAGCGTAACAGTATTTTTTTTCATAAAATACGTACCCTATATATTATGCATAAATTATTTGAAGATGATTTGTGCAATAGATATTGAAATATGATCATATTTATGTCATGCTACATTTGAAAATCGAGCAGTCAAGAATGCCAACTGATGGCAGTTTTCAAAATTTTGACAATTTTTTTTCTCAGAAACTATTTGACCAAGGAGTAAAAAAAAATACTGGGAATCATATCTTAATAAAAGGAACAAACACACGCAGTTTCATCAAAATCTGTGATGGTGGGTTACATGCCTGCCTGAACTGACATGGAATGACCCATTAAAAATTATATTGAAAAAGTCTAATCAAAAACTCCGAAATCGGGCTAAATACATAGAGGTACCTTCATACCAAATTTTGTAGCTCTGCGCGCAGCGATTTTTTCAGAACATGGCCGACAGACAGACAAACTTCTTTCCTTATTATTATAGACTAGCGGACCCGCTCGCTGTTGCCCGGGCCCGTGTTAATAACCTTTAATAAAGCACAAATTTGTATGATTTTATACCTTTAATCCGATTTTGCCGAATTTATATTTTTAAACGAAAAATTCTCCAAAAAATATTGACTTTAAGGCTAATGTCAGACGAAATGCTAGCGGCATTGTGTAGGGATGATATGTAGGGGAAAAAGAGTGCAAAAAGACGTTCGTCTGACATTAGCCTTAATGGTAAAAGCACTCGTAAGGATTTATTTTCTGTTTTTCACGTACGGTCGTTTCATAATTTTTTTTTAAATAGTTTTTTTTTTTTGGTACTCTTTAAAATTTTTATCGTTATAAATATAACCGTTTCTGAGCCCCTGTAAAAGTTTCGTGAAAAAAATATTGATTCTAAAAGACGTGTGTTTTCTTCTTCCTTTTTACTTTCTATCTTTGCAAGAAGAAAGTATTGGATTCAGGAGGATTTTCGAATTCCAGTTTTCGACGGATTTACACTTTTTAGCGGTCACACATCCCGAAAAACATGTTTTTACAAAATGTCTATCTGTGAATCGTCTGTGAGTTTGCCTGTATGTGTGACATAAATTTTTTGGGCGCTCTATCTATTGTACGGAATTTAATAAAACTTTAGGCTCGATTAGTCCCTGATATATCCTCCTGAGACCCAAGCAAAATATAATGCATATATTTTTTTTAAATATGAGTTTTTTTTCAACAAATAGGCATAAAAATGATGTTTTTTAAGAAATTAATAAATTTCGATTTTTTTATTTTGTTTTACAGCACATCCATCTAAATGGATGTTCAGGCCATAACTCGCTTTAAAATAATTTAAAAAATGCTAAAAGTATGAGAAAGAAGAGCATTTACTATAAAGAACATAAGGCAAGTATTAACATCTGCTATTAAAATTGCAAAAAAAAAAAAAGAAAAAACAGTGGCACTCCGGGAGTGCCAATAGAAGTAAAAACTTCAACAATTACGTGTGTGTTTTTTTAAATCGTCAGGAAATGTTTTATGCGTTGAATTGTGTAGCAGCACTAATGAAAGCACCTGGGGACACGGCAGTGCCCCTGCCAAGTCTTGAAAGCACGGCCGTAAGCATCTTTTTCTGGAAGCAACTCAGGGTACTTTTGACCCCCAATATCTTTGTGTTGGTGATTCCCAGAAACTTGAAACTTCGTAAATCTAAAGTAATGTGGAAATGGAACTAAATGCTGAAATTTCACGTTTCTATCTTTTTTATTTCAGAAGATATATGAACTTAAACTTTCGCCTTTTCGACACTGATTCACCGATCATCAAAACTCAGAGGTACGTCCTGTATCCCTAGAATCTTGAAATTTAGTATGAAGGTAGTGTTTGGGATACAATGAAAGGGAAAATTTAAAAAATCCGGAAAATTTGGATAAAAAGTCGAAAAATCAAAAAACCGAGAATTTGGCAGAGATGTGATGTACGAACCAGGTTTGGCGCGATTTTTTTTACGTCAATTTGGCGAAAGCCCGTTTTCCAATACCAGTTACAATATATATTTTTAAATTATTTTCTATTGTTTTAAAAAGTAAACAATAATATAATAAATAAACGGTAATTTCATTAATAACTATAGAACAAAACAATTGTACAATTAAAAAAAAAAATAAAATAAAAGTAAATGAACAATTTATTAATAAATAAGCAACAGTAGCCGGGTTACCTTGTAAAATAAAGTAACGCCATTTTGCTGTCAATTAGGTACCCAAGTGCGTATCTGACATCTGTGCCCCATATTTTATCTGCCGTAATCGAAATTCCCGCCAATACTGTTGGTTATTGACCAGACCATCAACACGATAAAATACAGCGTTATCGGTTTTTAGTTACACGAAATAGGTAGGTCACGAATACGGTATAATTCATTTTAACTGACGAAAAACAAAATAATAATTTGTTTTAGCAATACGCCGGGAGAAAAAGTGAGTTTTAGCTTCCTTCTTCTTTTGCGGATTGAGCTGAAGAGGGAAAAGTTCCTGTCATTCACCGCTTGGCGCGCTAGTGTCTATGTGTCAAAATGCTAGCATGTCGTTACGTTACAGTGTCTCGAAATCAGTGGTTTTTCCCCATCTCAAAAAAAGCTCAACGCGCCTAAAGAAGTTTTCACTTCAAAAAAAAAAAGTTTAAACAAATTAAAATAACATAAAAACGAAACTTACCAGCAGAACGTAGAATTCCAATTTGACTCATTTTACGCCATTTTGTAAACAAAGTAGTTACTGTTGCCAAAATCCAAAAGCTGAATGTTGATTTTTGATTCATACATTACCATGCCAAACTGGTTTTAGATTGCTACAATGGAATTTAACGAAATAGAAGGCGAAAGCAAAACATCCATTTAAATGGATGCCAGGTCTCAGGAGGATAAAGTGGTGCTTAATAGTTGTTGGTGCAAATTGCCCTATATCTCAAGAAGTAATGCACGGATTTTCATAAAACATCAGATTCTGTTAGTTCTTGATATTGTTTGGTGCTGATTAATTTTTGTTGTAAATTGCTCAATAGGTGGCGCTGCTATGATGCATTATTCACGATTTTCGCAATAGATACATCTCAAAAACTAATGATCAGATTTTCATTAAACTTCAGATTCAGTTACATCTTGATATTTTTTCGTGCTGATTGCGTTTTCGTGTAAATCGTCTAACAGGTTTCGCTGCTAAGTTGCATTTTTCACGATTTCCGCAATAGCTCATTCTCAAGAACTAATACACGTATTTTCATGAGTCTTCAGATTAGGTTAGTCCATGATATTAAATGGTGCTGATTACTTTTTGGTGTAAATGGGCCAACAGGTGGCACTGCAATACAGAATTTCTCATGATTTTCGTAATAGCTCTATCTTAAAAACTAATACACAAATTTTCATCAAACTTCAAATTCAGTTAGACGTTGATATATGTTGTTCTTTTTACGTTTTGGTGTAAATCGCTCAATAGGTGGCGCTGCTATGCTCCGTTTTTCACGATTCCCGCAATTGTTCTGTCTCAAAAACTAATACACGGAATTTAATCAGACTTTATGTTCTGTTACACTTTCACATAGATCTTTTTTTTAGCTTGGGTGTATACAGCGCGACAGGTGTCGCTTTTATGATCTTTGAGCTGAGAATTTTGCTTGCAGACGTCTAAGAGGGTGGATGCCAAAATTCAGTTGTTTGTTTCAAAGTTCTCCTTTTAAAATGCACACAATTTAATGAACCTATATCTTTAGAATCCTTATGATGGAGATGAGCATAGATTGTCATTTAATTTTGGCACTGTGATAACGATTTTTAAAGTTTTAACATGTATGAGATAGAAGAAAGTTTTAGGATTGTCACATCAGACTAGTTTTCTTGTTTTCGCGTCGGGTTCTTTAATATAACAAACAAAAGATACTTTTCGTTGTCCGAAATGTTAATATGCTATAAATTTAACTGTACGCGAGTACTCTATAAAATTTCATGAAAAACATGCATTTTTAATAGTGAAAACGTGTGCCGAAGCCAAGCGAAACCGCGCCGAGACCGTTTTTGAGCCTTTTCGTCTAATTTTCTAAGATTTTATTTTTATTTTTAAATACTTCTACTCGTTTGAACAGTACGAAATTTTTGTAATAGATGTAAAATCCAGTCTGTGGAAATACTCTAAAAAGATTGTGGAAAAAAGATAGTCTCGTCACAGTGAGGCACGAAGTGACCTACGGTCGCAAATTTGTTTAAAGAATTAAAATTAGTCTTTTAGAAAACCGATTGCACCACCGACGAGAAGAAGATCTTAGCTTTAAAAACAATCTAAAAAGAAAATTACCGTTAAAATACGGAAATTGTACTGGCAATCGAGACGCCAGTTCTATTTCCGCATTTTAACGGAATTTTGTTTCCGTAAATTTTGTGGAAAAAAACGAAATTTTTTTGTGGAATTTACGGAAAAAAATTCCGTTAAAATACGGAAATAGTACTGGCGTCTCGATTGCCAGTGCAATTTACGTATTTTAACGGAAATTTTTTTAACAGTGTACGTGTATTTTGTGAATCGGTACCCCTAAAATTTGAGTAAGCGTTGGCGAAAGGGACAAAAAGTCGACTGAGAAATCCCTGTTTGAATTTTTTTTTCAAAGAGTTAAGAACCATATTTTTTTAACTGATTGAGGCGTTTGAGACGTAAAAGTACGAACTATAAGAATAAGTCGTCCGTTTTTCCGTATTTTAAACGGCACGGCTGATGTATTTAGTTTTTCCTTCCTTTCCTCTCGAAAAGCAGGTTCTGGTCATGCACCAGCGCGCCTCCGCCAATTAAAAAAATAAAATCTCTTTTTTTTATGAGTTTTTAATTACTATCTCGGCCAATTATCAAAAAATTAAAATCATTGAACTATTCTCATATAAATTTTCAGACCTCTGCGAGCAGTAGATTTTCCTAGCCATCGGCAATAAACACACACAAGCAGCGTTTTTGTCTTTTATTATTAGATATATAGATATTTATGATATACGTAGAGTAAAACTTGTCAAAACGGAACCTGTCTGTGGCATAATCCAGTCATAAATGGAAACTTTTCATGCTCCAGAAGGAAAGATTACCGTGCAATTTTACTTAATTAGCCAGAAACCTGTCTTAAACGGAATATTGTTTCGGTCGCTTGCGATTGCTTGTACAAAGGTATTACTGTATGGATATGGATATAAGGTTAGACTGTGTAATCAAAACGTGTCTATAAAGAAATCTTGTCTAATGGCAAACATTTCATGACCCCATCGAAAGGAACACTTCGAATTTTTACCTGCTATGGCAGACGGAAACCTGTATAAAACGAAAACTTTCAGCGGTTATTTGTAATTTTGTCTTAGCAGATTTTACTATTTTTGTATCCATTACTTCGTAAATTAAATCCCTGTTAAAGGGGGGTGTAGACACCTCCTTGTCTGCGCCACTGGCTGAGCCCCTCCAATAATTTTGAAAACTCTACGCCTATGGTTGATGCATCAAATGTCGCAGTTGGTGGCTCTGTCATGCAAATGTCTGACACTCAATGGGAACCTATAGCATTTTATTCAGGCAAACTAAATAAGTCTCAGTAAAATTGGTCGACCTATGACCGCGAGTTATAGGCCATGTATTCCAGTATAAAAAATTTTCGACACTTGCTTGAAGGCAGAAATTTCATAATTTATACTGATCAGAAACCCTTAATTTATGCCTTTAAACAAAATCCTGAAAAATGCAGTCCTCGACAACTACATCACCTAGATTATATATCGCAATTTTCTACCGATATCCGGTACACAAAAGGTTCAGAAAATCCTGTTGCCGATGCACTATCCCGCATTGAAATTAATCAAATTTCTCCGGCTGTACACTGTTCAAAATATCGTGAAAAATTACCTCTGTTTTTAAAGGCTATCTATTTTTTGACTAATGAGAACGCTGCATAGACGTCTATGGAGCGTTCTCATTGGTCAGAAAATAGATAGCCTTTAAAAGCAGAGGTAATTTTTCGCGATATTTTTAACAGTGTACTTGATTTTAAAGAATTTGTTTCAGCTCAATCAACTGATGAGGAACTTCAAAAACTTTTGCAATCTAATACTACATCCTTAAAATTAGAAAAACAGTACTTTCCTCTTGAGGATATCTCTTTATATTGTGACATGTCTCAACAACATCCCCGTCCATTTGTTCCCCAAAGTATGCGAAAACTTATTTTTGATAATTTGCATTTCTTCTCACATCCCGGTATGGCAGCTTTTATTAATTTAATTGCTAAAAGATTCGTATGGCCTGGCATGCATAAGGATAATAAATCCATTGTTCGTAGCTGTGATAATTGCCAAAGAGCCAAAATAACACAGCACACAAAATCTCCTATTGGTACATTCGCCCTACCTGATGCTCATTTTGCCCACATTCATTTAGACTTCATTGGTCCCTTTTCCCCATCTGATGGTAATCAATACTGTTTAACAATCATTGATCGATTTACCAGGTGGCCTGAAGTCATTCCGACAATTGATATGACTGCGGAAACAACTGCTCGCGCTCTATTAAAGGGTTGGATCTCCAGATTTAAATGCCCAGTCACTATCACCAGAGATCAAGGCCGTAGTTTTGAATCCACCTTGCTTCAGGAACTTCTGCGCATCATAGGTTGCAACCTGATTCGAACTTCGCCATATCATCCCCAGGCAAATGGAATTTTGGATCGTTATCACAGACATTTAAAAGATGCCCTTAAGACACACAATAACACTAAATGGACTGACATTCTTCCAATTGTTCTCTTAGGTTTACGCTCAGCTCTCAAAATTGACATTAATGCAACGCCTGCACAATTAGTATATGGTACAACATTACGATTAACCTCTGATCTCATAACAGAAAATGAACAAATTGACCGACCAATTGATCCCAATTATGTGTCTAACTTAGTCGAAACAATGCGGTGATTAAATCCCACTGCCACTTCCTCACATGGCACTTGAAAAATTTTTGTAAATCCCTCATTGTCAACTTGCACACACGTATTTTTAAGGTCAGACAAAATACTTCGTCTTCTCACACCACCATACACTGGACCTCACCTTGTCATAAATAGAAATCCCAAAAACCTTATTATTGACATTAATGGCAGAAAAACAACAGTTTCGATTGATCGCGTTTCAACCCGCCTATCGATTGTCAGACACTGTTGTTACAGATAAATCTGTTCCTGTTCTAGAAGTACCAACTGAGCCGACACCCATTGGTAAACAACCTACTACTCGTTCTGGACGAAAAGTCACCTTTCCTAAACATTTGGTGATTGAATATGCAATATAACACATTTGTACATAATATTTTATATAGTTCCTATTATTGTATTGAATATTGATTTTGTATTTTTGTTTTGCATTATTTCTATACTAGGACTTCCCTCAGAGGGATTAGTCTGAGCGATATTACTGAGAACATAGATTTAATAATAACATGTGGAAGCAAAGAAAATGAGATGTTATCTATAATTGTCCATATACTGCGATAAATTGAAATGATGAAAATAAACGAATCGAAGAATTACAAAATCTTATATATAAATTCGTGTACACTGTTTAAAAAAATGGGGAATCAAATCATTCAAGGCAGCCATGCATGGATATAAAATAGAAAGTACGCAATATATTAAAAGTAAAATAGAAAATGAAACACTAAATTACTTATATCGGAATTTTAACTGTATAAAATGATGTCAAGAGCATAATCAGACGCTCCCCACCAATTTGAGTAACTTTAAATGACAAATATATGATGTTTAAAAAGAATGGACTATACTTTGTATGGTGTGTGCTCCCCCGGAATAGTTAATATTGTACAATATCTGTTTTCCACGGATGCAATGAGGTTGTCGGTAACATTTAAGGAATTCTCTCCTCAAAATCTAATATAGTATCAAAGTACCGAATACATCAACAGTGGCATACAATGCTTCGTTAGAGTATGTTTTAGATATGCTCGATCGGATTTAAATGATGAGTTTATGCTGGCCACTACATACGCTGTATTGTTTTGTTTTCAAACATATTCTGCACAAGTTGAGCTGTATTTAGCATGTATTAAATAAAAGAAATCGGCAATGATTACTACATAAAGTATGACACAAGATCTGAATATATCGTCTGCATAACTTTTCAGCTGTCAAAGTGTCATTTGAAGTAATTTACAAATCCATACATATTTATTCAGCAAATCATGCAAGCTAATATACGCCAATATGAACCCGATTATAAAATTTCACCAGAATAAGTTAATATATAAAAAATCTACTAATGATAATTGAGAATATGACCTTATGATAAAATGTCTAGAAAAATGAATCGGATAAAAAATTCATATCACATTTAAAACGGCACTTCCCTCTGTTAGTGGCCTTGGCAAGAGAGAGAAAAGCCTAGAGAAGGAACACTTTAACAAGTACTTTCGGGCAACCTACTCACTGTTTCATACAGGTCTTTATTCAATATTTACACAATTTATTTAACCCTTAAATGCCTGGTGTTGCTTTTCGGCAACACACCCAATTTAGACTCTAAAATACTATTAGACTAATATTGAAGCTATAATGCCTAATGTTGCCAATAAAATACATTCTGAAAATATTATTAAATCGATTTTCAACATTTAGATGGCAACATCTGTGCTGTTTAAGAATAAAGATAAACTTATTTTTTCAAATGTTGCTACTTGTTTTTTTTTGTTTTGTTTGGAAGCTTGCGAAATACCCTATTTTTACCTGCAGTGAGCAAGTAAAATTTATTTCTTATTATAGCTCCTAAAATTCTTGTGTGTTTAATATTATAGAAATTTATCAAGGGAAATTTTTTTTCAATTAAACACCAGTATTGCCGATTAGTAACAAACTGTTTTTTAGCCGTAAACTATACATAAAACAAAATATGATTTTTTAAAGTATTTTTCCCATGATTTATTTAAAAAATGAAATCCGAAAAACATTATTACAATCATTTTTGAAAAGTTAGGCATTTAAGGGTTAATGCTAGGTGGGTATCTATCAGTTTTGTTGCATTTAAATCGCATGTTTTGCGGAGGAAATGCAGCATTATGAAATATTTAAAGTTGCTGTACCTAATAATTCCAAATGAATGATAATTGAGATCGCTTTCCGTTAGTTTCATCTTTTTAAATTTTAAATTTTTTAGAAACCATTCATAGAGACAATTGTATATTTTAAAACTAACCCGAAGCAAAATTTCAAGATTTTGGGCTCAGCAGTAACACAGAAATAGAACATTTTTGAAAGTTTTTTGTTTTTGCACTGTTTTATATAGCGACATTTTTAGAAATTGTTCTATTGCGAGAATTTACGTCATGATAAATACAGCCATGTCAATTTTCATGTTTATATTCCTAACAATTCCATGTACTTCGTTACTTAGATCATCTTTAGATCTTTTTCCGCTTTGTTTCGTCTTTCTATTTTTTAGCATTTACATCTTATTAATTACTACCATTCCAAAGTTCTAGTTTCTAACCCCAACAGTATCCCAAAAATTTCAGTATTCCAAATAAATCATAGTTTAGACCCTTTCTAGAAATTTTTACTTTTATCCGTCAAATTGAACCTTTTAGAGAGCGTTCAATACGAGTATTTACATCTTAAAAGTAACTACCGCACCAAATTTAAAGTTTCTAACCCAATCAATATCGCAGAAATCACAATTTTAGAACTTTTTTGCTCCTGCGCGATGCAAGTTCTTGCACTGACATAAAATAGTCTTTTTTCGGAGCAGAAATGGTCACAAACATTTTTTTTAAGTTGGCTATGTAGTTTCAGAGATAACACCTCACAAACGTACAAGCATTAATAATATTATGTACTTTATAATATTATAACGCTTTATAATATTAGCATTAGATGTACAGATAGAAAAGCCATTTATCTGTTACAAACTAAAGTTCCGGCGTTGCCCAGAATTTGAAGGATGTTTGTTCTGAAAAATCAATTTCAAAATTTAACATACAACACAAAACAAACATTAAAAAAAGCAGTCGAAATGTTGTATGAATGAATCATATGAAAACGCTATATAAAAATGTATAAATGTATATAAAAGAATACAGCTATAAATGAACTTATTTCAATTTATAATTGGAGCAATAATGTTAATTTAGGCCAATATTTCCCTAATCGGGTTTTTATCATGCTTCAATACATTTTTCACACTCATATGACATTATACTATATCCACCACGTCCCTTATATTTCCAACATGACGAAATATTTTCCTCTTTCACGTGGAAACCTTGAAATAGAATAGTTATAAAATTATATTCACTTTCATTTAAATTCGTCAAACCATTTATTTCATTTTCATATTTCATGTGAATATCTTGCAATAGAAAAGTTATGACGTAATATTCACCTTTTTTTTAAATTCGTCAAACTATTTATTTCACTTTCATTTTTCACGTGGAAATCTTGCAGTAGAAAATTAATTGTTGTAGTAATAATTTTATTGTGTTTTTTAATTGTTGGCAACTGCTATAACGAAAAATGTTTAAATTTGATAAGAAACTGCTGTTAAATTGGTGGTTTTTTATTAATTAAAAATCAACTATAAATTATTTCGATTCCGGATTACTTTAGTTGCCTCGGCCATGTTTTAATACACATGTACGTATCTTTTCACAATTTTGGCTTCCAAATTGTGGATTTTTATAGAATTACAAACAGACAGAAAAGTTTTCATTTTTATATATCTCTCTATTCTAAAAAAAGTAACTAACGCTGTCACCGCCGCCGGTTTTGAATTTTTTGTGACCGGAGGTCTTTCTTCGTTAATATTAAGAAAACTATTGCATACAAAAATATGAAAATCGGTGGTATTATAGCGAAATGTTTGATCAACACGCTAATGCATACAGTTTTCAAATCGAAGAATTATTTTAAGAGATATTTAATGCTAAAGTTGGACAAAATCGTTCCATTAAAAACATTTTATTGGAGCAAAAGCTATACATGGGAATTTAATCATTTTTAGATCATTTTATTCAATAGAAGATCACGGTGTGCAGATTTCATTAATTTTTTTTAATTTGACTCATTTTTTGAGGCTTTATTTCTATTTTAAATTCAAATATTCAGCATCTTGACAGATATTTTTTACATGTTTTAGAAAATGGTATTAATTTAAACTGTTGCCAACTGTATAAACAACGCAAACAATAATGTTTGCTTCAAATAAAAAAATTATTTACACGTTACTATTATAAACAGAAAAAAACCTCCAAATTAGAATTAAATAATTAGGTATAAAAAGCAGGCAGTTATTGGAAATTACGCCATAAAAATTATATTTACATGTGAATTTTAAAAGAGAAAAGATATTGTAAAATAAATTCATTAACATGCGTTAGAAGTCTGAAATAGAAGAAATTACGTCACATTACACTTATTATGCAAAATTAATAAAAAATAGTATTGCAAAACAGTTTAAATTTAAAAATTGCGCGAGACAAAATATTAGAGGTTAAATATTAGATTTTTTCAAAATTTTATTATTTGTCGTTTGATGTGAGGTGTTCAGCTATAAGTATGCAAATTTTCATGTCTCCAACATAATTAGGTGCGGAGTTAGAAAAGTTGCCTAAAATACACAAGTTAGAGCCCAGAGGGTTAAATATTAGACTTTTTCAAAATTTTATTATTTGCCGTTTGATGTGAGGTGTTCAGCTATAAGTATGCAAAATTTCATGTCTCCAACTTAATTAGGGTCTGAGTTAGAAAAATTGCTTAAAATACAGAAGTTAGAGACCGGGGGGTTAAATATGACTTTTTCAAAATTTTATGATTTATCGTGTTATCGCATGTGTTCAGCTATATGTATGCAAATTTTCATGTCTCCAACTTAATTAGGGGCTGAGTTAGAAAAATTGCTTTAAATACACAAGTTAAGTCCCAGAGGGTTAAATATTACACTCTTTCAAAATTTTATTATTTGCCGTTTGATGTGTGCTGTTCAGCTATAAGTATGCAAAGTTTCATGTCTCCGACATATATAGTTTCTGAGAACGGGCTCTGTGACAGACGGACAGACAGACAGACAAAGGAGTGAGACAGGTAGGGTTTCGTACGATGTACGAAACTCTAAAAACATGCTGCGGATGACTGTAACAACATCCTAAAATTACATTACCATCAGCGATCAACCAATCCCGAATTTACTTTATATTCGTTTCATATATTCTTATTCTTTTGTGTGGCCCTGTAAAATAACTATCAATATTATATACAGTAAAACCTCTGAATAACGGATACCCCGAGAATGCAGAATTTGTCCTCTTTTTAGAGGTGACCGCTACTGAGAGTAAAACATGTACAGTTATTTAAGAGTTGGTAGTCGAAAAATGTCCGCTAAATAGAGGTATCCGCTAATCGGGTGTGTCCGCCATGGAGGTTTTACCAGTAACACCTCTGAATAGCGAACACCTCGGGAGGGCAGAATTTGTCCTCTATTTGGAGGTGTCCGCTACTGAGAGTAAAAAATGTACAGTTATTTAAGGGTTGGTAATCGAGAAAATGCCCGCTAAATAGAGGTGTCCACTAATCGGGTGTGTCCGTTATGGAGGTTTTACTGCATAATAATATCATCCTTTACAAGAAAATTGCATGCTGTATGATAGACAGACAGACATCCAGAGAAAGATAACCTTCCGGAGCAATAAACACTCATGTCTTTTGTTTTAATCATCCACAATTGTATGTCATACAACATGCCAGATTTTATACAACAGGCTAAAAACGGTCACCGTGGTACGGAATACTGTATTATTATTTGTTTGCCCACCAAAACTGGTTGCCACGGGTTGTTGCAAGGTTTGTGATCACGTGGTTGAAACTGATCTATTCAATATTAATGCGTGCATATTTTTTTTTATTATTATTTGCTCCATGTGTTCAAACCAGTTGTCTACGAAAACATCCACCGATGAAAGTGACGCACACCAAATTTCTGTGACGTATGCAGATAAATTGTGCTTTTTTATCAGTTTTTTCTATATAATTTTTAAACGGTTTGGAACTTATTTTTCATAGTAGGTGCATTCAGTAGGTGGCTCTCATAGGTACCTTCTGGTGCAATCAGAAACGAAATCCGACAAATATTTTTTGAGTTATGCTTGACGAAAGCTTTTATTAGGCCTTTTTTTTAGTAGGACATGGCGTTAATATCCAACGTAGTAGTAATGTGTCCGGACAGTAATATTTCGCTGAGTATTAGCCTTCGCTTCGCTCAGACAATTAGTATTATTACATTGTATCAAGCATTTATAATATTTCATATGTTGTATTACTCTCGTATATTTTATCGTTCACCTTGTTCACTGGGGGAATACTCTATGGTGATGTATCCATCCTCCCTGGTGTGCTCAACAAATGGCACTACAAGCACAGTAAAAACACTTCTACTTCCACTTCTAGTTTCTGTTATGATTCAGAAGTGTGGCGCTGCTGTAACATGACGAGCCCTTAATTCCCAAATTGGCTCAACCGAGCCCAGCAATCTGATTGGTTAAAACTAATATTTATATAGTAGATAATTATATTTATTTTCTTATGAAGTAGTGTAATGTAAAATAGAATGCAATTATAATGACTTATATTGATTTATTTTGTTAAATTTGATCAAAATTACAGTAAAGTAATCCAAAATATTAATATCAACAAAGGATCAGATTGCTGAGGTCGGATGAGCCAATTTGGGAATTAACGGCTCGTTGTAACACGCGTCTGCTATACCAGGGTCGGCGAACCTTTTTACATCCGTGTGCCCAATTTTTGTCAAAAAAGATTTTGCGTGACCATGACGTGCCAAGCACCAAAAAATAATTAAATGGATCAAAATTTCTGGATTTAGTACTCAGCGGGATTTAAAAATATGGTGCAATATACATCTAATAATTAGACAAACATATATTATCTCTCTATTCTAAAAAAAAGTAACCACCGCTGTCACCGCCGCCGGTTTTAAATTTTTTATGACCGGAGGTCTTTCTTCGTTAATATTAAGAAAAATAATGCATACAAAAATATGAAAATCGGTGGTATTATACAGAAATGTTTGATATAAACACGCAGATGCAGACAGTTTTCAAATCGAAGAATTATTTTAAGAGATATTTAATGCTAAAGTTGGACAAAATCGTTCCATTAAAAAAGTTTTATAGGAGCAAAAACTGTGCATGGGAATTTAATCATTTTTAGATCATTTTATACATTTGAAGCTCCCGGTGTGCAGATTGTATTTCTTTTTTTTTTAATTTGACTGATTTTTTGAGGTTTTATTTCTGTTTTAAATTCAAATTTTCAGCTTTTCGAGAGATATTTTTTACATTACTAGGGGGCTCGGCCCCCTACGAGCTACGCTCGCCAACCCCCGCCCAGACACCGCAGACTCTAAATGCACGCTAATTTGATCGGCTTTAAAAATATTTCGAAAGATTGAATTATAATGTAAAAAGCAGTGGCGATCTCCCTATAAACGAATTTCTATTCATTTGTCTTTTATTGGGGAATTTTAACGCCAAATCCGCTGCGGTACTGCTTGATTATCTCGTCGACCAATTTCGCCAAATTATATAAATCGCCAAACCACTCGCCAAATTATACAAATTGACATAATTTTTATTTTAAATAACAATAGAACAAATAAATTCGTACAACATTAATAAAAATACAAATAAAAAGTCGAAAAAAATAACTTGATGACGTAGATACGTGTAACAACATTTCAAAATAAGCTAATATAAAAGGAATTAAGTAAACAGAGTCTTTGTATCCTGGTATTTTTTAACAAAGCGAAAAGAAAGTTCTTTTAAATGAGACATTTTAAATTAATCGTTTTTAATCTAACGTAATTTTTACCAAGCTATTTTTTTTCTCTTTTAAATATTCACGTGAAGATACTTTTGTTAGAAATGAAATATTATTTGTGCTTTCCTAACAAAAATAGTTGAAAAGATCCTCTCAAAATATTAAATAAATGTCTAGCGCAATTTCTAAATTTAAACTTTTTTGCAATATTATTTTGTGTTCATTTTATGTAATAACTATAATGTGACGTAAATATGACGTAATTTCTCCTACGACTTCTAACGCATGTTAATGAACTTATCATTTTACAATATCCTTTCTCTTTTAAAATTCACGTGTGTACTTTTTATGACACTAGGGGGCTCTGCCCCCTACGAGCTACGCTAGTCAACCCCCGTTCAGACACCACAGACTCTAACAGCACGCTAATTTGATCGCCTTTAAAAAGATTTCGGAAGATTGAATTATAATTTGAATCTGACAATTATCATCTGACGTAATTTTCACCAAACTTTTCTTTCTCTTTTTAATATTCACGTCAAAATACTTTTGTTAGAAATGAAATATTATGATCATCTTAAAATGTCAAGTAAATGTCTCGCGCAATTTTTAAATTAAAACTGTTTTGCAATATTATTTTTTGTTCATTTTACATAATAAGTGTAATATGACGTAAGTTCTCCTATTTAGTACTTCTAACGCATGTTACTGAATTTATTATTTTACAATATTCTTTCTCATTTAAAATTCACGTGTAACTATAGTTTTTATGACGTAATTTTCAATGAGTTCCTGCTTTTTATATTTTTTGTTTATAATAGTCACGTGTAAAATAAATTTTTAATTTGAATCAAACATTACTGTTTGCGCTGTTTAAACAGTTGGCAACAGTTTAAATTAATACAATTTTCTAAAATTTGTAAAAAAATATCTCTCGAAATGCTGAAAATTTGAATTTAAAATAGAAATAAAACCTCGAAAAATTATTCAAATT
Source organism: Maratus speciosus (assembly GCA_963932465.1). Taxonomy (NCBI): domain Eukaryota; kingdom Metazoa; phylum Arthropoda; class Arachnida; order Araneae; family Salticidae; genus Maratus; species Maratus speciosus. Next base: position 669,972,686 of record OZ010786.1, on the reverse strand, counting down.
AAAAAACTAACTGCAATCTGCACACCGGGAAATTCTGACGCATAAAATGATCTAAAAATGGTTAAATTCCTATGTACAGTTTTTGCTCCTATAAAACTTTTTTAATGGAACGATTTTGTCCAACATTGGCATTAAATATCTCTTAAAATAATTCTTCGATTTGAAAACTGTCTGCATCAGCGTGTTTATCAAACATTTTTCTATAATACTACCGATTTTCATATTTTTGTATGCAGCAGTTTTTTTAATATTAACGAAGAAAGACCTCCGGTCACAAAAAATTCAAAACCGGCGGCGGCGGTGACAGCGGTAGTTACTTTTTTTTAGAATAGAGTGATAATTTTTAATAAATTCCTGCTTTTTATGCGTAATTATTTAATTTTAATTTGAAATTGTTTTTCCTGTTTATAATAGTCACGTGTAAATAAATTTTTAATTTGAAGCAAATATTATTGCTTGCGCTTTTTATACAGTTGGCAACAGTTTAAATTAGTACAATTTTCTGAAATCTGTAAAAAATATCTCTAGAAATGCTGAAAATTTGAATTTAAAATAGAAATAAAACCTGAAAAAATGAGTCAAAATAAAAAAATTAATGCAATCTGCACTCCGGCAAATTCTAACGCATAAAATGATCTAAAAATGATTACACTGCCATGTATAGTTTTTGCTGCTATAAAACTTTTTTAGTGGAACGATTTTGTCCAACTTTAGCATTAAATATCTCTTAAAATAAATCTTCGATTTGAAAACTGTCTGCATCAGCATGTTTATCGAACATTTCTGTATAAAACCACCGATTTTCATATTTTTGTATGCATTATTTTTCTTAATATTAACGAAGAAAGACCTCCGGTCACAAAAAATTCAAAACCGGCGGCGGTGACAGCGGTAGTTACTTTTTTTTAGAATAGAGAGATTTTAGGAAATGGTATTAATTTATACTGTTGCCAAATGTATAAACAGCGCAGACAATAATGTTTGCTTCAAATTAAAAATTTATTTACACGTGACTATTATAAACAGAAAAAATCATTTGGAATTATAATTAAATAATTATGTACAAAAAGCAGGAACTTATTAAAGATTACGTCATAAAAAGTATACACGTGAATGTTAAAAGAGAAAGGATATTGTAAAATAATAAATTCATTAACATGCGTTAGAAGTCTTAAATGATAGAGATACAAACATTGTATTTCTCATTGCCTCTTATCATCTCCTGTCATAAAACCTCATTTCACAAACTTCATTTTATTTCTAAGTTCATTGTCATTCATTTACTTTATTTACATTTATTTATTTCTTAAATAAAGACAGTAATAAATATTTCTTAAACTTTTACTTACCCTCTCTATTGATTCTAGACAATATCCAGCTGTAATAAAAGTTTCCTGACCCTTTTAACATCCATAGTAATTCATACCATTTTGCCGTTTTTAATTTCATTTCATTACCGTACTTCACCGGCAAAAACTTTCTTTCAACTACGTTCCAACTTCCGTGACGATATTTCTCCCGCCAGATGGCGACTTAGAATATCGTTTTCAAATCGAATCTTTTCATCGAATCTTGCTTTGCATCGATTCGATGCCGTTCTCTGATTGGTTCGTTCATCTGAAACGACGTTTTCAATCCGACCATTTTTGTATAAATACGCGATTCCAATCTTAATAAGGGCCCCCCCCCCCCCCGCCAATTTTTTGGCTTCTAAATTTTTAAGTCTTTTCCTTTTTTGGCTCATTTTTCCACCAGAGTTATGGGATTTTGGTCCTCCGGCACTCTGAAAGTTTACCCATCAAAGTCAAAGTCAAAATAAGGGGCACTTTTATCTTCCTCTAATGGAAGAAATATTTCAAGTTACTGAACGTGGCTGGACCACGTTCTGGATGTTATATGTTAGCTTTTATCTGTTTAATTATGTTTTATCTTAAAGGTTAAGTCTGTGATATTTACAAATAACAATGTCTGTTCTGATATGTGAAACATCGTCATCAAGGCCTACAAGATGTCTGTTTAAAATGAATGCTGCTTTTTACTATTAATGTCAAGTCTGTGTTTGGGATCGAAAATAAACTGTCTTTATTTTGTTTAATCTGCATACGTTTTTACTTTGCCTTCATAAAGATCACAATACCATTTCTACATATTCACTTCCAGGATAATCCTTTTTCCCAGCCAAAGTTTCCATATGCGCTATCTGCTTCATTTAATTACATTTTTAACGTGCATAATCATCATATATTTTAAAGTGTTATGATTAAAGCACATTAAAGGGTTATGGTGGAAAGGAAAGGAAAGCCTGAAGAAGTTTGAAAAAGTGGAAGTTTTCAGTCAAGTGAGCGATCTTTACGTTTTGTTTACATTTTTAAGTTGCAGTTTAATTACGAAATATGTTGGTTTTCAGTTATTATTTGCAATAATCAAGAATAATTATGCAGTTTTATGAAGATTTAATTTAGTTTGATAAATAATTGGTTTATTTTCACGAACTTTTACTTTCCTGATTTACGAACTTTGCCCTTTTGATTTTGCCGACTTGTGATTCAGTTTGTTTTGAAATAACTTTAATTTGCAGTTTTTATAGAAGATATCAAGAAGATTTATTTTAGTTTACTGAAATTTTGAGTTAATTTTGCTGACCTTTCACCTGTTAAAGCTGAACTTTAATTTTTGATTGCTGAACTTTGTATTATTTATCGAATAGTTTTGCCGATTTCCGCACTTTTTTTTCCGTTTTTCATTACAATTTATTATGACAATAGACTGTTATTTTTATGATTTAACATTATGAAACTTTTATGGTAAAATTAGTAATTTTTGTTTTTTTCCAAAAACAAGTGCTTGACAGAGGAAGAAGAGCTGATCATTAAGTGGGGGGGAGGCAGTCATACTGTGGTTACTAAAAGTTTCTTTTCTTATTAAATTTTGAAATTTTTTCTTCTTTTCCCAAACATGGCCACTAACATAATTGATAAGCTGAGCTCCAGAAATTACTCCACATGGAGCTGTGATATGAAATATCTACTACTTGAAAAGGGCCTATGGGAAATTGTTGAGAAAAAACAGTGTCCCTGAAGTAAGTACCACAGTCACTGCTGAAGACGTCGAAAAATTTAAAAACCGTGCAAATAAGGTTCTATCGCTGATTTACCTTAACATTGAACCTGAGTTCAAACGATTAATAGCAGATTGTTCTGAACCAGTGGATGCATGGGAACGCCTTCATAAAAATTTTCATCCAGACTCCCGCACCCACCATATGACAGTCTTCAATAGTTTGATGGAGGAAAGGATACGACACGGGGAAACAATGAATTTATTTGCAACAAGGCTGAAGAAAATATTCATGGAAATTAAACAAATTGATAAAAATTTTTCCGAGAATTATCTCAGCTATCAGTTTCTACGTTTCCTTCCATCAAAATATGACACATTAGTACAGCAAGTTTTGGCCAGGCCAGATGATAGTTTTAAATTTGACCTCATCGTTGACGAATTAGTTGCTGAAGAGACCCGTCAAAAATTACGTGACAAAGATGGTGCAACATATGTCAACATTTCCAATACTTATAAAACAGCTGAAAAGCAATCTTCCGTGAGACAAAAATCTACTTTTCGTAAGATTCAACGTAGAAGATGCTGGAGGTGCGGCAAACCAGGGCATCTACAAATAAATTGTTATGCCAGAGTCCCAGGTAGCCCTCAGCGTTCAAGAAATGTTTCTCCTGTGCCTTATAGACGTCGCAGTTCTACAGAAAGATCGGGTTCTCACCATCGTCACCGGTATTGCTCATCAGAAAGACGCTGCACCGATTCATCTGACCCATCTGCTGATTCCTTCACCGACTCCTTTGCTGATTCCTGTGATGACTCTCCTGACATATCACCTGTTGCTCCTAGACGATCCAGAGGCTCCAGAGACCAGATCAAGTCCCGCAGACGTTTCCGTTCTCCTACTTTTTGTCAAGGCAGGAATGGTGGCTCTCGTGCAAAACTATCAGATTCCTCACGTAAGTCAGTTTTCTTTATCTCTCACTCAAGTTTGAGTAAAGTTAATAGTGACTGTGACTGGATTTTCGATAGTGGCGCTAGCCATCATTTTTGTTCTAATAAAGCTTTATTTTCTAAATTTGAAGAGCTTAACGATGAAATGTCTGTAGCGGTGAAAAATGTCTTATTTCCTATAAAGGGGAAGGGGGAAGTAAAACTACGATTTGGTCAAAGAGTTTTCACTCTATGTAATGTATAGTGACCAACTTCGTAGAAATTTGATCTCTGGCCCACAACTCGACCTAAATGGTCTAACCTTTCATGGTTTTAATGGTGAGGTAAGGTTCCGTCGGGGGGGGCGAGTATTTATTTAGTGCCTATTTGAAAGACCGCATCTATCGTCTTTACCCTAAAATTCCAGTTTCCAAGTCTAGATCTGTTAAATTTGAGACTTCCTCAGTAAATAATGAAAAAATGCTTAATTGGCACCGGAAGTATGGACATATTAGTCCTTCATTAATTGCTCATACTAGTCGTAAAAATGGTGTTCGGGGTTTACCAGGTCTGAAGGAATCAAACTTTTTCTGTGAATCATGTAAATTGGGGAAATTAAGAAATATCTCCCATAAATATAATAAAAATATTCGTTCCAATCATCCCTTGGAATTGCTGTATGCCGATTTGTGGGGACCCTGTAGAGTTGAAGGCAGAAATGGTGAAAGATATTTTCTTTCTATCATTGACGATTTTTCTCGCCGTGTGTCAGTTTACCCTTTGCGATTAAAGTCAGATACTTTTGACGTGGTAAAAAGGCACATTACTAGAGCTGAAACTTACCTGAATCGTAAAGTTAAGAGCTTTAGAACTGACAACGGTGGGGAATTCGACAATGCTTCTTTTAAAAATTTTTTTGAGGAGAAGGGGATCCGCCACGAATTTACCAACTGCTACACACCGCAACAAAACGGCGTTGCTGAGCGTTTTATGTCCACGGCAGCCGATGGGATGCGGACGTTATTGATTGACAGCAATTTGGATTTGACCTTTTGGCCCGAGGCTTTAAAATTCTTTGTTTACTCATGGAACAGAGTATGTCCTAAACTTTTAGGAAGGACACCATTTGAATTGTACGGTGGCAGGAAACCCTCTGTTAGGCACTTAAAACCATTTGGCACAACAGCCTATGTGAAAATTCCCAAACAGAGAAGTGGGAAATTGGATGCCAGAGCCAAGAAGGGATTCCTGGTCGGGTACGCTTTCCGTACAAAAGGATACCGTATATGGTTGCCAGATACTGACGAAATAGTAGAATCCTCGAATGTCTCTTTCAATGAGAACTCTGACGGTTTGAAGCGCAATGGAGCAAGGCTGGGCTCTGATGAATATGCCCTCTTCTCTCCCAAAACGGAGAGGAATCGAGATAATGTTGTCGAAGATGAACCTGAGGACATCCCAGGTCCTTCCAACACTCCTCAAGATTCCCCGATTGGGAGGGAGAAGGACATGGATTCAGGGCCCAATCAAATCAATCAACCAGTTATTCCCTCACTTAGAGAAGTTAGTTGGTTGAGGAAAGCAGTCAAGCGCAGAAAGGAGAACCGTTACGATATATATTATTATGAAACGGGAAAAACCAACAGATTACGTTCATTGAATGAGGTACAGAAATACTGTAAGGAAAACAAGATATTGTTTAAACCAGAGATTTTCGATTTTCAGGGTTCAAATCACTATTCAGGTCAAATCCCAAAACCAAATAATTCAAATTCAGATAGTGATTCAAATACTGAAGATGAATCCTGTTCCAGTGAATCCAGTTATGTAAATCCTACAGCATGACTAGTTGGTGAAAATTATACTCCCCGCACTTTTAAACAAGCATGCAAATCCGAACAGAGTGCGATCTGGTGGGAAGCGATGAAGCTTGAGATGCAGGTCATGCATGACCGTGGGGTTTGGCACTTGGCGGAATTGCCAGTGCATGTCTCTCCAGTCGGTTGCAGGTGGGTGTATACGACAAAAAGAGATGAAAATGGACGGATCGCCAGGCACAAGGCTCGCCTTGTTGCCCAAGGTTTTAAACAAATTAAGGGCCAGTCCTACGAAGAGACTTTTAGCCCTGTTGTTAATTTTGGCATCATCCGGTTCTTCTTCTCTCTTCTTGTGTCGTACAGCGGGTGGTCACACACTCAGTGTGACGTAACCTGCGCCTACTTATATGCACCACTGAGTGAAGACGTGTACATGAGTCAACCTCCCGGTTTTGTAGAGCCAGGCAAAGAGCATCTGTATTGCAAATTGGATCGCGCCCTGTACGGTTTGCATCAAAGCGGGAGAGAATGGTTTTTAGAAATACACAAAGTCCTACTAGAACTTGGTTTTAAAAAGTTTACAAGTTGCAACTGTGTTTATATTTTTAACTCTGATATTTTACTTTTACTCTATGTCGATGATATCGTGATTTTCGGGAAGACTCAGAAGCTAATCGACAAGACTTTAAGTAAACTGAGGTCTAAATTTGACATTAAGGTACTTGGGAAGACAAGAAAGCTTTTGGGTGTGCAATTTGAAGATACTCCAACCGGAGTTATAATTCACCAAAAGAACTACATCGAAGATGTATGTGATCGTTTTCAAAAATTCAAGATACCTTTTTCATCTTTACCAATTAGTAAAGGTGTAGTCTTCTCGAGGTCGCAGTGTCCTGTTTCTGATCAAGATATGGAGGAAATGTCACATATTCCTTATCGCAGCCTTTTAGGTTGTCTCTCTTTTATTGCTAATCGCACTCGCCCTGACTTGTCTTACGCCGTGAATGTTTTAAGTCAATTCCAGTCAAACCCAGGGATTGCGCACTGGGACGGATTATTGAGGTTGCTAGGGTACCTGAGATCCACTAAACATTTCCGGCTTAAACTCTCGTGCAAATCTAATGATCTAATGATCTTCACTGACGCCGACTTTGCGGCTAACCGCGATGACCGAACCTCGATCGGCGGCCAAATAGTCATGATTGACGAAGCTCCTGTCGATTGGCGCACTTTCAAGGAGAAGTGTGTCTCGTTATCGACTATGGAGTCTGAATTCGTGGCAATGACTGAGGCCGTCAAGAACCTGGTCTGGTTTGACCGGATACGTCGCGAGTGTGCGCAGGAAGGGATCATTCATGTACTTGGGAGGAAAGCCGAAATGAAAGCGGATAATCAGGCTGCGATCGACTTCGTTAAATCTCCTGTTGAGAATTATAAGTCCAAGCATATTGATATTAAGTTATTTTTTATAAGGGATCTTTTCAACAGGGGGGAATTTCTGCTTTCTCACGTGCGGAGCAAGTCTAACCTGGCGGATACCTTTACCAAACCTCTATCTAAGAGTGAGATCATGAGCTTCTTAAAGTTAATTTTTCTGATGTAATGTTAATTTTAAGCTAAATATGTTTTAAGTTTAAAGTATCTCATTCATATATAAATTTTTCATATAAATCGTACCTCATTAAATGCTATTATGGTGAATTAAATTGTAAAAATTGTTTTTTTTTAAGCTTTCTGTCGCTACACTGTACCTTCTGAAATTGTTGTTCACAAGTGTTAAGGGATTAGTGTAGACGCTTGCTACTTAACTTTGTTAATTTGCCTATATGCATTTTTTATATCATCAGCGTCACTTGATCATTCCATAAGTTTTAAAGAATTCTTTTTAAAGAGGTTTATTTTACATAGCAGTTTTTAATATTTGAAAGACCTCCATTATTGTGATTAACTGTGCTTATACATTGAAATTTATTTTATGCATATCATTAATTCTTGCTTTGTTCATCCTAGGCATCTAGAGCGCCATCCTTTTTATGTGGTTTAATTGATTCTGGTGCACCAGAAGACTGCGAGTTGTATGAATGAGCCATTTATTCATTTATGAATACGTAAGCTAGTTAGTTTGTAAGAGCCGTTAGTTCCTGTCTTTCGAGCCTAGATGTCTGGAATATGAATCATCACTAACTGTTTAATTATCTACATAACTTTTTTTTATATAATTGTAATAAAGAATTGTATTTAATGTAACATAGTGATCAAGTTGTCATATTGAGCTGATGCTGACATTTCCAAATTGGAAATTGTTAGATTTTTGAATTGGTACGTATTCACCTTTTTCTTTAAGTAACTGTGTGAGAATTTTGCATTTAACATTGTTGGACCTTTTTTTTAAACCTTCTGTCTGGATTACGTCGACCTCTGGTCTTGGACTTAGAAGGTGTACCTTATAGCCAACAAGCTTTCATTAAATTGGATCATTTTCTTTTATCCAGCAAGTTCTCCATGCATTACTACTTCATTTTTCAATTTAAATTGTTGAGATCATCAATTGTTAAACTTTTCTAGTTAAATTGTTAAAATTTGTTAAATTTTTCCTAGTTAATCTTTTTGAAGTATTTAAAACTTCTCTTTAAACTTGTTAATGAAGTTCAAACTTCACTTTTTCAACCATTTAGGTTGTTTCAATTTTTGAGGTTCAAAATTGAACCATTTTTTAAGTCCTCATTTTGGGGGGGCATTTAAATTTTTTTTAGGTGTAATGTTTCAGGTTTGCACTTTAAAGTTATAAATTTTCAAGTTTAAAAACCCTTCCAGTTTATTGTCCTTTATTATTATCCAGTTTTTTTTTATAGTTTTATGTTGTTAAACTTAAAATTTTGTGAAGATGCTGTTTGGTAATAGTCTTTGGATTTTTTTTTTTTTTTAAAAATCCTTCGTATTTGAGTTTACTTGTTTTCACAAGTTATCTCTTTTTAAGAGACAATGAGAGGGGGGGGGCATTTGATAGAGATACAAACACTGTATTTCTCATTGCCTCTTATCATCTCCTGTCATAAAACCTCATTTCACAAACTTCATTTTATTTCTAAGTTCATTGTCATTCATTTACTTTATTTACATTTATTTATTTCTTAAATAAAGACAGTAATAAATATTTCTTAAACTTTTACTTACCCTCTCTATTGATTCTAGACAATATCCAGCTGTAATAAAAGTTTCCTGACCCTTTTAACATCCATAGTAATTCACAGGGCCGGCGCTAGATATTTTGCCGCCCTTATGACGTAGTAGTTTTTCACTAGGGACGCACCGAATAGTGATTTTAACCAAATATCGATTGCCGAATATTCGGTAAACCGAATACCGAATAGTGACTATCCAGCCGAATACCGAATATTCGGCCTGCCGAATAGTGACTATTAGTGACTATTCGGCAGAATACCGAATGTTCAGCATGCCGATTACTTTTAAATTTTAGAATTTGAAAGTATGCATTAAAAAGCTAAATTTTGAAACAATTTTACATAATATTTAACACACATACTTCCCTATTGATAAACAAGATCTTTTTACAAGTAAATACTACATTTAAAAAAAAATATCCTTTGAATTGCTATTTAAGAATGATCCAGTCATTATAGTAAGTTCACCTCGGAATTCGAGATACCAAGCTGTAAGTCTGTAAATACTTGTATATTGACACCCTAAAAGTTGTCTCAAAACCTACATATGTTAGGGTGTACGCAACTATTAAATTCCAAGGTCAAAGGTCACAAAAATCGGTTTTTTGTGCTTTTTTTGTAAATATCTCATTTCCTATAGGTTTTTTGCTATTTGTATTTATTATCAATATTGTAGAATACAAAATTCTCTACAAATTTTGTTTGAAAACATTTTTCATACGTCGAACCGTTTTTGAGATAGAGGGCGGAGAGCGCGCGGTCACAGCATCACTTCAGGTCAAACGGTGCCTCCGGTCGAAAACGCGCCATATATCATTTTTTTCCTAACCTTTCCACTTTTTATTCAGTATTAATTTATTTAACAACACTTACCTGTCCATGTAATTGCAGAATTGTTAATGAAAATATAGGAATTATATTTGAATTTTAACCTAATTAATATAATATTAATAACTTCTTACATGATGAAAAAAAAAAACAAATAAATTATAAATTAATCGTTTTATTAAAAAATACTATTCAATACATTTATTTTTATTAAAAGTAAAAAAAATGGAATAAAGGGTACAAAAACTATAATTTATGTTTTTAATCATCTTCTTCCTCTTCATCGTCGTCTTTCGGCTGCTGGTAAATTTCAAACTGGTCTTCATTATCGTCTTCAACGACATTTGTCTCAAGTTTTTCCATGATTTCGGGGTCAAAGGTTTCATCTTCGTTAATGTCGCTCTGATATGGTTCTGCATTGAGACAAGCTTGCCCATTACATTGGCCACAATCTAAAGAGCATTGCAAGCCCGCTTTCCTGCATCCGTATCGCGAACCACAACCACTCTTGCAGTTGCAGAAAATTGTATTTAGCAAATCTTCTTGAGCAGGTGGTAAAATTGTCATGATAGGCTCCAGAAAATCGTTTTGCATTGCCCAACCCCATACCTGGGGTTCCAAATCATGCCCTAAACAAGTTTGAACTTGATAATATACACGTTTGAAATGTTGATGAGAAGCTGCACTTGTTGGTGGAAGAATTGAAAGCTGCACAGGTTTATTAAGTTTTGTAGACTTGACGTAATGCATATAACGAAGATGATCGAGACTTTTCACAGATTTCGGAGCATTATAGTCTGCCAATAAGATTTGAGTTCCACTCTCTAATAATCTCTGGGCCGAACTATTTTCTTCCTCAAATGCTGCAGCTAGTTCATCCAAATTCGTCAGTTTCTCAAAAACTTTTAAAAATGATTTTTTTCCCTTTTTAAAAAGCACAGAAGTTGTGTCACAGCCACTTAATGCATGCAGAAATAAAATATGTGTTTTGGAATGGGGATAATTATCAAAACTTTTAGTCGAGTATATCTCCGTTTTTACATTTCCTTTCCCAACTTTAAAAAAAAAAAATTTCTTGTTCGTAAGACAGTGTACGCCCAATTAAAATGACAAGTAAATCACTATCTTGTCCTATTATAACTGCAGTTTTTTCAGACTTTGATTCTTCAATTGCAGTTTCAACAATAAGAACATCCGCATCATCTCTGGCTTGTTTAGTAGTAATATTTGCAGCTTGTAATTTTTCAGTTAAGGTATTAATGAGTATATCTTTGTTATTTCGATTTGATAAGAATTTTTCTTGAGTAACTGGTACAACCATTGTTTCATCTAAACAGACTTTATACGTTTTTGAAAGTGCAGCAGTTCTTCTCTGCTGCTCCATAGCTTTTAAGTTCTTACTGTAGTCTGAATATCCGTCAAATACAACAATTATTTTGGAACTGTAATGCCTTTTTAAATAATTAATGTATTTATCAAAAATAATAGATTAAGTATCTTCTCTGCTCCATACAACATGATGAAGAAGAAATCCGCCATCAATAATGAACGTCACATTATTTTCATTGAGAAAAAAATCAATTGGGCTCATGTTGTCATACAACGACGATTTTGTTGTTTTTCTCATGCCATCATTATCAAATAGAGCTGTTGGATACGGACTCAATTCATATTGAAGATATTCCTCAAGATTACTTTCAAATTGTTTGCTGACAGTAATTCTTTGGAAGAGTAATAATGGAGCCACTGCAACTTTACAATAATTTATTTTTACAGATTTGTTAACACAGGAAAGCGGCATTACTTTTTCGGAACGTTTGAACTTTATTTCATTAAATGATAAGCCGGTGATCTTCTTCATAGGCTCTAATCCAATTTCGTAAGCTCTGTGGCAGTTAATTTGCTCATTTCCAACAATTCCAGAAGCTATCGATATTAACTGCGTAGTATTTGGAAAAGGATCATGGAGTTTAAACCAATCAAATAGTATATTTACGTCAGCACTGTCTTTTTTCACTCTTGAGTTTCTGGAATCTACGTGTTGCTCGGTCGACTCCAAGGAGATATTACAGAACTTCTCCATTTCCTCACAAATAGTATTTGTGGCGTACATACCCATTTGCACAAAACACTTTCTTTCGTACTTCGACCACAAGATACTCCTCCTTCGGTTTTCATGGATTTCATGAGACTTTGTTCGATGACCATATCTGTCCATGTACCTGAATTATATTTTTCTGTTCGTCTCACCGTGAAGAATCCATTTCTGAAATTTTCATAAGTTTGCTCATCCATAGTTTCTTCCAGCTTGAGCATATCTTGCAGATACAGGTGGGCTGATTTTGCATATAAGAAGTGACCACTGGCGTGAAAATATGGCTGCATTCTGCGCACTGCATCAAGGTGTTCTTGGAAAAGCCCAAGTCTTTCAGCGCGAACAAAATCAAGTGCTATTGTAACCATTTCTAAATATTGCACCCATAATTGTGCTGTTGGACCTCGAGCTTTTAAATCATCCAGTTTGTCCAGAAATGTTAAAAGAAAATTGTTTGAGTTATCCATATATCCTTCTAGGTTTGAGTAGGATACATCTCGAAGTGATTTGCTGTATTAACTCATCCAACGTACCATCTTCAATCTTCATGTCTTCAAAAATGATCTTTGATAATGCAAGTCGTACCAATATATGGCCTCTGATGCTTCTTGAGTAAGCGTGACCGCTCAGCATCTTGTCAACAGAATTCGGTGCGTATATTTTATTACCAAGAGCTTCCTTAAGGCCACTTCCGTCCATTATGTATCCCATGCTTCCAAGAAAAGACATGAGCATATGGAATCCTCCTAATTTCACAACGACTTTACATAAGTTTGAGCTAGAATCTGACGCAGCTGCCATTTCACGTGCTTTAGAGTAGAGGGGTTGATCAAAAGTAATTACACACGTATTTTGTCCGTGTGACTTGGCAATATCGAGAGCGTATAGTAAAGTTGTGTAAATTGTGTCTACATTACTGGCAGGATGATCGATAAAAGAAAGAAACATAACCTGAGATGTTGAAAAATTCATTTCATTTTTAGTGAGCTGCTCAAGATAACCGTTCCACCCTGGCAACGATGCAATATCTCTCCATTTTCCGTATAACCACAAAAAATCAGTTCCGTTGATTGTTTTTTCTGTTAGTGCTCGACCGTCATGCAGATTTTCAACTTGAACTTTACTGTATCCAGGTACGACTGGTTTATCGTAAACTTGTAAAGATACATGTGATATGGCTGCCAACTCTTTCGCTTTTGGTTTGGTTGTACATTTTTGTATCCGTTCATCGTAGAGAACAGCATTTTTTGGAGTTACTATCTTAATAATCCCCATAACATGAAGAGTATTGTTACCATCAAGAGTCTGGACATTTATATCGGCATTGTCTCCAACATATTGTACAAGTGCACCTGACTCAGATGATAAAATACGAGGCTGTGGGTGATAAACTGCTGAAACTTCATACTGTACTGTATTACTATAAGAAGCTGCAAATCCCAAACTAGATAAAATATCCAATAGTCTTTTAGATCCATATCTTCTGTGAAGAAATACAGAAAGGCTCAAAAGTAACTGTGATGAAAAAGAACGTTCCCGTATGGCAGCCATGATTGCATGGCTTATTGAAGTACATTTTGTTTTTAAATGATCAATTTGTCCTTCCCTGTTTTTGACGATGACTTCTTCTAAGAAATGTAATAAAGTTTTTGGAATTTCTTGATTAACATTATCCAACATTTTATTAGGAGGTGGATAAGATTTAGTTTCAACTATAGATGTTCGGATATCTTCTCTAATAATTGCTGCTGCAGCTTCTACAATTCTTAGCCTTTCTGCTTCAGGATCTATTTTTTTACTTTCGTACCAAGCTTTTGATAGAATATCAGCTTGTGCATCACGGAAAGAAATGATTGTGAAAGCTCCAACTTTCTTCGTAATTACGATATCGGTTAAATACTTCTGTTGTAGTCTTGTAATGATAGTTTTATCATCTGGCACATACCCTGTCAAGACATCTTTAAGCTCTTTTAGTGTGAATTGAGAATCATTATTATTTTCGATGTAATTGAAAATCTCTAACATAGCTTCTGTAACTTGATTATCTTGACGAGGTTTCTCAAGAGGCGATGATGATGATGATTTATTTGAAAAGTTTGCAAAGCAAGCAGCATGGTACTTCGCTTCAGCTGGAACTTTTTCGATTACCAATTCACGTTGTGAACCTCTTAAGTTTTTCCAGTCAGCGGGGTCATTAGATATTATTTCAAAGGTACTTTGACACGGAAGATTTTCATCTTCAAATATGTCCTCCTTGCCTTCTTCAAGTTCATTTTCAACGCCTGAAAAAACTTTGACTGATGAAGGTTCTCCAATATCCTGTTTATCTTGTCTAATTTCGGATACATTTTCATCTTCCATTTCATCTTCTGATATAACCTGATGTTCTGCTTCGATATTTGGACACAAACATGCCCCGCTTTCTCTTTGTTTTTCTTGATTTATTCCTAATATGTCTTCTTCTATCATGTCCAAAGGAACTTGAGGTTCTGCTTCAATATTTGAACACGGAGGTAGGTCTATGCTTCTTTGTGTCTCTTGATTTATTTCTAGTGTGTCTTTTTCTACTAAATCTTTTGAAAGAACCTCAGGTCCTGTTTCAGAACCTGAACCGGACTGGGATAAAATATACTTATGCATCCATTTGGAAGATTTCTTTTTCTCAGCCTCTCTAGCTAATCTTTTTTTCCTACACGTATAGCCACTATCTTTCTTCCGTTTTAAATTGCTCATTCTAAAAACAATAAATTATTGGTGACTGATTTATAAAATACGATAACTAATAATTGAACAACAACAACAAAAAAAATGTTATTTCAATGAATTTTTTTGGGGTACTTTCCCAGTATAAGGAGGCCTTTGGTTTTTATTTTTTAAAGCTTGACGCAATTTGGGTTTTACAAAGTGAAGTTTGTTGTCAAATGATAATTGACAACAAACCTCTATGAAAACAAACCTGGTGAACTTTAAGCTTGTTAATATATGTAAACATTTTATTTATATACTAGTTCCACCCGGCGTTGTCCGGGCCCGTGATAATATTTTTAAATGAACCTTAAATTTCTATTATTTTATATCTTTAACTTGATTTTGTCTGAAGTATGTGCCCGCTGACTGTGTGAAAAATCGGTTAAAAAAAATCTTGATAATTAGCGGCAAAATGGCTCGAAAAAACTGACATGGGAGACGAAGGGAGTAGGGTGATATGTTTGCGACGACTGCGTAATTTTCGTGCTAAAATATTAATAATTAATTGTACAAATCACTAACTTACCCGTAATATTTTTTTTCACATCGAAATCCTGTGTATTTTTTTTTATATTTGTTTTCAAACTGATTGTTGTCAGAAAAGCTTATATTTCCACCACTAAGGGGTGCAATATATTCTAAATGAACCTCCGACAGCGTCCCCGCTGATTGCGGTACCGTATAGCAGTCCTGCTGGTCATGCACCGCAAAATCTCTTAGTTCAACTTTTCACCAATAGGGGCGCATTCGGTTCTGCACAGTCCAATTTCCAAATGAAACTCCACCAAGTGTCCCCGCTACCTTCGGCATCGTACAGCAAGAGTGCTGTGCGCGCTGCCAAAATCCAAACGGGGGAAGGGAGGTTCATAACACGAAAGAGTGATCAAAGGGTTTTCCAATGATATATCACATAGGGGGTTCGGAAAATGTTAGAAAATTGCGCCTCCGGCAGCCTACTGTTGCGTCCTCGGAATACAACCCCCTCTTTGAAATGTTTATATTTTATATATATCAGATGGCTCAATAAAAAAAAAATCAGATCTAAAATGATATTTATTGTAGAAAACGCTACGACTTAAATTTTTTTAACCTAACCTCAATAGAGAGAGAAGCCCGTTAGTCAATATCATAACATAATATATTTTAAATAATTTTATATAGCCTATAATAAAAAAAATTCGGACTTTATATTTTTAACAATTTTATATAGCCTATAAAAAAAAAAAATCGGACTTAAAATAATGATAATTAGTGGGGAAATGCTAAGATTTAAATAACGCACTGTAGAAAAACATTTCTTTTTCATTTAAAAAGTCGATTTTTTGATAACATAAAAAGTTATTCATAGATTTTTACGAAAAATACATATTTGGATTCAGCGTTAAAAAATACACATAGATGCATAATTTTCAAATCAATAAATGCAATATTTGTATAAATTTTATGTACCACAAAACAATCCCGATAAAAAAAAAAAAAAAAAAATTTCTTTCCTTCTGTTACTTTCTTTTTTCTTTTTTTTTTCTTTTTTTTTTAACCGCAGACAAGATGTCTCTTTCACTTAAAAAAATCATTATTTTTTTTTATAATTAATTTTCTAACTAACGAAAATTACATATTAACAAAAACTGCATATTTGAAATCAGCGTAAAAAAAAAAAAAAAAAAAAATGCGCATAAGTGCATAAATTTCAAATCTATAAATGCAGCATTTATAACAATTTTACACCCCACGAAACGAGACCGATTTTAACGAAAATTTCACATCTGGAATCAGCGTAAAAAAAAAAAAAAAAAGAAAAAAGAAAAAAAGAAAAGAAAAAGAAAAATACGAATAGATGCATACATTTCAAATCTATAAATGCAGTATTTGTAAAAAAAATTATACCCCACGAAACAATCTCAGTACAAAAATCTTCTGTGGTTTTTATTCACAACCAGGGTGGCTGGCTTTTAAATTGAAGTGTTTGGAATTATGTTTCTGCAATCTAATTAATGAAATAATAAACGCCTACGCTTGTAATTGACCGATTTTAACGATAATTACATATTTGGAATCAACGTAAAAAAATACGCATAGATGTATAAATTTCAAATCTATAAATACAATACTTGTAAAAATTTTAAAGGCCGCGAAAACGTCCCGCTATGCCTGGCGACAACTGTCTGTCAGCAAAAGATTTCTGAAACAAACACCTGCGGTCGACTCGTTGGTTTAGAAAAGAGATTAAATTAAATTTATTAAAATCGATTTTTAAGGGATATTTCGACTTCTAGGAATATTCGTTGGAATATTTCAAAAAATTTTAAAAATTCTAAAAGAGAATTTTTTTTGCGTGTGGGTACTAAATTTAGCGTTTTTAGGTGGGATACTTTCTGAGATACGGGTGTCTTTCAAAATCTACAGCCCTTTATGGCAGTGGCAGCCGGACGAATTGTGTCAAATTCTCCCCTTCTTTCCGCACTTCTGAAAAAAAAATCTTTGAGTTATGATTAAAATCAATGCTTTAGTTGAATTATGAATATTTTTCATTCTTTTAATTGGGGTTTTTAGTTAGCAATTCAGCTAATTGTTAGAAATTTAAAATTCTTAATCTCAGGTACATCAGAAGAGATACACCAGATCTTCGACTACCCTCACACAAATTTTCAGCCTCATACATGCCGTAGATTTTCCTAGTCATCACACACAGACACGCGGACACACAGACAGCGCTAAACTTTCTTTTGTTAGTATGGAAATATATTATTATAATGCAATTTACATTTGTTTGTAATAAAAATTATATAAATGGCTTCTTTATATTAAATAAATTGCATAATGATTAAAAAAATTACTTGTGTATATGAAACAGTGAATAGGTTACCAAAAATATGCATGAAAAATTTCCTTCTCTCGCTAAAGCCAGTTTCTCCATTTCGCCTATATTGGAAAAGTACTGTTTTTGTTTTATTTTTTAATAATATTATATGTAAAAGCAAAATTGCCACATTTTATTATTGGCATCCTCAGAATAAATTATATTGTCCATGAATCAGTCAACTAATTCAAGTACAGGAAGTACAGTTTTATCTCATGCTTAACTAGGAGTATCAATAAAATGAACTGATAAATACTTGAAAATGATAAATGCAGTTGTAGCAATAAATGCACATGCAAAGGGAAAAGAAAGTTATAAAATTTACATTTTTTAAAAACACTAAAAATGGATTATAAATGGATATTTTTTAAAGTTATTTATGATAATCATTATTTTTTTAAACCTATTTTATCTAAAACCATTAAATATATATATATATATATATATATATAATCGACGACAAATTCGAAAATTGTGATCAGCTACGCAAAACAAGATATATATTATGCTTTTTTGCCACATTCTTTTTTCATGGCGAAAAAAAACACAATATTTGTGAAATTGAATTTTCATCTTTTTTAGAAATTATTAGATTTAAAGAAAATGTAAAGTTGTATACTTTACTTGGATATATAAAATTTTTATTCAACCAGTCTTTTTCTACAGAGAATGAAAGTAGCCAAGATAGTGTAAAAATGATATAATATATATATAAGATCGTTAGAAAATGTTTAAAATTGCAGAAAATTGAAAAATATGAAAACGGAGGTGTAGATGGGAAGGGGGGGGGGGGGAGGCGAACGGTAAATAATTGATCTATACAAAATAATATTACCATTGCAACACATTGGAAATTCTCCCCTGCTTTCAGCGGAAACAGTTGAAAGTTATATAAGGAACTGCTACTAACGGTTTAAATAATCACTAATAAACAACAGAATGAAACGCTTTAGTATAAAACAAATCTTAAATGTTTTATGCGAATTGTTAGTTTGCGAATGGAATCCCGGAAAATTATTTTTTTTTTATGCAATCCATTCTCAAGTAAACATTTTCAGTAGCATAACTGAATTTGTACACACACACACAGCTGTAACAAAATAATGCTAATGTTACTGTTAATTCTGTAGTTTGTCAGATAAAAATATTTACTTGAGAATGGATAGCATCCAAAAAAGCGATTTTCCCGGTAGAGAGAATTGATTGCTGATGCAGTGTAAAAAGTACTCGGAAACGTTTTCGTAAATGACGAGCAGCTAATAAAAATTAATTTTTATAAATTCTTCTTTAAATTTCTAAAACGAATGATGTTTATATAGATAAAGGAACGTTTTTCAGAATCGTGGGTGACTCGGAAGAGGTTATTGTACATTTCCGTCCGTTTCGTAGATTCAGAAACACCTGTCTTTTTTAACAGTGCAATGCAGCACAATTTCACCAAACATTCCTTTTTTACAACACACTATTTCGTATCGAATATTACATGGTTGGAAACATTTTTCAACATTTTGCAATAAATTCCTTGATTAAAAGCTTAAAACAAAAAAAAAAAAGGAATAATAAACAAATTTGGAAAAATATGAAACAATTGGCTCTCACATTTTATACTAGGAGGCTTTGTTCTATACGAGCTACGTTCGCCAACCCCGTCCAAACCCAGCAGGCTCTAGAAACACGCTAATTTGCTATGTTTTAAAAAGATCACGCTATTACGGAAGATTGAAAGATATTACTACGATTAGTGGCGGTCTTTCGTAATCGGGTTGTCATCCATTTTTGTTTTGTTAAAGGGATACATTCAACGCTGTCGCAACAAATCCCGGCTGATGGAATGATTAAGTAAAATCAATTATACGTTTGAAAATCAGCTTGCATAATAGGTTAAGTACAAATGTCACTGCCTACGGGACTTTTATAACGTCTAGAAAAAAAGTTTTCTTTTATACGCTATAAAAAATCGTTTTAAATTTGACATTTTTAATAAATCCTTTTAAAAAGGACTTCAGATAAATACTTTCCTCAACTTAATAAACAGGAACTTTTTTATCCATTTTTAAACGTAAAAGCATGATATTTGCAGGCGTAATTATTGAAGTGATTTGTACAGCAATTACACATTTTGTTTTTCATTATCCGATAAATTAGTTACAGTTATAAGTAATTGTTGCCCCATCACGGCAGTTCTTTCCTTTCCTACGCCGTCGCGTCCAGAAATTTAACTGAAAACAAAACGCCAACTTTGACAGCACTTTCTGAAATATCTTCTGCCTTTACAGGAAAATGAGAAAAACAATTACACTACATAGTTTCCTAAAATGAACACCTGTTAATTTGATATGTTTGCACACAAAAATAATATTAAAAGTATGTTTAAAAGTAGTCAGCTTGGATTTGAGAACAGCTTTAAATTTAAGCTATAAATTATAGAAAGAAGGGAAAATTGTAAATCGAAAGTGGCGTTTTATCAAGGTCTCATTTTTTTGGATGGCGGTTTATTAAGATATTTTATAATTATTCCCTTATTTGGATAAAGATCCAGGACATTTAGAAATTAATGATATATGCGGGATGATTTTTAAAGCAAGTGACGGTATAACAAGTAGTGAGTAAATCGGGGCTTATTTACGTGGGACACCTGGCAACACTAATAACAAGGTTTTAATGAAATATAAATACATCTTAACAGTAACTACCATGCCAAAATTCAAGTTTCTAACCCCAACAGTATAACTAAAATAACAAATTTAAAACTTTTTTGTTCTTGCACCCTTTTAAATTAAAATTTTTTTATAAACTGTTCTATGTGAACATTTATGTCGTAAATATAACAGCCACGCCAAATTTGAAGTTTATAGGCCAAACAGCTCCAAATAAATAATTTCGAATGTTTTTAGAACGCTTTCTGCTCATAAGTGCCCTTTTAAGTTTCGAATTTTTTAGAAACCGTTTCCAGCGACCATTTACATTTTGAAAATAACCACCATGCCAAATTTAAAGTTTCTAGCCCCAGCAATACGAAAGAGCAGTGCAAGCAGTACAGCAATACACTTTTAGAACACTCATCGCTCCTGCATCCTTTTTTGAGTAGGAATATACCAACTTAACCTCTTCAGCTCCGAAGCTAAAATAATAATACAAATGCTTATTTATTGATTTTTTCCAAACAAAATGACATCGTAAAGGACAGAAAAAATATCTTTTCTGAAATGGATCCTTTAGGCGCTTTGTCATTTAGGTTCAAAAATAGGTATCTAAAACTACAAACCCTCTTAAAACACCAATTTAATAACCATTAACCTAAATTAATGCAATCACAAATTTAAGAGCTTTACACAAGTAAATAATCTACAAATCCTCAAAATTTTTTATTGTAAAAGATTTAAGTTAAATACGTACTTATGAAAGTTTTCACTTTCTTGGTCATATACACTGTCTTTTGGGCATTTTTAAGCATTTTGCAAACTCAGATGAAACTAATATTTCTTTTATCTGGAAATCAGCTTAGATGCTGCCATTTATTCGTTTGCTTTGAATGCAAAATACATTCAGCTGATTTAAGTTAAATCATATACATCAGTCATATACACTGTCTTTTGGGCATTTTTAAGCATTTTGCAAACTCAGATGAAACTAATATTTCTTTTATCTGGAAATCAGCTTAGATGCTGCCATTTATTCGTTTGCTTTGAATGCAAAATACATTCAGCTATTAAGAAGTGATGTGAAAATGTAAAAAAATCGTATCTTTTGATTTTTATACGGAAGAAAACAGAAGTCTCCGTACGGGGACCCAGGTTAAATTATATTTCACTGTTAAGGGTGTTCTCAAATCCAAAAGGGCAACTTTCTCACATAAGTTTTAATTTATTTTTGTTCGAAAATGCAGGAAACTAGCTGGTGCTGTTCAGAAACTATGTCATCTAGCTGTTTTTTCCATTTTTTTGCAAACGCAATAGATCTTTCAGAAAATAGTGTCAAAGTGGACTTTTTGCGCGAACGGAGAATAAGCACTCAAGAGCGGGCGAAAAATGTGTTTGTCACGTGATCCAAAACGTTTATAACTCAATAGGTAATTGATGGATAAAAAAAATGGAAAAAAATAAAAAATATATATACATTAACGTAATATTTACCTGATGTATGAAATGTTATTACTCTTTAACCATACTACTCAAGATCTGATTTTTCACAGTCAATTAATGAAAAGAATTGCACCATCAAATGACTGACTGACTCACAAGTAAAATAATGAAATACTAAATACATGACGCTGCATGAATTTGTTTTGATTTGTATTCTCTGGCGCCGTCTACCCTTTGTGAATTCTGCTGAGCTGATTGTAGTATAAGGCTTTTCTTTGAAAAGAAAAAAAAAGCATGAAATTGTTTTAGCTACAATATATTATGTCTTAGTTTAGATTTAATCCATGTTCCACAATAAAGATTATGAACTCTTCGATTATTACTTGGCTGTAATTATATGAAATGTACTCTGTATTTTCATTCAAAAATAAGAAAAAAAAAATATCATTTTTTTTGGCAAATATAATGGTAAAGGATTATATGTTCAATATATGCCAGGCAAATGCCGCCCTTTAAGCGTGCGCCCTGAGGCGGCCGCCTAGCCTGCCTCATGCCTGGCGCCGGCCCTGGTAATTCATACCATTTTGCCGTTTTTAATTTCATTTCATTACCGTACTTCACCGGCAAAAACTTTCTTTCAACTACGTTCCAACTTCCGTGACGATATTTCTCCCGCCAGATGGCGACTTAGAATATCGTTTTCAAATCGAATCTTTTCATCGAATCTTGCTTTGCATCGATTCGATGCCGTTCTCTGATTGGTTCGTTCATCTGAAACGACGTTTTCAATCCGACCATTTTTGTATAAATACGCGATTCCAATCTTAATAAGGGCCCCCCCCCCCCCCCCCCGCCAATTTTTTGGCTTCTAAATTTTTAAGTCTTTTCCTTTTTTGGCTCATTTTTCCACCAGAGTTATGGGATTTTGGTCCTCCGGCACTCTGAAAGTTTACCCATCAAAGTCAAAGTCAAAATAAGGGGCACTTTTATCTTCCTCTAATGGAAGAAATATTTCAAGTTACTGAACGTGGCTGGACCACGTTCTGGATGTTATATGTTAGCTTTTATCTGTTTAATTATGTTTTATCTTAAAGGTTAAGTCTGTGATATTTACAAATAACAATGTCTGTTCTGATATGTGAAACATCGTCATCAAGGCCTACAAGATGTCTGTTTAAAATGAATGCTGCTTTTTACTATTAATGTCAAGTCTGTGTTTGGGATCGAAAATAAACTGTCTTTATTTTGTTTAATCTGCATACGTTTTTACTTTGCCTTCATAAAGATCACAATACCATTTCTACATATTCACTTCCAGGATAATCCTTTTTCCCAGCCAAAGTTTCCATATGCGCTATCTGCTTCATTTAATTACATTTTTAACGTGCATAATCATCATATATTTTAAAGTGTTATGATTAAAGCACATTATTAAATAGGAGAAATTACGTCATATTTACGTCGCATTACAGTTATTACATAAAATGAACATAAAATGATATTGCAAAACAGTTTAAATTTAGAAATTGCGCTAGACATTTATTTGATATTTTGAGAGGATCTTTTCAACTATTTTTGTTAGGAAAGCGCAAATAATATTTCATTTCTAACAAAAGTATTTTCACGTGAATATTTAAAAGAGAAAGAATAGCTTCGTCAAAATTACGTCAGATTAAAAACGATTAATTTAAAATGTCTCATTTAAAAGAACTTTCTTTTCGTTTTGTTAAAAAATACCAGGAGACAAAGACTCTGTTTACTTAATTCCTTTTATATTAGCTTATTTTGAAATGTTGTTACACGTGTCTACCTCATCAAGTTACTTTTATTTTGACGTTTTATTTGTATTTTTATTAATGTTGTACTAATTTATTTGTTCTTTCGTTATTTAAAATAAAAATTATGTCAATTTGTATAATTTGGCGAGTGGTTTGGCGATTTGTATAATTTGGCGAAATTGGTCAACGGGATAATCAAGTAGTACCGCGGCGGATTTGGCGTTAAAATTCCCCAATCAAAGAGAAATGAATAGAAATCCGTTTATAGGGAGATCGCCACTGTTTTTTAAATTATAATTCAATCTTTCGAAATCTTTTTAAAGCCGATCTAATTAGCGTGCATTTAGAGTCTGCGGTGTCTGGACGGGGGTTGGCAAGCGTAGCTCGTAGGGGGCCGAGCCCCCTAGTAAAGTAATAAAATGGTGAATGCGATGTCGGTTATGCCAAATATTAATATGGTGTTCAACCTACTTACTTTTAATAGGATGGAAGCTAAATTCGAGTTACCTAATAAGTGGTGTGGGTTTCTAATATTTAAGATTTTCGTATCATTTCCAAAAATAATGACCCGCAAGAATAAATAGAGCAAACAATTGTGAAAACTACATATTTTATACCACGTCGCTTTAGTTTAATCACTAGGAGTTTAACTTAAAATGCCTAATATTTTTGTTTTTGATATTCACCCAACCTTCTCTTAATTTGATAACTTATTAAGCCCACATTGAAATAATTTAGAAATTCAATTAGTTGCTTTCCAATAAAAATAGAAAGAAAAGCCCACCTTGTATAAGTTTGCGTGTTTTGTTTAACTTAATTCTATTTTGTTTTAGGATTTCAATCAACGACGTGCCGAAAATATTCCGTGGCGTGCCAAGTTTGGCACGCGTGCCATAGGTTCGCCGTCCCTGTGCTATACTATAAGCCATGCAGCAAAGGATCGGTATTATTTTCGTTAAGTTTTATTTATTAAATTGTTGTTGTTGATTAATTGGAGTCTTTATTCAAGTAATGAACATCTTACAACATCTTTTACTACGTAACTCACCACAGTATTTTTTTTTTAATTAACTAAAAAGCCGCTTTTGTTTAAAACTTTGCATCAAATTCAATGAAATCGAAATGTGTTTTAAAGCTTATAAAGACTCATAATTAGCAACTTTCATGATATTATTTCAGTGACAAATATAACGAAAAGCAATGCTATTTAATAAAAATAATAATAGTAATTTACCTTACATTCAAAAAGCACTCAGCATTTCACTTATTCAAATATTCAACATGTTTCCTAATATATTTTTAATTTTACATCGGTGGCCACATAATTATTTGCAAATAAATGTGAGAATAATAAAAAGAGAAATTCAAAATGTAGGCGGAGCTACTCACTTTAAGCGGTTAAAGTTGAGGAAAATAGCGAAATTTTTTCGAAGTAGATGTTTATGACAATAATCAATTACAAAAAAATCGATGTTTATACATGACATTGAGGAGTGTAGACTTTATGTTTGGCTTAAGGCTCCTGTCCCTGCCTGCGAAGACACTCACGAGCTAATGCTAATCCTATGGGGAGGGATTTCCCTAATATCTCGTTTGCATTTCGACATTTTTAAGTAATTTTTTTTGCATTGGATAGCCGAGGGCCGTCTCTACAGCGCATCTTTTTTTACTTTTTCGATTTTGATCACAGATATTTTTTATAAAGTTACTTTCACTTTCAAAACCGGTTCTGAAAATGAAAGTGTCATTCTAAAAAATCTGCAACCAAAATCTAAAAGGTAAAAAAAGTGCGCCTTAGAGACGGACCTGGGCTATCCAATGCAAAAAAAAATTATTTAAAAATGTTGAAATGCAAACGAGATATTAGGAAAATTCCTCCCCATAGGATTAGCATTAGCTGGTGAGTGTCTTCGCGGGCAGGGACAGAAGCCTTAACAGAAATATTCAGATACAGATACATTATTTTATTTAGGCGAGTTTTTAAATGTGTTTTCGAATATGTCAGAATCAAATCGTAATACATAATCGTCAAGCGCACAATAGTTATTTATGCTATACAGAGAAAAGAACACAGTTTCTATAACTTACCTATAAGAGTATACATTGATTGAAATACGTTTCAGTGATTGTACTTTTTATTTTATTTTACTGTGCTATTTATCACAAATAGAGAGCCCGTTTTCTATTCTTCAATTTTCTGCGAAGTGCGAAGATATTTATATTACAAATTATAATACATAAGATGCATAAGACATGCTCGGTATTTAAATGTAAAAATTTGTAGGAGCTGAGTAGACATCTGACAAAAGTATTTCTAATACATTTCTAGCGTGTAAAAAAAAAAAAAAAGTATAGAGATATACCAGGGCCAAAACTAGCCTTTTTTGCACCCGGGGCAAGCATGGATTTTGGCGCCCCACCCCCTCTACCGCAAAGTATATTTACAAAGCGAATTTTACTAATTTTCTAATAGCCGACTTATTTTAAAATTTAAAAATATGTAATACTGACATGAATGCATTAAAATGATTCTCAGGTTTTATTACTAAAATAGATGCTAAAAAAACAATTAACAGGTTTTAAAACATTAAAACCAATAATCAGATGGTAAAAACTTCCCAAGCGCTTTCGACCAAGCCCTGGTCATCATCAATGGGGTGAAAAATGAGAAGACCACCTTCAGAATGCATACCGGTATAAATAACGCAGGGCGATTCAAAAAACTGTAAAAAAGGGTGGTGGGAGGGGGGGGAGGGACGGATGAGTCCATACAGCTACATTGATCATTCCAATCCAAAGATTCCATTGACTCCAAGTAGACCAAACCAAATGCTCGGTATATGACAGGACAATGTATCATTACAAGTGTTTCTACCTCTGGTTAAAATTTCTATAGACTCTCTCAAAATACATGTGTTAAATTGATTTGTATGTGTGATGATCCTTGCTTTACTAAAAAGGATGTCAATATCAGCTTCTAAATTTAACCGAGCTAAAGCTGTAGATGGTTTCCCCTTTCCTATATCAGCCATATGTTCTTTCAGCCTTTCCTGTAGCCTTCTGGTTGTCATTCCAATGTATGTAAAAGTTATATTATTATTTTTATATCTGAATGGGATCATATAAATTCCTGCTTTGTCATGTGAATTAACTGGATCAACTTTTCTGTGTACTAGATTTTGCAGTTTAGCTGGAGGTTTAGCTATTATTGCTATATCATATTTTTTTAATGCATACCTAATTCTCTCATAAAGTTGAGGAACGTAATCAACACTACAAAATTTTGAAAAATGCGTACTCTTTTTTATACAATTTCTGCTTTTAAACTCATTAATTACTTTATTGATAAATTTTCTCGGGTAACCGTTTTCAGCTGCGATTGTTTTGATCTTAGTTAATTCCTCCTGTATAAAGGGGCATTTTTGGCATATTTTTTGTAATTAGCTGGAACTGTACTATTATAAGATATTGTATTGTTGGATCTACATGGTTTCCTATAAACCCTCCTATCTATGTTGTCTGTTAATTTATTCTTGATGAGTTCAACATCTAGGAAAGGCAAAGATTCATTTTTTTCTATTTCTAAGGTAAACTGTATTCTGTTGCCAATACTATTAGCATGCTTTAAGAAAATTTCCAGGTTCGAAATGCCATGTTTCCACACTATAAGAATGTCGTCGACATAACAAACCCATAATTCAGGTTTTAACTCTGCGGTGGATAAAATCAGTTTCTCTAATGGCCTTAGTTTCAGTTCAGCTAATAAACCGGAGATGGGAGATCCCATAGGGGCCCCATCCATTTGTTTATAATTATTTCCGTTGAAAACAAAATTGTTGTTATTGATAATTAAATTCAAAGCTGATACAAGTGTGGTTTTAATATTGTCATCCTGTAATGAATTGCTATTGATATGGTTTTCAATGATATTCCTAATTTCTTGTACATTTATTGATGGATATAAAGATTTAATGTCAAATCTTGCAAGAATTGTATTATCCCAATCTTGATATCTGCGATCCTTTTAATTAAATCTGAAGTGGAATTGATTGCATGTTCAGTAGGGGGTAACATTGATTTGAGTAGAGGTATAAATACTTTTTCTATTGGATAAGTTGGAGCGGAGCATTTGGAAACGATAGGTCTGAGGGGGAGGTCTGGTTTGTGATCTTTCAAACGTCCAATTAATCTGGGTGTGACTGCGGTTTTATTGATCGTAAGTTTTACTTTCATATCACTAGGCCAAGTTCCATGTTTAATTAAATCTTTTGCCTTTCTGTCAACTACTGAGTTTGGATAATCTTTGCCTTTCCTAGATGTTGAACTCATCAAGAATAAATTAACAGACAACATAGATAAGAGGGTTTATAGGAAACCATGTAGATCCAACAATACAACATCTTATAATAGTACAGTTCCAGCTAATTACAAAAAAGCAGCCTACAGATTTTATGTAAAGAGAGCATTCGAAGTATGTACTGATGCCTTTATACAGGAGGAATTAACTAAGATCAAAACAATCGCAGCTGAAAACGGTTACCCGAGAAAATTTATCAATAAAGTAATTAATGAGTTTAAAAGCAGGAATTGTATAAAAAAGAGTACGCATTTTTCAAAATTTTGTAGTGTTGATTACGTTCCACAACTTTATGAGAGAATTAGGTATGCATTAAAAAAATATGATATAGCAATAATAGCTAAACCTCCAGCTAAACTGCAAAATCTAGTACACAGAAAAGTTGATCCAGTTAATTCACATGACAAAGCAGGAATTTATATGATCCCATTCAGATATAAAAATAATAATATAACTTTTACATACATTGGAATGACAACCAGAAGGCTACAGGAAAGGCTGAAAGAACATATGGCTGATATAGGAAAGGGGAAACCATCTACAGCTTTAGCTCGGTTAAATTTAGAAGCTGATATTGACATCCTTTTTAGTAAAGCAAGGATCATCACACATACAAATCAATTTAACACATGTATTTTGAGAGAGTCTATAGACATTTTAACCAGAGGTAGAAACACTAGTAATGATACATTGTCCTGTCATATACCGAGCATTTGGTTTGGCCTACTTGGAGTCAATGGAATCTTTGGATTGGAATGATCAATGTAGCTGTATGGACTCATCCGTTCTTCCCCCCCCCCTTTTTTTTTACAGTTTTTTGGAATCGTCCTGCGTTATTTATACCGGTATGCATTCTGAAGGTCTTCTTCTCATTTTTCACCACATTGATGATGACCAGGGCTTGATCGAAAGCTCTCGGGAAGTTTTTACCATCTGATTATTGGTTTTAATGTTTTAAAACCTGTTAATTGTATTTTTAGCACCTATTTTAGTAATAAAAACTGAGAATCATTTTAATACATTCATGTTTTAACTTAAAGTATTAAGATGAATGTGTTGTTTCTCTTACATATAGTTTTCTATATATATTTAATTAGTTCATCGATTCTGGATTTATGATGGAACACAGTATCTTAATGAAGAAGTTTAAGACTGAAAGAATGAGACTGGACAGAGAAATTACCAATGTAAGATTTTTACAATTGTGTAAGGGAAATAATATCATTCCAACATTTTTGAGGAATCAGAATAAATTAATCAATGAGGAAATTCCAAATATTAGGCATAAATTAGACAGTATAGCTTTAAAGGCATACATTAGATCCAAGTTTAAATTAATTGATTTTTTAACAAGGACTGTTATGGACTTATACTATGAGTTGGCACAAGCTTTGGATAATGTGGTTTTTGATGATTTTTTACGTTTGTTAAATATTTACCGGGATATTCAAAGGAAATATAAAGAAAGAATAATTTATGGAAAGTTCAAGAGACTAAAAAACAAGAAATCTTACGAGGGACTGCAACGTAAACCAGTGGCATATGTTAATCTTACCAATAATAACATAGATAGTAAACTACATAATTTCTTAACGATGGGACCAAAGCAGATGTTTCAAAAGAAAGTAGATATTAAAAAAGTAGTCACGGACTGTGAAAGGATTGTTAATATATTACCTGCTAATAGGAAAGATGAAGTTAGAAGCTTATTGTTCAATAATGTACAGAAATACATGAAAATACCTAACAGGACAATCAATAAAAATCTAAATATAATAAAGCAGATCCAAAATAATAAGGAACTCATGATTATACAAACAGATAAATCAAATAAACTAGCTGTTCTACCTACAACTGATTATATTGAAAAAATGGAACAATGTATTGCTGAAATGAACTGTTTAAAACTAAAAAAGGATCCAAACTCAGTAGTTGACAGAAAGGCAAAAGATTTAATTAAACATGGAACTGGGCCTAGTGATATGAAAGTAAAACTTACTATCAATAAAACCGCAGTCACACCCAGATTAATTGGTTGTTTGAAAGATCACAAACCAGACCTCCCCCTCAGACCTATCGTTTTCAAATGCTCCGCTCCAACTTATCCAATAGAAAAAGTATTTATACCTCTACTCAAATCAATGTTACCCCCCTACTGAACATGCAATCAATTCCACTTCAGATTTAATTAAAAGGATTGCAGATATCAAGATTGGGGATAATACAATTCTTGCAAGTTTTGACATTAAATCTTTATATCCATCAATAAATGTACAAGAAATTAGGAATATCATTGAAAACCATATCAATAGCAATTCATTACAGGACGACAATATTAAAACCACACTTGTATCAGCTTTGAATTTAATTATCAATAACAACAACTTTGTTTTCAACGGAAATTATTATAAACAAATGGATGGGTCCCCTGTGGGATCTCCCATCTCCGGTTTATTAGCTGAACTGAAACTAAGGCCATTAGAGAAACAGATTTTATCCACCGCAGAGTTAAAACCTGAATTATGGGTTCGTTATGTCGACGACATTCTTATAGTGTGGAAACATGGCATTTCGAACCTGGAAATTTTCTTAAAGCATGCTAATAGTATTGACAACAGAATACAGTTTACCTTAGAAATAGAAAAAAAAATGAATCTTTGCCTTTCCTAGATGTTGAACTCATCAAGAATAAATTAACAGACAACATAGATAGGAGGATTTATAGGAAACCATGTAGATCCAACAATACAATATCTTATAATAGTACAGTTCCAGCTAATTACAAAAAAGCAGCCTACAGATTTTACGTAAAGAGAGCATTCGAAGTATGTACTGATGCCTTTATACAGGAGGAATTAACTAAGATCAAAACAATCGCAGCTGAAAACGGTTACCCGGGAAAATTTATCAATAACGTAATTAATGAGTTTAAAAGCAGGAATTGTATAAAAAAGAATACACATTTCTCAAAATTTTGTAGTGTTGATTACGTTCCTCAACTTTATGAGAGAATTAGGTATGTATTAAAAAAAATATGATATAGCAATAATAGCTAAACCTCCAGCTAAACTGGAAATCTAGTACACAGAAAAGTTGATCCAGTTAATTCACATGACAAAGCAGGAATTTATATGATCCCATTCAGATATAAAAATAATAATATAACTTTTACATACATTGGAATGACAACCAGAAGGCTACAGGAAAGGTTGAAAGAACATATGGCTGATATAGGAAAGGGGAAACCATCTACAGCTTTAGCTCGGTTAAATTTAGAAGCTGATATTGACATCCTTTTTAGTAAAGCAAGGATCATCACACATATAAATCAATTTAACACATGTATTTTGAGAGAGTCTATAGAAATTTTAACCAGAGGCAGAAACACTTGTAATGATACATTGTCCTGTCATATACTGAGCATTTGGTTTGGTCTACTTGGAGTCGATGGAATCTTTGGATTGGAATGATCAATGTAGCTGTATGGACTCATCCGTCCCCCCCACCTCCCACCACCCTTTTTTACAGTTTATTGGAATCGCCCTGCGTTATTTATACCGGTATGCATTCTGAGGGTCTTCTTCTCATTTTTCACCCCATTGATGATGACCAAGGCTTGGTCGAAAGCGCTCGGGAAGTTTTTACCATCTGATTATTGGTTTTAATGTTTTAAAACCTGTTAATTGTATTTTTAGCACCTATTTTAGTAATAAAAACTGAGAATCATTTTAATGCATTCATGTTTTAACTTAAAGTATTAAGGTGAATGTGTCGTTTCTCTTACATATAGTTTTCTATATATATTTAATGTAATACTGAACTACGTAATCTACAATGTATCTTTAAACAAATATCTGACTAAATATCTAACAATAAACAAATATCTAACTAAAAGATCAACTATTAGGTCTACATGTTATTTCGACTCTATCATTTTTTTTTTTTACAAAATTTTCATTCTTCATAAAAATTAAAATACTATATAAATTGAAGAAGATTGATAATTGAGAAAAGAAATTAGCTTTCATTGCTTTTAAATCCTTAATTACTCTAAGAAATGAATGATATGTAAACAAAATGTACACATATTAGGTTTCCTTTCTACTTACAAAGGTTCTAATAAAACTCATTTTAATTTAAGTGAGTAGATTATTTAAATTATATATAATTTGTTTAAAAAAAAAGAAATGATATCTACTAAAAACCAACTTTTCAAAAGTACAAAAACAGCCAAGCTAAAAAAAAAAAAAAAAAAAAAAAAAAAAAAAAAAGATGAAAGTTGTGGCTAAAAAATAGTGTGATATATTTCCAAGCTTATATTATGGTACTTTTTTAACATTTTCCACTAAAACATTTACAATTTGTAAGTCGAGTGACTTCATATGTGTTGATAGAAATTCTTTTCTCCTGTACTAAATACATCATAACGTGTTTCTGAAAATTCAAATGTCTTAAATTTATGCATCATGGGCTTGGCGGCCATCTTTCCATATTTTACACAAATTTCTATGTACCCTAATCCATAGTTAAAATCCGAAATTCAAAATCGTTACTTAAGCAGACATTATAAGCTTTTCCGTTACGGGCTTGTATTCGAAGAACTTTGAGTCTTAAAATAATAGTGACTTAACTAAAGGATTCATCTTATGATTTATTTCATAAAATAATTAATCATTTAAAGGCAAAAAAAAAATATTTATTTTCTCAAAATATTAGTCTTTTACAATTTATCAGCTGTTTGCAGTTGAAAACCAAAGTTCGACATTGTTACCAAAGCACACATTTTATACTTTTCCTTCACGGAAATGTGTGCTTAGAAATTTGTGTGTTAAGGTAATGGTGACATATCTTCGCTATTCCTCTTATGATTAATTTTTTAGAGTAATTAATCATTTAAAAGCAGTAACAATGAACTTCTTTCTCAAAATAAGTCTTTTTAAATTTATTTGTCCGTAGTTAAAATCAGAAGTTCTAAATAGTTATTAATGCAAACTTATTACCCTTTACAAACTTGAGTGCTTAGAAATTTGTGTAAAATATGGAAAGATGGCCGCCAAGCCCATGATGCATAAATTTAAAACATTTGAATATTCAGAGACACGTTATGATATATTTAGTACAGGAGAAAAGGATTTCTATCAACATATACGAAGTCACTCGACTTACAAATTGTAAATTTTTTAGTGGAAAATGTTAAAAAAGTACCATAATAAAAGCTTGGAAATATGATATCACACCATTTTTTAGCCACAAGTTTCATCTTTTTTTTTTTTTTTTTTAGCTTGGCTTTTTTTTTTACTTTTGAAAAGTTGGTTTTTAGTAGATATATATTTCCACACACAAATAAAAGTAAAATGTGACAAATTTATCTAAACTAACGACTTCTTATATCCGCATTTGCTCATATGACGCTTTTTACTTGACAGCGAAGGGTTAACTAATTTTTGCGGCAAAAAAATCATGAGAATGAGTAAAATATTGTCCAAAAACCGCAAAATTAGTGAAAAAAGTTGTGAAAACTCATCAAATCTTCTTGCCCATAGCTGTGTTTCAAGTAGGTTACTACATTCCTTTCTGTTGTGCTATAAGTGATCTCCAATTTTCAAAAGAAGCTGCAATCCCTTTGGATTAAAATAGATGGATTATCTTTTGGGAGGAGAAGGGGAGGTAGGGTGAAATTTTTGAGAAAGGAATAAAGTTTTGGAGGAAATAAAGGAACTGGTTAGTCAGTTATTGATGGACAGGAGTAGAGAAATTTATGTCTGGTAGATGTACAGTATTTTTGTAGAACTGAAAAATACAATGATAGATTGAGTGTGGCTGATTTCTTTTTGTATTTCTTTTGATAATTTAACTTGTTTACTGTTGCAGTACTCAAAATAATCACCAAAACAATAAAAATTTTGTAATTTTTTTACTATTACTTTTAAAAAAGAAAATGCCTCAAAAATCTAGAATTTCCCAACTCTAAGCTCAAATTTCCTAACTTCACATATATTGGGGGGGGGGGGGAGGCTCCCCCCATGACGACGCCCCTGGGGGGGAAATGAAAAACTCAAGCAGAAACCTGTGGTCAGGTGTCTCCAATTCACTGGCATTCTCTTGAGGAAAAACTGAAATAGGAAGCTGATTTGAATTATTTGGCATCTAAGATGCAACAAGAGAAATGGGATCTTTAAAGATACTTAAGTATATTACAAAATGTTACCAATATACTTTAAATCCAATAATCAGTATTTTAATTAATTTTGCTACTTTGATCCACTAAATTTGTTGGCACGCCATGACCATGTGAAATATTTTTGGGGAAAAATTGGCACGCGGATGTGAAAAGGTTCTCCGACCCTGGTGTAGGTGATCGGGTGAGGTGAGTTTTCATTTTTTCTCGTTTCGCTGTATGTAATTAAATACAAATCCTTTTTAACCCTTTATGTACTGAATTATCAATTCATGAAAATTTTATCTTCTAAAGCATTTTTCGTGAATTGCTTAAACTACATTTGAAGATTTACATAATCATTTCATAAATTTTGGAAGGATTGAGGGATTTAGAAGGATTAATTAAATTTTAATTTATAGGGATTTTGTGCAATATTTATAACCACGCTCAAATCTTTTATTTTAAAGATTTTTCTTAGTTTTTTGTAGAATTAGGAAATGTACAAATATGATGTTCTTATGATAGAAATATATAAATATTTCCGAATTGAAAAATCCCCAAAAATGGAAAGCCGAATTCAAAAATGGAAGGCCGAAATAATGTATTAGATGACACAACTATATAGTGGAGTGACTATGTATAAAAAAAAGTATGTGTGTATATGCTTTATATACATTGTACACTCTTATAAAAAATATATATGTATAAAAAAAATCAAAATACCATTATAAAGGGTTGAGGTAAGGAATGCTAAAAAAAGTTTTAAAGCCTTATATGTATATATGTGTGTGAGTATGTATATGTGAATATACAGGGTGTCCGTCCACTCTCAACGGTGTCCAATGGCTAATTCCTAAACCGTTAATCATAGACATATAATTCCAATTACAAAAATGTTTTAAATGAGGTAAAGAAATGTTTTAAAAGCTACTTGGATCAATAAAAACATTTCTTAAAAAATTACGAAATTTAAATTTTTATACGGTCCCCTTGTCCTATAAGTTATATATAGTAAAATTTTCCTGTTACACTGACAAGTAAGACAAAAAAGTCCCATTATTCTACGATTAAAATTGACCAAGTAATAGCTGTTTAAAGTTGGAGCATATTTTTTGCTGCAAATTAGGGGTCATTTACAAATTTGGTAGAAATATAATTTTCTCAAATATATTTAAAAAATGGTTAAGAGTAAAATTAACATTGCAAATAAATTTGAAATCTTTAATCATTCTGACATATTAATGCAAAATGTACAAGTTGTAATAAACATATTAGAAGGGGGGAAAAAACAGAATTTTTGTGAAATAAAATGATGAAAATTAACAGCCTCAATTATTTACAAAATGATACATGTTTTAAAATGTTAATAGATTACACTAGCCTTCAAAAGTTGAATTATGTCATGTTTTTTAGTTTTTGATAATTGATTCGTATGTATTCTATACTGCTGAAACTAACCTTCATTTTTTACCGTCAGGTAAAGATTTTTTACAAGTAGTAAATTTTAAAGTTAAAAAAAGAAAAAAGAAGGCGAAAATTTGATACTATAAAATAGATGTGATTGTTGTGTTTTTAACTTTTGAAAATGGATTTTTATGTATTTTTTACCGCGGAATCCGAAAATGAACTTCATTTTTAACCATCACGTCAGGATTTCATGACCTCATAGGACTCCTCAGCTGTTTAACTATAAGAATCCCAGTATAAGCCAAAAAATTGAATAAATTACTGAATAAAATAAAATAAAATAAAGTTTTACATTTGTTTTATAGTAATCAGATTTTCGATAACTTTGACATTTACGATTTGCAAAAAAATTCTAACGTGATAGTTAAAAATGAAGGTCATTTTCAGATTCAGTGCTAAAAAGTACATAAAAATTAAAATATAGGAAATAAAGAAGAATTTTAAGAAATACAGGAACTTAAATTTATAGGAGCATGCTGTTAGCTCTGTATTCATAAAAAGTTTTTATTTAAGTTATTAATCATAAATTATAATAAGTTCTAAATATTCATTTTTAGCGGGGCATTTATAATTTATAAAGCTTTTATGCTCACTAGCTCCTTCTAACTATGCAGCTGTCTGATTATACAGAACGTAGACATCTTACTATGTGTAGGCATCACACTCATTGCTGCATCTATGGGGGGGAAAAGGGATACTTTTTCATTATAGGGGCCATGTTTTTTTTTTCTTCTTCTTTAAAGTGAGATTTGTTGCCAACTAATATAAATAGTTATAAAAACAAACTTAGTAAGCTTTTATGCTTGTTCATATATATATAGAAGCAAGTGTGACACACACGGTATACAGTGCCATATGCAGCAAGACTCAAGCCAGAGGTTCATTTTTTGGACAAATTTCATATAAATTCAAGATTTGTATAAATTAGGAGCTCTGATGTAATTATGGGCCCGCTGCAGGGTGAAGCCAGCTAGTATATTTTTATTGTTTTTTGTATACAGTTTAATTCTATTTGTACATAAAAATAGGTAAAAGGCTTCTTTATATTGCTTGTGCATGTGAAACAGTGAATATGTTGCCAGAAAATGCATTGCCAAATTTCCTTTCCTCAATATGGCCATTTTTTCTTTCTCACCACCCTTACACTGAAAAAGTCCCCCCCCCCCCCGCACCGCCCAAATAAAAAAAAAAAAAAGCATTCCGAAAATGCACAAACATACATAAGAAATTTAAACAAAAACATTTACTAAACTAAACATAGCAGTAACTTTTTTTTAATTAATTTTTCAACTACATTTCAGCAGTGAAATTACGCATGAAATTATTGAATATTAATGATGTGAATTATCACACTGCTAACAAAGCG
Organism: Maratus speciosus; assembly: GCA_963932465.1. NCBI lineage: Eukaryota > Metazoa > Arthropoda > Arachnida > Araneae > Salticidae > Maratus > Maratus speciosus. The sequence goes on along the minus strand of OZ010786.1, from coordinate 669,935,959 downwards.
TAAACCAACTTAGTGAAAAATGTCCAAGCCGGGAATCGAACCCGGGTCTCTGGAATAGATCTCCAGTGCTCTACCACTAAACCACAAGGACGATGCCCAGCCTGGCATTTCTCACTTATATAAGTCGGTAAGGCTGCTACCGCAGCACAAGATGGAGAAGTCTTCATGAGCACACATTCTAGCAGCGTAACATGAGACGCAAATAAACCCAGCATCGGTGAATATACAATTTTAATTAATTTTTCAACTACATTTCAGCAGTGAAAATTACGCTTGAAATTATTGAATATTAATGATGTGAATTATCACACTGCTAACAAAGCGTAAACCAACTTAGTGAAAAATGTCCAAGCTGGGAATCGAACCCGGGTCTCTGGAATAGATCTCCAGTGCTCTACCACTAAACCACAAGGATGATGCCCAGCCTGGCATTTCTCACTTATATAAGTCGGTAAGGCTGCTACCGCAGCACAAGATGGAGAAGTCTTCATGAGCACACATTCTAGCGGCATAACATGAGACGCAAATAAACCCAGCATCGGTGAATATACAATTTTAATTAATTTTTCAACTACATTTCAGCAGTGAAATTACGCTTGAAATTATTGAATATTAATGATGTGAATTATCACACTGCTAACAAAGCATAAACCAACTTAGTGAAAAATGGAGATCTATTCCAGAGACCCGGGTTCGATTCCCGGCTTGGACATTTTTCACTAAATTGGTTTACGCTTTGTTAGCAGTATGATAATTCACATCATTAATATTCAATAGCAGTAACTGTTTATAACATTTCGTTATCATTCAGAAAAAGGAGGAAAAAAGAGAAAATCTGTGATAACAATAAAAACATTTTTAATAAATAACAGTATTTTACAGTTTATATACATAACAGGTACTCTTTAGCTAGCTCTAAAATAAAATTTGCAATGTATAACAATGAGTATAAAAAAAATATGAATAAATAATACATATGTGTAAGTTCACATTAAAGTATAAACACTATATTTTCTCTGATTATATCAGTCAAGGAATGCATGATATAGAATGGTATGCAAGGGAAACAGCTCAGAATTGCACACTCCCAAATAATCATCAGAATTCAAATCAAAGGTCATGGCACCACCAAAGCCATTTGCTTTGATCCACTTGGCCTGAAAAAAAGGGAAAACAGCATTCAATTCCTAAGAGTTTTAACAATGAGATACACATAGACACACCACAGAGATCACTTTATGGTGATTTCTTTTTGAATAACTAAAAATAAGTATAAAAGTAAAATAGTTTCATAAAATACTCTTTTATAATCATTTAATGTTTATATTGAAAATCATGCCTCATTTCATGACAAAAATTGACTTTTCCTAAAAGTATCCATTACAATACATTAATATAGCTTGGGCACTAAAATCGTTTATAGAAAATTCAAGACTTTTTTTACGAAATGTAGAAAGTGCATGCTAGCAATTTTTTTTTTTTTTTTTTTTTCAAATTATAATTTTTACTGTTTTTTTTTTTTTTAAGACAGAGCAAGAGGGAAAAAAAATATATTTATCTTTTTTGTAAGTTATCTTTCTAAGTTGATTTCTCCAGTGGCACCAACTTATATGGGCCGCCCAATAATTTCATATCTCAATTTCCGTTGATTTATTTCTTTATTTACAGTAGAACCTCAATTATCCGAAGTAAATAGGACCAACCCTCTTTTGGAAAATCAAAATTTTCGGATAATCGAGAATTCTTGAATTTTAAGACTAAGGAAAAATATATGCAATATTTTTTATTATGGTAAAATAAAAATAAAACAATAGCAAAATAGAAACAAGAATAAATTACCTGAATTTTAATTTTGAAATTAAGTACCTTTTGCATATATCACAAGAGTTTGAAAAAATGTTTTGAATGTCGCAGTTTTGGTTGCCTTTGCTTTGAAGCTCTATCAAGGAGTTTTTTAATAGTATTAGTTCACCAGTATCACAGTCTTTTGTCGCAGTTTCGATTGCCTTTGCTTTGAAGCTCTATCACAAAGTTTCTTAATATTATTAGTTCACCAGTATCACAGTCTTTTGTCACAGTTTCAATTGCCTTTGCTTTGAAGCTCTATCAAGGAGTTTTTAATATTATCAGTTCTCCAGTATCACAGTCTTGCTGTTCCAGACATGCCAAACCTTTTGCAAAACATTCAAAAGCTTCAGAATTGCTAATTTGTTCATTTTCTTCGTTCCCCTCCGCAGTAAGAAAAGAGATCGAAAATATTTATATGTACTTGTAGTTCGGATTGGACCGCTTGCAAATGGATTTTGCACACAAGAAATGTGATAGTAAAAAAAAAAGCTTTAAAAATGGATTTCGGTTAACCGGGAGTTTCAGTTAAAAGAGTTTTGAATGAAAGAGGTTCTACTGTAATTATTTAATCACTGAAATATAATTCGACTTTACTGAAGTTTTCAAAATAATTTTGTTTGAAAAATAGTAAGGGCATCCGTTAGACTTACAGCACCCCTTCAGCAGATGTAAAAATAAATTTCTCTCAAAAACAAATTTCTTGCATAATTTGCTATTAGTTATAGTCTTGATAAATCAATGAAGGTGACTAAAATCACATTTAATTTTTCTTGATAAAGTACAAAGTCTAAAGTCTGGAATCCTCGGGACTTTACCAAGTCCGAACTTCATATTTTTCTGAATTTTGGGTCATCAAAAATACCGCTTTTCCAATAAAAAGAAAAACAAATTTCACTACTTAAAAATGAAAAATATGACGTTCATATATTAAAAATTGCATAGAACAGTTATTAAAACAAAATTAAACAACCATTTTAATTAAATAAATCACAACAAAATAAAAAGTAAAACAAAAACTTTTATTTAAGGGAACATACAATTTAAGAACAAATTCTAACTAACTTAACTATTGAATGTTTCAGTTAATATGCGCTGCTTTATTAAGTTAGGTTTCTCATTAAGAAGTTTTTCTTTTATTCTGTTACATAGACATAAGTTCTGATTCGTGACTGATGAATCATCATGAATAAATTACTGAAATGAATTGGACTGAAATGAAATGAATAAACTGAAATGAAAATGAATTACTGAAGGATCATTCATCATTCAGATTCATCATTCTTATTCATGCAATTCTCAGCATCTAATTCTGATTTAATAAAGCTTCTTTGCTCTAGATCTTTTTTTCTTTGTTTCAACAATTTTGTTTTTTCCTCATTTCTTGAATATTGCCACTGGAAAGTCTGAACTTTGGGTGTCCGAACTTTAGACTTTGTACTGTATTTAGTTTTTTGCATTTTCAATAGCAATTTTTTGTTATTTATAATAAATATTAATTTATTTATAGAGAAGAATTTGTAAGAATATAATTTAATAAATTATTTATTAAATTATAATTACTTTATATTTTGCTTAGAAAAACCACAATTTAACTTCAAATTATCACCTTTAGTCATTTGCTCTGCCCCCGGCCATTTCCCCACACACACATGCACTTGGAAAATTTGTCGGTGTTATTTTACTGAAACGTTTTTGAGCCCACCCAATATTTTTCAAAATTTGGCGCTACCGGATTTCTCAATGTATAATCATAATTTAATTAACATGAAACTATTAATTGATGAAAGCTTATTTAAAAAAATATATATTACAACACTCTTCATATTTCAAATGAGAATCAAATTTCAAATTATTTGCTTAAAAGACGCAACAGCCAACCTAGTGAAAAAGATTCCATGCCAGGACTCGAACCTGGGCCATCAGTGTAGCACACTGACATTTTACCGACTAAACCACATGGAACGATACACAGCCTGGAACTTCTCACTATTACAGATTGGCAAGGCTACAAACACAGCACAAGATTGAATATTTTTCTGTGAGCCACCGACATGGGGCAAAGATGAAACATAATTAAATCCAGCATCAATTAAAACTATATTAATACTTGAATTTTTTTTTTTTAACATTTTTTAAGCAATTAATTTGAAATTTGATTTTCATTTGAAATATTGTATGCAAGGCGAATGTTTCTCCCTGGAAGGAAAAAAAAAAAAAAAAATTCAAGTATTAACACTCTTTATTTTTTATTTATATTTTCTAGTTTATAGTACATAAAATACTACATTTCTTGAAGCTTTACAGCCAGCTGGACGCTGGACTTTTCTGGTGCATCACTAAATCCATGACTCAGATACAACTGCAACCGTAAAGAATATTGTGCAATTTGTCATCATGTGTGACAAGTTAACAGAAAAAAAAATTAACTTATTAATTTATAACACTGGTCAACAAATTTGAACTTTTGCTCTGTCCTAAAACAGAAATTAGTTGTTTTTTATGCGTTTTTTTTGTGCTGATTCCGAATCTAGTTTTAGATTTACTCCAGCACGTCAAGTTTGAGAGATATTTGCATATTTCAATTTATGCAAATTTAATAAATTTTATACAATTATTTGCAAATTTAAGGTATAAAGCAATATCAGACAGAGTTTTTTGTTTTATGTTATGATTACTACCTAATTTACTTCACAAAAATGTTGTTTCTGAGATTATACTGACATGTGATCGTGAAATATTGTACCTAATTTGTATATTTTTCATGTTTTTCTAATATCTGTTTTCTTCTATCACATCTAGTTTTTGAAAAAAGTGAAATTTTAGTTTTTGGTCAAAAAAGCCAGAAATAGCTTTTATGATACTTTGTATGATAAACTTCAACTAGTTAGGATAGATTCTTCTACTTATTTTTTTTTTTTTTCGATTACATAAATTTTTGTTTATGTCTCTGATATGAATCTGACCCTGTTCACCTTCTTGTCAATGAATTACACACCCCTAAAAAGCATCTTATATCAAGCCTGGGTTAATGCCGTGCAAAAGTAGAAATTCAACTTACTCAAAAACTAGACATGACATAAGAAAACAGACTGCAGATTTGAAATCAGCATAAAAATCTAGTCTAGAAAAATATTAGGCCAATTCTGTGGCAACTATTTTAAAGTTGATAGTGATGTAAACATTACACCATTGAAAAATATGCAAATTAGACTTAATAATTGATAAATAAATGTTAATAATATGCAAATCGTGACATTTATCTGAAGCAAATAGTCAAGTAGTCATTATCTAGAAAACGTAATTAGATGTGACATATATTGTATCTAAAATTTGCATAAAATAGCACAAAAAAGCTTAAATTTGCATAAATTTAAATATGCAAATTTCTCAAAACCTGGAACACCTAGAGATAAACGGAAAGCATATTCGGAATCAGCGCCAAAGCCTGATCTAGAATCAACTAATTTTAGTTCTAGGACAAAACCACTGTTGTACAGTGCAATTAAGTACAACATTTTAATATTGTCAGTCCTATCATCAGAAACACACGTTTGTACATAATTTGTATAATCCTAGCCTATCAGGAAGCGGGTTAAAAAATCGATTACAAAATTTGATCTTTACATCTAAAAACCAAGTTGAGTTAAATAACAATGTAATAAATGCCTCTTATCAATAAAGCAAAAGCTCATACATATTAAAAAACATTGATATTACTTGAAACAAAAATTCATCTTTCAACTGAATAAATAAAATACAAGTAAAACATTTCAAGCGATAGAAATTGTTGGCCAATTTTTGGCCCATTGAGTCTTTAAACTGAAAAGTTGGGGTGGGGGGGGGGGGGGGGAACAATGTTTCTATAATGAAACTGTACCTAAACTATTTTTTTTAGTTCCTCAATTGAACTACAAAATTATCATTTTTTTTTTAAATTCAATTTGAACAATTTCAGTTATTTAAAAGGATGCAACCTATTGAAGATTTTTATGTGTTAAGAGGCTACTTCAGTCACGTGAAAACACCAGTTCGCTAATGTTAATTCAATGCTAGACATTTTTTAAGATATCTCGTTTAAATTTCAATATTTTTAAATGATTTTTTTTCATTGGATAGCTGAGATCGATCTCTACATCTGCCGTTTTTCACTTTTTAGATTTTGTTTTCAGGTATTTTTAATGAGGACACTTTCACTTTCGGAACCGGTTTCTAAAATAAAAACGTCCTCATAAAAAAAAATGTGCAAACAAAATCAAAAAAGTAAAAAACAGCCTTTGTGATTGACCTCAGCTTTCCAATGCAAAAAAAAATCATTTAAAAATATTGAAATGCAAACAAGATACCTTAAAAAAAAATTTCCATAGCATTAGCATGCGAGTGGGTCTTTTCATGTAACTGAAGTAGCCCCTTAACTAAATGTACCTTTTCTCCTAAACCACTCATTTGATCACCACAAGAAAAAAAAATATATATATAACTTTATTGAATCTATATTTATCAAATGAATTAAGGATTTTTTTTTTAAAGAATAAATATGTGTTATTGTACCATAATGAAGAGAAGAAATTTTTTTGCAACTGGATAAGTCATCTTCAAGGCTGGAATAGCACCGTTGAGGTTTATTCCAACAGAGCAAAAAATATCGAGACCAGGGATTGAAGCTGGATACCTTGGCTTGCCGTGCCAATGCTCTATCTTTTGGGCTACTCGGACAATGCCTGGCTGACATAGTTCCCTCTTATTTGTTGGACATAGCTGCAAACTGGTGTGCTAGTTTTCATTCACTTGAGCTATGACTATAGCATTTACATGATGAAAGTGTGTTATAACACAAAAACTCCTGTATACCATGTAATTCAGTCATAAAGAAGAGACGGAAATTTTTTGCAATTGGATAAGTCATCTTCAAAGCTGGAGTAGCAGAGTTGAGACTTATACCAACAGAACAAAAAATGTCCAGACCAGGATGGATACCTTGACTTGCCGTACCAATGCTCTACCTTTTGAGTTACCCAGACGATGCCAGGCTGACATAATTCATTCTTATTTGTTGGACATGGCTGCAAAGTACAGCGCTAGTTTTCCTTCACATGAGTTACGACTATAGCATTTACATGATGAAAGTGTGTTATAATACAGAAACTCCTGCATACCATATAATTTAGATTATAAAGAAGAGAAGGAAATTTTTTTCAACTCGATAAATCGTCTTCAAGGTTGGAAATAGCACAGATGAGGTTTATTCTATTAGAGCAAAAAATGTCCAGGCCAGGGATCGAACCTGGATACCTTGCCTTGCTGTGCCAATGCTCTACCTTTTGAGCTATCTGGACGTAGCTCAATCAATGACGTATCCAAGGGTGAGGTCACGGGGGTCATGACCAGGGATGTAGTGGAGGGTATACGGGGATATACGCTGCATACCCTCTGAATTTTTTAAGGAACACCGTATACCCTCTGTTTCTCAAGAAAGTTATAGTATATACACTCCAGGGTATACGCTCTGCCTTGAGCGTATACCCTCAGTTTTTTTTTACGACTACACTACTGGTCAACTGGAAAAATAACATAAAAATTCCAAAGATAATTTTTGAAACAAAAAATATATATTAAATTCTTTAAATTTCCCCCCGAATCTTTCTATTTTAGCTCCACTCAAATCCAAATTAGGTAATTTCTGATATATTCTTAAAGTCATTTTTAATCTCAAATTTGCAAGACATTTGCAAGTGCTGTCGGTGGGCCAGAAGGACATTGTATGGGATTAAATAGTGTTTTCCATTTTTTGATAAAAGCAAAGAATCTTACAAAAAAAAAAAAATAATAATCCGTAAAATTTTATGTATAGTCTTTTTACACTGAATTTCCAGACATAACAGCCAATTTGTCTCTTGTGACTACATTTCTGTGGCTGTCAAGTCCTAAAATTTGGCTAATAATGCTAACTTTGACAACATACTCTTAATGAATCTTTGCCTTTATAAGAAAGCAGGAAACTCTTTAATTTCTTGGTATTCGAACAAAATTGGTAAATTTTATATTTTTACGAGTTTTAATGCAATATTTTTGTATTTACAAATGAAAAGAACTTTGCGAAAGTATTAGAAAAGTCATCAATTTAGATTTGGGAATAGCTTTCAATATAAAAATTTCTCATAAAGAGATGTGATCCGCGCCCTGCAAAATAAAAAGAAGAAATCTATGACCCTCCTCTAAATGGAGAGCTGGATCTGCCCTTGAGCTCAGTTGAATGAAAACTAGTGCTGCAGTTTACAGCCATGTCTAACAAATGAGAGTGAATTATGTATAATTTGGTTTCCGCAAACATTCCACCACGTGTATTAGTGGATGCTAATAAGACGATCTTGTCCGACTAAAACTAATCTTGAAACATAAATAACATGCATACTCGAACTGCCTATTCTAAGTAAAATGAACAATTTAAAAACTTGGCTAAAAATTGCAGCAAGCGGTAAAAATGATTTTAGTCAATGATAATTCTGAAATAGTGTTCCAGTTCTTGGATTTTTCCATCTCGAGCCCTGGCAATAATTCTGGATATAAAAGATCCATTGTCCTCAAAACATGTAAACAGGAGAAGTCTTAGCAATACTTCTCATCCATGAATGGAGAAATAATCAATAAATTTAAGAAGGAAAGATACTTTTTTCACTTTTTAGACTAAATCTAAAACATCCTCAAGCTTTTGTAACACACAAAAAATATTAAGTAACTGTTGCTCAAAAGCTTGTTATATTTTAATCTTGTTATATTTAAATCTTGTTATATTTTAATGCCTCATTGGTAATTCTTTTTAATCTGAAAGTAATTCTGGATGAATATATAATGGATTCTTTCGATGGGTCGTTATAATAAAAAAGTTACTATAATGAACAATCATGATCGATCATAATGATCAATCATTATATCGAGCCTCTACTGTATAGGTACTACAAAGTTTTCCTTTATTCAGGACATTGTAAATCCATCCTTAAGGCTCCGCTGCACTGAAACTCCCCGATCACGAAATCCCATGTTAGCCTATGGGAAAACTTTCAAGCGAGATGACTCATTACCTAATATAATTATTAAAATACCGTTTTCACCATCAGAAAGTAGACACCAGATGTCGATGATGTGCGTTTTTAAAAATTGTCTACGTACATTTTAAATATTTTTAAGAAGATGATAGAATTTAATCAAAAGGAAATTTCAAAGTTTATAGGAATTTTTCATGTACTTAAAATTTACGGAGATCATTTTTAAAAACGCACATCATCGGCATCTGACACCTACTTTCTGATGGTGAAAACGGTATTTTAATAATTATGTTAGGTAATGCGTCATCACGCTTGAAAGTTTTCCCATAGGCTAACATGGTATTTCACGATCGGGAGTTTCAGTGCAGCGGAGCTTTAAGTGAAAACATCCAGTTTTTAATATAGCCCCTTCTTTTGAGACATTCTATATCTGCCCTTGTTTTAAAGCAAACTGTAACACAACTACAGCTCAAAAATTCTATACTGATAAATCTTGCCTGCGATTACGGAAGAAAGAAGAAGAAAAATTGAAACAATCTTCCTGTCTCAGAAGTGGTGATTCAGTGACTTGGTGAAAGCATGTACAGTTTTATATAGTTTCTGAGAATATCCTGTGTAGAATGCATAAAATGTTACCGACCTTTCCCAGAATACTGACTTCATCTTCATAAGAAATCCAGTCATAGTCCATATAGGCATAGGGGACCCGAGTCTCATCATCAAAAACTCGTACACCTCCTGATGATAAAAATTCACAGACCTAAAATCAGCAGAAGCAGTAATTTTAAATGATGGTAACTCAAACAAAGTAAACTTTCATAAAAATATTAAGAAAAAGGTTGAACAAATAAAACAAAACTCAAAATTAAATTAATCTGTATTATAAAAGAAAGTTTTTGTCTCTCCCTGCGTGTCTGATTGTTTGTTGGAGATGATTAGGAAAATCTATCAAACGTAGAGGTATGCTAATTTTGTTTTGATTAGACAAAGAACAACGTACACGTACTAAGGTTTAGATTTTAGATTTGTTTTGTTAGATTTTTGTTATTTTGTATTGAATGGAAAAAATTGCACATTTTGCTCTGATTTTCCAAATTTACTAGTGATTTTGAGCCATTTATAAAAGCAATCCAAATTCAATTTTTTAGCCCAACATAGTAAATTTTGTCCTCTTTTCAATACAGTTTATTTTGAATTCGTGCAGCGATTTTCAAATTTTTCACCTTATATATATATATATATATATATATATGTAGGATTTGAATTTAAACATACTTTATTTACTTTATGACGTGCATGATTAACAAATTAACTGATGCCCTGGTATTTTTATTATCCATAATTTGAAAGCACGAGTAATGAAAATTCACGATCACGAGATCAAGGTGTAATTAAAATGGTGGAAAAATTAGTAAAGAGTCAGTCTATAAAATAATGTTGTACATGAAGCATCGGCTTATGAGATGCCAAGGAAGGTGTTGTTAAGCCTAATAAAATTATTCGTAAGAAATATGTAAGTTTTAAGTGAGAAAGGTGCTGTATTTAGAAAAGTATCAATGAAGTGATGTAAAGTTACCTTTATAGAATTGTATTAAAGTGTATGTGTTGTGATTCAAACGTCTACTTATTCAAATTATCTATATATTAACATTTTACAAACAATAACTTCTACAAATTTGGGGACTCGATGCCGGGATATTAAGCGACTATTAGTGGAATAAATAGTAAAATATTAATCGAAGAGAAATTGTTGTCAATCGCCAGTGTCAAAAAATGGATTGTGAATGAACAAGGCAAGTGTGTAAAAACCGTAGTCATATTTATCCAAGTACAACTTTGAAAAACATGGTATCCTTAAATAAAGCTAAAAGAATTGATCTAATAGATCTCTGCGAGGAATGCAGAATTCAACCACCAGAAAAAACGACAATCCATATCCTAATAAAGCTAATTAAAAACTGGGAAGATTACAATGAAGATTTTATAAAGGACTGCCTAGAAGTAATTGTGGCAGCTAGAAAAGCACAAGCGGAATTGGAACTTGAAGAAAAGAAGTTACGAACAGAGATCGAAGAAAAGAAATTACGAGCAGAGATCGAAGAAAAGAAACTGAAGATGGAGATGGAAGAAAAAAAATGGAAAATAGAATTGGAAGAAAAAGATCGCAAAAGAGAATTTGAAATTAAGAAATGCAACTGCAAGAAAATTCAAGACAACACATCGATATGAACACAAGGACAAATCCAGGTAAGCAATATGAATTGCTTAGATTATTAACAAAATATGATAGTACGAATGATATTAGTTTATACTTGGCTATGTATGAAGGCAAATGGCACAAACGGGCATTGATAAAAAAGAGTGGGCCAGCTATTTAATTAACCTAATGCCGTTAGATGTGATTAATATAATAACCAGGGAGAGTGAACCTGAAATGCATGATTATGATTACATAAAAAGTATTCTTTTAAAACGGTACAAACTATCGCCAGAAGAGTTTAGGCTGAAATTTTTCTCACTCAAGAAAGAGCCATCGGCAAATTGGCGCGATTTCGCTTATGAGATCAAGGTATATTTCAAACAATGGACTGACGCCCTTGAAATAGATAGCTTTGAGGAATTATCTGAATTAATTGTAGTTAATCAAATTAGGCATAATTTACCTGCGGAAACAAAGACGCATTTTGCAGAGGAATTGTTAGTAAGAAAAAAGATAGACGACTTAGTAAACAAATTAGATATTTACGAAACGGCACGAAGGGTTTGCAATAAACAAGCTATAAGGAATACAAGTGGGAGTTTTGAGGATAAACGATCGAGAGTGGCTGACTACGCCAATTCGAAAAGGCGCCAAGTTGACAATAGGCACAATGTGAACCATGGAAGAAACGAGGAGCATATGTTATAATTGTGGCAGACCTGATCACTTGAGTAAGAATTGTACCATGGGAAGTAAAACACAACAAAATTATTCAAATTATAACCCGCAACGTAATCAAAATTGGCGAGAAACGAAATACCAAGATTGGAGCCAAAACACGCAAAAAAAAGTAGTTAATGTGGGCACGTTAAATGGTAAGAAAGGGAGAATACTTGATATTCAAGGAATAAAAACATACATAATAATTGATATAGGGAGTGATATTTCAATTGCCAAGTCAAGATATCATACTGCAATAAACGCGCCAAAGTTAACCAGCGACAATATAACTATATCGGGCTTAGGTGGAAAAGAAATTAAACCATTGGGGCATTTCTTGCATAAAGTTTATGTAGATGGTATAGAAATACAAGATAAATTTTACGTGGTGCAAGAAACCGACTATGACCTAATAATAGGTAGAAAAGCAATCGAAGGCTGGACATTAAAAGTAGTGGAAGATGTTGTTAGAATAATAGACGACACTACAGTGCAAGTAGGATACATCAAAATTAATGAAATCCCTTCCAAAACAGATGAAATAGCCACATCAAATATAGACAACGATAATCGAGGTTGGGAAGATATGGTTAACATCAACTGCATAAATGCCGAGGTGGATTTGAATCACATTACAAATTTAACTAACAGAGGAAAAATACAAGAATTAATAGAGTCATACAAACCGAATAAAACAAAAGATACTGGGTTAAAGATGAAAATACTATTGGCAGATGAAAAACCTATCTGTGAACGGCCAAGGAGGTTACCTCTAGTGGAGCAGGAAATCATCAGTAAGCAAATACAACAGTGGTTGGAAGATGGGATCATTAGACGAAGTTATTCAGATTTTGCAGCCCCGGTAGTCCTGAGTAAGAAAAAAGATGGATCACACCGGTTATGTATTGATTATCGGAAAATAAATTGAAAAATATTAAAAGATTGCTATCCACTACCGTTAATTGAAGATGTGATCGATAAATTGCAGAAGACAAAAGTATTTACGACATTAGATCTCAAAAACGGCTTTTTCCAAGTCGAAATTGATGAAAACAGTCGTAAATATACAGCTTTTGTAACGCATGAAGGGGAATACGAATTTTTACATTGTCCGTTCAGATTGTGCATATCAGGTAATCAATTTCAAAGATATGTGAACACTGTATTCCAAGATTTACTGCGAGAAGGAACTATTATTGTATATATGGATGATTTTGTGATTCCCTCAAACGATGAAGAAGATGGGATAAAGAAGCTGAAACGAGTATTAGAAGTAGCATCAGCGTATGGTTTAGAAATTAACTTCAAAAAATGCCAATTCCTTAAAAAGAAAATAGAATTTTTGGGATATATAATTGAAAATGGGACAATAAAATCGTCCGAAGAGAAAACAAAGGCTGTGCAAAATTTCCCTAAACCAACTACAACAAAACAATTACAATCATTTTTAGGTTTAACAGGATACTTTAGAAAGTTTATCCCGAATTACACCAAAATCGCCAAGCCTCTAAGTGATTTATTAAGGAAAATAAATTGTTTCAAATTTGAAAGAGAGCAGCTCGAAGCTTTTAATGAGTTAAAGAGAATATTATCAACAAAACCAGTTCTTCAATTATATAAACAAGGATCCACACTAGAACTCCATACTGACGCAAGCAGCCAAGTATTTGGCGCAGTTTTATTACAGAAAGGAGATGATGGAAAATTTCATCCATTGCAATACATGAGCAAGAAAACTTCACCACAACAGGAGAAATATTCAAGTTATGAACTTGAAGTATTAGCCATAATAGAAGCTCTTAAGAAATTCAGAAATTACCTAATGGGAAATAAATTCAAGATAGTAACGGACTGCGCTGCCTTCCAGAAAACATTAAACAAAAGAGATTTAGCACCTAAAGTAGCAAGATGGGCATTGCTCATCGAGGAATACGACTACGAGATAGAACATAGAGCAGCAACAAGAATGAAACATGCAGATGCATTAAGCCGAAACATCCTGACAACACAATCAGTATTAGTGATAACTAGATCGCAAGGAGAAATAACGAAAAGAATCGCAATAGCACAAAGGCTAGATGAATCTATACAATGCATCAAGTCGCTTATTAAAAATGGACCGTCCGATAATTACTTAGTAAAATATGATGTATTATACAGATTCAAGAATGGAAAAGAAATATTGGTGGTGCCGGAAGAGATGCAACGAGAAATTATACGAAAAATTCATGAAAGAGGACACTTTGCTATATCAAAGACGGAAGATCTAGTGAAGCAAGAATTTTACATAGCTGGATTAAGGAAGAAAGTAGAAACAATAATCGCGAACTGTGTTGATTGTATCTTATATAATAGAAAGCAGGGAAAAGCTGAAGGTTTTCTAAACCCTATACCAAAAGGAGACAAGCCATTGGAAACCTATCACATCGATCACATAGGCCCATTACCTCTCACAAATAAAGAATATCAATATATTTTCACCGTAGTAGATGCATTTGCGAAGTTCGCATGGTTTTACCCAGTGAAATCAAAGTCGGCCAAGGAAGTAATAGAGAAATTGGAACTACAACAAACAACTTTCGGGAACCCAGCTAGAATTATAACCGATAAAGGAAAAGCTTTTACTGAAAGCGAGTTCAAGGAATATTGTACAAAGGAAGAAATTGAACCTCTAACAATAACAACTGGGATGCCAAGAGGAAATAGACAGGTGGAAAGAATACATAGAGTGATGATATCCGTTTTGTCAAAATTATCCAGTGATGACGAATCCAAGTGGTATAAATATGTACCAAAATTACAAAGAATTATCAATAGCACAGTAACACGAAGCACCAAGTATAGTCCATTCGAATTAATGACAGGAGTTAAGATGAAAGATAGTGACATGCAAAACATTAAGAAGATTTTGGAAGAAGAATTTACCGAATGTAAAGTGGAAGAACGCGAAGCCATGAGAGAAGAAGCAAAGAAAAATATACTCAAAATACAAGAAGAAAACAAGGTGCAGTTTGATAAGAAAAGAAAACAGCCAAAAAAATATAAAATAGAAGACATCGTCGCCATAAAGAGAACACTTTTTGGCAAGGCTATCAAACTTAAGGAAAAATACTTAGGGCCATATGAAATAACGGCCGCCAAGAATCATGATTGGTATGAAGTAGAGAAGGTGGGAGATCATGAAGGTCCAGGAAAGACGACAACCGGAGCCGAATACATGAAACCATGGCCTATGGGTTGAACTCCTGGATAAGTCAAATAGATTAAGTATATGTGTATGTGTATCGAACAAGTAATCAAAATTTTGTGACAGAAAAATATATAAAAGTTTCCAAAATTTAGCTGTTTAAGCATAAAAAAATAATAAGCCAAGATACTGATGTCGAGACGCCATCATGTTAGGATGACCGATTTGAAGGATTTGAATTTAAACATACTTTATTTTCTTTATGACGTGCATGATTAACAAATTAACTGATGCTCTGGTATTTTTATTATCCATAATTTGAAAGCACGAGTTATGAAAATTCACGATCACGAGATCAAGGTTTGGACATATTCAAAAATTAGTAAAGAGTCAGTCTATAAAATAATGTTGTACATGAAGCATCGACTTATGACATGCCAAGGAAGGTATTGTTAAGCCTAATAAAATTATTCGTAAGAAATATGTTGTAAGTTTTAAGTGAGAAAGGTGCTGTATTTAGAAAAGTATCAACGAAGTGATGTAAAGTTACCCTTATAGAATTGTATTAACAGGGCCGGCGCTAGGGGTGAGGCAGCGAGGCGGCCGCCTCAGGGCGCACGCATAAAGGGCGGAATTTGCCTCACATATATTGAACATAAAATTCCTTACCATTATATGTACGAAAACTTTTTCTTTTAAGTGTGATTTTTTTCCTCTCATTTTAGAATAAAAATACGGAGTACATTTCAGATAATTACAGCCGAATGATAATCGAAGAGTTCATAATCTTTATTATGGAAAATGGATTAAATCAACACGAACAAAACTAACGAAGAGAATTTCATGCTTTTTCTTTTCTTTTCAAAGATTGTCTTGAACTGAAATCAGCAGAATTCACAAAGGGTAGACTGCGCCAGACGCATGCAAACCACAAATTCTCATAATGTTGTAGCGTAACGTGCTTTTAGTATTTCATTATTTTACTTGCAGAGTCTTTCGATCATGAAATTATTTTCATTAATTGCCTGTAGCGAGTCGGATACTAGGATTACACAGATGTTGTACCAGTTAAAAGAAAAAAAATATTTCTTACTTCAGGTAAATATAATGCTAGTATTTTTATTTAGTTTTTAATTTAAGATAATGATTTTAGGTAATTTTGAAAAAAATATTCTTTAAAACATATTTCATTTGCTTAAAAAATCAGTCTGCATAAATAATTGACTTCTCAATGTCCTGGATCTTTATCCAAATAAAAGACTAATTATATAATATCTTAATAAACCGTCTTCCAAAAAATATGAGACCCTGATAAAACGCCCCTTTCGACTAATAATTTTTCTTTCTTTTCTATAATTTCTAGCGGGAAAACGATAAAAAAAACAAGAACTTTTGATGAGACCAACCACTGATCGTAGTAATATCCTTCAATCTTTCGTAATCAGGTGATCTTTTTAAAACATAGCAAATTAGTGTTGTTTGTAGAACCAGTAGGATTTGGACGGGTTTGGTGAACTTAGCTCGTACACTGTTAAAAATTTGCAGCATTCTGGCAGGTCATTTTACCGTTTTTTCCGAAAACGGTTACACAACCGTGATTTTAACACTATTCTGACCATATTATTGGCCATTTTATGGTCAGAATATAGTTAAATTATGGTTATGAAATCATTTTTTCAAAAAACGGTCGAATGACCTGCCAGAATGCTGCAAAATTTTTAACAGTGTAGGGACAATGCCTCCTAGTATAAAATATGAGAGCAAATTGTTTCAAAATAATATAAATTTCCAAAATTTTTTGTTTATTCCTTTTTTTTCTTTACTAGTTTATTAATTTTTTTTTCATTTTCTTTTTAGCTTTTAATCAAGGAATTTATTGCAAAATATTGAAGCATGTTTTCAAGCATGATAATATTCTATATGAAAAAGGGTGAACTGAAAAAAAAAAGGAATGGCTGGTGAAATTGTGCTGGATTGCAAGATACGAAAATGTACTATAATCACGAACGAAAATATTAAAATCCTGCAAAGCGCTTCTTTATCTTTATAAAAATCCGAAAACAATTTATTTTTGAAATTTA
Source organism: Maratus speciosus (assembly GCA_963932465.1). Lineage (NCBI taxonomy): Eukaryota > Metazoa > Arthropoda > Arachnida > Araneae > Salticidae > Maratus > Maratus speciosus. The sequence goes on along the minus strand of OZ010786.1, from coordinate 669,918,883 downwards.
ACCCTGCTAAGGTGTTCGGGTCATTTTGACCCAAAAGTTGGCCCCACGTTCAGAGTTGCTGAGTCTGCGGCTTTTTGCACACCACTATTATTTTAGAGAAATTGTTGTTCTCTTGAATCGCTCAAATGTTCCAACTAAAAAAAAGAACATTTTCTGAATTAAAATAGTGGTAGGAAACTTAAAAGCTCTGCATATTTGAAATAATGTTCATTCAAAATGAACACCGCATTAGGATTAAAAAAGAATTTATATAAATAATTTTTTATTAGCTGTCCATCATTTTCGGAAACGTTTCCGAGTGGCTTCGACAATGCATCATTAATCAGTTCTCCTTTTACGGAAAATCGGTTTTCTGGATGTTACCCACTCAAGTAAGTATTTTCACGTGCAGCAAGCATGTTTAACAGACAAACATGCAAAATCACCAGTAACATCACCATTATTTTGCGACAACTGCATCTACAAATTCAGTTATGAGTTACGCAACTGAAAGTGCTTACTTGAGCATGGATAACATCCGAAAAACCGATTTTTATTTATTAGTGATTAATTAAACTGTTCGTTGCAGTTTTCCTACATAATTTTCGACTATTCTCGCTGAGAACAGAGAAGAATTTCCGTCGAGTGCAGTGAAAATATTATTTTGTAGATCATTTATTTGCCGTTCGCTTCCCCCCCCCCCTCCCATTTTGATACTTTTATCAGATTTTCATTTTTTTGCAATTTTTAATGTTTTCTAACGAGTTGTATATATATTTATCATTTGCACTATCTTAGCTGTTTCCAATATCTTTAGAAAAAGACAAAAGCCTGGTTAGGAACAGATCATACAGTGGGTGATCGGTTAACGAACTTAATCCGTTCCAAAACAATGTTCGTTAACCGAATTGTTCATTAACCGATCATAGATTTTGTATACATTTGTGTGGGCGTTGAATTAATTCGTTCTTAAAAACTAACAAGTATATAAAAATTAATATAAATTCTCCCTAACTTTATTTAAATGTAATAACAATGATACATACATTAATAACAATCGAAAAAGTTTTCAAACTTCCTTTTTAAATAAGGGTAATAATAGGTCCATATTTAATATGTATAGGTCGTATTTTGATGGCTTTATACGTGTCGTTTGCATTAAAAAAAATAAATGACATACATTTAATACATGTTTTACCACATTGCTAACTAAGCGTAGAACCAACAGAGTGAAAAATGTCCAAGTCGAGAATCGAATTCGGAACCCTTGGAATAGTGCTCAAGTGTTCTACCATTTAAGCTACGAGGACGATACCCATCTTAGCATCTCTCACTAAATATGTTGTTAAGGTTGCAACTGCAGCATACGATGGAATAGTCTTCATGAACATACAGATTTGCGGCGAAACATGAGATACAAAGAAACCCAGCATCGGTGAACACAACTATAATTTTTAATTAATTTTTCAATTAATTTTCAGCAGTGGTAGAGCGCTTGGAGCGCTATTCCAAGGATTCCGGGTTCGATTCCCGGCTTGGGCATTTTTCACTCTGTTGGTTCTATGCTTAGTTAGCAATGTGGTAAATCACGTATTAAATATTCAATAATATCGAGCGTAATTTCACTGCTGAAAATAAATGGAAAAATTAATTAAAAGTTATATAAATGACATTTGTTTTGTAAAAACTTTTAGGATCACATTCTTTGACTGCAGCATTAAACCATATCACTCCATATTACTTTGACCTATCAAAAGTTCCAATTGTTCTCTAAAAATTATATTTATTGCAGGGCCCGATAAAGGCCAAGTGGAGCTTAGAGCTTGTTTATAATTTAGGAACTCCATTTCAATTAAAATGAAAAATTTCCAATTAAAAATATTTCTTTAAAAAAGGACAAGATATATAATTTAATATTTTTAATCTGTTCACTCAAATTTGGGGGTTGGGGGTCCTAAAATGTAGGACCCGAACTCTCGATAACCCATAAACTAATTAGGCCATACAACTGTTAAAATATTTTCAAAGTCGATAATAGATACAATTAAATACAGCTCTGGAAAACTGAAACATGGCATTGCTTCTACTTGCTTTGTTTCATGAGGTGTTCGTAACGGAACAGAAAATTCTTCGAGAAAGTGTTCGTTATCTGAACATAAAAATCTCTCTCAAAAGTGTTCGTTAACCGATCACCCACTGTATATCCAAATAATCAAACTTACATTTCCTTAAAATCTAAAAATTTCTAACAAAGATGAAAAATCAATTTCACAAATATTGTGTTTTCGCCATGAAAAAAGAATGCGAAAAAAGCCGTATTACAGCTATCTAGAAATATATCTCTTGTTTTGAATCAATTGGTCACAATTTTAATTTCCTGTCGATCACAACTTTCCTTTTAAAATGATTTTAGGTAAACTAGCTTTCAAACAAGTGGGTAAGTGTGATCACAGATCGCACAAAGGGTTTCGTTTAATATTCCTTTCAAAACACTTTATCCTTTTTCAAAATCTGTTAGTTCCACATTTCGCAACCAGGGGGCGTACTCTATTCTACACAAATCTCTATCCGAACGAAACTCCGTTTTACAACTTATCCGTAGATATATTAGTCGAGGGAATCGGGCCCATAGCATCGGGGATAGCCGCCCCCTGGCGGTAAAAATGGAACTACAATACGTAAGTCTATGGTGCAGAATATGAAAGAGTGATCAAAGTGGTGTCAGCAAAAGTTTAAAAAATGACTCCCAGGGGAAAAGGGGGGAGGATAAAAAATTGCTTAAAATACACAAGTTAGAGCACAGAGGGTTAAATATAAGATTTTGTCGAAATTTTATGATTTGTCGTTTGATCGCAAGTGCTTAGCTATAATTTTGCAAAATTTCATGTCTTCAACTTAATTTGGGGCTGAGTTAAAAAAAAAAAGCTTAAAATACACAAGTTAGAGCCCAGAGGGCTAAATATAAGATTTTTTCGTAATTTTAGGATTTGCGTTTGATGTGAGGTGTTCAGCTATAAGTATGCAAAATTTCAAGTCTCTAACATACATAGTTTCTGAGAACGGGCTCTGTGACGGACAGACAGACAGAAGGGCGAGACGAATAGGGCTTCGTTCATGAACGAAACCCTAAAAATGATGCTTATCGTAAATAAATAAATAAAAAAAAATACTTTAATTTATAATCAATTTTTAGTGTTTTTTAAAAATGCAAAAATCATAACTTTTTTTTCCTTTGCATATGCATTTATCATTTTCAAGTAATTATTTTATTTTAGCGATCCTCCTAGATAAGTATGAAATAAAACTATACTTTTTGTACTCGAATTTGTTGACTGATTCATGGACAATTTAATTTATTCAGATGATGATAATAATAAAAGTTACAATTTTAATTTTACATTCAAAAATAAAACAAAAAGAGTACTTTTTCAGTACGGGCAAAATAGAGAAATCTGCCTTGGCGAGAGAAGGAATTTTTTCGTACATATTTTGTTTCATATATACTAGCAATTTTTTAAATCTTTATAGCTATAGGTGCAGATTCACGGTCACCAGTCGTCATGTGGAGACTAAATTTTTTGCTTTGACGACTAATTTTCGGCGTTTAAGTCGCCAACCTTTGGCGAATTTCGCGTTTTTTCCGGTAATCTTTAGACGTAAATCGCGATTTCTTTTCGCGATCCTCTGACGAAAATCGCGCTTTTTTCCCGCGAACCTTTGAAGAAATTCAGGTTTTATAGCAATCGTTTTATAAATGTCTTTTTTTTTCAATGCTTTGACGAAATTTGCGATTTTTTAATAAAATTCTTTTTTTTTCTGCAATCTGTTGACGAAATCTGCGTTTTTTCTGCAATCTTTTGACGGAATTCGCGTTGTTTCTGCAATCCTTTGACAAAATTAGCGTTTTTTCTGCGATCCTTTGATAAAATAAGTGTGGTTTTTCTTCATTACCCTTTGACGACATTGACTTTTTTTAGAAAATTGACGAAATTCGCATTTTCCCCTCGATTCTTTGACGAAATACGCATTTTTTCACGATTCTTTGACAAAATTCGTATTTTTTTTGTTTAAATTTTTGACGAAATTAGTGTTTTTTGGAATTCTTTGATGAAATTCGCTTTTTTTCCTGGATCCTTTGACGAAATTTGCAGGGGTTTTTGCGATCCTTTGACGAGATTCACGCTCTGAATTTTTCTCATATAAACGCTACTGCTTTTATTGTTCTCCCACAACTTGGGTTTAGGAGCCACTGGCTCTTTAAAAATTTTGGGAATCTGCACCTATACTTTATACAATTTTTTTAATATAAAGAAGCGATTTATATTTTTTTTTATTAGAAACAAATGAAAATTTACACAAAAAAATTTATACTTTGCATATAAATTGTATATAATTGCCGAAACGTCAGTGAAGGCTTACTGTGGAGACACGAAAAGTTTTGATTTCCGTTTGTCTGTCTGTCTGTCTGTCTGTTCCGCGATAACTGCCGCAAAAAGCACCCGATCAGCTTGAAATTAATTGGGCATATTCGTGAGATACCCGGACGTAGCTGTATAGTTTTTGGTTAAATTTGGTTCATTCGTTCGGAAAATATGGAAGATTTTATTTTTCTTTAAAATGCTTTTCTACGGCAAGTCAGACGATTTTCAAATTTCCATTTGTTGAAAGAAAATGGCACGTTTGATTAATGGATTTAAATGTCAAATTATGGATACTAAAATTCCAAATAAGTGTTTTAAATTATTCCTATTATATTGAAGTTTTATCAATATATCTATCAGATTTTTTTATTTACGTGTATAATGTTTTGAGGACATTTATACATGTATTCCAATAATATAAAGAATTTTTAAATTAATTTTCTTGTTTTACATGATACATATTTCTTTTTTTTCCCCCTTTTCTTCGTTGCCTAGCGACTGTTATTCGTAGCCTATCATTGCTTCAAATATGAATGAAGTTAGTAAATTACGTTAATTTTGTTGCAGATACTATTAAAAGGCTATCACAAAAAATATTTTATCGCGCCAAATCGATGCAATTTATGCAATTAACAGTGGGCGCGATAATGAATTATTTTCCAGTAGATTTATAGATCTCCTGATATGCATATTTTGGGGGGCTTTTAATATGTTATTGCTATCGCATGGATTAGGATGTTTAAACTAATGTTTAACCATGCTATAAGTGAAAAAAAAAGTACAGTTAAAGGCATGTAAATCCTTTTTAACACTTTCCAACATGGATGAAAAGTATTTATGACTTCAGTTTTTCTATCTGTCGCCTGCTGTGTTTCTCTACGTGCTCTAACTCGCGTAAATATAGTCGGGATTGCATGTAATTGATATACGTTATTGAGGTTTGCCAAAGTATGTTTGGTATTAAAAATGAAGAGTGTAGCATTCATAGCTTAATTACAGGGGCACTCAAAACTATTCCGTTACATTATAGTCTTTGGGAAAAATCGTCTGCGGTGTATTTTAATAATGTTACACAATTTTAAACGTAATGAAATTTATATACTTTATTAAGGTGCACTAGAACCTGGTTACTATAAAATATGTTATGTGTAGCACTTACAGCATGCGTACAGGGAACTCAAAAGTATTCATAATATTACAATCTTTGAAGAAAATCCTTTTGTGGCGTTTTTTAATGATGTTACTCTGTTACAAAATAATAAAATTGATATGTATTTTTGAAACATTTTTGTAGTATATGGGGTGCAAAGCATATGTTTTTTTCAGGGTCACACAAAAGTGGTCGATTAAAATGTGGTCTGCGGGGGGAAAAAAACTCTTCACAGCTTATTTTAACACATTAGCGACGGGAAACGAGAATTCTCGTTTTTATTCAGAATACGTCATTGGCTAAGGGAGTGACTTCTACCTTACAGAAAAGACATTTATATTGTGTTGTCCATATTTTTTATAGATTGTAAGACATTATATATTACATCCGTACATTGAAAGATATTTACTGCTGCATAAACATGAAAAACATATTTCAGAAACCAATTTCCGAGACACTTTCAGAAGAGAGAGGAGCTTCTACTGTTTTTAAACCCAGATTTAATTAAATTGCCTGTCGTCAGTGTGTTAATTGTGTTGCACTAATTCAAACATTATGAAATTAAATTACATTACTGTGGTTGACTACAAGAAGCTTGAATATGATTTGTATCGTATTTATCGTTCCTTTATAGGGTCACATAAAAAATTTCGGATACAGTTCTGGTCAATTAGGGATGATTGCTGAAGAGCATTTTCGATTATGGTGTGCGTTTTAACGTTAAGTTAATTTGTGCTTAATAAGTAGTGCTTAAATATTGTATAGACCATGTACAGGGATACACAAATGAATTCGTAAGTATAAATGAAAATGAGCGCGAATTGCTTCAGTGGTTTTTTTTTTTTTTTTTTTTTCGAGTTATGTATTTCGCAGCCCAATTACATTTAGTATACTAACAAATGTTTGCAGAATTTAAATAGAACCATATACAGGACTCCGCAGAAACTGGATATATGGTGCACACTATGCATACTAATCCCCGGAAATGTGATATGAGCAGTTTTATGAGGGTTTTTTGTCTGCATTAAATTTAAATGTTATAGACGACGCGTAAAAATCTTCCCGTAATATACAGGGCTGTAGAAAAGAATTCATGTACGTTTCCGTCTATTGGTAGAATTTACTAAAGGACATTAACACAATTAATTGATAATTACAAATGTAAATTAAATTACACTACGAAGGGGTTCAGGGGGGCAGAGCCCCCCCTGAAGAAATCTACTTTATTATCTAAAAATTACCAGAATAAGTAGCTCATGAGATTTTCAGAATACCATTACATAACAAGGGGTTTAATTTAACGCTTCTAATGTCAGAAACCTTCGAAATATTTTTTCGTTTTATAAATGTTTATGTAATTTCAAAACTTAAAATTTCGTTTTTTGTAGAAAGATTAATATTACTCAAAGGGTGCTAAACACAATGAATTGTAGAGCTGACGTTGAACTCCTGATCTGCAGATTTACTAGTTGACGAAACGTCAGTGAAGGCTTACTGTGGAGACACGAAAAGTTTTGATTTCCGTTTGTCTGTCTGTCTGTTCCACGATAACTGCCGCAAAAAGCATCCGATCGGTTTGAAATTAATTGGGCATGTTGAAGAAGTACTCGGACTTAGCTGTATAATTTTTGGTTAAATTTGGTTCATTCATTCGGGAAATATAGAACATTTTATTTTGCTCTGTAATGCTTTTCTATGGCAAGTCAGACGATTTTCAAATTTTCATTTGTTGAAAGAAATGGCTCATATAAAAAATGGATTTAAATGGTAAATTTTGGATGCTGAAATTTTTAAATAAGATTATTAAATTATTCCAATTAGTTTAAATTATGTCAATATATTTGCGAGATTTTTTAAATTAAGTTTATAATTTTGGGGGGAACTTTATGCATGTTTTCCAATTATATAAAGCATTTTGTTTTATCAGTTTGACATAATACATATTTCATTTTTACCTTTTCTTTCATCAGTTGCCTAGCAACGTATTTGGGCTTAATAATATTAGTATAAATGCGTCTATAATGTTTCAGTAAAGCCAACGTCAAAACGGATGAATTAATGCATTTGTATTTTTGCATATAGATGGATTTTAGCCCCAGAAATAAAAATAGGCAATATTTTATTTATTTTATTCAAATATTTTGCTTAAAAATACAAAAGTTCATTATTTTCATAGAGAATAATGTGACATTTTTTCATAAAATTTAACAATGTTTCTGTAATCGTTGCCAAGAAAATCGAAACCCTGAATAATATTTTCTCTTAAACAATTTTCAATTGAAAGATTTTGACGTGAAACATGAAAATGAAAAAAAAATTAAGAATAAAAAAATTAATATGGCGACATATTGGGAATAAAAAGAAAACTCTCAAGTATTTCTTAATATAACAAGATGAAAGGTTTTGAGTAAGTACGAATAGCAGGTGAATTAGACGTCATTTATCAAAAAAAAAAAAAAAAAAAAAAAAGATGTTGGAATAAAAAGATCTTGGCTAAAATAAAATTAACTATTATTCACGGAGGAAAGAGATAGATGGAGATGCAGTATGCCATAAAACAATTTGCAATATGATGCGCGTTATCGCTCAGATTTAAATGCCCTCATTCGGCCCAAACAAAACAAGCACATGGGACAGGGACCGAATTCTTTGACTTCATCCGTGCATTTTTTCTGTAAAATGAAAATGATCTGCTTATATTTAAGTATTCTAAAGTAGCATTTCATCGTATTATGAATTAAAAACTGTATTACTAAAAATATTTTTCTTTTCTTTCTTTCTTTTTTTAAGCACGCCGTTGTGTTTGGGTCGAATGTAGCGGATTTTAAGGTTACATTTTTGGCGTCACTTCAAGATTTATTGTTTGCGTACGGTTAACATGAGGATTTTATTTTAAATTTTAAATTTATTAATTTATAAAAAAAAAAAAAAACTTATGCTTATCCTTATAAATCACAGCTTAAAAAAAAATCTATGATATACTATAACCATCCGCACAATCAATAAAAAATTACGAATGTAAATTTGAATAGACTACGGGGGATTCAGGGGGGCAGAGCCCTCCTGAAGAAATGCAATTTTTGATTTAAAAAGTTACCAGAATAAGCAGCTCATCAGAATTTCAGAACATCAGTGTATAACCACTTGTTTAACACATTTAATTTCTGAAACTTTACGAAGTATTTTGTATTCTTATAAATATTTATAAATATATATATATGTGTGTGTGTGTGTGTGTGTAGTATCTACCCTATATATATAATATATGTATAAAATGCTTACATACAGGGCCCGATTAGCAAGTTTTTTGCGATCCTTTGACGAGATTCACGCTCTGAATTTTTCTCATATAAACGCTATTGCTTTTATGGGTTCTTCCACAACTTGGGTTTAGGAGCCACTGGCTCCTTAAAAATTTTGGGAATCTGCACCTATACTTTATACAATTTTTTTAATATAAAGAAGCGATTTATATATTTTTTATTAGAAACAAATAAAAATTTACACAAAAAAATTTATACTTTGCATATAAATTGTATATAATATATATATATATATGTGTGTGTGTGTGTGTGTATAGTATCTACCCTATATATATAATATATGTATAAAATGCTTACATACAGGGCCCGATTAGCAAGTTTCTGTGTCCAGGACATTTTCGATTTTTCGTGCTCTCTTGGATTGGTTAATTTACTGATACTATAGTTCATTTTTATACATATTGCACACTTATTCAAAAAGTTTCAACTCTAAAAATTAAGTTTTCCAGAAAATTTAAAAAATGGTCCCAGGAATAAAAATAAAATATGTTTTCTGTTATTTATTGAAATGTGTTTTTAGCCATACATTGAGACATATTTTTATCATTTCATCATATTAATATCTCAAATATCACATTTTTTTTTTTTTTTTACAATTAACTGTTAAAAAAAAAAAAAAAAAAAAAAAAAAAAAAAAGTACGTTATGTAATTTGTACATTTCTGTACATTTTTAAATTGTACATTGAAAATTGAAAAATTGTTGTGCTCACTAACCCCCATTCAGATTTCACATTCTCTAAACATGGTAATGTGCCCTGTTTTTAAAATATCACCAAGTTACGGAATATTGAATGATATTATTACGAATGATGTTTTGTAATCGGGTTGTCATGCATTTCCGTTTGAATAGATCATTTTACGATTACCATACAAATAGTTTCGGTCCGGCCGAATTTATGACAGCATTTTCGCCGAAAACGAATTTTCAATGAAACTCAGATTTTAGGCCGATAACGAAAACGAAACCGAATTTTCGGTCGATCTCTAGTTAGCATATTAATTTTCTATTCTTAAAAACATTTGAGTAATGAAGAAAAACAATTACGTCATAGGGCGGCAAAATGATGTTCGCCTCAGGCGGCAAAATGTCCAGCACCGGCCCTGTGTATTAAAGTGTATGTGTTGTGATTCAAACGTCTACTTATTCAAATTATCTATATATTAACATTTTACAAACAATAACTTCTACACACACACACACATATATATATATATTTAAAATTTTCTTTAGCCAAAAATGAGGACTTTGATTTTTATCAGCCAATTTTTTACTGATACCTTAGCCACCCAATGTTATACTTTATATTTCCATAAGGAGAAAACTCTCGGAAATCGATTGTAATTTTTTGAAAAATTAATGATTTGAATTTATATGAATTTTTAGAATGATAATCAAAATGATAAATTTTTGACGATGCAAATGAAAAACTAGAGAGGGATTTTTCCTGCGTTGAGTTGCCATATTAACTTCTTTATCACCAAAGCCTTTTGTTATGACAACAAGTACTTTTCTGGTTGAACCATAAGATAAAGCAATCACTTTTCAGTTTTATTGCATAAACTCAGATGGGAGTTTTTTTGGAAGGCTGTTTTTTGATCAGCTCAACTTCTATTTTTGAAAAAATTTGGTTCATGTTTTTAACAATTGTATATTTTAAAGAAATATGCACTTTTTAACAAAATAATTTATTATCATGATTGTTGTGTTAATGATTTATGGGGCATGATAAAAAATTTCAAGTTTTATTTTTGTTCTTTTTTAATTGTTTATTATGATGATTGCTTAGTGCAAGGTCTGGGTCAGGCCAATTTTTCTCATTAGACTGGGTCAGGGCCCAAACTTAATTTTTCTTGGCAGATTTCAGCAGGGCCCAGGCAACACCATTCAGGTCTGCTAATGGTTGATAAAAAATAAATCCTTATTTGACAAGCCATTATGGCAGCCTTTTATAACTGTGCCAAAATAAAATGGCAAAAATATTAATAGTATCGCTGATCACATCACAAATTTTACAATATCCAATGCTTATGTATACAGTATTGAAAAAAGAATTGCATACAATACCATCGTCACTTAAAACGAAAACACACTGCAGACTATTAGAGATGATTTCAAGCTCTGTTTTTTAAGCCTGAGCATATCCGAGCCTGGAAATTTAAATCTGAGCTCATCTGAGCCTGAAAGATTTTGTGCCATCAGAACCTGAGCTCGATATTAAAAGTACTCAATCGAAAATTTTTAACAACATTTTAAAAGCATTTCGAGATTAATTTTTTTATTTAAAAATCTCTTCTTACAGAGAAATAAATATTAATCCTAAATACTCCCTCATGACAATGTTTCATAGTTTTTAAACCTCTGAATGAAAATCCACTTTAGATAAGCAAATTTATTATTCTCACCCAATCACTGGCAGAAATCTGCAAAAATCACAATTATTACTTCTTTAAAATATGAATGTACAAGTTTGACAGAAAAACATGAGTTCTGTTTTTCAGTAATCCTGAAAAAGGCCTGCGGAGTCAGTGGGAAAAATGACAGACTTCAACTCGGACTCCGGAAATTTTAACGACCCCGACACTGACTCGGCTAATATACTAGTGTCGCCTGTTGGTTGAAATTATGAGGGAACACAAGAAAATAAAGCAAAAATTTCACTATTTTAACATTAATTTTAGTCTTAAGGCTTCGAAAGAAAAAAGGGAAAAAAAATATTTTTTCCGCTTTATTCATTTTACAATTTCCCGTCCCGCAATCTTGAAAAATCCAACTATCAAAATATAAAAAGAAATCAAAATGGAAATTTTACTTAAAATTCGTATGAAGCGTAAAAGCAATTTTAGTATGTTTTATACTAAAATTGCTTTTAGGTGCATATATAATAAATAATTAATAATACATTAAAATACCTTAAAAATACATTACAAATCAAATTAAAACTCCAAAACATTTTCAGCCAAATTCAAACGGTCATGCAAGGCGAAATTGTTACAATTTTGTTGCTATTTCGTGTTCTCCAGACCCGAAAAATTTCGTAGAAAAGGAAGAATAATAAAATGAAAATTTGATTTTTATAATATAAAATTAAGAATCCTTTAAAAAATACTGCATACATATTTATGGTAAAATTTTACCATATATACTTTGCTCACTAGCCATAGAATAAAGAACAGCAACATTAATGATTACTTAGACTCTTAGACTATTCAATTTAAATGAAGACTCATTAAAAAAAAATGTAGTTTAGAATTTAAAAAAAGATGGGTAATACATCCTAAATTTTGAAGTCGTATAATAAAAAAGGAGATTTTTTAAAATAGTTCCCTGTAATTTATTATAGTATAATTTTAAAGATTCCGTTAACTGAAATTCATTATCACTATAGCTATTTCTTACAAAACAAATTGCGTCTGACATGTCCTAGAAATAATTAAGTGCAGTTAAGGCTCGGCCCAGCCCGAGTATGTGGGGAAAATGTAAGCTTGATCTCGGCACAGCCCCAGTCTGCTGAAAAAATTCAATTCGGGATCGGGCACAATCTAACTGGCCGATGCCGATCTTTAACTTGGACACATTACGTTTCTGTATTGATGTTGTCAAACTAGCATCAACTCAATTTTGTACTTATTCCCACCCCAGCCATGTCCATTGAAAATTGTTCCTATTTTATTGCCGTAGTTTGATTCTTTCAAATTTTTTATAATGGGCCTCTCAGTCTGCTTAACTTTTTTATCAGTCTGGTTCAATCCATTAACAAAAATTGTCTTTATTCTGCTGGCCCGACTCATTTGGAAAATTGATTTCATTTTGCGAGCACTGGGTCCTTACAGACATATCTACCACTAGTTCCACAAACCCAAAAAATCCCAGGGAAATTACTTATATAATAAATATAAAATATATACTATAGTTTTCAATTGAAAACGGTTTTCATTTACTCTGTACATCAGGCCGTATATTGGGCATCCTTAACTTGGGTATCCTGGTTTAGTGCAAAAATAACAATAATTATTCATTTTATAGATTTAAAATTACATATAATTGGTTTAAGTTCACTTCAAACTGCCTAACAAAAAAAAGCTGGAGTTGCAGTCGACTTGTATTGTAGTGAATCCGACTCTTTTGCTGAAAAATGGGCTCCGCAGCCCTGGAAAAAAGACTTCATGCAGAAAGAGTGGATATATAATGAATATCCCATAACTTCATGTTACTAACACCTGACTGTGTCAAATTTTCAGAATGAGATGGAATATTTATCTTTATATTCTCTCCATAACATTCAATTCCCTTTTAAACTTAATTTTAAGAGTATTGTAAAACACTTTAAGAACCTTGTGCACATTCTTGTTTTTCAAACAGCATCTGGCAAGATTTTTTATCTTATTTTTCAATTTATGAATAAATAATATTTTTTTTAGTCCAAACCCATTTCAGGCTCAAGCTGAGATCATCTCTTCTGTCTATCTCAACACACTATCCCAATTTAATGCCCATCTTAGTATTTTTTACAGAATTGAAAGCACAGGTGATTGGGGGAGGGTATACCAGTGCTTAATTTGAGCTGGAGATCACCAAAACTCATCTCTGGTACTTCTTTGTGTTTAGTGAATGTTTAAACATTGGCTGGAATTCACAGGAGCTCATAAGTACTGCGCTCAGGAGCCCATCAGAAAAGCACTTCAGAAAAACCAGTCAAAATTCTCTTTTCCTTTCCCTCCTCCCATCTTCAATCCTTTGTGTTTTTTTTTATACCAGAGCACTTAAAAATGTGACATAGTGTGTCACACGCATAGGAGCATACCTCTATACAGAGCTCCAAGTGTAGACTCAGTGGTTTCCCGTTTCATTGGTTTCCGAACGGTGACGAGGAAAACCCGAATTAACCGCAACCGTATCTACCTTTTCTATTCGTGTCGTTTCTACTCAAAAACCTGTTATGTTTTGCACACTGCTTTTTGTTCAAGTATCTAAAATATTCTTACTGATCATATTTTTAGATTGATGCTGTGCTCAATTTGTGCCGAAGCTCACAGAAGTGCAGTTCTAGCACTTATCTATTTTTAGTGAATATTTAAATATGAGTCAACAGCCACCTGAGCTTATAAATACTGCGCATTGAAGCCCACTGGAACAGCATTGTGCATTGTTTTCTGCTAGTTGATACAAAAAAATCCTTGGCGAGTAAGATTTTATGAACATTCCCCATTCCTGATTTAAATGTTTTTGCTCTGTTAATTTGTTATATTTTCTTATATATAGATGCATATATAGTCAATATATATGTTCTTATAATATGTTTAATAATTTTCTTTTGTTGACGACGTAATAGCTGTAAATTTTGCTAATAATGTATGAAATATAAATATGGATGTAGAGGGAATAGAAGGATACTCTACGGTTGTTAATACTGCAGAATATTAGAGCTCCAGTACTTTTTTTGTGAGAAATTAAGCCCTGGTACAGACAGGCAAAACATTTTAAAACTAATAAAACTCACATGGAATGAGCAGGGAAATATCCCCCTAACAACAACTACAACAAAAAATTTTCAAAGCCAAAGGATTTGTCCAAAAGTTTTGGGAAAATATGCATTAAAAAAAAGATTTGCGGTTCCACTGAGTGATCCTTTTTCAAAGTTATTTTAATACTTCAGCAATTGCACTTAAATTTTTGTACAAGCAGGCATGCAAGTTTCTTTTTCCTTTTCTTTTCTTTTTTTTTTTTTTTTTTTTTTTTTTTTTTGTGTGTGTATAGAAATTATGCTATTACAAATTCAATGTATTTCACAATATTACCCCCAAAAAAATTTTTAATATCATCAATTCATGAAGAATGCAAGAAATTCATGGAAACCAGCTCAATATTGGATAAAGCAAGAAGTGGACTAAAAAGAGTATCAAAGGAAAACGTTGGCGGTGATTGCTTTTTGCAACCAATGGTGCACATATAGAGTTTTATTAATGAAAAAACTACAATATATACTCCTAATGTTGTGTTACTTTCCATGTATGTACCTATTCATTTGTGTTTGTAATAAAAGCATGAAATTCTAAAGAGATTTTTTGGACACCCTGTAAATAAATAAAATTATAACAAGTAAGAACTAAAGTATAGCTATGGATGCAAGTATGTGATGAGGAAAAAGAGATTGAAAAACCCTGTTCTAGGTAGTGTAACAACAAGTTCTGACCTCTGTGAATGAAATGTCTCCCCCTCCCATACCGACATCAATGGCTGGAGCATCCACCCCATTCAGGTCCGGATCCAGAAGAGTGTAGGTGTGAGCATACGTAGGGATACCCACCATGATTTTGGACTTGGGCATGCCCAGCTGGTGCCAATAAACAGCAGACCAAGCCTAGGAGAAAGAATACTTTGTTATTTAAACATATTTTAACATTGAAAATTTGAAAAATGACCTATTCAAAACAGAGAGAGAAAAAAAAAAAAGAATACAAATTTACAAAGCATAAAAAAACAAAGTTCTTTCAACTAAAATATAACCAAAATTAAATACAGTTGAACTCATTTAATAAAATCATGACTAAAATGAGCCATTCCAGACCTGCCAACCTTTGAAAATGAGAAATCGTAGCACACAAAATTAAAATTAATCTGGAGGTTGATTGGTTGGTTTTTCGTGTTTTGCAGCCATCTTTTGATATTCGTAAAAGGAATAAGTTTTCAGTCATTCAACTCAATACAGTAATTTTTTTCCACCGAAAATTTTTATACGATTTTTAGAATTTCTTCTCGTTTCGCAGCGTTTTTTGACATTTGTAAAAGGAGCCTGGTTCCAATTTCTTATCCCAGTGCAGTAAATTTTGATGAAATTCGCAATTTTTTCCCGCGATCATTTCAAGATATTCACAGTTTTTTCCCAATTGGGGAAATTCCATTATTCTCCAAGAAAAAAAAATTTGCGAACTTCCAAGAAATTTCAAAATATACTTGCAGAAGAATCATAGGTCTGTGGAAGAATTTACAGGGGAAATACTGCACAACGTTTTTCATTATGCAGGACTTTCCTTTTCCGTGCGCAAATCGTGCAATTTTGCACACTATTTCAAACCTTGCCCCTCAAACACCCCCCCTCCCTCCTCCCAAGATTCTTAAAATGGCATCTCTGTTTGTAAGGAAGGGAATTCCTGTTCTATATATATTTACAGAAACATGATTCACTCATGGTTAATATACATAAAGAGAGTTTTATGCTAAAAAGTTTGTTTTGTAGCCCAGATTTTTTTTCTCCCATAAGCATTTTGTAATGTCTGAATTTTCGGGCTAATGGCCACTTTTTTTAAACTTTCGGAAATGAATACTTTGAAATTTTGGAAATTTCGGAACAGAATCACTCTTGAAAAATATGCTGCGTGGGATAAAAATCGCAACTAGAAACAAAAAAATGCATTTATGTTTTTTGCAAAAAATCATAGTTTAAGACCAATTTTCGTAGCATCGTAGTTTATAGGTCCGAATCGTAGCAACTATGATTTTTTCGTAGCAGTTGGCAGGTCTGCAATTCACAAGTTAAGAAGGGCTCACCATTTAAATTCCATTAAGATTGTCACACTGATTTTGTAGTTACAAAATCAGAATCATGGCTAATATGAGCAAAACAGTTTGAACACCATTCAGATACATTTGTAAAACTGGGTGAAAATTTATGAAACTCTCTCCCAGTTTGCATAATAATTTATGAAATTAATTATTACAGACTTCTTTTCTGCCAAACTCATATATATATATACATGTATATATATAGATAGATAGATAGATAGATATAAATCTTACAAAAATTGTACAACTTAATTCTCAATTACAGTGGACTCCTTGTTATTGGACACTGATTGAGGTACGATTATTGTTTATGGTTGGTCATGGTGTATTAAATACATTCTAAAACAGTTATTTTAATGCACTGTGTCATTTATCTGGCCATACAATTAGGCGTCATAATCTTACTTCAATGAATATCAGATGATGCAAAGTCTACTGTATATAAATATTCCAGTACTACTTGATTATCCCATTGAGCAAAAAACTATCACCAAACTATAAGATTAAATCGATGATCGTAAATGTCACATTCACTTGACATTAAACACAATACACATGTTTGTTACACCATCAAGTGATTTTTATCTGACGTTTTATTGGTCGACAGGATAATCAAGTCATACCGATATTTCAAATACACATTAACAAAATCACATATTTTTGTAGAAACTTCAGACAAAACGTTATGTGGTCACAGGCTTAAAGTTTTATTTCACAATATTTGATAATGACACAAAAAAGTATTCATACAACAAAACTTTATAAAGAAACCAATAAATATTTTATAACAAACAAAAAGAACTCACAGTGTTGAGTGTGGCAAAATAACCCTGCTCCACGGATCGGTTGAAGAGGGGGCTGTTGTGGCCTGTGAAAGGGGTGTACCAGAAATAATCATGGTAGTCGTAACTCATTAGATTGATGAAATCAACATACCTGGGAGAGGAAAAAAATAATTGGAATTGAGATACAGTAGCCTCCCGCTTAACCGGCCTAAACAGGAAAGAGGTTTAGCCGGTTAATAGAAAAGCCAGTTAAAGCAGAAAAGTAAAAAAAAAATAAGTATCTGCGTGATTTAATTAATTAAACTCGTACAATGCATTTAGCTTTTCAATTCGTGTTGTTTTAAAAAAGTACATATTTTCTATATTTTGTGAAATGAATACTAGTTATAATTAACTGAATTGAAAGAAAAATTATCACTGATAAAAAATAATGAAAAATATTTAACACAAATTAAATTGTTGAAAATCGTGTCACACACATTTATAAAATTTGAAATTGTTCTACATTATGTATATTTAAGTTAATCAACCATAAAGAAATCAGTGGCCTTCTTCTGTTGAAGGCGAGATGTCCGACATTTTGCAGCATAATCTCACAATCTATTTAACATCGTAAGTTTAACCAAGGAAGCATTAGCCGCTGCTCAACATAGTGTGGCACCAACTCTAATGCTTTTACCCTTTTCGTATGAGGAATTTTAGCAGTGTCAACTTCAACTGGATCACCATCAGGATTATCTTTGTACTGAACAACATCAGTTACAATCCTAATATTATATCCTCGTCCAATAATGTTTCAAGCTTTCTCTTTCTGAGATCTTTATCAGACTCAAACAACTCTTATACATCTTCTAATGTGATCTGTTTGCATCCCTAAAGCTTTTTAAATGCTAATACAAAAAAGTTTGCAGATAGATCAGACATTATAGAGTTGGGGGTGGGGAGAATGCGCTTTTGACCATTAAAAACACAAAATCTCAAATCTTCCGGGGGCATATCTCATTGTTCCTGAGGGGGATGTCCCCCCACATGCCACACACACCCTGAATTCAACACTGGTGAAAGGTAAACGCGTATCTATTTAGAATCGACATTCTCCTTTCTGAATTTCGCTTCTTTCCCCTCGTGATTGCACTTCAACTCGAAAGCGTAAGCTGAGTTCCCGAGGCCGTCATGCCTCAATTTTTCCTGATGTTGGAAAAAAAAGTCAGCTGGTTAAAGTGGAGTTCCGGTTAGCAGAGAGGCTACTGTATCTGTAAAATATCTTAAAGGGACAAAATCATTCACAAAGTGATGAAAGGGAAAATAAACAATTAATTAGATATTCTGATTACAAAAAAAAAAAAAAAAAAAGACAACAAACTGGCTGAACTTATTTACCAAATTTAGAAAACTTTCAAGTGCAAAATACAATTACATTATTTTTTCTTTTCTTCTCTCTCTCTCTAGGTCTAGGTTATATTTTGTATTTTACTTCAGTTTCCCCTTCTCCCCCCTCCCCAATCTTTTCATAAAAAATGAAACTGGAAAGGAGTAATTTAGTTCAAAATAATTACATTTCTTTTTATTTGTTTAAACTGAAAGAAAAAAAGAAAAACAATTATACATTTAATTTTGATATATTATGCTTTTAACATGCAACATACAAGAAATTTTATTGTACTACAATCCGAGTTTTATTTTTACAGCTTCCACAAACACATGTAGATGCAACAGAACTCAAACAGCTTTAAGTACAGTCAAAAATTTATTGAAATTTAATATTTTAAAATAAACTAAGACAATAAAATTCAAAAACACAGTTAAACTGTCTAAAATAGTTAACTACAGACATGTGTACAAGTATGAAAATGACACCTAGTGCAAGAAACAACAGTTAAGTATTTTTAAAATCAATTTATATATAGTGACTATTTAGTGAAGAAAGGCAGATACATAAACATTACTTTATTTAAGGCATGTAGCGCACAGCAGACATTACAGGCACGTTCCACAGTAATTAAAAAAAAGAGGACAATGTCTTGTCGGCAGATATACTATTCTGCTTGGGGTTTGGTAGGTAGGATAATCCAGAGCAGAGTCCTGTACTCTCCTTTAAAATTGTCTTTCAAAAGATGTCTGACAATAATTAACTCTGGTACAATCCTGTCCAGTTTTACTGGACAATACAGCGCTGTAGCTGAGAAGAATTCAAACTGCCTTTTGCGATTTTGAATGATGAATCTCTTTGTCTTTACTGGCTAGTCTATTTAAGCATTCGTGTTATGAAGCAGTTGAAGTATCTCTCTGAGAGCCTTTAAACCACTCAAGGATTTATTTGCCCATAAAAGTTCGAGTAACATTGAAGCTAAGAACTTTAGGAAAGTTTAATGAAATCTGAATACATCGCTAAAAATTACGATATGTCATATGGGGTGATGTGAAGTAAAGTTGATGATTGGACAGAGAAGCGTTATGGATTTTTATGATACTTACTGCAGTGGCATTTCTCTCAGACTGAAGAGGGTTTAAGGTTATTGTTAGAACCTTAACGTCTGTTCATTAATTAGTAAATGAAAACACTTCATTACAATATTATTTTAGTACACGTAGGTGGATTTTGCATTGGTAAAACACTACAGGAAAATTGGTATGTCTTTGTTATGAGGGCCTTAGCACAAAAGGTAGAAATTTTGCAAGAAAAGCAAATTTTTCTAAAGCACTTCTGGGAATCGTTATTTACATTTTAAATCTCATCAGACTATTTTATATACATACATCTTTATGAAATGAATCTAAATACATCAAATGCTCAACCACTTTTTTTAACATTTAAGCCATTTAATGTATAAATTGTGAAACAATTTATTTAACATATACTTAAATAAATAAGCCATATAATAATGTTATACAAAATATAAAACATATGTTGACATAAATAAGCCATATACAATTAGATATTTTTTCATTGGTCACAGTTTCATTTTTATGACTGTTTGTAATATTTGGACAAAATTGCACTTTTTTAAGATTGAGTTACGCCAAGGTCTCTACAACAAAGGAGTACTGGAAAATCTTCTAAAGGAAAAAAAAAAAAAAACTCACGAAGATCATAAACGATACAATATCATAAAAATTCTCAAAAAGTAAAAGTCGATATAGGTAGTCATTACAAACTTCCAAAGCAGAAAAATGCCATATTCTGAATCTGAAGGCTACTTAGCTATTGAGCATTGAAATAATCAGTAAGAAATTTAAACAGTATTTATGTACTAATTGTATTCTATTGGCGAATTTTACTTAGCACTATCCATTAATACTTCTTGTTTCTGGTAGAAAAGTTTTGAAATTATTATAGGTTATTCTTTCTAGCTCACAGGCTGTCAAAGCTTGAGAGCTAATATGCCCGCCAGTTCTGTATGTACGTACGATAACTCTTGATTGAAATATCCAATTTGCTACAAATTTTTTTTCTAGGTTCAATCTTATAAGGCGCTTCCCTGGTTAGTTTTGGAGGTTCATTGGTTAAATATAAAATGGGGAACGGGGTTTTAATCCCCCTTAACTTAGATAAATGCATTTTTCATGCAGAATTATCAATTTTACTTTAAATTTTGTGTACCGGTTAATTCTAATAAGGTGCTTCCCTGATTAGATTTGGTGGTTCATTGTTTAAGTATAAAGGGGGGAACGGGGGTAATAACCCCCTTAATTTAGATAAATGTTTTTTTCTATCTGCTTTGCTTCAAATTTGGTATACCAGTTTATTCTGATAAGGCGCTTCCCTGATGAGATTTGGAGGCTCATTGGTTAAGTATAAAGAGGGAAAAGGGGGTCCCCCTTAATTTAGATTTTTTTTTTATCCAATTTACTTCAAATTTGGTATACTGGTTTATTCTGATAAGGTGCTTCCCTCATGAGATTTGGAGGCTCATTGGTTAAGTATAAAGAGGGGGAAGGGGGGAGGGCTAATTCCCCCCCCCCTTAATTTATTTTTCGAGGGGCATTATTCTTTGAAATAAGAGTATAGTATACAATTAGTGTGAATAGCCTGTGAGCTCAATGCTATCAATTTAACTGGGCACTTTTCTTTTTCTTTTTTACACAATAAAAGACCTTTATAACACAATTCTATATAATGCAACTATCTATATAACACACTTCTCAGATGCAAACAATGAATTTTGCAGTTAAGAAGGGGTCTCCAATTCATATTGTAGAAATATTGCTACTTTGTAGAGCTCTAAGTTTGAGACATTAGTTAATCTTCATTTCCTCAATTCAAAGTTTTCTAATGAAAAAAATTGTTATTACTAAATATTTTTTGGAATCGAGTAATACATTCCCTCTAACCTGCACAGGTTGGGACCAAGGGTTTTGCAGATTACAAGTCATTTCTTTGTTTACATTCTAATATTTGGAATAATCTCAACAAATACAGTAATCACATTGCAAATAAATAATACAGAAATGAAAGGAAAAATGTTTTTTTTACATGTAAAAAGCTATATTCAATATTAGAAATACATTTAAATTTAATTTATGCTATGCAGTTTAATCTTGAACCTTTTTAAGAGTCATAATTTCTTGATCAATAACAAAATTGTCTTTCTAAAAAACTAAGATTTTTCCTCAAAAACTAACCCCTCTTTGAAAGAAATTTTATCCTTTATATAGTCAGCGAATGCATTCAGAATGTAGCAGTCTAATAGTTATTTATATGATACACAAAACGTTTTCTTCTAATGAATGCAGAAATGCATTATAAATTTCTTAATAAATTCATCAGGGCAATCAACTTTTATTATGGTCAAAGTATACACTATTCTGCTTAAAAAAAGAGATTTTAACAGTTTGTTTCTAAAATATAGTGTGGATTATAGGCGTTTGGGGATTATAGAGTCACAGATTAGAGAGAGTGGACTGTCTAATGATTTGGTTCAGATATATTTGAATCATGTTCATAAGGTAATTTAACAATGTGTGTTATGATGTATACATTGTATACTATGCAAAAGTTATTATCATTCCAGGTTCCAAGGAATGCACTATAAAGGTATTCTACTGGATATGCATATACTCCAGCCATACTGACCATGTTTACAAAATAAGATTAATGATGTGTGAAATGAAATTTATATAATACAAAATTCTATAATATGCACAACCTCTCATTTCAAGGTGTGTGTTACAAAGATCAGTAGTATGTTATTTTTAATTTTTTGCATTATTGCAGGTTATCCTTAATTTTTTGCATTATTACAGGTTAATCTTCTATAATCGCGTTCGTGTTCCATGCCAAATATTAGTGTCAAACATGAGTGATGCTACCATCTAACTATATTGTTTAAAACAAAGGTATTTGACATTAGTGGCACCAAGTCACCTTCACTAAAATATGTCAACTGGCAGCAGAACTGATTACAAAACTTTGTGTCATACCATACATAAATGCATAATTTATACATATTTATATACATGAATTACATGTGAAAATATACTTGAATACATATATGACATGATATCTTTGTCAATTAAATGCTGGTATTCAGTTAATACATAAATACCAATTTGCATATAAAAAAATTGCACCTTCCCAACACAATACAACAGATAAACATAACAAATATTCAATGTATGTGACGCAATGCAATACTCACTTTGCCATTTCTGGAACATTATAAGACTTGTCGATGATTGTTTTTGGAGCAGCGACTGCAACAGACAGCAGCAAAGACTTGCCTGTCATAGATGCATACAACATTGTCCCAAACTTGAATTCCTAACACAAAAGCACAATAATCACAAATTTCTCAAATATTATTATTTTCATCTTTTACAAATAAAACAATAAAAATACTTGTGTAGGTATTTTTTTATTATAGGGCCTTGGCAGCTTTATTTTTTTAAAGCTTGTTGCCATTCAGGCTTCAGAAAGTGAGATTTGTTGCCTAATGATATAAACAGTTATGAAAACAAAGCTGCAGAACTTTTATTATTGTTTATATATGTATTTACAAATTGTAGTGTGATTTTGTGTTTGTGAATTGGAAATATCTTAATTCAGTTTGAAGTCACACTCCAATTTACATAACCCAGAGTAAAATGTTATGCAATAAAAGCATTACATAACATTTCCCATTTCAATCTCTACTTAATAAACTTATTTCTCAAAAAGTAAAATAAATATTCTTTATAATCTCTACTATTTAAAATTAATCTTTATTATTTATCACTATTTATTAAATTAAACTATAATTTAATTCACTTCCAGCAGTCTACAAACTTGTATTTATTTTTCTAGCTTCACGATATCAAACTGACAGCAATACCTTTATTTTTAAATATTTTGATTTCAAATCATATTTATTGGATTTAAATGTTTTTTTCTCATTCCTCTGTCAAAATTTCAGTGTAATTGCTCATCAACTTTGCCAAATATACGAGAAAATATATTCAAACTTTTTCTGTCATTAAAATGGTGTGTGCTTTTGCTTTTCAAATTTGGATATTGGCATTACGCCCACGCAGATCGAAACGGTAACTTTTTCCCAGCACTCTTGTGTTTTGACAGCGATTTTTTTCTAACAGCTCTGCTCGAGATGGCTTGGGAATGCGAGACAGATTATTGAACTCCCAATTCTAGGAATTTTGTGAGGGGTGTTACTTTGTGCAAAACGAGGATTGGTGTGTTTGTTTCTCGACTGCCGAAATCGGAAAATCATTTTCTCAGGAGTCTGGTTCGAAATCCCGTATCTGTCGTACGGACAACTCTCTTCCTTTTTAAAAATCACCATCGGGTGAAAGCCCTGATGAACGTATCTTGGAATGGTGCATGCTTATTGTTGCGAGAGTATCTATATTAAATAATAATTCCCGAACTACGTCAACCTAAAAAATTCATTATTGGAAGTTTGGAAGAAGAAAATGCATATCTTTATTTGTTTGCATAATCAAGTATGTACTGCCATCCATTTGATGCTGAAAAGATTTAAAGCCAGAAATCCATACCATCAATGCATCAGTGAAACGTGAATAGAAAATTCCAATCTTTCACATTATTGTTGCTCCCCGTCATAAATAAGAATGCCCCACCTTTTTAATGTTTTTGCTCATCTAACCTTATCGATCTCCATAGCGTAACGTAAAGTGAATAACTATCTCTATCATCTAACATCAACTATACCACCTTAATGCTCACTTAATCTAAGCTTACAACTGCACAGGTATTGAATACGTCACGAGTGTTCACTTCATTAATTTCTCCATGCAATGATGTTCATTCTTTCATATTTTTATCGTCTAATGCCAACTGTTCCTTGGTATACTTTCTTATATCTGCCAGTCTCACGATCATCATGTTAATAATGAGATTTATCACCACCCATATCATATATAAAGAGAACTTCTCAGAATCAATGCCTAAAATAATACAGAATAATATTTTGTCTTTTTACAATAATTTGATATTTATTGATATTTCGTTTCAATATTAAACCCATCCTTCGGATCCTGGTAGATCTTAAAATATTTGATAATTTTTAATAAATAACATGAATATGCAATTTGTCCTGATTATTTAGTGTAATATATTGTTTCTCTTGATATTTTGTCATAATGGGATGAATAAAGTTTCATAACTTGTATTATTGTTCATACAAAGAGTTCTGTTTCAGATTAACAATTTTATTATCATATTTGATCAGTTTTAAACTTAAATAATTTAATCTCATATTTATTTGGCTAAAGTTTCTCTCTACCTGATTTCTAATTAATAATTAAACAATAATTTGAGAATAACAGAAAGTTAATAAATTTTAAATTTAAATTTTTCACTTTACTTTAACATAAAAGTATTGGCCACTATATGTAATTGGCTGTAGTGAGATTTTGGGTTTGTGAATTGGAAATATTTTAATTCAATCTGAATTTTTCAATTTGGTTTCACACTCTAATTTACTTGACTCAGGGTCACATTACACAAATATATATATGTATACGATTATTATTTTTTATATACAATTTACTTCTGTTTGTATATAAAAATAGATAGATGACTTCTTTATATTAAATTAGGACGCTTCGCCCATTACGCTGGTAAGTTTCTCCAAACGAATCTTGAATCAAACAAAATATATCGGTGAATTTGATCTCATATCTTGCAAAACAATATGGACCTTTATCTGGAAAGTCCTTTCACATTGCTGAAAAGGACACAAATGCCATTGCACTATTATATTTTCTAATATATCAGACAAAATTTGAGCTGTTAAGGACAAACTCTTTTAGTTGGTCATTTAAAGGAGGATTTGGTAAAGAACGATAGAAAAACATACAATATACTGAAAACAACGTAAATCTCATTGAAATTGAAATTCTGTGTAATAAATTTTTTTAAAAGGTTAAACTTTCATAATTGAGTTCATTTGATTATAAAACTTTTCACAATAATTATATAATTAATACAGAGCAATATGCAATATATGAGGATGTGAGTTTCAAAACTTTCCTTATCCAAAATTTAAAAAATTGAGTTCTCTCAATTAATCTATTTTATTGGTGAACTTGCACCGAAAAAACATTACAACCTCAAAAAAAAAAAAAAAAAAAAAAAAAAAAAAAAAAAAAAAAAAACTAGTTTTATTGTGTATTTCTGGGATTCTAAAATCTTGGTTTAGAATGAAAACCAACGGATGCCGTCAGAGGTTTTTTGCGATTTCCCAAAATTTGATTTTGTGGATAAGGCAAGTTTTGAAACTCCTCATATTAAAACCATGTTTCCCCTGCAAAATTCCCCTGTATATATTCCCTGTAAAATAATCTAACTAAACAATAGGATAAAATAATTCATGTTATAGACGATTATTTTTATTAAAGTACCATAATTTTCGGCGTATAATCCACAGTTTCGGCAGATAATCCGCACCGGATTATACACCAGACTATACGAGGATTACTCAATGTTTTCAACATTCCAAAGTACTACTAATAAACCATTTCTCTATTTATTTAGTTGCTCTATTTAAATGATAATTGTAAAAAAAAAAAAATTGCAAAAAAAAAATAATAATAATAATTATAAAATAATTACAAGTTAAAAAATACAAATACTGTTTTTTCATTGAATCTTATATCTAAAACATAGAATGTCTTGTGAATACAGATAATTCTATAATAATTGCTGTTTTTAAATCATCTTCAACATCTTCTGCTTTTTTAATAACATTCAGTTAAAATTTTGCAGTGTTAAATAACACGCTCTCTCTTAGACATTATTATAACTTTCAACGTGATAACCATGAACATGCTCATGGTGAAAACAATACACTATAGAAACATGTTGCCAAAAGGCTAAGAAAATATAACATAAAAATCAGAAGCCTATGTCACGAGCACGTTTACGGCACATGTGAACCAGTCACAAGCAACTTTGGGAACGGTCGATAGCAGGCAATCGTGTGATAGCTGTTTACGTTTTTATTTTATGACTGCCAGTAGAAACTTTATACCTCACATGAACTTCTGCTTAAAAAATTTTCAGCAGATAATCTGCACTTAAAATTTTTGAGGTTTTTTAACAGATAATCTGTGGATTACCTATAGACTGGAAATTACGGTACCTGCTTTATTATACCTGTGATCTTGTGGTTTTGTTTCTCAAGTTCATTTTTTAAATTTCTGCAAAAATAGTTTAATTACCAGTATTGATCTTGATAATATCGCCGATTGTATGTTTGAAACCTGTTGATTTCTTTATTAAAAGGTATTTATAAGTGTTTAAATGTACTGTTTTCACTTTTAGCATGTACAACTTTAGTTTAATGATAATAAATTATTTTTTTACATAATTATACATTAAATTGACGTTTTAATATTTGTGTGTGTAAAATTCTTAATATATTGATGTATTTCTTGTAATATTTCAAACATCTTTATGCTAAAATAACTTTTACAGCATCTAAATAATAATTGCATAATTTTATTTACAGGAAATTAATTCACAAATATTTCATCTAAAATAGGAGCCATTATCACTGTTGAATGTGCTTTTAATTTTTTTTTAAACTTAGAAAATTTATTTTAGTTAAAAAAAAAATAAGAAATTGCATAAAGTTTAAAAATACTTTTATTTAAGTATCAATATATGTAATCTTGTGTAGAACTTAAACAACAAACAATAAAAAATAAACTTATAAACAAATTAAAAATGAGTTAGCATTCAGAGATTTTTTTAGTTAATATTCAAGTGTTATTGAGATGAAAGGTATTTTTTCATTCTTCTATAAGAATATTTAAATATCTTGAGTTATAAATCTATCATTCTCTAATGAAGACATTTCCCTGGCAGTTATATCTCTAAAGTCAGTTTAAATCTCTAATTTGAACACCATTTTCCAAAATATTTTTATCGGAAGCAGAGAAATGCTATAATTTTTTTAATCCAAACAACTGTACATTTTGTACAATTAAGAATGAAGATAACTTCATGAATGTATCAGAATGTAGTCGGTTAAGATTAACGAAAAATATTGCAAAAAACAAAAAATATATATATTATCCTGAATTTATTCGACGAAATATCTAGTAATGTTTGGTGAGATATCAGCAATATTCAGTGAGATATCTAGCAATATTTGGCTGCAGGTATCTGGGGGAAAATATTCAGTCAACTAGCTTTCAGTATTTGGTCAACCAAATATTAGACAAAAGGGCTGAATAATTGTCGAATATTCATCACATCCCTATTTTAGATCTGGCAAAATATACTTAAACAGTCAACAGACTAAAATTAACCATAAAACTGGAAAATTTAGATTCTAAATTGTTAGAAAATGCTCTTTTGTTTCAAGAACATTCCACCAGATGGCAGCATCAGACAATCCTTTTTTTTATTTGATCTACTGTAACAAACACTCAGAACAGTTAGTTTTTTCTCCTTCCCTTATAGCAGTTGGCAGCAAAATGCTGGTGGATTAAAAATCCAATAATATTCCAAAGGAATATAATACGTTAAAAAAAAAATCTGCAACAAACCATAGTTCAAAGTATTTCTTTGTGTTTGTAAATAGTCTTATTCATCTGTTTTGTTTTATTCTGAAGTGTGATCAGTATTGTGTCCAACATATATATATTATTCTAGTGTATTTAATCTTCAAATAAATGTTTTTTGTGCATCCTAAGAAGAATATATTTCTATTGAAATACATCAAAACATAAAACTTTTAACTTTTTTATTGTTTACCTATTGAGGAATTTCGTATTCATGCCTTCCATATGGAATAACATTCCAACATAAATTTTATCAAAACATTAAAAAATATATATAAATGTTTTTGGTCTGCTATGGGCCAAAAATGGACCTTTATATACCCTCACATCTTCATAATTCAGATTAATTTAAGAAAAAAAATTCAATCATTTAATACTCAATTTTATATGCATTTGAAACATGAGATTGCAAAATATACACATGCAATTTTGGAAGTAACTTAGGCTGAAAAAAGTCAATTAATAATGGAATAATGAATTACCTTAAGAAATTGCAGGAAATTATCCTTGTCTCCTGGTTTATGATCGTTCCATACAGGAAACTCCCAATCAATATCGAGGCCATCGAAATCATAATCGCTCAACACTGTCAAGGCTGAAGCAATAAACCTAAATTTTAAAAGTAATAAAAAAAAATAATAATATAGAAACAGAAAATCTAAATAAGTACAAGTTTGTGTAAATTGAATATGTTTTATTTTAAAAGTTTCAAAATAAGTTGTATTTTAATAAGTACTTTCTAACAAATTAGCAAGAAGCATAGTTAAAGTAAAAAATACTAATTTAACACACATTAAAAGTACAGTAGAGCGCCACAAATCCGTCAGAGTCTGAAATCCGCACAGGTTTGCAGATGTAAACATCTTTCCTCCGTGGCGCTAAAAGAATGAAATTGGGAGAAAATGATGTCATTCCAAAGTGAATGATTGATTCAGGACGTTTTCATCTCTGTTTACAAAGAATGCAGCAAAAATTGGGGCTGAAGTGAAGAAAAGAAGACTGAGTACGCACATATGTGTTGATTGGTTTGAGAAATATATTTGGGAATTTCAGTGACATTGACTCTGCTATCTGTATCTAATCATATGTGAGACACTTTTATTCATCATTTAAGTTGTTTTTCAATATTTTTTTGTGATGAAGTATCGTTTTGAATCCAGCCAAAAGCAATTCTAATGATGATGATGACTTGGATAATTCTGAGAAAATTCAGTTCGACGAGGGTTTAAATTTGGGAGATAAACACCTTGAATTCTTAAAGCAACAAAATTGTGTAACTGAGCAGGACTATCTAAAACCTGCAAAAATAACTTAAACTAAAACAAACTAAAGTTTTGAAACATGCCACAATTGAATAAATGTTTTCAAAGTTTAGAAAATAAGTTTTTTTTTTTTTTTTTTGCACTGGAGATCTATTCCAGGGGCCCGGGTTCGATTCCCGGCTCGGACATTTTCCACTAAGTTGGTTTACGACTTGTTAGCAATGTGAGTATTCACGTATTTAATATTCGATAGTTTCAAGCGTAATTTCACTGCTGAAAAGCAGTTGAAAAATTAATTAAAATTGTATATTCACCGATGCTGGGTTCATTTGCATCTCATGTTTCGCCACTAGATTGTGTGCTCATGAAGACTTTTCCATCTAGTGCTGCGGTTGCAGCCTTACCGACTTATATAAGTGAGAGATGCCAAGCTAAGCATCATCTTTGTGGCTTAGTGGTAGAGCAATGGAGATTTATTCCAAGGGCCCGGGTTCGATTCCCGGCTTGGACATTTTTCACTAAGTTGGTTTACGACTTGTTAGCAATGTGATTATTCACATATTTAATATTCGATAAGTTGTTTTGTTTATATTGTTTTCAGATATTCTTTTTGTTGTTGTTTATTAAAATTTTCATTTATAATTAAATAATCTAATATAAAAGTGTGTTGCTATTAATGTTGTTTTATTTTATTTGTCCTATTTGTTTTGTTTTTTTTTACCTTTATTAATTATTGTTCTTTTTATGACCCAAAATCCTGAAATCCGTACAACGCCATCTCCCAAACAGTGCAGATTTCTGGCTCTCTACTGTACATGCAGAAACAGAGATCAACAAACAGAATGAATGATTTTGAATCTTCTGCAATATTTTGCATTAAATATAATTAAGACTGTTCCCAAAAAACTGCTTAACAATTTTCTGACATATTCACAAAGCCATTTTTATATGTGAATGAAATTTATAGAATTAATATCCAAGTGCTTTAGAATCAAATTGCATATTTCATTTTTCAATAAATGTATTACATCTTGAGTTGCAATTGATTGTTCCAAAATGAAGATCTTTCCCCGACAGCTTTGTCTATAAAATTAGTTTAAATTTCCACCTTCAACACCAATTTCTAAAAGATCCTCAGCCTTTATAGAAAATGCTGTTTGATTGCTTAGCATTTTCATCATAATAGCTGTAAATTTTATGCATAAAATAATAAAAATGACTTTTTGGATGCGTCAGAAAATAGAGAATTTGGACATGAGAAAAGCATTTATAGAAACAGGTTTAAAAAAAAAAAAATACACAATACCTAAATTTATTTGGCTAAATATCAAACAATATTTGACCAGCTGAATATTTGGCAAAAAGACCAAATATTCTTTACATTCCTAAATATTTCAATATTTAAACAATTACATTGCAATTTTCTCGTCAACCTCAACTGGCTGGTTCAACTTCCAGTTCAGAAACACCAGGTTGACAAATCTAACCATGAGAGGAAATTTTGAATTCAACGTTTACTTGGGAGCCATAAATGCTCAATCTTAGGTGGGTGAACATACAATTAAAATGTGTACAGCTGATTGGCCAAATGGATCACATGATCTAGTATTTGCCTTGTATGAGTTCTATCCTCACTTAGTATAACTTTTATCTGTTTCTTTTTAATAACAAAACTAAGGATCGACCAAAACAGGTTTTTAAGATCGAAAACAAAGTTGAATGTCGGTAATCTTCCTATTTTCGGCCGAAAAAAATACGAAAATGTGCAAAAAATGTTTTAAGCAATTTATACATACATAAATATAAAGAATTATTAAATAATTACACTTTTAATTATATGTGTGGCCCAAATTGGCTCTCTGTGCTTAACTTTTTATTTTCATATAATATAAAATTTAATTAATTCATCTATGAAACAGAATGATCAAATTTCATCTAAGTAAAAAACATTTTAGGTATACATACCTCGATTTATCTTTCATAATGATTTTTGTAAATAATCATCTGTTATACTAGAACTTTCTCAAAGATTATTTGAGAAACTTCTGCAGTTTCAAACTAAAAAAATTTTATTACTGTTAATTCTGCAGCTTTTAAAAAGTGTCTTCAAAATTTCATCATACACGCATTGCTTGTTTTATAATTTGCACTCATGCTTTGAGTCGGTCATGACTGAAAATTATAAACAGTGACATTCATAGCAATCAATAAAGAGTGTCTCATTTGAGCTGATACAGCTCAAATCAATGAGTAAGATTGAAAATTTCCGAAGGAAGAACTGAGATTTTTGTAATACAGATAGTTTCGGCCTGGCTGAATTTATGACAGTGTTTTTGCAGAAAACAAATTTTTGGCGAAACTCAGGTTTTTGGTCGAAAATGAAAATTAAACCGAATTTTCGGTTGATCTCTAAACAAAACTAAAACAAGTATTGAAAGTACATACTTGCTGTGTTTAATTTTTAGATAAATAAACGCTACAAATGAAATCCTGGAATTATTAAATATAAATTGAAATATCTTAAATTTACTTATTGACTTACTTAAAAATGCCAATAACCGATACAGTAATAAGATGTTCATTTTTACAAAATTCTGCATTACAACAAAATTGTTAAAGAGCAGTTACTTGATTTAAAAAAAATAATTTAAAAAAATTGAAATTAGCTTTTGTTGTTGTGGTTTTTTAATCTACAAAATAAACAATTTTCTGACCGGGCTAGTAGTAGTAAGTACAGGATAAAACAAAATAATGAGATATATTTATTTATTTACTTTTGTTTTTTTCGCAAAGAATATCATACATAAAGACATTTTCATATAAAGTCGAGTCCTCTATATAACTAACGAAATCCATCGTTCCAGTCAAAAAATTCGTTATATAGAAAATGACCTAAAAATTAATATTTAATGTGCAAATTTAAAAAAAAAAAAATGTTTTTCAGGTGTTTAATTAAGATTTTGAAATGTTTAACTCTAAATATTAACCTATTATTGTATTTTTCATTCAAACAGTTTCAAAAAAGAAAACAAACATTTATTTGAAAGCATAATAAAAAACACATAAATGTCACTATCAGTGGGATACTACACAACATGAGATTGTCATCGACCTGTAAAAATCAGAGAGAGCAAGATTATCTTTGATACTTCCACGTTTAATTATTCTCCATTTATCTTTCAAGTCTGCTAGAGTCTCATCTTCTTCCTCGTCAAAATCCAAAGAATCCTCCCGTTCAGAAAAGTCGGCCTTTTTTAAACAATTGCAAGTCATTATTTCTGACATCAAATTTCTAAGCTTTATAAAGTTCCGCAATGCCCTTTCTAAGATTAATGATGTCTTGGATGGAATCTTTTCTTTTTCAGTAGCTATGATCAGTTCTTTAAGAATTCTTTTCTAGTAATGTACCTTTATACTCTTTAAGCTTCAGGACAACTTATAAATAACTGTATATAATGATATTACATAAACTTCAGGAGGCATCTCATTGTGAAATATGGGGTGGAGGAAGTATTATGAGGGGTTAATTTTGAGAGAAAGAAAAGTATATCTTGGTAGCAGAAAAGAATATTATAATAATGGAATGGACTATTTATATTTTTAGAAAACAAC
Organism: Maratus speciosus; assembly: GCA_963932465.1. NCBI lineage: Eukaryota > Metazoa > Arthropoda > Arachnida > Araneae > Salticidae > Maratus > Maratus speciosus. Next base: position 669,885,761 of record OZ010786.1, on the reverse strand, counting down.
ACTTTTTTTTATATATAGCATGTAAATTTACTAAGTTTGAGTTGAATGAGAAAGGATATGAATAGACAGAGAACACATGCAAGTTCTTGTTTTTGGGGGGAGAAATGATTTTACTAAAATAAAAAAAGTTTTACTTTTACAGAGGTAATGAGTTTCTATTTCAGATAAAATATTAAATTACTAGAACTATCTATGGATTAAATAAAAAATTATGAATTAAATTATTATTTACATTTTTGAAAGTCATATGTTATCTTATTGGTATCAAGGTATTTAAAATATTACAAAAAATACATTCAGCTGTTATGATTTTTTAAACAATTGAACAAAAAATTAATTTCAATTAGTACTTAATTTAATTTTTGATTTTAAAATTGAAAAAATAAAATAAAATAAACAATTAAAATAATTTTTTTTAAAGTCAGTATTCAGCCCAAAACTTGGCTGAATATTCGGTATTCAGCCAAATCACTATTTCTTACATACCCAGTTGTCATTAAACTGATTTACTGCTTTTATAAACATATTGAATAGGAATGTTCTCATATACAAAAGGTATCATATCAGTTTGTACATCTGCCAATTTATTAATAGTACATATTTATATTTTGATTAATATTTTAACCTTGTGGTGATGAAGATTCGAGCGATTTTAATTTAATTGTTATAAAAGCTACAGGATAGGCATAAGAGCATACTTAGTATTTGATGTGTGTATTTTCTTTAATATATACCTTAGATATACAGAGATGAACTCTGATATACTTATTTGATGTGTATATTAAAGAAAATACACATTAAATAAATTTAAATAAAAAAAAATGAAGGTAGAAATATACCGTATATCCCGGCGTATAACACACATCACTAATTTAATTTCAGAGTATATATGTTATTTCAAGCATATACTGCTGTATAACACAGATCAAGTATTCCCCACGAAAACAAACCAAAAATATTTAGAACAAAAACTGTTAACTTTCCAGAAGCTTGTCATTGATAAACGAATGAAGAAAAACTATGATTGTCTCAAATTGAAAATAAGGACGAAACGGCAGTAATGTTCGATATAATAGGAATCAAAAGTATAGAAACAAAAGAAGTAAAAACTGTTCCATTTAAAACTACAGAACACGAAAAATCCCACTTCACAGTGGCCCTTTCTTGCTGAGCTAAAATACCAACTTAAAACCAATGGCAATTTTCAAATGGAGTCCATAGCACGTGGTTAATTTTCCAAATAGTATTTTTGTTCATGTCTGTGAGAAGAGATGGATGGATGAAAATCGGTTAAAAATTGTGGATAAAAAAGTTTTGGAAAACTGTCCAGCACCTTTAAGAAAACCAGAAAATCACTTAGTTTGAGATACATTTAGATCCCATAGAACAAACATAATTTAAAAAAATAAATAAACGGATCTAATCATATTTATGGCTAGATGAAAGCAACAGTGTGTATAAAATACACGAAAGCGACAGTTGGTGAAGAAGATGACATTCCCGAAAACATAAATGAGGATGAGTGTAATGAACATTTCATGTTAGCTGATAAGGAAGATAAGTTTTTTACATCAACCATTTTATATTCGGTGTATAACACGCACATGGAAAAATGAAGTGATTTTTTAGAGTTAAAAGTGAGTGTTATACGCCGAGATATATGGTAATTAAAATTAAATGATAAGCAAAAGATGTCCATCTTCCTTACTTTTTTTTTCTCTATTGTAGACAGTTGTTTTGATTTCGCCCCTGTGTAGTAGACTACTTCAGGAAGTTTTTTTTTTTTTTTTAACTAAAATGGCCTTTGAACTTGTAGTGCAGCTGAACTCTGAACGCATGCACATAATATTGAAATTCATCGTTTAGCCTATTCTAATTCTAAGTAAAAGAGAATTCTTCTACTTCTAAGAAAATACTTATCTGCAATTATTCGGCTGAATACTTTTCAGTATTCGGCCAAAGCCAAATATTCGGTTTACATGCCGAATCACCTAATACCGAATCGACTATTCGGTCAATCCCTAGTTAAAATAATATAACATGTTATTTCATTAAGCATTCAATTAATTTGCATAAAGTTTTTGACCCAATATTTATGTGCGCAGAAAGTTTTTGGTTTTATACAAGTCTGTCCATCCCAAACAACGTTGGCTATAAAATAAACATCAAGAATAAATCAAAATAGCTGCCTTCTTTCTCCCTATCTGCACATGCTCAGTTAACTAACTTACTGTTTGTAGTTATACATGACATTAAATCTTTGGTGCTTTTATTTGGCAACAAACAGTTGACATGCAGCTAATATGAAAATACTCACAGCTAAATTCATAAATGGATACAAACCTTGTTCTATTGAGAAGGGAATTCAAGGCAGTGGAGAATCCGTTATCATTTCCTCCTCCGCCGACTGTCAAAAGGACTTTCAACTCTGGATGGGTTCGTTTCAGGGCAGTCACCTCTCTGTACAGAGTTTTAGATGTCTCGTCTCCCACATCTATCAAGCCATCTTTCACAGAACTAAAACCAGCAATAATGTGAGTGCACAGAGTGGCATTCAACTGACTAGGAGTTGGTGTGGCAGAACCAGTATAGTAACACACACGGAAGAGGTTGGATCCAACTAAATAAGAGAAGGAATTCATATTTATAAAGATAAGAGATCAGTGCTTTAAACATAGTATATATATTTAAATATGCATGGGTTCTTTAAAGAGAATTTTAAAAAAACATAACAAAAGTGATAGATAAATAATGCTTAGGATTAGGGATGCACTGAATATTTGGTATCTTTTCGGTATTCGGCCATGTTGCCGAATGTCAAACTATTCGGTATGCCGAATATTTGGCTTGGCCGAATAGCAAATTATTCGGCATGCCGAATATTTGGTTTGGCCGAATATCGATACATTCGGCCGAACCGAATACTTAAAAAAAACTTTTAAAAATTATTTTTTAAAACCTTATACAACTTCTACGTTTAACAGTCAACTTATAAAGATATGCAGAATAATTACAAACAGAATCATATTTAAATAAAAGAGAATGTTTTTACATTATTTATTTGCTGTTTGTTAAGTATTATTGAAGAAAATTAACCAATCATGAGGATTTGCATAGGAATTAATTATGTACAAATGCAAGTTCCTCAACATTGTCCAGTAAATAATTTGTTTCTTGCTAAGATTTTAAGAACAATGTTTACAACCTCTGAAAATGATTGCCCACTCCAGACACTGATCTAGGATGCATTTAAAAACTTACTTGCTTGATCAAAGGGAGTAGAACAGTTATTCTTACTAAGTTGTCACCATATAAAATTTGAATCAATTGTATTATTTATTAACTTTTACTTTAGTCTCTTCCTGACAAGCAAATATATGTACCTGTACAATTTTTCTTCCAATTTTTTCACAATTTCTCTTTGATTTTAAAATGTTTGTTTTAGAATTTAAGAACATTTTATTCATTTGTTTTAAATCTCAGAAGAAGCCATGAAATTTAAAATTTTATTAATTAAAAATTTTTTTATAACTATCCTGTTCTTAAATAACTCAAAGCAGATTTTTTTTTGGGCATAAAGTTTGCTTGAAAAAAGCTCTTGTTTATTAGAATAAAAGTTTATGTTTTAAATATTATGTAAAATTGTTTTAAAATTTAACATTTTAATGCCTTTAAACTTTGAAATATAAAAGTATTCAACAAGCCGAATATTCGGTATTCGGCCTAGCGGTTACTATTCAGTATTTGGTATTCGATCAAAAACACTATTCGCTGCATCCCTACTTAGGATATGCCCAGAAAGAGGACTGGAAAGGGCTATATACACACACACAAAATACGTATTTTTTTACCTCATTTTGAGCATAATGTAGCCCATTTTCATAACCTCATGCAAGGTCATTTGTACCATTTTAAAGAGATATATTCAACATGATTTTGACAGTTTTCTGATTCTCAGATCTCATCACTCAAAACTCATCATTTTAATGACATGACAGGGGGTAACTCATTCCTATAAAGCCCCCCCCCCCCTTCCATCTAGGGTCACAACAAGTTAATCACCTTGAATAATTCACATAAAATGAAGCATTGCGGTAAATTTTCGTTTCATGTGATGATATGTAACTTTTATCACAATGCGTATAATGAAATATTTCAATGTTTCAATAAATCTGCTTTCCAATTAAAATTAACTCCCAAGCTTTTCCATCCTCTCCTTCCACATAACACTAATACTGAGAATTTTTTTTTTTTTTAAGAATTATTTTCTTTTATCAAGAATTTTCTTCTGCCTATTAAGTTAAGAATTACAGAAAGGAAAGCCAGCGAAAAATTATTTTATATGTATACAATTTAAAAAGTCAAGTGCATTGCAATTATTTAATAGAAAAAAAAGAATAGTGCACTAATAAATAACAGTACTTAATATCAAAAATTAAATTTTAATTTAACTTATACCTCCCAATTAGTAAAAATAAACTAAAAATGCAAATTTTATGGTTTATTGCACTCCACATCTTTAACATGCGGAAGGTACAAATAACAAAACTTTATGTAGAATGATAAAATATACCTGCGTTTCCTACAGTTGCCACAGAAAAAAGATAAAACACAGCTGACAAAAGAGCAGAAAAAATCTTCATTCTCGCAGAAAAAAGTGTAAACAAAAAGATGCCGTAGTTATTGTATAGCTAAACATTAAATAAATAATTTTTATCAGAAAATTCTTATCTAATCACTTACATATTAACAAACATCCGAGCCCCTAATAAATATAGATATGATATTAGATCAGATAAGCAAAAAAAAGATAGCCTGAAAATGAAAGTAATAATAATGTGGGGCATTTCTGATTCGCTGATCAACGATATTTTCCTTCTGATGTCGCATGATCCTATTGAAATGACAATCAAACTGAAGTAAAATTGAGAAACGTCACTCAAATAACAGGAAAAAATCGAAAGACTTGGTTTTTAATAGAGAAAGCATATCAGTTTCTTCCATGGGAATAGTAAAGGAAGGTTTCCGACCTTCAAAAATATATTTGCGTTATCTTGAAACGTATTGAGTAAAGGTAAATGCATCATTTCGTTTTAACAGCAATAGGCAAGAATAACTGCTCAAACAAAAATAAAAGCTCAAAATGTAAATAATAAATTCCGTGTTGCCAAATCCCAAATTGGCGAGAAAATATTCTACCAGTTAAAATGGGCTATTAAAACGCTCTACAGAGGACGCTGACTGTGTCGGAAAATCATTCCAAATTAATGGTAAAGTGTAGTTGAGTTCATAACCAAAAAGATTTTGTTATCATAAACTCATTTGATATTTTTAGATATTTTACAAGGATAATTCTTGGTTTGTTATCTAATGTATGACTAACCAATGTTACAAGAAAGATGAAATTGTACAAAAAGAAATAATTATGAACAAGTTAAGAAATTCGTGTAATGCTATGGGTACAGCGTTTCCGACGAGGTTTCCGACGGACAGGAGACTCTATGGCGCGCCACACACCAGAGAGACATGTGACAATAATCGTGAGACATGAGGCAAATTCTGCTGTTCAAACCGGTTTTTTCTTTGTTACCAGGGTGAAATTGTCGTATGCCTCACGCTTTTCTGCCGCATGTCTCCCTGGTGTGTGGCGCGCCTATGGCGTCCATTTAAAAACAACCTGACATATTACTGAGGAAATAAATAATAAAATTTATTTATTATTTAGATTAATTATCAACACAAAATAAACCTAACTACAGCAAAAACAATTCAATGTACAGTGATATCTCACCTAACGAATGCCTCTGCTAATGAATGTTTCGGCCAACGAAAATTTTTTTTTTGTGTGAGTCCGCTAACGAATAATCAGCTAAAGAATATTTTTTTAGGTTTACACGCTTTAATACAACGTAGCCGCTTAACGTTTTAATTGGACGAGAAATCATGTTTCGATTAACGAATATTCGTTAGCCGAAATCTTCGTTTCAAGATCACGTTAATGTGATCCGGGAATGGATTAACTTCATTATCATTGCATTAGAATTTATTTTTATAACACTGTAAAACCGGAATCTGTCTATAACGAAATTCTGTCCTAAATGGAAATTTTTCACAATTTCGATGGAAGCAATGGGTTTCTATCTGCAAGGACGGAAATAGCAGTTTTAGCTAGAATGCTAGGAGCGTGAAATTCAAGATAAAAAACCTATTAAACAAATAATTAAACGTGTATCGATAGTTAAACACGTTTTTAGCTATTTTTGAAATCCCCTCTCCCACTCTGGAGGTAAGGATAGTCGAAAGTTTTTGGTCATTTCAAAATATCTCAGCAGCAGTCTTAGGAAGAAGCATGAAGTTCAGGACAACTAATCTACAAAAAAATAGTTAAACAGATATTTCAGCGATTTTAGAAAATCCTCACCTTTAAGTGGGTGAAATGAAGTGCTCGAAAGTTTTAGGTCATTTCGCCATATCTTCACAGCAGTTTTAGGAGCGTGAAATTCAAGATAAAAAACCTATTAAAAAATAATTAAACACGTATCGATAGTTAAACACGTCTTCAGCTATTCTGGAAATCTCCTCCCCACTAAGGAGGTAAGGATGGTCGAAAGTTTTAGGTCATTTCGCCATATCTCAGCAGCAGTCTTTGGTAGAAGCATGAAGTTCAGGATAACTAATCTACTAAGAAAATAGTTAAACACATATTTCAGCAATCGACAATTTTAATACGTTTCAACTAACCCTTTATCTATTGTTTTAGTAAAATTTTGGTTTAGAGATAATGATATTTAGGGGTAAAATAATCAGTTTGAAAAAAAAATATATATATAAGATTTTAATCATCTCCAATACACAAATGTGCTGTTCTAATAATGCACCTGTAAATCTGTATTTATTCAAGCATTAATTATCTTTTTTTTATTATCTTCATTACAATAACTAAACTGAACCCCCCCCCCCAAAAAAAAAAAAAAAAAAAAAGAATATGTGCATGTATGCACATACAAACATACAGTGCATAAATTGACGAGCATAATGTCACATTTATGCATTATTGGAGTTCAATCACATTGCTTAGCAACCGTTTTTAAAAAGAATCATAGCCTCTTAAATGAATATAAACAAGCACCAATTACTTTGAAATTTATTCCAGAGATGAATAGGCAGGAAAAAAAAATTAGTATCAGAAGGAGTTTAATTATTATTTATAGCAACAATACTTGAAATTTCTCCCAACACAAATCAAAGAGTATCGACTGTTGACAAGGCCGGCATAACCATTGGGCAACTGGGACGAATGCCAGGGACCCTGAGACTCTTTATAGAATTCCAAATAACGTTTCCTCTCTATAAAATAATATATTTGCTCTAGATTTGTTTTTAAATGCTTCTTTGTGTTTAAAAAGTGAGTCTTTATTTCTTACAGGTAGAATTGATATAATTGTCAGAGAATATATAGATTTGATGAAAGTTATTGTGAATGCAAAAAAATAAATATTTAAAATATTGTAAAGGATAGAAGATTTTGCAAAATAAAAAATAATTATGCACATTAAATGTGAAAGTAGTAGTATTTTTTATACATCTTATTATCTATTTTATATATTATTCTATGATATATACAATTTAAAAATAAATTTTATTAGCCTAGTATTGCAGTATATGTTAGGCACCTTAATTGCTTTGCCAAGGCCTATGCACGATGTTGCACCGGCCCTGATTGTTGACATAATTCAAGAAAAACTAACAGATGAAAAGTCAAAATTGCTGAAACAAATTATCATTGACAAATTGTTTAAGAAAAAATTTAAATGCTCGCTGAGATATTATTTATTTTTGTGAATGCTAAATTGTATTGAAATGCATGTTTTTGTTTTTTAAATTGTTCTAAAGAATAAATATACTGATTTGTTCAAGACACATTTAAATCATGTTTACGATGTAAGTTTAACAGTGTCGTGTTGGGAAAATCAATTCGTACCGAAAAATTCTGCCCGGTAATTATTAGACATTAGATATCAGAATCAATGTCTAATAATTAAATGATAGAATTTTCCGGTACGAATTGATTTTCCCAACCCATCATTTTCCCAACCTTTCTGATCAACCCAATATATTATGAAAATTCATAATTTTCACAACTCCTGGAATCACGGTGTGTGGTATAAAAATCTTCCAAAGTACAGGGTGTACAAGTACATAAATGAATATCCCAACTTTACAAGGCTATTAATCCTCCGACTGTCTTGGTTAAGGGCAAAATTTTAATGTTGTTTTCTCTGCATTTTGTTTTAAATGCTAAAAAAAATGATTCTTTGAACATTTTATAAAAAAACTTAATAACGAATATGAATGCAATCCTCGGACGTATTAATCATTGTTCAATGTATTAAAAATACATTAAATCAATAGAATTATATTACTTTAAATATTGCTTGTATTGCAGTGAAACCTGGAGCTTAGTGAACGTATTAACATGGGTTGTCAGTGAGGGGGTTAAACGAAGGAGAAAAAAGTACAAGCGTTTTTAAAAATAATCATAAATGTTCAGTTAAATGAATGTAAACAAGCACTGATTATTTTTAAATCAATTCAAATGATAAATAGGCAGAAAAAAAAAAATTAGTATCAGAAGGAGTTTAATTATTATTTAATGTAACAACACTTGAAATTTCTCCCAACACAAAACTGCATAATAGATTGCTTGTTGTTCATTGGAAATCGAAAATAACAGTTGAAAGTTTAAATTCAACACAGTTATAAGTGTTTAATGCGAGTTCCTCCAGAAACACGAGCAATATCGAGGCAGTACAATAACAGATCCCATACTTTTCTCAGCATGATTTTTTGGGGGGGAGAGGGAGGGGCTCATCAAGGTCAGGTGTTTGTTCCACCATAACCAACTGACGTGGATGAACTTAGGATATGCCTATCTGCAGCCATTCAAAGGGTCACGCTGGACATGCTGAAAAAAGTGTGGTATGAGTCATCATACTACCTTGATATTGCTCATGTTTCTGGAGAGGCTTACATTGATCCCTTATAACAGTGTTGAATTTAAACTTTCAACAGTTATTTTTGATTTCTGATGAACAACAAGGTTGTACTTTTTTTTTTTTTTTTTCAATAGCCTTGTAAAGTTGGGATGGGATATTCATTTACGGGGTGTCCCAAAAATGACCGAGGATTTTAAAATTCAATAACTTGCAAACGGTGACAGATATAAAAAAAAATTCTTACAAGAGGGTTATGTATGATGTCAGGAGTTTTTTTGTTGTGATTATTTATTTTAGTTAAAATTTCAAACAATAGATTGCACTGAGAGAAATAGGTGCTCAGTGCAGATCTGATTTTTGGTACTTCGGGATCCATTCAATACATTTTATTCTCCTTTTTTCGCATGGAAGAAGAGAGAGGCCGAAAAATCGAGCCTGGATTGAGCGGTTATTGCTTGCAACACCATCTATTGATGCTATTTGTAACTAAAATTCAGAATCGCAGCATACAAACTCCTGACATCTTACTCCTGCAAGAATTTTTTTAATATCTGTCACCATTTGCAAGTTATTGAATTTTAAAATCATTGGTCATTTTTGGGACACCTGGTACGTACACACTGTATTATTATCACCATGTATACATTTAACTGTAATGAATAAAAAACTTACAAATAAAATTCACATCAGTCTTAAATTTATATATTTTTTTATTTTCAAAATAAATATTTACAAATCTTAATGTACAAATGCTACAATGCAATGATAAAAAAAATTGGAATTCATGAAGAATTTTTATGATACTACTCCAACTTGATGACAGAGTGAAGATAGACACAATAAACTTAAATAAATTAACATAAAAGACACATGCTTCATGCAAAGTCTGATTAACTTCATGTATAGCCCAGAGCATAAACATTACATTATGGCCCTCTTTTTCAAAACAATCTTGTTCTTACAAAATCCGAACATTACAAGTATTACTTAAATCAGTTTTATTTGAGGTTATGCTTTAAACCAGAAGCCGTCAACTGGTGGTCCACAGAAAAATCTGTACATAGTATTAATAAAATATGATAATAACCTAAAAAATTCTTATATTTATAATAATTTAGTTTTGAAAATTTAAATTGTAGCAAGTATTGATAACTGTGTTAATAGATATTAACTGTTATTTATTTTCGGAACAGGCAATTTTTAATTTGGGGTTTTCCATAAAATTTGAATAGTCATTAACGCAATGAAAATTTTGATTCAGTTTTCAGCTACATATTTGTGCAAAACAAACGTTTTGATTATGTCACAGCTATTTAAACTTAGTACTGGGCTTCATATGAAATAAAAATGGCTCTCTGTGTTACTATGAGATCAATGATGTCAAAACATATGAATACTTTTCAAACAAGCAGGAACAAATATCGCATTAAAAATGTGCATTACTTAAATAACATTACTTAGTCATTTTCCCCAAGTTACAGTTTGACACTCTTAATTTGAAATTTTGTTATAATGAGTAGGTAAAATTTCATATTAATAAAATGAAAACTGTGTAATAATGGTTATACAATAAAATTTTATATTGTTAAAAAAATCTTCTTAGTGGTCCACAGTATCTTAAATTATGAATTTGGTCCTGGTCCATAAGGTCCAAAAGGTTGACAACTCTGCTTTAACCATACTTTTATGGTTAAAAAAAAAAAAAAAAAAAAAAAAAAAAAAAGTATAGATTTATAAAGATGCATTTAAAATATGTAAGAACACTTAGCTTTTAACAGTTAAAATGAACCATTCATAAATAATATTCAAGCTTCTATAAATTTCTCAATTAAAGTTATGATTAATTTGTCATTGTGTAGTACAATGAATTACAAAAATTGTTTATTTTTGTTAAATGTAAACTAGACAATCCATCCTGGGTTTTAAGATGCCTTATATGCTGCTCGTCAGCGAAAATCTTTTTTAATCGAAACTCTAATAAATTTTTTACATTTAGTATACAGTAGAGTCTCGAAAATCCAAGTCTCAGAAGTCCGAGGATCCGCTTAATTCGAGGCGTCAAAAATACAAATAAAAATTTCAATTTTTTTTCCTTGCCTGAAAGAATGCCGTTACTTCGTGCTATATTTTTCCCTCCCAACATTACAAGCTTAATACAGCCACTGGATCAGGGTGTATTGGAGAATTTAAAGAAAAGATATTGATGTCGTTTGTTGGAGCATTTAGTGTAGTTTGATGATGAAAGTATTGAGAAGTTTTGAAGAGTGAAAACATGATAGATATTGTTTTATTGGATAGATGATTCTTGGGAAGAAATTCAATCTACAGAACTGAATAAATCGTGGTTGAAATTTTTACCTAAAGTGGTAACATCCATTGAGAATCTTAATGATGACAATGGTGAAAACATTGTTTTGAAGGATTTGGTGAAGGAAGTACCTAGCTGTGAAAATTATAATGCAGATGACGTTTCAGAATAGCTAAATTGTGATGAAATGCTCGAAATTACTGAATCGACTATTGTAGAAATGATAGAAGATGAGGAAGTGTCCTGTATATCATTATAAAAGGAATAAAAGTATTCTTTGTCATCCTAATCGAGTAAAATTAAAATTCGTAAGAATTTTCTACTTTTTCGCAAAGTCTGAGTTTTTAGTAATCCGAGGTGATGTCAGCCCCAATTACCTAGGATTTTCGAGATTCTACTGCATATTCTTAGATTGCCTTCTAACAACACCAAAAATAATTTGTGGTACTTTCATATTAGGTGCTTGACAGCTGTCTGCAACAAAAAGATTTCCCTATTTATAGGAATTTCAGTGATTATTTCAGTTTTTAAATGTATAGTTTGATTACATATCTATTAAAGTTGTGTTTTATTTATTTATTTGAGAAATTTTAATTTTGTTTGGGGGTTTTACATAGAAACAAACAAATATTGAATTGTGTATAAAGTTTTATGTGCAAATGGTTTATTCTTCCAATACTGGATTGCATGCAGATTTTAAAATATTGATGCTTAAAAATTATTTTAAAAATCATAAAATATCAATAAATTGAGATACAGTTTTGAAGCAAAGTATACTAGAAAGAAATAGTTTTTCTCTGTGGGATAGCGAAAAAGTTGAAATGGTGCAATGTTTAAAAGTTAAAAATAATTGCATCAAAAGAGAAATTTATTGATAAGGCCATTTCTGTTGTCAGTATGATGCCTGCATTACTCACAAACATGTTTTTGCTTTATAATACAGATGCAAATGCATTTTAATGTGTATTAATAGCACATAAAGTAAATAGATACCGTGGCATGTGCCCGCATGCCCCTGTGATAAGCAAGTCCTTTGTGAAAACTCTATTGCTTGAAAATACACATTGTCACACACACACACAAAAAAAAAGGTAGAAAAAAGTGACATGCATTATACAAACAAAAAGGATTATTATTTTTACTGCGGACTTGCATTGGTTCAAAGTAGGTCTTAGTTTTTACAAAAGTGAGTCTTGTGGATTTTTAAACCTTTGAGTACTAACTATTGTTTAACTCACTGTAGGCCAAAGGCAATGGTCATTCCATTCTTCTTGAAGAGTTCAACTGAAAATATCTTCATGCTTACAGAAATTATGCCCACTCAAAGCATTTTTCAACAAATTATTAAATTTAATTACAATAATATATACATACACATATTATGGTACTCTCTTTTTGTAGAGGCTTTGGTATTCTTTTTAATGGCATTGGAGCAGTTTGGGTGTAAGAAAGTGAGATTAGTTGCCAGGCACAGAGTTGCAAAAAGCAGGACATGGAGACAAATAAAAGAAGGACATGATAAACATACAATAAACCTTATTAAAACAGAGCCTGTCTATAACAGAATCCTGTCTTAAGTATACAAATTCCATTGTCTCTACGGTATTAATAACATATAATTATACCTGCTAAGACAGAAATCTATGTAAAATGGAATTTTTCTCTAATCCATTGCAATTTCATCTTATCAGGTTTTAATATACTAAATAAACATAGCAATCTGACACAGTAGAACTTGTGAAATCACAATCACTAGGGGCCGAAAAAAAAAATTCCAATTTAGCAAGTTAATATTCCTATAGTAGGGACAATAAAATTTTCATTTTTTTAAACATAATTCCATTGTAAAGAATAAAGATGTTTCATTTTTACAGGGTTTACTGAACAAAGTACAATAAAACTTGTGAAAATAGAATCGATGAAACTGCAGAAAATTTCATTTTAGGCAGGTTTTAGTTTAGGCAGATAGTGAGGTATCCTTTTCAAAGGTATTACAAAAATTTCTCATTGTAGATAAGTTCTGTCTTTACAATTATTAGAGCATAAAGTTCTACCTGATGCAGAGTAATCAATAGCATGGTATTAAAGAAAAAAAAAAAAAAAAAAAACGTAAAAGAATTTGAGCATTATGAAAAATTAGGACTTTTAGTGTCCTGCACAGTCGTTATGTGGTACAGGTCTTGAAACACCTGCCAACACTATTACCAAATGACATGAACAGATATGAAGGCAAAACTGATGAACTATTATGCATATCTGCCAACCTTTGAAAATGAGAAATCGTAGCACACAAAATTAAAATTAATCTGGAGGTTGGTTGGTTGGTTTTTCGTGTTTTACAGCCATCTTTTGACATTCGTAAAAGGAAAATAAGGTTTCCGTCTTTCAACTCAATATAGTAAATTTTTTCCTCTGAAAATTTTTATACAATTTTTAGAGTTCATTCTCGTTTCGCAGCGTTTTTTTTTTTTTACATTTGTAAAAGGAGCCGGGTTTCAATTTTTTAGCCCAGTGCAGTAAATTTTTGACGGAATTCGCGATTTTTCTCCCGCCATCCTTTCAGGATATTCACATTTTTTTTCCCCACAATCGTAATTCACATTTTCCGATCACGATTCTTTGTTGAAATCCGCACTTTTTACCATGAACTTTTGACGAAATTCGCATTTTTTTACGCGATCCTTTGATGAATTTTGCGTTTTTTTACCACGATACTTTGACTAATTTAGTGTTTTCTTTTTGCGATTTTTCGGTGAAATTTGCGTTTTCTTACTAATCTTTCGATGAAATTTGCATTATCTTACTGATCTTTTGATGAAATTCGCGTTTTCTTTCTGCGATATTTTGACAAAATTCACGTTTTTACCACGATCCTTTAACGAAATTTATTTTCTTCTGCGACCAATTGACAAAATTGATTTTTTTTTTTTTTTTTTTTTACACGGTCATTTGTCGAAATTCGCGAAAGTTTATCGCAAATCGTGTGATTTTGCACACTATTTCAAATCTTGCCCATCAAGGAACGACCTCCAGAATTCTTAAAATGGTACCCTTGTTTCTAAGGAACGGAATTCCTGTATAAATATTTACAAAAACACGATTAGAGTGTTTTATGTTAAGTTTTTTTGCAACCCAGAATTGTTTTTCTCATGAGCACTTTTTAATGTTCGAATTTTCGGACTAATGGCCAATTTTTTAAAACTTTCGGAAATGAATACTTGAAAATTTCAGAACAGAATCACTCCTGAAAAATATGCTGCGCGGGATAAAAATCGCAACTAGAAACAAAAAATGCTTTTGTGTTTTTTGCAAAAAATCGTAGTTTAAGACCAATTTTCGTAGCATCGTAGTTCACAGGTCCAAATCGTAGCAACTACGATTTTTTCGTAGCAGTTGGCAGGTCTGTATTATGCTTGTTAAAAAATTACTTCTGATTACACATACTCAATAAATCACTTCTTTCTGCAAATAATAATAGATAAGTGACTTTCATAAGTAAGTATATATGTACAGTCGTGGGGAAAAAAAAGTAAACATCCCCTACTAACTCCTCAACAAATTATCGTAGACGAAAGTTACTGGTACCGAACGATTGGAAATAAAGTCTACTTTTAAATGATGTATATAAAATTTGCTTAGGGGGCCATCTACATATTAAAACGAATCCAAACTTCATTTTTTTCAATGGCAATATCCAATTTTAATGAGATATTTCAAATCTTTGGTTCAAACTATGCCCAGACACCAAATTTCAAGTCATTTGAATGATAAGTTTTTGAAATATAAACATTCAAAATTGAGTGCTTCTAATGTTAAATTTCATTTTCATATTTTTATTTATAACTTCTGAAATTATGATCCTAATGTTCTAATTTTTTGAGTAGCAATAATACTAATATACCCAAACATAAATACGTTGAATTTGCAATTTTTATAATTTTCTGATATGAATTATGAAATTAATATTAAAAAAAAATATGAATTGCAACCTACAATATTTTTGATGGATTCAGATTTATTAAGTCCTGCTTTATGGAAATCCAAAATTTCACATTTTTCTACCAAGTAGTTTTCAAATGATGCTTAAAAAATGGCAAAATGGTGTTTTAAGGGGCCGTCTATGATAGAAGTGACTAAATATTTTGAAATTTCTTATGCTATCCTGTAATCCAACAGGCTTAATTGACTGCTTAAGGTGCTTTGATCAAGAAGGGAGCTCTCTCGGCCAACAATCGAATACCGAACTTCAATTTGGATACAGCCCTTAAAATACACTCGTTTTAAAATAATTAATTTCTTGGAAACTTATCGTATGAATTGCATAAAAACTTGTTTTTAGGCTAATTGAAGGGTGTAGAGTTCATTTATGCTGTCAGAATTGTGTACTGCTATTAAAAAAAACAAAGTTATGGTTTGTTTTAATATGTAGATGGCCCCCTAAGCAAATTTTATGTACATCATTTAAAAGTAGACTTTATTTCCAATCATTCGGAACCAGTAGCTTTCTTCTAAAATAATTTGTTGAGGAGTTAGTAAGGGGTGTTTACTTTTTTTTTTCCACGACTGTACTAGTACATAACACCTGTCAAAAATGACAGAATGTTGATCTGCATTTCATTTTCACAAGGCTTCATACAAACAAACAGGATGAAGATTTTATTATTGAAAGTTCTGTATTCTAGAAAAGTAGATTTTAAAAATGACAAATGATTTCTGCAAACACAAATGATCAGAATATATTTTTTACTCAATATTCAATTTCTGAAATAGTTCAATAATCAATAAAGGCTTTGATTCTAATCTTTAGAATTAAGAAATGAAAAATCAGTGAAAATTACATCATAATTGACACAATCATATCAGTTTGTCTCCTGAATTTTATTAATGTAAAAATACATTTCAAGCTAAGCATAATGTCACTGGAGCAAACTTTTCAAACATTCTTTATATATTTACTTATTTTACTTAATTACTTATTTTACTTACTTACTCTTATTTACTTTTACGCTTAACCACAGTATATTAAAATAAAAATATTTTTTCTCTTTAACTGTAATGAAAAAAAAAAAAAAAAATGCAGTCATAATGTATAAAGATAAAATAAACCCAATAGACAATATTCTGATGATGTTGCAATAAATATGAATTTTTAATAAAGTGCACATGCATAATTGTTTTACCGAAAATAACTTGCAAAAGAAAAAATACAACCAAAAAGCCACATATCAGAATATTTTTCATTTTTTCTCTTATATCAGAAACAATGAAAGTAATCTGACTGCCACCATTTTGAAGAAATTTCATAAAAAAACTTTTAAAATTAAAATAAAAAAAATGGGAATATTTTTAAAAATAGCTAGTGCGGGCACATCTACAAATGAACAGCTTTCATTAAAAAAAAAAATTATTAGAAGAATTGGTTCAATAGAAAGCTGAGGGCAGATAACTAACAAAACAGCCCTGTGTTTTAAATATATAGATGGCACGGTTCGCCCTGGAATGGTTACCTACACTTGCATTTTTTATAAGTACATATTAATTAAATTATGCAAATATTGAACAAAATACTCATGTGCATGAAACAGTTCATAGCTTGTGACATGTATAATGTCACAATCTTCTCCTCCCAAGGCCATTTCCCCAATCTTGCCAATGCATGTATAAAAGAAAAGTACCACACTATATACTTTAATGAGTTTTTAAAGTCAAATGCAAGTTCCGGACCTATTAATAGATGGTACACATTTCTCAACAACATTTCCTTTTTTATAGGAGCCTTGGTGCAACAGAGAAAAACAGCAAGATTAAAACTAGGCAAGAAAAGCAAAATTTTAAAAGCACTTTCTAGCAACCTTTTTTTACATTTTAAAATGTCATCAGATTGATATACATCTTTATGAAATGACTATCAATGTATCAAACCAATCAATCTCTTATCGAATCAGTGTTCAATATTTATAACACTTAATGCATACAATGAAAAACAATTTATTTAATATATACACAAATAAGCCCTACAAAATATATGACATATGGATAAATAAATAAGATAGGAAATTTTTCATTTGTTTTCATTTCATTTTCATAACTTTTAATAATATTTGGCCATATTTTCTTGTTATAGCAGCCCCCCAAGGATGAATCACCAAGCAACCAAGATGTATTGCCAAGTTATATAATATATATGACATTACAGTCATATATTACGTATATGCCAAGTTATGATGTGTATGATCAAATTATAGTCACATATGACACACAAGATCTAAGTATGAGCTATATATTACATAAATTTGACATATATATGAATGTACAGCATATATATATTTTTTGGTGTATATATATGGGCTTGGTAATAACCTTGGCAAAATTGTAACTGCAACCTTGGCATACTTGTAATTCCAGAGGCCTACTATAGCAACAAAGTACCTATTTAGCAAAAAATCACACTTTCTTAACACTAAGTTATGCCAATACCCCTATAACAACAAAGTAACCCTTTCTGTAAGCAAAAAAGTTTTTATCAGTGTAATGTGCAATTAAAATTCAGTCATTCCTCACTGTAACTGACTTAGCACATCCCTCCACTGTATACATTACTTGGTATGTACCATATTTACATGTATGCCATGTAATAGCACATTATGAGCCTAAAAAGATTATATATATACAATACATACATATTTAACAAAAAATAGAAAAACATGCACAAAACAGGACTACTTAACTCTTATTTTACAAGAAAAAAAATTATTTTTAAGGCCCACATTTTCCTTATAGAAACCAGCAGAAGTCGCAGACATTCTGACAACCAACTTAAGGCTGTTCTTAAATCCAACTGCCGACTTTCTGAGAGATTCCTGAGTTCATTTTTGTTCATAAACGCATGACATTGGCAGGTACTCTTATTCAGAAAATGACAGTGATTAATTTTTTCTCTAATTTTCAATAAAAGAAAAAGTTGTTTTAGAAAACACTGGCAGAGTTGGCATTTTGATCTGAATTTTCTGATGAAAAGTGATCAATCAGCACATTTTCTAAAGAACACGTAAAAATCTTTCGGTATTAAAGTTGTTTGACTGTGTGAATTTTTAGAAATGTAAAACAAAGTGAAACCGAACACATTGTTTCAACAATGAAACCACTGTTAGAAAATCCCGGAAGCTGAGATACGGAATATTTACAAATTAAATTTCAGTGCACTGCTGAAAATTGATTTTATAATGGTTGTTATGAGACAACAGTCACTTATAACTAAAGATATAAATCATTAACGAAAATTGTAAACATCTATTCGATTTCAAATCACTTTAACAGTCACATCTGCAAATGTCATGCTTTTACGTTTAAAAATAAGTCTGCAAAAGTGTCAGAAAATTTTATAAAAAATATTTTTGTCAACATCCTTAAGACATAGTCATGCCACAAAATGTACACGTCAGACCAAAGTTCCAAACATCCTGAAGAGCGACACTCTTGCATGACATACAACAGTGGTATGGCACAAGGTCGCAGAGCAGAAGTGATTGACAGCAGCGAGCAAAAGTGTGATTCTTTGCACATTTTCCTGTCTTGATACTTTCCAGTTTCACCTCACTTTTACAGATGCGACAGTTTTCTCGAGCTGGTAAGCTGTCAGCATCGGATGGAATTTCACAACCAAGAGCAGAATAAAGACCAGCGACTGGCATCTGGAATTCTTTGAGCAGCCAATCAGCCATGAGGAGCACCGACTGCCCCTGTGCGGGAGTTAGTAGATCTATCTTGTCTTGGCAACCTCCGAAAACTTTAGAGATGTAGTTACGCATGATGATAGATTCAACGTACTTCAGTTTTTCTTCCTAGTGTAGAAAAAAGAAATTATTCAAAATCATAATTATAAAGACAAAAATACTAAGATATTTTAATCGACCATGAGCCAACATATGCTTACACTCAAATTAAATATTTAACTTTATTAAATTTTTAAAAATGTCAGATAGAGTAAAATCTTTCTTCATCAGCTTCAGCCATGTTCATCTTATTATACAAAATACTTTCTTGACATTTATGTAGTTAATGTAACTTTGTTACAATACAAGATCTTTATAATGCTTATCTATTATGTGCGATTCTCTATAAAACACACAACCTTCACCGATATAACTTTGCAATTAAGAAGTAGAAACGCTTTTAACTGAAACCCATTTCCCACTCCTTGCGTGCAAGCGGTCCTTTCCGAGAAACGAATACAGATAAATATGTCGGATCCCGTTTCTTAGAATTCCTTTGAATTTAACTTGAGCTCCCGTAAACTGCGGAGTGAACTAGAACACAGTAAGAGGCGAGACAACCGGAATATGTGAAGTGTTCTAGCAGTAGGGTGTAAAAAAATCATGATAAAAAAAATAAATAAATAAATAAAAAAAATCAGATTTTTTTTATTTAAATCAGATTTTTTTTATTTAAATCGGATTTTTATGATTTTATTCCCAGCATTCAAACACTGAATAGCTACCAAGAGTTTTAGGTTTACAAAACAGATAAACCACTAATTGCTAATATAATCTATGTTTTTACTTTTTAATTAATAAAATTATAATTATTAGTTAGTAATTACAGAAATCATAAAAACAGCAAATCAGTAGTTTCATTAGGTAGTATCATACAATAATGTTATATACATTAATATTGTAATAATTATGTAAAACTTTATCAAATACTAGTGATATTTAACATTTATTAAAATTATTAATTACTGCATTTAATATTAAATAGTTAGCACCACAAATTAATAATTATTAAACAATTAACTCTCTAATTAAGAACATATTATACATTTTTAAGCTTTAATTATTAAAATGATAATTAATAATGTAATTCATTTTAGAAACAAAAAAGGGGCAGGATGCTAGTTCCAAAACAGGGCACTATTTCAAGAGGAAATATATTAGTAATGTGTTTAGTAATGATATAAGGAAAAAAAAAGAATAATTTTTAGTATGATAAATAAAATGTCCTTAATTTTTAATAATTTTATGAATCACAAATTGAAAAATACAATTAAATAACAATATGTTTCAATAATATCCTGTTTTTTCTAAAGAAATAAAGTTCTATTATTTTTGCAAGATCTTGGGCCCATGAATTTAGGCATACTGTTGAATGAGGAAGTTTTTTTACAAGAAATCTCTGGGACAATTACAGGTAAACTTTTTTTTACAGGTTTTTTTTTTTTTTTTTTTTTTTTTTTTTTTTTTTTTTTTTAAGGCAGAGTCATTTTGCCAATTTCAAAAGGGGCAGGGTGAAAAAAATGGCCTAGAAGAAACAGTAAGTAATTACAGAATTAATAAAAAAATGCAAATGAGTAATTTCATTAGTTAGTAGCACAAATAATAACAAAACTAACAAACATTATTTGCAGCTCGTTTTGCATTTGTACTTAGAAAAATTACTGTTAATCACCAAAATCTAAATTTACACACATGTATGTGTATGCTAACAATTATTTAGAGCTCTTTTTTTGTTTATTCATAAGTCAAAATACCTGTAGAAACTTTCAAATTATGTTCATCTTAGAATTTAATACTTTTTTTGACATTTTAAACATTTAGAAATTTTTTGATTTTAATCGCTGATTTAAATCAGCTGATTAAAATCATTGACAACCTATCTAGCAGGCAAAGAAAACGAACAAATTAGCAATTCCAAAGCTTTTGAATGTTTTGAAAAAAGTTTAGCATGGCTGGTGCATCAGAAAGACTGTGATACTGGTGAACTAATTGCATTAAAAAAACCTTTGTGATAAGCTGCAAAGCGACAAACAAAACTTTGTTTCAAACCCTTGTGAAATATGCAAAAGGTACTTAATTTCAAAATTAAAATCCAGGTAATTTATTCTTGTTTCTATTTTGCTATTGTTTATTTTAATTAAGTACTTGTTATCATAATAAGGAAGACCACATATATTTGTCCTTAATCTTAAAATTGAAATTATCTCGATTATCTGAAAATTCCGATTTTCTGAAAGATCATCGGTCCCAATTACTTCGGATAATCAAGGTTCAACAGGTTCCTATACCATTCTGGTAAAAAAATTCCTTGACTTTATTCAAAAATTTCTCTGACCTTTCTCAGTAAAAATTTGGCTTATATATTGTTATAAAACCCTCCACAATGGACTTTAATTTTGATAAATGCTAGAAAAAAAGTATGTGCTGTATGGATTTCTGATTTTTTTAATTATTTTTCATATTGTTGTATAGTTTGCAAAAATTTTATATAAAAATTTTAGATTGGATGAATAATTAAATGAAAATTTCTTCATTTAAGATAACAGAAATTCTGATGGAAGTAACACATCAAAAAATCCCTGACTTTTCCCTGACCTTTTCAAATATTAAAAAAATTCCCTGACATTTTCCTGACTTTTGCCTAAATTTTCGAATTCCCTGACTTTTCTCTGACCCATAGGAACCCTGTTCAACTGTACTTGCAATGCTACCTTCTACAGCAGTGGTTCTAAACTGGTGTGTCATGGGAAGGCTTCAGGTGAGCTGCAAAAATTTTAAATCAAGTTGCATCCAATATTTAAGAATTAACACATAAGTATCAATACTTTATCATTTTATATCATACGATTTACTTTCAAATGAGGTTTAGTATAATAAATTTGCATTATTTGGAAGTTTTATTCTCTGTTTATGTACTCTTTATAAGAATATACAAGAAAATGGTTTCACATTTTGAGATCAATTTAATTTTTTTTTTTTTTTTCCAGAGAAAAATTGTGTCTTCTGAAGGAAAAGAATTACAATATAAAACGAAGTAGAAATGATAGATGGAAAATGATTTAGGAGTAATGTCTATCCAAAAATTTTATCTTACAAAGAAAATATTGTAATTAAGAAATAAATCAAGTTTGTGCATTCATTTAAATGTTAAATATATTAAAGAAAGAAAAAAGTAAATAAAATCATAAGACGAAATAATATTTCACCTTGATTCAAACATAAAATATACAACATGAACCTTAAAAAGCCTACTGTTTTACTTAAAAGGTGACTAAAATAATAAAAGGTATGTTACAATTTAAAAATATACATTTTATTTAAAACTTCTTAGTACTTTCAAGCTGTATTTCCCAAGCCCATCATCAGAGAATATTTTAATTAGTAATTGCTGTTTATTTATACAAATATGTCACTTTGTTTTGAAATGAGAGAACCAATAATTATTAAAGTTGAAAGTAGAAGTTGCAGTCCCTTGGACAGAATTTAAGTAGAGAAAATATGTATTAACTTTGTTCTCATACATCACAACACGTATGACGGTGACATATGAGAACAAAGTGATGTAATAAAATAAATAGAACTGCACTTAATACATATTATCATCATTCAAAGTCTGTGATTGCAATTCAGTGAACCAAGCCTCAAGGAGCAATCTACCATGGTAGTTGTTGCAACCTCATTTCAAAATACTGGCGTTCGCAATGAGCTGAATGTGATTCATTAAAAGTGAATGTTGGACCATTTTTGAATTCAAATTACCCTTTTTTAAGCACCAGTATGTTCTTTTAGGCGAATTTCCAATGATCTACCAATTTCACCAATATAAACACTATTGCAATCTTTACAAGATCATTGGAAATTTGCCTAAAAGAACATACTGGTGCTTTAAAAAAGGGTAATTTGAATTAAAAAATGGTCCAGCATTCAGTTCAAACGAATCACATTCCACTCATTGCGAACGCCAGTATTTTGAAATCAGGTTGCAACAACTACCATGGTAGATTGCTCCTTGAGGCTTGGTTCACTGAATTGCGATCACAGACTTTGAATGTTGCTCGTTCTGTCCCTAGTGAATATTGTTTGTTTTTAAAATAACTAACTTTAACTGTTCTTGATTTGTTCTGTCGTTTGAAATGCAATGGTTAATTTTGTACTGATGATGCCTTGCGTGTTGCTTGGCAAAACGTTTACATATTGTATTTTTAATTGTTTATAAATTTTATTTTTTAACCGTGCTCAAGTCTGTCTTAATTTATTTTATTTGGTGTTTTAATGGTTTTTAAATTCAGACGTTAAATGTATATGTAGTGTAAAGTTTGAGTTTATTGATAAGTAGATGGCTCCCTAAGCAACTTTTATATACATCATTTGAAAATAGACTTGATTTTCAATCGTTTGGTACCAGTCACTTTCTTTTACAATAATTTGTTGCAGAGTTAATAGGGGGTGTTTACTTTTTTTTTCCCACGACTTTACATTCATATGTTTCAAACATATTTAGAATAATTTTCATAATGATGCATAACTTTTCATTTTAAGCAGGGTTCGTACACATTTCTTTAAATAAAAATCAAGAACTTTTAAGGGCTTTCAAGGGCCAAAACCAAAAAATGTAAGGACCTGCAAATTAAATAAACTAGTAAATTATAATATGCATTTTTTAATAAATAGTTTCATTTTTGTAAATACAAGTTTTAAACATCCAAATGGCCAGGAAGGAGGAAATTTCGGTGTGTGGCAGTAGAAATTTAGTAAATTTTAAAATAACACTGCAATATAATAAAAAATAATATATTTAAAATAATACTGCATAGGAAAAAACTAGTCGGATGTGCCAATCTCAAAACTTTCTTCTATTTCATACATGTTAAAACTTATTGCTATCAGAGTGCCAAAATTAAATGACAATCTATGCCCATCATGAGGATTCTAAAGATATGAAATTCTTTGCATTAGATCTTGAGATATGACTACTGCTAAAATTGTGTAAATCCTGCAAAATGGAGCAAGGCAGCACCACCTGTTGGGTGATTTATACCGAAACCTAATCAGCAACAACTTATGTCAACGTCTAACTGAATCTAAAGTTTGATGAAAATCGGTGCAATACTTTTTCAGATAGAACTATTGCAAAAATCTTGAAAATTCCAGCATAGCAGCGCCACCTTTTGGGCAATTTACACCAAAACATATTCAGTACCAATATTTATCAAGGTATACCTGAATCTGAAGTTCAATGAAAATTCATGCATCAGTTTTTGAGATAGAGATTCTTATTGCAGAAATCGTAAAAAAATGCAAGTACATGTGTGTGTGTGTGGGGGGGGGGGGGGAGCAAAGGGAAGATGCCAATTTCAGGTGCGAAGAGAAATCTTTTATGATCAATTATTTATTGTGACAATAAAATGACAAATAGAACAGATTTTTTTTTTTTTTTTTTTTTTTTTTTTTTAATTAAACCGTTTTAAAGAGTTTTTAAACTTTGAGTACTGTGAGGGGAGGGGGAAGACAAAAACGAGGAAGCAAAATTCAGAAGAAATTTTAATGAAATGAATTGTCAATGAAATTTAAGACTGATTATTTATTCACTATAAAGTAACAAATAGAGTAGAATAAAAAAAATTAAGTTTTAAAGATTTTAAACTTTGATATCGTGGAAGAATGAGCAAAAGAAGGACATGGAATTTGGGAAGAAGGAGAGACAAGAAGTGTGGGGAGGGAGGGGTTAAGATTTTTAAAAAAAATCAGAAATTCAAAGAAATGCAGAAGAATTTCACCCCTGATTAAGAAATAATACAAGAATAAAATTAAGTACTTTTAAGGATTTTTTGCAGATTTTGCATGATAAATAAGTAGTTCTAAGCACCAAAAATTCTATTTGAAAAAATGTAAGCATTTAAGAACCGTACGATTCCTGTTTAAGGTGTGCATGATGAAGATCTGTGAATTTATTAATCGAAATTTCAATAATTGCAGATTGTGATTCAATTACAAAATAATACTTGGTGTTATGGGATAGCTTCTGAGAAAAATTGCAAATCAATTATGTACTAAGGACCACTTTTGGTAATTCAATAATGTTAGATGTACTTTGATTAGCTATGAGAAAATAGTTTTATTTACTTTTTCCTTAAAATAAAAATATCCAGTAAATATTTAATAATCACTTTTAAAAAATCATTTATAAGAAAATATACTTCAAAGACTAAACATCTGTTTAAATGGCAATAGATTAAGAAAACTTACTAAATCTCCTTTATCTTTTGGAACATTCAAAGCTAAACCAGAAACATAAGAATGAAGCAAAAACCTGAAAAATAAAGAAACCTTTAATAGCAATTCAATTTTTATACAGATATTAGATACTGAATTTTCAAACTTATGTAGAGGTCAAATATTGTGTTTAATCGCACAATTTATGCCCTCATGTACCTTACCCACTCAGTACTTTTCAAAGAAAATTATGGTAAAAAACAAAGATTTGTGCAATTTTAGCAAGTAGAATATGATATAAATTAAACTAATGAAATGTTTAATCCCACTGCATGTGCCCCAACAATTTTTATTTTATAATATTTCAGTTAGGATTTTAAAAACAAATTCTTTATTTTTCATTGATTAATTCACTGAAATTTAGAAACAAATTCTTTACTTTCTTTTCTAAAACTTTTCCTTTTCAGCTTCACTGTGAGCAGATGGTATAGTAACTATAATGCAGTTTCATTTGTCCTGTGATACATTTGTGCTAATTTGTTTACATTAGCACTGTTTAGAAAAATA
Source organism: Maratus speciosus (assembly GCA_963932465.1). Classification (NCBI taxonomy): domain Eukaryota; kingdom Metazoa; phylum Arthropoda; class Arachnida; order Araneae; family Salticidae; genus Maratus; species Maratus speciosus. The sequence continues at coordinate 669,859,905 of OZ010786.1, read as the reverse complement.
ATAATTTCATGGAAGATTTAACTTTCATGGTATACTGCTCTGTTGAAAAACAAAACGAGACAAAAATTATAACAGGGCAGCTGAAAGAGAATTTGAAGCTAATAAAACGCTTTTTTCTGACAGCAATACACATGCCTTTCTGAATCACTGAACACAACATGGCAATATTGTAATAAATCTACAAATATAGAAGTAGTAAGTTAAGTAAAATAAGAGAAATAATTGCACTTTTTTGTGCTGTAGTTCGTATATTACGAATAAATATATGGTAACGATTTCTGGTGCCAATAAATATTTTAAAATAAAGTTTCTAACGAGTGAAAGTACACATACCTTTATTTTAGCTTTAATTTTATGGTACTTTAATCAGGGGGCATATATAGGTCCTGAGTGAATAGGGTAATTTAAGTTTGAAAAAAAAACTGTGAATCAGGATTTCTATATATATTTTCCAAGCTCCCAAATTTTCTGCCTTTAAAATAGCATAAATTCAGTATAAATATTTTTTTTTCCATTTAAAAACAGGGTGCACATTCTACATGAGTGCACATTATATATGAGCAAATATGTGTTGTAATATACAACCTTTTTTTTTTTAAAGGAAGTGTAAAAAAATATGGATAGATTACGTTATGCTTATGTACAAAATGGCAAAAGGAAAAAAAACCAAACACCTCCATATTAAAGGTCAGGGAAACTTTAAAGTTTTCATTAATAATACTTAATTTTGACACCAAAATTATTTATGAACATTTATACCAATAAAAGAAAGATATTCGCATGTCTGTATGCACAATGGTTAGAAAAATCTATAGCATATAGAGGTCTGCAAATGTGATTCCAGATAGACAAAACAGGTCCAAATGCACACAAGGCTCAGATTTTAGATTTTTTGATATTTAACACTGAACGGAACAATTCACTAATTCCACGATTTTCCAAGTTAACTGGCAATTTCGATCCACTCAAACACAAATTCTATCTTTTAACCTGATGTTCTAAATTTTGTCATCTTTTCAAGTGATTTTTGAATTTTTCCTGATTTTTAAAAATATATCCATTTTGCCAAAAATTAGAAGTTTATTTTTTATTTTTATCAACCAATATCTATTGGATATCTTATCTATCCAATTTATTTGACACCTCTGTATGAAGCAGATTGATTAATTTTATAGATTTCACACAATTTATTTTTGGTTTCTAGATTTCAAGACAGAGCAGCTCTACATTTTACATCAATAACAATCTTAGAGGGATTCACAAGCCAAGTTCAAACAATGGAGCAACCGGCAGTTTAAAACTGAGTTGCTCTATAGCAGTCTACCCAAGTGTGTACAGTAATACATGTTAAATTATTATAACAAAAATTAGAGATTGGCATTCATATAGCAATAAAAAAAGCATATTAAGAAATTTTACTTAAATTACCACACTTCTCCCCCCACCCTCACCCCTCGTATAAGAGCTTTTAAAAAAATTTAAAAAAGTGCATTAAGATCTTTCCTGACCTAAAACGAATTTAACTCTAGATTAAAATATATATATATGGGGCCTCAGAAGAAGAAATGTGATACAGGTGGCATGTCAAATTTTTATTTCAGTCTGCAACTTATTTTAATTATCCTAGGATGCCAAAACGGATTGCATATGCGTATATAAAAAAATTCAATAGACCCTGTATAGTACAGAAAATGCGTCTTTTCAAAGTAAAAAAGAAGAAGTTTTTAGTATCCTTCATCTTCCACCTTGAAATTTTGGGTAAAACACATACACACGTGCAATTGAGATTAATTGTAAATGCTGAAGAGTCTCTCACAAATCATAAAACAATCTCCTGCTTCTGGATCTATATTAGTGTCCTCAGTAAAATTGCCTCAAACAAAAACAAAAACAAAAAAATTTTTTTTTTTTTTTTTTTTTTTGGGGGGGGGGGGGGGGGGAATCTTCATAAGCCTTTTTATTTATAAAATTAAACAAAAAGGAAAGAAAGAAACAGGAAATACCATAGCTGTATGGAAGCGGTGATTAAAATTATAAAGTAAATTTTTATTACAACAGAAATCAATAAAATCATTTATGGAAAAGGTATTTTTAATAATTTATACTACCTCATAACAAAAAGCTCCAATTCAGATCCATTTTTATAACTTTCAGGGTTACTGTCCAGAAAGGCTGTCATCCACTCAGGCAGTGGTGATTCGCTCGCGAGTTTCATGCGAATACACTCCAGGAAGTCGCAGTATCGGGTCACGTTGCAACTTGAAGAGGCGGGCATAAATGAGAAGGCTGGCTTCAGAACAGTCTTGAACTTCGCAAAGATATCTTCAGGAGATTTCGTTAAAAATGTAACAAACTGGAAAATACGTAACAATTTATTATTAGTAAAAAAATATTTATATATATATATATATATACACTAGGGGCTCTGCCACCTGTGAGCTACACTCACCAACCCCCGTTCAGACACAACAGGCTAATTTCATCAGTTTATTAAAGATTACAGAAGAATGAATTATAATTAAACGACCAGCGGCAATCTTCTGTAATCAAGTTTTCATTTCCCTTTGACTAAGTGTTTGAAAGCCGAATAACTGTGATGGTAGATATATATGGATGGAAAAGAGAAGTTAAAATTGTTAGTTATTGGTAAATCAACTAAGCTACATTGCTTCAAAGGAGTTACAACACTGCCTGTTATGTGGAAAATGCCAAAGCCTGGATGATGCATGAAATCTGTTGCAACAGATAACGTCTGTTTTTGCGATTGATTAAATAAGGTAAATTAAACATTTGAAACTAAGCTTGTATAAAATGAATTAGTAAACAATGTTGCCGCCTCCTGGATATTTATAATGACACTATAAGAAAATTACTTTAAAAAAGATGTTTTAAATATGATTTAATTTTTACAATATTTTCTTTCCCTGTTTAATATTCACATGAAAACACATTTTTTAATTGAAAGGAAATATTATTTGTGCTATTTTAAAATTGGCAACAATAGGTAAAAAAACTTTCCAAAGTATGAAATCAAACTCTTGTGTAAATATATTTTTTAAATAAAACTGTTTGACAATATTATTATTTGGGAATTTTAAATATGATGTAATTTTACCAGTTTATTGCTTTTAACTGATAATAATTTGTTATTTTAAAGTTTTCTTCCTCTTTTTAATATTCACATGTAAATACATTTTTATGACGTAATTTTCCTCATTTCGTGCTTTTAACATGTGATCATTTAATTATTATTTTAACTTTTTTTCCAAAATTTAAAATATCTAAAAAGTAATACATTATTAAAATATTATAATTTTTTTATGTCATTTTAATAACAGCGGCAACAAAATGTTTTCATTTCTGTGGATGAGAGAGAGAAATAAGTAAATGATATCATTTTCTCATTAAAATTAAAAAGAAAACGAAGGAGGAAATTTAAAACTCTTTGCATTCAAATCACGGCTCGAAATGGAAAAATTTACAAACCAGAACACTATTTCAAAATTATTGTTGACTAAAAAATTTCTTTGAAAGTATAGACAAATTTATATCTAACCGTACAAAAACACTTTTAAATATGCATTCAAGATTCTAAATAATAATAAAGAAGTTACAGAGACCACAATAAGCAATATATGAAGAGCTAAGATGACACATGTGGTAAGTGACACAATCATCATTTTGAGAAAATGAGCAGTAAAGTTCCAAATGTCTGTTTGCGTTTATTGTCAAATGCCTCTTTTATCAATGGACCCTATTCAGGTGACGTCAGATGCCAGAGCTGGCGGTATGTCGATCTGTTATTCTAGCCACGGCACCGCTAGAATGTGCAGGCGCAAACACCACTAGCAGATGACTTTAGCCTTGACCCAGGCTACATCCATACATTTTAACTGAAAATTTGCAAACTTAGGAAATTTTCTCGCAAACAGAACAACATTTTGAATTTATATTACAATATATTAAGAATATGCTGCTGCAACAAAGAATTGTTTTGCAGTATTTTTAACAAACAAGCATCAATAAAGCTCACTCCATAGACTGCTATGCTAAACACCGCCAGTAAATACCTCCAGCAGACGAATTTTAGTCTCGACTTCAGGTCGCATGCATAAGGTCCATCAAAATCTCTGTAAGTGTTAGGTTTGTTCAAATACATAGTAATTTAACAGACGGTAGAAGACCATTGATTGACTTCAATCATATGATTAAGAGTATTTTTTTTTAATGTAATGTACCATCTTTATCATTAAATTTTCATTTATAAAACTGTAATAATATGTTTTAATAATTGCATGAACCAGAACAATATTTACTATATATAATTGCATGAACCGGAGCAATATTTGTCATGATTTCATGAACCGGAATATCGTTTCAGTTTGCTCTGGTACATTTTGAGCCCTGATTCAAATAACTAAACAGTGTTTAACATCTGATATACAAAATAAAAAAATTAAAAATATATTACAATTCATCAAACATACAAGTAAAAATTACATAAATACATATTAGGATGGATCGAAAATAATCGAATCGGTACGAGGTGCAAAAGTTGCCTTTTATGTATACTAGTTTAGATGTGTTTTTTTAATTAAAATCCAGATATCTCTTCCAGTGCCCCAAAAATAGACAAAAATTGAAACTTTTGAAAATGTAAATTTTTTTTGTCTTAAAAAAAATTTTTTTTATAGCTTTTGGCACGGGTTGCGAAAGTTGTCTTTTATGTATATTAGTTTACATATTTTTTTTTTTTATTGAAATCCATTCATATCTTCTGGTGCCCCAAATGTAGTTAAAAATTGAAATTTTTATGAAAATTTATATACTTTTTGTGTATTTCTTTTAATTAAATTTTTTTTGGCACGGGCTGCAAAAGTTGTATTTTAAGCACACTTGCATACATGGAAAAATTTTCAACTTTGATAAATTTCTTCCGGTATCCCAAGACACTTAAATATTTGCCGAAAGTCCATTTTTATGCAAATTTTGAACTAAAGAATATAAGTAAAAATAAGTGTTAAAGAATCATTTGTATAGTGTAAAAAGTACTCTCAATAAAAGAGGAAAAATTGTTTATCGTTTATTATTAAATGTATAAAATATTGTTTTATACTATATAGAAAAGACCACACAAAAGTGCAAGTGATGAAGGGCACAAAGTTCTACACAAAAAGCACAAAAGAGAAACATTATACTCTTGTAAAGGAACTTTACTCTCAGTATATTAGACATGTTTCAGTTGCAACAGGAGAGGCTAAACCATAAAAGAAGCAATAATATTTTTTTTTATCAAATAACATACAATTATATGGGCTTACAGTAATTGGATGAGACGGAGCGAATGTAAATATTTGGCACAAAGGATGAGTTATTTGCCTGATGGGGGAGCTGAACTCAATAGACTCTTACAGCAGCCACTTGTTTCCTTCATACAAATGAGTTGCCTTTACAACATTTACTAAACTCTTTACATTGTGCAAAAATTGGTTTTACAGCCTTTTGTGGGCCAATTGGTACAGCAATCAAAACCTGCAAGTAGCTACCTGTAGTTTCCTTTTCTTCAATAAATGTGGAGAATATGCCAGATAACACAGATAGAATGGTTCTCAGAAATGATCAACAATATTTATATGATATTTGCATATCAATATAGCCTGGTGAATGTGGTTCTGACCTGACATTAAAAAAAAAAAAACAGATACAGTTGTTCACTCAAGATGGCTGACAACTGCAGGTAGAATTTTAAGGTTGTATGTGGCCACAGAAAATCCATTTGAGAATTTCATTATTCTTACAACATATATTATGGAGTTATATGCCCCTGTATGTGTTCCATATCAAAACAAAACACTTCATAATAAAAGAAGCGTGGCATATTTGGAAAGTTATTACGTTTTCTAGATATTTTGAGTCCACCATAACCCTTTAAGACCGGACCTGCATGATCGTGCTGGTTAGGCATTAACTAAAATTCTACCTTCTTGGGTTATCTATTCCATAACTGCCGGAATAGAGTGATTGTGCTGGTTAACAGTAACTATATTATATGAATTTCGTCAACAGATAGTGAATTATCAGTTACAAATTTCAGTTACACTATTGTTTTTAAAAAAAACTAAAAAAGCAGTCCGGTCTTAAAGGGATATGAAATATAGTAGATGCTGTTGTTCAACGATATAGCTTCTTTTGTAAACCTGAAAATTTGTTATTGTCAATCCTCTCAGACAACAGAGAGCATATCAGGTCTTCAGCAATATGAAAGCTAATTTGAACTAGAAATGAAAATAGAGGAACACCAGAAATAAGGATTTTTCAAGAACCAAAAATACACTTCAAAGGAAAGGATTATTATGGAGTTATTAAATGGCAACGAGTTGGACGTTTTGAATGACCTTTTTTGATGAATGTGCCTTGGGAATAAATTGAGGCGATGATAAAAGTAGAAAAAACGGAGGAATGGTCAAAATATCCATGCCATACCCAAGCTGTTGAAACATGAATTCGCCTAGTGCCTGAGGCATCAGAAAATAAAGTGTATCTGGACAAGAAAAAAGACAAGATTTCATATTGAATAGAATAACATCAAGAAATCATATCAAACATTTTAACACCAAAAATTACTACAAACTTCAGAAATATGTAAATTTTCAAAATAAAAGAAGTAAAAAATTTTCAACGTAAGTTCAATTTTTATAATTTGTATGAATTAGTGATTTTATTTTTAATTTATACTTCATGTATTACTATAAAATTACTATTATTTATAAGTTTATTCTTTATTAACTAAGCACTTTGCCAGATATGTAAACAATTTTCATAAATTAAAATTTTTAATTACATTTTCTTAAAAATTACAATCTTTAATTATACTTGGGACACCGGAAGATAAGAATAGATTTAGATAAAGAATTATGTAAATTACACAATTATGTAGTACACCCAATACACAACATTCGCACCAGGCGCTAATTGGAATTTAAAATAAATAAATAAATAAATAAATAGAATAAAATAAAATAAATTATAACCTTTCGTAAAATTTTTATTTTTTAACTATTTTGGGGGCGCTTGGGGCACCGGAAAATATGAATGGATTTCAATTTAAAAAACATGTAAACTAATATACATAAAAGACAACTTTTGAACTCTGTGCCAAAATTAATAAAAAAAATATTAAAAAATTATAAATTTTCATAAAAATTTCAATTTTTAACTATTTTTAGGCCACTTTGAGCACCGGAAGATATGAATGGATTTCAATAAAAAAATAGGTGTAAACTAGAATACATAAAATGCAACTTTTGCACCCCACGTCAAAAGTAATTTTGAAAAAAAAAAAAAAAAAAAAAAAAAAAAATTCATATACTTTTCAATCCACCCTAATACATATACAATTAAAAATGCAAACGTTTTGGGTCCTCATCAGTGCAATAATATTCAAATGACCAGAAAGCTATATGTCATGTTTACAGTTAATAATTACTAACAGTTAAAATTAAAGAAAGTATAAAGAACTATATCAAAGCGATGCTGTGTATTCAGGTGAAACTGCACAGGATTCATTAATCGGTGAAATTTGCTTACGAGTGAACACACTTTCAAGAAAAACTCTTACTTTCGCCAGTTCAACCATTATTATTTCATATATTCGTTTCATACATATAAATTAGTCGTTTCATAAATTCATTTCATTAGGATTTTATATATATAGGGTAGATATATAGATGACAAGACATAAATTATTTCAAATAAATGAAAACAAAAGAAAAGCACAAAGATTCCAACTTGTGATAGAATCAAATTACAGCATAGAATCATTTATCCAGAATGGTTGAGGTCAGATGTATCCCAGAGAACTGGTTTTTCTGAATAATTGGTTGGGAATTAAAGCAACATTCATTTGATCAGGTCTGTAAAACATATGTGGTTGCGACATCGTTTCTGATTTCAGATTAATTATTAGATTAACTCAGATATAATCAAGATTGAATTTTAATCAGAGTTTGAAAGAAAGCAATTTATTGGGGAAATTTTTTAAAATAAATTTGTTGATTCAACTTCAGACTCGGACCCATAATGTAAAGGAATTCTTTTGTATGCTTCTGTAAAGAAACTATAATACTTCCTTTTCAATAGCTAAACTGCTGTAGTAAACCTCAATAATATATATCAATTACATGATAATCCAAGTACATTTGATTAGAAAGTGTTAAAAGAGAATTAAGAAAAAATGTCAGTTAAAAATTTACCTGCAATGGTTCCTTTTTCTCCAAATGATCGAAGTATGTGACAGTGCTGCAAACAAAAAAAGAGAGTAACCTTTTTGTTTTAAAATCAACATAGAAAGTAAATAATACTATGATAATGAAGAGATGTAAAACTGTAGGGTGGTCAGGATTTGAATTTTTTCATTTTCCAGGTCTAGCCTACATCATTTAACTGCACTTTCCTATGCAATGCTTTCAAAAAAATTTACTTTTACAAACAAGATGATGACTTGGTCCGCTATGCAATTAAATTTTATATATTTTGCTTGATTAACAAATAAAATTGTTAACCAAAATAGTTTCATTTACTCTAAGAAACATCATTGTTGTCTAGAGATGAAACATTTCATAATTTCATTTTTTCTTTTTCCTTTGTGGAAAGGGGGGGGGGGGGGGTCACCCAGTATCCTTTTTTTTTTTTTTTTTTTTTTTTGGGCTAGCACTATTAAATTGTTTGTTTATAACAGCAACAAAATTTGGTATGAAATGGGAAACAGTAAGAAGGTATCAAAGCAGTTAATTTTAATTTATTATCAAGAGCGTACCTTAGAACTAAGGAGCATAAAATCCCATTGGGAGAGACAGCCAAGCCTTGTACCATCATGTTCTTTACATCTAAATCACTGACAAAGACCTTTTCATGCTGAAACTTGATTTCTAATGAGAAATATCTATTAATAATAAAATTCTGTATAACTTCTATGTAATATAGAAGCATAAACAAACATATTAAAAAAACCCACAGAGAGGTTGTAAAATATCACATATTATAGAGTTAAAATGAAATAATATGTTTAAGAAGAATTTGGGTCCTTTAACCCTTTCAGGGACAAAACCATTGCTAAAATGTTGAAATAAATAAATGACACTGGAATTTAAGTTTTTTTTTTTTTTTTTTTTGGAAATAAGAAAAAGCTATATTTTACATACATAATAAACCAAAAATTTTTTTACAAAGATTTTGATGTCATTGTAGGATTTGGTAATTAAAATTAAGTGTTTTATGAATGTACCAATGCCCCTGAAAGGGTTAAAGGACACAGGGAAAAATAGCTTCATCTTAAAACAGGACCCATCACAAAATGTTTCATCATAAAACAGAAAGCCTCACAATTTTTTTCATCTTAAAATAGGACCCTTCATAAAACTTTTAATCAAAATTAAAATTTTTTGTCTTCAGATCCCTTCATAAATTTAATTACTTAAAAGTAAAATCAAACCTGTCACAAAACAGACAAAGTTGCCAAAGAACTTATTATCTAGCTGTAGATTTATTTATATAAAGGACATTGTTAAAAATGTCTAAAGAGAATCCTGAATATAATGATAATTTCACATTTAAAAAATCATGATTCGATTTTATAAGTATAAAAAACTGTTCACAAATTTCAGACTTAATAACTTATTAGACTTATTCAGAAGAACTTATTCAGACTTAATGACTTAATGGTTTAAAATAACTTTTTAAACCAGATTAATAGCCTTGATTCTAAAATTAAATTCATGTTGGAAATAGAACAAAATGGTATGCTACCTTATTTAGATGTATTACTAATCAAGACGCACCAAGGAATAGAACGCACTGTCTACAGAAAACCCATAGCCAGTCAATCCATTATCCCTCATAATGCTCAAGCACCTTTTTCATACAAAGTTTCTGCATTTAGACATTCTATTCATAGAGCATTCACTGTTTGTACCCCTGAGCAATTAAATAATGAAATAAATAAAATATATGATATTGCAAGAAACAATGGATACAAAGAAAGCACCATAGAAAAATTAATTAAGAGCTTGAAGAATAAAAAGAAAAGAAGTTTCAATCCACAAAATTACATGTTATTCACTTACAATATTTTCCTGGTTTCTTCGAACGTTTGAAATATAAACTCAATAAATTCAATATCTCCCTAGTCGCAAAACCTTCTATGAAATTAAAAAATATAGTATGCAAGAAAATAGATCCAATAGAGTCAAACCAGTTATCAGGAGTATACGAAATACCCTTCACAAAAGAAGATGGAACAAAGCAGTTTTATATAGGTATGACAAGTAGAAAACTTAAAACCAGAATCAAAGAACATATAGCAGACATCAAGTACAACAGAAGAACTGCAGCTTTGGCCAGATTATGCAGTGAAGAACTGTTACAGATCAATTTTAAAAATAGCAAGTTAATTTAGACATCAAGATTTTATTTACCATCCATAATCTGAGAATCAATAGAGATATTTTTACGCAACAAGGCTATTTGCAATGATTCAGTGTCCCTTGATTTACCTAAAATTTGGAAAGAGATGCTATGTAATTTTAATAACAATAGTAAAAATTAATCCACACTCGCAAATAGCTAATTTAATTTTAATTTAATTTTGTTTGCAATGTTGTTCACTATGCATCATGTCTCGTGACATTGTTTACTATGTTTATTGTTTTTAAATTATGTGAAAATATTTTCTATCATAAATGATTTTGAAAATGTCGCCGAAACGATCGTCAATCTTAATAAAGATATTTTATCACTGTTTATAGCATTATTGTACTTAATAAATTTTGGTATTCATGCATTTTTGCATAAGAGTGCAACAGCTATTGCACTCAGATCTGACTATTTATAAAAGTAAGTTATAATACGAACGCACCTCATTCGCCTCATTTGATGTGCAATTTTCAACTTGTTTAAAATGCATTTTAATAAATTATCAATTGTCCCGCTTCATAGCAATAAATTGTCTTTAAAGAAAATATTGATGGCACATTCATTTGTGTGTTATGACACCATGGGAAATATTTCTGGCATATAGATATGTGTGCCACGGCAATCAATGTGTTAAATAGTTTAATCATACACTGCAAAAAGTAATTTGAGAAATAATTTTTCTAAATGTTATTTTAAGTATAATTAATTGATTATGAACTAAAATTATGACACAAAAAAGATTGATCAAAATTAAATATTTTCTATAAATTGAATTATTAACACTGTTTGTTGTGAGCTGGATGCCACAAGGTATTAAATATAAAAGATGGCACCAAACTAAACTAGAAAAGGGAATGGCAAGTATAATGATCGACAGAGATTAGTGTGGGGGTGGGGGGAAATGACATTGATTACATACAAAATTAATCTTATTAAGTGTAACACAGATTTCATGTTTAATTGATTTTGTCAGACCTATGATTAATGCTACTTAAAAAAATAATTATAAATAAATAAATAAATAAATAAAATAAAATAAAGCAAAATGCAGGAACTTTACCATCATCTTTCAAGGAAATTTTGATTTCGATGAACAACCCCTCCATAGTTGAAATCAACAGTCGATACTGAGGCATCGCAGAATCCAGAACACACATACCTTTAAAAAAAATTATTAATTATCCACAAAAAAAAGAAGAAGAAGAAGAAGAAGAGTGTAACAAAAATTTTACAACAAATTAACATAAAATTTATGTTGTTATTCTATTCACAATATAGGTGCAGATTCACGGTTGCCAGTTGCTACGTGGCGACTAAATTTTTTGCTGTGGCCACTAACTTTCGTGTCTAGGTCGCCAAATTTTTTTTTTGTTGTTGTTGTTTTAAAATATTTTTCCTGTAGAAAAACAAATGTTTGAAGTATATTTAGGCCCTGGCCCGAGCCCTGTGCATGAAATTTCTTAGGGCACAAAAATTTTCATAGTTTTATCTAAATTTCCATTAAAAAAATCATGATTGTGAAAAAATGTGATATTTGAGATATTAATACGATGAAATTTTGGAACTGTTTTTCAATTTTCGAGAAAGCTTAATTTTTTGAGTTGACACTTTTCAAATAAGTGTGTAATATATAAAAAATAAAAACAAAAAACTACATAGTATCAGTAAATCAACCAATCTAAGGGGGCACGAAAAATTTGAAAGAACCCTGGGTACAGAAACTTGCTCATCGCACCTGCAAAATCGAAATAAGAAATTTTGTTTTCCTAATAATTCCCATTATAATAATTGATTAGTTTATACCAATTTTTTTTAACTGTATCTTTATCTTCTAACTTTCATAGTGTAAGATCTATATTATACTTAATATTCAAATTTCAAGAATTTTATGATTCAATTAAATATACACATTTGATATACCGGGTGTCCCAAAAAGGACTGACTGATTTTAAAATTCAATAACTTGCAAACGGTGACAGATATTTAAAAAATTCTTGCAGGAGGGTTATGCATAAGGTCAAAAGTTTTATTACAGGGATTTTCGATTTTAGTTTGAATTACAAACAATAGATGGCGCTGTAAGCAATAGTCGCTAAATACAGGCTCGATTTCTGGTCCTTTCTCTTGTTCCATGCTGAAAAAGGAGATGGAAATGTATTATCCGGGCCACGAAGTACCAAAAATCGAGCCTGAATTCAGCGTCTATTGATCGCAGCGCCATCTGTTGTTTGTAATTCGAACTAAAATTGAAAATCACTGTAAAAAAACTTTTGACCTTATGCATAACCCTCCTGCAAGAATTTGTTAAATATCTGTCACCGTTTGCAAGTTATTGAATTTTAAAATCAGTCAGTCCTTTTTGGGACACCCGGTAATTAGTCTGTATTTTATTGTACATGCATATATATTAAATAAATCATTTTTAATTTTGAATTCCCGAGGTTTAGTTTCTCCCCCACTCCCCATATAAACACTATTGTTTTTATGCGTTTGTTTCACAATATGGCCACTGGATTTTTTTTATTCCTTCCAGATTTTGGGAATCTGCACCTACAATTCACAATCAATATCTTTTAATATCAGTATAAATTTGCTATTAGTATTCACTGGGTCAATGCTATTTCAAATGCATTGATTTTGAGAGATGGGCAAGTGCACTCTGAATACAATTATTTTTGACATTGCATAATATTAACAAGAACAGTCAGAGTTTCAACATTAACACAGTCAGACCCAGTTAAGATGCACACAGTTAATATGCGATCCAGCTTAAAATGCATATTTTTTCCGGTCCCTTGATTATTGCTCATAAGGCTAATTAATGCAAAAATATCATGTTTAATATGTGAATGATATTACGTGATCGCTTTTCTGTTCTTTGAGCCAAAAAATCACGCTTAACACTAGAACTACCGATGTTAAATATATACTTAGTTTTAGCGCACCCGTCAAATTGACGGATTTTTTATCATGGCTTTTATTGTAACTTTTGACTTAGTTAATGTAAATAAAAGAATATAGTTTAACAAAAACAACATTTAATATAAAAATTCATTAATTATTAATTAAAAAAAACAGTTCCTATTTGCATTTATAGTATAGCACATTTGATATGTATGAAATAATTATGTGGCACATATTTTACAAGATGAACACTTGCCACAAACATATTTGTTGCATACATTACAGGTATAAATCGCTCTGTTTTTGTTACACAATCGAATTTGGCAAGATTTACATTTATAAGGACTTTTTTTTAGTTTTCTGAAGAACAATCCATTGCTTTCCGTTCTTGTTTTTGGGAGGAGGCTTTTTTTCTGCAGCACCTATATTCATTGGAGAGTTCTTCGGATAATTGAAATAAAAATTGTTTTCTAGTTATATTTTCATTACAAGTCTCTTTATATAAAATCCACGCATTGATTGCTGCCAAGTCCATAATATTATAAAATACCTGCAATACCATCTACGTTATCCTGCTTTTACGCTATATTTGCGGGCCATTTGGTCAACTACATCTACTGCAAACTTAGTTTCATTGTAAAACGACACAGTTGCAGGAATTTGTTTTCAATTAGAAGCAAATTTTATGGATCTATGTTTTGAGCTAAAAAGTAGTACTTTTTTACAAGGCTTACTTTTGTAAATTGTTAGAACAATATCATTTGATTTGTAGAGTTTTGTGGCGAAAAGAACCATGCTATCTTTTTTAATTTTAGCTATTTTCGGCAATTCTCTTTTATTTGCTCGCATAGTTCCAACAAGACTTATTCTTTTGGCCAGTAGCTTCTTTGAGAGTTTTACAAAAATTATCCGTTGTTATATTTCTCCCACAATTTACATAGTTTTTTACAAGATTCAAAACTACAAATTCATTCAAAGATACTCCTGGTGGTCTAAGTTCATCTTTGCCTAAATAAGGAAAGCCATTTATAAGATATTTACTTCACACGTCTACAGATAACCAAAACATAATTCCTAATTTGCCCGGTTTATTGGGCATATATTGCAGAAATCTGCATATTGCCTTTGTGGGAAACAATTGTTCATCTACACTTATATTCTGATCTGGTTTGTAAAAAGCTTGGCTGTTATCAATAAAGAACTTCCACATTTCGGAAGCTATTCCAAATTTGTCAGTTCATAGGCGAACACTCCTCTTGCTTCTTTTGTCGAAACGAATGAATCTCATAATTTCTGAAAATCTGTTTTTACTCACAGTTTCGTGAAATAAAGAAGGTCCCTTTTTTTTACCACAAATAATAGGATAATTTCAAATTTCTTGCTTTGTAGGCTCCTCAAGCATACAAAATAGCTACAAACGCATATAATTCTTCAATAGTAATTTTCCAATCGTCCTTCTGTAAAACATTTCTGGCCTCGAGCTCAGTGCAAGTTTTTATGTGATTCATCATTCGATTTTCAATTATAAGTCTAAATGCACTGCTAACATTACCAAGCATAATGTTTTGCTTCGCATAACCAGTTTGGCCTGAAGTATCCTTGAATATAGTATGTGATGGGAGCCTACCAACACAACCATTCCCTAATTCTTCCCATTCAGTACCGTCGAGAGCAATGTCTTTCTTCGGTTTCTGTTTGGCTATCCAATTGAGTATCTGAACATATTTGCAATTGCTTTCTGTGTTTGTGGCTCTTTTGGGGAATTTCATCTTCACTCCCTGAATCTTCACTTTCATATTCATCTTCTTCATTTTCTTCAATATCTCATACTTCAATTTCATCTTTAACTTCTTCAGAGTCTGAAAAATCAGTTTTATTTTCCACTCAAGCCATGTCCAAATTATTATTACTTGAATTAGTGTTCGAACAGTCTTCATTTATACTAGTGAGTTCTTTGAATTCTTAGAATAACTTTTTACTTCCTACAAATTGTTTCATTGTTGCCTAGAATTTACAAAAAATAAATTTTTATTTCTTATAAAAATATGTTCATACTATTTTCCAAGATTGGACTTTTTTCAGATTACACTTTGCACAGATTGCACTTTTCACCAAGAAGAAGTTTATCACATTAGAAGTACAACTGATAATGATTGCTTCCTCATTACATTTACCAGTCAGACCGTTCAGTTCTAAGCTGAATCGTAATCGGAGTAAAATAGATCCCATTATAATGGCTGCCGAAGACTTTGGATCATTCAACTTTGAAATTGCCAAAGTTGTCATTTTGACGGGTCTTGGTATAAATAGGTATAGGTCATACTGATAATGGAAATTAAAGTGGGTGAGTGGAAATTAAATAGGAATATTTAACTATTCTTATATTTCATTAAAAGTCGTAAAATAAAATTCTAGAACAATACATAAGTGATATCAAATTTTTAAGCATGAAATTTGAAAACCATCAAAATGACGGTCTTGGTAGTTCTAGTGTTAAGACACGAATTACTTCTCTCTTCTCCAGTTTTGCCAATTTAGCAGATTTTTTTTTTATTCAGATAAAAACCACTGTTTCTAAATAGTAATATTTGCTTCATTTAATAAAAAAATTAATTAAGGTGAACATTACCAATCAAAAATAGTGGTAGCTATTTAAATTAAGAAAAATCTTTAAATTAGCTTCACTGAGATTCTTCTTTGATACTGTATTCTAACATTCTTTGTCTCTCGCTTCGTATATGTTTTTACTCTAGTAGAGAAAGAGAGAGACAAATTCAGATTGCTCAGATACGTCATAAAAGTTATTATGATTAGAGATGATTATACCTGTTGTGTTAGTGAGATTTGAAATGTATTATAAATATAGTAGTGATATAACGTAGATGTTATAGGCAAAAAAATTAAACTTGTGAAGCTTAAACAGGTATGACTGCAGTTGTGTAATTATTTTATATTTTCTGTGTTTTGTTTACTTTTTGCTATATTAACAATATTTTTTACATGAAGATTAATAATTAATTTTCTTATTAAATTAAAAATGAAGGACAGACTGAAATGGTACTCATAATCACAAATACTAAATATGATTTTAATAACTGGATTGTGCTTCAAAGATTTAATATTTTTTCTTTTTGTTAAAAAAAAAAAACCTAGGAAAGTAAATTTGTTGTTTTATTTTTGGTTGTAACATATTAATCAAAAATAAAGCCATGTTTGAATCCATATTTATTTTCCATTATTATTCCAGTCGATTCTATAAAAAGAATCAATGAATTAAAGTTGAAGTTCATTTAGACGATTAGATATATAAATAAGTTCAGTTCCTGTAACATTATACAAACCATGTCAACATGCGACTTTTGACCACTCCCTTGAAACATGTATTACCCGGGTTCGATTGTACTTTTAAAACCTTCATTAATGAAACAAAGGAATATAATTATAAGCATATAATTTATTATTGAATATTTTTTCTTATTTTTATCTATAAATTTCTTTTTTGTTTTATTGGAACTTTTCTAAAGAAGAATGAAATAGTGAAATAAAATAAATAAGTAAATTAAATAAAATATTCATTTTTTTGTTATTATAGTTGTATTCCATTCAAAGAAAATCAATGTTTTCAACAAATCATTGTTTTTTAAAGTGAGGCACATCAATGCCAAAAGCACGATATATATCTTTTTAACACAGATAACCAAAATGGCAAAATAGGCACAAAATAAACCACACACACACACACAAAAAAAAGCCTACTATGGCTTAGAAATTTTTTTAAACCCTTAAAAATATAGCAATAACATAGAATGGACTTGCCCAACTTTCAAAATCAACAACTCATATATAATAACAATATTCATAAAGAAATCCTGCCCTAGACAGATAATTTTATGGTCTCAGTAAAAATAATACAATACAAGAGAGGGTGTACCTGCTAAGAAACTTGTATTAATTCCATTATAAAATAAACTATAATACTGTTAAAAGTCAATTAAGTTTGAATAAAAAAAAAATAAATAACATTTGTGATTTTCAGCGAGAAAATTTCCTCTGGTCTCTTGCAATTCTATTTAAGCATGGGTGTTACAGTAATTATTTAAGAACAAACTTCAATTACTTTTCTCATCCGCCATAAAGAAGATTTTATTTTTTGGATAGAAAAAAATAATAATTAAAAAACGAAGAAAAGACTTTGCAGATACAAGATATGATATTAATTACCTAAAATATAATAATTATAATTTAAAATTATGATTGAATTCAACTATTCAGGTAATAAAATGAAAACGGAACTTTTATTAAAATTTCTTAGCTACCTTGCTTCTTTATTAAACTTGTGTTTCAGTGTGTAGGAAAAATATTTTATGTACATCATTACATTTTCAGGAGGGAGAGAATAGATAAAAAAAACCCCAGAACAGATGTTCTGACGCCAAAAAATTATCTAAATTTCTTGACACCTGAATTATTTTTCATAAGAAAAAATACACATTTTTAAAATATATATTAGGAACTTCAATTTTTAAGAACTTTAATTTTTTAGGAACAAAAACACATTTTAAAAATATATTTTACTTATAAACTGCTGATGCATATGAAGCAGAATAAAAATGTAATAACCTGTGACTGGAAGTTTATGTAGCCCAAAAGAATGGCCAACATTTCGAATGATAATGGAAGAGTCTGTTAGCAGTATCTCACAACCAATGAGAGCATGTTGCTTTGAGGCAATTATCACATACTTTTTTAAAGCAATCTGAAAGTAAGGAGAAAAATTAAAAATGCAACATTTAGTACTGCATAATACTTAACACATTTCACAATAAAAACATTCAAATTGCAATCATATCTATTACTTCTGTTGTCAACATCCTTTTTTCTCAAGTAATATGTAGCAAACAATAACGAACGGCGATTAAAAAATCAGTCATAGATCGTCACTCACCAAGAGGTGATTAAAAAATCTTACCAATCACCAACTGAAATACAGCTTTTTTCATGGAAATATGCATCTCTACTTTGATTGCATCTAATTAGCAAACTGGTTAATTCTTTTTCCTACTGGATGCAAGCAGATTTCAACGATTTGACTGTATTTTCACCATTTCGGCTTTTTGCCATGTGCTTGCTCTCCAGTTGGATTATTTTTGCCAGAAATAGTTTTATTCTGAAATATATTCATCTCTTTTTATTCCACATGGATTTCAAATAATTTATTCCTTTTTTTTCACTGGTGGCAAGCAGATTTTAAGGACATTGCAGTATCTTCAATATTTCGACTCCTGCTCACAAGTTTATTTTTTTACCAAGAGATACTGTTTAATCTTGCGAAATACACTTATCAGCTTAGATTTCAACTGTATGTAATGTGTGTAGTATGTTAATAACACATTTATTTATTAAATAAAATCCAAATAACATGTTATTGTGTTTTATTATTATTATTATTATTATTATTATTATTTTTTTTTTTTGCATACACCTAGTTGTTGGAATTTTGATTTAGTTATTTTTTATATAAAAAAAGTACTAGTAATTTGATTGATAATTGTGTTTATGAACATAATACAAATAAATAATCCAAAAATATATTCTAAAAAAAATAATATCATAACAGATTTTAAGGTTTTAAAGTAATTTTCTTGAATTTTGACTGCTTCCCTATTCTTATCATGAAAAGTTGGCTGGTATAAAACTCTGATTTATAGAAAAATATGTATATATACAACGATTATAGTTTATGTAGATGTCAAGAAAGTTTGAAACATTATAGTGGCCACTAATGAAACTCAATTTCCCAGTTTTCACCTATAATAGAATGAGGTATCACTGGATAGGATATTTTGCCCACATCTGACACCGCATATTGAATTTAACTACAGTCCACTCCCTCTAATCTGCGACTCTATAATCTGTAAACACCTATAATCCACACTATATTTCAGATGTAAACAAACATGTAAATAAACAATTCAAATCTTTTTTTTTTTTTTTTTAAGCAAGATAATGTATACTTTGACCATGATAAAAGTAGACTGATTTGATGAATTTATTAAATTTTTAATGCATTTCTGCATTTATTAGAAGGAAATGTTTTGCATATCTTGTAAATGACTGTATAGGATGTATTAGACTGCTATATTCTGAATGCATTCATTGGATATATAAAAGATAAAGTTGGGGTTAGCTCTTGAGGATAAATATCTTTTGTTACTGATCAAGAAATCCTGACTCTTAAAAGGCTTCAAGATTAAACTGCAGAGTATAAATTGAAAACTATAAAGAAAACCACTATCACTGTGATGTTTGATATATTTTAAAATAAGTAGAAAGGCTTTCTATGAATTTTATATTATTATATAACTTAAATATATTAGTTTTTTTATATAAAAAACAATTTTCTTTCATTTCTGTGTTGTTTATTTACAGTGTGATTACTATATTTGTAGATAAATTTCAAACATTAGAATATAAACAAAGAAATTACCTATAATCTGCAAAACCCCTGGTACCGACCAGTGCGGATTAAAGGGAGTGTAGTGTAATACGTAGCATATAATGATAAATGAGGTGTCATTGGATAGGGTTTTGCGCTCACATCTGACATTGCATACTAAATTTTCATTATACTTTTAGGTTAAGTATCATCATACGTATTACTTCTGATGTCAGCATCCCCTTTTCTATGCACATACAAAACACCTAATGATGAATGGGATATTGTAGGAAAAGATTTTGAACAGACTTTTGACATAGTATACTCATATTTTGTTAAAATCAGTTGCTTGATTAGAAAAGTTGCGGTGTGAATGTTCTTTATTCTACAGAACCACATTCCTTAAAAGTAAAGCACTATTGTTCGGGGAGAAACCACCAGCAATCTCTTGAAGCGAGCAGATAAAAAAAACACAGTCGATCATTCAGACACGAAAACCAAAAGATCGTCAACCTTGCCGCACGATGAAAGCCAAATTACTATGTAAAACCACTGCCCTCTCTATTGACGTGAGTCAAGCCATATCAACAGTTTATCTCATAACACATGGCAAAATTTTCTCTTGACGACTAATGCCTAATTCAATGAAACAGAAGTCCTTTCAAACTTTACACACATCGATACGGAAGCTAGGCGACGGTCGATGGTGACTGATGAAACAAACGAATCAAAGATATAAAAACAAATTCATATTACATGTATATTTGAAGAGATCAACTGAAGCTTTAAACTGTTTAATGAAGATAATGACTTAAGTAAAAAACATCTTCCAGAAAATAATGTTACAACTTGTAACGGACAAACAAAACCGAAGACACTAAAACAACGAAGATATTTATAACCGGTGAAACTCCGGTATATAAATGATTCAACGGATTGGAAAGCCTCCTATCACACCCTGCGAGACATACCCACCAATTCCAGTAATACGATTAGCCAATAAGTCACTGTGTCGATTTGCGTAAGCAAAGACGCCACCGACACAAGCCGATCGCGCCACCTGATGGTGATTGGAACAACTACGTCAGATATTGGAGTGTGCGTGACGATAGTGTGTGACAGAGATGAAAAATAGATGCCGGAAAATATGAAGATTTCTGAAAAGTAAATAAGTAAAAAGATTAACCATGAACGATAAAAGATACTGAAACAAGTCTGTTTGAAAGGTAAGTAAACTGTAAATTATAAATGAATATAATGACTGAAACTGTAAGGAAGTTTATGAAATATAATGAATTGTAAATAAAGTTAATAAAAATAAAGCTATAACCAGGTTAGGTTTAAAAGGTGTAAACATGACTTAAAATTGTGTACCAAAAGTACACTAGTTACACATAGTAAATGTTAGCAAAGATGTGTACAGGAACAAGAACCTAGGGGATTCCTATCAGTGAACAATCCAATCATCTTTGATGTCCGAGCAGACGCGCTGGGTAAGGTCAGTTTTACACTAGAGTGCACAACCATTTGAAGGATCGAGCCCCCTACAGCTCCGACCTCGCCCCCCAACAACCTTTTTTTGTCCCCCTGGATCAAGAAAGACCTGGGAAGCGATTTGACATGATTCCAGCAACCCAGGCAGCTCTGACAAGGTCCCTTAACAGCCTTGCACGCGAAGGCTTCCAGGGAGCCTATGAAACATAGAAAAAATGCTGGCAACAGTGCCCAAGGGTCATATTTTGAAGAATTTTAGTTCACTGTACAAAAATGTTTAATAAATTTTGTATTATCAGACTAGTCTTGAAACTTTGTAAACACACCATGTATGTTGGTGCTTTTGTCATAGCCGATTATTAGTGTGAGAGATATAGAAGTGGAAAGGGGGTAAATTGCCTTATGAGAGTGTCTTTCTAAAGAAACACAACCATCTTCATACAAGGTAAGCAAGGTTTGTAGAAAATTATGCAAAACAGATAAGTTGACAATCGTGACTGATTTGAACTCAGCACTTACCACCTACCAGCTTAAAGAGTCTCTTGGTTGTTGGTGTGGTATGTCAATGGTAGCCTTATTCTTTTAGTATTTATTTCAAAGAATTGAAATTCTTTTTGGCATAAACAGTTTTACCTTTGCTGGAATAATATCTTTGCTACTATACTCATCTGAACCATGCTTAAGATAGATAGAGAGGGGAGGGGGGGGGGGGTGAGGGGGTGGAGCAAAATGGATGGTTGAACAGAGACTGCTAAAAATTAGGATTGGCTAAAATTTTATGTACACATTTCAAAATAATGATTTGCAATGTTTTCAATTTGATCCTTTCTATCCCTCTTCTAACATCAAATAAACAAATAATAAAAAGCCCATTAAAAAAGACACTTACTTTTTACTGACAAAGTCTTATTCCTATCACTAAAGACTTTTTTGTCACTAGCAAAAATTGCAGTCCAGTTTTGGACATATGCCAAAATCCAATTTCTATTTTTAGAAATGTATAATGTTGCAGGCTATGACTGACACTATCACTTTCATCACTTCTAAATATTGCATTATTTCCACACATAATAAAAGAAAATAGATATACTTCAAATGAAATACTGTTTGGAAACTGTAGCTCAATTTAGTGATTTTTTAAATAATTTAAAAGTATGACTTTTTTTTTTTTAAATATCGCAACAATGAGCATGTGTTTGCTACAATAATGTAAATTACCTACTGTCAAAGTTATCACAATTGACAGCCCAGAGCAAATTGAAAAGGGGAAAAAATAATTAATCATAAGATCAGATTAATAAGATACTGCATTTTGGTGTTAAACTGTCAGTGAAAATCTGTCAGAAAAAAGATGGATTTTCATTTGGTGTTGAACATAAAATTAATATAAAGTTAAGTTGAGTTAGTTAATGGATACATTGCATCAGATATCACTATTGTAAAAGAATTTCTATTACAAAGAAAGGCTCTTCTTTGTTATAGGGGACTTGATATAAATCAGTCTTAAGAAAGTGCTATTTTGTGCCAAATAGCAAAAACAATTACAAAAGTGAAATTGCGAGAAATGAAAATTTTTTCTAACCTTATGCATTATTTATGTTATATATTTTGACACAAATTTCTTTGGTGCAAATATAAAACAAACTGTTTATGCGTTTGACACTTAATAGTTATTTCATTAAGATATAGCAATCTGATGATGTTTTTAAAATGTAAATGAAGGTTGTCAGTAAGGGCTTTTGAAAATTATGCTTTAATTGCCAAATTCAACCTTGCTATTTTACCAGTCAACCAAAGCCCCTCTAAACAAAGAAGTATCAAATAAATAATGTATAACCTTAAGTACTGCAATAGTGTCGACTGACACCCAGTCTTCTTCATCCCAAATTTTGCACATTTCTTTCACAGTCACAGTCGGTTCCTGGTCCGAATCGTTGCGAAGTGTTATACTTAGGAAGGCAAATACACCTTTTAATGTACCAACCATCAAAAATCCTGAAACGGGAGAAAAATACATCTAAAACAATATTTTATATTTTTTCATAATCTTTGATAATTTTATTCTAGAATATTTCTTAGTCCAAATTATACATATAGAGTCAAACTTGTTTATAATGAGCTCGAATTTAATGAGAACCTTGTTTTAACAAGTAAAATTATACTAAGATAAGTACCATAATACTTTATACATAAGATCAACTTTCAAGAATTTCAGATACAAAAACCATCCTATGACGCTTTGGTACATTATGCATTTAGTACATAACTACTAAACTACTATTAAATATTTTATGAAAGTTTTTGTAAGAGAGAATATTTTGAACTTGATAAAAATAAATATACATCAATTTAATTTGAATTAAAAATAACAGAAAGACAAAAAAAGCTTTTTAAAAAATATACACGAAAGTTTCAATGGTAAAAAGGGTAAATTTGATTTGTAATATAGGTTTTATTTTATTAATAAACTGAGTTTAATAAACCAAAAAGTTGAATATGCAATTCTGATAATATTAAGCCATAGAAATTTCAAAATATAATCAACAATGTAGACAAAATATATCTCACCAGCGGTTGGACTTGTCTGTTGCCAGCATAATGCTGTGAGTAAACCAAGTCCTGAATCCCACTCATGAGCCAAAGCAATGCTGAAATAAAAATACAGCACTTAAAATTTATTAAATATGAATCACGCAGAGAACAGTTTAATTGTTAAATATGTAATACTATTTAACTCGTGGAGAGAGAAAAACATTTGAGATAAAGAATTTTTTGAAGCCTCAAGACTTAATATTAAACAAATTTTTGAGGTTTCAAGACTTCATTTGAAATAAATTTTAGAAAAGCAATTCACACAAAGGTGAAAATATGAAACATACTGAGAGAAATATATAAAGAATTATTAAAGAAAGTTCTATAACGAGGCCTATAATTAACTGGTGACCCAGTATCAGAAAGTTCAAGAGGAGACAGGCATCACAGATTTTTTATTGTCTTTCGCAGATTCTTTTCCCATAGAACCTTTATTTCACTTTATATTATGTTTTTACTTTATTAAGGGTGTATTCGAAAAAATATTTTTCCACCCTTAACAGCTCGAAATTTTCTGAGACATTTTCAGACTCATTTTTAAAAGTAAAAACATGAAACTTGCTGGGGTGATTTTTGAAGAGTTGTATAAGGTGCCGTGTGATTTTATTTTTTGTTCAATTAATTAGAATTTGATTTTTAAGCAATTATTTTCTCAGTATGACCATCTTTTTCATCCCAGATCTCCCGCCTCCAGAAATTTTGGTTCAAAACGCCGATTTTGACAGCATTTTTTACAATATTTTCTGCATTTATCAAAAAATCGAGAAGCACGGCACATTATGTAGTTTCTAAATAAGAGAATTTCTTAGTTTGATGCATTTGAGAGCAAAAATGAATTTAAAAATGAATCAGAATATAAGCAGTTTAGATCGGAATACACCCTTAATTAATACAAATTAATTAATACAATATTAATTAATACAAATATAAAAATTAATACTCTTTATTAATTAATACAAAAACTTAAGATTATTATTAATAAATATAAATAAAATGTATAAAGATGTTGCAGATATGTGATTGTTTGATTAATTAATGCTTCAACTGTAAAATATTTTACATGCAGATTATTTTCTGCCCTTGAAGTATCTGTCGCAGAAACCTGGAGAATTTTCTGCTACTGGGACTGGTGGTGTAACTAAATAGTGTGGTTGGAGCATGATTAATTTTATTGTTGCAACCATTGTAATAACTCTCATATACTTAAAACCATATGGTTGCCAGTATCATTCTTGATTGATACCAAACTTGACTGTGGACCTGATTAAAGAACTTAGCCAAATTTCAATATTTAATTATATTTTTTTAAATCAATACAACCTTTAGGTTTGATTATTTGGAAAGATGAAGAAATACTGTGTTACCTTAACAAAAACAGTGCACTGAAAAATTGACATTTTTAAAGTCTTTTTGAGTGCAGACAACTTCATCTAATGAAAAGATTGATGTGAAAATTTTAGGTCCAATATTTACAGTGTAAAATGTACTTAAGATATTAACAATTTTTTCATTTTCTTTCATTGTGTCATTTAAAAGCATTTTCTGCAATTCTGTTTGATCATTATCAATTCAATGAGATTTTGCACTGCTCACAATTTTTGGCTATTTCCTTTGTATGGGAGTCTTATTAAGGATAAGAAATTGTCCTTGGCAAGAGAAGAAACATTTTTGAAAGCAACCTATTCATTGTTTGATATGTACAATCAATTTGTTGAATATTGGCACTATTTATTTAACACCAGTGTTCAATTCATATATATTTTTTTCCGGGTGGAATTTCTGTAATTCTAGACCTAAACCACAAATAAATATAAAATCTCAAATCTTCCAGGAGTACTTTTCCACTATAGAGGTTTTGCCATTTTTTTTTTAACAACTTGCTGCAATTTGGGGTTCAGATAGTGAGATTTGTTGCCAAATGATATAAAATGCTATGAAAACAAACATAATGAGCTTTTATGATTTTTCATATATGTATATATAACACACATATATATATATGTAAACTATTATTACTTTTTATTACAATTTACTACTGTTTGTAGATTAAAAAGAAAAGATAAGCAGTTTTTATATATTAAATAAGATTGCATAAATATTGAAAAAATTATTTTTGTATATAAAACAGTGAATAGTTGCCATAAAATAGGTTACCAAATTTCTTCCTCTCGCCAAGGCCATTTTCTATATCCCACCAACACCCCCTATACTGGAGAAGTACCCTAAGAAAGACAATTTAGGTGCTGAGAATGTCTCTCCTCATCACCCCCTGAATTCATCAGCGAAGCCATCTATCTGTTATGGGCAAATAGAAGCAATTTATCTAATATGTGTGATAAGATAACATTTTTTCAATGCATGCATAAACAAACTTAATAATTCATAAGTTTTGTCATAAGTAATCAGGGAAGCCCCTTATCAGAATGAACCTAGAAAAAAAATTGAAGCAAATCTGATATTTGTATTAAGAGTTATCACGTTATGTACATACATACATACAGAGCCAGCGGGCACATTAGCTCTCAGTCTTTGATAGCCTGTGAGCTAAAAAGGGCCGAGGTCCATATAAAAAGGAATTGCACCAATTGCATTCAAATTCCAACAATATCCATATCTGAAATTTCTTAAATGACAGAAGCTGTGAGCATAAGTCTGATTTTTGGTCCAGCAAACAATACTAGATTTTGAGACGCAAAGTGGAAAATTTAATTTTTGTTCTGACAATTTCTGGATCCAGATATGATAGCATTTTGGGAGCAAATCACACTTTCTTAAGCCAAAATTATGCCAAGGCTACCACAACAAAAAGGAAGGGATTGACTGAAAAAAAGAGGAAAATAACCTTTTTAACTAAAAAGTGAGCTTTCTATTATTTAAACCATGTTTTTATTTTATTTATTTATTTAATTTAATTTTTGATTTCATTTAAACATATATGGTTAAATAATAAAAAATCAAAATTAAATATCCTAAATAACGAATTAAGAGTAAGAACAAATTTATGATAAAAATCTGATATTCACATAAACTTCAAATAATTTCAAGAAAAAATTATCAACCATAGCTGTAAAGACCATTAAGACTTATTATTTTCTAAAAATTAGACATAAAAATATAAACACTTGAGAAAAAATAGAGACAGTAAACAAATTTGTTTATTTAAATTCCCGGCTTTTCAAAACAAATCTACCCTATATATATAAAATCCTAATGAAACGAATTTATGAAACGGATTTTATG
Source organism: Maratus speciosus (assembly GCA_963932465.1). NCBI lineage: Eukaryota > Metazoa > Arthropoda > Arachnida > Araneae > Salticidae > Maratus > Maratus speciosus. The sequence continues at coordinate 669,832,769 of OZ010786.1, read as the reverse complement.
AAATGACTGAAAAGAAATGAATTTATGAAACAAGGGATTAAACAATTCGTTATGTTTCATGGCGATTTCGCCTAAAATATGGAATACTTTGTGATAAAATTAACACCAAAAATCTGTATTAATCCACAAATTTCAAAACTGGTATTAGAATTTTTAAATTCAACTTTGTTTTTGAGATATTAATTTTTTTTCTAATTTTAAATACTTTTCTCTAATGACAGTAACTCAAATTTTAATCATAACAGATATTTTTTTCATACTTTAGAAAAGGTTATTATTTTAAACTAATTTGGCGACCAGTTTGGCCTCCCTTAAATGTATGCGAAGAAAATGTATCATGTTACTTTTATTCATAATTCAATTTACTTGAACAATCTTTCGCCAAATCGAAAGATTCTGATATAGAAATCAAGAACTTGGTATTTTTATGCTAGCAGGACACAGGTGATAAATCACCAAACCTTTTTCCCATCGCATTTTTTTGTATTTCATTAATTTCATTTCACTTAAATTTTTTTTTTTTTTTTTTAAACAAAACGAAAAGAAAAATATTAGGCACAGATGTCATATACGCACCGGGTTGCCTAATTGGTGCCAAAATGGATTTTGATTGACATGGTAACCCAGCTATTATTGTTTATTTAACAATAAATGTTTATTTACTTTTATTTTCTTTTTAAAATTATATAAATTGTTTTTTCTATAATTATTAATTATTTTTTTTGGTTATTTTCTTTTAAAAATAATAGAAAACAATTAAAAAATACAGTACTACTTAGTTATTCCGTCGACCAATTTTGCCAAACCACTCGCCAGGTTATACAAATTGACATAATTTTTATTTTAAATAACGAAAGAACAAATAAAATAGTATAACATTAATAAATATACAAACAAAATGTCAAAATAAAAATCACTTGATGACGTAAAAAAAAGTAACTTGCTTAAAGCCAAGTAAATGTGACATTTACGATCAACCATTATTGGCATTTAATCTTATAGTTTGGCGATAGATTTTTGGTCGACGGGATAACTAAGTAGTATCAAAAATACATATGTAACTGGTATTCAAAAACAAAGTTTTCTCCAAATTTTCGTTAAAAAAAATCACGCAAAATCCAGTGCATATATGACATCTGGCCAAATATTAAATAATGCAACAAACGTGACATTTAATTTCAACTTCGAAGCAATGTTTTAATTTATCACTCGAAAAAAAAAAAAAAATGCTAAGTGACGAGTTGAAAAAAAGCTATTGGCGAGATTTGCACCCAGCTAGCGTAACAGTACCAAGAATTCTTTGCGACCATGGCAACTTTTATGTAGTTTTATTCGAAAAAAAAAAAAAAAAAATAGATTTTTTAATCAAAATGAAAAACTTTTGGCACAGACGTCGTACATGGTATGCTGTTGACGTTTTTCCCAAATTGGCATCGGAAAAAAATCGCACCAATATGGGGCCATATATGATATCTGTGCCAAACTTTCATATGAAAAGCAAAGGGATCAGGCCATATCTATTTATGGCAGTTACATGACTTGGACTATTATAATATAGATGAAATGATGGCGATAGTATAATATTTGGTGACTTATCATCTGTGCCTGGCTAACATTAAAGTACCTAAGTGGGACCTGGAATATAAAAAGCGAAGTGGTCTGCCCGGAACTCTTGATGATAGTCACATGACTTAGGCTATTGTTATAGAAATTGTTTTAAAATACCGGGAGACAAAGGCTCTGTACGCTTAATTCCTTTTATTTTAGCTTCTTTTCAAATGTTTAACTGATCCTCTTTAATCAAACACGAAAACAACCATTGGATGTCTTAACAGCAACTGATTTGGCCTTAAATTTTTGCAATCAAAGGGAATTGAATGGAAACTCGTTTACAGGGAGATCTGCACGGCTTTTTTCAGCATAATTTAATCTTCTCTAATATTTAAAAAACCGATCAGATTAGCATGTTTTTAGATTCTGGGGTGTCTGAACGAGGGGTTGGCGAGCGTAGCTTGCAGGGGCAGAGCCCCCTAGTTATGCCTATAAAAATACAAATTAGCAGCTCTTATTATGGCAAATTTATATCACAGTTTTGACTGTACAAGTCTGAAAGAAGAAAATACACTTTCATTAATAGTTAATGCTTTTGAAGTAAGCAACAGTTTAATTTCGCTGAAGATTTTATCGTTAAATTTCCTTACACACTCTTCTGATTTTTCTACCATTCGAAAGTTGTAATATTATTGAAACACTCTTTTCAAATAAATATTGTTGAAATCAGTAACTTTTGTTCTGAAATTTTTGTAAATGCCACTAAAGAATCATGTGGGTAAATTTTTCTGATATATTTCAGTGATAGAATTGATAAAAAAAACACTGGTCCCCACGACCAGTAAGCATGAGATTTTACTGGTCGGCAGTCATCATCACTGGCCCGCTACATAAAATTCTATTAAGTACATTTAGCCCTTTGACTGACACCCCCCCCCCCCCAACACCTCCCAGAATATAAACCAAGCTTTCTTTGCAGTTACACAAAATTTTCAGCATAATAAATGTAAAATCATAATTTCCTAAAAATTAAATAAACAGCACATAAACAAAAACTATAAAATTATTAATTAGATATTTTATTTCCGATTATTTATTCCAACTGACTGTAAGGTTTAATGTAATTTTTTATTTATTTATTGGATATATTATTTTTTATAAAATGCAATTGTGTGGTTTGTGTCTGGTTGCAGTTTTCTTAGGGACAGGAAAATTTACATTTATCTGTCAGAGAGGGAAAGAAAGTTACTGGTCCTGCAAACAAACTAAATTTTTCAAATTAGTGGTCTGATTGAATTTTTGGTGTTCTTGGAGCAGCAGACCACCAAGGATTTCGAACACTGTATTTTAATTGTTGCTTTTCAGAGATACCCATCTGATGATACATATAAATTAATTATATAAAAGATATAACAACAATATGAAAATTAATAATACCAAATGAAAACCACTGATTTAAACCATGCCAAACCTGAAAAGAAGTATCTTTATATATATATATAGAAAAGGAAAGCAAAGCAACACTAACCTTATTCGTCCTTCATTGGATGATATTTTCCAAAACTGAATGTGACCACTTTTCATAGCAACAAGTAAATAACAGTATTCGTAACTACTGTCATTGATTGAAGATGCTGGGGAACCAAACATGCCAGTCCATGTTATTTCTAAAAGGAGGGGGAAAAAAAGGGTCAGTATAGAATGCAAAAACACATTATATGATAGTGAAAACACTTATCTCTGCATGCCCGTCCAACATCCTTTTACTTTCTTTTCAACATTGCCCACTTTCTGACACAGGGGGAAAAATGAAAAAGATGTCACCAGACAAATTTAAGAGCGAAATTCATCAAATGAAAGACATCAAAAGATAGAAAGGGTTGGGCTTGGGATCTTGAAGCCATCAGATGACCGTTATGTTGTGGCCTCAAACTTAATGTTCATGATGGTGGCAGTCAGGGGTAGGCCGACCGCCCTCACTATTTTTTACATGGAGTAAAATTAAAAGCACTTTTGATACTTACATATTATCCAGGACAGGAAGATACATTACCAACAATGGTCCTGATAATATTAATTATAGTACCTTTCAGCAGCAACTGCTTAATTACTACTGTTATTAGGTGCGTTTGTAATTATATAAATACGTAGCACCTATAGTCATTGTTCAGTCCATCTGTCCGCATATAACAGAGCAAAAACTACCCAACCGAATGGTCTGAAATTTTAAATATATAATTGTTGCAAAATTTTGTCGAGTCATTTCAAATTTTATGAAAATCGGATGTATAGTTTAATGACAGGGACAGTCAAAAGTTTTACATTACATTACGGCCAATGGAAAAAAAAAATATTGCAAGTGCATTTTAATGATATTACAGCCTTTCGAACTGAATGAAATTGATATGGACTTATGAAGTGCATTAAAATATACATTCAGTATAATATGCAGTGCAAAAAATATTTATAAAATTATTTATAGTATGAATGCACCTCATTTGCCACGCTTGACGAGCAATTTCAAACTTGTATATATTATATTAATGTTCTTTGATGGTCATGGGTGGAGAAATAGACCATTTTAATCACTACTCACTTTACTCTGGCAAGTGGATTTTCTGACAGGGCAATTGAATTTTTAGGTAGTCTTTGAAAAACTGCAAACTATAGAGATATGCTAAAACTTTTTTTTTTTTAGCTATATTTTGCAATTTTACAAATTATTGAAAAATAAACATAATACTATTCTATACTAAACTGTTCTCTGTTGCATATATTTCTTAATTTTATAGAAAAAAAAAATATGAAAATACATTGTAGTAATAGTAACTAACTATTTTTGCAGTTGTGTACATTTCGTCATAACAATTTTCAACTGTACATTGCAACTTGCTGATTGGTACAATAATTCCTTGACTGATAAGATTTTCTGAAAATTCTCTGGCACTGGTCAGGACTATTGTTTTAAGAGTGCAGTGCTCTGGCCTTTTTTAAAATTATATTTTTTTGCAACAGTCATTTATATTTCATATATAGCACAAGTATAACTACAGACACAAATACAATTGTTTATTTCTACATGCTAGTGACATCTGTAACAGAATTTCGAATAATCATGTAAAGAGCATGCAATTCGAATCACTCACTAAATTACTTTCCACTAAATCCCCTTTCTCTTTTATGATGAGTATTTATTTTCCTCATAACAAAAAGTTCCACTCTCCTAACACCGCCTAGCCTCAGATTTAAGCAGCAGATAGCAAGAGAGAGGAAGGAACTACTTCATTCCTTACTCAATTGTAGTTCTTGCGTGTAAATATCTCCCCCACCTCACTTCGCTGGAAGCACCACACTGCCATGACAAAAAATGTGCCAGAGGAATCTCATACAAGCATCCAAAATAAGGCTCCGTACAGAAAGGAAAAGTGCTTCCTGTCACGGTAAAGCAATAAAATGTCGTTTTGAACAAAACGAAAGGGACTTCAACTAGGGATGCACCGAATATTCGGTATTTGGCCTGTTTGGCCACGCTACCGAATATTCAGTTTGGCCGAATAGCAAACTTTTCTGCCTGCTGAATATTTGGTTTGGCCGAATATCGAAATATTCGGCCCAACCGAATACAGTGGAACCCGGTTAAGACGTGTTTCAAGGGAGTGGACAAAAGGCGCGTATTAAGCGGGATCACGTATTAAACGTGATTTGTATAATGGTGCAGGAACTGGGCTTATTTACACATCTAATCGTCTAAATGAAATTTAGAGCTTTTATTTATATGTTTACGGTTGAAAATTGTGTCTTTTTCGTATTTAGATTAAAATTTAATAGTGTTAATTTTTTACTCATTGTTTCCTTTTATAGGAGCGACTCAACCTATAATATGCATTATAAAACATGGTTGTGATGTACGTACATTTACAAATCACTAACAATAAGAACAAACATCATTAATCATAATATTTTTTATGTTGTATCTGGGCATTTTGAATTCGTCTATCTCTACTACAGTAAAAACATACATGGGGCGAGAGCGAAAGAATGTTAGGTCATAGGATCAAAGACGAATTCCAGTGTTGCTAATTTAGAGGGTGTTTTTTCTATTCAAATATCTACCTCTATTTTCGATTAGTAATGTTCACCTTAATTAATCTGTTATTAAATAAAGTGAATAATACTATTCTTAAAGTGTTTTTTGCCTACATGAAAAAATTCTGCTAAATTTGCAACGCTACTACATAAAAGAGAAAGAATTCACGTCTTAAACGTGATTTTTTGCCCCAAAGAACCTAAAGTCCATCGCGTATTAAGCAGGATCACGTAATAACCATTCGCATATTAAACGTGATATTTTTGCATTAGCATTATGGACGATGTTTAAGGAGCCGGAAAAAAAAATCGCATATTAAGCGGGATCGCGTCTTAACTGGGTTCCACTGTACTTAAAAAAACTTTTAAAACATATTTTTAAAAACCTTATACCACTTCTACGTTTAACAGTCAACTTATAAAGATATTCAGAATAATTAGAAACAGAATCATATATTTAAATAAGAGAGAATGTTTTTACATTATTTATTTGATGTTTGTTAAGTATTATTTAAGAAAATTAACCAAAGGCAAGGATTTTCATAGGAATTAATTATATACAAATGCAAGTTCCTGAACATTGTCCAGTAAATAATCTGTTTCTTGCTAAGATTTTAAGAACAACGTTTACAATCTCTGAAAATGATCGCCCACTCCAGACACTGATCTAGGATGCATTTAAAAACTTCCTGCCTAATCAAAGGGAGTAGAACAGTTATTCTTGGTGAGTTGCCACCCTATAAAATTTGAATAGATTGTATTATTTATTTACTTTTACTTTAGTCTCTTCCTGACAAACAAATAATATAGGATCCTGTACAATTTTTTCTCAATCTCTCTTTGATTTTAAAATGTTTGTTTTATAATTTAAGAAAATTTTATTCATTTGTTTTAATTCGCAGAAGAAGCCATGAAATTTAAAATTTCATTAATTAAAAAAGTTTTATTAACTATCCTCTTCTTAAATAACTCAAAGTAGATTTTTTTCAGCATAAAGTTTACTTGAAAAAAGCTCTTGATTATCAAAATGAAAGCTTCTGTTTTAAATATTATGCAAAATTGTTTTAAAATTTAACATTTTAATGCCTTTAAACTTTGAAATATAAAAGTGTTCGACAAGCCGAATATTCGGTATTCGGCCTAGCAGTTACTATTCGGCTAGCCGAATATTTGGTATTCGGTTTGCCTGTAAACTGAATATTCGGTATTTGGCCAAAATCACTATTCGGTGCATCCCTAACTTCAAGAATGAAAAGGAAGGAGATCAGATTCAACTTTTCCCTTTTACAAGATGTTGCAGGATGTCCAGCCTTTTCCTGTAAAACCATAAAAGATGAAAAACACTGTGTAACCACAAGAAAGCACTGCCTGACCAGAACAAAAAGATCGCAAGTAGGCTGATACATTTATCTGGAGATTAACTCCAGTTTGACACTATTATCTATTGCTATTCTAATACTACAACTATTACTGTTCTAGAAAAATTTAACTTGAGACGTTTAGAAGATAAAGCAGGGATGGGTGCAGATTTTTTTCTTAGGGCCCATTTTAGAAAAATAACATTTTTTTACTGAAAGATAAAATCCAGTTACTCAAATTCGAACCAAGCATTTATTAAAATAACTTCTTAAAGTCCTCCTTCTGCCAAAGTTTTCAATTCCAGTGAATTTGCTTTGTTTGCAAATTTCGCAAAACATTAATAATTAATGAAGAGTATGTTTTATAGAGTTGAATTTTGTGATGAGGTCTCTTTTATTAAATGGACTTTTGCAAAGGGGCCCTAATTAGTTCTCAAATTTTGCCTGGGTCGACCCTTGTAAAGATACCATTGATCAATTCAGGGTTCTGTCCAGACTTTTCTCTCGGGGTCCTATTTTTGTGAAATTGTGAAAATCTTTTTTACATTTGTGAAAAATCTAGTCCTAATTTTGTGAATTAAAAATGATCGTTATATTGTTTTTTTTTTTTTTTTTTTTAAATACGTTTTTAAGATGATATATGTGTGTAAAATACATATATTTTCTTTATATATGTAAAAATGACAGACCAGATTTCACTTTTAAATGATTAAATTTGTGAAAGGTTTAATTTTCAGCTGAAAATTTTTGTAAAAGGCCTATTTTTAAGACAAAGAATTTTGTGAAGGGTCCTGTTTTGATTTGAAAAATTTTGTGAAGGGTCCTGTTTTGATATGAAAAATTTTGTGAAGGGTCCTGTTTTGAAATGAAAAATTTTGTGAAGGGTCCTTTAAAGGACCCAATTTCTTCCTAAAGAGATCCCTGCAATTGAAGCAATAGTATTTCACAGGTAGCCTAAAAGCTTTGCTTTGTTATATTAGATTAAATTGTAATTTAAATGTATTCTAACTTATTTCTTTTTGTCTCATATTTTTCTCAAAGTAGATGGTGTCATTCTTTAAGGCAGTCAAAATATGATTATTAATTGTTTCTCCCACTTGCCTTTTGTTGCCCTTGATCAGTTTAGACTGTATAAGATGGCTTGACTAATGTTGGTTGCAAATATTTGTATCCATAATTTTTCTTTTAAAAATTTATAAGCTGCATCGAAAAAATATTAGATATTAGTAAAATAGATTAGAGTATGAAGCATTCAGGATCCACTGGGCAGTCATAATTTAAAAAGAGAAACAAATTACAAAGCATCTTTTTTATAAGTCAATGACATACTAGTAGTAACTCAAACAAAGCAGTAACTGTTAAGGATTACTTTAATTATTGTATTTTCCAATGCATAACATGCACTCCTCAATTTAACATTATTTTTTTTGAGGAAAAAACATAAAGGTAAAAGAACGACAATACTTAATTTAAAAATAAAATATTTATTTAAAAGCAATAATCATATCCACTGAAAGTATATTAAAAAATTGTTCTATGTTAGAACTTCAGTAACACATAAATATCTAATTAGTAGAATTAATCTATCAATGTATTCATTTTCTAAAAATGATTCTTCATATATAAACTATTGGGTCTGAATGCGGCCAATTTTGGTATGTTCCTAACAGTTTTTCACAAAAATGAAATTTGTCTTATTTAATGCCAAAAAACGTATGAGATTTAATAAGGCAAAGATTTTTAATCAGAATATCCGGTGAGAATGTAGAAAAAAATGGAGCAGCATTTACACGCTTGAAATTACATTAGTCAAAGTAATTGTTTTTTTCTCCCATGTTTAAATAAAGTACAGTAGAACTTCGATTATCCGAAGTAATTGGGACCGACCCTCTTTCGGAAAATCAAAATTTTCGGATATTTGAGAATGCTGCAATTTTAAGATTAAGGGCAAATATGTGTGCTATTTCTTATTATGGTAACAAGTGCTTAATAAAAATAAATCAATAGCAAAATAGAAATAAGAATAAACAATAAACTACCTGAATTTCAATTTGGAAATTAAGTACCTTTTGCATTTTTCACAAGGGTTTGAAACAAAGTTTTGTTTGTTGCAGTTTCGACTACCTTTGCTTTGCAGCTCTATCAGGAAGTTTTTTTTATATTATTGGTTCACCAGTATCACAGTCTTTTTGCTGCTTTCTGCATTAAACTTTTTTATTTTTGCAGCATCTCTCTTCATAACAATACCAATGCCATATTCTTGAGCATATTTTGTCATACTTACACCCTCTACATGATTTATGATTTGAATTTTTTTCTTTCACACTTAAAGTAATGCGTTTTCTGTTTGTACACATGATAAAAATGAAAATTTTTAGTCTAGTAAAAATCTCGCACGGGATCTCAAGCTAAATCCAAAAATTTCCAAAAAGGATCCAAAATATTTATCTGTACTCGTAGTTAGGAAAGAACCGATTGCACATGAAGAATGTGGCAGTAAAAGAGAAAAAGCTTTAAAAATGAATTTTGGTTAATCGAGAGTTTCGGTTAAAAGAGGTTCTACTGTACTAACAAAATCGTAATATAAATCATATAAGCAAAAAATACCAAATGGAAAAATTGTAAATATCATGATATTTTTGAAAATATAATGTTTCATGCTTTATATATATATATATATTTAATATTTTCAATATAGTCCAGTGGCTGCTGATTATAAATGTTTTCAGAGCAAATATAAATTAGAAACTAAAATATATTGCACTTAACATTAAAACTTAATAAAACAATATTCTAAATGTCCCTCTTAGAACAAAACTGAAGATCAAGTAATTGAAAACAGAAATAATTTTTGAAAAAGTTAAACAATATGATTGTTACATCTCTCAAAAAACAAACTACAAGGTTCAGTAACACATGAAGTATGAAGAAAAAGTTATGTTTTATAAAACAAAATTGTAAATACAAAATAACATTTCTTCTTGAAACATTTTAGCATAAATGTAAGCTTGTCTGCTTTTTCATTCCTTAACCTGTTGTGCAATTTAAACTGAACCTAAAACCCCAAAAGACTAATGAAGCTGTAAATAGCTGGTTATCTAAATTAGACAGTTTATCTTTCAATGGCTATTCTAAGTTAACTAGCAGCCCTTGGTGACCAGTTTGGTCTCTCTTAAATGTATGCTAAGCATTGTATCATGTTACTTTTATTCATAATTTAATTTTGCTCAATCTTCGCCAAATCAGAAGATTCTGATAGAGATATCAAGAACTCAGTATTTTTTATATTAGCTGGGCACAGGTGATAAATAGCCAAACCATGTTCCCGTGGCATTTTTTAATTTCATTTAAAATATAATCCTTTCATTCATTTACTTAAAATACAAAACTTTCATTTAAACAGAAGCATATAAAATTTATGGCCTTTCACTTTTTTTCCTTAAAAAAAAAAAAAAAAAAAAAGAAAAAGAAATAATACCATAAACCATGACATTCAATTTCCATTTCAAAGCATTGTTTTAATTTACCATGCAAAAAATTAAAAAATGCTAATTAGCAAGTTAAAAAATGCTATTGGCGAGATTTGCACCTGGCCAACATAAAAGTACCAAGAATTCTTTGTGATCATGGCAACTTTTACGTAATTTTAATCAAAAAAGTAATTTAGATTTTTAAATCAAAATGGAAGCCTTGCATATGAAAAGCTAAGGGGTCAGCCCAGAATTGTTGATGACAGTCACATGACTTAGGCTTTTATTATATAGATATTGTCCCACACACTTGCTGAAATTCAGTTTTGAATATAAAGCTTAGATATATTTTTTTTTTTTTTTTCCAAAAGAAGTCATTGGCAGATACAAAAGTTTTTTGTCTACAGAACAACACAGTCAAATAACAGTTGAAAGGATGCATTTGTTTTGACTGAAAATATCAAAACTATCATGCACCATGATATTTTGAAAATAAATAACAAATATATGAAAATATTAAAAATGAAAATAGATATAGGATAATATATCACAATATAAAATTCACAAAAGAGATAAAAAAGATAGAAAAAGAAATCCGCATCTACATTGTATAAGACACATTTAGTGATGAAAAAGTTGCCTAATAAACTGGAAAACATGGTAAAATTATAGGTTCTATTGTAGCCGTTATATTTTACTGTCTCAGATAATACATAAGTACCAAAAATTTATACACTTCCTTACCCACTGGAGCTAACTTATAGGTCCTAGTTTTCATTGCCTCATAGTTAAAAATCTCAGAAAAGCCCACCGGTAATGCCTCTTCTTCTTCTTCATCTGACTCAGCCTCTGCTTCCACTTCCGATCGTTTTTGCCGACTTCTCGTACGCGAATCACGTGACTTAACCTTTTTCTTTTTCACTTTGGGTGGCTTATTCATCTTATCTGAGAGTTGAGTGGCTTCTTTGATTTCTTCACTTTCTCTCTTTAGCACTTCTGTCAAATCACAGATGCAGATCCATTCATCGTTAATTTCTTCATACAGAGTCAAACGGTGGTCCATAGTTAGTGTAGCTAATATGCACCTAAATTGAATAAATTAGAAGAAACAAAAAATTGATGCAGAGTTAGAGAAAAAAGCTTCTTCACAATTTAAATATATTATAGGGCAGAATCTGAGAATATAGACAAACATATGAAAACTGTTTATAAAAAAAATTCTGGATTTGGTTGGTTGGTTGTATTTATGTCGGCCAATTATCTGCACGTGGGATATGGGCCCTAAGGGGGGAGTGCCTTCCGTGGAGGTCTTTCTAAGGGAACCTAACCCGTATTAATGCTTGGAGAACCAAGGTTCGAAGAAAACCACGAAAACTCCGAACGATTAGGCCGACGGGCGCGATTAATTCTGGATTTGGAGAAAATATTAGAGAATTAAATAAAATAATCTTATTTTTTACCCTTCTTCCATTTACTGATGTGAACTCGGAGAATGGTGGTAATAGGTAAATTCAAAATTAATATTTTTGAAAGCTAATTAATTGATAGGCATTTTGCTTGAAGAGACAATACTAAAAGTAATTATTAATTGAGATGGAAGTTTAATCCTTTTTATTTAAGGCAATTTGAATATATGCTGATTATTGATTCTAAGATGATCTTTTTTTTTTTCAGATACAAAAGTTAGCGGTCGACACAAATACAATTTTCAGAGATGTCAACCTTGAAACATGTGGCGATTACAAAAAGGGATTTTTAACAAAGATACTGAGAACTAGCATTTTAACATGCAGCGATGAAAATGGCAACTCTTAAAATAATGAAAATCAAATACAATAATCTTACTATTCAATTTATAATCAGGTTCATTTTATTTAATCAATACACAGAGGAAAATGACATATGAAGGAGGATACATAACTTCTACAATGAAAAGTAACCATAAAATTCAAAGTTTTACCCCCTCCCCCCCACTACCTGTCATGAGCTCAGTTGCAAACAACTTTTAGTAATGCTAACCCATCATGAATGGCCAGAAAATACTGCTTAAATAATTTACCTCTTTTAGAATCTTTTCACTCAATTGAAATCATGAAATTATATCAGTAAATAACTAAATTTGTCTTTTTTGTCTCATAACTAAAATAATAAATAAAAGCTTTTAATTTATATTTATGTCATTATATTTTACTTATTCTTATGTAAGTACAACCTCAGTACTGCCTTTGATCACGATAAAATAACAGTAAAACTTTGATTCTTACTCCAGGCCAAGTAAAACCACTTCCATTATATACTAATGCAGCAGTTTACAAACTATGTATACTATTGTATAACAAAAAAAAAGTTTGCCAACTTCTCATCATATTTTGTTTGTTTGCCTAAACTTCTAAGTCAAAAAAGCTTAATGTCTCTTTCTCAGATTGCTTGAGATTCACTCAAGGTTCTCGTTGGCTTTCGACAAACATTAGCGATTTGGCAAATAAGAAATAAAAAACAATAGCCAAATGAAAAAGAATGTTAACAACACAAATTTGGCATGAAACACTGAAAAAATCTATCTTTAATCACTTATTGTACCCCTTTTTTTTTCAATATGTTATAAAATAACCGATTTTTTTGTAATTTCTTATAAAATAGAGACTATCCACAACAGAATTTATTAAAAATAATTACATTCTAAATGTCTCCTAAATGTGTAAATGTTTCAGACATTCTTCTAGCAGTCTAAATAAAAATTCATAATAGCTATCTTTGATTTATCATTGTGAAAATATGTGCTAAAAATTACTATGAGATTTCAACCTTAACCGACAGAAAAAATTGACCAGACAATGATTCTTAGCATACAACTAAGAAATAGTGTGGTAAATGGCTAATTTCAACTCCGAATTCCAGCAAAACATTTCTCTATTTGGCACTTGATGTGAGTAATTTTGTTTGTATTTTTACCGGCACGAGGAGACGCAGGAGCATAAATTGTAATTAACTGACAACAGAGAAATATTTATTGCATAATCCTTTCTATGTCTTTAGCTGTTGCTAAAACTAAATTGGTGTTGAGACAGTATCACTAAAAATAGCGCAATGTAAATGGCACATTCCTATTGACATTCAAAGTGGCATTAATCGTTCAGCAATGCGGATAAGAATCTCAACTGTATTTTCAAAAACAGACACACACACACACACATACACACAGAACAGAAATTGAGTAATCGCAATTTGGCGAGTCTTGTTATTCATTTACTCGCCAAATGAAGCAGTTTGTCGTGATTTGGCGCAATGGCAAGCGGCAGTGAGAACCCTGGATTCACTAGATTCTTTCCTTCCAGTTTTCTGAGGCGAGAGCTTTAAAACTATGGGAGAAAATAAAACATTGCACATGGATATTAAATGCAAGAGGCTTATGAGAGAAAGTTTCAAGGAAAAAAAAAAAGCTGTTTCTTGGTCCAATTCAGCCTATATCATTTGAAAGTTCTTTTTTAATGTTCATTAATAATAATAAATCATATTACTAATATTATTATTTCATTAGATAAAAAAAATTAAACTATTTCATACCATTTTGTTTCATTTTAAAATCTTTTATATAATTGATGTATCTTAATTTTGGGCACTGTTTTAATTTTTTGGCAGTTTCTTCCATTTGATTCACTTTTTTTCCCAGTTTCTTCCGGATGAAACTAGTTCTATGTGCAGATGATAATTCACCAAATATTGTTTCAATCATCATTATTTATGCTAAAAAAATTTTCTGCTGCATTACTTCAAGCAAATTTCTGAAATAGGTACAATGCTTGTTTACTTACCAGGATTTCAATACACTTGAATACACAAGGGTCTGTCCAGTGTCCAGGTATTTTCCAGGCTCCTACTTTTGTGAATTTAATTATTATTTTTGTGAATTACTTTCATTTTTCTGAAAAAAGGTAATTTCACAAAACATTAGTTAACCCATCTTTATCATAGCCATTGGCATCTGGCAATCGTATTTTATTAATATAATAATGCAAATTTCGAGAATTTCTGCCTTCAGAGGGACGTCCACACTTCATATTTTAGGACATATAAGAGAAGAGTTGCAAATGAAGATGAAACAACAAAAGATCAAAATGAACAGTGTTGCAGAATCACAAAAAATTCAAATTATCATGCAGACAGTGGACGCGCAAAGTAAATGCAGCAAAATAAAAGCAAGTATTGCCAAATTAAGAAGTGAAAGAAATCTTACTGGAAATACGATCACCATACCTACTACTCCTACGACGTCATTTATCTGCCAATCAGCGTTGATTGCAATGAGGATAGAGGGAAAAAAGAGAGGAAAGCCAGCTAGCGAAAAATGAAAGAGGCTTTAGTTTGTTTATGTTCCAGTAAAATGAATAAAAAAATCAAGATTTTTGCAGAATTTTACACTTACCATGCGAATGTGGTTTACACACTGGGTTTTTTGTGGAGTCTATTAACAGCCTCAATTTTCCCCTTGGACAGACCACTTGATATAAAAAAAACATATAGGCTTGTCAACAGTAGAGGAGCAAACCATAAATAAAAAAATAAAGGTCACTTTGCTGACTAATGCAAAAAACGCATAAAAAATTAGGATGTTAATTTTTTTTAAAAAAAGAAAAACAGATACTATACTTTGATATTTTATTTCTGCATGTGTGTATTAGAAACACTTCTTTGATGTTTAAATTAAACATTCTCATAAAAAATAGTTGTTTCCTTTATTTTTCAAATGTATTTGGATTTGACTTACTGAAGTAAACATTTGGATTTCATAACCAAGGATGGTATGACGTGCCATTGCCAAAATGAAAAAAAAAAAAAAAATCTGCTATTGGTGATATTTGCACTTGGCTAACCGAAAAGTACCCTTTATTTATTACTAAAGTACACAAAGATAACGTTACTCACCGTCCAGCTTTGGATGCTCCTTTTGGAGACCATTTGGCACATCTATAACCCCTGAAAGCTTCTACTCGTTCAGGAGGTACTGGGTTTAGAGTATGATCCATTAAGATTTGGTGTAAATTCACTGGAGGAGAAAAAAATTAAATAAGTATAAATCTTTCATATTGTAGCAACTTCAATTTCAGAAATGTTATTTTAAGAACACAAACAAAAAATGAATTATTAATATAATTTTTTCAAAAAATTAGAAGTAAATGTTTTCTAATAATGAACTTTATTTAGAGGTGTAACTATCATGATTTTTGAAATTAAAAAATAAATATATAATTCCATTTAATTTGCATTATTATATATTTTTTAGATTAAACTATTATCAAGTATTGCAGTTTTTCAATCTTAGTATATAATTTGAAGAAATATAAAACATTTGTACACATTAAATTAGTTATAATCAACAATATAGAAAAAAATACAATTAAAAAATTAAAAATTATTTTATAAATAATATCACAAAGAACAAAATCAGGGTTTGCCCAAGTGGTCCCGCCCAGAAAAAACCCATTGTGGGTTTTTTTCAAATTTTGTCATGTTTTCACATTTGTATCATTATTTAATCTAAGGTATGAGAATTTAAAAAAAAAAAAAAAAAAAAAAGTTAAGGGGAAAACCAAAATATGAAATTAAACATTTTAACAATTACTTTCATTTGAAGCTTATGTTTAACAAATTTACAATAAATAAATAAAAATGCCAATTTTAATATATACAGGGTTGAAAGCGCACTAAAGACATTTTGTAGCAGCTTTGGAGCAGCAAAAATTGAATTTTGTAGCAGCAAAAATCGGATTTTGTAGCAGTAAAACTCATTTTTGTAGCAGCAAAAATCGTATTTTGTAGCAGTAAAACCCCTTTTTGTAGAAGCAAAAATTAATTTTATAGCAATAAATGCTGCTTTTGTAGCAGATTGAAATTCTAATGCTAATAAATAAGAAATTTGCATATTTTTCGCGATCTTTTGACAAAATTCCCGTATTTGTTTGCAATCTTTTGACAAAATTCGTGTATTTTTTGCCCTTTTTTGACGAAATTCGCATGTTTTTTGCACTCTTTTGACAAAATTCGCGTATTTTTCATGGTCCTATGACCAAATTCGCGTAATTTTCGCGATCCTTTGTTGAAATCAGTGTGCTTTTTGCTACCTTTTGACAAAATTGGCGTAATTTTCGCGATCCTTTGTTGAAATCAGTGTGCTTCTCGCTACCTTTTGAAGAAATTGGTGTGTTTTTCGAAATATTTTTTGACAAAATTTGTGGCTTTTTTGGATCTTTTGATGATATTAGCAGGTTTTTTGCACGACTTTTTAACTAAATTTGCATTTTTTCACAATCTTTTGACCCTGTTTTGTTCGTTTTTTGAAGAAATTTGTGATCTTTTGACAAAATTAACTTTTTTTGGTATCCTTTGACAAAATTCGCATGTTTTTCGCGATCTTTTGCTGAAATTTCCGTATTTCTAGTGACCTTATGAGGAAATTTGCATATTTCTCGTGATCTTTAGACAAAATTCACGATCCTTTGTTGAAATCAACGTGCTTTTCATTATCTTTTAACGAAAGTACCATGTTTTTCGAAATCTTTTGATGAAATTTGCAGTTTTTTGCGACCTTTTGATGAAATTTGTGGTTTTTTCGCGATCTTTTGACCCGGTTTAGTTCGTTTTTTGACGAAATTAGCGACTTTTGAAAAAATTCGCGTTTTTTTCGCGATCCTTTGAGAAAATTTGTGTGTTTTTCGCTATACTTTGATGAAATTCACGTGTTTTTCGCTATCGACAAAATTCGCATGTTCTTCGCGATCTTTTGACGAAATTCGCGTGTTCTTCCCGATCTTTTGACTGAATTTGTTTTTTTCGACCTTCTGACGAAATTTGCGTTTTTTCTCACTATCTTTTAATAGAATTATCGTTTTCTTCACGCCCTCTTTTAACAAAATTATCGTTTTTTTTCACGCCCTCTTTTAACAAAATTATCGTTTTTTTCATGCCCTCTTTTAACAAAATTATCGTTTTTTCACGATCTTTTGACAGTGTTTTGTTCATTTTTTGACGAAATTAGCGATCCTTTGGCAAAATTCACGTTGTTCTCGCGATCCTTTGATGAAAGTCACATGTTTTATGCGATCTTTTGACAAAATTTGCGTGTGTTTTGCGATCTTTCAACAAAATTTGCATTTTATTCGTGATCTTTTAAAGGAATCGTGTTTTTTCACGATTTTTTGACCGCGTTTTGTTCGTTTTTTGACGAAATTAGCGATCCCTCATAATTACCTTTTATCCTTTGAATTTGAATTAATTGTATTCACGATTTTTTTTCATGACCATTTGACAAACATCACTCGTTTTTAGAAATATTTTGCTTATTTGACGAAATTAGCGGCTTCGAATTTTTGCTTTTGTTGTTGTTTCTTGGATCGACGAAATCGAGCTAAATTTCATTTTAACACCAAGTATGTTTTGGCGCAAAATGGAAAGAAATAGCTGTTTTGTAGCAGCTTGGCACAGGAAAGTGAATTTGACACAGTCTGGTGCAGGTCTTGCATCCCTGTATATAAATGCTTTAAATTTTAATGCATGCCTAAAGATAGCACTTCAACACAATCCTGATTATTTGCCAGATGTTATAGCTTTTTAAGGCAGCGGTGTAAAAATATTTTGAAAATCTAGGAGCCAGCTCATAAATCTAGGAGCCAGTTACTATCGATAACAAATTTGTAAAATGAAATTAAAGTATAAGTTAATAATAGTACATACAAATTACTCTTTTTAATTAAATATATCTGACACATGACATAAATTTTTCTTGTATAAAAGTAATGTTACATAAAATTATAAATATTGATATAAAAAAATTGGAAAGGCTGATGTAAAATACAAATAATAATCATTAAAAACTTCTTTAAACACCTCAGAAGTACAAATATGTAATGCACTTCAAGGACTATAATATATGCCATAAATCAATACTGTTAACTTATTGTTTGTCCTCATTTGCTTTTAAATTTTTATGACGTTTATAACCACTCATGTGTCTTGTTGTTTTTGATGTAAAGTACCAGCGTTCAACTGCTTTTGTAGTATAAAATCCTCCCGATAGTGATTTGCAATGTCTTAATTTTTCCAACATTTCTGTAAATATCAGTCCAGTTCAGTGAAAGAGAACTTTGTTTTGTTTTTTTGTTGTTGTTGTTTTTTCCTTTGCGCACAGAAATAAAAGAAAAAAAAATCCATAAATAATCAAGGTTATAAATATGAATTATTTTTCATTTCCTTTTATTTTTCATATCTAGGTGCCAGTGTGGAAAATTTAGTCGCCCAGGCGACCTGGCACCCGGTATTTTTACACCCCTGTTTTAAGGTTAATAATCCCATTTGTTATTCTGCTTCAATGTTCAATGAAAATGTTACAAAGGAGTTTTCAACATAAAAATGGTAGCAGATTATTGAAAAAAGTGTGAAAAAGATAAGTTTCCTCATGGATTTTGTCAGTTTTGTTTACAGTTTTCATTCATCATCAGCTACCTCTGTTTCAATGATATTTTCTACATTTGGTCTGATTTTGGAGCAAATTACATAATTATTTAGGTGTTGATAAAATAGCAAAGCTAGTAAAAGTATATAGCCATTTGCAATACAGTAGACTCTCTCAATCCGCAAACGCATAAAATCTGCACATCATCACAGATGTAAACAATGAAACTTTCAGTTCAGATGTAAAGGCAAAATTACAGAATTTTTTAGTTTTATATCATTTTGAGTGTATTTTAATCTGTAATTCTGTATAATATGACTGAACTCGTGGTTTTTTATGAAAGAAGCATATTTAATTATACCCTATTAATTATTTACTTGACCTTTACTTTTAATAATTTAATCATTTTTAAAACTATCTTAAGTTTTATTGTTTTAGTTTATTACCTTGCTTAATTATTTTAATATTTTACTATATTGTAAGTATTCATTATAATTTTGATTGCATTACTACATGCAAATTACTGTAAACAAAGCAATGACCAGAAATCCGCATAACCAGTAATTTCAAACTGTGTGGATTTGAGGGAGTCTACTGTATATATTGAGAAAGATATCAGAAACTGCATTTACCTTCATCTTCCAGTGTCTTGGTAGCACTGTAGGGATTGGCAGGAATAGCAATAGGCTGCAACTGCATGCCTTTTTCTGGTGCAGGTATCACTTGTTTATGAAGCGGTGATGTGACATAGTGTTCAACTGGACTGCAGTAAGAAGTCTGCAAAATAGAAGAGATGAAATGTTGATAGAAATATAAAGATATGTAAACAGAATACTTAAATGGATTACATCAAAACAGAACAAATTTGATTACATTTTCAGAAAATAAAAAACAGACTATGTCAAAAAAAAGGGCAGATTCTTGCATGCTATCTATGGCAACAATGACACTGATAATCAGTGGTGTAGTCGTAAAAAAAACAGAGGGTATACGTTCTAAGCAGTGGGTATACACTCAAGGCAGAGGGTATATATATCCTATACCTTTCTTGAGAAACAGAGGGTATACGGTGTTCCTTAAAAAAATCCAGAGGGTATACGGCGTATACCCTCCACTACATCCCTCCTGATAATGCATACAGTGCATTTTACATGCGGTAAAATTTAATTATGACAAAACTGTATAAAAACAAAATTGCATATGTCAGGGTCGGCGAACATTTTTACGTCCGCGTGCCCAATTTTTTTTCAAAAAATATGTTACGTAACCATGACGTGCCAAGCGCCAAAAATAATTTAGTGATCAACATTTCTGGATTTTTATTCATTGGTATTTAAAAATATGGGACAATAATTAGAATCTAATAATTAGATTAACATCTAAATATTACCTAATAATTATTATCTAATAATTAGATTATCATATATTATAAGGTAATAAAATGGTGAATGCGATATCGGTTATGCCAAATATTAATATGGTGTTCAACCTACTTACTTTTAACAGGATGCAAGCTGAATTCGAGTTATCTAACAAGTCGTTTGGGTTTCTAACATTTAAAGTTTTAGTATAATTTCCGAAAATAATGATTCGAAGGAATAAATAGAGCGAACAATTGTGAAAACTGCATATTTTATACCAAGTCGCTTTAGTTTCATCACTGGGGGTTTTACTTATAATGCCTGATATTTTTCTTTTTGATATTCTCCCAACCTTCTCTTAATTTGATAACTTATTAAACCCACATTGGAATAATTTAGAAATTAAATTAGTTTCTTTCCAATAAAAAGAAAAAAGAAAAGAAAAGCCCAGTTTGTATAAGTTTACGTGTTTTGTTTAAATTAATACTATTTTCTTTTAGGATTTCAATCAATGTCATGCAGAAAATATTCTATCGCGTGCCAAATTTGGCACGCGTGCCATAGGTTCGCCAACCCTGGCATATGTATATGTAAAATATTGATATACGCGTAAACTGCAATCGAAAAGTTAAGTTAGAAGGTATTCGATAAAAACAACAGTTGAAATCTAATATATCTCCAAAATTTACTTTGAACAACACACAAAGATCTTACAGAAAAGCAGGGTTGGCTTTTTACCGGTAAAAACTAGGTTTTTACCAGGACATGATAAAAACTAGGTTTTTACCGGTAAAAACCTAAAGATACAATAAACTCTACTAGTTATTAAACTTTATTTTAATAATATTGATAAACACTATTTTCATGTAATTGATGTGTTTATGTATTATATATATTATGAGATGGGAAGAAAAGAATTAGTTCTCCAAAACTGCTGATACAGCACTTTAATCATAGAGATTTTACCTTATTTTCTATTCCCCATCTATAAATAGGAAAACAGATGTTTACTAGCTGTTTCACAAAGCAGGTTTTCATTCCACTTGTACTCTTACTATTTCCAAGGAGTTTCTTTAAAACAAAAGATGCTTAAGCCAAAATTTGGTGGAAAGCATTAAATAACAAAGAAATAAATCCCGAATTCATAATGATGAATCTTCACACCATACCTTGTGCTTCTTCACTCGTAGAGCCAATTTTTTTGAGCTTTTCACATATCACAGTAAATTAAGAAATAGACTTGGTGTACAGTAAACTGTAAAGCTTGTATTTTGTTATAGAATGCTAAGCGGCTCCAAAGACATATATTGGTAAAATATACCTACTAACATTTGTACAAACTACGTTATGTGACAATTAGGTAGCTTTCTTTACAAAAAGCTACCTATTGCAGCCGTTCGGAGGAAAGCGATTTCAAAAAATTTTGGTATATTTTCATCGATCATGACCCCCAGACCCCGAAACCACCCTCCGTTCAAAATTGATTATATATATATATATATATATCAATATATATATATATATATATATATATATATATATATATATATCTGACCTATGTCATACTGTAACTCTCGTATTTATGAACCGATTTGGATGTAATTCGGTGTGTACATAGTAC
The DNA here is from genome assembly GCA_963932465.1 of Maratus speciosus. Lineage (NCBI taxonomy): Eukaryota > Metazoa > Arthropoda > Arachnida > Araneae > Salticidae > Maratus > Maratus speciosus. The sequence goes on along the minus strand of OZ010786.1, from coordinate 669,810,876 downwards.
ATACCAATGTCTCGACCGAGTTCGTTGGCCAGCTTCATCCGCCATTTTGTTTCAAAATGGCGGCCATTTAAATTTTTTTTTAAAATTTAAAATTTGAAATGTGGTACCAAAAAATTAAAAATAGAAAAATATTTTTTTCTTATGTATTTGACCTTTATACAAAGACTCCGTAGCAGTTTTTGTTTCATCTATATCTTAAAAAATGGCTGAGTTATAGCATTTTGAATTTCTAGCGAAGCTGACATTTTGAAACGTCCTGAATTTTGTCACGCGATAAAAGTCGTATTAATGAACCGATTTGGATGTAACTTCGTTTATACATAGTACAGACCAATGTCTCGACCAAGTTCGTTGGCCAGCTTCATCCGACATTTTGTTTAAAAATGGCGGCCATTTAAAATTTTAAGAAAAATTTAAATTAGAAATGTGGTACCGAAAAATTGAAAATTGAAAAAATATTTTTTTCTTATGTGTTTGACAGGGGTCGATTTAGAAAAAGAAAGTTGCATAGCAGTAACTGCTATACAAAGTCAGTTTTGAATAGCAGTTAGACACTTTTGTATAGCAAGTAAAAAATAGCTAACGTAACTTTTAAATCTTGAAAATTTACAACAAATTTTTTTAAAAAAAAGCGTACTTCCTCGCTGTACTTCCATTGTAAATAAACACTTGGGGAGGGTGAAAACACAACGTATGTCGTGTAAAAACATCTTTAAATTTTAACTTTAAGCAGTGATGCCGCTGTACTTGAAAAAACCTGGGTCCCCGGGACACAGGATTTCCAAAAATCTGGGTCCCTTTTTTACAAAAGCGGGTCCCCTTCAATAATAATTTATATTTTAAAGGAATAAATGAAAGTTGTTTATTAAGATAAATGAAATGCATTAATTATTGTTTTAACAATAATTAAATAATGAATTAAAACCAACATTATTTGCACTCAAATAAGATATTTTTAAAAAATATTAAGAGAAATTTTCTTTACTTTTTTAAAAGTAAAAATGCAAGATACAATTTTAAATTGTAAAATAATGTTTATTTGAGAGTAGAAGATACCAAGTTCCACTAACAAGTATCACTAATGTTCGCATTCTTTTAAAAAGAGGCAAGGCGGGTTTATTGCAGGGTTCACAAAGCTGGGCCCAGTTCGAAAAAACCCGGTGGGTTTTTTCAGAATGGGCCCACTTGAAAAAGCCCACTGAAAAACCCATAAAGTGGGTTTTTTCAATTTTCAGATATAATTTAAAAATTTAAACAACATATAAATTTAATGAATTTAAGTCATTTCAGTTAATTTTGAAAAAATATTAATATATAAAAGCCATTACATGCAAATAAAAATGTATTTCAGCACATTGAACTACTTTACTAACATAGAACCTAGTAGGCAACACACATAGTACATAATTATAGGTATGTCTTTATATAAAAAATTCAAATCAACTATATTCATGGAAATAAAAAATATGTATTTTTACTTTCTTCTATCTTTACAAGAAGAAAGTATTTGATTCGTGAAAAATTTCGACTTCCAGTTCATGATTGATTTATATGTTTTAAAAAGGTCCTGAAGACAATTTGATAGTTTTTAAAAAATGACTGTCTGTATGTGAAAAAAAATTTGTGGGTGCTCTATCTCAAGAACTAATGCACAGAATTTCACAAAACTTTTACTAACACAAAACTGAGTTAGACCTTGATGTAAACTGATGCTGATTAGTTTTTGGCGTATACTGCCCAACAAGTGGTGCTGCTATGCTGCATTTATCTCAATTTTTGCAATAGCTTTATCTCAAGAACTAATGCATGGATTTTCATAAAACTTCAAATTCAGTTACAAGTTAAGTTGTTGCTTATTGAATTTTGGTGCATATCGCCCAACAAGTAGTGCTGCATTTTTCACGATTTCAGCAATAACTCTAATCTCAAGAACTAATGTACGGATTTGAATAAAAATTTAGATTCAGTTAAACCTTGATATAAACTGGTGCTGATTAGTTTTTGGTGTATATCGCCCAAGCGGTGCAGTTGTGCTGCATTTATCTCACTTTTTGCAATAGCTTTATCTCAAGAACTAATAATGCATGGATTTTCATCAAACTTCAGATTCAGTTAGATGTTGACGTAAATTGTTACTGATCAAGTTTTGTTGTAAATTGAACAACAGGTGATACTTATATCTCCTTGTTAAATGCATCTAATTCAACAAATCTATATTTTACAATCCTCATGATGGGCATAAATTGCCATTTAATTTTGGCACTGTGATAGCAAATTTTGAATTATTAACATATATGAGATAGAAGAAACTTTTGGGATTGGCACATCCGACTAGTTTACCCCTTTTTTTCTTCCTACTTATATATTTTAAATTTTAATATTCTATTCATTATTTGATTTAAAGAAAATTAACAATTTTATATCTTCTATTATATTTAAAATTAATTTGTGAGAAACACTGGCATTTAATTAATTTAAATTCATATAATTTATGCAATTTATAACTTGTAAAATAGCATTACAATTATATTGTATATAAGAGAACAATGTATTTTTTTATGTATAGTGTATATAATATATAGAAAATATAGTATACAATAATGTAATTACGCATGTATTATACTTTTGAAAAAACCCGGGTTTTTGCGAACCCTGGTTTATTGAAACAGATATTTTTGCTGAAAAAAATGTACTTTTCGTTGAATGAATGGGTGCTTTCATTATACTTCCCATTGAATTATTTGTCAGCATTGATCTGTGTTGGAATCAGACATTTTCCTTGGAAGGGAAATTTATATCTAAATCACTAATAAGCATCAAATCTTAAATGTTCTGAAAGCGGGAGGCATTTCAATGCAGTAAGAACGACGAGGGGGGGGGGGGGGATTTTTACTGGTCCACCTAATGAATATAAATATTATCAAAGTACACTGAAATCATGCTGTATTTTTAAGAATCTCATAAAAAAGAAATTAAATCCCATTTTATGAATTTTCTACCTATAAGTTTAGTTTGCACATCTTTTTTGGTGCTTTGACTAAATTCACGTTTTTTCCGCTTTACTTTGACGAAATTCGCGTTTTTCCGCGATCCTTTTGTTGAAATTCGCTATTTTTTCGCGAGTCTGTCACGAAAATCGTGTTTTTTTCCGCGATACTTTGACAAAATTCGGCTTTATTCCGCGATTTTTTGACGAAATTTGCTATTTTTTCGCAATCTTTTGTCGAAATACACTATTTTGTCTCAGCCCTTTTACGAAAATAGCGTTTTTTCCGCTATATTTTCACGAAATTTGTGCTTTTTTCGCGATCCTTTGACGAAAATCGGCTTTTTTACGTTATTTTTTGACGACATTTGCTATTTTTGGGGGATCCTTTGATGAAAAACAACTATTTTTTCGCGATCCTTTGACGAAAATCGGCTTTTTTCCGCGATTTTTTGATGAAATTTGCGCTTTTTTGACGAAATTCGCTATTTTTTCGCGATCTTTTAACGAAATACGCTAATTTGTCGCGGCCCTTTTACGAAAATCGCGTTTTTCGCAATATTTTGATGAAATTTGCGCTTATTTCATCGATATTTTCATGAAATTTGCGCTTATTTCCGCGATTTTTTGACGAAATTCGCTTTTTATTTCGCGATGCTTTGACGAAATACGCTATTTTTTCGCGGCCCTTTTACGAAAATCGCTGCTTTTGTGCGATATTTTGATGAGATTTACGCTTTTTTCGCGATTCTGTGACGAAAATAGTCTGTTTTCCGCGATTTTTTCACGAAATTACGCGTCCCACGGGACGCGTAAGAGCTATTTTTTTGCGTCCGTATCCGATTTTTCGCGTAATTTACGCGCTATAGCGCGTCCGCGGCATCCCTGCTTTAAGTGTACATGACATAACAAAGGGTGTGGGAAATATGCATCGCAATGATTGCGATTTAATGCATTTCTTGGATCGCATTTTAGTTAAATTTGAATCGCATATTGCGATGCGATACCGCTTAAATCGAACCCTGGTGTTTGACCTTGATAAAAAGATTCGGGAGCAGTTTTTGTTTCGTTTATATCTTAAAAAATGGCTGAGTTATAGCATTTTGAATTTCTAGCGTGGCTGACATTTTGAAACGCCCTGATTTTTGGCCACGTGATAACAGACGTATTTATGAACCGATTTGGATGTACCTTGGTGTGTACATAGTGCATACAAATAACTCAACCGACTTCGTTGGCCAGCTTCATCCGCCATCTTGTTTCAAAATGGCGGCCATTTAAAAAAAATTTTAAAAAATTAAATTTAAAATGAGATGCCAAAAAATTGGAAAATGAAAAAGATTTTTTCGTATGTGTTTGACCTTAATACAAATATTCCGTAACAGGTTTTGTTTCGTCTATATCTAAAAAAATGGCTGAGTTATAACATTTTGAATTTCTATTGTGGCTGACATTTTAAAACGACCTGATTTTTGTCTTTCGATAACAGGCGTATTTATGAACCGATTTGGATATTACTTGGTCTGTACATAGTGCATACCAATGTCTCGACCGAGTTCGTTGGCCAGCTTCATTCGCCATCTTGTTTCAAAAGGGTTGCGATTTTTTTTTAAAAATGTATTTTAAAATTTAAAATGAGGTATTAAAAAATTGGAAAATGAAAAAGATTTTTTTTATGTGTTTGGCCTTGATACAAAGATTCGGAGCAGTTTTTGTTTCTGAAAATTTGTTCTTTTGTTTATATCTTAAAAAGTGGTTGAATTATAGCACTTTGAATTTCTATCATGGCTAACACTTTGAAACGATCTTGTATTTGTCACGCGATACCAAACGTATTCGCCTATTTCGATGGAAGAAGACATGTGGATAGTATACATCAATATCTCGACCAAGTTCGCTGGCCAGCTTCATCAGCCATCTTGTTTCAAAATGGCGGCCATTAAATTAAAAAAATTATATTTAAAGTGGGGTGCAAAAAAATTAGAAATTGAAAAAGGTTTCTTTCTTAAGTATTTGACTTTGATATAAGGATTCAGGAGCATTTTTTGTTTGCCTTTATCTTAAAAAATGGCTCAGATATAGTAGTTTCAATTCCTAACGTTGGTGACATTTTGAAAAATCTGATTTTTTGCCTGCGACAGCACTCGTATATATCAACAGATTCCGATGTGAGTGAGCATGTGCACAGCAATTACTAAGGTCTCGACCAAGTTCACTGGTTAGCCTCATCCACCATGTTGTCTTAAAATGGCAGGCACTTTAAGAAATCGCCGAATTTGGCAGCCAAATATAAGTTACTTTAATTAAAAGCAGCTTGGATAAAGCTGACTAATTTCGCGAAATTCTCATTCATAATGATTTAGTATTGATAAAAATTAGTATTGAATCTCGTACATTCGGTTTCCACTTAATTGAGCTTCGTGTGTTTGAATAATATAAGTTGGCTTTTTTAAAATAAGGAATATGAAAGCTACCTCTTCCTCCCGGCACTGGCCGGAAGGACTTTTTTTAAGTGTGATAAAAGTGTAGAATTTTTCTTTTCCTTTTGCTTTAAGTAAAAATCAGTAAATTAGTCTCCATTAAGATAAATATAATAAATGTTATAATGTGCATTCTCATAATAATAGTTCTAATAATTTTTAGTTTAATAATGATATGTGTACAATATCTTTTAAAATTTTGAATTTTTGTAGGAGGAAAACACTGATGGAAGTTTTCTGGGCTATTTATATTCCTTAAAAACCACTATTTTTATATAGTATTACTTTACTTACCTAATTGGAAACAAAATTAGGTGACTATTGTTATATGGAATTATGGTATTAAATGCTCGGAAAACTTTAACCCCTGGGTAAATGAAAAATTGGTAAATAAATTTTTATATTTAAGTGACCAAAACGTAAAACTAATAAGTTTTTTCATAGGTGGTAAAAACCCTGGCAAAAACATGTTTTTCCAAAGACGTAAAAACCATGGTAAATACCGGTTAAAACCATCAGACGGTAAATACCGTCCAACCCTGCAGAAAAGTCAAATCCAAACAACATATATATATGCTTACATGTCATTTTAAGAAATATGTTAATTAAATTACTGAAATTGTAAGTATTAATATTTATAGAAGAAGATGATTCAAATAATCTTTGAAAATTTTTTTGCATCAAAAAATATTTAAACCCTTTCAAAATTGCAAAATCCCAACCTTCAGTTCCCTGACTATTAAATATTAAAAGTAGTTTTAGAAATTAAAAGAATGCTTTTAAAAGTAAAAAAAAAGTGTCCTCAAGAATCCAAAATGTGCCCTTTGGAATCAAAAAGTGTCCTTTTCCCACAAGAAGCACCCTACCCTTTTTTAAACCTGGGGGAAACTCTGTTTTACTATAAAAAAGAAAAAAATCATTTGTCACACTTTGAATTTTTAAAAGACACATTCGCAGTAATATCTTGGTACAGATGTCATAGTCGCCCCATATTGGCGCGATTTTTTTCTGTCGCCAATATCATATAGGCAACAGGTACTTAACTTGCGACAAAGGGGTTGATGTGGTAACCCGGATTATGTTGTTTATGCTGTTGATGTTTTCGCCAAATTGGCAACCGAAAAAAATCGCGCCAATATGGGGCGAATATGACATCTGTTCCAATATCTTTTAGTGAACATCATTTTCTTGCAGCCTTAAAAAGCATTTGATGTACTTTTCTTTTTCTCTTTTAAAGCAGTTGCATTACTAGACCTGGCAATGAAATTGTTAGAACACAGCTGCTTTGTGTGGCAACTGGGAATATCTGCTTTTCTAACTTAAATGTTTAATTATTTTCCTCCGAAACAAAATTATTTACCTTCACATAAAACTGGTAATTTTATGTAGAATGCTTGCGTTTTACGTTTTAGAAATAGACCTGCAAACTGTCCCACAACATAGGAATTAGAATAAATTTTACCCATGGTCAGGTGCAGCAGTTTTCACTATTATGAGGGGTTTTTTAATGCAAGTTCATTAAAGATGGAGATTTCACATTTATAACATCGTTTACATTCGTACAAATGGAAATGCCAAAATAATTTTTAAAGAAATAAATTTTTAAAATACATTAGTCTTTGGCTAAAAATAAAACACAAATTTTAAATTTTATGTTTGCATATATAAAATAAATCTAATAAAAATTTTAACGCATAAGAAGTTTAAAAAAATTATTTTTAATAGTGAACAAATTAAGTAACATTTATGTACCATTATATAAACTGCTTTACTGGTGCAAACCGAAATTTTATTATCTTGAGACCAATCTACAGCAAATTTTCTACAAATTTCACCAGGAAGAGTGAAATTTTGAATAACTGAAAGATTCGACATTTTGAAATTCGAAATCGAAAAATAAGCCTGAATTTAATGATTAAGATACAAAAAACGGAAATTAGTCAAAATATTTTAAAAGATAAACAAACGAGAGGATTGGTTGATTGATCGATTGCAAGGAAACACTCAGAAAAGGAGGGCAATTAGGCGATTAGTTGGTTGGATATCAGGAAAAAGCACAAAAAAGGTTGGGAGCTCAGTGACGAGCTCAGTGATCTTTTTGTCCATGGATTTTTAATCGATTCTTTCATCGTTGATATCGATTTGTCAAAATTGAGTAACTCGATATCGAAATTCATTGTAGCTGCTGAACGCAGACGCAGCAGTTGACTCCATTTTCGAGGCTAATGTTAATTTTCATACAACAACAGCAATATTCTCAGCTGATGTTGTATAGTGCTTAATTGTTATTTTGTTTTGGAAAATGGCGGAGTTGAGACGACCTGAATCATATTCGCCGAAATCTAGCCCTAGAGGTTCCCGATCGCCTGTTGTTCCGAGACAAGATTCAACTGGTACTTTAAAAACGACCATTTCTTTGGGAAAAACTCCTGCCATTGTGCATAGTGGACCATTCTATTTAATGAAAGAACCTCCAGGTAATATATACTATATTTGAAAAGTTTCCAGTTTACGATAATGAATAGTGCGTATTAATTGTTTAAACGGCTTACCAATCAAATAGCATACTTATGTATTCTGAAAAATGTGTTTACATTCTAAAACATAAACAAAAAGAAGTTTTTTTTATTCTCCTTATATCATTCCTTATATCATTAGCTTCTAGAAGCATCTTGATCTATTTGTATTGTTATGAAGTATTATTGCCTTTTTATATACTATTTAATTTAATTAATTTATAAATTAATTTAAATTCTTTTATATGTTATGAATTGCTCTTGTTCAACTACTTTTCTTTATCCTGTTTGCCTTGTGCATGAAACGTTTTATATATCAAAGTATCATTTTATTGTTGTTATTTCCTGGTTCTAATATTTCCCATAACATCAAGGCATCTATCACTAAGTTACATCGATACCAGGATCTGATTAATGCACGTTCCTGTATGCATTTGGACCCGGGCCTCTAAATTTCAGGGGTCCCCAAATAACATTGTTTATGTAAGCTCGCATAGCAGTTTTACATTCCATAATTAATCTATAAGGAGACTAAATTTCAAGAGAAATTTCCATTTAATTTCACCAGGATTGTCATATTCTCTGTAGATATCAATGTTGGATTGTTCTCCTTTAAAATAAAAACAATTAATTTGCAAATATGACAATTTTTTTTTGTAAGTGTACAGGCAAGGCATGCCTGTTTGTGTTCCGGGGATTTGATAAAACGTGCTCCGGAAATTCCGGAGTTACACAGGCATGAGATTCTTCCGCGATTTTCCGCTTTTTGTCGTTTTCCGTTTTTTCTGATTTTTTGCCGTTTCTCACATTGATGATTTGTTTCGAAATTTAAAAAAAATCGGTCATCAGTCCGAAAATTCGGGCACAAAATATCACAAATTTCGACAAGTGATCGCCGAAAAATCAATTTCGTCAATCGTTCGCAAAAAAAATAGGCAATTTCGAAAACTATCGCGGAAAAAACGCAATTTCGTCAAAGGGTTGCGGAAAAGGGTAACTTTCGTCAAAGGATCGCAGAAAAACACGGATTTCGTTGAAACATTGCGAAAAAACGCGAATTTTGCCAAAAGATCGCTTAAAAAACACTAATTTCGTCAAAAGATCGGCAAAAAAAAGTGAATTCTATGTTAAAGAATCGCGTAAAAAACGCGAATTCTGATAATGACGGATCGTGGAAAAAACGCAAATTTCGTCAAACAATAACGAATTCTGTCAAAGGACCGCAAAAAAAAGCGAATTTCGTCAAAAGATTTCGGAATAAACGCCTATTCTCAAAAAAGATCGCAGAAACAACGGGAATTTTGTGAAAAGATCGCGAAAGAAACTGGAATTTCGTCAAAAGATCACGGAAAAAACTGATTTGCGTCAAAAGATCGCAGAAGAAATGCGCATTTCGTCAAAAGATCGTAGAAAAAAACCCCGGGAAATCCGTCAAATCGCGGGAAAAACGCAAATTTTGTCAAAGGATCGCAGAAAAAATGCTAATTTTGTAAAAAGATCGCGGAAAAACGCGAATTTTGTAAAAAAAAAAAAAATCGCGGAAAAAACGGGAAATTTGTCGAAAGATCGCGGGAAAACGGGATTTATGTCAAAAGATCGCCGAAAAAACGCAAATTTTGTACAAAAAGATCTCTGTAAAACGCGAATTTTGTGAAAAAGATCGCCGAAATAACACAAATTTTGTAAAAAAGATCGCAGAATAAAAGCGAATTTTATAAAAAAGACTAGCAGGCTATGCCCGCTACGCTGGTCTGCTTATCCAAATGAACCTTGAATTAAACAAAATGTATCATTGAATTTGACATTGTGATTTAAAGCAATATGGAACATTACCTGGAATGTCCTTTCGCACTGCTGAAAACGATAAGAACGCCAATGTGCTACTATATTTTCTAATGTGTAGACAAATTTTCAGCTATTAAGGTCTTAACCCTTTTAGTTGATCAATAACAGTAGGATTGGTAAAGAAAGATAGTAGAATACGTAATACAATAAAACAAACACTGAAAAATTATATAACTACTTGTAATAATGCAAACAAACAAACGGACAAAATCCATCCAGTAAAACTTTTTTTAAAGGTTGATCTTTCATAAGGGGTCCATCTGATTATAGAACTTTCCCCCATAATTCTGTAACTAAGCAACGTAGAATGATACGCAAGAAACTAAAACCTCCGCAAACATTGTCTTATCAACAAAGAAAGTATTATCAATATCCGCCATCTAGAACTTTTTGAAAAGTCTAATCTTTCATAATCGGTTTCATATGATTATGGAACTTTCCGCCATTACTTTATGACTAAGCAACGTAGAACAATATGCAAAATACTAAAACCATGTCTGAATAGATATCTAACTAAAATGAAATTCCTATCAAAATCCGTTCTGTAGAACTTTAAAAAATGTTAAACTTTCATAATCGGGTTCAACTGATTATAGAACTTTCCACCACACCTCTATTATTAAGCAATACAGAAGGGTATAGTATATACTAAAACTCTGTCTGAAAAATTATTTAACTAACAGTGAAAATTCAATCGTAATCAATTCGGCTGAATCTTTTAAAAAGGTTAATATTTCATGATCGGGTTCGCCTGATTATATAACTTTAAAACATAATTGTATGTATAAGCAACGTAGAACGATATTTTATATACTAAAATCTTCCCTGGAAAATTATCTATCTATCATTATGATCAAAATCCATTCAGGTGAGCTCAAGTTATATGCAACCGGGACGAATTTCCCATTTCCATTTTACTCTAGTATATATAGTAGAAGCAGAAGTAGATAGATAGATAGATAAGAATATTGATTATTAAAATTTATGAAACTGCAAGTTAAGACTTTTCAATCGGCGAGTATTGAGATTTACTATTATGTCTACAACAAATGTATTTCATATTGTATCAAAACATTGTCGTTAAAATGAGTCAATTTGCTGTGGGTTCCGATATTATAAAATATATTTTTTTTTTTCAAAATCGCCAACTACACGGATGACATTTTAAGTTTCTCTTGGCACTTCAGTAAACATTTCCATGTTTTATTCAGCGAAAAATGAAGTTATAACTTAATTTTACTTGATAATAAAAAATACTTCCACCTTCAAAAAATAGTAAATTAAAATTTTTTGCAGTGTTACGAAGAAATAATAATTAAAGCCAAAAGAAATTCGCGTTCAATAAATATCAAGCCCCAAAGTTTCGCATCGTTTGCAATAAAATTTGGTACTTTTCTTTTCCACTACAGGCGCCTTGGCGTTTTTTTAAAAGCTTGGTGCTATTCGGGCATCAGAAAGTGAGATTTATTGCCAATTGATATAAACAGTTAAGGAAACAAACTTGATGAAATTTTTTGTTTGTTTATATATGTATATTATCAATGTTTTTTATATACAAATTACTTCTGTTTCTAAATAAAATTAGATAAATTGCATCTTTATGTTAAATAAATTGTATAAACAGAACAAAATGCTTGTTTATATGAAATGAAACAGTGAATAGGTTGCCAGGAAATATGTTTCCAAATTTTCTTTCCGCCAAGGTTATTTTCTCTGTTTCGCCAAGATCCCTATATTGTAAATTACCAAAAACTTTTGCACATTTAGGATTGAAATAAATGGCGTAATAGCATACAATTTGGTATGGTGTTGGTATAACGTAAAAATAGGAAAAGGTCGCCAAAAAGTTTTCTTTCAAATCACGCCAATTCTGTGTTAATTCGGTTATAGAATAGCTCCGCTTTAAAAACACAGAATCAGTTTAAACCTTTTCCTAAGTTAATTATGCGCCAAACCACGCCAGGTAACATACGCCAATTGTCAGTAGACTCAATTATGTAACTTATCGGTACCAAATATGCCAATTGTCTATGGATTCGATAACGTAATTTATCTCCTTAATTTATGCATACTTTACAAACTACATCTACTTTTAAATTTTCCTGATTTTAAGATCAATGGGTACTATTAGATGTTAAAACGCTTGGCGCAATTCGGGCTTAAGAAAGTGAGATTTGTGGCCAAATGATATGAACAGCTATAAAAACAAATAAAATGAACTTTAAGCTTTTTAAAATATGTATTCATATATATATTCCTATATAAATTTTTATTTATGAATATTAATATTTTTGTTATTTATATACAATTTACTTCTGTTTTTATATGAAAAAGAGATAAATGTATTCTTTATAGTAAATAAATGATCTAATTACTGAACAGAAAATATGGATGAAAACTTTCCTTGTCTCGCCAAGCCCATTTTTTCCAACTCGCAGCTATATTGGAAAATTACAGAATTTAACCCATTGCTCTATGACTAAACAGTATCGAACAATATATTATATACTAAAACTATCTCTGAAAAACTGTCAAACTACTATTGCAAATTCTATCAAAAAACCCTTTATTTTAATTTTTAAAAAGGCTATTGTGATAATTGCGTACACCAGACTACAGAATTTTCCCAAAAACGGTATGGCTGAACAATATAGAAGGGCATATTGAATACTGAAAACGCCCCTAGAAAATTATCTAATTAACAGTCCAAGTTCCATCGAAATACATTGGGCAGAATCATTTAAAGAGGCTAATTTTCCATTATCAGGTTCATCTCATTAAAGATCTTTAAACCATAATTCAATACCAAGAAACGTAGAACGACGTGTTATGTACTAAAAAATTCCCCGAAAAATTACCTATCTAACAGTGTACGTTCAGCAGAACTCGAGTTATAAGCAGCGGGAATGAAATTTCCATTTGAATTATATATATATATATAAGTAGAATTGGGTATTTCCAGAAAATGCTGTCGTTTATTGAGAAATAACCAATATTGTGAACGTCGCTCAAACCGATGGCACGCTCATGCATTTTTGGCTTAAAATTAAATCGTTTGGCGATAAAATGAAATCGCAAAAAACATACAATATGTAACTCACAAGTATCGTCATTTTTTTAATTACATCTTCTAGTTTCTTCTGTATGTCACATGATGGTCGAGTTAAATAATAATAAAAAGTAAATTTAAAAGAAAACAAAAACAAAATTGTCACTCAGATATTATTTTATAAAATTTTCTGATGCATTTTATTTAACCGGACGCAAGAGATAAATTGCCAAATATAGTTTAAAACTGCAATCTTTCATATTGAATAAATTTTTAAGCACTACGAACATTCTCTTTCATGTTTAAATTCGATATTTTCGTTTTCCAATATTACCACTTGTCAATTTTTTTTTCATTTTCTCTCTTGTTTTCTTTTTTTTTTCCTTTTAAATAAAATTAGTAACAGTTTTTTTTTCCGCGATGTACAACCATTTCAATTCATTTATCAAAAAATTCATCGCCAATAAAATAATGGTAACCCTTTCGCCCAAAATAACAGAACTTTCCGTTATAATTCTATAATATACCTACGTAGAACGATGTGTTATAGCTTAAAACCTTCCCTGAAACAATACCTATCTAACAGTATAAGTTCCGTCAAAATCCATGCAGTAGAATTCGAAATCTAGGCGTTCGGAACGAAATTTTCGTTTGGACTTTATATATATAAATAGATAGAATAGATAACAGATTATGTGTTATGAACTATCTCAAAGTTTAAAACAGATCGCATTGTTAGATTTCCTAATTTTAACAATATCGCGTTATGTTAGTTCCACATTCCACCACCAGGGAGCGCAATATTCTTAACGAAAGCGTATCTGAACGAAACTCCTTCATGCAACCTTTCCGTAGATACATGAATCGGGAGGGTGGCGGTCTTAACCAATAATTTAAGATAATTGCTGAAATTACTACGAAAAATATTTTAAAGGGGACCTACGCGGGCCCCTAATAGAGTTAGAGGAAATCGGAAGACGGCAAAATAATCGCGGGGAAAAGTTTGCTTGGGTGCTTCGGAGCTACTTTTGGCGCGAGATCTAAGCTCTACGACCAATAGGAACCCAGATATTTAAGGAAATATGAAGTAACAAAGTCCAAAATAACAGAATTTTCCATAATAATTCTATAACTGTTCTAGGTAGAATGATGTGTTATAGCTTAAAACCTTCCCTGAAACGATACCTATCTAACGGTATAAGTTCCGTCAAAATCCATGCGGTAGAACTCGAAATCTCGGCGTTCGGAACGAAATTTCCGTTTGGATTTTATATATATAATAGATTGCGGAAAAACGCGAATTTTGTCTAAAGATCGCCGAAAAAACGGAAAATTCATCTAAAGATCGCCGAAAAACGTGAATTTTGTCAAAAAATCGCCGAAAAAACGGGAGTTTTGTCAAAAGATCGCCGAAAAAAACGTGAATTTTGTCAAAAGATCGCCGAAAAAACGCGAATTTCGTCTAAAAATCGCCCAAAAACGGTAATATTATCTAAAGATTGTGGAAAAAACGGGAATTTCGTCAAAAGGTCGTGGAAGAAACGGGAATTTCGTCAACAGGTCGCGGTTGCGTGACGCCGTGAAAGTTCAGCCTTTTTTTTTTTTTTTCCAGGGGATTTTATCAAGTGTTACAAACAGCCATGGCAAGGGCCTCCGAAGCATACTAGTACCAGAGAACCTATGGTAAAAAGAAATGAAGGTTCCATAGGTAGATTTGATGTGAAATAGCAGTTGACAGAAGAAGTCAGGTGCGATCACAGTTTAATCTCCTTGGTGCGATTTTCAAAATTTGTCAAATTGGCACGTTTTTGCGTACTATCTCCCGGAGCTGCAACATCCAGGAGACTTACGTAAAATTATTTGTTTTCTCTTCTTGTATATTTTGAAACAAATATCTATCTGGATGAATGCTTGAAAGGTGAGAATAAATATTCGATCAGTTATGTTTCTCTTATTTTTACCTGTATTTTTGAGTGAAAATAAACAAAAAATACATAAAATTTCAAATTATTTCAAAATACATTTTTTAAAGGCATACATTTCATCAAAAATACCAGAAAAACACAATTTTCACTTACTCAAATTATTAAAAAAGAACGGGTACAGATGTCATATTCGCCCCATATTGGCGCGATTTTTTTCGGTTGCCAATTTGGCGAAAACATCAACAGCATAAACAACATAATCCGGGTTACCACATCAAGCAAAATAACGACACTTTGGCGCAAGTTAAGTACCCTTTGTCTATATGATTTGGCGTCAGAAAAAAATCGCGCCAATATGGGGCGAATATGACATCTGTTCCAAAGAACGTTTGTTAACAGTAAGGGGAGCAAAACAATGTTGTTTTTTTTTAATCAGGGGGGCTCGTCCCCCTGAACCCCCCCCCCCTGTTTTTTAATTCATAATTTTACTTTGTACTCTAGGATGTCATTCAAAAGCATCACTCAATCTATCATTTTTAGTCATTTATATCATGAAACAATCAGCCTCTATTTCATACATTAATTCAATCAAAGCTCAGAAATACAGGTAAAAATAATAAAAAAATAACCAATTTAATATTTATTCTCACTTTTCATGCATTCGTCCAGATAGGTACTTGTTTCAAAATATACGAGATGAAAAAACAAATAATAAAAATCACTCGACTGCAATTAAGGTAATTAAGGCAATTGATGTAATTAATCATTACACAAAAAAGTATAAATCAAGTATAAAGATTTATATACATAAAAATTTTTGAAATACTATTTTCAAGTGTCTATCTAAATTGTATTTATAAAATAATTAAAAATGACATGTTATAACCTTCAAAGTTTAAAATAATGTTGTTTGTTAATATTAATAAAAAATCCGATTTAAATAAAAAAAATCTGATTTTTTTTAAAGAAATCACGATTTTTTTTTTCATACCCTGCCGATAAACATAATGGTTAATAAGCCAACACATTCTTTATTAACTGATTGTTGAAGACTGGCTATCCATAATATATTTCTTTACAAACATAGATTTAAAAATCGGAATGTAAATTAATCATTTTAATTGAAATTATTCTTTAAATATAAAGATTTTTTTTACTTACTTAAAAAAACTGATAACATTTGTGAAAACATAAAAATCTAAAAGTATATAAACAAAGTGATTTTTTTCTCAATTTACACTTAATTGAAGTACAGGTAAAAATATCTATACTAATTTTAATTAGTATTGATATTTTTGTCTGTCTGAAAGAAAGTTGTTTTCTCCCCTGTTTTCTAAATAATAATAAACAATTCATAAACGGAAAAAAAAAAAAAAAACTTGTGGAAGGAAATTTTGAGTTAAATAGCACTTAAAATCATAAAATGGAGCTAAGAGGTCCGTATAAAAATGCAAAAAATTATTCAATTTATTATACCAAGTGAATGAAAAGTCCTGGAATAGTGTAATAGCTCGGAATATATGTATTACAAAGTAGTTCATAAGAGAACCTCTGACTTAACACTCAATAGTGTCTTTAAAAAAATGGAAAGCCGTTTACTTTTATTTTAAAATTGAAAGGGGATCATACGTTTAACAATAAAGTCATTGGCATTATCACGCAATATCCCTAAGTTCTTTGGCATGCTCTGGACTCGATATACATGTAAAGAGATTATAAAAAAACAGTACCTGTAAATCTTGAAAATGGAAATAATTAGAAGCTACACGAATCTTGGCAGGAAATATACTTTATTTACACTTGATGTTGTTTGCAGATTTAGGTGGGATCCGTAACTTGGCATCTGACGATCTCGGCACGTTATTCTAGCAATCAGACGATTTCTTCTAAATCTTGAAACACAGTTGAAAGAAGTATAAGCACTCACTAATTATTTGAAGAAAACCGTCAGATTACCGATATAATTTATTTTCACTTAGTTAAAATTACGAGTATATTTCTAAAGGAAGATCGCGTACGTTCCTCCAGCCGTGAGGTCTTCGGATGCACCTGCGTACTGCTGTCACAACGATTTCTAATTGCAATTTACGAAACATCGCGTGATGAATTGGAAACAGTGCTGAAACTGAAAATGGGAAATGAAACCAGTAAATTTGTAAGAGAAAAGGATAGATTAAATAAATAAGGAATGTTTAAAAGTAAGATTAATTAAACTGCCTGGAGAAAGTAAACAAAATATATTGTTACACAATAATATGCTAGATAAAAAAAAATATATGTTGAATATTTTTTTGAAAGCTATTTCTATGATGCCAAAGTTATCCACGAGCAACTTTGAAACATCAAATGGGAACCGTCATTTGTTTTTGCAGATTCAGATTCTATGGAAAAAAATAATTAATTTTACCCATAAACTTTAAAAAATATTTTGTAGATGGTGCTGTAATCGCAAAAAAAGTCTAACTATTGTGAATGTCTCCAGAAAAACACTACATCTAAGGGAAAATAATGCTTTTCCATTATTTTGATTAATTCACTCAAAGTAATTAGTCTCTGGAAATTCACTGAAAAGAACTGTTTTTTGTGTAACCCGGGAATAATAATGTACTACACTGATTATCAAAAGTTAAGGAAAAGTCACAAAATGCTAATTTTCAAATACGCAAACACTCAAAAGGAAATAATATAATTCGAGTAATTACTATCTCTACAACACAGCTAGCCCATATAACATCTCATTCTTGTCACAAGTGTCACAGTCACTACGGTGAAGCAAAAAAATAGGAAATTCCATACATCTCATTATGAGTCTCAAATGGTCACTATATGTGACTCCACTGAGAAGTCAATGTGACTGCTGCTTTGTGACGAGTCACCAGGTGACTTTACAATGTAGTTACATTGTGACTCGCATGTGACTGTCATTTGTAGACTCAATTTCAAAGTTATCGTGAACGCTGCATTGTGATCAGTTACCAAATAATGTCACATGATGACTTTCAGGTGTCAGAGAGACTACTGTGAAGTCACCATTGTGCTCTCTTTGGAAAAGTCTCCATGTGGCTATAATATGATAATATTTGGTGACTTATCACAATGCAGCATTCACGATGACTTTGAAATTGAGTCTACAAATGACAGTCACATGAGAGTCACAATGTAACTACATTGTAAAGTCACATTGACTTCTCAGTGGAGTCACATATAGTGATCATTTGAGACTCATAATGAGATGTATGGAATTTCCTATTTTTTTGCTTCACCGTAGTGACTGTGACACTTGTGACAAGAATGAGATGTTATATGGGCTAGCTGTGTTGTAGAGATAGTAATTACTCGAATTATATTATTTCCTTTTGAGTGTTTGCGTATTTGAAAATTAGCATTTTGTGACTTTTCCTTAACTTTTGATAATCAATGTAGTACATCATTATTCCCGGGTTACACAAAAAACAGTTCTTTTCAGTGAATTTCCAGAGACTAATTACTTTGAGTGAATTAATCAAAATAATGGAAAAGCATTATTTTCCCTTAGATGTAGTGTTTTTCTGGAGACATTCACAATAGTTAGACTTTTTTTGCGATTACAGCACCATCTACAAAATATTTTTTAAAGTTTATGAAATTTCCTATTTTTTTGCTTCCCTGTAGTGACTGTGACACTTGTGACCATGTGTGACATGAATGAGATGTTACTTTGTGACTTTTCCTTAATTTTTGATAACCAGTGTAGTTTTATATTCCATTTGGGGTGCTTGTTTTATAGTGAGTCACTTCTTCAAAGCACTTTATGACGTCAGGTGTTCAAATTGACCATCACCTTGCCCTTAGCAATGTGCTAATAATCGGAGGTAAAGTTGCTGAGAAACATTTTCAAATGTCTCTGGTGTTATTGAATTGAAAACATTGTATCTTCTGTCTTTCAGCTCATTAATGTTGTTGAGTTTGGTCTCATAAATCTTACTTTTTAAATATCTCCAACAAAATTACTGTGTTTTGTTCTGTAGAATCCCAATCTGCAAAAACAAATGGTGGTTCCTATTATTTAAAATTTCAAAGTTTTTCCTAAGACACCCCTCCTAAGAGAGGAATGGGGGCTAGTTTGTGCACCATTAACCCGTTGACTGCCATGACATGACGTATGCTGTGTGCATCCTCTCATTTCAGTAATCAACGACCATGATGTATGTCCCATATGTCGTTCATTACACAGTAATGGTTGCATATTTGAACCGGATTGGTCTGTGATATGCAACTGATATAACAGGGTCGAAGGTGAGTTTTATGACACAAATATTTTACACCGTATAGGGTATATAGCCCTTCACTGGCGAAATTAAGCCTAGATGTCAAGGGGTTAAATAACTTAAAAATATGTATTTTATATGCATTTTTTTTAATCGAATTTCTGAAAGCACAGTTAAAAAAGTAAAATTCTTGTTTACATCTTCCATATATTTATTACAATTTAAAAAAATATATTTACATAACATTATATGCACAGAAAACTATTATTTAAAAAAAATAAGGGTAAATTATAAATTTTATAGGGAAAAAATAGGCAATCAACCACATTGAAACATTTATCAGTAGAAATAAACCTGCTGAAGAACTCTACAAACCTTCCAGCACAGGTTACAATGGGACTTTCCTCAATATAATCACACAAGTGAGACACGTGTCGTAAGTGGTCACACACGTGTTTGTAATTAGTGCTCCCTGAATTAGTTAATTGCTTTAAAAATTATTTAACTTATCTTACATTTTCTATCTAATTTCATAAATCAATTAAAAAAATTTTCCTTGTTTCGTCAAAACTTTAAGGCTGTTTGTTTCTTTCACTTTCTCTGAACAGGTATGTCATTCAAAGTTTAAAGTGCTGGTAGCCTTTTAGATGGTCTTTTGTTTGCCATAGATGATTTATTGCCCCTTAAGATAACTTTTTGTTGCGGTATATGCTGTTTGTTGAATATCCAAGTTTGCATAATTCTGGCAAAAATGATGCACTTATCGATTTTCCTAGCCTTCACTTCTTTTTAATTATAGGTTCTTTGCTAGTATACCTGGGCCTCACTTTTGCTTGGTCTGTCCAGGCTGTGCTATCAACTGCAAAAGTAAAACCTGTCTAAAATTTTCAAAGGGAAAAAAAGGCCACCTTCTCATCAAATTGCAATTTAGATGTACTTGTAACTTTTGCAATTTAACTGGAGTTATTGGTTCAATATTCCGTAGATCTTCTGTTTATACATTTTACGTAATTTATTTTTTGTGTACAAGTGATTGGTTGTAGTAGGATCAACAGTTTTATTGTTAATGTTAAATTAATGAATCTTGTTTTTACTCTCAATTCTTCTAGGTATAATATGTTTGCTATTAACCCAAGCTTATGATGGATCGTCCTTTTTCACTGACTTCAAAAAAAGAAAGTTAATAGAGATTAACGGTACACAATTAACAATTGTTTAACTTTCTTAAAACAGGTGTTAGTTATTGCTAGCTAAAAGATGATAAGGTCAAAGTATCCATGCGAGAGCGAATAAAAGAACTTCAGTCGTTGGAGTAAGTAAGATTAACAATGTAGTGGGGTAAGTCTCAAACAATTGACATTCTAAGTTTTAAATTAAGTAACATGAAAGTTATGCAGTAAATTTTTGTTTTAATTAACATGAATTAAAATGAAATAGGATTTCAAATTTAAATAAGACAATTAAATTGGATAGAATGTTAAACAAGATAACAAAATGATTAATGGCAATTTCAAGTTAGAAAAGATCTGTTTAGACTTTTTTTCCATAGGGTTGAATTTGTATGAAAAATCGATTAATAAAAAAAACAGTTAAATTTAAAAAACTCAGTTCAGACATAATTAGCCAAAAGAGAAATTAGCTAATAATTTTTGGCAGCTTATGACATACAATGCAGGGAAAGAAAGGAAGTTAAGAAAAAAAAAAATTGCTTTTAAATTTATTCCATTTACCATTAATGTAAAATTAGAAAATAGTTATCATATATGGAAAAGGGTTGAATTTCAACTCTAAAGAGTTTTTTTTTTTTTTCCCTTCCAAAACGTCAAGCCCAAATCAAGGATTTATTTCATCTAAGTTACTTGGAATCTCCAATAAAATAAAATTGTTAGAGAAATGTATTCGTTTAAATCAGTGCTTCTTAAGCTCTTAGTTACCACAGAGTCCATTACATATTCCCTCTGTCTTCATGGAAAAATTAAGGAATGTCACATTTCATAATAAAATATTCCAGTTTTTAGCAGGTCACTTTGAATTCTCTCTCTCCCCTTCAAGTTCAAGTTCAGGTGTTTCAAAATATCAAACTCAAATTAAGGATTAATTTCATCTTCTTTCACTTAGGGCTCCAATATTGCAAGGAGAAAGATAGTCATCTAAATTATTGAATTTTTAACCCAAAAAAATTAAGAATATAATTTTGGTACTTCTCTATTTTTCTGACAACCACCTTTTATTTAAAAAAATCTGTTGCCAAATTTTACAACAAAATTACATAGTAGGAGTGAGATCTGATTTGTTACACGTTCGCGATTTTTGACCAATACCTGTGGCCAAATATCTTGTCTTTGTATCCCAACTTTGGAAGGCTGTCGGAACCCAGAAAAGTACCTGGCCAAAAAATTTAAAAACATTATGCATGATTCCCATTTTAAAGTCTCAGAAAAAACTGTTCACTTCAAAATTGCTTGTTTATGGTTTTATTGTATACTAGGGTTTATACGGTAGAAGATCTTTATAACGCAATTCTTCATATAATGCACAACTTCTCAGATGTAAACAATGAATTTTGCAGTTAAGAAGCATCTGCATTTCCACTATAAAAAATTGCTACTTTTTAGAAAACTAAATTTGATACATTAGTTCAACTTTCTATCCTTAATTCAGAACTTTTTAATAAAAAAATTGCTATTATTATTACAATAAACATTTCTGAAAATGAGTAATATAATGAATGATTTTATATAGGTATATTTGGATTTTACCATGTTTCTAAAGTAAATTTAACATTGTGTGGAATAATCTATATTATGTAAAAATTTATTAACTCCTGGTAACAAGGAATGCAGCATAAAGATACTCTAATCTATTTTGATATGTTTCAGATTTATTTGGTCATGTTTACAAGGTAAATTTAATGATGTGTGAAATGTGATCCGTATAGCGCAAAATTCTATATAATGCACAACCTTGCATTTTTAGATTTGCGTTATAAAGATCTACTGTAGTTAATATTCCTAGGGGGATGTAATAAATCGCAATAATACTGGGTGTTTGAATTGGAAGGAACAGATTACTTTTCAATAAATGTAAACTGTATAATCAGAAAACTGTCAATAATCAGAAATACCAATATGATATATAAAATGTACTTTAAAAGAATTTTAAGCTGTCGAATTACATTCCTTTTTCAATTCCTACTATTAGTTCACACTCTCCCTATATTTATGTATATATCTTGTTCAAATTTTCAATCGTTAATAAAATACTTATTATTCATCCTATCAAGTTGAAATAAATTTTTTTTAACTTGTACTGAATGACAATTGATGTTAATACAGTTTTTTCAAATATTAATTAATTAATTTTAGTTTTATAGGGGAGACAAAATGGCGGCCATTGGTTATTTATTGAACAGCATTTAATGTATTTTCATGTCTATAAGAGGGGTTACTATAGGGTGGACCCTGTTTTGTCACCAAATACTGCCAAGTTTGTCGCCAACTTGGTGATATATCGCCAAATTTGGTGACCAAAATGAGTTGCCAAAAGTGATGCCAACTTGGCAGTATCTCTAATATTTCGCCAAATTCCCATAGACTTCCATTGTAAACCGATAGGGTTTACTTGCTTATAGAAAATCAACAAATTGAGGTATTTTAATGCAACAAAAACTAATATTAACTTAAGGGATTATATTAAATTTTTCTCTGATGACCTAAGTAGGAATTGGCTTTAAAAACAAAATTTTTATATTACTTGTTTAATAGATATTAGCTTATCTTATCACAGTTTTTAACATTGATGGCAAAATTAATTAAAGAGAATAATACATATACAATTGGAAAATAATAATTATACATAATTAATAAATTTTTTTTATTAAAAATTTCTAAAAGAAAAAATTATTTCATTTGCTCTGTCAGTATAGTTTAGTAGGATCTGCAAAATTACAATAGCGTAATATAACCATTTTTAATGTTGTTTTTAAATTTATATTATTCTGTGCCAAGTAGCATCTTAAATTTATCACTAAAAATCTTTCTTTTTTTAGGGTTTCATTCATCTGACGAAACCCTATTTTCTCACCTGTCTGTCCGTCACAGAGCCCGTTCTCAGAAACTACATATGTTAGAGACTTGAAATTTTGCATACTTATAGCTGGCCACTTCACATCAAACGACAAATCCTAAAATTTTGAAAAAATCTTATATTTAATCCTCTGGGCTCTAACTTGTGTATTTTAAGCTTTTCTTTCTAACTCAGCCCCTAATTAAATTGAAGATTTAAAATTTTGCAAAATTATAGCTAAACACTTGCGATCAAACGACAAATCATAAAATATGTCTTTTTTTTCCCCTTAGTTCTCAAAGTATAGGTATACCCCATGCCATTTTTATTTAAAAACCCGGGTTTTTTACAACCCTGACAATGGTAACTTCACAGTAGAGCCTGGGTCACCTAAAAGTCACCACATGACTTTGTTGTGATACTATTTGGTGACCCATCGTAATGCAATGTTAACGGTGACATCAAAAATGACTCTTCATATGACAGTCACATGAGAATCATAAGGTAACTTCAGTGAAATGTCACCTGGTGACTCTCCACAAGTAATAGTCACAGTGATTTCTCAGCGGAGTCACCATATGACGATTATTTGAGAGTAGTAATGAGACGAATAAAAGATGCCATATTTTGTTTCACCATAGTGACTGTGACACTTTGGACTATGTGTGACATGAACAAGATGTCACATCGACTTACTCTGCTGTAGGGATAGTTCTTTTTTGAATTATATTATTTGCTTTTGATGACAACAACTAAAGGCAGCAGGATTTTGTAGTAAATTACTTGATTTTTTTTTAAACTCGTGAGAGTTTTTAGTATTTCTTTTTTTTTTTTTTTTTTCCTTTCAATAAGTTGAATTTGTGGTACTTTTCTGTTAGACAGGTAAAAATCTCACCAATAGCAGTTTTATTTTTCCGTTTGCAAGTTAGACACAATGTTGACAACATCAAATATTGAAGTAAAAGAGTTTTTAATTGATATTGTTTCTTATTAAAACATTTTTTTTTTCATTTTAAATGAAATGATTTAGAGGTGTGTATTTTAAATGAAAAGTATGTATTTTAATTGAAATGGGTGAAAGATTTGTATTTTAAATTAAATGATTGCAATGCAGCAACATATATCATCTCAGAGACTATTTATTTTGTTTGCAATGCTTTTTGAAAACTGTTCTCTGCCATGCACTTAAACCAGTATAATTTCAAGAGGAATCTACCACAAGGAAAATTTTTTGTAAATTGTGGTACGAATAAATATAAAAATAGCTGTCCCTCCTAGCCTGTAATCAAACGGTTCAAACAAAATTTGGTGATTTATAATCTGCTCCTAGGTAATGGAAAAGTACCAATATTTGCCTGACTAATCTATATTTTTTAATTATAAAGTTTTAGTGTTTTGCATAATCTCTTTTCTATCCTATTTCAAAATATATATAACCTGCTTTAGAAAATAGCAGAAATCCTGTTTCATTCTCTGTTAGGAATTATAAGTTTACGATGAAAACTCTTGAATTTATTTAACAGGAATTCTGGATAATAATATTTATTTCTGAATTTGTGGTTAGTTATTTACTATAACTTTTTCCTAATGCTGTTTTAATTTTCATGAAAAAATTAACCATCTTGACAATTTTAATTTAGTTTTTTTATAATATTTCAGCAACAGCAGTTGTGACTGGTGCTAGTAATTTGATGACCTATTGCAATTTGGAGCATGCATACAACAAATTTTGTGGACGAAAAATGAAAGAGCAACTCAGTGCTTTTCTACCTAACCTTCCCGGCAATATTGATGGACCTGGAAATTTAGACAACAGGTTAAAAATTTAACTTAAAAAAATTATAATTATTAATATTAGCCTTATAATTAAACATTCTTTTTTCTCAAAAATTGTGAAATGGTTTTTTGTCTTTATTTTCCTTCTTTTCCCATATTTATGTGCAAAACATGGCTCATACATTTTAGAAAAACATTTGAAAGTACTTGGAAAAAAGAAAAAAAAAATTCAAGTGCTTGAAAGTCCTTGAATTTTCAAAAGAAATTTGGCCAATTTGCATTTTTTGGTACTAAGTGAAGTAAATCATTCGACTATCCTTTTAGTGTTATCGTAAACAGTTTGTGGGTACAAAATGTATTATGATAAATGGTGACAGTAATGTTTAATAAGGAGAAAGCTTTAGCATGCTTTTTATTTGAAGTAACGTTCTTTACAAAAAGATCTTTAAATACAGTATAGGATGTGTTATTCAGAATGCTTGGGACCTGAGATATACAGGATAAGGGTTTTTTTTTTTTTGTAATTCGGATCACTTTACTATTAAATATTAAGAATGGTACAAAATAATGGTATAAAATATGAATAATATATGTAAACACATAATTACAAATTTGCTAATTTAATACTTGTTTACACACACACACACAAAAAAAAAAAAAAAAAAAAAAAAAATCCTAAATTCAAATTTAAAAAAAAAATTGCATTTATAAGACAAATTACATTTAAAAAATCACATTAAAAAATTACATTTAAAAATCCTTTGATTTGGATTTTTAGAACATTTTTATTAAGATTAGTTGCTTATAGTATGTCTCTTGCACGAATTGCTCCTGTATACTGACATGATTCGCTGTTCATGGAAGTAACTTCTTCGTTGCATTCCCCAAGTCAGTTATTCAGTTGAAAAATGTCGGTAGCTCATTTGTATTTTTTTTTTTTTTACCCACCTCATTCTGTTGGTCACAAAAACAATGGAGTTAATGATTCGACAAACCATTCTTGCCAAAATTGTTCAACTGGCTGTGAAACTGAAGCAATGAAATATTTTAAACACACACACACAAAAAAAAAATTTAAATAAAAAAATAAAGAGTAATATAAATATATTTTTTAAAAATACTCTTTACCTTTTTTTTTTTTTAATTATGTTGTTATATGTTGAGAAAACAATTTAAAAATCAAAAGTAGATAGTTTAAGTGATGCTTTTTTACACCATATCTTAAGAAAGAAACAGAGCAAAAATTATTTTTTAATAAATTCACTACTTTGCGATTTCTATCAAAGTGGTGAATTTTCAAGTAGTCTGCGGAGTCGGAGTCAGGCCTATTTTTGAACGAAAGAGTCTGGGTTGGATCTGTTAAAATTCCCGGAGTCAAAGTTGTCCATTTTACAAGCAGGGCTTCGTTATCAGAGTCGGTTGTCAGGTCCATTTTTGAGCGAAAGAGTCTAAGTCAGATCTGTTAAAATTCCCGGAGTCTGAGTTGTCCATTTTTCCCGCCGACTCTGCAGCCCTGGTAGTCTGGACCCAAGCTGAATGTATTTATTGTAACAGGCATTTTTTCAGAACTAGATGAATTGCCGTCATGAAATTAAGTGTGAATTTTAGATAAGCATTGAATGCTTATAATAGGTTTTTTTTTATCCTTTACTATTTTTACTTTTATTTGTTCCTAAAAGAAAAATATTAAACTGTTTCTTAACTTTTTATGGTGTATAGATATACAGGGTTAAACTATGAGTCCTAGAGATTTGCGGTATCATGAATAGCAACAATGATAAGGTCAAAGATATGATCTATAATACACCTGTATGTGATGCTTGTGATCTCCGCCACAAGATTGGAGAAGCCATCAATCCAGTCACATCTTTCATGCTGCGCAACATGTGGATTGAGATTGAATATCAACTGGACATTCTGAGAACTACAAACAGAGCCCATATCAAAGTGCATACATGGAGGAAAATGTAACTTTTTCAGACAAATAAACGTTTGCAGCAAAATAAACTGCTTGTTATGACATATCACCAATGCATACAACAAAAATTAACTGTTTTTTGGGGGGGAAAATTGCAGCAAAATAAACTTGTGTTGCTATTCATGATACTGCAAATCTCTAGGATTCAAAGTTTCCATAGAATTCACATTTGAAATTGGGGAAGTTTCATGTGGGACACCCTGTACTATATTAAAATTTTTATTCTTTAAAAATTCTCGGTACTTTTTGGTTAGTTGGGCACCAGTGTTATATATACACATACATTTGTATATATATATTATATACACATATATATGTGTGTATGTGTATTTATGTAACACTGGCGCCCAGCTAACCAAAAAGTACCAAATTATCTAATATGTTGTCTTCAAAATATCTATTACTAAATATACTTAGTCATTCCATGTCACATCAACACACCTTTTCTCCCTTGACCCCTCAGATTTTAATGAAACTTGGTTTATCAAGTGTCTTCACATAGTTATGAAAGAAAACACTGGAATATATATATTTTTTAAATGTATATCATTTTAATTTTATTAACTAATTAAAGCATTTTTCATTAAAATTCGCTACATCTTGAATTACTTAATTGCCATTTTCTCAAAAAATAAATGTGATACAAAATTGGTTTATATATCATTTTAAAGCTCTTTTTATGACCTTTAATTTGATATCCAACATGATCAAATTTATTAAAATTTTTAATTTCTCAAAAAGCGACATTTTTAAAATTTTCAAAAAATTCTCAAATTGGCTTCATTGGCTAACATTTTTCACATTAAAAAAAAATATTTTCATTTTCTAAATATATTAGAACATAAACAATAAGAAATGAAAAGTTGGATATTATTATTTGATAATTCACAAATATATAAATTGAAAGTTTATTTTATTTTGTGGGGTATATTGGACACAAATATCTCGAATATGAACCAATTAATTTTGAATGTAAGATCCCTTTATATTATACATGTTTAATCTTTTTTATATAAACTTAACACTTTATATGTACTTGAACCCTTGAATGGCGGTGGGATATATATGATATCTCATCTAATTTTAATCAAGATTTGCACTGGAAACTTTTAAATAAATTTTACTCTTATAACTTTGGTGGAAATAATTGTAAAGTTAATTTTCCTTATTTTGAAATAATTTTTTTTTTTCAATTCCGGTGTGAATTCATTATTACAGAAACACAATTACTTGCCCCTGAAAGGGTTAATATTTCTACTATATCACTTTATAAATACTTAATATAGATCACTTTTTAAATACAGTTAATAAAATATAAATATTACATTTTCTTTGCAAATAATTGATGGAAATAGCACATGAAAATATGCTATGAAAAAGTTAAATTACATTGCAATGTCACTTTTACATACAGATCCATATTACATATTATGTAAATGCATTTTCTGATTTATATGCAAGATATTTGTGTCCTCCTCACAAAGTAAAATAAATTTTTAATTTATTTATTTGAAAATAAATTAGACTTGATCTTTTCCTGATTGCAAGGAATTTGTAAACATTTTCCCAATCTTGTTCATTTCATTCGTTAGCAGAGTATATGTATGACCAGTTGGTGTAGTAGGGTTTTACTTTGTAAATGATGTCAATTGATGAAATCCACAGAAAATCAGTTGCTGAAGGATAAAAAAAAAAAAAAGAATGAGCTGGTCCTGGTAGATGAAGAAAGATAACCCTTATTTGATTTTCATCTGCATTTTTATCTAAAATGTAACATAGCCACCATGTAACATTGTAGTAATAAACAAGGTCGCCAGTTAATTTCTCAAAATCTACTTTTCCTCCAACAGGAATAATTGCACGGGTTTCTGATAATAATGAAAATGAAAATATCTTTGTTTTTATTTTCGTCCCACATGTTGAAGGGATAAAAGCATGAAATTTTCTAGTACTAGGTACTGCCACAGTCTGGCTGAGTCTGTGTTCAAGGTGCTGCTCAGTTTCATTAGGATAACCACTCATGTAACTGAAATAGCATAGTTATTTGGTCTTGGTAAGGCCTTTGTAGGCTGCTTCTCTTTTCACTGTACTTCCTACTCTTGTGATTACAAGATCCTTTGTTTTGTGCTATATTTATTGCCTTGATGCTGGATTGGATACCATCTTTGTTAAACAATCTTTATAGCTTTTAAAAATGAGCTGGCTTTACGCTCTGATGGATAGTGCATATGCAGAAGGCATGTGTTTCACTTTGGCCAGCAGCAGCAGCACACAGCTTTTGGGATGCAGTTCAACAAATTTTTGGAAATTTTTCTCTTAAGAGCTTGTAATGTTTCTTTCAAATTGCAGAGCATTAATCTTATATACACCCACCTTTGTCATT
The DNA here is from genome assembly GCA_963932465.1 of Maratus speciosus. Taxonomy (NCBI): domain Eukaryota; kingdom Metazoa; phylum Arthropoda; class Arachnida; order Araneae; family Salticidae; genus Maratus; species Maratus speciosus. Next base: position 669,781,626 of record OZ010786.1, on the reverse strand, counting down.
CATTGAAACTGAAACACAGTCTGATGTTTGGCATTGATCGACTTGCTCCGACTTTTCATTTCTTTTTGTTTATGTTCTAATATATTTAGAAAATGGAAATATATATTTAAATTGTGATTGTGATAAATGTTAGTGTAAATTGTGGCATTTACATAATTTTTTTCATTACTTTGTCATCAGTTGAAAATGAAGGTATTGAAATGCAAGATAAAATTTTCACTTTACATATGAACTTCAACTTCATTTATCTTCTGATCCCATACAGATCCCATCATAAAACTTGGGGAAATGCACAAGGGCAATATGAAGTCAATTTGAGAATTTTTTGAAAATTTGAAAATTAAAATTTGAATTTAAAAAAAAAACGTTTAATCATTTTGCATATCAAATTAAAGGTCATAAAAAGAGCTTTAAAATGATATATAAACCTATTATATGATCTTTCTGTTCTTTAGTGTATCGGTGAGTACCAAATGCACTAAATCAGAATTTACCTAGAAATTTGTAACATAATGGATAATTTAAATGAATAGTAACAACTATTAGGTACTTGTTTCGTTAGAAATTACTTTGCTGTGTTCTTCTTTTAGATGTGTTACTTAAAATTACATTTTATATTAATTATGCTGTATTTTATTATGAAAAAATTTTCAAAGTACAATTAGAGTAATGAAAATAAAAGAAATATATGTTTTTTGTCTTTTCAGGTATTACTTAAAGTTAGAAAAAGATTGTCTAAAAATAGAAGCAGTCCTGCTTCATTTATCTAAGATGTAGCGTTACATATGTTTGTATGAATTTAAAAGTGTTTTTGATTATGTCTATTATAAAGCACAAAGTTGTGCATTAGTAACAAAGGGCATCATTTGGTGAAGGCTAGGGGGTCGGTCATCCCCCCCCTCCTTCAAGAAATTTTGTACTTCGGAGTATGTCAACCCCCTAAATTTTTTTTTTTTAGAAATTGCCCAAATCTAAAGTAACTTGTTGGATTTGTTTAAAATAGTTCAATTTAACATTAAATAAACACTTTCAGCACAGAAGTTAATTATTATCACTTCGGAGGGACACACATTCGAAAATATATGAAAGAGAAAATTGAATACCTATTATTTTTAAAATGTGTGACTGTAATAAAAAACTTTATTGAATGTATCTATATAAGTTTTAAAAATTTGGGAATCATAAAAAATAGTTAGTAAATCTTGCATTCCATATTGATTTCCTATTAAAAATAAAAAAATAAATACAAATAACCAAGTTTTAAATTTGATTTTGAAGGAAGTAGGTAGATAATGTTTATTTTTGGCTCTCCTAAAAATGTCAAAATTCTTTCACTTTTTAGAGATGTCTTGTGTTTTAATATAATTTAAGATCTGGATGTAAGAACTTTAAGTAATATCTTTCTGATTAATTTTTATTTGAAGACTGTTATACAAGATCGCAAGTATAGCTTTTATTTAGAAAATTTTGTATAATTGATTGTATAGATTTGAAAGGTTTTTTTTTTTCTCAATAAGAAGTGCTTATAATAGCATCATAATTTTTGGTACTTGTCTATTATCCCGTTGACTACTTTCTGTAAATAAATATATATATGTATATATATATAAGTAAGTAAAATAAAATCACAAATGTATGGAAAAGTTGGTAAAATTCTAGAGATGAAATGTTGGAAACCGGAAATGTATAATAAGAAACTAAATATCTGTTACCAAAACATAGGATTTAATTCCAAAAAGGCATAATCATGACGTGACATCTGTAACATGTTCACAGTTACCAGCTAATAACCATGGGTGAATACACCATCCGTGTATACCTTATAATATGGAAGATTGTTGGGAAAGTATACCACCAAAAATTTTAAACAATACTTGGGCAAGACTCACCGTCTTAAAAGTTGCAAGATAAAATAAAGTTTCACGTCAAAATTAATTGTTCATAGTTTTGTATATTACCATTATAGTTAACTTTTCTGGAGCAACATAATAAATGCCGATAATAACAGAAGTCTAAAAGGAACAGAGAGTCAAAATATGCAAACATATATAAGATATACAACAATCATATGTTACTTATAAAATGTACATAAGCATTAAATAAAGTCTTGAAATTATGAGACAAAAAAATTATCTAATTCATCATTTTTCAAAATGCGTGAGAAAACAGAGAAATAGCAGTTAACTTTATAATAGCAGTTAACTAAATAGCAGTTAAACTGCTAGTTAACTAAATATCTGTTACCAAAACATAGGGTTTAATTCCAAAAATGCATAATCATGACGTGACATCTGTAACATGTTCACAGTTACCAGCTAATAACCATGGGTGAATACCCCATCCGTGTATACCTTATAATATGGAAGATTGTTGGGAAAGTATACCACCAAAAATTTTAAACAATACCTGGGCAAGACTCACCGTCTTAAAAGTTGCAAGATAAAATAAAGTTTCACGTCAAAATTAATTGTTCATAGTTTTGTATATTACCATTATAGTTAACTTTTCTGGAGCAACATAATAAATGCCGATAATAACAGAAGTCTAAAAGGAACAGAGACTCAAAATATGCAAACATATATAAGATATACAACAATCATATGTTACTTATAAAATGTACATAAGCATTAAATAAAGTCTTGAAATTATGAGACAAAAAAATTATCTAATTCATCATTTTTCAAAATGCGTGAGAAAACAGAGAAATAGCAGTTAACTTTAAAGCCGGGAACCCACATGCGGAAAAATATGACGGAATTGGACAGCGGAACGGCAAATTGACCCCATATTTGCGCGTACAAATGCGAAAATGCAGCGGAATTGTAGTTAAACATGTTTTAACTTTTTCTGTTTTCCGCGACGGCACTGTAGAAATCAATCAATAAGAACGCTTCTCACTATTTCGTCACTTGTTCTCATGTGCAGCTGATTTTTTTCTTTTTCTGAAAACATAGCCAGGCCAGCGAAAAACGCAAGTGCGATTCTCATTTCCAAGTTGGAAACTTGGCGTAGCGGAAAATTTGCCGCTGCAGATTTCCATCTTATTTTTCCGCATGTGGGTTCACTGCTTTACTCCTTCTTTAGAAAAACTAAACTGACTTATTCACAAAATAAAAATTGAATACATAGATTCCATGTTAGCATTGCATTTGAAATCATAAATAATCTTTTTTTATAAAAATAGAAAGTGGTTAATGGGATAATACACAAATACCTATTTTTTTTATATGTGTATTGTTTTTTATTGTTAAAAACATACATAAAACTAGGATGGTATTACGAGCATTTCATATGGAAAAATAACCCTTAAATTGATATAATCAAAATTTAAAATTTTCTAAATAAAACCCATGTTTCTGATTTTCTGTAACACATTTAAACAATCTTCAAACAATAACCAATCAGAAATTCAGTAAATAATTGTGTATACCTTTTAAATTATAATAACCTCTTGAGCTCCATGACATATGCTGCGTGTACATCCTCTTATTTCAGTAATCAACAACCATGACGTATACCCCGTACATCATTCACCACACTGTAATGGTTGCCTATTTGAACCGTATAAGTCTGTGATATGCAACTGATATAACAGAGCACTGGTTGAAGGTTAGTTTTATGACACAAACATTTTACACCGCATAGCCTAGTATATAGCCCTTGACTGGCGAAATTAAGTCTGGAGGTCAAAGGATTAAAACATTCAAAACATCTTACAAAATGTGGGAAAATATCAAACCTACCGAGGGGCCAAGAATGAACCTTATCTACACCTGCTTAGCAACTAAAATAATGGCACTCTGTTGTATAACTGCAGTGGTCTATCCACAGGGTCCTGTTTTTATGAATTGTGAGTGGTTTCTTATATTTGTGTACATTCTAATCATAATTTTGTGAACTTGAAATTAGCATTACATTCAGGTTCCTGTTTTAATAAGCAGATATATATGTAAATATGTATTAAATTTAAATATATAAATTTATATTTACTCTTTGTCGCTAGATAATATATTCTTTTGTAATTCCAGCTGTTTTGAGACCAGTCAGATTTCCTTCTACGATGATTAAATTTGTGAAGATTCCATTTTTTTGTATGAAAAAGCTTTGTGAAAAGTCTTCAGTTAAGACAAAGAATTCTGTGAAGGGTCCTGTATTAAGATGAAAATAATTGTGAAGGGTTCTTTATAGAACCCAAATTCTTCCTAAGCAGATCCCTGAATTGATATTTGGAAAATTACTATTTATCACCATATGATATGTTTTGTATAATCTTCCATTGTTGATTATTTATTTATTTACTTTTTTTCTTACAGTTCCTTAAAAAGTCTTATTGAAAAGCCTCCAATAGGGGGTAAGGAGTTACTGCCTCTTACTGGATCTCAGCTATCAGGTTTTCGGCTGCATCCTGGGCCTGTAAGCATGGTTTAAAATATTTTTATTAAAATCTCTGCTACTTCTTTATTATAACAGTCCTCGCAATTATGATTACACCAATGTTGTTAAATGTGAATACATAATTGAATAACAAAAGCAAATAATGTAACACTAAATAATAAAATACTTTATAAAACTATTTTTAAAATGCTTCATAAAAATGTTGTCGGGCAACTGTTGGTATTTGTTGTTAATGCCATAATTAAAAACTGAACAGAACAAATGATTTTAAAAAAGCAATATAATAAGTGATTTTAATAAATCATTGAAATTTTAAACAAAATATTATCTAGAATGTTAACAAAAAAGCAATATGATGAATATAAGCGTGTTCTGTTTCTTTAAGATCACAAAGGTTTGGCAAGATTTTACAATTTAACAGTGATAAATGTTAGTTGCTTGGCGATTCATCTCTTGGAGATGTTGTAACAAAGAAATACCAAATCCTTTTTATACCATTGTGCAGAAAGCTAGTCATCTGCAATTCAGACAATTGTGCTTATGGGTTGTTAGTTTTCTGTGTGTCGATTTAAGTGAAAATAATATTAGCTATGCTCACAAAAATGCTTTATATAATTTTTCGAAATTTTTATACTTTAGTTTGATATGAATAAATAAATTAATAAAGTATAATAATATTTTAAAAATGGTTATGTAAAATCACCTTTTCAAAAAAGTCTTTTTTGAATTTATCATATTTTTTGCTGTACATTTTTAGGTTCATCGTAATTATATAAATATGTAGCACCTACAGTCATCGTCTCGTCTGTCCGCATATAACAGCACAAAAACTACCCAACCAGTGATGGAACAGTTGTGCCAAATCGATAATGCTGCTCATTTCTGCAGCAAAACGATCATTTTTCAACAAAATTACACCCAACTGCGCCAATTCGATAATAATTCTTGAGCCAAATCGATCCTTTTCCACCTGAATTTTGGCAAATGATCGAGAAAAACACGTGATGTTTGGCAAATGATCATAGAAAAAAACAAGAATTTTAACAAAGTATCGCTAATTTCATCAAAAAACGAACAAAATGTGGTCAAAAGATCTTGAAAAAACTTGATTTCGTTAAAAGATCGTGAATAAAATGCAAATTTTGGCGAAAGATCGTGAATAAAATGCAAATTTTGGTGAAAGATCGTGAAAAACACGTACATTTTGTCAAAAGATCGTGAAAAACACGCGAATTTTGTCGGAAGATCGCGAAAAACACATGAATTTTGTCAGAAGATCTCCAAAAACATGCGAATTTTGTCAGAAGACCGCGAAAAACACGCGATTTTTGTCAAAAGATCGCGAAAAACATGTGATTTTTGTCAAAAGATTGCTAATTTCATCAAAAAACGAACAAAGCACGGTCAAAGGATCACAGAAAAACGTTAATTTATTTAAAAGACAGTGAAAAATCCCGCAAATTTCATCAAAAGGTCTCAAATTTTGTCAAACGATCGCAAAAAACACGAGATTTTTGTTAAAAGGTCGCAAATAACACATGAATTTTGTTAAAAAAGCGAACAAAACACTGTCAAAAGATCTTGGGGGGGGGGGGGGGATTTCGTTAAAAGATTGCGAAAAACATTCGGATTTCGTAAAAGGGTCATGAAAAAAAAGTACATTTTGCCAAAGCATAGCTAACTTCGTCAAAATATGAACAAAACGTGGTCAAAAGATCTTGAAAAAACTTGATTTCGTTAAAAGATCGTGAATAAAATGCAAATTTTGGCAAAAGATCGTGAATAAAATGCAAATTTTGGTGAAAGACCGTGAAAAACATTTACATTTTGTCAAAAGATCGTGAAAAACACGCGAATTTTGTCGGAAGATCGCGAAAAACACATGAATTTTGTCAGAAGATCTCCAAAAACATGCGAATTTTGTCAGAAGACCGCGAAAAACACGCGATTTTTGTCAAAAGATCGCGAAAAACATGTGATTTTTGTCAAAAGATCGCGAAAAACATGTGATTTTTGTCAAAAGATTGCTAATTTCATCAAAAAACGAACAAAGCACGGTCAAAGGATCACAGAAAAACGTTAATTTATTTAAAAGACAGTGAAAAATCCCACAAATTTCATCAAAAGGTCTCAAATTTTGTCAAACGATCGCAAAAAACACGAGATTTTTGTCAAAAGGTCGCAAATAACACATGAATTTCGTTAAAAAAGCGAACAAAACACTGTCAAAAGATCTTGGGGGGGGAGGGGAAGATTTCGTTAAAAGATTGCGAAAAACATTCGGATTTCGTAAAAGGGTCATGGAAAAAAAAGTACATTTTGCCAAAGCATAGCTAACTTCGTCAAAATATGAACAAAACACCATCAAACGATCGTGAAAAAACGCTACTTTTGTTAAAATGCCGCAAAAAAACTCAAATTTCATCATACGATTGCAAAAAAACATGAATTTTGTCAAAGGAGCGCTAACTTCGTCAAAAAGCAAACAAAATGCTGTCAAAAGATCGTGGAGAAAAAAAAAACGAGATTTCATTAAAAGATCGTGAAAGCCACGCGAATTTCGTAAAAGGATCACGAAAAAAAAAAGGTAAATTTTGCCAAAGCATAGCTAACTTCGTTGAAAAAAAAACAAAACACGGTCAAACGATCGTGAAAAAATGCAAATTTCATCATAAGGTCGCAAAGAACCCATGAATTTCGTCAAAAGAACGTGAAAAGCACGTGAATTTTGTCAGATGAAAGCTAATTTCGTCAAGAAACGAACAAAACGGGGTCAAAAGATTGTGAAAAAACGCGAATTTCGTTAAAAGATCGCAGAAAAAAACCCAAATTTTATCAAAAGGTTGCAGAAAATACAATGATTTCAACAAAGGGCCCAAATAACACGAGAAAAATACGTGAATTTTGTCAAAAGATTGCAAACAATATGCAAATTTGGTCAAAAGATCATGAAAAACACGCAAATTTTGTCAAGGGATTGCAAAAAAACACGAATTTCATCAAAGAATCGCAGGAAAAACACGAATTTCGTCAAAGAATACCAAAATGACATTTTGATGCTCCAAAATGAGCATTTTTGTTGCTCCAAAATAGTTATATTCTGCTCCAAAATGGCTTTTTGCTGCTCCAAAATGAGCTTTTTTGCTGCTCCAAATTGAAGTCCATGCTGTTCCATCACTGCCTAACCGAATGATTTGAAATTTAATATATATACTGATTGCAGAATTGTGTCGAGCCATTTCAAATGTTATGAAAATCGAATCAAAATTTAAAAAGTTATTAATAAAAGTTTTCTTTGTTCTATTAAATCTTATTATACATAATTAATTCAGTGATATCCCATGATAGGTAATGATTAATGATTCTAGTTTGCTATCGTGATGACATCCTATTTAAGAGAAAATCCTATTATTTCCGTATGACTGAATTTAATATATATAATGCATTTTGCATAAGAGTGCAACAGCTATTGCACCAAGATCTGACTATTTATAAAACTGGTTATGTAATGAACGCACCTCATTGGCCACATTTGACATACAATTTCCGACTTGTTATAATTTGTTATATGTGCACATGATGAAGCATGAATCCATTATCTTGCACTAACTGTACTGAAATTTAGCAACTCCAGTTCTCTTAAAATTAAATAAATAAATTTAAGAACTAAGTACACATTTGTACTAGTGGTCAGTAAAATTGCAGACAAAAATACAAAAGCTTAAAATGGCTTTATGTCAAATTTTTGATTCAGTTGTGAAATGTATTGAAATTCTTTCTGTTAAATAATATTTATGGGTAATTGCATACTTGCTAAGTTTTCAGATTTTGCCAGAAGAGTTCTGTTTTTTAAATCTTTACCCTCTTTGATGAATGGCTCAAAATTATTTTAATTATTGAAATTAAAATCTTTCAATTCATACAGATCTTTTGGGTGCCTATCAAGTAAAGTATTCATATCAAAGAAATTAGATGCTTGCTTTCTCTCCATTCCCTCCTTTACACAGCTTTCCTTTTTAACACTTTCCTACATAGTTATAAAGTGTTTATAACTTTGTGTTTGTCTGGCCATCTGTTTGTGCTCTAACTCATCTAAATTTACTCATATTGCAATATAATTGATACATGTTATTGTTGTTTACCATGACATGTTTGGCATTGAATACAGGGACACTCAAAAGAATTCTGTTACATTATCGTCAATGGTAAGAAATCGTTTGCCGTGTTCATTAATGATGTTACACTATTTCAAATAATATTGAAATGACATACATCACTGAGGTACAAGATGTTTATTATAGAATACGGTGTTCATAGCATTTGTCAATCCTCTCTTTGAGCAATAAATGCTGGAAGTGAGTTTTCAAATGTAGTATGTGTTTTTAAATTTAATTAATTATTTGCACTAGATTAATTTTAACACAATTATTCTAATTGGTAAATAAATCATATTAGATGTAAATTTCCAACTGGGCAAAAAATGTCCGGACCAGGATTTGAACCAGGGATCTCCTGGCTGAAGCCACCAGTGCTCTGCCATCTGAGCTATCCCGGACGAATCTGGTGGAACTTTTTCACCCAGCTAACCTTAATGATTATAGCAAAGAATGGCAAAGTATAATTATATTAGCTGATTATAGCAAATTCTTTGCATTATGTCATTTTTCTAAATTTTTATACTTTGGTATGAATAATTTAATTAATAAAGTATAATTATATTTAACAAATGGTTGTGTAAAATCATCTTTTCAAAAATTTCTTTTTTTATTTTAATGTATCTCTTGCTGTAATTTATGTAATAGAAATTTTGAAACATTTTTTTTTTTTTCCCTCGTATTATACAGTTCTATATTTTAAGCATAAGAAAGTTTTTCTTATAGATGGCAATAAAAATATGTAGTGTTTCCCTCTATGACCTTTTTTAAAGGGTGCAGCACTCTTCCCTTTTTAATATTAGGAAAATGCATCCTGCTTTAAGTATTCAAATGCACCCCTAGTTCATGAGATTTCTTGTCAGATATCTCACTGTACCACATTATTTCTAAAACTATGTGCAATAGAGTGCAAAATTGGGTGTAAATAGAGTGCAAAAATTATAGAACTCCAACCTTTCTAAACAAGAATACAGGGAGTTATTCAGTGATGTTGTGATTTAATTGTATTTTTTTATTTCATTCTAGAGTCATTTGAAAATAAATAATGTTAGTTTATTCATCTTTCCTAAAAACTATGAGTTTTTCCTTTAAAAAAATATCGTTAATAAATATAATAATACATTCTCTCTTGCAATAATGCCCTTTTTTACTCAACTAGTACCTTTTTTACCGCTTGAGTAATGCCTTTTTTCGTGAATAGCTCTCTGCCTTTTTTCATTCTGAAGTAAACTCTAAATATGAAAAAAAAAAAAAAAAAACATGCTTCAATTGAAGGAAGTGTAAACTATTTTACAATTAAGTATACTACTCCAATCTCCTTAAGCAAAAAGTTTCTGATAGATGAACACCTGCAAGCATAGGAACCTAATTTCTATCATTGGCACTTATTGAGATTGAGAAAAAACGGCCTATTTAAGAGAAGAACATTTTTCTTATGTATTTTCTGTAAACATTCACTGTTTCATACACACAAGCTATTTGTTTAATATTTACATTTCTTTAAAACATACTTATTTAAAGGCAAAAACTATTTATCTGTTACTATATACAAACAGAAGTAACCTATATTATACAGAAAATATATCTCCATGAATAAGGCTGACTTCATATTGATGGTGGCAATGATCTTAGCAATCAATTTTGCTTTTATCAGAAATTATTAACTTCTAATCACCACACAATTTTGAGACTCCTGAACAGAAAAAAAAAGTACTTTCAAATGTAATTTGCTTGAAAACTGTATCTGAATTTAATTTTTTTTTTTTTTAAATAATTTTCAAAGGTGGGGGGGGGGGGAAGAATCCATCAATTTTAATTATTTTTTCAACTACTTTTCAGCAGTGAAATTAAGCTTGAAATTATTGAATATTAAAGACGTGAATCCGTCACTTGTTGTCTGATTACGGAAGATTGACCCTCATTGCACTTAGATTCAGCATTTGTTTCCCACTAACATTCCATAACAAAATTAAAACTTCATCATTAAATAAACAAAATAACTTAAATTAAACACACGTTTAATAGATATGTGATTGAACTACACGTTTAAATACTGAAATAATCTGAATCAAAAAGGCTACTGTAAGTAGTGAAACCCTTGGCAATTTTTTTGGCTATCTCTTGGTATGTGGTTAATACGAAAGTACTACTTTTAAATAATTTGAAAACTTTATTTGAATACACAATTGCTATTTTTCATATTAAAATTCTTTTTGGTGTTGGTGGCAATCTAAAAAAAAAAAAAAAAATATTAAATGTGGAAAATCTATTGAGTTTTCAATTTTTAAAAGAGTTTTTCCAGCTATGTTCTGTACACCAGTTAGTATGGTCTATAATACTGGAAATCCGAGTTGGATTCTCTGGGTTATTTAATACGTGTAATCAGAAGCAGCTTTTTTAATTTCTGCATACATAAGAGCAATATAAAGAATATATGCAATATAAAAAGCATAAGAGTTAGTTCATCAGTTTTTATTTCATAAACGTTTATGCCACCTGGCAACTAATCTCACTTTGTTAAATCTGCACTGTCTCCTCTTTAAAAAAGAAACACCGCATAATTTGTCCAACAAATTGCTAATGCTCTCTTTTTTTTGTTGAAAACTTGCATTTCTGTGTCTCTCTTTCTAGATATTTCAGTATTCTTTTCTTTGTAGCTTCCTGAGCAGTACCGCCTGATGAGCCAGCAACCACAAAAGAAGAAACACAAACACAAGAAGCACAAACACAAAGCTGGTGATGCTGTTACCCCAGATTCACAGCAAGGTGAGTTTTAGATAATTCAGTAGATCAGACAATTTCCGTAGATTGATGTGGTACTTATTCCTGGTTATAAAAATCTAGGTTTGCTAGATTGTATATTTTCCCTGTAATTTGCAAATTTTTCTGGCTGTGTGTTTTAAAGAAGGATTCCATATGATGTTTTCTTTTCCTTTTTTTATATCTGACTTTTAATAATTTTTCAGAATTTTTCTCAGTTTACTACATTATCAGTCTGCATCAAAAATTTCACTTCACTGAAGAAAAAGTAGTTTCTGATCAGGATAACAAAAATCTAACTAATGATTTAACCACTACAAAAAGACAAGCATATGCAATTTTAATCTTGATGCTTTTTTAATGTGGTTGTTATGGCCCCACACACTGCAGTGTGTACTGGCACTGGAGCAATAATTGCTTGGCTGCTTTTATACACAAGACTGTTATACTAACAGTAATAGTCAAACAATGTTAAGAGTCACCTTTTACTATAAGTATGATAAGTCAACACATGGGAAAGTTTGGAATGTTGTGAAAAAGTATTTGTTATAACAGTGAGTGCTGATTAGTTCCTCAAGAAACCCGTAGATGTGTCAAAAAGTATTTGTTATAACCAGTGACCCGGAGCCGAACAATTTTTGATGCTCCAGCTCCGCTCCTAGAGAAAATACTGTGGCTCCAGCTCCGGCTCCAACTCGGCTCCGACTTCGCGCTTTTGAGTTGCAGATTTCAATTTACACGTTTAATTTTTTGCTCACAAATACTTTCTACCTTCATTAAAGATCTGACAAAATGCATTTTTCTTCTCATCAAACTTCAAATGCTTGTTCAGAAAGTATGACATCTTTTAGCTTTTGCTTTTAAAATAGAAAGTTTGGTGGAATTTTAAACACAAAAATCTTAAATTTCTTCTACACTTTTCAAACAGCCAAAATTGTACAACTACACATGCAAACAACAGGCGGCCATATTTTTTTTCGAATAGTGTTGTCACTTAGTTCAAGTAGAAAGTAGAAGTAAAGTAGTGTTACCATGTTTCGAGAAGGTTTCCTAGGTACTAATAATAATAATAAAAACCTAAAAAATGATATAATTAAAATACTGAATAATGTTGTACAGTAGAAGATATTTATAACGCAAACCTAAAAACGCAAGGTTGTGCGTTATATAGAATTTTGCATTATATGGAACACATTTCACACATCATTAAATTTACCTTATAAACACGACCATATAAATCTGAAACATACCAAAATACATTGGAGTATCTTTATACTGCACTTCTTGTCATCAGGAATTATCCAAATTATAAATTTTTGCATTATATGATCATTTTATATTGTTTATTTTATAAACATGGTCCAACTATACCTGGACCCAATCATTCATTATATTACTCATTTCCAAAAATATAATATTTATTGTAATAATAGCAATTTTTTTTTTTCATTAAAAAGTTTTGAATTAAGGAGATAAAGTTGAATTAATGTATCAAATGTAGTTTTCTAGAGAGTAGCAATTTTTACGATGTGGGATTTCAGATGCTTCTTACCTGCAAAATTCATTGTTTACATCTGAGAAGTTGTGCGTTATATGGAGAATTGCATTATACAGAATCGCGTTATAAAGATCTTCTACTGTAATTAAAATATTTTAAGCCTAGAAATTTAAAAGACTGAAAAAAAAAAAAAAGATTTAAAAGAATATTAAAAACTAAAGGAGCCCTGGAGCTGGGGAAAATTTAGAGCTCCAGCTCCAGGGAAAACACAGCTCCGGAGCGCTCCGGCTCCGGGCTCCAGCTCCAGCTCCGGGTCCCTGGTTATAACAGTGAGTGCTGATTAGTTCCTCAAGAAACCCGTAGATGTGTCAATCTAGAGATTTTTTCAAATATTGTGGAACAAAAAGAGGGCACTCTCTAGAGTTCTTTGCTAATCCCTTAACATGCAAATTTAAAAATCTTTAAAACACTAGCTTATTTTTCAATTTTTCAAATTGTTTGTCAATTTATTGTAAAAATAAATAATTAATTAGTTATCTAAATTCCCTTCTCCCCACCAAAAAAAAAAAAAAAGTCTGCTTTGTTTCTTGATATTTCAGCATACAAACTTTTAAATTCTTCAAAGCTATTTTTGTTTCTTTAATTTTGTTACATTGTTGTAGCAATTAATTAATCGTGGGAAATTCCCGTCTTAAATTTCCGTTTCCTCCTTTAGTCCTGTCTTCAACCCTGGATATTATAAAAATTTTAATTATTGCATTTCTTAGAACCTAATTAAAATGTTGAATTTTTTTTTTAATTTGTTAAATTATATTGTGAGGCTTGAAAAAATGCGCAGTGTGTATTGCAATGCTGCAGGATACTGTGTTGACTGGATGTGATACTGTGTTGATCTTGTTTTCAATGACTGATTTTCAGTAGTGAAGCAATTAACAATCTTTTTAATATAACATCACTGGCAGCAAGCAGATATAAAAGGAAATTTACATGGCACACAGGATTTTAATTGCATACAATAAAAAGTAGCTGATAGCTACCTTTGGTTGTTGTTAGTTTTATCTTAATCAATAAATATTCTTAAATCAAAGTTTCTCCTACCTCTTATATTGGAATTCTCAAACCAAAAGAAATCTGGTGATCGGTCATCTGCTTTCATGGGTCAATTCTTTAAAAATAAGGAAGAAATTGTGAATAAATCCAAATGAAGGCATCTGGAGTAATTATTTTATTTCCACTTGATTATATACGTAATAGAGAAAAAGAAATTGAAATATTTACAATTCAAGTAAATTATTTACAATATAAATTTAGAAATTCTTAAAGTTTAAGTTTCTTGTTCAAATTTCTTTAGTGTCCGATCTGGACAACAGAGGCTCGCCAAATCTTGTCTAAATAGAAATGACAAGATACAAGACCTTGTTCTAATGCATAACACATAAATTTACATGGCCATATGCAGTGGGCAGGGTACAACCCTATCACCCTACACCTTTGAAAAAAAGCTGAGAAAATGCTTCTTGTCTTAGCAAAAAGTAATAAAAATCATAAAATCTGAAGTTAAAAAATATGAATACTTTCTTCAGTAAATCTTATATCTAAAACTTAGATTTTCTTGTGAATACGGATAATTTAATAATAATTGCTGTTTTTAAATCACCCTTCGCTTTTTTAATATTTTTTCTACTGTCTTAGAAAAGGTATCTTGTCTAAATTTAGGAAATTAAAAAAAATTCTAAATGTCTTACATTTAGAAAATGTAAGACATTCAGTGGAGGAAAATGATCAAACTAAAATAGGATTACAGTTTTATACTTGCAATGAGAACTCTTATAAACTGAAGTTACAAATATCATACAAAAGCCCGTTTAATAACAAACAGCATTTTCTCAGAACTTTTTTTTCCTTACTTTTTTTCAAAGGTGTAGGGTGATAGGGTTGTACCCTGTCCACTGTATGCAGCCAAGGAAATTTATGTGATATGCATTAGAACAAGGGTTTCCAAACTTTTAGACTGACATACCACTAAAGCGAAATTTTTACTTTTAATGTATCGCCAGGTTACATAGCGCACAGGGACTAATTTACGACAGGACATTGGACTCTCATGACCTACTTTCCCACTCTCAAAAGGACACAACCTCTAAAATAGGTCTAATAAAAGAATTAATGTGCCGTATTTTCCTGTGTATAATCCGCAGCTGCAGTTTTTAGCCCTTGAAAAAATAAAAATAATTATAAGTTAAGAAATACGAATCCTTTTTTTCAGTGAATCTAATATCTAAAACGTACAATTTCTTGTGAATACAGATAATTTAATAATAATTGCTGTTTTAAAATCATTTTCTGCTTTTTTAATAACATTCAGTTTAAATTCCGCAGTGCCAACTAATTTTTTCTTAGCCATTAGTGTAACATTCAATGTGATTGTGATAAGAATATACAATGTTTTCAAAGTTCTTTATTTCATTCAACTAAATGATGAGTTGAGAAATGAAACACTTTGATCTTTGTTGAAGCATGTTGCCAAAAGGCTAAAACAAATGTAACATAAAAATCAGAAGCCACTCCCACTAGCACAAACACGTCATATGTGAACCAATCACGAGCTCTGTGAATGGTCAATAGCAGACAATCGTGTGATAGCTGTTTACGTTTTTATTTTATGACTGCCGGTAGAAACTGAATATCTGACGTGAACTTCTGCTTTAAAAGAATTTCGGCAGATAATCCCTACTTAAAAACTTTTAAGGTTTTTTAACAGATAATCTGTGGATTATATACAGGAAAATACGGTACATATAAAATGTTCTAAGAAACCCCAAAACATGTATACCTTGGATCTCCAAGTTTATAAATCTCTGAATCTCTTAAAACAGTTTTTTATTCTTAAAATGTTATTTAAATTATCTTCTTTCACTGATATTCATTAACAGAGTAGCATCATAGTTATGTACAGGGCTTAATATGCATCGGAACCCACCGGAACTCAGCTCCGATACTTCTCTGTTTTTAGTAAACTTTTAAATATAGCTTGGAATTCACCGGAGCTCATAAATACAGGGCTCTGGAGCCCGGTGCAATAGCAATTCCGAAAAACCGAAGTGTAAATTACCCTTTCCTTTCCCTCTTATCTCCAAGTTACTGCATTTTTTCTATCAAAACACTTATATGCGACCTAGTGTGTCTCGCAAACGTAGGAGATGGAGATAAAACTCTATGATGTAAGATTTTCTGAAATTCTTTCTTATGTTTTGCTAGTTGTTCATTCATTTTATATATATATATATATATATATATATGCACAGCTAGTGTTGACTCTAAGCCGCTTCAGTAGGGTGCAGCACCCAGCGGCCCTTTTAAACCCTTCCGATGCACCCGGCTGCCCTTTTAACACTTCCTATGCGCCCTGTGGCAATTCAATATATTGCAAATTCTAGGGACTCTAAACAAACCAGTTCAAAATATGTTTTGTGAACAAGGTACAAGTGTATCCTTTTTGAAAAAAATGAGCTCTCGTTTTAGAATAGTGTTTCCCTTTGGAAAAAATGTACCCTTTTTTTAGAATAGTGTTCCCTTTTTTAGAATAGTGTTACCTTTTTGAAAAATTTCCGCCCGGCGGCCCCTTTTTTCTAGAGTCAACACTATGCGTAGCTGTGAACAATTCCTGTTCTGTGTGAGCACTATTTCTGATTAAAATCCTCACCTTATTTAATTGCAGAATTCTGTGATTTATTAACATTAAAAATAGGCAAAGCGAGTTTTATTCGGAAGGAGTGATAAACTAAATAGTGGAATAGTTGGCAGTTAAGTATATGCAGAGAGCTACAGTTAAAAATTTTAATTTGCTAAAGAAAAAAAAAGATGCTTTAAATTTTTCAAATAACGTATGAAATATAAATATGTGGATTAGAATGATTTGGGGGGGGGGGGGGGGGGCACGTTATGATTTTAGTACTGCATAATATTAGAGCTCTGGTACTTTTTTGGTTAGAAATTACGCTAAATAAGTTAGGAATTCATGGTTATGTATGATGCTTTTCTTGATAATATGCAAAATATCACTTAAAATGTGTGTGTGTGGGGGGGGGGGGGGGGGACTACAACAGCAACTTATGATTTATCCACATATGTTTATACCTTTTAATGCACTGTTAATTGTTTGTTAAAACTATTGACTGTAGTCGTGTTATTCCTTACTTGATTTAGGACTGAGGTTTATTTTACTCAAAAGCAGATATGAATTCATTCTCATACCAATAAGTTGTTATATACGCAAACAGAAATTAGTAACTATATTGTTCCCCTCGACAACGAAAACTTTGTTAATTCATCCTTTTCAAAATTTTCTCAGGAATTTTATCTCAGGATAACATCTAAATTTCATGACAATGACAGGGTATCTTCAATGAAAAAGATAATTCAGTTTTATGTTATTTGGAAAATTCAGCTAATTTCTTGTTTTTCTCCTTATTTATATCGAGGGTTCCTACTATCTTAGCAATTTGGCCAATTAGCAAACAAATATTGTAGCCAAATGAAAATAATGTTAGCCGTAAATTTGGTGTAAAACATTGATTCTAAATCCTTTCTTTTTACTATTTACTGTTCTCTATTTTTTTCTTTTCAATGTGTGTTCTAAACTTTTGTAATTATCTTTAGAGCAGTTATTGATCTGAATTCAATTATCGGCTACATAAACTAATAAAACAAGTGTGTTTTAGATTTTTTACAACGGTAAGACAGGAAGCTATCTAACCCAATTTATTTCTAAATAGCATTATCGTTAAGACACAAAACCTGAGTTAGCTCTGAATTCAGAATAGCATTTAATGAGTAAAATAATAATTAAAAAAATGTATGAAAATGTTCTGAAAAGGAAATACAAATAAAGTTACGCAAACGTTGAATCATTTAATAACCTGATTAAGAGGTTGCCAAAAAACAAAAAAAAACAAAAAAAACTCTTGCAATTTGGTAATTTTAATCTTTTGTTTTCTTACCAGCTAAAATACCTTTTTGTGATTTTCTGCAAAGCTGATTGTCGATCAGATGAATTGACATCGAGAACCCGGACTATATCTGAACTGAGTTTTTGAAATTTAGATAATTTTATGTAAAATGTTTTTTTTTCTTTTTACAAAAATAGAATCCTGTGAAAAAAACAAACCTGCTGTCATTCATACTTGTCATTTATATTACTCATAATTGAGAATGTGTAGACAGTTTCCCAGATAGTTTTAGCAGGGAGCTGCACCCTGCCTGCCCTTTGGTTTACAAAATAGCACCCTTCTTGGCCCTGAGTAAAAAAGAAGTGCCTTTTCTCATTAAAGAATTTACTTGCATAGTAAAAACTGACTCAATGTTGTCTTGAAAAGAGTTATTTGACTTTTAAATATTAAAAGTGCCGAAAACATAAAAAGAATATCCTTATAAATAAAAAAAAAAGTGCCCTTAATAATCTGAAAAGCACCATTAAGAATCTGAAAAGTGCCCTTAAGAATCCAAATTGTGATTAAGTTTATCAAGGGTCAATTTTACATTTATATATATCACAGTTTAGACCAGGGCATGAAATTTCGGTTGAAAAGGTACTAGACAGACTAAAATTTTTGCTCGCCACTATTTTACATTCATTCATGCAGATAGCGACGTCGGCCACCACACCTGCCCAGAAAACTAACTATTTATGACAAACTGGATTTAAATTGACCATTGTTAGAAGGAGCTGTCTGTTAAATCCAGAATATTTGACATACATGAAAAATATGAAAAATTTTTAAAATCTTAACAGATGTAGTATGGAGAACTTTCTGGTGACCGAAATTATAAAAGAACGTAGAAATTGAAAAATAAAAACATATTTACTGCAAAATAAAAAAATATATTAATGCGAAATAAGGTTGCCATAAGGTTTTACTGGTTACAGAAATTGTCACATACCATTAAAAAATCATGAAAGAAAAATTTCCTGTACTTTTAGCACTTCATGCTTGTGTAGCGCTTCCTTTCTACACTGAAATACCACTTGTTAATCGCAGCTGTAGGGTGAAACTCTGTTAGGGTGGGTCCATTAATAGAAATTCTGAGCAAATCACTCACCCAGTGTCTCAGTCAGGGGCGTAGCTACTGTGGAGCAGTTGGAGCAAACTGCTCCAGGCGCACGAATCCTAAGGGCACGAAATTAGAAACAGCGAAATACAGATTTGTAAAAATATTTGCATTTTTATTTTTATTTTTTATAAATCAGATATTATAGATGAATCTTGTAACAAGCAGAATATTCCTATGATATTTTATCCTTTGTTTAACCTCAATTGTTTCGATTTAAAACATGTTTTTATTCATAGTTAAAAGAAATTACTTCTAATCGCGAAGTTTAAATTTTGATTCATACTGTATTGCAGCCTCAAATAACTTCCACACAGTTTCACCATGCCTGATTTTTTTTTTTTAATTTCACTTTTCCATGGACGACAGTTGAAGATTTTCAAATGTTAAAGTAATCAAAACTTATTTACAGGTCTCTCATCGGTCACTTTATTACCTACAACTATTTCCAAAAAATCTTCCTAGTACATTTCTATTGAAAATGTTTTAAAAATTTATGATGATTACTGTTTGGAAATAATAGTAGTCAAAGAAGTCACCGCTGAGAAACCTATATTTACAATGTAACAGCAATGCCTTTAACAGCTATTTAATTATTTTAAGATTTGAAAAAAAAAAAAAAAAAAAAAAGGTTTGACAAGTTGAAGAAAAATATTGACTATTTTACAAACGAAAAAACAAGAAAACGAAAATTTTGAAGTTTTTTTGCTGTTTTGTTGAAACCAAACATGCACCAATACAGATTACAAAACAATAATAAGAGTCGGATGTAGGCAGACAAAATTTAGAGGGTGAGAGGGGAAGTGGCAAATTAAATTTTGTGCATATTGTTTTTGAGATTTTGAAAATAAGGCGAACTTTCAAATGCATAAGCATTTTCCTTTAAAAAGAGAGAAAGAGATAAGTATTAAATTTAGTGTTCCGTAGGACCTGATTATTGCCTATCCAAATTTACATCATTTTTTCGAATTTTTTCCGCATTAAACTTTATTTAATCACTGAATTTGAGGATTGAATGATGCAAACATTTTTCAAAAATAGTAATGTGACGCTACTTAGGCCATAATCAGGCTCTACCACACACCCTCTTCTTTTCTTACTCACCACCACCATCCGATATCACATTAGTAGTCAATGAATTTTTGAATTATAAAATGAAAAGCAAAATCTGGTGTTACTCCACTCAACTTTCGGAATAGTTTTCAGAAATACTGTGTTTTCGTTCAGAAAAGTATAATAATGAATAAAAACTTGCATCCTAATTTATACAAAGTTTGAAATATTACCACAGGTGATAATGACCTTGTATTTTAAAGAAAACGTGCACTCTCATTTATAAAGTTTTAAACATTTTTATGATGACATAATTTTCAACAAATTTTCATTCTTCCCGTGTTGAAACAAGGCCATAAATTATTATTTTTTTTAAAATTAGAATTTTACTAAATTAAGTCACATTCTTGCTGAGACTGGCCCGATGGGCAATCGGCTGTGGATCGGTGCGCCCTAAACCAGGTAAAGCTGCGCCCTCCGTCAGGTAAAGCTAATAGTAACAAAATTTACAATCATTAGATTTGACGCTTAAATTATTTAATAATTTAAAAAAAACCCACTTTTTTGAAGCATTATTTTTGTTAATGGTTTTTTTCTGTTTGCAAAGCAGAAGAATTGAATTTTTTTCTTGAAAGTTTTTGTTTTAGAGGATCATTAAATCTTTTTAAACTTAATGCATATTCTGTAATCTTATTACCTATGGCAAAATGATCTGCGCCAAGAATTTTCAGCTTATCTCTAGAACTAAAGAGCGTCGCCTCTATTTCAAAATACATATATGCATGTTATTTAGTTTGAAAAATCATTTATTATTTGTTTGAAATATATAGACTTTGTGTAATCGTACATTGCTGTGATTATAATTTTCCTATACAAACGTTTATTATATAATTTTTTTTTTTTTTTAATTATTTATTTATTTATTTTTTTTTTTTTTTGCACGAAAACATTTATAAAGTATTTTCGGCAAAGAAAAGGCAAGTCAAACATTCTCTTTCGTTAAAAATCACACTTACTTACACAGAAAAGGGCTGTTTCAATATTGTCCATCAATGCCATAATCAGAATGGCGGTCAGCTATCTTATGTGTCTACGTTGAGTTGCAGCGTCTTTTCAAGGGTTTTTTTTTTTTCGCTTATTCGATCATACCCTGTTGCTAGAGGTTTTTTAAATTCTGCATACGAGAGAAGTGTTCTTACATAGAGCTTTATACAGAATTTGCTGTATAAAAATTTATTTTAAAGATATTTTGCTTTAAAATCAAATTAATAATATTTACACATTTCTAAATTTTACTAGCAGCATTAAGATTTTTTATCCTCTCGCTGCAAAAAAGTTTAAAATAGGTTTAATTACTCATAACATTCTTATTTAATACTAAAATTCCGTATACTCAGACTCCAACACTAGTCACTCGCAAGCTATTGTTAAACCAATGACAGCGTTTTTACAAATTTCTCATTTACATTTAAATATTTTTATTTTTTTTTCATAGAATATTGAGGGTCTAAACAGTTCCGAAAAATAATAATCGAAGTCGTTAGATTCATCAAACATTTATTAGATGATCATAAAGTGCACCAAACTCCACTAGCCATATGTTATCCATGTTCGGGCAGTTGCTACGTTGTGAAATGTAAACCACTAGATGTTACGTATTAGAACAGCATGACGAAGATTCAGGAAAAAAGCTCTCCAGCTGACGTGGGTTATTTAAGCAACTCAATAATCGTAAAAATCCATCTCGGAACTGTTTTTCGATTTTTTTTTCTAAGGGCACTTTTAATTTCGGATCTATTTCCGGAATTAAAAGCATCCCCAGAAAGAAAACCTGGAATGGTGATGGATATTATAGATTTCTACACTGTTAAAAAATTTTCTTGTAGGTTGAACCAACTTTTGGTGCTGCATTAGCTGCAATCATAAGATGGTGAAATCTCACTCCAAGATTTGGAGCTCTGGTTGAACTTTAGCTCCAAATGTTGGTTCAAGATTTCACCATCTTATGGTTGCAGCTGCTGGAGCAACAAAAATTGGTTCAATGTATCACAAATTTTTAACAGTGTACTAGCAAGGTGATAAAATGAGTTTCTAAAATGTTGCGCCTTCCAAAAATCCGAGGCATGCGTATTTCACAATGATTGAATACAAGCCTGTGTACAATAGCGAATCTTCAAGGCACAATTACTTTTCTACCAGAATATTGGTATATAAAATTTGATCTGTTTTAATCGTGGGATTTCTATGGTTAAACAACGAGGAATTATATTTTTAATGAAATTATTGGTAGTAAAGTGATTGTGAATCCCTCGTCGAGCCGCTACTGTCTTGCGTGGTGAAATGTTGTTGTATAGATAAAAGATGAACGTGAACAATAAAAATAATTTGATTATGATACAAGAGGAAATGTTCATCAGAATGGTTGAAAAAATTTAGATAGCAAACCTGCTGGCTGACTTTTTCGAAAATAATACAATTCTTGCGGCAGATTTATAATAAACTTGCCAACATCATCAAAAACACACCAAATCTGCTCTGGGAATCGGAAAATGTGTGGAAATTCTAACATACATGCATACGTGTTGAATCATTGTAAAAATTGTCAGAACGTATTCAGAGTATTTGAAAATGTAAAAATGTACCGTTATTTCCATTAATTTTTATTATGATTATAATACTTTCCTATTTCCTTCCCTACATTGTAATGTGTACGGAAAGCAAAAAATGCAACCTTGAATAATATACAGGGTGATTCAATACTTATCGTTCAAATTTCGTGGGGAGGTAGGGAATATGGCGGGAAACCGATTTCACATTGGAAAGTATGTCCGAAACGTCATCTACGTGAACAAAATGGACAAGTAAAGTGAATGCAGGACAAGTAAAGCGAACGAAGAAAGTTAAAATTAAAGAACAAAATAAACTAACAAAAAATGAATAACATAAAAATGAAAACAAAAAGTAAAAAAAAAAAAGGTTGAAAGAACAAAATTAAACGAGAAGTTTCCAGGCGTCAGATAATGAAGGCGTTGAATAAAGGTCATTAACAAGATTTTTGGAGATTTGGTTTGGTAAAAGGCTTCGTGGAAGTCCAAATGAGAAGTGGTAATAGGAGAAGAAATAATACTAGCTTTAGAAAAGTCAAAACAATGATTGGGGCGCAATGGAAGGTTGGATACACACAGCACCCTCTACATACGCATGCGTACATTTGCAGACTTGCTTTCCTATGTAAAATCGGTTTCCTAAAGTATTCCCTACCTCACCACGAAATTTGAACGATAATTTTTGAATCACCCTATATAAGGGTGTCAATCAGGGTTATCGCTGCCGATCGCCGCTGTGCTAAATGTTTCAGTTGGCGAGAAAGCTGAAGATTGAAATTGCCAAATTGCAAGAGATGTTTTTTTCCTTTCAGCGACACTCTCAATGTTATTGTACAAGTAAATCTTTTCTGTGTAACTCATTACTTGTGTTTTGATATACTTAGTGTTTCATGACGGATCTATTACTACCATTATTTGAATTTGGCTAGGTTTTTTAGCGAATAGCAAAATTGCTCAGAATAGTCAAAAGCCAGTAAGAAACTCGGTTTCATCTTTTATCTTCGTCCAAGGGCTAATTTTCTAAATCATTACCTGTAGAAATAAGTTCCAATAGTAAACAAGTTTCAAAGTTGCTCTTCATCCTCTTAAAAATAATTTATGTCAAAATAGTTATTTTTTAAAAAGTTAGGAGGTTTACGTTTTTATTTGATCCCTGAATTCTATACATTATATTTAGAAAAATCTTCGTGCTTTAACAGGTAAAAAAAATCTAAATTTATTTTTTGTACGACCAAAACTTACTGAGTCATGATACTTCGAATTTTATGGAGTTTTTGTATTTTCTGGCACTGAAAACAGAAAAACGTGTTTCATGCATTTGCAAAAAGTGAAAAAATATATATGTCTTGCCAATAGAGTATTTTTTTTTAAAATTAATATTCTACAATGCTTCGAAACCAACGAAAAGAAAACATAGATATTAAGGGCGGCAGATTGTACTGCCCCATTGGCACATTTAAAAAGAAAATATTGCCAAACTCGCGGAAAATTTTGGTGGGTACTTCGTACTTAAAGAATTATATTACATTTCATTATTCATTATTTATTTTTAATTATTTGCATTTAATAATTTGTTTAAATACTTTGATTTTCAAAGTAAAGTAAGGTTTTAAATCGAATTAGGAATAGTATATAAATTTTAAACTTCAAAACAAAATTGCGCAGAACTTTTTGCGAGTGACAAGAGGGCGCACAAACCTTATCTGCTCCAGGGCGCTGAATATGTAGCTACGCCACTGGTCTCAGTAAGTTCCTGTATCAGTCTTGAGTCTGTTGTGACAGCTGAAGTCTCATTCACACGAAGCTGTGCTCACTGATAGAACAGCACAAAATGTTAGAAGCAAATTGGGAAATCTTGCTGAACATTTTTCACTGTAAAACTTTTCCAGCATATCTTTCAGTGTTAGTGAAGAGAACAAAAACTTGAATTCTGCCCACTTTGCCAATACAATATTTACTTTTTCATTAAAGAGACTTGGGTTCAAATACATGAAGAGCTGCTTTACTTCTACTATCCCAAATTCAAGAATTTTTTCTTTGGGAGGCCGACCCAAAGTGTCAAAAGCATGCAGAGATGTTAACACATCTGTTGACATAGATTGCAGTCTTTCTGTGCTGTATATCTTTACATGTTTAATTAATCACCCCCCTTAAAGTCTAAAACTCTTGTTCCCCATTTTTAGGTGTGTTCGTAATTACATAAATACGTAGCATCTATAGTCGTCGTTCAGTCCGTCCGTCTGTCCGTCCGCATATAACAGAGCAAAAACTACCCAACCGAATGGTCTGAAATTTTAAATATATGATTATTGTAAAATTTTGTCGAGCCATTTTAAATTTTATAAAAATCGGATGCATAGTTTAATTACAGGGACAGTCAAAAGTTTTTCTTTACATTACAGCCAATGGGAAAAATTATTGCAAGTGTATTTTAATGATGTTAAAGCCTTCCGAATGGTCTGAAATTTTAAATATATAATTGTTGCAAAATTTTATCGAGCCATTTCAAATTTTATGAAAATCGGATGTATAGTTTAGTTACAGGGACAGTCAAAAGTGTTCCGTTATATTACGGGGAATGGGAAAAAAATTATTGCAAGTGCATTTTAATGAAGTTACAGACTATACACTTAGGAAGTGCAAAAAAATATGCATTCAGTACAATATGGTGTGCAAAAAATAATTATAAAACTAGTTATAGTACGAATGCACCTCATTTGCCACGTTTGACGAGCAATTTCCAACTTGTTAATATTTGTCAACTGCACATCCTTGATTATCCCTGAGATGGATAGTTAGTCCAAAAACTCCTGTTTGCTTGGATTCATCAGATTCGCGAACTGTCAGAACTGAGTTGCAATGTTCAACTTTTATTTTCAAAGGTGAAATGACAAGTTCCTTGTTTCGTAATGCCACACTTAAAGGGTTTGAAGATCCAAAAAGAAGTACAGAACTTTAAGAAATTTATAAAACTTCAAACTTTTCAGCTAACCCTTCCTTAGCTTTAGCCCTTTTATTGTCTTTTCCATGGGTGACAGTAGGGAAGTAGATGACGTCACATTTTTTCTTCTTTTGGAAGATAAATGCTGTCACTTGATTGTAAAACACTTCTGTGTGTCGCTGAATTGAGGTACGATATTCTGAGAATGTATAGTTTGATTTGAAGCACAACATTTTAAAAGACAAAACTTACTCGCCAACCTTAAATATTTGCATGTTTATATTTGAGAAAAAAAATGTGGGTCATTAAATTTTTTTTTTTTTTTTTTTTTTTTTTTTTCTATTCTTTTCAGAATCTAATGCAGAAGGACAGCATGAAAAGAAGCATAAGAAACAAAAACGTCACGATGAAGAAAAAGAGAAGAAGAAAAAAAAGAAAGAAAAAAAAAAGAAAAAGGTTTGAGCTCTTGAGCTGGAGTGTAAATTTTATGAAAGAACTGTGTATGTCAGGGACTTTTTGTTAAAATTATTATTATTACTGTAACTGAGAATATTTACTAGATTTTAATAAATTTTTTAAAATATGCATTTTTATGTTTTGCTCATAAAACTTTTACAAACAAGTTTCGTATATCCTCAGAGAAAACCCATGAGGAGGTACAAAATATACTGCAAAACCTGGGAAAACAATCATCTACTCTTAAGAAATAAATGCAAGCAATCACTTATTTGCATGCTTCATGATGTTATAATGAAATCAAATCAAGACAACCCTTTTAACATCGTCAACCAATGATATCTGAAAGTATGAAAATTAAATTAGCTTAAATTGTTAAGTAACAGAATCTGAGAATATAGATACATTTTTTTTTTTTTTAAGATAATCAATGCTAGACAATGCTAGGAGAGGCATGATCAGGACTGCAGAGTTGGAGTCAGAGTCGGGCCTATTTTTGAGCAAAAGAGTCGGAGTCGCTAAAAAACAAGGTGACTCAGACTCAAGTTTCTTTTCTTTGACAGCTTGAAGTGAAATTAAACCTATTATATGTAATTTTGAACCTGTAAAATGAATTATTATTGCTATTTTTGGACTATGCCAGACTACCCAAGTTAAAGATGCCTGCCAAGTTACTGCCCGGTTTACACAGTAGATGAAAACCATTTTTAATTGAAAATTCTAGTGGATATTTTACATTTAGTATATGAGTACTTTACCTCAAATTTTTTGCATTTGCAGAAACTGAGGTAGAGAGGTAGTCTACAAGGGCCCAAGGCCTGCAAAATGAAGGCAATTTTTTAAATGGGCCGGGTCAGCAAAATAAAGACAATTTTTGTTAATGGTCCGAACTGGAATGTTAAAAAAAGTAAGCAGGTTGACCGACTCAATGTAACAAATTTGAAAGAATCAAACTCAGGGCTGGCTATTTGCCGGCAAAAAAGGGTTTCTGCCTTGCCAGTGGCAGAAAGTGGTTATAACCGGTTTTAACCGGCAGAAACTGGCATAAACACATTTCGTGACATAATCTGAGACTTTTTTACTAGTATTAAATTCCTTAAGTACATTTTATTCCGTTTAAATAACAAATGAAATATTGTGGGTAGTTTTAATTAAAAAATAAATAGATTTGTATTAGAAAAAATGAGTAATGTAACAGATAAAATTTCAGTTTAAAAATCAAATACAAAACTATATCCAATACTTATTTTAAATGAAACAATGAAAAGAAAAGAAAAATATTCAATACTTGCTCAAAATGCTTTTCTGTAATTTAACGTAATAATTTAATAATAACACTATAAATTATTTCTCATAGAAATGTTATAGTTATATGTGGATCTTGTAATTCTATGGATTTAAAAAACATTTCATTTAAATACAGTATCCAAAGGAACAAATCTGACTTTTTTTTTCTTTTTTTTTTTTATTTAAGACTTATAAGCATAGATCAAACTTTGTGCGAATTTTAGTAGAAAAGCTAAAATCTTTAACAATGATTTTACACACAAATATTGTACAGACATGACAAAAAACGATCATATGGGATTTTTTTGTCGTGTCTGTATGTTATTTGTGCATAAAATCGTTGTTAAAGATTTTAGCTTTTTTATTAAGACTGTTAGTTGAAAATGTTCCAACCACATTTTGCACTTACAAAACAAACAACTACAAAGGTTCAAACCAGATTTAATACAGTAATAACCGACTACCATATGCTAGCTTATTTACTTCATCCTAAGTATATGGGATCAAAATTGACATATGAGCATAAAGAAAAGGCAACGGAATTGCTTTCTGATATTAATCCCAATTTTGTGCCATATATAATATCCATTGAAGCAAAATCGACTCCTGCCCCAGAAACATATTTCTTCAAGGAAGCCCTAGAAAATGTTTTGCCCTTGCCTGTCTGGTGGTCGTCTTTAAAAACGAATACTGGTGAAAATGAGGATTTTTCAATATTAAAGACGTAAATTATCACATTTCTAACAAGGCGTAAACCAACTTAGTGAAAAATGTCCACTGCTGAAAAGTAGTTGAAAAATTAATTAAAAAGAGGATTTTTCAAATTTTGCTATTTAATCATTTAAATTTCTTATAATGAGTTGTTCAAAGTGCGTATTTAATACGGATTGGATAGATTCGCATATAAATCCTGATTTTTCCGGATGGATTGCGGTGGTTCCAAAAAATCCATTTGCTACATATTGTAAACTTTGCAAGAGGATTATCAGCCTAAGCAAAATGGGAGAGCAAGCTGTTACAAGTCATGCAAAGAATAAAAAACTAACTTCACAATCAACTTCAATGTTTGATTTTGAACCGAAAGAAAGTGTTAAGAAAGAAGATAATACTTTGGTTTCTTCAGAAACGTCGGCGGTACCCAAAGAAAGTGTTAAGAAAGAAGATAACAGTTTGATTTCTTCAGAAACGTTGGCGTGTGTTACTAATGAAAATAAAAATTTCGTGATGCAGGAAAATACATTCAAAGTCGAAATTTTGTGGGCGATGACGCTTGTTGCTTCACATTCTTCATTTAATTCGTTCAATGATGTATATGAGATATTTTGTCGCATGTTTTCAGACAGTGATATTGCTAAAAAATGTACTTTAGGACGCTCCAACTTGCTCTTCAAAAGTCTGTGAAGAACAAAAAATATGTCATGTGCTTTGATGAAGCATTAAATCGTATTTCTCACTAATTCTATTATCTTGTAATATTTTTTAAAGTAAAAAATAAACCAGTGTTGTGTATCAAAGTGACTTATATTTTATGTGTCCTGGGTCCATATTTCAATTTGAATGATAAAGTATGTAGCCTTTTCTTTTTTTTTTCCCCCAATTTTTGTGATATTATGTTTGAAATAATTGGTTTTTAGGTAAGATTCTTTAAAATTTTATATTCTTTAAATTATTAGAAAGTTTTTACATACTCATTTACAAATATTTCAAAGTATTTTTTAGCAGAATGTATGAGTATTGCTTTACTGTTTTTATTATTGTTAATGTAAAATGTGGGATTTAATAAGTGTAACAACTTTTAAAGAGTTTTTTATTTGCTCATATTATATTATATTTTATTTAGTCAATTAGTTGGGTAATGGTAAATTATAAGAAGACTAACTAGTATACATACACGCGTATATTTTGCACATTCAGTATAGTAATAAAAACGTTGTAGCACAGGGAAAATACAGGGAATTTTTTTTCAAGATTAGAGTGGCAACCCTGAAATTAGTGCTGTTTAATTTTTGGTGTAAATCACCCAACAGGTGGCGCAGCTGTGCTGCATTTTTCACGATTTCCACAAGAGCTGTATCTCAAGAACTATTGCACGGATTTTCATCAAACTTCAGATTTAGTTAGTCCTTTACATCAATTGACGTATAAATTAGTGCTGTTTAATTTTTGGTGTAAATCACTCAACAGGTGGCGCTGCTATGCTGTATCTTTGCGATTTCCGCAATAGCTTTATCTCAAGAACAAATTCTTGGATTTTCAACAAACTTCAGATTCAGGTATTCCTTGATATCGTTTAGTGCTGTTTACTTTTGGTGTAAATTGCTCAACAGGTGGCGCTGCTATGCTACATTTTTTCAGAATTTCCGCTATAGCTCTATCTCAAGAACTAATGCACGAATTTTCATCCAACTTCAAATTCAGATATACTTTGATATGAATTGGTGCTAAATCGTTGTTATTTTTTGTACTATTTAAAGGATTTAATTGACGTGATTTATATAGAAGAAAGTTTTGTGATGGCCACAACATACTAGTTTATTTGATGATTTTAACGAGGCACTGCAATTCGGTCTTAATCCAGAAGATCTCAAACACGACTCATTGAGTATAGGTTATCTCTATAATAGATTGGGAGACAGCTGCACAGATAGTCATCACCTCATCGAGTTGACAGCTGAATGCCAAGATTAGACAGAAGTTTGTTCGTTTATTAAAATGCAACTGGTCTGCCAAGTCATATCTTGGTGGAAAACACTTGCAGACCTGATTTTAGTGGTAGAACGGTAGGTCTACCATTGTATTTTCCGGCACCCAAAGGTATGAAAAAATGGATAACTCTGAACAGAAAAACACTATGGTAAACCTACCAGTGAACCACTGAACTCGGATTTGCAGATGTTTTCTACCAAGGTAGGACATGGCAGACAAATTTCATTTTAATAGGCTAATCGAGTTCTGTCTCATTCTGGGATTTCAGCCATCAACTTGATGAGGTGATGGTTTGTACCGCTGCCTCCCAGTCCATAAGGAAATGGCATGTTTACAAACAAACACTTACTTCAGCTAATCTACCAACTAGGGGCCTCCGTGGCTGAGTGGTTAAGGCACCACGCAGGTAATCGCTAGAGAGTGTAGGTCTGCGGGTTCGACTCCCGCTGGCTCCGTTGTACACCCTTTCTGGAGCTCCCGGATGTATTTCCTTGTGACTATCTTGTCCTTGTATGTAATGGAAAAAGGAAATAAAAAAATTTCGGTTTGTGTATAAGAATATGGATCATTCAAGGCGAACAGCCATAGTTGCTATAGGCCCCAAAGCAATCTCCGCTACGGTGGATTTCAATGTCAGTGTCAGTCTACCAACTACATTTTTGCTGCAGGAATCATGACGACGTTGACCAATCATACCTCAGAGTTGTTAACCGCAGACAAATCAAGTCACTCGAATGGACCTTATGCACGTGATATCAGACGCCTGAGTTGGTGGTATCCTGATCTCTAATCTAGCCACTGCACTGCCAGAATGTCAGTATGCACAGGTGCAAACACTGCCAGAAGATGACCTTTAGCCTCAACTCAGGTTGAGTGCATAAATTTTAACCCAAATTTTGCAAGTTTAGCAATTGTTCTCGCATACAAAACATTTTGAATTTATATTAATATGTATTATCTACTGCTACAACAGTGAATTTTTTTGCAGTGTTTAAAAAGAAAACAAGTATTAATAACTCGCACCCCATAGACTGCTGATGTTCATCAGTAAATACCACCAGCAGACGATTTTTAACCTCGACCTCAGGTCACATGCATAAGGTCCATACTTGTGTACAGTAGGGCAAAATTACTGTGGATCCACAGTAATTTTTCCGACAGTGACATCAGCTGCCCTTTCCTTATATGAGTTGTGATAGATCGGATATCAAATTTAATCAGTACTGATGATTTTGCATAAAAACGAACCACTAGGCATCTTGGCGAACCTGTCATTGCCATCCAAGTAAAGTTTATCTTGTTTCACTTGTCAAGGTGAGTATTGCCAAGCACTGGGCTCCATATTAGTATGGAGGGCTAATTCTCTATTCTGATACATTGAATCCAGCGGTCCGCCCGTGAGTACATTGCTAAAGATTTTCGGAGGAAAATTTTTGGCCAAACATAGATTTCCTCCCATGGGATAGTATATGGGATAGATATTTTCAAATCTGATTTTCTTTTAAAATTATGATGAAGTTGCTACAATTTTCAGTGATAAATATTTTTTGTTAAAAAAATTATAGATCTAATTAAAATTCATCACAAATTTTTAATTTGATATTAATTAAAAAAGAAGTTTTAGCTAACCCAACAAAAGAAAATGAAAAATTAGTTAAGCATTGCTCATAAAAATATCAAAAAGGTGTAGAAATAACCAAAATTGATATAATGTTTGAAAAAATGTTTCTAATTTTAAGGAAAATGCAGGACTCGTTACTTGCACGCATTGAAATTGAAAGTGTGATGCGGTCCCAGCAAAAAGTGAATTGGTGAGTTAGCTCTCCGTATTATTATGAAGCTCGGTGCTATAGCGACTAGAATACATAGTGTGGAAATCGGCTATCTCTGTAATATTTAAAAAAAGCGCTAAAATATTGTATCCCTTAAATATGCAACGATGCTGCTGCAATATACAGATCGCAGTGACATCTGCAGGATATTTTCTAGAACTGCAAGGTATTGCTAGCCTATACACTATAATACTAGTAATACGAAAATCCCGCAGATGTCGCTGCGATCACACTTGGCATTTTAGCAGTATCGTCGCACATTTAAGGGATAAATTTTTTTAGCACTGTTTGGATAGCATCCTTCCACACTAGGTATTCTAGACGCTGTATCAGTGCCTTCAACATCTGGAATGTAGGTTTGCAATAGTTTGGACAAAATTGCCTGTCCAAGTACGCTCTCTGTGCGTATCAGTGACATTGGAGCGCAAATATTTTATTGATTGAGAAGATATTGGACAAAAACGAACATAGAAAGCCTAGGATACCCTATATGAGAGTAGCGACATACGCAGAGATTCCCTTTAGATAGACACAAACACGTTTGTGCAAACTATGGCAAACCAAAACTTGGCGATGCGCGCTTGGACAAGTTTGATTATACGAGTGAGATGAATTAACAAGCATTACACTGTTAAAAATGTGCAACTTTTGCTACATAGTTGCTCCACCGCTTTTATAGACTATCTCTATTCTGACCAATGAGAATGCTCCATAATATCGTCAGGTAATAGTTTTCTATATGAGCGGTAGAGCGACCATGGAGCAAAAGCTACAGATTTTTAACAGTATAGCTTCGTGATAACGGCAGACTCGCCGAGATGCTTTGCCGATTCTCTCTAGTCCAAAATTGTTGCTACACTCATACCTAGACACTACACTGTTAAAAATGTGTTGCATTTGCTGCATAGTCACTCCACCGCTTTTATAGAAAACGATTACTTGACTATACTGTGGAGCATTATAGATTGTCATAATATAGATATTCTATAAAAGCGTGGGGTGACTATGCAGCTAAAGCTGCAGATTTTTATCAGTGAAAAACCTACCATTATAGTCGAGTTCGTATTGTAGCCAACAAAACACAGGCCGTGGTATTCCGACTGCCTTTTAGCCTAGCCTGATCACATGGGAGTTGACATTTGGTGAAAACTATCCTATGGACTTTACCCATGTGACGTCAGTCGCGGTTAAACAGAAGAAAAACACCAATAGGCGTGAAGAGCATTTTAACACTGCTCCCCCTTCGTCCAATAAACGGTCTTTTTCGGAGGGTTTTTCCCCTCGCAGAAGCGTGGCTGTTGCCATTCGTGGGTAAAGTCCATTTTGATCATTCTACACTGTTAAAAATATCGTGAAAAATTACCTCTGTTTTTCAAGGCTATCTAATTTCTGACCACTGAGAACGCTTCGTAGGTGTTTGTGTAGCGTTCTCATTGGTCAGAAAATTGAGAGCCTTTAAAAGCAGAGGTAATTTTTCACGATATTTTTAACAGTGTATGTTAAAAATGGGTGAAAGTATTGTGACCTTTTAATTTCGTTCGCTACGTTATTTACTTGTCTAATAATTTGTCTTAGCAAACTCATCCAAGCAGTTTCAAGTATCATTGAACTAAACTTCGAATCTGTGTGCGACCTGAATGCTCTGATATATGAAGGTACTCAGTACTCCGTTGATGTTGAATGCGATTATTATGAGGCCAGCAGAGCCCTCTGTAGATGGCGCTAGTGAAACGCGCGTTAAGTGCTGATGTCTGCCCGAAGACACCTTAGATTGGCGTAAAGAGTTGTGTTTATAATGTAACCCTGCTTCCCTGCTTTTGGTTTCTCTTCTCTCTACGTGCTTTTCGATTTTGACAGTCGGAAAGCCGTCAGAGTCCGGGATGTGTGCGCTAATGTAGAGACATGGTGGTAGTTTTGCTTAAAACAATTTTTTGCAATTCTAGGTTCATTTTCAAGTTTGACTTTGTTTCTATTATTCTTGATTGACTGAGTTTCTATGAGTGCGCGTTGTTTATGTAAAAATTATGATGTCAAATCAGACACAGAGAATGCGTAAAACCATTTCTCCGGGTGCTGCTACAAAGCAAGGCCCGATAAGGGCCACAGTTCCATTGTCTCTCATGCACCAAACATGTAGTCCAACTAAATGTTTAAAGGGCAGCCCTTCTAAATCGCCCCCTGTAAGTTGGTCAACCGATCGAGTCAAAACAAGGTTATCGCCTGATCATCGTATATCACCGGAAACTCACGCTACATCGACGGGATGTAGAGGTAAGAAATTATAATGAGTTAAAATATAGGATATAAAACTGTTGCTCTATTCGATGAATATTGAAATTATTGGTCAAGTGTTAATTTGTTGAGCTCTAAATGTGAATAGTTTTCAAAAATGGTAGGTCAAGTAATTGAATTATACTTCGTACTAGATCACTCGTAAAAATAAAATTGCACCGATTGCACCTGAAAATAATGATAAAAACGGAATGTGCAAAATAAATTTCGCATTCTCTCGGCAACCTTAAAACGAAGGTAACCATTATTTAATTGCATTGTTATTTTATTTATTGCCACGGCCATTCTCTACTCTCTTTCGATAACACTGAATTGATAACAATGGTAATCCTCGACATTGATAATTCCGATCGCATTGATACACATTGATGTGACTAGAATTAGTGCTATTTAGTTTAACTCTTTAATGTCCACCTTGAAAAATGCCCTAGAATTTTTTTTTTATTTATTTTTTGTTTTGGTGGGGGGGGGGGGGGGGGGGTGAAAGAGAGGGTTAAAAAATTTAACAAATGAGATACAAACAGATAATTTTTGTGTTTGGAAATTTACAATGAATTTTATTATGGAGTTTAAAAAAAAATAAGGAAATATTATTAAAATTTTTGGAGTGATAACTAATCTGTAGCAAAATAACAATTTCCATCCTTTTGTGGAAAAATGCAATCAGTTGTACCAGACAGCTTTATTAATCAAATACCTGAAATGGCTATAACATTAGATAATTTTTGACTAATGTTTGTTAATTACAGTAACAAATATATTTGTTTTTAGACTTGCCAACAGCACAAAGTTTCTCAGAGGCACAAGAAGATAAAATCTATTGTATTTTGTTAAAATATTCTTGTAGCTAAAATATATAAAGTCATTTAAAGCAAAAAAATAAAATGCATTAAATACCTTGCATAAACATTACAGCAAAGTTGCCACTTACCAGTTACAAAACGTGAAATGATAGTAGTGGACACATAATAGCACTGATTTGAGTTGAACTAATTTTAACCTTTCTTTTTCATTCTGACTGATTAAGTATTGTATGAATAACAACAATTAACAATGATAGCATTTCATTTTTAATTATTAAATAATCATTAGTAATTTGACAATCCTTATGAAAATTTCATTAGATATTTGAGATTAAAATTGTTTGCATGTTTTAACAAATACATTTAGATGATTAAATTTTAATCAATATTGCTTTATAATTTATTTGTATATGTGTGTTTATCACGCTAAAAATATTTAAAGCATAGTATCTTTAGGGATTGACCGAAGCAGCAATTTTGCCGAATACCGAAGCTTCGGTCAAAGTGTATACCGAAGCTTCGGTATTCGGCAACTGAATACTTAAAATTTCTTAATACACATTTTTGCATATATTAGCTTTTTTAATACACTTTAATTTAAATTAAATTCTTAATAATTTAATTCAGTTACATTTTTATTCTTAAATCTAATTACACAAAAAAATGTAATGGCTTATTTCCAATTTCCATTCACAAATTCATTAATCCATCACTTATTTTTTATTATTTTATCACTAGTCAATACCCAAAATAACCTACAGGCCTGTATTAAACTATACAGGCTATTATTAAGGATAAGGATTGTCAGAAAAACAAAAGATCATTCAAATAATAATAAAAAAAAACAATTTTATCATTAAGCTGATTTACTAATTGTCTAATTATAAACATGTTGAATAGGAATGTTCTCAAATACTAAAGAAATCATAACAATTTGTACATTTAACTATTTTCTATCAAATTATTGATACATATTTTGGTTAATACTTTAACATTGTAGTGATGAAGATAACAAATTTGAGCGATTTTAAATTAATGGTTCTAAAAGCTATAGGAAAGGCATAGGGGTAGTATACTTATTTGATGTGTGTAGTGTGTATTTTCTTTTACATACATCTTGGATATACAGAGATGAACTCTGGCATACTTATTTGAAATGTATATTAAAGAAAATACACATTAAATAAATTTAAATTAAGAAAACTAATGTAGAAATAATTAAAATTAAATGATAAGGGAAAGGTGCCCATCTTCCTTACATTTTTTTTTCTCTATCGTAGACAGTTGTTTTGATTTGACCCCTATGTAGATTATTTTAGGAAGGAAAAGGATTTTTATTAAAAATGGCCTTTGACTTGTTTTTTGTAGTGCAGCTGAACTCTGAACTCATGCACATAATATTGAAACTCATTGTTTAGCCTATTCTACTTCTAAGTAAAAGAGAATTCTCCTGTTTCTAAGAAAATATTTATCTGCAATTATTCGGCCGAATACTTAAAAGTATTCGGCCGAAGCCGAATCACCGAATACCGAATCGACTATTCGGTATTCGGTCAATCCCTAGTATCTATATTATACTGTAATATTTTAGGTACAGCATAATAATCACTAGTTAATAATAATAACCAATTCATACATAATAGTAATTGATTATTATCAAAGTCATTTGATAATGGTTCCCATAAAAGACTATTGACGATTTGCAGACTTAATTTTATTTTATGGTTCCATTATATTAAGGTAATGAATCACAAAAATGGTTTAGAAAACAACTTATAAATACAGCAGACTTCTGAGATTTTGGCAAAGAAGCAAAACTTTCCCAAAGTATAGCTAGGAAAATTTTTTGAGACTATGAGAGAAAGGGGGTTGAGGAAAGCACTATAAATCAATAAACTAATGGAAGTATCATTTTTTTTTTGGTACTTTTCGGTTAGCCGGGCGCCAGTGTTATAGATACATATGTATGTATATCTATATATACATATATATGTATATTTATACATATATACAAGCTATATGCATACATATATATATGTGTGTGTATATATACATATATATGTATATATAGATATACATACATATGTATATATAACACTGGCGCCCGGCTAACCGAAAAGTACCTTTTTTTTTTTTTTTTTTTTTACAAATGATGTAATGGAAGCATTATATAATCTAAACCTGGCTAAGATGTGTTATTATCCCACCCTCCGCGATGTTGAGTATTTGGCGATTTTTATCGCTCTGGCAACCCCGGCGTTTGGCGTCTAGTAACTTATTATGGCAACCCCTTTTTTTACGACGCGAGAGCGTGAACATTCATTTCACTGCCGAGTGTCGTTCCTGACGGTTGGTTGACTCTTGTACCAGATACTCTTTGATATCGTGTTCTATGGCTGTCTTTTTATTTTTATGTTAAATTTATTGGATGTATTTCATTGACTATAGTTTCTGTAGTTCGTTTAAACGCTCTTGCTGAAGTAATTAAGAAATATGAGGAAATTTTGACATGAAAGGGGGATTTGTTTATAGCGTGTCAATGCGTATTAAGCCTATTTTGGAAAATGACGGCGGTGTTATATTTTGTGCTGTAGGTTTCAAGAAAGCAGATGTCTGTTAAGGTATGTTGATAATTTTATGTATATTTTGTTGCTGTAAGAGTTTTTTACATTTTGAGATTGCTACAAAACGAGAACTAATGAATTTTGAGAATTCTATATCGCGAAAAATGCTGAATTCGGCGATGTTTTTTTTTTCGGAAAATGAGCGCGAAGCGCTCATACAACTATTGCCGATTGCCACTTTAGCGAGTCTCGTTTTTTAGGTATATTTTGCTGTTTTAAGAGTTTTTTACATTTTGAGATTGCTACAAGACGAGAACTGCTGAATTTTGAGAATGCTATATTAGCGAGAAATGCTGAATTCGGCGATGTTTTTTTTCCGTTAAATGTGCGCGAAGCGCTCATACAAGGATTACTGATTTGCCAGTTTAGCGAATTTTGTTTATTATTTACATTTTATTTTCGTTGAGCCAAACATGCGTAGAAACGGGTGCTTGGCGACATTTACTACTTGGCGGAAAAGGGGTTTTCTCGCCAAAAAAAATCCAAGATGGCGGAGGGTGGGATAATAACACATCTGTTCCAAGTATGTGAGGACTCAAGAGTACCATTTGGGGAGGTTATGGGGGCAATGGCCCTCCCTCAAGGAACCTGATATTTCAGAATGTATCTGACATCACAATCACAAGTCAACTCCCCCCCCCCCCCCCTACCCCAAAGAGAAGTTGCACAAATGCTAAAATAACTTATCAGATTTGACTGAAATGGAAACATTAGATTAAATAAATACTTCTTCAATCACAAACATTAATAATAATCAATAATATTATCTTTAAAGTTGGTTCTATTGAAACATGATGCATGAGTCATTAATGAGTACTTTGAATAATTAAAAGAAATATGTGAGAATAACTAATGAATGTAAATATAGTGCACAAAATACTTACTTGTTTCTTAGCTCTGCACAAGATCAAATAAAACTTTATCCCCTTCCCCCACTCCTCTAAGAATAGTGTCCCTGAAATATGTCAATAGTTTCCAATCCTTTTGTTAACTGATAATACTGAGATGTCAACCTGAGAAGTTATAGTTAAAGGTTATCTACAATCTTCTTATATGATTAGAAACAAGCCTACTGAAAAGTAACTCATAATATGAAAAGAACTTTCAAAGGTCGGCATGCACCTTTGGTAATGTGTCCTGATGACACCTGCTGCATGGTTGCAAAACCTTCTGAATATAAATTAATTGCATTAAATCCAAATTAATGAATCGAGGTATTTGACAATCCCTGATCCTGACAGTATTAAAAAATTCTGGATGAGTGCCAAAAACTGACTAACCTTTTAAGGAGAATTCATGTACAGTAAAATCTGCTACGTTGACCATCCTTGTAAGCAGGTGTGTCATTTAGGTAGGTTTAAGGGAGCAGCCCCCCCCCCCCTCCCTTCTCCTGGAAGGAATTTGATTCCACAGAGTGTAGCAATCAACATAGGTCACTTTTTTTTTTTCTTCTAGAAATTGCACATGAGCTAAAATGATTTGTCAGATTTGATTGAAATGGAAACATTAGCATTAAATAAACACTTTAAGCACAAGAATTAATTACTATCAATAATACTTGCCAGGGTTGTTTGGTTTAAACCACGCTGGTTTAAACCAAATGGTTTTTAAAAAAAAACCATGCTGTTTTTTTTTTCATCTGGTTTTTTTTCACTTTTTCCCTAACGTTTTCATTTATTTTACACATTATTGGAAAATGCAAAATCCAAGTTATGCAGAAGCTACAAGCAAAACTTTAGAAAAATGATGACTTAATAAATTTCTAAAGTGACAAACATTTTTAATCAAACTTTTTTTATAAGCATGACAGACTAACTAATTTTTCTAAAATTAGCTGAGAAGAAAAAAACAAGTAGATTTCTTTCTTCTTCTTTTTAAATCTTTTATTTTTAAAAAATAGTCAAAATGGCAGATTTGAGCTAAAAATACACTTTTACTATTTAGATTGCTTGATTAGTTAAGATTTAGTAAGGATTACATTATGCCTCAATGATCATAAGTAATCCCCAATAAGTAACACCTCAATGATCATAAGTAATCCTCAATAAGTAACACCTCAATGAATCATAAGTAATTCTCTCCATTGGTTACTCTTTGTTCTGTATGCTAATGAATGATTGGTTGCGAGTTTTCTCTACTGTATCATGGCTATTGGGTTTAGTAAGCCTCTGTTTTCCATACAAAATAAATGTTCAAATAGGTATTTCTGTTTATTTAACTATTGCCTTTTTTTTTACCTGGCAGTTTTTCTCAGAAGTGTCAAATGGCAATACACAATACTTCTTGAAACATGTAAAGACTCTACTGCTAAATTCAAATCACTCCAGGAATTCTTTATAAAAAGCTTTACTTTCAATAAAAGATAATAATTGTTAAGGTAGTGTTCTAACAGAAAAATCAGATATCCCAATTGCAAATATTTCAAAGAAATTTGAATAGCCATGGGAAAGTATATTATATTTATGAAACTACACCATATATTTATTTATAGTACTAGTAATCAAATGATTATTTAATTAAGATTTTCAATGTTTCACTATGTGTAGCATTTTATTCATGGAACATATTTAAGATGTAGCCTTTACTAAAAATGTTTAAATTCTAAATGATTTCAATTTTCTACATAATTGATTGTAATTATTTAATTTAAATTATTTTTAAATGAAGTTATATTACTTATATATCCAACAATGTTTATTTTTATCAATAAATGTGCATGTATATGTAATATGAAAATATATTTAAAAAAACCTGGTTTTTTTTTAAAAACGTTTTTTTTTACCAACCCTGATACTTGCCGAAGTCTTGCCATTGCAATACTCTCAATCTGGACCCATTTATTGTCAATGAGTACTTTGGCTAATTTAAAAATGTACATAAGAATAAAACTGTATCAATTGTTTCTCAGCTGTGCACAACATAAGAATATTTTGCCCCCACCACTCTCCCCAAGAAAGTTTTCAAATGGCACTGCTGCTTGCATAAATCCCCAGTTGCAGAAAATTCTCAAAGTGTCTGGGACAGATACTTCAGCGGCAGATAATAATCTGCAGGTAAAACATTTTACAATTGAAGTGTTAAAATTAATCAAACAGTCACTTACCTGTAACATCTTTATACATTCTATTCATTTTTATTAATAATAATCTTAAGTTTTTGTATTAATTAATAATGAGCTAAACATAATATAAAACAAAATAAAGGTTCGGTAGAAAAAGAATCTGAAAAAGAGAAAAGAAAATCTGTGATGCCCGTCTTCCATCTTGAACTTTCTGCTACTGGGCAGAAATCTATTTTTTAAACCTCCCATTTCAGATATCTATTAGGATGTGAAAATCCTACATTATTTCATCTCCCAGTGTGA
The DNA here is from genome assembly GCA_963932465.1 of Maratus speciosus. NCBI lineage: Eukaryota > Metazoa > Arthropoda > Arachnida > Araneae > Salticidae > Maratus > Maratus speciosus. Next base: position 669,740,747 of record OZ010786.1, on the reverse strand, counting down.
ATCCTAGGAGCTGTTAGGGCATCTTCTCAGGTGAAGGTCTTGTTACCTGGCATAAAAGGTTCAAAATTACCAGGCCAATTATAAGGCACTGTGTACCATTTATTTAGTGAACGATATAGATATTTTTTATATGGTTAAAAATTAATCTTTTATATTAATCAATATATAGCATAGTTTGCAAAAAAATCAAGAAATCTGCATTAATTCATACTAGTTCATATTCTATTCATACTAGATCATTTTCTTAAATATTCTCGGTTTTATATACTGAGACTAACAGATAGTTTCACTGTAGTATTATTTATCTTTACCAGCTTCATAAAAATAATATAGTTTTATACTATATAGAACCATTTATCCGGAATGCTTGGGGTCAGATGTATTCCGGATAACTGGTTGTGCATTAAAGCAGCATCCATTTGATAAGTTTTGTGGAATATGTACGTGGTTGTGGCATTATTTATGATTTTAAATTATTAGATTACTTGGATTAAAAATCAATGCAAGAAAGGTCAAAAGTTAACGAGAGTTTAAAAGAAAATAATTTATGGGAATCCCTTAGGAACAAAAATTCTTCTGTTTCCTCTGCATAAAAATTAAAACATATAAAATACAACTAAATTTGATGACAGCAAGTACTAATTGTTGTAATCAAATTATACAGTTGTTTCAAGCAAAGCCCATGTCAAACTGGCAAAGTATGACATCTTTTTCTGCAAAGATTCTGAAATCAGTCTATCAGAAATATCATTCTGGATAACTGGTTTCCGGATAAATGGTTCCGTACTGTAGTTGCATTCAATGGTGAGTTTAAGGGGTGGCCCAATGGAGAACCTTCTCCCAGATATTTTGAGTTTCTTAATGGTCAATAGCATTAAAAAGCAAAACTGGGAAATTTCATTAGCAGCCAATGGTACTAGTATTAGAAATGGCCACTTTCTTTAAACTATTAGCCGCCTTTTTACTTAAAAGTACTAAACAGTACACTTAAAATAAATATGTTAATAAACGTATTTCAAACAGAAAAAAAGTAGAATCTTTAGTGGAATGCAAGAAAATTTTATTCTCTCCTTGTAGGAAATTGGCTATTATGTGGCCACTGGCAATTTTTCTCATTTAGTGGCCGGTAGCTAGTGCTAATTTTGTCCTTTATATAGCATTTCCTAAAATCCTTCTTCGTAAAACAAAAAAAAAAAAATGCTCAAATTCAACACTGGTTACATTTATAATTTTTTAAAGTCCTTTTTAGAAAATATACTCAAGGGAAGAGGAAGTTTTTATAATTTCTGTGCATCAATTTACACTATCATCTTAACGGGTGAACCAGAGATACCAGATTAGCAAAATCCGAGTTAATCAATTTAATTTTTAAAATAAAAACATTTTAAAACGAGGGCAGCCAGAAAATCAGGTCCTGTAATAACTGATGCTTCTTTTAATTTTAAAGAATTATTTGCAGTATTGAGTTAAATATATTATTTTTTTTTGTAGAAAAATGTTCATTTAGTGCTCATTTTGATATGTATCAATTAAATGTCTTTAGAATATGAGCTTAAACCAGGGGTGTAAAAATTTTTTGAAAATCTAGGAGCCAGCTTAAAAATCTAGGAGCCAGTTACTATCGATAACAAATTTGAAAAATGAAATTACAGTATAAGTTAATAATAGTACATACAAATTACTCTTTTTAATTAAATATATTGACACATGACATAAATTTTTCTTGTATAAAAAAGTAATGTTACATAAAATTATAAATATTGATGTAAAAAAATTGGGAGTGCTGATGTAAAATACAAATAATAATCATTAAAAACTTCTTTAAACACCCCAAAAGTATAAATATGTAATGCACTTCAAGGACTATAATTTATTCCATAAATGAATACTGTTAACTTATTGTTTGTCCTCATTTGCTTTTAAATTTTATGATGTTTATGACCGCTCATGTGTCTTGTTGTTTTTGATGTAAAGTACCAGTGTTCAACTGCTTTTGTAGGATCAAATGCTTTTACAGAAGGTCCATTTAAATTTATTAATAATAAATCATTTAAATTTTGTGATGTCAAAGTAGAGCGAAACTTGTTCTTGATTCTTTTTTTTTTTCTTTGCGCATGGAAAAAGAAAAATCCATAAATAATCAAGGTTATAAATACGAATTATTTTTCATTTCCTAAGACATATCTAGGCGCCAGTGTCGAAAATTTAGTTGCCCGGGTGACCTGGCGCCCGGTACTTTTACACCCCTGGCTTAAACATATTCCATTTAAAACCACATGGTAGCAGGTCTGGCCTTTTTATTTAAAGGGTTCAGGTGCAAGAAAAATGCTTGAAGTTGTATGCATTTTTCCATTGCTAACAAAAGTTTAAGTACCATTGGTCCAGAGTTTCCCCCATGTTTAAAAAAGGGCAGGGTGCTGCTTGTGGGAAAAGGGCACTTTCGGATTCCGAAGGACATGTTTTGGATTCTTAAAGGCATTTCTTGAAAATTTTAAAGGCATTCTTTTGATTTTTAAAACTAATTTTTAATATTTAATAGACAGAACACTATTTTAAAGACAGCAATGAGTCAAATTTTACTATGCAAGTAAATTTTTTAATAAACAAAGGAGTAAAGGCACTTTTTTCAGGTCAGGGCAACAAGGGAGCTAATTTTTTTAATGAGGGGCAAGAGGGGTGCTATTTTGTAAACCTAAGGTCAGGCAGGGTGCAGCACACTCCTGAAACTGTCTGGGGGAAACTCTGCATTGGTCATTAATGGACTTTACCCACGAATGGCAACAGCCACACTTCTGCGGGTAAACACCCTCCAAAAAAGACTGTTTATTGGACGAAGGGGAAGCAGTGTTAAAATGTTCTTCACGCCTATTGGTGTTTTTCTTCTGTCTACCTGCGGCTGACGTCACATGGGTAAAGTCCATTGTATTGTGGATATGTACAAGCCCAGATGTAAAGCCTTTTCATGTTCTGTTTTTCACCCCCAAAAGGGGTGAAAAAGTTTTCTTTTCAGGCCCTTATAAGCATGGTGCCTGAGTGCATCACCTTCTGTACCCTCTTACCTTACGGCCACTTCTGCAGCACCTTTGAGTACCTGAGTACTTTAGAAAAATGAACAAATAAATGTGTAAGGTGCTTCAAAAATCAGTCCAGATCTCGATCCAAAAACATAAATCTTTAAACGTATGTGACAATCCTGTCCTTATGAGAGAATGAAAATATTTTCTTGTAATTAACTAATTGATTTAAATTATGCAAAGCTAAAATGAATTTTCAGAGATGTTTCCGAGCTGCTATCGTGTTCTAAACATAATGTCAATGATTTTTAAGGTATGTGCCTATCTTTGGGGCATTAAAAAAAATATATGAAATTTTTATCAAACACATGTGTTTTTAGTTAAAACAGGGAATGAATGAATACAGTAGAAGATCTATATAACGCAATTCTCCATATAATGCACAACTTCTCAGATGTAAACAATGATTTTTGCAGTTAAAAAGTATTGTAAAATATTGCTACTCTCTAGAGGACTAAATTTGATACATTAGTTCAACTTTATCTTCTGATTTAAGACCTTTTTACTGAAAGAAAATGCTATTATTGCAATAAACATTTGAAAATGTCTAATATAAGGGATGGTTGTGTCAGTTATATTTAGATCATGTTTATAAAGTAAATTTAACAATGTGTGACCTATATTATGCAAAAATTTATAATTTGGATAACTCTTGGTAAACAAGGAATGCAGTATAAAGATATTCTAAATGTATTTTGATATGTTTCAGACATATTTGGCCAAGTTTACAAAGTGAATTTAATGATGTGATCCATATAATGCAAAATTCTATATAATGTACAACCTTGTGTTTTTAGGTTTGCATTATAAAAATCCTCTACTGTATATGAATTTATATAAAATTTTTAATGGAATTTTAATTAACTTTTCAAATATAGGCAATATTTAGTCAAATTTTAGTAAAGAATTGCATTTATGCCAAACCTTCTATAACGAAATCTATTCAATATGCAGTATGGAACCATTTATCCGAAAAACCAGTTATCCAGAATGATATTTCCAATTGACTTATTTCAGAAAAATGAGCCATACAGTCCCAGTTTGATATGTATATTGCTTTCAACATTACAACATGCATGATATAACTTGATTCCAACAACTAAGATTTGAAATGGAAGCATATTTAGTTATATATTGGGCATTTGGATTTTTATGCATAGGGAAAAGGGGATTTTTTGTTTCTAAGGTATTTCTATAAATTGCTTTCTTTTAAACTTTGATTAATGTCTGATCTTGTTTGGATCTGATTCTTTTTGAATAGTCTAATAATTGATTTGAGATCAAAACACTGTCTTAGCCACATATATTCTGCAAATCTAATCAAATAGATGTTGATTTAAAGTCCAACCAGTTATCCGGAATACATCTGACCCTGACCATTCTGGATAAATGGTTCTGTACTGTGTATTTCATTTTTTTCCCAACAATATATTAGCAAACCACTTACCTGTGTTATGAAGCAAAAGATTTGCAATACCTTTTAAATTTATTAACATATACCAAATTTTGTATACAAAACATGATTTTTTTTTCTGTGTATTTTTCAGTAAAAATAGCTCTTAAATGAATTACAGTACGGAGCCATTTATCCGGAAACCAGTTAACCAGAAAACCAGTTATCCAGAATGATATTTCTGATAGACTGATTTCAGAATCCTTGCAGAAAAAGGTGTCACACACTGCCAGTTTGACACAAGCTTTGCTTGAAAAAATTGTATAATTTGATGACATCTAGTATTTGAAATGAAAACATATTTAGTTGTATTTTACATGTTTTAATTTTTATGCAGAGAAACAGAATTTTTTTTCCTAAGGGATTCCCATAAATTACCTTCTTTTAAACTCTGGCTAACTTTTCATCTTTCTTGCATTGATTTTTAATCCAAGTAATCTAATAATTTAATATCAGAAATGATACCACAACCACACATATTCCACAAAACTTATCAAATGGAGGCTGCTTTCATGCACAACCAGATAACCAGAAAAACCAGTTATCCGGAATACATCTGAACCCAAGCATTCCGGATAAATGGTTCTGTACTCAGAGATCTGTTTAGGAAGAAATTGGTTCCTTTAAAGGACCCTTCACAAAATTTTTCATTTCAAAACAGGACCCTTCACAAAAATTTTTATCTTAAAAAGGACTCTTCACAAAACTTGCCACCTTAAAACAGGACCCTTCACAAATTTCTTTGCATTAAAAATAGGACTTTCATAAAATGTTTTCATCTCTAAACTGAATCTTTCACAAATTAAGTCATTTAAAAGTAAAATCTGGCCTGTCTCTTTTACATATCTAAAGAAAATATAGGTATTTTACATACACATATCTTCTTAAAAATGTATAAAGAGGGACTTGAATATATATAACGGTCATTTCAAATTCACAAAATTATGACTAGAGTTTTCACAAATATAAAAAGTTTTTCACAATTTCACAAAAACAGGACCCTGGGAAAAAAGTCTGGACAGACCCCTGGTACTGTATACAAACTTACAAGCTATATTTTGCTTCATAACATACCAATAGGTGAGCAAAACTTTGTTACAAAATTTAATTTCAGTATCTTAAAAACTTTTTAAGAAATGATGTTTCTAGTAAATGTACACAATGAAAAATGCAGTTTTCCAAAAAACACAAATTAAGATTTTGATATAGGACAAAAAATTATGTATAAAGTTTACAACTTTAAAATCCACCGTATTTGTAGGTGTTTATATATTTTTGTATATATCATATATTTGTGTATTAAAATGTAGATTCTTTCTGTGGCTCTACGGTCACTTCCGGTTTCAGAAAGTTCGTTTCTGGTTTATATTTTGGGCTATAACTTTGCTTCTAATTATCGCTGAACCAAAAGTAAGGCCTTTTTGGAATCCTAAATGCTTGAACTTTAAATTAAAATAATAAAAAATCTAAAATTTTTGCAAAAACAGCAATTTGAGGGTAGGCAAATATCCATGTATGTTTTACATCACCAGGGGTGGGGAATTTTTAGAAAATCTTACCAGCCAAGGATTTATTTCACCAGCCAGTAAAATGCAATATACAGTTGAAAAATTTTATGACAAAATTTACACAACTCAAAAATAGTTGGTTACCTACTATTACTATAATGCATTTTCATTTTTTTCCCCCTGTACAATTAAGAAATATATACAGTACAGAACCATTTATCCGGAATGCTTGGGGTCAGATGTATTCCGGATAACTGGTTTTTCTGGTTAACTGGTTGTGCATTAAAGCAGCATCCTTTTGATAAATTTTATGGAATATGCGTGGTTGTGGTATCATTTCTGATATTAAATTATTAGATTAGTTGGATTAAAAATCAATGCAAGAAAGATAAAAAATTAGCCAGAGATTAAAAGAAGGCAATTTATGGGAATCCCTTAGGAACAAAAATTCTTCTGTTTCCTCTGCATAAAAATTAAAACATCTAAAATACAACTAAATGTGATGACGAAAAATACTAGATGTTGTCATCAAATTATACAATTGTTTCAAGCAAAGCCTATGTCAAACTGGCAATGTATGACACCTTCTTCTGCAAAGATTCTGAAATCAGTCTATCAGAAATATCATTCCGGATAACTGGTTTTCAAGTTAACTGGTTTCCGGATAAATGGTTCCATACTGTACTAGAGATGAAAGTTTAATATAAAATAGAGCTTAGTACCATGTTTACATCTCAGTAATTAAGAAAGTTGAAAAATATAGCTGAGTACTAAAAAAAAAAAAAAGTTTTCGCATATCTCTATAGATTGCAGTTTTCAAAGACTACCTAAAAATTCACTCGCCAGTGGCGAGTAAAATGATGCATTTCCCCACCCCTGTCACTATTTAATTAGATTTTCTTTCATCGGAAACTTTAAATTTATGTTGTCTAGTACTTTTAAAATTTTGTGATTATTTTAAAATACAACATATATAATATCTATTAAATTGTAACTATATAGTAGCAGTAGCTAAGATACTACATAGTCAATATTTTGAATTTTTTTCCCCTTACCGATATTTCTTTCATCTAAATCTGAAAACATTTACTATATACACTTTTTAATAATTGATGTCTGCTGACATAGCAAAAGAAAAAAATTCATGGCCTTTTTTGTTAATTGTGAGCTTTATAAAGTTTACACTGATTTCTTTCCAGCATTTTAGAGGATATTCATTTAATGCTTTATAAAATTAAATTTGCATATAAATGATTTTTTAAAACAAAAATAATGTTTTGAAATATACAAGAATTTTGCATGTAGTGCATACTATGTTTTATTTTTTGACAAAAATGAGTTCATTATTCGGCGGCCGAATAGGCTGATTATTCGACCATAACTAGGCTGAATATTTGGTTATTCAGTTATTCGGCCAAACCATTATTCGTTGCATCACTAAAATCAACAATCAAAAGCTAAGCAATATAACACAACCCAAATTTTGCAGACTTGTGAATCCAAGGAGAAAGAGACAGAGGAAGGCTGCAAAAGAGAGAGGTTGGGGCCAGACAGGCTTTACTATAGCCTTAAACCGTGTTTTCGATGATGAAAATGATGTAAAAAGAATAAGTGTTTTTAATGTTGCAGAATGCATTTTACATAACTTATCAAATAAAACTTAAATGGATGTTTGGCCAGCCTAAGAAGTAACTAAAAATGTCACCTTCACACCCCTTTTCTTTTTGCTTTTTTGACACCTCAAAAAGTCACCTTGGCTATTGTAAAAAGACCTTAAGCTTAACACCATTTCTAGCAGAATGACATTTTTAGGATTTAGACAAATGTTTCAGTTTATTTGCGATTTTCTAGTGAAAAATAAAACAAAAATGTTTTAATACATTGTATAATTATTTACCCACTTATTTGCTTGAAAATGAAACAAGATCACCAAAAATATTTTGATAATAAGCATATTTTAAAAAGAAACATCTATTTTTCATTTCTATATTGCATTTTATATAGACAGTCTAAATATTTGATATTGATGAAGTTTCCAGTGTTTTATTTTACATCACACTTAAAAATAGTGCAAATAGGTTCAATTATTAAATTTTAGCTTACAGTATCTAATTTTTATTTTTACCTTTTTAAAAAGTAATTAATTTGTTAAAACCAAAAATATGAATAAAAATATTTCATAATCCTGACAACATTCGAAATCTCTGGCTCAGTGCCAAAAATAAAGTTATACTTGGGAAAAATTCACATATACTCTATTTAAATTAATAATACCACATTAAATTTAAATATTAACCACCAGTATATATTTTTTTATTTAAAAAGTCATTAAAATTAAAAAAAAAGTTTTGTTCATAAATTAAATCAAATTAAGATTGTAAAGTTTGTTGATTATTTTGATTGAAGGGCAGTAGACTCAATTTAGTCTACTTATATATATATATTAAATTTTAATAATAGAAAGTATAATAGAGGTAATTTATAATTTTTTTGCAAAAGTGTCCTGTCAATAATTATAAATACATGACTTGTTCTGTATCTCATTTCTTACAAGCATCATTTGAAATAAAAAACATCTAATTTTGAAGCTTTATGTGTGTTATTATTGAGATAAAAAAATAAAACATAAATGAAAATGATTATTTAAATATCTGTACTTTTTAAAAATCCCTATTTGAAAAAATTTTGAATCTTGGGGCATATAGGGATAAGAGGCCATAAATATAATCTATATTTGGCCTCCTTATTTCTGCTAGTGAGTGGCCTTTAACTGAAATTAAGGTACTAGCAGAGTTTGGTTATACAGTATAGGATCTCTTATCAGGGGTGTCGCCATGGGGGGGGGGGAGCCTTCCCCCCCAATATATGTGAAGTTGGGAAATTTGAGCTTAGAGTTGGGAAATTCTAGATTTTTGAGACATTTTCGTTTTTTAAAGTAATATAGTAAAAAAATTACGAATTTTTTATTGTTTTGGTGATTATGTTTCTGAGTACTGTAACAGTAAACAAGTTAAATTATCAAAAGAAATACAAAACGAAATCAGCCACAATCAACTTATCATTGTGCTTTTCAGTTATACAAAAATATTATACATCTACCAGTCCTAAATTTCTTTATTCCAGCCCATCAATAGTCTGACTATCCAGCTCCTGTATTTCCTCCAAAACTTTGTTCCTTTCTCAAAAATTTCACCCTACCTCTCCTTCTCCTCCCAAAAGAGAATCCAGCTATTTTAATCCAAAAGGATTGTATCTTCTTTTGAAAATTGGAGATCACTTGTAGCACAACAGAAAGGAATGTAGTCACCTACTTGAAACACAGCTGGGCAAGAAGATTTGATGTGTTTTCACAAATTGCACTAATTTTTTAATTAATTTCGCGATTCTTGGACAATATTTTACTCATTCTCGTGATTTTTTACCTCAAGAATTAGTTAACCCTTTGCAAGTTTGATCAAATTTCATGCAACAGTTTTTGAGAGATAACTATTACTAAAATCATGTAAAACGGGAAAAATGCAACACAGCAGCACCACTTTTGGGGCGATATACACCAAAAACTAATCAGCATTAATTTTTATCTAGATATAACGAAATTTGAAGTTTTATTAAATCCCGCGGATTAGTTCTTAAGATAGAGCACCCACAAAATTTGTGTCACATACACACAGACAGACATTTTCTAAAAACAGTCAAATCGTGTTCAGAACCTGCATGTTTGTTTTTTATTAAACAAATCAATAATTAGAATTTTTATGTTTCTAGTTTCAAAATTTTTCTTTGGAAAGGAATTTTTTATGCATAAGTTTCATTATTATTGTTATACACATTGTGCATATCACTTCAGTTGAAAATTGGAGGAATTTGTTTCAAGTTGGGAAATTTTCGAATTCTCCCCCCCCCCCCCCCCCCCGAAAAAATATCTGTAGCTACGCCCCTGTCTCTTATCCAGAATGCTTGGGACCAGATATTCTGGATAAGGGGTTTTTCCGTAATTTGGAACACTATAAGTATTAAAAAATGTATAAAATAATGGTATGAAATTATAAAATGTGGATAATATATGTAAATACATAAACAAATAAAATTATATCAACATACAAACTTAGATTCAAAGCTTCAGAGCAAAATTCTTTGATTTGGATTTTTGGAGCATTTTTATTAAGATTGGTTGGTTATAGTGTGTCTCTTGCACTAATTGCTCCTGAGGGATTTCAGAGAACAGTCAATAAAATATATCTTCGAATCATAACTTAATCACATCAATTCAATAAAATATGCAGAACAATTTTATCCATTCAAAGTAAATCAGAACTTTAATAATTAAAAACTCTGTTAAATGAATATGAATAAGATTTATTATAACCAAGAAAAGCCTTTGTTCAGATCACATATAGCGGTGATCGCTCGCTTCAGAATTTAATTACATCTACATTAAAAACAAACTGAAAAATAGTAAAGTAAAATAGAGTTGCAATAATTCTTGGCGATGACTAATTTTCACCAAGTCAAACAGAAAAAAGGGGGGTTTTAACAGCTCCTGTATGCTGACATAATTTGCTGTTCATGGAAGTAGCTTCTTTTTTGCATTCATCAAATCAGTTGAAAAATATCAGTCGCTCATTTGAAATTTTTTCACCCACCTAATTCTGCTTGTCATCATCTTCACTTTATTAGACATATCGTTTGTCATTATGTAACAAATCTCACTTCCAGTCATCTGATGACTTACAGGAGTATCGTCATATGCAATTAGACATTCTTCTACTGACTCTTGATCTGGCGTTTGAGCTTCTGAACATGAGTCCTTCAGATTTAGTCAAGGAGATCTGTAATAAATAATTTCCTTCTTGGAAAATTTAAAGTCCACAACTTGAGGCTCATTCAAACGTCAAACAATAAAAATATTCCAGATGACCACAAATTTATATCAGCCTTGGATGAATGTAAATCAATTTGTTGTATCTCATGCTTGACATAAAATGCATCTTTAGTTTTTACGTTTTTGAAACAAAACAAATTATTTTTCGGTTATCATTTTGCATATCGGTTTTCAGAGCATTCTGGATACGGGGTTACCGGATAATGGATCCCATATTGTATGTATCCGTCCAATAATTATTTTCAAAATATCATGAAATTTAATATTTTCAATATACAGTACAACCTCGATATCTCGAATCTGAGGGGAAGAGAAAAAAAATTTGAGATATAGAGGTTTCGAGCTATCAAGGTTTTGACAAAATTTAAAAATCTAATCTCACAAACTGCTTTTTGCTGCAAAAAATAAGATTGGTCAAAAACTGCACATAATCTACTAATAATTAACAAATTACACTTCTCAGAGTTTTAATAATTTCAAAATTGTGTTATACACAAACTTGTTTTGAGTAAATAATATCCAATTCTTCATTAAGAAATGATGAATTGGATACTATTCAGAAGTTTCTCACAATTTGGGCTCAATCATCAACTTTGAAGCTACGGATTATCTCTTAGTTGAATGGCTGCCGATGGTTGTCCTGGTCGAAACTTCGAAGTCGTGTTTGGCAGCAAAAATTTAACAGCGATATTTTTTAGTGTTGGAAGATTAGAGTGGGCTTTACAATTGTCTATGAAAAGGAGAATGTGTATTTTAATTTTAGCCATTGTTTTACGGATTCTATCAGCCAATTAGCAAAAATTGCATTTGCCATCGAAGCCTTTATATTTCACCTGTGAAATATTAACATTTGAAATGACTCAATTTTAGCAAAGCACCTCGGCTTTTTAGATCGCCCTATCATAAGAGGAGGAAGTTTTCCTTTACCACTTTGTGCCAAAAGCACAATTGCACGAAGTTTACTTGGTTTGCCACGTTGGATTTCTTCACCTTTAAATGCTGACGTTTTGTTGGGAAAACTATGGTACAATAATACAGTTTCATCTCCGTTAAACACATCATCTGCTTTATAGACTTTTCTGAGAGCCACTCTTCACAGGTAGCTGAATCACCCAGTGCACTTTCACTGCAAAATTTCCAAAAAAAGATGTTGGCCCTTTTTTTTCGGTTTCAAAAGCCTTCCATTCACTTTTAAGTTCTTTGTATTAACAAAGGGATAAAAGAATGTGAAACCAGCATCCAGATCAAACTAGTTCTAAAGCTGACAATAGCCGAAAGTAAAAAGTCAAACTAATTTCTGTGGAAAATATTTCAACATATCAAGGGTTTTGGAAAATATATTTCGAGATAACTATGGAAAATACATAAGAATTTTTATGGAAATGCAGGGGAAATTTCTTTTTTCGAGATATCAAGGGTTTCGAGATAAAGAGGTTTCAGATATCGAGGTTCGACTGTACTTTCATATGGTATAGTCCATGTCAATTCAGGCAGCCAAAGAAAAAATCTTACCTTCATAGTCTCAGAAGTTTTTGAATTGAACATATAGTAAATTCAGCAAAAAATAAGATAACTGCATATTTTTGTTTTGCCCAAAAAAATTCCTGGCCCGAGACACAGGCCGCCAAAGATGGCATCCCAGGCACCATTTCCCATTCGCAATTTTCGATAAAAATTTTAAAGCGCTCTATCTCTAGAACGATGCAAGATATTTTGTTGCAGTTTTTTTTTTTATTTTAAAGATATTTTTCTGTTTAAAATGATATACTCAATTTTGAAATATGTATTTAACTTTTATTGTGGCAGCCTTTTGATTTTTTTTCTTTTTGTCAAAAATGTATTTTTTTTTTTAAAAATGCCAATCTCAAAAATTTTGATTTTTTTTTTTTTTTGCTGTTGATCAATACCATTGAGTATTACCTTCCCTGTAATGGAGAATTTCCACTTTTGATTTTCACAAGTTATACAAGGTGTGTCTAAAAAGTTCGGTGAATGGAAGCATAAAACAAAAAAAACAAAACATGGGAACAAAATATCTTAACTATGTGCTTAAAGGAAGTGTACTAAAATACACATTCTGTAAAATATGTAGTGCAAAGAATATTAATTATTCATTTACAGATCCACACGAAAGAATTCTGTTGGATAATGGTATAAGAGGAATATTGTTTGCGGCATATTTTAATTATGCTAAACTCTTTCACGTATAATGAAATTGATATATGTTGCTGAGGTTTACAACAAGTTACTTCCTGTGTAATAGAAAGTGCATATTATTTACAGGGACACACAAAAGATTTCCGATACGAAATACTGTATATTAGCGATGATTGCTGGAAGTGCTTTTTCAGTTGTGATATAAGTTTTTAAGTTTAACTAAATTTTTCCATATTACGTTGTGTGTATAAATGCTGTAGATCATATACAGGCTACACAAAAGAAATCATGAGGGTTACTGAGTATGAACAAAAGTAGTTTAAAGATGATTTTTAAATGAGTTATGCATTTTTATGCTGAACTCCATTTAGTATACTAAGATATGTTTGTAGAATATAGATAAAATGATATACAGGTCCACGCAAAGAATTAGATATATGGCCGACTATGGATGATAAACTCTGGAAATGTGATTTCGCTAGTTTTTAGTATGTTTTAGTCTTAAATATTAGCTAAATAGTGGCATGCATAAAGATAGTAGGTAAAATACAGGGTTGTATGAAAGTATTCAAGTATGCTTCCGTCTATTGATATAAATTTCTAAAAGTCAAATTCCAACCTATTTATGTGTTTTTAACACTTTCCAACATAGTTGAAAGTCTTTATGGATTCTGTTTGTCTGCTAGTCTGTCTGAACTCTAATTTGCATTAATATGGTTGTATTGATGTGTAATTGATATATGTTATTGAGATTGTTTTACTATGCAATGTTTGATAGTGAAAATAAAGTATGTATTACTTCAAATGTTATGAAAATTGAATTAAAACTTAAAAAAATATTATTAATAATATTCTTTCTATCTATTTAAAAATCCTATAATACAAAATTGATTCAATGATATACCATGATAGCTAATGATTCTAGATTACCATGGTGATTAATTCCTTTTTAAGATGGATTCATATTACTTCCGTATTACTGAATTTAATATATAGAATCATAATAAATTTTGTATTCATGCCTTTTTGCTCAAGAATGTAACACTTATTGCACCAAGATCCAAGATTATTTATAAAACTAGTTATCGTACAAATGCACCTCATTTGCAACATTTGATATAGCAATTTCCAACTTGTTTAGGATATATAGTAAGCTTACCCTTACAAATATGATGCAAATAAGCAAACATTCAGTGACTGTTTCTGGAACTGTATATAAACAGTTCCTGTAAAATTCTCTGAATTTTTGAAATGTTTCTAAAACTTGTTAAACTCAAAAGTGGAAGTTCTCCTTTACAGTGAAGGTAGTACCCAATGGTATTGATCAACAGCAAAAAAAAATCAAAATTTTTAAGACTGGCATTTTTGGAAAAAAAAAAAAAAAAATTTTTTTTTTTTTCAAAAGGCTGCCACAAGAAAAGTTGAATACATATTTCAAAATTGGGTACATCATTTTAAACAGAAGAATATTATCTTTAAAATAAAAAAAAACCACAACAAAATATCTTGCACTGTTCTAGAGATAGAGCCGTTTAAAATTTTTATTGAAAATCGCAAATGAGAAATGGTGCCGGGGATGTCATCTTTGGCAGCCTGTATCTCGGGCCAGGAATTTTTTTTGGACAAAACAAAAATATACAGGTATATCTTACTTTTTCTTAAATTTTAACATATGTTCAATTCAAAAACTTCTGAGACTATGAAGGTAACCCCCCCTGCCTCAGTTGATATGGATTCAACCATATATTTAAGTGGAAAACAGAACTCAGAATGAGCTCAGAGTGGGATGACAAGTTCACCTTGCGTTAAAAATAACCAAAATTAAAAACTGTTTACTAAAAAGGTGCATAAAAATTTATTAAAATATTCCGTTACAAAAAAAAAAACTTAAAAACCATTGATGTTAAAAATCATATGAAACAGAAAAAGATGATTCCTGAGATCTTTCGATCGCAAACACGATCATTTTCAAAGGATACTTTCACTGGAATGTCGCATTCACTGAGCTATTTATACACCAGTCATGGAAAAAGGATCAGTCTATTATTTGTTGGGGTTGTCTATGAAGTTGCTTCGTTCCGATGCTGAAGTGTTAGATATTTTTAAAATATTAAACCAAATATGAGGTATGTCATAGGATAAAACATCGTTACATACACTATTTTCTTTACTTAAAATCTCCAATGATTCCATAATTCTCAAAACATAATTAATCTGATGTTGGTATAATAACTTTTGGGTCATTCTATGTGAAATCAACCAATTTAAAGAAAAGTTGTTGCACCATAGTCACAGGTTTTTTAAAAATTTTTATTACAGACAGATGTAGTAGTGAAACCATCAAATCTAAAATTTTAAGATAATTTGTGCAATATTGACTGAGATATAGCCTTTTGAAAATTGATCATTTTTACCAAATGGCGGCCATCTTGGATGCTATCCCTATGTCTATAAATGTCCATAACTTGACAACTAATGACTCAAATTTTATATTTCTGGTACCAATTTAAAGCTATTTGTATAAAGAATGCATATATAATATTAAAACAATAGTAATTTTTTATTTTAATACTGTTTATTACATTCAAACTGAAAATATCACCCTCAAAAAATGACTTACTGTAATGGGCCATAAAAAAAATGACCCATCATAATTTTTTTTCAAACTTGCTAAAGACATTGCTCCATATGTGTACTTTAAATAGAAAAAAAATTGAAAAGGTAAAATTTTTCGTTTAAAAAAAAATAGCTTTTTACACATAGGATGTCACTTACTAAGCAGTGACTATCTTAAAACATGTAAATATCCCTGATTTAAGAAATAATGGCCAAAACTAAATATTTTTTAATCCCTGAATTAATGTAAAACTATAATGAAATATAATCTCATAAGTTTTTTGTAGGACCACCCTCCAATTGCTCCCCCCCCCCCCCAAAAAAAAAAGAAGTCATTGCTAAAATTGTATAATTGAAAAAATTTAACACTGAAGAAAATAAGAAAATAAATAAAGAATATAATGTATAATTGTGAAAAACCTTTAAATGCAATATATATAAATGAGATTTTACTGCATGTGTATATGTGGAATCTATTCAAAACGTTTTTCATGCAAGAAATTCAATTTTTATACCTAAATTTCTATTTCTTACTTTAAAAATTGCTCACTTAAAAAGTTTTACATTTGTATGTGACTTTATAGAAAAATTCTGCTGTATGCATGTATTTACATCATTCAAGTTGCATTAAATATTCAGATATAAATATGTCTGTTTATGTATTTTCTATTTCAATAAATTTACATACTAAGAATGACAGAATTCATGAAATGAATGCTAATCTTGCATATAATCTATTTTCCTTATTATTTGAATTCAAAACATGATGTAATAATGCATCATCTTCTATCCTGATGCATCATGTTATATGTTTATGCAATTTTATCATAATGCATCCAACAATTCTTTTGTTGAAAATTTTTGAAACCTTTTGTGTGTAAGCTTATTATAAACTGCATTATATATAAAATTTTAAATAAAAAAAATATTTGACATAATTTATGAATTATTGCATCATGTTGTATGCTGATGCAATTTTGGGAAAAGATTGCTGCTGTATCGTCATCTGTTTTCTAATTGGTTGTAATTAAAGTATGGTGAAATATTACATCATAATGTACAAAAAAATTTGACTATCCCTTTTAAACATCATTTCTGTTGATGTTTTCAATGTAGTATGCACTGGCATAGAATAGTTATTTTGTGCTTAAGATTCTACAGTGGACATGGAGTGTTTTGTATGCAAGAAACTTGGTGTTTCATTGAGTACTGATCTGATTCCTGTTCTTCAATTGTCTTCACGTGATTTGCAGTTATTAAAAAAAAGATTGCATTATGTAATCCCAGATGAAAAATGCTTTGTCCATGGAAATAGTATATGCAAGGTTCACAAGGATAAATATCTAAAATGGTATATTTTAAGACAGAGACAGTGTTGTGATCCATTTAATAAACATCCAAATAGCATCAGAGCAAAATCACTAAAAACAATATCATTAGATATGTCTAAAACAAATCCAGATATCCTCATTCCAGGAAAAAAATTGTGTGTTTCCTGTTATTCATCAGTAAATATGAAAAAAATGTCTATTGTTGACAGGATAACCACCTCAGGAAAAGAAATCCCCTCTGATTCAGATTTTAATGAACCCACAGTAGTAATAGAACAATTAAACAAAAGTTGTGAATTGTTAGAGTTATCGCCAATAAAGGTAAGTAGGCGTACCTCAAAGAGAAAACTTAATTACATGCAAAAGAAAGTTTCAAAAATAACTAAGTGTGTTGCAACTAAAGCAGCTACAGTATTAGGTGTTGAAACCATAAATAAGCCTCAAAATAGTAAAGACATAACTTGTCCTGACTTGCACATCTATGATGGATAAATTATTGGAGAAGTTTACAAACGCATGTTTTAAAGAAAAAGTTCAAATTCTAACACTAGTTCCAGATTCATGGACAATACAGCAAACAATGACTTATTTTAATACTACACAGTATCTTGTAAAAAAGGCAAGGAAGTTTAAAACAACAGAAGGGATGTTATCGATGCCTAGTGGAAGAAAAAGTGTTAAACTGAGTCCAGACATTATAGAAAAAGTTAATTTTTATTATGATGATAATAACAGCCGCATGTGTCCTGGAAAAAAAGATTTCATATCCGTTCCAACTGAAAACGGCAGAATATTAAAACAAAAGAGATTGATTTTGCACAATTTAAAGGACTTATATATTGCATTTAAAGAACAACATGACTTAAAAATTGGATTGTCTAAGTTTTGCTCACTACGTCCAAGAGAATGTGTTACTGCTGGAAGCAAAGGTATTCATTCTGTGTGTGTGTGTGTATACCATCAAAATATTAAACTTATGCTTCATGCTATTCATATCAATGACTACATATCACTGCTAGGGCTGGACGATATCAAAAATTTAATATCGCAATATATCAACGAGATAATATCAATATCGGTGATATATCGCGATAACTACTTTAAAGTGCGAGGGAATAGAAAAATTTCTTATTTCTAAAGACAAATGGTATAGTAGGAATAATTTTATTGCAAATAGCTGTAGAAAGCAAAGAATTAATGTTTTATACCTATTTGCTCACGCAATATTCTTTAAATATATATATATATATATATATGCTACAAATAAATACTTTAGAAAAAGGAACCAATATTCGGTATCTATTTGCACTCATATCATTGATTACATAGTGATTTTCTTTAGCTTGTTCTCGATTCTTTCTGTTTTATGTATTATTTAAGAATAACTTTTTAACTATTTAATTTTATCGCGTAAAGGGAGAATATTTTTTAAAAAAACTTTACTAGATAAACTAAAATGTTCTCAATTTTAAGACGTTGCTGATTTTAAAATAATTAAAATAAATGAAAAGCAAAAACTGAAACAGATTTAATGTCATAATTGCATGTACTCGTAATAGTCTTCAGTGAATGACAGATGCAGCAGAAATTTTATTTTTTAATCTTTTTCTAAGAGTATCAATACATTCTTAATAGTTAAAATATTTAGAAAATTTCTCTGTCTTTATACCTTCGTATTTGTTTATCTATGGATGAATAAAACATTAAAATTTTTAAAATATACATATTCAAATCCCATTTATAAATAGACCTATGCTAAGTAAAGTTCACTTTTTTATAAATATTTTGTAAATAACATCTAGATCCATAACAACATATTTTTCCAGAAAGAAACTAACAAAAAAGAAAAACTTACCATAAAATTCTACTTGATTACGCAAAATACTCGGTTTGATATTTAAATCTGTTTTTTATTTGGAAAGTGCCACTGAATTTAAAAGCAAAAAAAAAAAAAAAAAAAAAAAAGAAGAAGAAGAAGAAGAAGAAAAAGAAATGTTGCAAATGAAAAAAATAGAAATAAAATAAAGTTATTGGCTAACAAAAACAAATACATAAACAAAACAATCGATATTTTGCCTTAGATTTCAAAAAGTTCGAAATCAGAGAGTCTTGGTTAGTTCAAAGAGATCATTGCATTTTAAATTTGTGAAAATACTCATAACATTTATTTTAAATGATTAATAAACAAAAAAAAATTAAAACATTAATAATCATATAATTATTTACAAATGAATATACATCTTATAGATACCCACACCTTGTCCGGATGGGTTTTTAAAAAGCCGCGATGACAGAAAACTCCACCTCTCCCCCCTCCCTCATTTTAGCGCGAGAACACACTATTCAAATTCTATTCTTTTAAATAGTATAAAAAGGACTCCGTGAAAGTGTCATCAAGTTTGTGGTGCTTAAGTGCAGAGAAAAAAACTATTGAGTTGCAAGCAAACAAAAAAAGAAAGAATGAAAATCAAAATCTTCTTTTCCTTACTGTTAAAAAAAAAAATAATAATAATCAATAAATCCATATCTCCTACGTAAATTGACCGGTTTCTTTCAAATTTTCAGCTAGTTGAAATAATAGTAAATTAGGCTGTGTAACAATTTTTTATTAAAATTTAATTATTTATTAGAAAGTTACAACGCCTTCCGAAACTTCGAATGAAAAGCAGGAAAGCACCTGCGGTTATTTTCGTTTATTCATCTCGCTCCGAGAAATCGGAAGTCATGTTTACACAATCAGATCATTATGTTTTGCAAAGCAGAAAGAAACCATGGATAGAGCTTTTATTTGTTTATTTTTTCTTTTTAACTCAAATATCTACTTTAGTTTTATTGTTTTTATGTACTATCTTTTTTCAGTATTGTAAACGTGTTTCTGATGTAAATAATTTGCGGGGAAAGAGAGTGTTCAATCAAAGCCACCTCAAGACGGCTTTGGTTCAATGTGGATAGATTTTTTTTCTTACGTTAAAAAAATTCGCTATTAAAACATCTGCTTTAATATTATATGGTTTTTTTAGTATTGAAAACGCGTTCTTGACGTAAATCACACACTGTTTTTTGTATTTTGGGAGAGGAGATGGGGAGGGGGGCGGCGGTAGATATATATATATATATATATATATATATATATATATATATATTAATTAAAATGAAACGAAATTCGGAATCGCCAAGGTCCAGTGGGTGCTGGATTTCGAATTTTGTAGTACTGTATATTTATGTATAAAAATTCAAGTACAGGATTTTTCAGATTATTTGTGCGTCTGTGCCGGCCATAGAACATGGTATATCAATTTTAGTGATCTTGATCTGATCACTTAAGCAATTATAAGCACATAAACCTATAAATTTTTTAATGTAAATTAAAATGAAAGGAAAATGTGGTTAAAGAAAATCAAAACTTTCGAACAATGAAAAAAGAAAATAGATTTTTAAATTATTACTCTGTAGTTTTTGAAGCAAAAATAAAACTTCAAAATTTCTATTAAAAATGTATTATATAACTATTACTTTTACCAAAAAGAGAGAGAGAGAGAGAGAGAAAAAAAGTAAAGTAAGGGAAACTATCAATTCGACGTATACTGGAAAAAAATTCAAACCCGACCTAGTCTTCAAATTAGATTCTTGCATCGTCTCAGGCTACTTGATTTTACCCGAACCCGACCC
Organism: Maratus speciosus; assembly: GCA_963932465.1. Taxonomy (NCBI): domain Eukaryota; kingdom Metazoa; phylum Arthropoda; class Arachnida; order Araneae; family Salticidae; genus Maratus; species Maratus speciosus. Next base: position 669,720,057 of record OZ010786.1, on the reverse strand, counting down.
GACACGCGGTTCGTGTTGACCAACCATTTTAAAAGAAAATCAGGAATATATTTTATGAAAAAAACTATATATTTGAACATTAATGGTATATGTATTCAATTTTGTACTAAAAAGATAAATTTGATATTACAGAATAATTCTTTTTTATATTGTATTAAAATATGAATTTATTATCTTCCACTTCGAGTTTGTGATGAAGTGTGCCGGGTGTCGGTCGGGTTGACTTTAAGCAGAGTTTTCGTGTTTGGCTCTGGTAAGACGCGACCCGTGCCGCACTACACCCTGAGTGAGCAGAAAAAAAGGCCGACCCAGCCTGCATATCCAGAGCAAAAAGCAAACACTGCTTCAGTCTAATGACACGAAATTAATCCAAGCGTTCCAGCCCGGTTTGCAGACATCCAGTATAATGACATTTAATAATATTACATTTACAGACTTTAAAAATAAGGCCCGGATGTAGTAATATTTTTTATTTTTATTGTTCTTTTTTGTCTTTTTGCTCATTTATATCATTTTTTAAAACAGGATTTTTTTTGTCTTATTTAAAATTAGATAAATTATATAACTAAAAAAAATCAGAAATATATTTTCATTGAAAAAATTACAACTGAAATTCGTCTAACTAATTTCCACGCCCGTGTGAATATTATCAATAAAATCAATCAGTAAAGTAAATCATATAAATAAAGTAAATCAGTAAAATAAAGTAAATCAATTCTTACCTTGAATTTAGTCCATCATATTGTAGAGGATAATTATATCTAAGATGACTCCATAAATTAGAAGTAGCTTTTGCAGATACCAGTCGAACGCATATACTCCATACTGCAATTTTTTCATTTATTACTTCACCATTTTCATTACCTGGGCATCCAAAATATTGCCACACGTTACTCTTACCCTCTTTTTTTTAAATCACTTGATTATAATTCTGGCAATTTACCCGACACCGTACGTTCATCTTCCTATAAAATATAAAATCACTACCGATAACTCGCTCGAGACGACCATACGAACGAGCATTGAATGAAGCCTATAGACAATTATTGACTCAACATTGAACAGATGTTCTAGCTCATGTCATTGGCCAGGACGTATCAAAGACTTGATATGTCTAGACCAATAGTAGCAGCGAAGTTAAATCAACGACGATTAAAACATTATTCAGTAACGAACGGGCATATGTATGTTGATATATTAGAATATGAATTATTCTGTGTCTGGGATATCAACGAAAGACAGATTATCGCGGGAGGGGAGTTTAGAATAAAGCGGGTCTGCGAATAAATACATCTATCGAATGAGAGAAAGGATTGAAGAAGTCATTGGCCAGGACGTATTAAAGACTTGATATGTTCTAATATGTCTAAACCAATAGTAGCAGCGAAATTAAAACAACGACGATTAAACCATTATTCAGTAACGAACGGACATATGTATGTTGATATATTAGAATATGAATTAGTCTGGGTCTGGGATATCAACGAAAGACAGATTATCACGGGAGGGAATTTAGAATAAAGCGGGGCTGTGAATAATTGCATCTATCGGATGAGAGAAAGGATTGAAGAAGTTATTGGTTACGCAATATTCGGCGCTTTTTCTTCTTACGGTTCGAAATCGTGGTGCGGTAAAAAATGTTATTGGGATATATAGGTAGAGCCAGAGATTAGATATCGCTATTGGGATATATCGTTAGAGTCAGAGCTTACATATTGTTATTGCGACAGTTAAAAAATATCAATATTTGACCGATATATTGATAATTAATCCAGCCCTAATCACTGCTAAAGAAACTTGTTTGTTGCATTGAATCTGAAGAATGCATGTTGCACAGGTGTGATAAATGTCCATCTCCTGAAATTTTAAAGAAAGATTTAATGGGTTTAGATGAATTGGAAATGAGTAATGATATTATCTATAAACAGTGGGTAAAGACTGATGGAGCAGAATTAAAAAAAGTGATTATGCCTATTGATGAATTTGTTGATGATTTAATTACAAAACTCCTTGCTTTTTATGTTCACACCACTTTTTTGCAAAATCACAAAGTTTATATTTCAAGAAAACATAGGATGAATTGAATACAGAAACTGCTATTATTTCAGCTGATTTTTCTGAAAACTATACTTTCATTGTGCAAGATGCTATTCAAAATATCCATTGGCAAAAAGAACAGGTTACAGTTCACCCCTTTCTTGCTTATATAAGGGATAGTATCACTGATACTGTGAAATCTATTCCTATGTGTGCAATAAGCGAGCATTTAGTTCATGACACTACTACATTTTGGGCTTTTCAAAAAGTAATTGTCAATTATTTAATTTCACAAATTCCACAGATTAAATACATAAAATATTTTAGTGATGGATCATCAACCCAATACAAAAATTATAAAAATTTTATTAATCTCTGCCATCATGAAGAAGACCATGGTGTGAAAGCTGAATGGCATTTTTTTGCCTCTTGCCACGGAAAAGGAGCTTGTGATGGAATAGGCGGCACCATAAAACGCATGGCCACCAAAGCAAGTCTTCAGCATCCATTCAAAGATGGTATCTTAAATGCATTTGATCTGTATACATTTGCAAAAGAATATGTTAAAGGAATTGAAAGTTTTTTTATAACAAAATCTGAAATTGAAATTACCAATAATCAGTTAGCAGATAGGTATGCAAAGGCAGATACAATCGTAGAAACAAGGGTTAATCACAGCTTTGTGCCAATAAATAAAGGCCAAATACTGGTTTCCAGGGTATCAGGCTCCTCAACAAATTTTATTGCTACTGTGAGATTTAGTGAAACCGACAAACCACAAACATTTAAAAGTGAACAATATGTTGCATGTGTATATGGTGTTAATTGGTGGATTGGTAAGATTTTAGATTACTGCGAGGAATTCAATGACTATAAAATTATGTTCATGCATCCTCATGGTCCTAGTACATCATATTCATGGCCAAAATCTTCAGATGTTTGTTGGATTCCATATGAGCATATAATGAAAGTAGTGTCTACCCCAATGACTGCTACAGGAAGAACATATATTGTTGCTCCAGAGGAGCATACAGCAATTCAACTCTTATTCTTAAACTTCAAGACAGATTAAATCCTTGGTAATTTCAACAACATATTATCAAGTTCCTTTCAACAATATATTATAAAGTTCCTTTCAACAATATATTATAAAGTTATATCCATGTAAGTATCCTGTTCTTATTTTATGTGAATATGTTTCATATAAGTTTTATCTAAGTCTTACTTTTATACATATTTGATGTTTTTGTTGTACATTTGTATCACACAAGATTTGTTCATTTAAATTGAAATTGGCAGTGAACTGAATAACTAATGTCAACTCAATCAACTCATTAATATTAATTTTTAATCTTTAATATTAATTTTATTTGAATTCAACTGATTTACAGCTAGTATTTCTGCCATATTTCAAAAAATATGTTTTATGGCTCTTTTTCCTTCTAAATATTTTCCATTATGTATATTTTTTTGAGAATTATACGTATTATCATTTTATATGAAATAAAAAGTATTGAAATGAAAATTTACTGTTATTTTAATATGTATGTGTTTTTAGTATAATTAACTGCTGATTGGTATTTCTAAATTGAATTATTTATATATTGATGCTCATACATTAATTCATATGCCAGAAAAAAACATTTTTAACCATTATTTGTTAAACCAAAGATACTTACGTGTTTTAAGATAGTCACTGTTAGGTAAATGACATCCTATGTGTAAAAAGCTATTTTTCTTTAATGAAAAATTTTACCTCTCCAATTTTTTTTCTGTTTAAAGTATACATATGGAGCAATGTTTTTAGCAAGTTTGAAAAAAATTTATGATGGGCCATTTTTTTTTTATGGCCCATTACAGTAAGCCAATTTTTGAGGGTGATATTTGCTGTTTAAATGTGATAAACAGTATTAAAATAAAAATTTACCATTGTTTTAATATCATATATGCATTCTTTATATAAATAGCTTTAAATTGGTACCAGAAATATAAAATTTGAATCATTAGTTGTCAAGTTATGGACATTTATAGACATTGGGATAGCATCCAAGATGGCCACCATTTGGTAAAAATGACCATTTTTTAAAAGGATATATCTCAGTGAATATTGCGCAAATTAGTTTTAAATTTCAGATTTGAGGGTTTCACTACTATGTCTGTCTACAAAAAAAAATCCGTGACTATGCTGCAACACCCATTGATTGAATTCGTGTGGAATGACCCTTTTGCGTTCTCGAAATCTATTTTTAAATTTTGGCATTGATTTAATCTGGAAAGTGCTGTAGATGGTCGGTTAAACTTGATATCTCTCATGTGCTCCCCCCAATCTTTCTTTAAATTTTCGAGTGGTCATACCTATGTAGCTCAACTCCTTCTGTTTTTGCGTTTGAAATGGGATAGAATAAACACCTGCAATTTCCTTATTAGGTATGGGATCAATTTTCCTTTGAATTAGAGCTTTTAGTTTTGTAGGAGGTTTGGCTATTAAATTGATATCAACTTTCCTTAAGGCGTATTTTAATCTTTCATGTAATCTTGGTACGTAATCGAAGCTACACATTCTAAGTTCTCTCATGTTTATTCTTTCTTTCTGATTTTTCTGCTTAACTTCATAAATTAATTTATTTATGTGCTGAGGGGAAAATCTGTATTCTATTGCAATGTGTTTAATTGTATTTAATTCGTTTTGTAGATACTTTTCACTGCAAATATCAAAGGCTTGTTTTACATGAAATCTGTAAACAGAAATTTTATATTTGAAATAGACCCGAACATTAAATTCACCTCAGAAGTAGAAAATGAGGGGGTTTTACCATACCTGGATACAGAACTAATATTGGGTTATTTTTTTGGTGTTCTATATTATCATTAATAAAATTTGGAAACTTAAATCTCATCACTGCTTATTTATCCAATGTGAATTTCTAAGAATATCTGTTAAAAATAAACCTAACCAAAAATCCAAAACAAGTTACTTGCAATTAAAAAAAAAAAAAAGATTAGATTAGAGTATGCATTGACTACCAATAATGAAATCTGTTGCTAATTAAAGTAAATAAAGCAAATGAAATAATTGAGATTATAAGTAATAAAGATTGAGGCAATATAAAGAGCAATTACTTAAATGACATGTAAAGGGTTAAAATCAGAAATTTAGATTTCCCTACCAAAGACAAGAGCAACAAATCTCTAAGTCACTAAGCATACTATTGTTAGACTAGAACACCAACCCAATGTGTACATCTGATTAAATCTAGGAATCTCATATTGGCAAGTAAATTTATTGATGGCAGATGATTTTAATAATAGAAAACAGTAAAAGTTTTTATAGAAATGACAAACATTAAGTTGTGACGAAGATGACAAAAAAATGAAAAAAAAGGGGGGGGGGGATTTAAATTAAAGGAAATGGGCGTACTTAGATAAAATCAGGATGTGTGGCACGTGAAATCATAAAGTGGAAGTGATACCATTTTCATATTTATTCAATAATTAATCTATTTTCATGAAGAAGCTTAAATGATTACTGATACCTAAGTTTTATATATCTATCCTTCTCTCCTTTTTTTTTTTTGGAATTGAAATTACAGAATTTAAAATTTCTGTATCAAACAGGGTTGCAAAAAAGCCGGCTAAAATTTAAAAAAGCCAGGCCGGTGGCTTTTATTGGTTTTAACTGGCTTTTTTTGGCCAAAATTGGCCTCTTTTGGCCATAATTGGCTTTTATAAAGTGAAGCATTGTAATTATAAACTACACATTTTAAAGTGTTTTTAATTAGTTTTAATGACATTTAATTGATCTAGAGTTTAATAAGTAACCTAATTTCTGAATAATGAAGACATTAATACTGGAATAAAACTTAGATGGTTTTGCTAGTAATTTGTAGTCAGAATTGCAAATATGTCAGCTAAATTTTAAAAGGTCCATACCAACTGCTTTATCTGGTTTACACTGACCTTTAACTCCACTCCCCCCTCCCCCAATTTTTTTTCATTTTTACTACTTTATAAAATTGAAGAGGACAATGGTTACTTAGTTACATGTTTATTACTTAATTAATTTTAAGAGCTATTAATATACAAGTCTTATTTTATTTCTAGTAAACATTCAAAATTATACATAGTCATCTAATAAAAACACCATTTCTCACTATTAAAAATATTATAAATAGCATATGCATGAAAATGCTTAGCAACAAGATTTTCAAAATTTTATTTAGATTTTTTTTTTTTTTTTTACCTGTTCGTTTAAATGCTCTATTTTTTATACACTTATGTACCAAACTCTCCTCAAAAATTATATCCTTTCTAATTTTTCTTTTAACATATGAATAACTTAATCTCTCCATATGGACACATAAGAATGTTTCCATTTTGATGTGATTACATTTTGCCATTGTTCAATTAAATACAATCTTTAAACTGTGTAGTATATGTGGAGCTATGTAATATAGAATTTCAAAACACCAGTTTGGAGTCTAACTTATATCCTTTTCAATATTTATAACTTTTTTTTCAGACATAATGCTTTCAAAGTTGCCTTCTAACATTTATAAAGACTTATTTATTTAACAAAATTTAATAGAAATTTATATTTTTTTTTTAGTAGAAAATATTTATAAGTGTATTAAAAATTAATTGATCTAAATTTAAAACGAATTAGCTGTAAACCAACTTTAAAAAATAAAAACCGGCTTTTTTCAATAAAAGCCGGCTTTTTATAAGTGGGTAAAACCAAAATAAGCCAGCCGGCTTTTTTTGGCCTGGCTAAAAGCCGGCAACCCTGGTATCAAAGGTAAATATCAAGATGGTAGGTAGGATCCTACATATATATTTAAGTTGGAGAATTTTTATTACTTATCTTTTTTTGCTTATCTAAATGTACTTCAACTAACATCGCTAGTTTTGAAATGAATTGCTGATGTAAGTCGAGGTATTACTGTATATTAATATCAGATATTTTTGATATTTTCGAAAATATCACTTAAGAACCCTGACTAACATATTATCTCGGCCATTGAGATGCATCACTAGCAATGGCAAATTATCCCACAATTTTCACGAGCAAGACATTTGTAGAAAAATTTATATAATTTATAAGCAATTTTGTTTTAAAAATTCTATAGTCAAAGGTTAAGAATGTGAATGATAAATATACTGGATATTTCAAATACATGATGATTTGAAATATGTAATAATAGAGGACATATTCGTCCATTACATATTGGTCGAAAAAAAAATTAGGCAGTCAGAGGGTTAAAAGTTACATACATTGGCAAGTTTTACTGTACATACATTTGCTATAAGTATGGCTGCCACGGGTGGCTATTTATTTTTCTTATCACTATTTCTAAACAATAATCTACTTCAAAGTTTAGTAGAAATCCACCACAAGATTGTTTTGTAATAGTGTAGACAGAATAATAATTAAAAAAAAAAAAAAAGTCAGCCAACTAAAAGGGTTGTACAGTCTTGGAGGGGAAAAAATTACCTCCACAAACTATACTGCAAATCACCTTACAAATATAACTGGTACCATATGATTAGTAATAAAGTCCACTCATTAATGTTAAATTCAAATTTTGTTTGAGGTATTGTCTACATATAGAAATATGTATAACAGTGGTGACTGACCAGACTACTGCAGTAAAATCCTGTTAATCTGCCCTTCCCGATTAAGCACCCCCCTCCCACTTTGTAAGCAAATTGGAAAATTCAAGAAATCCTGAGAAAGCACCCTCCCTGCAAAAAAATTTCAGTGCACACATCAAGATCAATACAAAAATTTTTATCTCGCAAGTGATTTTTTTTTTTCTCGACGGATCAGAAAGGCATAATTCTTTAATATATCCCAAACGTAAATAGTAACATTCATACTTTTGGTGTTTGCACTTACCTTTTGCTTTCATATCATCATAAACCTCAGAGGAAGCAGTAAACGCAGTTCAGTTATTTGTTTTACGATTCGATTAAGAATCGATTCACGTCATCAAACTTTTCACTACCGATCGGTACTTCCATTCTGTACAGCTACGTAATTTCATATTTATACGAATAATTAATATTTTTCATAATACTATTAACCTTGTATATTATTATTACTAAATATATAAAATAATAGTAATAATAACAATTTACAGCCTGTTTTTTTGGTAACTTTCGAAATTAATTATTGGTTTTCTTTCTTCTAAGTTATGGTAGATGTCTCAAAAATAACACAAAATCGGATTTATTGGTATTATTTATCTTATTATTATTATTATTATTATTAAGTATTGAATTGATGATTTAATTTGATATTTGAAGGTGATATACATAATATTTACTTTATATATCACTATTTAAAATGAGTTAATGTAGTGATAAAGTTATTTTTTTAAATTAACTATGTCAGTTTGATTTAAATTTCCCATTATAACACATTTCTTGTTTTGTTTTTTTTTTAAAATTAGTTTCATTTGCAATATTTTTCATGTTATTATTGTTATTTTTGTGATTTGTATTATTTATTTAGCCTTTATAGAAAAGAAATGATGGTTTAAAAAAAAATTACGGTTATTTAATCTCCCTAATATACAACAGATGGCGACACTGCATAAAATGTTACTAGTTATACAAAGAATTTTAGGACTTTTTCAAACGCAATTTCTTAGTGTTTTTAAATTATTAAGTTCCTTTTATTTTTCTGTTACCATATTAATGATAAATATTAGTGTTGTTATTTATCTAAATGCATTCCAGTTTCAAAGCTTTTGAAATCCAGAATTTTCTATAGTTTGAAATCGCCCTTAATTGCAAAGTTATACTATTTTTCTATTTTGTGTATAATTTTTTTTTAATGTTTTTTCCTCACTTTATTAAAATAATGCATATTTTGCACCTTTACTTGCCTTTACATTTTCCTCAGAAAAGAGTATCTGATGTCAGTCATTGGGCCCAAGCGCCCAACATAAAATAAATATATAAAGCAATAAACAACACTTAATGATTTACAAAATTATTAGAACATCAATAAATATTACTTAGAAATTTACAAAAATGATTATGATAGCAATAAATCTCACTTATTGAATTGACTTTCGTTACTTTAAACCACTTAACTTCATTTCTGATTAATTTATTATATCTAAATTATATTTATCAATAACAAGTTGTATGTCCTGTAGCTTTTTATGATAAAGCTTCATAAAATAAAGTGCCGCAAATAATCTGATTTATCCTTTATTGTCAAAATTGGACAAGAGATTTTTTTTCTTCCCCAAGTAATTCCAGATAATAGTTTATAGTCAAAGATAGAGAATATAAACAAATGTAATTTTCAGAAAATTATAAAATAATTGTTTTGTTTTCATTTTTTCATTTACTGGAAAACTTTTTTTTTTTCATTTACCCTTAGACTATTACTAGGTAGTCCATGAAATTAATATTTTTTAAAGCACTATAAATACACTATACTACACTATAAATTTAATAATGGATTAAAATTTTAATCTATTGCCTTGTCAAATGTTTGAGAATTAGCAAAATAATGTAACCTCTTCAATGAAAATGTATATCCAAAGTTCATTCTAGGATCAAAGGCAGGCAGGGTGCACTTTGCCATAAAAGGGCACATTAATGATAAATAATCAACTAATAACTCTTCCCCCCTGATCCCACCCCTCTAAAAAGTCTTTGCTACTACCCCTTTACCCCATTCATGACACTTTGCAGTGCAGGGGTGATTCTTTTCCGAAAATTAAAAAAAAAAATCTGTCATAAATCCGAAAATTTGGACAAACTATATTGTAAATTTTGAGAAATGTTCGCCGAAAAAAACCAATTTTGTCAGAGAATCACGAAAAAATGTCAATTTCATCAAAGGACCTTTCCGTTTTTTTTTTTTTTTTCTTTCTTATTTCGGCTGAATTTTCACAGTAGCCAGGAAACAGGGTATAGAGACAGAGAGAGAGATAAATTTGACTGCTTCGGTGCTGGAATTTTACTGAAAATAATTGGTGTCTGTATGAGGATGTTGGGGGTGAGTGAAAAGTAACAGATTAGGAGCAAAATGGGGCTAGGGCGTTATATAATGTTTACAAATAGTTTAGAGTTTGCTTGAAATAAGCGATGAAATTAACTTAAAGGGCGCTATTTTTCCCTCGGTCGATTTTCCGTGTGATAGGGCTCGCGGGGCGGCGATTTCGCACAGTGGAGGCATCGGGCCGTCAAATTTTGTAAAGAAGGGCAGGCAGGGCGGCCCGCCCCACGAAAAATGCCTAGAACGAACTCTGCATATCAATTAGATCAGGGATTCCCAAACTTTTAGACTGACGTACCACTAAATTGAAGTTCATACTTCAGCGTAACAAACGTAATGCTAATGTAGGGAAAAACTGTGAAAAGGGAGCTTCCCATATTTTCTTTGGTTTCAAATCACGATTTTAAATAACTTTACTGCGTTAAAAACTGATTTCTAGGAAATAGAAAGAAGAAAAGAAAAAAAAAAAAACCAGGTGGGTAGAGAAAGAGAGAGAGAAAAAAAAAGACATTATAAAGTACATTTGGGACAAAAATTATTTTAATTACTCATATTCGAACAGCCCCTCCTATTTCCATGCATTCAGACTTTACCTTCAGATAATTCAATTTAAAGAGCATGTTTAAAAACAGTTTTTCTGTTAATTAAATTTGTTTCATTAAATTTTAAAATTAGGTCTTTTTTTACATATTTAAATTTTTCCTATATTAATGTAATAATTACATGTATTTAATTCTGGAAAACTGATTGTATCGTAAGCAATGTGTGCATATTTCAGAGAGGGAGAGGCTAATAACAAAAATTTCTAGTAATCTATGAAAAAAAAAGTTTGCAATCTCTTATGCAGGGCTAAAAAAAACCCAACCCAGGTGGGTTTTTTCGAGTTTTATTGGGCTTTTTTGTTTTATTGGGTTTTTCGGGTTTTGTGTTTTTTTGTTTTCTTTTGGGTTTTTGGAGTTTTTTGCTGTGCATTTCTTTGAACAGTGCCAACTATGTTTAATTACTTGTTATGATTCTATTATATATGTAAGATAAAATTTCAATTAAACTTAGATTTTCAGACATCTAAGCATAAAAATTAAAAATGATTTTAAAGAACTGCAAGACCCAACCACCCAACCCTCACCAAATTATTATAATCCAAAGAACTTGTAATTTTAATTTTTTATGACTACATAGGAAAAAATGACTATAGTGTATAGGTTATAATTCATTTCTTTAATAGTACATAAAAAATGTGTTCATAATGTATTATGTATTTTTGCAGTTGTGGCTGTATTTAATATTTCAATTTTACTTATATGCAGAGAGTCTAAAGAAAAAAAGTTTTCTTATTCAGACAGGTACAGACTAAAAATGCCTCCTTTATCATTTTCTGATTTTCATTGTATCTGTTATCTTAAGTTGTACTCTTTAATAACAAAAATTGGGATTTTTGAGTGCAAAACAAAATGAAATATTAAATGCAGTTCAACTGGAAAATACTTAATACATTATAAACATATTTTTAAGCAACTGTTATAAAAAATTTTTGATAAATTATATGGACCTCTTAATGAATATGTAATATATATATATATATATATATATAATACTAGTTAAAGTACCCGGCATTGCACAGAATTTTAAGAATGTTTGTTTTGAAAAATCAACGATTGCGTGTTAATTTACGTAATTTTCACTCTTTTTTTTTTTTTTTTTTATTTAATCCGGACGACAGATTACCTACTTATTTAGTAAATATAATCTATGATCTGGATTGAGACTGAGATTAAAACCTTTTGATGAAAAGTTGTTTCCGAGTATTTTGTTATTTAAATAATTTTTTCATGATTAAAGAAAAATGGCAAATACAAAAATTCTATGAATTTTATTATCAAAAAATTTGACATTTTCGATATTTCTAAGAATGAGCTCTAGGGACGTAAACCTTTGTGGAAATTCTAATATACATGCATACACAAAAGTATATATAAGGAATAGATTTAAAAATGGCGAAAACAAATTCAGAGAACCTCAAAATGTTAAAATGCCAATTATCTTATCAAGCTTATGCTCAGGTTTTTATCATGTTTCAATGCGTTTTTCAAACTCATAGTGTTATATATTCACCTGCTGACGTCCATTACATTTCCAATGTGACATAATATTAACTTCTTTTTTGAATTTGTCAAACTATTTATTTCATTTTTCATGTGGAAATCTTGCAATAGAAAAGTTGACGTAATATTCACTTCTTTTTTTTTTATTTGTCAAACTATTTATTTCATTTTTCACATGGAAATCTTGCAATAGAAAAGTAATTGTTGTGATAAGAATTTTATTGTGGATTTTTAATTGTTAGCAACTGCTATAACATAAAATATTTAAATTTGATAGAACTTTCTGTTAAATTGGTGATGTTTTATTAATTAAAAATTAACTATAAATTATTTAGATCCTGGATTACTTTAGTTGCCTCGGCCGTGTTTTAATATACATATATGTAACATTTCACAATCCTGTCTTCCAAACTGTCGATTTGTATAGAGTTACAGACAGACAAATTTTCATTTTTACATATTAGATAATGAATGATAAAATAGTCATTTTTTCTTTTGGATAATTTTAATTTGCTGAGGTTTGGGTTTTGCAGTTCTTTCAAATCATTTTTATCTTTTTATACAAAGATGTCTGAAAACCTAAATTTAATTAAATTTTTATCTTACATGTATAACAGAATCATAACAAATAAGTAGTAATTGGAAATAAATGATACTGTGCAGCAAAAAACTCATATAAACCAAAAAACCCAATAAAACCCACTTTTATGTGTGTTTTTTTGGGTTTTATTAAGTGTTTTTTTTTTTTTTTTTTTAAACCACCCGGGTTTTTTTGGGCGGGTAGGTGGGGCAGACAGCCCTGCTTATTTGCATTCGAAAATTTCTAAAAAAAAAAAAAGTGTTTACAGCCTCTTATTTGCATTCAAAAATTTCTGAAAAAGAAAAAAGTTTAGCCTCTTATTTTACATTCAAAAATTTCTAAAAAATAAAAGCCTTTGCAGCTTTATTTGAATTTGAAAATTTTTAAAAGAAGAAAAGGATTTACAGCCTCTTATTTGCATTGGAAAATTTCTAAAAAAAGAAAAGAGTTTATGGCCTCTTATTTGCCATCGAAAATTTCTAAAAAAAGAGAAAAGTTTACAGCCTCTTATTAGCATTCGAAAATTTCTAAAAAAAGAAAAGTTTACAGCCTCTTACTTGCATTCAAAAATTTCCAGGGTGATAAATTCACGTTTTTTTTTGTTGTTGTTATAGTAATATGCTGTATTCATTTTACGTACTAGTATCGAACTTTAGCGTACCAGTCAGTGCTGCCAACTTTTGAAAAATGTTGGGCTGGCTCAAAGCCATTTTAGGGTAAAATTAGCAGGCTTCGTCCGCTATCCAGGTTGGTTTCTCTGAACGAACCTTGAGTCAAAAGAAATATGGGGATGTCCACTGTTACTCTTGTGACCATTCGTGCGGTTTTTTACAAATACTTGCAATTATTTTACTATAAAATATAATTAAGATAAAAAGTTATATAACCAGTGAAATACTATTTACTCCACTCATTTAATATATATCTAATTTGAAATAAAAAGCATTTTGCTTGTCTATATAATAAATCAAATTTTATTACTCTTGTGACAGGGTTGCTGGCTTTTAGCCAGGCCAAAAAAAGCCGGCCGGCTTTTTTTGGTTTTATCCACTTAAAAAAAGCCGGCTTTAATTGAAAAAAGCCGGTTTTTATTTTTTAAAAGTTAATTTACAACTAATTCATATTAAACTGGGATTAATTTATTTTTAATAAACTTATAAATATTTTCTACTAAAAAAATTATAAATTTCTATTAAATTTGTCAAATAAATAAGTCTTTATAGCTGCTAGAAGGCAACTGTGAAGAATTATGGCTGAAAAAATTGATAAATATTGAAAATAATATAAATTTGACTCCAAAGTGGTGTTTTGAAGTTCTATATTAAATAGCTCATCATAACTATACATTTTTGAGATTATATTTAATTAAATAATGACATAATGTAACACATCAAAATGGAAACATTCTTACATGTCTGTATGAAAAGATTAAGTCATAGAATGAACAATGTTGAAAGAGATATTTGGAAGGATATAATATTTGAGGAGAGTTTAGTACATAAGTGTATAAAATAGAGAGATCAATTAAACAACAACCAAACAGAAAAAAATGTTCTACAAAAAAAAAAAAAAAAAAATTGTTTAATTAAAATTTTGAAAAACTTTTTGCTATTTAAAAAAATTCATATTCATACATAAATTCATGCATGCTCTATTCATCTATTCATAATACTGTTTTTAATGGTGAGAAATGGTGTTTTATTACATAACTATATATGATTTTAAATGTTTATGAGAAATAAAATAAGACGTATATTAATAGCTCTTAAAATTCGTTATGTAATATCAGGTAACTAAGTAACCACTTTCCTCTTTAATTTTATAAAGCAGTAAAAATGGGGGGGGGGGGAGAAAATGGAATTAAAGGTCAGTGTAAACCAGATAAAGAAGTTGGTTTGGCCCTTTTAAAATTTAGCTGAAATATTTGCAATTCTAAATACAAATCACTAGCAGCTGCATCTATGTGTTTTTCCAGTATTAATGTCTTCATTATTGAGAAATTGGGTTATTTATTAATTTCTAAGTCAATCAAATGTCATTAAAACTAATTAAAAAGCACTTAAAAATGTGTAATTTATAATTAAAATGCTTCACTATATAAAAGCCAACTATGGCCAAAAAAGGGCAATTTTGGCCAAAAAAAGCCGGTTAAAACCAATAAAAGCCACCGGTGTGGCTTTTTTAAATTTTAGCCGGCTTTTTTGCAACCCTGTTTTGTGACCAGAGTGTCACAAGAGTAACAAAATTTCGATTTAATATATAAACAAATAAAATGCTTTTTGTTGCCAACTAGATATATATTACGAGAGTGGAACACAATGATATTTAATTGCTTATATCAATTTTTATCTTAAATATATTTTATAATAAAGTAATTGCAAGTATTAATGGAAAATTGCTCTAATTGTCACAAGAGTAACGACTGGACGTTCCCATATATTGATGAATTTGACCTGTGTTTTAAAGTAATTTCAACCTTCACCTGTAATGGGTTTCTGTATTCATGAAAACGATACGAATGTAATGTATTTTCTAATGTGTCCGACAAAATTTGGACTGTTAAGGAACAACTCTTTTAGTTGATCATTTACAGTAAGATTTGGTGAAGAATGATAGAACTATATGCAATATACTAAAATCACCCTTAAAAAAGTATCTAACAATGCAATTCTCATCAAAATCTGCCTAGTAGAGCTTTTTAAAAAGGCTAATCATTCATAATTGAGTTCACCTGATTATAGAACTTTCCCCCATAATTATAACACTAAGCAGTATAGAAAATTATGCTGCACTCTAAAACCTTCGCGGAAAAATTGCCTAACTAACAATGCAAATTCCATTGAAATTCATTCAGCAGAATCTTTCTCAAATGGCTAATCATTCATAATCGGTTCATCTGATTATAGAATTTCCCCTCTAATTATTCTATAATTGAGTAACATAGAACGATGTATCATATACTGAAACTTTGCCTGAAAAATTACCTAAATAGCAGTTTAAATCCTATTAAAATCCATTCATCAGAACTCAAATCAGAACGAAATCCCATTTGCAATTTATATGTATAGTAGATGACAATCTCATTTTGCTTTCTTTGAAAGTTTAGGAACAGATAATATTTCAAGTTATGATAAGTTAGAATTTTTCACAATACTCTCAGAAATATTTTCTTCAATTCAAGCTTCTTTTTTCCTCCGCTACAAAAAGTGAAATATTGGTCAATTGAAAAAAGTTTGAAAAAAAAAAAAAGTTTCTGATCTTGGATTCGAACCAGCCATCTCAGCGTTATGAGACAAGCACACTGAAGTAAATATGTTTTCTTCAGATGGGTAGTATGGCTTGATCAATTTCTTGAAAAAGCTTTTAATTTTGAATGCAATTTCGGAAAGACTTTGTTTTAACACTAAACGTACCAATATTTTTTTTATACCTATTCCTACCAAAAAGGGTCAAATGACCCTTATATAAAAATATATCTATTTTATGATGTTTTGCGAAAAATATACCAGTTGATACACTTTGGTGTATGAATATATTTTTTTTCAAATAATTATTACAAATTGTTTATTTATTAAGGTAAAAAAAATTATATATATATAATTACTCAAAAAAATTAAGTAAACAATTATAATTATTTCAAGAAATTCGAAAATTTAATAAACAAATATTGTGCAAATTTGTTTTATGTTCACCACATATTTTTAAGATTATTTCGTTCTCGATATAACCTGAAATGTTCAAACTAGAATCTCACCCGGAGTAAAATCAATTTCTAATTGCACCATCACACATTAACAAATATGATGTAATACAGTAGAATAATGATGTAATAGCAAAAATACACAAGTTAATAATGCTCTTAAAGAATAAAACATTTATACCTTTATGATTTAAAATAAATTTATTCAGGAGTCAAATGACCCCTTGTGGTAGTTAAGCCTAAAATATATTTTTTCTAGGCAAATACTGATTTTAGAAATTTTCCAAAATATCAAATGTTATAATGCAGGAGACAAAGAAATCATAGCCTAAGTTTTTCAAAATCATGTTTCAAAGAAGTGTGGCAAAGCAAAAGACAACAACAACAACAACAAAAAAATGCAATTTAACAAATTACGACGACACTTTGGAAAATGATTTTTTCAAAGACTAAAATTTAAGACATAAAAAATAGCATGGAGTTGATCCTACATTACGTACGCCATGAATTAAACATTAATAGTGTTATTACACGTAAAAATTGCAACAGACAGAAATCACTTGCGACTCGTATGTATTATCCACCTGAAACTTACGTATTATCCAAGCCTTTCATTGGCTGTTCGGGAAAAGCTTTTCCATCGTCAGATTTTCAAGAAATCTGACGGCCCATTTTAAATGAAATTTATTTCTTAAACTTCTAAACATCCCACACTATTACTTTTTATATCGTCGTATAGAGAAAAAAAATGTGCTTTTAAATGCAATTTGTTTGAAAGCTGTATCTCAATTTGTTTCTGGGTTATTAATTTTTTTGTAGTTTTTATTACTTTTTTGTCATAGTGGCAACACTCTGTTGTCCATCTCTGTTGAAAGTAATGGGAAATACAGATTACTGTATAGACCCATCAGAAGACGAATAAAAGGATGATTAAACCAATTAAAACTTCAGATATGCTTTTGATTTCCTACCCTGACGAGGGCAATAACCATTTTTCCAAATGGTTAAAAATAGTTCGGAGATGAGGCATTTTAAGAAATATCATCATCCTATATTTTAATAAAAGTCATGAAATATAAAGAAATTTCGTAATGTTGTAGTTTGAGAAATTCAAAAACAAAATTCCAAAACGGTCATTTGACCCCTCCCGATAGTTTTAGTGTTAAATGAGATTGTGGCTAGGATTTTAATGTTTTAGTATTAATATAGGATAAAAATATGAATTATAAATATTTTTAAGTAGACTGCTAGATGTAAAATATGAATATTATATTTTTATTCAACAAGATTTTTCTTTTTTGTGTAAAGTCGAATTTTTTTTCTTCATTTAATATTTTAATTAAAATATCGTTTAAATGCATTCATTTGAAATATATTTTAAATGCGAATATTTATTTATAAACAACTTCATAAATTCAATCTTATTTAACTTTATGCGACTAATTCAACTTTAAAAAATAAATTGTGAGTATACTTTTGAACGGATGAGAAAAGTATTTGTTATTTATTTTTAAATTCGAAAACTTTTTTCTTTTTTAATTTTATTAGAAATCTTAATTTATAGAATTTTTGGGTTTTGATTTTAAAAATAAATTCGGATTTAATATTAATAGAACCAATACGTATACGTGCTAGGAATGAACGGAATTTCTCTCTCTTTTTAAGACTTTTGGGAAGAGTTCATTGGATAAAACATGTTTTGTGGGAGTACAGAAATTGTTAAAAAATGAGCAATAATTTAGTGTTTAAAGATGAGTTTTACTGACAGCGTAGAACATAAAGTTGCAATTTTATTTAATTATATTCTCATGATGGCTTCAGTTTATGGACTCTAATATTTATTATTGTACCACGAATTTGATTACAAATTAAAACGGTAGATGTTTCAAATACGGCATTTATTTAAAAAGTGACTGCATGCACATTAAAATAAGAAGTTTAATTTTTATATGGTTTCCTTTTCGTATAATGTTTAAAGTATATTTAGAAAAAGAATAACATCAGAACAAAGTCCTAAGAAAGACAAGAAAAAAATTCTTTTACGACAAAACATACTGAGTTTTTAAATTTTATGAATTTTCAGTGTTTTCTGGCATTAAAAACTCACCTTTCCGGTTTATAAGTGCTTAACGAATTTTTAATAAAATTTTTATCCCACCTTTTATGTAGCATAGCATGTTTCAAATATGATCTCCTAAATGCATATCTTCCAATAAATGCATAACAAGCATTCTCTAAAACGAATTTTCTTCATCTTCTTTATTCAGGTTTGAAATAGCAATTTGATCAAGCCCTTTCTTTAACATAGTGTAATGTTAAAAAAAAAAAAAAAAAAAAAAAAAAAAAAAAAATCAGTCTTTTCCATGGGGAGGGGATTTTAACATTTATACACTAAGCTATTTTATTAAAATGAGAGAAAAAAATATTTGTATCCTGGTGCACCCTGGAATTCCTGAGCAAATTTCACTGAAGTAATTAAGATAGTTTAATATGCTTGCATTAACCTCACCTTTACGTGCCAAACTCTTCACTTAAAACCATCCCAAAAGTCTCCACTCAATGGCACGAATCATTAACTTTCTGACACATTCACAAAGTCACTTCTATACATAAAATGCCTGAAATTTGTAGACATGACTTCTAAAGTTGGTTGGAATCGAAAAGCGTTTTTCATATAGAAAAAAAAATCATATACAGTAGCGCTCAAAAGTATTTTGACAACCTTATATTCTCTCTTATTTTAGTTAATATAAAAATGTAAAAGAAGATATATTCCCTATAATTGAGAACACTATGACTGCAGTTATTCAAATGTATCAAGTTTCAACTTGTTTGTTTATATTCGGCGCCACTGAAGAAATATTACTCCTCCTTAGCTCAAAAGTATTTTGACAATTAGTTTGCATTTAATTGTTGAAGGTGTCAGTGGCGCCATAGCTTCGATTAGTGTTTATATTGGCTTGTTGTGATTATTTTTAAGGATCAGGAATGCCGAAATGTAAAAAATATTGAAGTGATTCTAGAAAAGCCGCTTCATCATAGAAAACATCTTCATTTATATAATTGATTGCTGTCACATGAAGATCATTCCTGAGCTGACACATGATGCATGCTGAAAATTGTCTTAAATATCTTTGACAGCAGTTCCTGCCTGAAAGATCCGTAACCCAAAAGTGGAAAGTGCTGAATGATAACAACTGCAAATTTAGTTCATTTAGAAAGAAAAATTAATTTGCGAATATGCAGGAAATTTCTTTTTTCAGAGAAAAGTCACCGGAATAATTTCTTTTCAGATAATGAAAATAAATAAACTCAAATAAAATAATGAAAATTGGGTGCGCTCAGGCCCCACGAGCCCATATAAGTTGGCGCCACTGGTACCAGTAGCCAGAGTTTCATGTACCAGTACTGGTATGCATAGTATAGTTGGGGAATCCCTGAATTAGATTATTCAAAAATATTAATTTTAGTAGTACTCTGAGAGTTTGTATCAGTTAATGTAAAGGAGCTATTCCATCTCAATTCAGGCAGGCAGTACTGATATGCGTCAATTCACCATCATAGATTTTTTTCAAAAAATTACAGTAGTTACAACTAAGTAATACATAAAATTTCCCAATGGGATTTTTCCCCCCAAATTTTTTTTCTGTGGTTACAGCAGTTTAAAGTTTACGATAAAATTGACAATTTTCGAAAAAACAGAAAAACTCTTCATTTTGAAACGAACACAGTATCAAAAATATTTAACATATCCAGTCAATTTATTTTTTACAAATAGTTATTAAGCTGAATTTTACTTTAGCATAGTTTTAAAAAATATAGTGACATTTTAAATTAATTTAAAAAAAAAATGTTTCTAAGTACTAAAAATGGAATTATTACTAATTTTAAGATTTTTTTTTTCAGAATGAAAAAAAATATCTTAAAGCTAAACATTGATGGTAATCCAAAGACCTTTAATGGGACTTTCACAGTAAATTTTATTTTAAGCCTAAGATGCATGCAACTTTTGCAATTCAATTTTAAATTATGCGAAATTTCGTAAAATCGCTACTTTTGAGATGCAATTTCTCAAAAGCATCATTTTTTAAAAATCTAATAATATGCTCAATTGATACCTTATTAGTTTCTAATAAATACCTTATAAGCAAATCGTGTGTTTTTGCTTAGAAAATTTTATATGATTTTTTGAAAATAACATGTTGTGTATATTTTTCAAAAGACCAGAAAGTCAAGCTTTTTCTTATTTCACTTAATTTATAATTTATTATGAAATATTGATTATGAAAGTAATTGGTGGATAGGACAAATCAGTAGCATATCACGAGAACTAAATGACATTACAGTATCATTCATGTACTCCCATGGTCCATCAAAAGCATTCCAGTGGCCAGAAGAATCGGGAAAGAAATCTGGAATCAATACCAGGGAGGAAAGAGCATCGATACATTTTGCAACCATCACATTTGGCGAGTGGTGTCCATTAAATTTGGCGAGTGAGGACAATAAAGTTAATCGCCACGTTTTAAGTGTTACTCAATGCATTTATCTTTTTTCTTTCCAGATTCTTCTGGCCACAGGAATGCTTTTTCTGGACCATGGGGTATATGAATGATGCTGTAATGTCCCTCAGTTCTCATGATATGCTATTGATTTGTCTTATCCATCAATTATTTTCATAAAAGCACCCAATGAAATCACCGATTTATAAATCGTGCATTGAATAATGTTTTGTTATCTGGCTGGAGGTTTCAACTTTTGTCAATGCATTTTTAATTATTCGTCCCATATAACCTTCGTTATTTTTAATCATCCAATAATGTTTAGATCACTAGATTAATTTTAACACAATTATTCTAATTGGTAAACAAATCATATTAGATGTAAATTTCCAACTGGGCGAAAAATGTCCAGACCAGGATTCGAACCCGGGATCTCCTGGCCGAAGCCGTTAGCTGGGTGAAAAAGTTCGACCAGAATCGTCCGGGATAGCTCAGATGGCAGAGCACTGGCGGCTTCGGCCAGGAGATCCCGGGTTCGAATCCTGGTCCGGACATTTTTCGCCCAGTTGGAAATTTACATCTAAAATGTTTAGATCGTATACCAACAATACATTTTACATTAGCTTATTCTTTCTCATTATTAGCTCTATAGACTTGAATAATGTTTCTGTCTAGATGGAGTAGAAGGATACTTTTTTAACAGAGAGGATAGTTCAGCAACAAATGAGACAGAATCTCGGATGGCTCTTATTGGCTCATTTTGGAGATTAAATTCTGTTGCATAATGCTTACATAATCCCCCTACAGCATCACATGCACTTTTTTCATGGCCAGTAGCTGAAAAAATCCACTTCTTTAGTACAACTTCATTATTTTTGTGCAATCCATCAAAATAATACTTATTTTTAAAATGTGCTCTATCTCCATCTGATATATACACAATTGATTCCAGTGTTTGTAATTGGTACAACTTAGATAATTCTTTTTTTATATTTTCTATGGCACAAACAGCATGAGCTGTATCATGAGTTATATCATCAGAAACTACAATAAAACTCTATTTCTTCTCTAAAATATGCTGTACAGGTAAATAATGATATTTGAGTATTTTGCCAGTGAAAGCCTTGTACTTCATCTGTCAGTATTACCGACCAGTTTTTAGCAAAGTCAGAATGTATCACGAGCACAGATTTTTTTTTTTTTTTTTATAACTTTACCTCAGCAATTCTTTGTCTCTGATTTTTCCTTGAGTGATAATGAGGAATTGCTTTTCTCACCCAGTGCCTTACATCTTCTAGAATTTTTTTTAATCCATACCAACTTTTTTATTAAGTCATCTTCCCATATAGCATATACAACCCCTTCCTCTTCATTCAAATCAAAAGCTTCGACTAAGAATTTTTGTACCTCAGGGCACTCACCACACTCTTTGAGTCAACAATTTTCATTGCTTATTTTTCTATATTAGCATTTCGTCATCAGATCTTCTTCTCTAACTTGAATGCCTGTTAATTTTTTAAGAGCTACACATATTAATTTCTAATTACTGCAGTAAACAGAACAGCGTACTACTTGTATTGGCTGAATTTAGATAAATTTTGGATATAATGAATGAAATTTTGATAGTCTTATTTTCATACAGCAGGGGTGGCCAACTGTGGCATGCTCGACACCACTAAAATTTTATAGTAATCATTTCCTTATCTAATCATTGAATCTCTGTAATTTCAGAAGCCGATTTTTTCTGTAAAATTTTAGTATTGTCTGGCATGCCACGGTTGGCCACCTTTGTCATAGAAGGATTTTCTTTTTTCATTAAATTATGTTTCTTCAACAGACTATGTCATAAAACGTTTTACTCTTTTAATTTTCGCACCATCATTTTTAATACAAATAACATCACTTTTGTTTGGACTATCTTTAGTTCAATCTTTGTTATCCTCTAAATAGCAGGACAATGCAACATTTAGTGCTTCTATTGATAAAGGATGTCCAATATAAGGATCAGATTGCGCATAAACTACTTTTTCTTTTTTAATTTTTCTGGATTTAACTACTAGATATTTTGCTACACCTTTTATTAAAAATTATTACATATTATTCTTTTTATAAAAAATTTAATCACATTATAAATTCAGTGAAATAAGAAAAAGCTTGACTTTCTGGCCTTTTGAAAAATATACACAACATGATATTTTCAAAAAATCATATAAAATTTTCTAAGCAAAAACACATGATTTGCTTATAAGGTATTTATTAGAAACTAATAAGGTATCAATTGAGCCTATTATCAGATTTTTAAAAAATGGTGTTTTTGAGAAATTGCATCTCAAAAATAGCAATTTTACAAAATTTTGCATTTGAATTGCAAATTTGAATTGCAAAAGTTGCATGCATCTTAGGATTAAAATAAAATTTACTGTGAAACTCCCATTAAAGGTCTTTGGATTACCACCAATGTTTAGCTTTAAAATATTTTTTTTCATTCTGAAAAAAAAAATCTTAAAATCAGTAATAATACTTAGAAACAATTTTTTAAAATTAATTTAAAATGTCACTATATTTTTTAAAACTAGGCTAAAGTAAAATTCAGCTTAATAACTATTTGTAAAAAATAAATTGACTGGATACGTTAAGTATTTTTGATACTGTGTTCGATTCAAAATGAAGCGTTTTCCTGTTTTTTCGAAAATTGTCAATTTTATCGTAAACTTTAAACTGCTGTAACCACAGAAAAAAAATTTGGGGGGAAAAATCCCATTGGGAAATTTTATGTATTACTTAGTTGTAACTACTGTAATTTTTTGAAAAAAATCTATGATGGTGAATTGACATGTCCTGCCTGAGCTGAGATGGAATTGCTCAAAGTTGGGAGGGTGGAGAAAACAGGGATTATTAGATTTAGTTTTATATTTCTGCAAATTAGGAAATTCTTCTGTGACTGGTGCTTGCACATTCATTTGTATTCTCTAATTGTTTATTTGTCTTCTTTATTCCAGTGTTATTTTGCATTTTTATCAAATTTAGAGTTTATAACAAAATTAAATAATCTTAATGATTTTTAACGTTATAAGAAAATTTAGAAATACAGTCAACTCCCAATTATCCAGTACTCACCGAATTAGGGAAAATCAAAATCATCGAATAATTAATAGGACAATATAAGATACATTTTCTAACTGTGCAAACATTAAATTATAATCAAAATTGATATAAATAAAATAAATATTTTTATGATAAAGCAAAGTACAAGTAAGATAAATAATCATGATCTTGAAATAAATAGTAATAAATATAATTAAGGCGAATTTAAAAAGGAAATTCTGTATATCTTAATTTCTGTTATAAGTAAAAAATAAGACAATTTCAAAAAGAAAAATCCGTTACACGTTTGTTTTCCCTTTAATTGGGATTTGCTTGCAGCAAGATTTAAGATTCTATGTTATGAAAGCACATGGGTTACATCTACTTCCGTTTTTCAAACCGTTTTTTAGATATAGCACATAGTTTTCCGTTTTTTTAGATGTAGCACAAATTCTTTATTATGCATCTGCATAACTTATACAGTAGACTCCGTTAAATCCACAACTCTAAAATCCACAAACGCCTAAAATTCACACAAGATCACAGATGTAAACAGTGAAACTTTCAATTCAGATGGAGGGGCAAAATTACAGAATTGTTGAGTTTTATATCATTCTGTATGTATTTTGATATGAATTCTCAATAATATGACTGAATTCATGGTTTTTCATGAAGGAAGTATAATAATAAAAAAATCAAGATATTGCTGATATCACTGGTAATCACAATCTTTTTACCAAATACTTTTATGTATTAATCAAGCTTTTTTTGGTTATTAAGACTGGCTAAACCTGAAACAAAACTTCCTTACTTTATGATTTTGATGTGTATTAATAGGTTATCTTTATGGGGAAAGTTTCATTGAATAATTTAAGGAAAATGTATCTCATCTTTATTGTGCATATTTAATTATACATTATTAATTATTTACTTGACCTTTACTTTTAATAATTTAATCATCTTTAAAATTATCTTACATTTTATCATTTTAGTTTATTACTTTACTTATTTTAATATTTTACTATATTGCAAGCATTCATTATAATTTTGATTGCATTATTACATTCAAATTACTGTTTAAAAAAGGTAAAGTAATGACTAGAAATCTGCAAAATTCTAAAATCCACACAACCTCTGGTCCCAAGCTGTTAGATTTGAGGGAGTCTACTGTAATGTATTCCAGAAACATATTAAGTCTGAATCAGGATTATAATATTAAAAAAACGTTAAAAAACTAATAATTTAAAAAAAAAACTTAATATCACATCATAAAATTAATGGCAGTAGACATTTCAATTTCTATACAAGCTCCTCATCAGTACAAATGTAAATTGCAAACCAAAGCTGTTGTTTAAGCATATTCACATTCAAAATTTATACATTTAAAATAATAAATTACCACTGGGTAAATGTCACAGTAGGACCACATATTTTGTACATGCTTCATTTAGAGGAGATTACAAATCTGGCAATTTACAATTGAAATTTGTTAATCATTCTGTTAAAATAATTAAGTAAAGTAATAAACTAAAATGATAAAAATTAAGATAATTTAAAAAATTATTAAATTACTAAAAGTAAAGGTCAAGTAAATAATTAATAATGTATATTTAAATATGCATAATAAAAATATACATTTTCCTTGAATTATTCAATGAAACTTTCCTTATAAAGCTACCTTATTAATTCACATCAAAATAATAAAGTAAGGAAGTTTTATTTCAGGTTTAGCCAGTCTTAATAAACAAAAACACTTGATTAATACATAAATATATTTGATAAAAAGATTGCGATTACCAATGATATCAACAATGTCTTGATTTTTTTTTCAGAAATACATTTATACTTCCTTCACAAAAAACAAGAATTTCAGTCATATTATCGAGAATTACATATTAAAATACATATAGAATAATTTAAAACTAAAAAATTCTGTCATTTTGCCTCTACATCTGAACTGAAAGTTTCATTGTTTACATCTGCTATGGTGTGCGGATTTTAGGGTTGTGGATTTGAGGGAGTCTACTGTATTAAAACAATTAAATCCAGCTGAAATAATTTAAAAAGAATTTTTCTAGAAGGTTGGTTTACAAGATTATAGAAATCTCTCCTAAATGAAGCATACATTTCACAAGGATATTGTGATCTTACTGTGGCCTATACCCCGTGGTAATTTAATATCTTAAATGTATTATGAACAACGGGTTTGGTTTTCGATTGACATTTATCTGATGAGGAGGTTGTATAGAGCTTGAAATGTCTACTGTGTTTGATTTTATTATGTGGTATTAATGTGCTGTTCTTTAGTTTTATTAAATGTGATTTTAAATGTCTCTTTAATATTAGATTTACCATGTTTAAAGCTTTCTATAATTGATTAATAATAAAACAATGTTTATAAGATTATTAATAATAATAAATTCCAAAATTTCGGAATAAAGCCAGAAACATAGTTAAGTAGGACCACACAAGTCAGGCGAGGAAATATATCAAAGGTGTCATAGAATCAGGAGCTTATCGTTAAAGTGAAAGAAAAAAGTTTTACTATGCTCATCATTTTATTTTTTAAAACTTATTTATTTTTCAAAGTATGACTTTACGTATACTGTTATGTAAGCTGCAATTTCTCATTAAATACATTCTTTAACAGCTATATGACAAAAGTGATGTCATTAGACTTTTAGAATCCTGGGTTCCCAAGGGCTCAAACATTTTTTTTTTTTTTTTTTTTTAACTGGGGTTCTTTTTCAAAATAAGATTCAATGTATTTAAAAAAAAAAAAAAAAAGCCTCTTTTTGTGAATAGCAAAAGAAAATTTTTTTATTCAGTACTTTTTCGGTATAGGGGACTTGACAAGATAGAGAAAAATGACCGTGGTGAGATGAAATTTGGCAACACATTTTCTGGTAACCTATTCACTCTTATACACAAGCAATTTTTTCAATATTTATACAATTTGTTTAATATAAATGAGTTATTTATGTATTTTTATATTCGAACAGAAGTAAATTTTATATATATAAAAAAACAATTGCATATAAATGTTTATATAAATACATGTATAAACCAGCATTAAAGTTCACCAGGTTTGTTTTTCATAGCTGTTTATATCATTTAGCAGCAAATCTCACTTTATAAAGTTCAAATTGCACAAAGTTTTTTTCTTTTTTTAAATACCTAGGCCTCTATAGTAAAAAAGTATTTTTTATTCCTTGCAAGAGAAAAATTATGCATCCTAAGAACCCATCATAACTTATTTAACTATCATCCCCTAATTTTTTGCTCGAATGATGTATTATTGTGCATCACTGATGATGAACCTTTTTTTCACTTTCATTATTTTACTTTTACTATGACTTATGATTTTACTTTTTTTTTTGTAGTTGAGCAATCGAAGCCAGCAAGCAAAACATCTCCTGGTCCTTATATAAGGCGTACAGCGTCCGTAGACACTCTTTACTTACTTGGACAGTGGCAAAGGGATGCTTTGTATCTCAGCTACTGTGGCAGGCTCATGATGGACCGTGCTACTCAGGTATCTATTGCCTTTTTTTTTTCATTCTGATTCTATTTGTTTGTGTTTGAAATTTCAGAAGGTAAACCCATAATTAAAAATAAGTTTTAATCTGGGCTACTGTTAAAATTTAGTCAAAGAAATGTCATTTGTGAGTCTGCTGTTTTAACTGACATTTTCAGTACTATAAACTGGGGTAACTTTGGCCCAAATTTCTCTGTTTCATGGCAGGTTCAGCATCTCCATTCTCTTATTTTGTTTAAAAAATGAGTATCATGTTAATTTTTTGTTTGCTAATAACATATGGAACCACATTATTATCATACATTTATTGACTTTAAATTTTTTTTTACCAAAAAGCGTTTTTGAAAGTTTTGGGCCAATGTTACCTTGAATTGGGGTAACATTGGCTCATGTGTTAAAACGAATGTTATAGGGCCTACAACATGTGGACCAATGTTACCCTATTGAAAAAAATGGGGGAGAGAGGGTAAGAAGTGTAACATGTAAAAAGACAGTAAATTAACATATTTTAATAAAAAAATTATTACGAAACTCATAAATATTGCTTAATGTGGATTGTCCAGGTCTGGGACTGAATACTGGTTTCTCTTAGACTTTTAGTTGGACTAATTTTTGTAACAATATCGTTCTATTCATACATCATGGAATCTGGCCACTGTGGCCAGCACTAACACTTTAACTTCTTTTACATGCAGTCACAACACAACCTTCCTTTCACAATAGATATTACCATTAAACAGCACATAATTTCCAACATTACAGTCTTCTTTGTGAATAGCTTTCTTGTTTGGTTTCAGTTGGTCAATACACTGGATGAATTTTCAGCAAAATTGTTTGTATAAACACAAATGCCTATTTTCATAAGTAATACCAAAAATAAACAACAACAAAAGAAAATTACCTTAAAAATATCAATGTTTAAATTCAACAAAATAATAAAAAGCTCCCTTTCAAATATAACATTTTTTATGCATTGACAGGGAGTATGTACAAAAATTTAAATGATAATTGGTTGAGCCAAAGTTATCCCAACTAGAAAAATGCTTTTCCTTTTTTATTTCAGGAAAGACAATGCATAATCCTACATTAGGCCTTGATCTATACTAATGAGGTTATAAATAATAACACATACTTACCAAGGTCCAAATAAATTAATTTACAGCTTGGCAGATAAAAATTGTAAGAGCAAAATTCTCACCGTCTTCACACATTTTTGTTTGACTGGTGCTGTCACGATGGAACCGGGGCAAATTACTTACAATGAGATGCTAGCATCAAACTATGCTGCCACCTATATTTTGAGATCAAAACTTTGTCGATAACATAAGCGATGTAGGAAATATAGCAGATTTAATCTTCTTTTTTTTTTCTTTTGGGCCAAAGTTACCCCAGTTGATGGTACCTATTTTTCTGCTACAGTACAGGAGCTGTTATCCAGAATGCTTTGGGACCTTGTATATTCTGGATAAAGGGTCTTCCCATAATTTGGAACACTCTACTATAATATAAGTATTAAGAATAGTACAAAATAACAATATGAAATGTATAAAATAGGAATAATACAGTATGGAACCATTTATCCGGAAACCAGTTAACCAGAATGATATTCCCAATTGGCTTATTTCAGAAAAATGAACCATACAGTGCCAGTTTGATATTGTTTAAACATTACAACATGCATGATATAACTTGATTCCAACAATTAATATTTAAAATGGAAGCATATTTAGTTATATATTGGACATTTTGATTTTTATGCAGAGAAAAAGGGAAGTTTTTGTTGCCAAGGTATTGTTATAAATTGCCTTTTTTAAAATTTTGATTAATGTCTGGTCTTGTTTGGACCTGATTCTTTCTGGGTAGTCTATTAATTTGAGTTCGAAACATTGTCATAGCCACATAAATTCTACAAATATAGTCAAATTGATGTGTGTTATAATGCCCAACCAGTTAACGAGAAAAACCAGTTATCCAGAATATATCTGACCCCAATCATTCTGGATAAATTGTTCTGTACTGTATATGTAAATACATAATTAAAAATTTCTTAATTTAATAACTTATGTACACAAAATAAAAAAACATTCTAAATTGCAATTCAAAATTATAAAAAAATATATATTAACATATAAAACTTGAGAGCAGAATTCTTTGATTTGAATTTTTAGGGTATTTTTTATTAAGATTAGGTGCTTATAGTGTATCTCTTGCACTAATTGCTCCAATATCCTGTATACTGATATGATTTGCTGTTCATGCAAGTAGTTTCTTTGTTGCATTCCACAAATTGGCTGTTCAGTTGAGAGATATCAGTAGCTCATTTGAAAATTTTTTACCCATCTCATCTGCTGGTCATCATTACTTCCATTAGACATATCATTTGTCATTATGTCACAAGTCTCACTGCCAGTCATCTGATGACTTAACAATTCAGTTTCTGAACATGAAAATTCTTTAGTTTAGTCCAGGAGATCTGTTATGATTTCCTTCTCCTTGGAAATTTTAAAGTCTTCAACTTCATGTTCAGTCACACTATAAAAAAAATGTTGCAGATGAGCACAAATTATACAATTGATGAGTGTATACCTGTCTGCTGTATCCCATGCTTGACATAAAACACATCTTTAGTTTTTATATTTTTGAAATAAAAAAAATTATTTTTTGGTTATCATTAGAATTGAAAAATGAATATTTAGGTTCAGTTTATGGCAAGTTTTCTTTTTAACACTTTGAGGTCTGAGCAGGGTTGTAATTTTAACCGGTCAAAATTGATTTTGACCAGGACACTGGATAAAAGTGGTTTTAACTGTCCAAAATTGGCCAAAAGTAGTCAGAAATGGTCAAAACTGTTAAAAAAGGCCTTAATTTTTATAATTATTGTTTCTTTGCAATTAAAAGTAACTTAACAAGTAACAAAAATAACAGGCAGTTAAAAAAATAATATACTGACAAGTTAATGAGGCTCATTAGTAAAATATGCTTATGCAATGCAATAAGAAAGTTAGATCCATAATTATCCTATCATTGTTAATTGCGTATCAACAGGGAAAAAAAAAAATCATTCTTCCTTTCAGCTGTTGATACAGGGGCATTTAAAAAAAATGCCCAGTATTGTTTAAAACTAACAGCTGATGCTAAAGAAGAGGTAGAAAACAAGTTTTCTTGTAAAGTAATAAGTTTTGTAAGTGACATTTCAAACAAGATGAATTGCATGAGAGAAGATTTTCAAAATGCTTATAGAGACGAACTGTTCATTTCTTATGGATGTGCCCCACATTACTTGAATCTTGTAGGACAAGATATTACAAGCACAAACAAAGTTAGTTCAATAATGAAGATGTTATTGAAGTACAGAAATACTTCTAAAACAATCACCAACCTTCAGGTTACCTATCTGAATATGAAGCATCTGTTAAACCCCAACTTCCTGGGGAAACACTGTGGAACAGTCAGATTGAATATTTGACAACTTTTATTATAAACAGAGATTTCTACATGAAAAATTGCAGATTAGATGAAGATGATATTGATAACATTGTTAAAATCATTAACAATGTACAAAGAAGTAAAACATTTGCAAAATCAACTTAAGCATATTTCTCTTGCTTTAGATAAACTTCGAAAAGAAGATGCTACTATATCTGATGCATGCGACGAATGGTTAAGATTGCTAAAAGAGAAAGATCTTGAAATTTATTCTAAAATGATAGTCTCAATTTAATGAAAATGTTACCACAGTTCATTTTCTGGCTCATATGCTGGATCTTGTCTACATGGGTAAAGATATTGATGAAGAGAAGCAAGAAATAGCAAGACAGTGGTTACACGATGATATTGACCCTACTTTTTTGCCTCTTGTGATTGCATTTCAAGCAGAATCCTCATTATATCCAAAATCCTGTTTTTCTGAAAGTGTAAAAGATGCAATTGGGCCTGATGTCTGGTGGGCAACAATGAAGAAGGTTAAAGGCATTGATATAAAATTTGTTGAATTCACATATTACATCTAATGAACTGTTGTGCCAGTTCGTCATCAATAGATTGTTTTCTAAATTTGGAATAATCCAAAATAAATTAGGAAACCATCTACAAGGGAACCACTTTTGGTGTTGCTCGCACCTAGCATCGAGACCTGGTGCGTTTTGTAGCCATATACATAAAAGTTCGAGAACCGAATTTTTTTTTCTGTTAAAATAATACTTTATATACTTTTTTATGCTTTCAATTTTTTATTATTACATATTTATTTGTTTATTTCATGCCAAAAGTGGGTTAAGTTGCGAAATATGGGGCTACAATTTTTCTGCCCGCTTTATCCAAAGAGAAAATGTACAGAACATATTACTAGAATTATATCAGATTGCGATTTTTTTTAAATAATTGATAGCATAAGAAACAAATATTAGGTTTTAATTTTTTTTTCTGTGCAGATGATAAATATATAAGTAATAAATATAATTCTATAAAAGCTTCGAAGATCATTGAAAACTATTTTTTAGGCAAATACAAAATAAGCAAAATATTTTCTTTTGAAATCGAATGAAATAAAGTTTCGAATGTTTAAAATGAAATGTTGCTGTATTAAATGGTCCTTCGGTAAAAGTAATCATAAAGTAAATTAATATTTTTACACAATTTAGAAAAATTACTGTGGCGAAATAGGTTGGACATTGCAATTTCTAGGTATTACAAATTCAGCTATGACATTTGGCTTGGTTTGCCAGAAGCTCTACTTTTGAAAATAAATGTCAATTGTTTCCCCGCCAAAAATATGAATATAAAGTTGCAATTTTTCAAAATCAAATTCGTGGGTTTTTGAAGGAATTTTCAAACTTTTTTCAATATTTCATACTTATTATTAACTAATTTTTATTTTTAAATGCTTTTCTTTAAAAAAATTCAATATTAATAGTCCGATAAGTGGTCTCGAAAATTGCATTTTCAGAAAGTTATGCTGCTGTATAATAAAGAAATATTATTTTAACAGAAAAATTTTATCGATTCTCAAACTTCATAATATAGGGCTTTAAAATGCACTAGGTCTCAATGCTAGGTGCGAGCAACACCAAAAGTGGTTCCCTTGTAAGTTTAGAGACAACCGCAAAACTTGTTACATGTAATCATTTTTTAAATTCAACACAAATTACATAAAAACATAAAAGAGCTTGTGTAAAAAAATAATTAACATTTGTGTTGTATCTTGGTGTTATGACTTTTTTGATTTGGTATTTGCTGGTGTTACGTTACTTATATTATGACATTTTTAACAAATGTTAACTTAGTTTTTAACATATGCTAGTAAAACATGTTTGATTAGTAGTAAATAAATTGAATAATGAATTTCAGTGGTCAAAATGGTTAAAATTGATTTTGACCAGGACGGTTAAGACCGATTTAAACCACTGGTTTAAACCGCCATGGTTAAAACCGATACAACCCTGGGTCTGAGCTATTTCAACCACATATCTCCCTCTGGACTAAGGGTATATTTAGTACTTTTCATGATTTTTTAAAAAGTACTTGGAAGATATGTATTTTAATAAATTTTTTTATTATAAACTTCAAACTGTTCTTATTCATAATGAAGGAACTATTTAAATGTACTAAAAATTAATATTGAATGAGAAATTATTGAAAAAAAACATGTTTTATATTTAAAATAAAAATTTCGCATACAAAAACATATAATTTTTTAACATAAATTTTACTTAGACTTGAATAAAAACTTACCCAAATGTTGTACAAATATCTGAAAATAGGGCTTATTTGTATACTGTATTACGGGGTGGGGGGGTGGCCTGAGCCAATGCACCGCGACCAGGGGTCTATTGTGCTATCCCCCAAAAATGAAAGAGGAAAAATCATCCTCACTCGGTCCCTAAATAAACCAGTAGCTGACATAAAATTCAGCAGATATTTGATAGGAATATCATGAATTTCCCATGACTCAATCAAATGTCGACCCACGTGTTCAAAACGGTAAGCAGCATATGCCTCACTGTCACAGAGGACATGTAAGGCAGTCTCCTCTTCATACTTACAACCCCTACAAAGAGGGTCATTAACCACCTTAATAATTAGGTGTCCATTAAGTTTACAGTGGTAGACGGGAAGTGCTGGGTTCGAACCCAATTGCGCCTGTTGGCCTAATTCAGACCTGCCAACCTTTGAAAATGAGAAATCGTAGCACACAAAATTCAAATTAATCTGGAGGTTGGTTGGTTGGTCTTTCGTGTTTCACAGCCATCTTTTGACATTCGTAAAAGGAATAAGTTTTCCGTCTTTCAACTCAATATAGTAATTTTTTTCCTCTGAAAATTTTTATAAGATTTTTAGAGTTTATTTCCGTTTCACAGCATTTTTTTTTTTTACATTTGTAAAAAGAGCCTGGTTCCAATTTTTTAGCCCAGTGCAGTAATTTTGACGGAATTCGCGATTTTTTTCCAGCCATCATTTCAGAATATTCACAATTTTTTCCCACAATCGTGATTTACATTTTCCTATCACGATTCTTTGTTGAAATCCGCACTTTAACCATGAACTTTATTATTTGTAATTTTTACCCGATCCTTTGACAAATTTTGCGTTTTTTTTACCATGATCCTTTGACTAAATTAGTGTTTTCTTTCTGCGATCTTTAGCAAGAAAACGCAAATTTCACCGAATCTTTCGATGAAATTTGCATTATCTTACTGATCTTTTGACGAAATTCGTATTTTCTTTTCTGCGATATTTTGACAAAATTCATGCTTTTACCACGATCCTTTAATGAAATTTATTTTCTTCTGCGACCAATTGACGAAATTGATTTTTTTTACATGGTCATTTGTTGAAATTCGCGATAGTTTATCGCAAATCGTGCGATTTTGCCCTATTTCAAACCTTGCCCCTCAAGGAACCCCCTCCAGAATTCTTAAAATGGCACCCTTTCTAAGGCAGGGGATTCCTGTATAAATATTTACAAAAACACGGTTAGAGTGGTTTATGTTAAGAAGTTTTTTTTGCAGCCCAGAATTTTTTTTTTCCTCATGAGCATTTTTTAATGTCCGAATTTTCGGACTAATGGCCAAATTTTTTAAACTTCGGAAATGAATACTCGGAAATTTCGGAACAAAATCACTCCTGAAAAATATGCTGCGTGGGATAAAAATCACAACTAGAAACAAAAAATGCTTTTGTGTTTTTTGCAGAAAATCGTAGTTTAAGATCGATTTTCGTAGCATCGTAGTTTATAGGTGGGGCATTCCACGTCAAATCAGGCAGTAAAATATCAATATGTAACCCACCATCACAGATTTTAATGAAACTGCGTGTGTTTGTTCTTACTATTAAGATATGATCACCAGTAATTTTTTTTTGCTCCTTGGTGAAATAGTTTCTGAGAAAAAAATTGTCAAAATTTTGAAAAACTGCCGTCAGTTGGCATTCTTGATAGCTCGGTTTTCAAATGTAGCATGTCATATATATAATCATATTTCAATATATACTCTACAAATCATCTTCAAATAATTTATGCACAATATTTAGGGTACGCAGCTTATGAAAAAAATATATTGTTACGCTTATAACATTTTAAGTGTGTCTAAAAAAATATTTAAACTTTGAAGTCGTGAATTTTTTATGAAAAATAATGCATTAACAAAAAAAGCATTATCAACAAAAGGCGGTATTTTTATTAAATTTATTTTTTATGGGAGATATACTTAAAGGTGTCCTTTACCTGATTCTGGAATAAAAATAGTGGGATTTTGGGTGTTTTTGGTAGTATTTCCTATTTAAAAATATTTTGAGGTGCATTTCATATCAAATCAAGCAGAGTCATTCCATGTCAGTTCCCCTAAGCCATTTAATCACTGTCACAAATTTCAATGAAATTGGGTATGTTTATAGCTTATTTTAAGACGTAATCACCTTTAATTTTCTTGATCCTAAGTAAAATATTTTTTAAGATAAAAAATATCAAAATTTTGAAAAATTGTTTTAAATTTTTTTAATGACAGTTCGATATTCAAAGACTGCATTAAAAAAAAAAAAAGTCATTTCAATATAAAATCACTAAATAGGTTTCAAATAATGTATATGTGACAAATAATGTAGGCTGATTATTATTTCTTGTTTTTTATCATGTTTAAACACTAAGAGTGTCTTTTATCTTATGAATTTCTAAAATCAAGAATTTTGTCAAAAATAATGTGTTAATCAAAAATTTATTATTAACCGAAGGCAGGGTGTTATTGCTTTTTTTTAATTGTACGTAAAAATATCTTTTAAATGGTTATAAAATAAAAATAGTGAACATATGAGAAAAAATTATGAAAATTTTGGAAAAATGCCACGAGTTGCCATTAATGATTGTTCAATTTTCAAAGGCCTCATTTTTTATATAAAATCATATTTCAATAACTAATAAAGAAATCTTCTTCGAATAATTTAAGCAAGGTAAATAAAGTATGTAGATTATGAAAAAATTATTGCTGTAATGTTAAAAAATATTTAAATGTGTCTAAAAAATTGTATAATCTTTGAAATCAAAAATATTTTACAAAAAATAATGAAATTATTAAAAAATCTTTATCAATCAGAGGCGGAGTTTCTATGACTAATTTTTTAATTTTAAATTGTACATAATACTACATTATAACTGGATCTGAAATAAAAATAGTGGGATTTTGGTTGGTTTTAGTAGTATTTAAATCATATTTAAAATTATCAGTATTTTCAAATGTAAAACCTATCCAATGTATCATCCCTGGAAATATTTTTATTTATACATTTATTTTATTTTTCAAATTATCTTTTATGTTCGTTTCTTAAGGAAAAAAATAAACAATATTGTTTTTTAGTAAAACTTCTAGGGCGAAGAGCAATTATCCCTTTCCAAAAAAGAGAAAAATCACTAGCTCCTCACCGCCCAATAGAAATTTTCAAAATGACAGTCCTAATCTTTAAACTCATATTTGGCTGTTAATATTGAAAATTTAGCATTGAGCTGCTAATATTGAAAAAAAAATACCAAATTTCACTCTTTTGAAGAAAATTTTGACGTATTGTGCTTTAAATATATGCAAAAAATACATAATCCATTATATTTATATCTTTCAAATAACTATATCTAAAAAGATATTTAAAACTTAATGAGTTGCACTTTTGTAACTTTATTCAGTTTCTAATGATATGTACCGTAATTTCGGGTGTATAGCCCGCAGATCAAACAATTCAGTTTGGACCCAGAAATTTTATTCAGTATTTGAAGACCAATATTTACTGTGATCTAAAAAGTTACATTTTATTTTTAAAAATTTCTGGGTCGAAACACGATTGTTTGATCCGCGGGCTATACACCGGAAATTACGGTAATTTGATTTATTTCATCATAGTATTGCTGAAAGATGGATTTTCAACATATATATGTGTGTATATATATCACTGTTCTCAAACAAATTATTTAAAAATTATTCATTTATGTTCAATAAAGCATATATATATTGTTTATACATTTATAGAAAATACATATAGTAAATTTTATGATATTATGTCAATAATGTCTAAAAGTAAAGAACTTATCTAATAGTATGTAACGAAAAATTTAACATCTGGTGTAATGACAACAAAATTTTATAATTGTTTTACTTAATTTGGATGAATGAAAAAAGCTTACATGTTTATATTTTATTGAAGTACAGGTGAAAATGTCACAAAGACATTCCTACCTCAACAACCACTGAGTATGTCACATTCACACTACAGATGATTTTTTTTTCTTTTTGATCTTTCGGGTTTGATTTCAGATGGTAATGAATTAATTAGTTTTGTTAGAAATGTCATTGCAGTCAGCATATTAGGCTCACTATTTTTTTTTTTATATAATTTGTTTTGATTGACTCTATGAACAACAATATTTAAAGGGACCATTTCATGACTTTTCAATTAAAAGCTGATTTATAAATTCATCATGTTGTTTAGTTATTATTATCGTCTTAAGATAATAAGTTGATATTAAAATTTTTAAATGCAGTTTATTTATTATTTGAACAGTTGAAAGTATTTTTCAATAAGAGTGGGCTGTTGATTTTAAGTCGGCTGTTGAGCAATGTAGTGTTGGTAAAGGAACCGGTACTATTTAATTTAATTTTTATTGCTGTAAATAATATTTGTTATTTTATTATAGTATGTATTATATTTAAGCAAGAGTAGAAATACACGATATCGTAGTCATTTTAGTACATCTTAGCAGGAAAAGCTTCAATATTTATCATTAAACATTCACATTTTATGAAAATTTTGTTAAAATTGCTCATATTTTCACTATTTTTATTTTATAACTATTGAAAAGATATTTTTACGTACAATTAAAAAAAGTAATAACAGCCTGCCTTCGGTTAATAATAAATTTTTGATTAACACATTATTTTTTACAAAATTCTTGATTTTAAGAATTCACAAGATTAAACACACTCTTAGCATTTAAACATGACAAACAACAATAAATAATAATCTGCCTACATTATTTGTCACATATACATTATTTGAAACTTATTTAGTGATTTTATATTGAAATGACTTTTTTTTATGCAGTCTTTGAATATAGATCTGTCATTAAAAACATTTTTAAAAAATTTCAAAATTTAGATATTTTTTTTACTTAAAAAATATTTTACTTGTAATCACCTTTAATTTTCTTGATCCTGTCTTAAAATGAGCTATAAACATACTCAGTTTCATTGAAATTTGTGACAGTGAATTAAATGTCTTAGGCGAACTGACATGGAATGACTCTGCTTGATTTGATTTGAAATACGCCTCAAAATATTTTTAAATATGAAATACTACTAAAAACACCCAAAATCCAACTACTTTTATTTCAGAATCAGGTAAAGGACACCTTTAAGTATATCCCCCACAAAAAATAAATTTAATAAAAATACTGCCTTTTGTTAATAATGCTATTTTAGTTAATGCATTATTTTTCATTAAAAAATCACGACTTCAAAGATTAAACATTTTTTTAGACACACTTAAAATGTTATATAAGCGTAACAGTATTTTTTCATAAAATACGTACCCTATATATTATGCATAAATTATTTGAAGATGATTTGTGGAATAGATATTGAAATATGATCATATTTATGTCATGCTACATTTGAAAATCGAGCAGTCAAGAATGCCAACTGATGGCAGTTTTTCAAAATTTTGACAATTTTTTTCTCAGAAACTATTTGACCAAGAAGTAAAAAAAAATACTGGGAATCATATCTTAATAAAAGGAACAAACACACGCAGTTTCATCAAAATCTGTGATGGTGGGTTACATGCCTGCCTGAACTGACATGGAATGACCCAGGTCCAAATCGTAGCAGTTGGCAGGTCTGGCCTAATCGTTTGGAGTTTTCATGGTTTTCTTCGAACCTTGGATTTCCAAGCGTTAATATGGGTTAGGTTCCCTTGGAAAGACCCCCACGAAGGGCACTTCCCCCCCTTAGGGCCTATATCCCTCGTGTTGATAATTGGCCATCATAAACACAACCAACCAACCCAATGAGTTCCTTTGTCCTTGTACTAGGGCATCTGCTATTGAGCTCTTTCGCTTGTCTCTATCCGCTTGAATCAAGCCATTCTTGATACTGCTGCTCTCTTAAAACTGTAAAAACAGTCGTTCTAATGCAATCCTAGAAATGCCAATAGCTGGTTCTGGTCCAGTGAATGGAGTAACTGACCCTTTCCTTGCTAGACTATCAGCAAGCTCATTACCCAGGATGCCAATATGACCAGGTACCCAATGTATAGCAACATTACCATTATTGGCAAGCCTGTTCAAAGAGCAATAACACTCCCAGACAATCCTAGAAATAATTGTATGTTTCTATAAGGCAAGCAATGCTGTCTGACTATCAGAGTAGATATTGACAGACAGGCTACTATACCCCCTCTCAATGCAAATGTAACAACACATAAGTATTGCATAGACCTCTTCCTGAAAGACAGTGGCGTAAATACCCACCAGGTAAAAGAAAGATGGACCGTCAGCTGGGCAGCAAACCCCAACTCCCGTTCCAGTATGCATCTTGGAGGAACCATCAGTAAACTAGATCATACCTGTCTTAAGTTCCATTACAGAAAGTCTCCCAATCAGCTGTAGAGTGAAGACTTAATTCTGAACGACTTATCAGATACATGCTTTAAAGGCATACTGTCACCCTTCATGATGAAGACTGCATGCTTACTGATTTTACAGTTAAGCCTACCCCAAGTAAGATATCTCGAGTAACTTAGCCACTGCCCATGTAAAATGAGTCTGTAAAAGCAGAACAGTGCTTCTGCCTCAATAATCATATGCAGTGGGTGTATTATAGTCTAATATGAAAGTATCACTCTTAATACATTTAAAAACTATTTGATTGCATAATTTATATTTCTCATATAAATATGCTTTTTGGTGGTCTTGGTGAGCAATCTAAAAAATATATATTAAATGTAAAAAATCTAATTAGTTTTCGAGGAATATTTACCCATGTTCTGTATATCAAACAGTGTGTTCTATGTAACCTAGGAATCACAGGTTGATCTTCTGTTATTTATTAAAAAAGTTGTTGCAAATGGAAATTTATTATAATGGAAGTGTTGTGTGGTATAACTGCACAATCCATGTGAAAAGTAATAAATTATTTTCAACTGGATAAATCATGTTCAAAGTTGGAGTAACACAGTTGAAGTTATTCCAACAAAGCAAAAAATGTCCAGACCAGGATCTGAACATGGATACTTTGAGCTGCCATGAGCACTGATGCGACGAGCCGAAGTATCCAGGCTCGAGTCCTGCTCTGGGCATTTTTCGCTGTGTTGGAATAAACTTCAACTGTGTTACTCAACCTTGAATATGATTTATCCAGTTGAAAAAAAATTCATTCTCTTCATTATATCCACTTTAGTTATTAAATATTTCTGATAACTTTGGAATCTTGATTTTGCCATTTTAGTGCTTAAGGGCATCTTGTGTTACTCGAACATTGAATATGATTTATCCAGTTGAAAATAATTTCCTTCTCTTCATTATATCCATTTAGTTATTAAATATTTCTAATAACTTTAGAATCTTGATTTTGACATTTTAGTGCTTAAGGGCACCTTGAACTTGGAAAAAAATATGAAAATATTATTTTTCTAATGTTTTTTGCTTGAAATGCATTTAGACATACCCAGTCTGTTCTGGCAAAGTCACATAAAGATGTGGTGATTATAATTATGTGGAATGCATCCATTTCTCCTTACATGTATCAGAGTTGCCATTTTTAAATTGATTTTTTTTCAACTAAAACTTATCTTATACTTTACAATTCACTCATTATTTTATTTACCTTAAGATGTGTATAATAAAATTAGGCATTGGATTTTCATTATTATAAATAGTTTATATTAAAAATGTATAGTAATATAATATTCATAGCATTTTTACTGTATTTTTTACATTTTTCATGACATTTTAGTTTTCTTAAATTGATTGTTTGCTTAATCCAATCTCTAGCCTTATAGAACGCACTTGTAAGGAAAACATAAAAAAAAAAGTTTCAAAATTGTAGAAGTAGGACTTTAAAATTTTACATCAGTAATAATAATGATAAAAAAATTCAAATGTTGCCACAATGATTTAATTTTTTCCTTATTAAATAATTTTTCTTCATGAAACCTTTTAAAAATGTCAGAAAAGGTATTAAACACGGAACTAAAAAAGATGTTCAAAGGGTAGCAAGCCCCCTTACGTTCAATTAATTACATTTTAATTTGTGGATACAATCTAACTAAAATAATTATAGGAATAATTTGTTTTGTTGATCTTATGCATCTTATATTGTACTATTTCAGCCAATAACTGTTTATCTCTTTCTCTCTCTTTTTTTTTTCTTCTTCTTTTAGACTCCAGATGAATTTGAAGAACCAGACAGAAAACTGTTACAAAAAAGATGCGGTTCAACATGTGGTGACACTCTAGAAATGAAAGTATGTTCATCTAACATTTAGATCTCATTGTACTTTCATTTTGTTTTAAACTTTGTTTCATTCCTTGTTTCAACTTTCATTTTTATTTAAACTTTGTTTCAGTGTCAGAACAGTTTTTAAGCTGTTCTGGGTGTAGTAATTCTGTAGCTAAAATGTTGAAAATCCTGCAAAATAAAGTTTTTTTTTTTTTTATGTATATCATTTTTTTTCTTTCTAAAATTCTGTTACAAGTTTTGAGTCTGGGATTAAAATTAAGTGGTAGAAATGCCCTATCTTAAGTTCTTTGTATTTTATTTATTTTTATTATACTAGGGGGCTCTGCCCCTTACGAGCTGCGCTTGCAACCCCCCGTTCAGACACTGCAGACTCTAAAAGCATACTAATTTGATCGGCTTTAAAAAGATTTCGAAAGATTGATTTATAATTTAAAAAACAGTGGCGATCTACCTATAAATGGGTTTCTATTTATTTCTCTTTGATTGCCGAATTTTAAGACCAAATCAGCTGCTGTTAAAAGATACAATGGCTGTTTTCGTCTTTGATTAAATAAAATCAGTTAAACATTTTAAAATAAGCTAATATAAAAGGAATTAAGTAAACAGAGTCTTCGTCTCCCATTATTTTTTTAACAAAGCGAAAAGAAAGTTCTTTTAAATAAGACATTTTAAATGTATCGTTTTTAATCTGACGTAATTTTGACCAAACTATTTCTCTTTTTAATATTCACGGGAAAATACTTTTGATAGAAATGAAATATTATTTGCGCTGAAATAGTTGAAAAGATCATATCAAAATATCAAATAAATGTCTCGCACAATTTTTAAATTTAAACTGTTTTGCAATATTATTTTTTGTTTATTTTACATAAGTGGTGTAATGTGACATAAATGTGACGTAATTTCTCCTGTTTAAGACTTCTAACGCATGTTAATGAATTTATTATTTTACAATATCCTTTCTCTTTTAAAATTCACGTGTAAATATAGTTTTTATGACGTAATTTTCAATAAGTTCCTGCTTTTTATACCGAATTATTTAATTCTAATTTGAAGGTTTTTTTTTGTTTATAATAGTAACATGTAAATAAATTTTCAGTTTAAAGGAAATATTATTATTTGAGAAGTTTTTACAATTTTGGCAACAATTTAAAATAACCTTTTCTAAAATATGTAAAAAATTTCTCTGCAAATGCTGAAAATTTGAATTTAAAATAGAAATAAACCCTAAAAAATTCAGTCAAATAAAAAAATAAATGCAGTCTGCACACCGGGAATTTCTAACAAATAAAACGATCTAAAAATTATTAAATTCCCATGTATAGTTTTTGCTCCTATAAAACTTTTTTAATGGAACGATTTTGTCCAACTTTAGCATTAAATATCCCTTAAAATAATTCTTCGATTTGAAAACTGTCTGAATCAGCGTGTTTATAAAACATTTCTCTATAATACCAGGGAGTTTCATTTTTTTTTTTTAATGCAATAGTTTTCTTAATATTAACGAAGAAAGACCTCCGGTCACAA
Organism: Maratus speciosus; assembly: GCA_963932465.1. Taxonomy (NCBI): domain Eukaryota; kingdom Metazoa; phylum Arthropoda; class Arachnida; order Araneae; family Salticidae; genus Maratus; species Maratus speciosus. Next base: position 669,676,976 of record OZ010786.1, on the reverse strand, counting down.
AAAATTCAAAATCGGCAGTGGTGATAGTGTTAGTTACTTTTTTTTAGAATAGAGAGATATGTATTTCAAAAATTGTGTTTTGTTACTGTTTTTTTTTTTAGGTAAAAAAACTGTTTGCTTCTTTGAAAAATTTTTTAGTAACTTTTAAGTATTTTAATTGTTTAATGAGGGATATTTACAAATTCTGAGTTTAATAAATAATTATTTTTTGCAAGTTGTAAGGGGGGGATCAAGCTTTAGTTTGTCTTAACAGATTTTTTTTTTTTTTCAGTTCATCCGTCAGCGGCTCCAAAGGACCAGTCATTCTCCCCGGTTGATGACATCCCCGAGCGCTGGCCACCAGAGACAAAGTCCCTTACCTGGTGATCACACTGTCATATCATCGTCCACACAAGGAGGAGGTCCGTTGTCCCCAGCTTTACCGTCCAATACTACTTCCCCTCACCCAGCTGGCAACAACAACGCCGGTGCTACTTACTCTTCCTTCGCATCTTCCTCGCATGCTCTGCCGATTCCAATACCGGACATTCCGAAACCTGTCATTCCACGAATGAGGAGCAGCGTCGAAGGCCTCAATCAGGTAAACATAACTGCAGACCTGCCAACTGCTACGAAAAAATCGTAGTTGCTACGATTTGGACCTATAAACTACGATGCTACAAAAATCGGTCTTAAACTACGATTTTTTGCAAAAAACATGAACGCATTTTTTGCTTCTAGTTGTGATTTTTATCCCACGTAGCATATTTTTCAAAAGTGATTCTGTTCTGAATTTTCAAAAATTTCAAAGTATACATTTCCGCAAATTTTAAAAAATTAGTCATTAGTCCGAAAATTCGGACATTAAAAATTGCTCATGGGAAAAAAAATCTGGGCTGCAAAACAAATTTCTTAACATAAAATCCTCTTTATGTGTATTAACCACGAGTGAATTGTGTTTCTGTAAATATTTATACAGGAATTTCCTTCCTTAGAAACAGGGAAGCCACTTTAAGAATTTCTGAAAGGGGGGGGGGGGTGTTCTCTGAAGGGCAGGGTTTGAAATAGTGTACAAAATCGCATGATTTGCACACGGAAAATGAAAGTCTGCATAAATGAAAACTGCTGTGAAGTATTTCCCCCTGCAAATTCTTCCACAGATCTATGATTCTTCTGCGAATATATTTTGAAATTTATTGGAAGTCTGCAAATTTCTTTTTTTTTTATGGAATTTCTCCAAATTAATTCGTGAATCAATTGCGAAAAAAATTGAGAATTCCTTCAAACGATTGTGTAAAAATATCGGAGATCTCAGAAACAAATAGTGATTATCTTCAATAGATCGCTTAATAAAATCGCTAATTTCTTTAAGAATTCCGAAAGAGATTGCGAATTCCGCCAAAAATTACGAATTTCGATAAACTATCAAGGGAAATATATTGCAAATTTCGTCAAAAGGTCGTTGAAACGAGTAGTGAATTTTGTTAATTGGTCGCGAAAAGATATCGAAAAATTTGCCGATCGGTTGCGATAAACTATCGCGAATTTCAATTTCGTCAATTGGTCGTAGAAGAAAATAAATTTCGTGAAAGGATCGTGGTAAAAACGTGAATTTTGTCAAAATATCGCAGAAAGAAAACGCGAATTTCATGAAAAGATCAGTTAGAATACTCAAATTTCATCGAAAGATCGGTAAGAAAACGCAAATTTCACCAAAAGATCGCAGAAAGAAAACACTAATTTCCTCAAAGGACCGTGGCAAAAAACGCAAAATTCATCAAAGGATTGCGGTAAAAAATGCGAATTTCGTCAAAAGTTCGTGGTAAAAAGTGTGGATTTCAACAAAGAATCGTGATAGAAAAATTTGAATTACGATTGTGGGAAAAATAGTGAATATCCTGAAATGATCGCGGGAAAAAAATCTCGAATTACGCCAAACTTTACTGCACTGGGCTAAAAAATTGGAACCAGGGTTCTTTTACAAATGTAGAAAAAAAAAAAAAAAAACTCTGCGAAACGAGAAGAAACTCTAAAAACCATATAAAAATATTCAGAGGAAAAAATTTACTATATTCAGTTGAAAGACTGAAACCTTATTCCTTCTATGAATGTCGAAAGATGGCTGCGAAACACGAAAAACCAACCAACCAACCAACACCCAGATTAATTTTAATTTTGTGTGCTACGATTTCTCATTTTCAAAGGTTGGCAGGTCTGTAACTGTCAAGTCTCCCTTATTTTCAGGGCCTTATTAAGTCATCTAGGAGCCACGGGGCAAATTTAAATCTTGGGACTGCTCTTTTCAATTTTTGGCTTTCAAAACCAGATTTTATCTTAATGGTGATTTTAATTTAACTTTTACATATCAAGTTCATGTATAACTCATATTAATAATACATTAACAGCAGTAAATCAGTTTAATTGTAAACTGTTTTGAAGTGTGTGTCGCAGTGAGGTTTATAAATATTGTAAGAAAAGTCTTTGAGAAATTTTAAAGCAGTTTTTATAAAAAAGTTATGAATTTAAACAATAAACCCATTCACACAAATAGTGTAATGCTTTGTGTAAAACATATTATCTACCACTAATATGCTAAGGTGGTTCTCAAAATGCAAAACTTTTTGATACATTTTCTGACTCATTTTTAATCATAAATGCATATAATTGGCAAGCCTGACTATTGAAATGATTTGGAATTGAATAGTGTTTTTCCTTTTTTTAAATAAATAAATTACTTATCAAGTTATAAGCAATTCTTGTTACATGATAAGTTTTCCCTTTCTCATGCTGTCAATTGAGAATTCAGTTCAAAATACCCACTTTGACAGCCTTTTCTGAAAGATACCTTTATCAAAAAATGGAAAACGATCATTCGATTACATGGTTTCTAAATAAGAATGCTTGCCAATTTCATGCATTTATGAACAAAAATAAATTCAGAAATGTGTTGGAAAGAAGCTTCTTTGGATTTAACAGCCTTAATGAGAAACTAGTTATCTTTTAAAAATCACATATATTTGAAATTCTTAGACTGCAAGGTCCCAAAAAGTTGTGATGCCCTTAAACCCCAACCTGTGGGCCCCAACCTTTTGTTGAAAGGTGTGTTTGAGTGAGGTTTATAAATATTGTAAGAAAAATCTTTCAGAAATTTTGAAAGCATTTTTTATAAAAAAGTTATGAATTTAAACAATAAAAAGGTTGTTTTCAACCTTTTTTTTTTCATCCCCATCCCACTAAAGCATCGCTAAAATCATGATGCAACCCTTCTGTAACATGTAATCCTTATTATATAAAAAATGAACTGTTATTCACATAAAGAAATCCTAAAAGAACATTAACAATGACAAGCCATTTCTCATTTTTTAGACCTAGACATCTAGTCGGATGTTGATTAATCCCATTCCGGGCAATTTATTAGTCATTAAACTAATAAACTTTTAAAAAATTTATTTGAATGTCTTTTCTTCCTCTGCATGTTGGTAAGTCCTAACGATGATTTTTGCAAGTGCTGGGCACAATCTTCATATAAGAACCCTCCTATATATGCTACAAGCATGTAGTTGGTTTAAGTAATTGTCAGTGGAAGAATGTCTAATTGCATATGACGATACTCCTGTAAGTCATTAGATGACTGTCAGTGAGATTTGCGACATAACAAATAATATGTCTAATAAAGTGAAGCTGATGACCAGCAGAATTAGGTGAGTGAAAAAATTTCAAATGAGCTACTGATATTTTTCAACTGATTTGTGCAATGCATAAAAGAAGCTGCTTCCATGAACAGCAAATTATGTCAGTATACAGGATACAGGAGCAATTAGTGAAAGATACATGATATAAGCAACCAATCTTAATAAAAATGTTCCAAAATCCAAACCAAAGGATTCTGCTCTTAAATTTTAAAACTAAATTTTTTATGTTGATGTAATTTTATTTGCTATTGTGTATTTACATATATTATCCATATTTTATATATTTCATACCATTATTTTGTACAATTCTTAATACTCATACTAAAGTGTTCCGAATTACAGAAATACCCCTTATCCAGAATTTCTCAGGTCCCAAGCATTCTGGATAACAGATCCTATTAGATGTAAATTTACAACTGGGTGAAAAATGCCCGGACCAGGATTCGAACCAGGGATCTCCTGGCTGAAGCCGCTAGTGTTCTGCCATCTGAGCTATCCCGGACGAATCTGGTGGAACTTTCTCACCCAGCTCAGATGGCAGAGCACTGGCAGCTTCAGCCAGGAGATCCCTGGTTTGAATCCCGATCCGGACATTTTTCGCCCAGTTGGAAATTTACATCTAATATGATTTATTTACCAATTAGAATAATTGTGTTAAAATTAATCTAGTATAAGAGATCCTATACTGTATAACCAAACTCTGCTAGTATCTTAATTTCAGACACTAAACATTTTCCTGTAGGTGTATTTCTTTAAAGGCCACTAGCAGAAATCAAGAGGTCAAATATAGATTATATTTATGGCCCCTTATCCCTATATGCCTCAAGATGCAAAATTTTTTCCAATAGCGATTTTTAAATAGTACAGATATTTAAATAATCATTTTCATTTATGTTTTATTTTTTTATCTCAATAATAACACACATAAACCTTGCTTCAAAATTAGATGTTTTTTATTTCAAATGATGCTTGTAAGAATGGGATACAGAACAAGTCATGCATTTATAATTATTGACAGGACACATTTTTTGCAACAAAATTATAAATTATCTCTATTATACTTTCTATTATTAAAATTTAATATATATATATAAGTAGACTTTCAATCAAAATAATCAACAAACTTTACAATCTTAATTTGATTTAATTTATGAACAAAACTTTTTTTAAATTTTCATGACTTTTTAAATTAAAAAAATTATACTGGTGGTTAATATTTAAATTTAATGTGGTATTATTAATTTAAATAGAGTATATGTTAATTTTTCCTAAGTATCACTTTATTTTTGGCACTGAGCTAGATATTTCGAATGCTGTCAGGATTATCAAATATTTTGATTCATAATTTTGGTTTTAACAAATTACTTTTTGAAAGGTAAAAATAAAAATTAGATATTGTAAGCTAAAATTTAATAATTGAACCTATTTGCACTATTTTTAAGTGTGATGTAAAATAAAACACTGGAAACTTCATCAATATCAAATATTTAGATTGTCTATATAAAATGCAATATAGAAATGAAAAATAGATATTTCTTTTTAAAATATGCTTATTATCAAAATATTTTTGGTGATCTTGTTGGTGTGTGTACTACAAACAAGATTATATTATTGTATATAGCTTATACATGTATACTTCATTTAATATATCTCCTTCAAAAAATAGGAGTAAGGGATTTTTTTTTTTTTTTTTTTTTTTTTTAATACAATGTCAGATTTAGTTATAACAATACAAATACACAGTAACTGGATACCTTCATGTTAACAATAGATTCTTAGTGAATGCATTGAAGGTTCAAAGACAAATATTGACAATAAGCAAATTTTCTTAGATTTTAGAATATTTTAATAAATTTACTTTATATTTTTCTGATTATGAATTTTTTTTTTTTTTTAATTTGTTATCACAGATTAAATTGCACAGACAATAATATCTGATTTAATCTTGCTGAATTACAACATACAGTATGTAAATTTTAAACTTTCTGCAGATTTGTAGGTCTGTCCCATGTGTTTGCCCATGTTATCATGCTTTAGTATAGCCTCTATGTTATCCACTTTTTCTGTGATTGAAATATTTATATCACTTTTATAAAATATTAATAATTTCTATCACTAAATCTACTATACTTGTGATATAGTGTTTAGTTTTCTTTTTTTTGTTTTTAGGAAATAGAGCGAATTGTTCTCAAACAAGTTGCATACTTTGATGGAGAAGATGCTTTCCAAGTAGGATTATCACTTCTCTCAATTTATTTAACTTCAATGTGTATTTGGTTTTATGTAAATCTGTATTTTTCAGAATTTTTAAACCTTTATGCTGGCAAATTTTATAAAACTTTCTCATGAATCAGAGGGCAATAAGGGCCTGAATAAAAATTAATGCAACTATTATATTACCTATTAAATCTAGCATTATAAAATTATAATGTATACAATCCAAACATGATGTTGAAATAATGTTTTTAAACTATAATCCTTAAAGAAATTATATTTTATCTATTGCACCAAATGATTTGAGCTTTTGAAAGTTAATATATTTTACAGGCATGAAAGATTTTCTCCTAAAGGAGGAATTCCATCCTTTTTAAAGCAATTTTGGACATTCTCTGGATGGATGCAAAAATGCAAAGAAAATATTAGAAGCATATGGGAGGGGGGAGGGTGTCTAGAAAATTTTATAATCGGACATTTTGTCTACTCAAATCCTTGGAGCTTGTTTCTGAATTGCTGTACAATCAAATCAAAGGCGAACTGTTATTGTAAGCATTTTAAAGTCATATAAATGATGTTCTTTAAAGGGAAAGTTTCTATAAGTACCTTTTTGGAATAGAATATTTTGTTTTATTTATACAACACTTTTGAGTAATTTCAGTGATGCATTTTTGGAAATGTATTTCTGAAGCAAAGATCAATTTGACATGCATATATTTAGCATGCAGATTTAAAAAAAAGGGGGGGGGGTAAAATCTTAAACAGTTAAATCATTAAAAATAATACATTTATTTTGAAAAAAATAATATCTGTACTTCACATAAGCTCATTAGATATATTTGGATGGATTTATTTAGCAAACTGTTTTAAATTTTCTCTTTTGATTAATCCTTCTATACATTTATTGTTCGTTTAATAATAATAATAATAATAATTATTATTATTATTTTAATACTTTCTAAGTTTAAAAAAAATTACAATCATATGTAGAGTTATATTTAATTTTATTGTATGAATAACTGTTAAAATGTGTCTAAATTATACGAGTTTGGTCCTATTGTATAGATGAAAAAAAAATTCTACTTTTTCCTATTTCCCACTTTTATGTCTGATTTTATCGATTTACTGACTTTTTCAAGCAGCTCAACATTTTGCTATTGTTTTATGTGTTATTTGCTATATCAAAGTTAAGACCTCTTTAACACTCAATTATCCATATCAGTCCTCTCAATAAACAGTGTATCTGTAAGATACAATGTTTAGGCTTAATGTTATGAAAAGTTTATTTTAAGTTTTGTTAGTTATAATTTTTCATAATTCCGTTCATAATTTTTTTGTTGTTGTTTGTGGGATGAAAGGAAAAAAGAACATATTTCTAGGTAATTATTAATTTTCTCCTGAAATAATGCTATGTAAATATGGAAATTATGTCGTGTGTAACAAATTTAATGAAAGCAATAACATGAGGCTTTTTAGGATAACAGAATCTATGTTAACAGGCTGACTCTTATTTAGCTTTTGCAATAATATCTACTTTGGTATGAAGTGGTGCTCAGCTTGCAGAAAAGTGCTGTCATTTCACTTTCAGGTGTTTGAATATTTATAAAGCATAAAAAACAAAACAAAAAGTGACCTCCCTTGGAAGACTGCATTAACGGGAGTTCACTGTACCACAATAACAAGATGCTTTTATCTTAACAATATTTCTCAGTGATAGCTTTAGTAAATGCATTTTAGGTTCAAAGACAAATAAATATTGAAAATAATAAGTAAATTATTTTCCTTGATTTTAGAATATTTTTATAAATTTACTTTATATTTTTCTGATTGAGGGATTTTTCTAATTTGTTATCACAGCTTAAATTACTTAAACATTACCATCTAGAGTCTTGCATGAGTCGGTTGTACCCGATCCGAACCTGCAAAAATAATTTTTGGCAACCCACAACCCGACCCGAACCTGCAATGAAAGAAAAGTAAATCATGTTTTAAAGCCATTATGAAAAAAATTCTACAATTGTATATTTAATACCATTTTTATATTTTTCATGGAAGAATTAGCAAATCTATATTCTTTAATATTCAAATATAGTAAAACCTTTGAATAATGGACACGTCGGGATTGTTGAATAGAGTCGAACATCGGGTTGGGTTATCCCAAATTTTGTTCTTTCAGCTCGAAATGAGTCCAATTTTCTTTCTGCAGGTTGGGTTCACACTAGAAAAATTCTTGCGGGTCATACATAAGTTAGTCACTCAGATTGTTGGGATTTTCACAAAAAGTTTGAGCACAAATATGTTTCAGATGAAAAGAAATGCATATTTGAATTAGTCCTGCACGTGTCGGGTTGTACCCAAGCCGTGCCATGACTCAATTAAATGAATATCACAGGTATTGTAAATTATACCCGAACTTTGATACAATGAAAACAAAGAAAGTAGAAAAATAATGTTTCAATGTATATGTAATAGTATAAAATTAAAAGTCTAATCTTTAAATATGCTTTAAAATTTGTTGCGGTTTCAAAAGTTCCACTTATAACGGTACACCTTGTACTACACAATTAGTATTCTGCTTTATCGTACTTTAAAAATACAATACACAGCAAAATGTTAAATGATTCTTCCTGTTGTCCTGTCTATCGCACAGAAGATTCTTGTCTTGACAATATCAAAAGTATCAAGACTAAAACATTAGAATTGTAACTATTTAGCAATGCAGATGGCATTTGTTATAATCCTTATTGTACCATCAGTTAAAAAAATATGTTTATATTAACTTCCAGAAACTAATTATAAAACTAGATGCATTTTGCTTTCACGAAACTTTGATCTGCTGTTTAATAGACTTTTTTGAACATTTTTTTTTAAAAATCTGGTCAACCCGAAACCAAGAAAGTTTTGCAAGAGGCAAAACGCCGACCCGAAACAATGAAAGCCAACCCGATCCGTAAAAAAAAAAAGTTGAAGTCAACCTGACCTGATGCAGGCTTCAAGTACCACCATCCTTGTTTAAAATGTAATATCTTTCTTTGTTTATTTTGTAACTAAAAGTGTGTGCCCTTTTTTTCAGAAAAGAGAGCCCACTCCTGAAGGACACAGGGCTCCTATCGCCGATCTGTTCAGAAACACGCAGAGCGTGGACACCCAGACTCCGTTTGATTACAGTGACGGTTACCTGAGTAGCAATAGTTCCAATAGCGGCAGCCAGTCCGTGTCTCCAGCGGTACCCCTCATCCTAGGACATATGGACACTTCACGCCCATCCAGTACAGGTGATGACCATTTATTAATATTAAATATATATATTTTTTTACTTTTTACAAATTTTATTATTTAACTTGAAGGACATAACATTGTTAAGGTTTATGTCTACATTCTGGACTACTCTGCTTCTTTCAAATCTTTTAGCATTAAGATTTTGCTTGTTGTGTTGTATGTGTTGTTAATTACAAATTAGAAACAATTTGATGAAATGTTTTGCTTTATGGTATTATTTCTTATTTCCATTTTTTTTTTTTTTTTGTGTATATTTTAATGGAATTGAGTGAAAGGCATGTATTTTAAATGTATATATGTATTTTAAATGAATTGAGTGAGTGGCTTATATTTAAAATGAAATGAATGCAATGCAAATGATGAAGATAGGAACAATGTTTGACGATTTATCACTTACAGCTGGCTAACATAAGTACCCAAAATACTCATGAACTTTTTTTATAGAGGGATGTCATTCAAGGGCTAAATCCCACCCCCTCTCCCCAAAAAAGTCTCCTTTAGACTAATGTTGCTACGTGTCACAATTTACATGGCACATCCTGATTTTTAGGGGGTTGACGACATGTCTAGCATAATAGTTGTGCATGATGCCAAATATTTTTATTTTCAAGAAAACTCAACCTTTTTTTAATCTTCACATGTACCGTACTAGTCTTTACTGTGTTAAAATATTGAAAACACTGAAAATTTTAGGAAAAATAATTTAGAATCTTTAAATTTTAAAGACTTGATCTCTATAGAACTTTTAGTATAGATATTTTTGTAGCCAATTGTTGATTGAGAGTATACATTCTATCTACTTAGTTCATATCTCAGTAAAAGTACAAAAATCAACTCATCATTTCCATGTGACTTTTTATAAAAAAAGTAGTTACTCAATTCAATAATGTATTTTCATAATATATGTTCCACTAGAGCAGGTAAAAATTTATTTAACAAAGAAAACTTACGAATGTTTAATAGTAGTTTTACTTCAGCTGCAAGAATGTGTTTTTAAAAGTATTGTTGATTAAATATCATTTGTCGAAACTATTTGCCATAAAAATATTTATCTACAGAAAAATAGCGATACAGTGTGTCCATTGTCCATGTATAACCTGACCAACCATTATTTTCACAACCATTGTTCCAAGATGCATACTTTCAATTACAAAAATGGTTTAAATGAGGTAAAGAATTATTTTGAAAGCGATTTGGGTCAAGAAAAAATTTATTAAAAAATTACGAAATTTAATCTTTATACGGTCCCCTGGTCCTATAAGTTATATTTAGTAAAATTTTCCTGTTACACTGACAAGTAAGACAAAAAAAGTCCCGTTATTCTACAATTAAAATTGACTGAGCAATAACTGTTTAAAGTTGGAGCATATTTTTTGCTGCAAATTAGGGGGCATTCACAAATTTAGTAGAAATATGATTTCATCAGATACATTAAAAAAATGGTTGAGAGTAAAATTAGCATTGCAATATAAATTTGAAATCTTTAATCATTCTGACATATTAATGCAAAATATACAATTCGTAATAAACATATAAGAAGAAAAAAAAAAAAAAAACCAAAAAAAAAAAAAACCAAAAAAAAAAAAAACCCAAAATTTTTGTTAAATAAAACAATGAAAATTAAGTTTTAGCTTTTGATAATTGATTCTTATGTATTCTGTACCGCTGAATTCGAAATTTACCTTCTCTTTTTACCATCATGTAAAGATTTTTCTCAAATCATAAATTTTAAAGTTAAAAAAAGAAAAATAACAAAAATTTGATATTATAAAATAGATGTCATTGTTGTGTTTTTTATGTATTTTGTACCACTGAATTCGAAAATGATCTTCATTTTTAACCATCGCGTTAGGATTTTTCGCAGATTGTAAATTTCAAAGTTAAAAAATTCAAAGTTAAAATTGGAACCTTCTCCCCCACCTCATCGGATCCCTCAGCCAGTGGTGGGATTCAAATAATTTAACACCGGTTCACTGCCTGAATAATTTTTGATGTATAAACATGAAAAGAAATGGAAACATGATGCAATGATTATGAAACACTTTCGAATATTTGAACATTGTTAAAAAACTTGATTTTTTTGGCATAAAAAAAAAAATCCTGAAACATGTTTCCCTATATAGAGATAAAATTTCTTTCAAAAATATACGGCAATCATGAAACGTTAATCGAAATTTCTATCAGAAAATGCATCAAAACAGCATAATAACACAATAATGATAATACAAAAATAGCAGAAGAGTTAGCTTAAGAATTAACCTATTTCTATGATATCAAGTTAGATATCAAAAACGCTACTTGTAGGAAGAGTACGGATATTGCTAAAGTTTCTAATCTCGTGAGAATAATAAGTCACTGAATGTTAAGCATTCCTATTTGCATCCTTGCCTTGGTGACAAATACTTGCAATTTCTTGGAAGTTAATCTTGATAAATTGGCTCTTGTGAGTGGGAGGTGGATTTTTAGTCTGGATTTTTTTTTGAATGAGTGTTTATGTTACGTTTTGTCATCAAATTCGTGAATTTCACAGAGATATTCTTCAATATAGTCTTCTATAATTAGTTCCAAGTAACTCTAAAATTATTTTTTGTAGTAACAATAATGTGCACACATACACCTGATAAATTTCGTATCAATAAAATTTAGCTTATTTTAAAAACATGCAATATCTTTAAAAAACTTTTCATACAATAACTGCTATGGATAACAATTGCCGATGAAATAAATCAGCACACTACAGATTTTCGGACTGAAACCAGCAAAAATATTTTCGAATAATTTTGAATATCCTGTACTGAAAGTAACTGTATGACGTTTAAAGAGGTATTTAAAAAGGTAGCATATTATTTCAGATATTTAATACTTAAGCAAAACAATAAAAGGTGTAGAAAAAAACTAGATTATAGATTAGAAAAGAGTTAAAATTTTAAATAACTTGTATTTGAGATATTCACATATAACTTCTTGATAAGCGCCCTCACTTTCAATTCTCTTTGTTTTTACTCGAACATTATTAGACCAGGAGGCAGGTCACAAATCATCACCTCATCGAGTTCGTGGATAAAATCTAGGATTAGTTAAATCTTGAATAGCATGTTAAAATGCCACTGGTCTGCCAAGTCCTATCTTGTGGAAAACACCTGAAAACCTGATTTTAATGGTTGACTTGTAGGTTTGCCATTGTGTTTTCCTGCACCCAAAGGTATGAAAACTGGGAGGACTGGAAGCAGGAAAACACATTGGTATAACTACCAATCAACCATTAAAATCAGGTTTTCAGGTGTTTTCCACCAAGATACGACTTGGCAGACCAGTGGCATTTTAACATGCTATTCAAGATTTAACTAATCCTAGAATTTTATCCGCGAACTCGATGAGGTGATGAGGTCTGTGCAGAGTGCCTCTCGGTCTAAATCGGATGTGTGCTTCTTTCTTAAGGCGGTTTTCAAAAAATTATTTTTCCACGCTCAATAACTCGAAATTTTCACTCATTTTTAAAAGTAAAAACATGAAACTTTCTGATGGGATTTTTGAAGATATTTTACAACCTGTGTTTTTATTTTTCGTTCAATTAATTAGAGCTTTATTTATAAACAATTATTTTCTCAGTATGATCCTTTTTTTTTTTTTTTCGTTCCTAGCACAATCGTTTCGGGAAATTCGGTTCAAAACGCCAAATTTGACTGCATTTTTTGAAATATATATTCTGTCTTTATGAAAAAAACGAACACTACGGCACATTATGTAGTTTCTGAACAGGAGAACCTGCCATTTGGATGCGTTTGAGAGCAAAAATGAATTTCAAAATGAGTCAGAAAATATGCAGTTTGGATTTGAATATAGCCTTAATGTACATTCACTTTAAAAGTAGGAACCCATTGGACACCTTTTAGATGTTTTCAGGCCAATTAGACTGATCATCATTATATTTTATACATTAGGATTTCTCGATCAATTGACTTCTCTTCTTTGACTATAATTGTGTTTATCTTAGAAAAGCTTTTCTCCATTTCTAATGAACTTGCAGCAATTGTTTTGACAAAATTTTTAACCTTTTGAACACTTTCAAAAACTCCATAGTTTTAGAAAAATATTTAAAATATAGTCAAACTTTCGATGATCATTAATATTAATTGCAAGTGTCATTAAATATAAATAACAGTTCTTCAGCTACTTTCCCAGAGAAGTATTACTTCTTTAATATTCCAGTAATCTGGCGAAGAAAAAATTGTTGTTCATTCCTGTACTAAAATTGACTAAAAATTAGTTTTAAATTGTCAGAATTCAGTAGCCTATAATTTTTTAAAATCATTATATTGTTTTTAAAGAACACATTCCCGTTATGATCTTTTACAAATTTGAATATCTTTTAAATTTCAGAAGTAATAAAACCCTCATTGTCTTTCTTTTGTATGTGCTTTTTTCTTCCGAAGCATTTCAATTTTTAATAAATTTTATCATAAGTATTCATTTTTTATGATTTTTATACTTCTTGTTCGCAGTGCTTTAGAAATAAGAACAACTTCATTTAAAATATACAATCATTAAGGCAATATCAGTTTAAAATATGTAGGGCTTCCCTTCCTATCTAAGAGCTAATTCCTAAATCATTAAATTTAGAATACTTCTAATTTGAAAAATATTTTGGATGTCACCTTAGATGCCGTTCTTATTCTAGAAAAAAGTTACAAAATTTTAATTTTTATGCGGTCCTTTGGGTCCTATAACATATTTAGAAAACATTATTTATGATAACGGCAAGTGAGACAAATTTTTGCACGACCAAAACTTCTTGAAAAAGTATGCATATCACGTCAGTATCAAAGAATGATACACAAACCCATCAAAAAGTGATGTCGTCATTCAAGAAACTCTACAAAAATATCGAATATCTAATAATTCATAACCCTTCATTTGTTTGTAACATTAATATGGATACTGAAGATTAAATATAGTTTATAATAGCTCTATATTTTATCAGAAATCATTCCTTTATATTTTTTCAAAATTCGGAAAATGTTATAACACACAGATAAAAGAAAAAAAGAAACTTTTGTTGCATCTCCATATAGCTTCGATACAGGCGATTAAAGAAAACAATAAAACAAGCAACTAAAAAAAAAAAAAAATAATAATAATAATAATTCGATGATAACAATAACATATTAAAAGGGGAACTTGATCGGACGATCATGTATGTTTATAAACAAATGTGCGGAAGGATACAAAGTTTTCTTTTTAAAAATATCAAAATATTATTTTAAATTCATAAGTTACTTTTATTTATAAAAATGTTTTTTTCTATTCTTATAAAATATAATATAAACAAGTTTTTGTAAGCAAATTATGTGTATATTTTATTTTTAATTATAAAATATCTGTGTAAAGTGCCATCTTGTGAGAACATTCATATAAAATGGTGTAAACCGGTTTTGAGATATAGTTCCACTTTATACGGTTATTAATATTTTAATGTGCACGTTTCTTTTGGGCAACTTTTATGTTTTTTCAATAAGTAACATCAAAGGATTAAACATGCAAAAATTCGCATACTCCCGAACGTTGATTAACTAAACTTAATTTTAAGCTCTTATTCCCTGGTTTAGGTATGATATTTAGAATTGTAAAGAAATGTAGCATTTCTTGGCACAAAAAACGGGCCAGACAATGCTGGGAATTCGCAAAATACAAAGTATCATGACTCGGCAAGTTTAGACCATATAATTTTTATTTCACTTGTTTGATCATGGAAAATTTCTAAATATAACTTATAGGACTCGGGGATTTAATAAAAATTTAGAATTTGTTGCATTTATGAAAATAACTCCTGATTTAAATGCCTTCTAATCAGGGCCGTGCGAAGCGGGGGGGGGGGGGGGGGGGGTGAAGGGGGCAGTCGCCCCGGGCGCAGAACTTGAGGGAGCGCCAAATTTATACTACAAACCTCGTCTTTTCTTCTTTTTTGTAAAAAAAAAAATGTATACTTACATATTGGTAATTTTTTTTTTTTTCAGTGAAAGTACGAACATTTTTCGTTTCAAAGTTATTGCGTTCTCCTTTACCTCATGCCGAAATACAAATTTACGAATAAGGACTTCTTTCTTTTCAGAACTTGTTTCAGGTTTTTGTCTTTGTCTCTTTTGTTAACTTTCTCTGTTCTGAGTCTGTGCTTATATAACGAAAACATGTACTATCAAAATAGCATGAGGTTTCTTTCTTGGAATATAAAAGGTTTCCAAACTGTTATACTGTACTGTTATATAAATTTTTTCTACACTCATTTTTCAGATCTCCTTTTCCAAAATATAAGTGCAATTTTCTTTTATGTTACTTAGTTTTTTGAAATTTCTGAATTAAAATTAAACCTAAAGTTTCAAAATAAACGTATATGTATTCAATAGACTATGTCAGGGACGGCGAACCTATGGCACGCGTGCCACAGGTGGCACGCAGGAGATTATTTTCGGCACGGCATAGATTCATATTTTAAATTAAAATGTTGAAGGCCTCACATCTACAACAAGGTAATTACCAAAATTTAATTTTTGATACATTCAAATTTTAAGTTTTGTAAAGAAAAATACAAATAAAACTGTTATGTTTTATCATGTTGAAAATCAGTGACCAACAGTATCGGCAAGAATTTCGATTATGGAAGATAAATTTTTTTTTCGAATTTTCCGAATTTTTTAATTTTTCCTTTTTTTTGTATCCCAAACACTATCTTCATACTAAATTTCATGTTTCTAGGGCTACAGGATGTACCTCAGATTTTTGATGATCGGTGAGTGAGATGCTTACGGCTGTGCTTTCTCGACTTGACAGGGGCACAGCCGTGCCCCCAGATACAAACAAAACTGTTATATTGCTTCCTGCAAAAGAGCTGATTTGTTAAGAATAGAAATTGTGTTAACTTATATGCAACATTTTTTTACTAATAAATTTTGTTTTATTGGAATTCAGATGAAAAAATTTAGTAAATATAATGTACAGTTTGTGGAAAAAAAAAGTAAACACTCCCTACTAACTCCTCAACAAATCATCATAGAAGAAAGTTACTGGTACCGAACGATTGGAAATAAAGTCTACTTTTAAATGATGTATATAAAATTTTCTTAGGGGGTCATCTACATATTAAAACGAATCCTAACTTCATTTTCTTCAATAGCAATACCCAATTTTAACGAGATATTTCAAATCTTCGGTTCAAACTATGCCTAGACACCAAATTTCAAGTCATTTGAATAAGTTTTTGAATTATAAACATTCAAAATTTAGTGCTTCTAATGTTAAATTATATTTTCATATTTTTATTTATATCTCCCGAAATTATGCTCCTAATGTGCTAATTTTTTTTGTGGTAATAATACTAATATACCAAACATAAATAAGCCGAATTTGTAATTTTTATAATTTTATGATATGAATTATGAATTATGAAATTAATATTCGAAAAAATTATGAATTGCAACCTACAATTTTTTTGATGGATTTAGATTTATTAAGTCCTGCTTTATGGAAATTCAAAAATTTCACATTTTTCTTCCAAGTAGTTTTCAAATTATGCTTAAAAAACGGCAAAAATGATGGTTTAAGGGCCGTCTATGATGGAAGTGAGTAGACATTTTGAAATTTATTCTGCCGTACTGTAATCTAACTCGCTTCATTGGCTCCTTGAGTGGCGCTTAAGGTGCCTTGATCAAGGAAGCGGCTCTCTCGGTTAACAATCCAGTACGGAACTTCAATTTGGATACAGCCCTTAAAATACGCTCGTTTTAAAATAATTAATTTCTCGGAAACCTATGGTACGCATAGCTGCCAACTTGTACGGATTTTTGCTACCACTAAAATTTAACAGAAAATTTTGATTTATTCAATCTCCGAATTGCAGTGAATGTTGATAATTAAATAAGGCAGGAATTTCTGTTAAATTTTAGTGGTAAGAAATATCCGTACAAGTTGGCAGCTATGGGTACGAATTGCATAAAAATTCGTTTTTAGGCTAATTGAAGAGTGTAGAGTTCATATATGCTGTCAGAATTGGGTACTGCTATTGAAATAAACAAAGTTATGGTTCGTTTTAATATGTAGGTGCCCCCCTAAGCAAATTTTATATACATCATTTAAAAGTAGGCTTTATTTCCAATCGTTCGGTACCAGTAACTTTCTTCTACGATAATTTGTTGAGGAGTTAGTAGGGGGTGTTTACTTTTTTTTTCCACGACTGTACATTGAGTAAAATCTCTGTACTTTTAAAAAGTTGTCACGGTGCAGTTAAACAATTTTACAAAAAAAAAAAAAAAAAAAAAAAAAATCAGAAAAAATTTTAGTTGCCATGCTTTATACCCCAGCCTTTCACATAGTGAAAATGCGCAAATTGCAGTATTTTGAATTTAGACTTGCTGACCCTTTCTAAATTAGGTTACTTGTCGTTATCATACAGATTGTAACTTTATAAATCCCAATCTAGCTCATTACTGGCTCAAAAAATTTTGAGATTATGAGAGAATTAGGATATTATTGGAAAATAACGATCATAAGCAAAAATGCCGATGGTGAAATTATGTTAACTTGGAATTTCGAATTCAATTCCATAGAACATTTTTTAAAGAAGCATATTTTGATTTTTTTTTTTTTTTTTTTTTTTTTTTTTTTTTCAGAAATGAAAAGTACGAAAAATTCAAGTAGAAACCTGTTGTTAGGTGGCTCCAATGCAACTCACATTCTCTTAAAGAAAAACTCAAATGCGAAGCTGTTTTGAATTGTTTGGCATCTAAAACGCTACAAGAAAAATACGATTTTTTAAATAATTAAGTATATTACAAAATGTTACCCATATATTTTTAATCCTAAAATCAGTATTTTAATTCATTTTGCTACTTTGATCCACTAAATTTGTTGGCACGTCATGATCATTTAAAATATTTTTTTGGAAAAAATTGGCACGCGGACGTAAGAAGGTTCGCCGACCCTGGACTATGTTTTTGTTTCTGCACTTTTCAATTTTGTGACACCAGTCACAAAGAAAAATGGGGGGGGGGTGGGGTGGAGGGAGAGGCGCTAAATTGAAACTTTGCCTCGTGTGCACTTTTCTCTTCGCACGCTGTTGCTTTTAATATATGAATAACAATATATTTTTTAAAATGCAGTTTGAAGTATATCACTAAATTTAACAATTTAACTATTTAGCCATTGATCGACCATACAGGGAACATTCCTTGCCAAAACAGAGTACCTTTTATTTGAATATAAGTATTTATCGTATTGTTGAATAAGCATGCCATATAACTAGGGTTAGCCTATGCTGCCGATTTGAATCCCAAAATTCTTTAAATCTCCAAAATTTCTTTTTTTTTTTTTAAAGTTGGATTTGCTCCTTATAGGACTGCTGAAGGAAAACTATATTATTTTGTTAAATGAAATAAATCGAAACATGTCACAGTGTATGTTTAGGAAAAGCTGTTGTGTGGAGATAAACGTTTAAAGAAAGTACATTAATGTAAATGCGATTTTTGCAGTTGAAGTGTCATTTTAACAACCAGTTCCCCAAACTCAACTGAAATTAACAACTGGTTCTACCAAACCGGTGTGAACCAGCTGAATCCCACCACTGCCCTCAACTGTTTAGCTGTAAGAATCCCAGTATAAGCCAAAAAATTGAATAAATTATTGCATAAAATAAAATAAAGTTTTATATCTGTTTTATAGTATCAGTTTTTCGCTATATTTTAACTTTGACATTTACGATTTGCAAAAAATTTCTAACGTGTTGGTTAAAAATGAACGTCATTTTCAGATTCAGTGCTAAAAAAAGGTGCATAGAAAATCAATTATTAAAAGTTAAAAAATACAGTCATCTCCTCTATTTTATAGTATCTGATTTTTGTTATTTTTTAACTTTGACAATTTATGATTTGTTAACAATCCTGACATGATGGTTAAAAATTTAGAAAATTTTTGGATTCAGTGCTAACAAATACATAAAAGTTAAGAAACACAACCATCGCAGTCTTGTGTTATCTAATCTAAAACTTTTTCTTAAAGTTCTTGGCGGTAATCTATCTGAAATTTTTTGTTATCTTGTAAAATAAGTATAAATGGTAACCACCGAAAATCCTAATATTAGGTTATCAGATTTATGTCAGTATGTAAAATTTAATCTCGATTGGATATTTGAAAGTGAGTTAGTGTACACAGTTAGTTGAAAAACATACATACGATCGTTGAAGTTAAATAAAAACGTATAAAACTAACATAATTTTTGTTAAAAGAAATCATGAAAAGAAACAGTCTCATATTCTTACAAAATAAAACATATGTTAAGTTACAATTATTTTAGTCAATCTGAAACTTAATAAAAGTTAACTCAATTGTAATGCTTGTACGATTTTTTTCAAAGCTCAGATACGTGTGAAATAAGTTCTTTGAATATTTTAAGCACTTGGTATATGACCTCTCAAAGCATGGCGGAACTCATCTGTGTTCAGATGCAGTAAAGTGGTATAAGTCATGCATTTTGAAAGTTTCATAACTCAGTCAATTTTTAGTGTTACATAAACAGGACTTGTTTTGTCTTACTTATCAGTGTAATAGGAAAATTTTACGAAATATAACTTATAGCACCAGGGGGCTGTATAAAAATTTTAATTTTGTATTTTTTAAAAAGTTTTTCTTGACCCAAATCGCTTAAAAAAAAAAATTCTTTACCTTATTTAAACTATTTTTGTAATTGGAAGTATGCATCTATGACCAATTGTTGTGAAAATAACGGTTGGTCAGGTTGTACATGGACACTGTATATTTAACCAACTTCCCACAATTCTTTTGAGTTTTTTAATTTATGTAAATTTAATCTGATTTAAAAAAAAAAAAAAAAAACCTTGCTTAATCTTTTTTCCATCTTTCTGTTCCATTGTTTGCCATTCTCAAGCTGACAAAACTACTTCAACCGACTATTCTGTTAAGGTTTCTTCTTAAATTTTCCTGCATGTATCATTGCTATGCAATTTTGAAAATGTTCATATTTAAATTATCTCAAGATCTTTGATTTTTCAGGAAATTGGATTAGGCTAGAACCCTGCAGCAGGTTGGATAATGCAGACTTTTTCCATAATTCTATTTAAAAAAAGGATTATCATTAAAAAAAAATAATCAGGTTCAAGGTCTGGTTTCAGATGGACTTCAGAAAATAATTTGAAGTGTCGGATATAACCTGACCTGTGCAGTACTCTAATTGGGCCTAATGTTGTTAAGTTTTTAGTATATTTGAAATTGAAATGTAACACAAATACAGTAAACTCTGTCTAAGGCGGAGTCGATCAGGACCAAGGAAATTTTCCGTAGTAGACACTATTCCGCCTTAGAAAAATTTTACTCTATGTCTATGGATTCGCAGGGACTTGAAAATCTTTCCGAGTTAGACAGATTTCCGTCTTATACAGAGTCTGCCTTACAGAGAGTTTACTGTACATCTGTTTATTTTAGTAAATTCCAAAACTCGTTCTGCTATATGTGATGTGAAAAGCCTTTATTTTTCTCAATGTACAAAAAGCTTTTACATTTCCATAAAAAAAAAAAAAAAATACAAATTTCTAGAAATGAAAGGGCTCATATTCTTAGTAGACCAAGTCCATTTTGAAAAAAATAAAAAAAAGATAATTTAGAAGGTGCGTAAAATCTGTTTTATCGACTCCCACAGAGAACCAGTCCTGTTTTCACACACTTTCTCATATGTGGCATCTGTTTACAGACTTGGTTCACTGTGAGAGAGATTAAAACAGATTTTTTGCATCTTCTAAATGAAAGAAAAGTTGAAACTGATGTGAATCAATGAGAACTAGAAGATCTTCTTAAAACACCATCAAAAGCTTTTAAATGTGCTAGGCTTTTTGAAAGAACTGAGGTTTTCTTCGTCAGGTGCACAGAAGACGTGCTTCTACTATGAAAGCACCAGCAAGACTGAAAGGAGAGATAAAGGAAAGGAAACAAGCTGAAGAATCAGCAAATATGAATATAGAAATCAACAGCCAATCACAGAAGAGTATAATCAAAATAAAAGAATAGAGTAGAAGGGCAATAAGGAAGCAAATTGGGAGGGGAAAAAAAGACATGAAAATAAAATAAAATGAAAAATAAATTATAATAAAATGAAAACACACACATATATTAAAATATGGGCACACAAAATTAAAAAATAAATAAAATAAAAAACAGGTTAATATTAATTAATACAAAATATAAATTATGTGGTGGTACTGAAAAGGTTTTTTCAGGTTGCAGAGAGCATTGTGGAATCAGATTTATCATTAACAATAATTTCACGATTAAGATAAAAAGCTAAATTTTCAAGAAAGTCCAATTCAGAGATACTATTAGCATTAAAGATAATTTTAGCATTTTGAAAATTAAAACTATGACTGGAATCCCAAGAGTGTTTAGCAATAGAAGATTTAGAAATTTCTTGATTAATTACATAACTAGAGTGTTCTTTTAAGCAGATTTCGAAATTTCTTTTAGTTTGACCAATATAAGATAAATCCCAGCCATTACAAGGAACAGTATAAATTCCCCATTTACAAAGGTCTCCTATTCCTGTTCTTCGTAAATGGGGAACTTATAATGTTCCTTGTAATGGCCTGACAAAGAAATACTCGGATCTTTCGAAAGGCCTACCGCATAAAGTTTTTTATGGTGTTTTAAGATCTTTTAGTTCTTATCTTCTAAATAGACTATCTTATATATTTTTTCAAAATGGACTTTATCTACTATGGTTGTGAGCCCCTCAAATATAAATCTTTAATTTACTGAGAATGTTTTTTTTTTAATTTTTAGGTTTAAGCTGGTATTTTTTATGGCAGATTTTATTAAGACTGTATTTTCTAAGAAGGAATTTCTTAGTATTTTAGATTAAGTAAAACTGCAACAACAAGAATTACCCTTTATTTTAAAAAATTAATATGAAATTCTTGGGTTTCATTTTTTTTAATTTTAAATTTAAAAAATACTGTTATGTCACTTTTTAATTTTTATAATGTTGTTAATCTGTTCTAAAAAATAATTAAGAACAACTTACTTATATATTTAAATGAAAAGTTTGCATTTTTATTGCATTGAATCTACAAGATTGATATTACAGTTTAAGATCTGTTATCCAGAATGGTGATATATTCTGGTTAACGGGTTTTTTGCATAACTTGGAACACTTTGCTATAAGTATTAAGAATTGCACAAAATAACGGTATGTAATGTAGGAAATATGAATAATACAGTAGAAGATCTTTATAACGCAAACCTAAAAATGCAAGGTTGTGCGTTTATATAGAATTTTGCGTTGTGTGGATCACATTTCACACATCATTAAATTTACCTTATAAACATGGCCATATATATCTGAAATATACCAAAATACATTAAAGTATCTTTATGCTGCAGTCCTTGTCACCAGGAATTATCCAAATTACAAATTTTTGCATTATATGATCATTCTGCATTGTAATTTATTTTATAAACATTGTTCAACATATACCTGGACCCAATCATTCATTATGTTACTCATTTCCAAAAATATAATATTTATTGTAATAATAGCAAATTTTTTCATTAAAAAGTTTTGAATTAAGGAGATAAAAGTTGAATTAATGTATCAAATTTAGTTTTCTAGAGAGTAGCAATTTTTACGATGTGGGATTTCAGATGCTTCTTACCTGCAAAATTCATTGTTTACACCTGAGAAGTTGTGTGTTATATGGAGAATCGCATTATAAAGATCTTCTACTGTATATGTAAATACATTATTTTAAACAAAATAGAAAACATTCTAAATTACCCCCCCCCCCCCCCCCCCCCCAAAAAAAAAAAAAAAAAAAAAAAAAAAAATCATATAAAATTTAGTTTTAAGACTTGGGAACAGAATCCTTTGATTTGGATTTTGGGAGCATTTTTATTGATTGATTACTTATATTATGTACTAATTGCTTTGTGTCCTACATATTGACAGGATTTTGTGGTTCATGAAAGTAGCTTGTTTGCTACATTATAAAAATCAGTGAAATCTGGAGTCAATGTTATTTTTTTAATTTACTGCATTAGTTGTATTTCGAAAGCTGATGATGTTTTTTGTTTTTTATTTTAAAGAAAGTAAAGACTCTCCAGATGTAGATTCTAATAAATTAGCCCTTAGTCCCCACATTAACAAATTTTTAACGAGAGAACCTCCCGATGGATGTGAAAAGGTGAAAATAGAAGAAAGTAGGTAAGAAACTAATCTCTTGATATCTTTTTTTAAAGTTCTCAAAATCAAACACACAACTTTCTGACACTTTCATGAAAAAACATTCATTGCCACTTGTGTGAAATTTTCAGTTATTCAGGTTTCCAAAAATGAACAACATTCTGTCTTTTATTGGGAAAGTAAAACATCTTCCAGAATCTTTATTTTCTAAACATGAATCATATAGGAGTGATTTAGGTTTTATACTTCCAATATAGAAAGAAGTGATAAAACTTTTTTTAATGAAATATGTTTTCAGCTATTTTTTTAACACAATTAAACTGATTGGTAATGTTATCATATGAATTGAATATTTCTAAATGAGCAAAAAAATGCCCAGGCCGAGGTTTATCTTAGCGAAACATGCTCACCGGTTGTCAGCCCAGTTATCTTAAACGGTAGAACTTGTAAGCCAAGGATCTGGGTTCAATTCCTGACCTGTGCATTTTTTCGCTCATTAACATGATTAACAGAAGTTCATCATCCCTGTTACTATTTTTGCAAAGAAAATTGCTTGCCGCACATGTCCTGGGCACAATTAAGTACAGGTCCGGCCTGGCCTGAGTATGTAGAGAAAAATCTAAGCCGGACTGCGACCTGCCCTGAGCCTGCTGAAAAAGTTAAGCCCAGTTTCAGACACTATCTGATCTCCAATGCTGATCTCAACACTTGACATGCTATGTTCAGTACTCGGGGATGGATTTAAGGGGCCGCGTTGGTTGCAATCGCGAGGCCCCCACATCCCAAGGGACCCCAAATCTTCTTTTGAGTTCAAAGAGAAATGTGACGTTTTGATCTTGCTACCAACTTTTGAACATGAATCTTTTTTTCGGCATCAACTTACAGTTTACTCACTGTAGTTGTAAATTAAAAATAACGCTACTGTTAAAGGTAAATGGTTAACTTTAGAGAAGTGGGGATACATGTGGATGTAAATTAAATATTTGGTCAATGTTTAAGGGAATTTGACAAATTTATAGATGGGAGGGGGCACCTTCTACCTCTTGGGAGCGCATTCTTTCCTCTAGTCTTATCAGCCCGATTTCAATGGCAATTGGTTCATTCAATTGAGATTATAATTAAGCTACTTTTTGCATTATGAGAGTTTATCTTGGACTTTTGTTACCACCATTTTCGAAAGTTAATGGTGCATTCTTATCTCGGTTTCTATGGCCTGATTTCATCGAAAATTGGTACATTCAATTTATATTAGATGTAAATTTCCAACTGGGCAAAAAATGTCCGGACATTTTTTGCCCAGTTGGAAATTTACATCTAATATGATTTGTTTACCAATTAGAATAATTGTGTTAATATTAATCTAGTGTAATTTCATATGCAGCAATTTCTGGAGTTCCATTACCTGAGATTTATTTTGTTGAGCTGAACCAGGTTTCAGACCAGATGCTGTAATCATCAAGGTTAGCTGGGTGAAAAAGTTCGACCAGAATCATCCGGGATAGCTCAGATGGCAGAGCACCAGCAGCTTCAGCCAGGAGGTCCCGGGTTCGAATCCTGGTCCGGACATTTTTCGCTCAGTTGGAAATTTACATCTAATATGATTTGTTTACCAATTAGAATAATTGTGTTAAAATTAATCTAGTGTCATTCAATTTAGCTTAGGATTGTTATACAGATTTTAGTTCAATATTCTACTGCTAGAGGATAGCATTCTAATATCGGGTTCTATGGGATAACTGCGGGGTTTGGGTCATTCAACTTGGTTTTCGATTGTCTCTGGCATGTGTGGAGCACTTCGGGTATACGCTGCCTCAGACAGCGGCAACCCAGGTCACAGGTTCATTCAGAAAGAGGTAGTGGCGTAAACAGAGGGGATACCAAATACTCTGGATACCGGTCATATTTTAGTTTTCTTCGTCTTGATTAATAGCAGAAAATTCTCCGATTAAATAAGGTGAACTGAGCTTTACAAAATCACTGGTATCCAGAGCATTTGGACTCCCAGCCTGGCTACGCCACTGGAAAGAGGTTTGTTGGGAACACACTCGATGCTGCAGAAGGCATCGGGGGCCCCCGGAAAAACTAAATTCATTTGAAACACTCTATAATGCCGAAGGCATTGGGCACCGATTTTCCGAAGATATAAAATCATACAAACTTTAATTTTGTTTAAGGTTCTTATAACGGGCCCGGACAGCGCCTGATGGGTCAGCTAGTAATCAATATTTTATTATTGCACGAGTTTTATTATTGCATCGTAAGTGTTCATACTTTTTCCCTCTCATAAAATTCTCCACATCCAGGTCAAAAATGACTCACGACAATCAAATATATCATGACTGTCAAATACAATGTCCCATATAGTTTTCCTAAATATGATTTTTTTTCCATTTTAGCAGATGTTTTGCAAATTGCATTTGTGAAAGTGTCACTTTTACATTTTTGGGACCATTTTTTATGGCATTCACAATTAAGACATACGCAATTACTAACCTATATGCAGATTAGTTAATTAAATTTGTGTTTAAAAATATCTATATTTAAAATAGTAATGAAACGACTGATTGTATTTCATAGCTATTATTCCTAAAATATGGAACCTTTGGTGGTGAAATTAGCACCAGTTGTCCGTATTGATCCGCGTATGTCACAAATGGTATTAGAATTTTTAAATTTGATTTAGCTTTCGAGGTATTAATTATTTTTCTAATTGCAACAATATTTTTGTAAGGATGACAACTAAATGACACCATTTTTGTGGGGAAAAAAAGGAAAAATATAAGGATTATTAGATTTTTCTTTTTCGTCCTTTTCAAATTGAAATTATCTTTTATTTCAATCGAAAGTGAAGACAATATTGTGATAAAATCATATTTTCAGGAAAATTTGAAAAAATAATTCATTAAATAATAATAATAATAATAATAATAATACAATTAAATAAATAATATTTTTTTATTTATTTTGATCAAATTTTCCTCATTTCAAGATATATTTTTTCCTATTTTAGAAAAGTTTACTATTTTCTATTGTTGCCAGTTTTAAAAACTGCAAGGAATAATATTTCATTTCAATTAAAAATTTATTTACACGTAACTATTATACGTTTGCAGGGGGCAGAGCCCCTTAGTATTTATATAAAAGTGCAGTGCAGATGGTTATAAAACAACTCATGGAGCTTCGATATCGATGCTTTTTATATCGATAAAGCATTTGCCATTCTTTGAACCCAGCTGTGTAACTAAAAGGAGAAAAATATAATTTAATTTGGTTATGATTGATTAATTTATTTGATTTCTGAAATTGTTTTATTAAAATATTAAATTAAAACTGCAAGCAAATTAATGGCATGCAGTGCAGGCCACTGCAGCCCCATGCATTAAAACCCCATACATTTATATCTTATTTCATGAAATAAATGAGCCAAAAACAAAAAGAGGTTTTGAGTTATAGCTCAGCAGATGCTAAAATATTGTCTCCTTAGCTTCTGATTAATTTTGGTTTGAATTATCATTTTATGTTCTTAAAAAATTGAAAGGAAAATAAGATACATAATTTTAGCAATTTATCTAAGTTCGTGTAATCTGATGTAATTTTAATATGAAATTAATTTCGTGTAATTAATCCTTAACGATTTGAATACATTTTAATTTATTTGTTTGTAATTATTGTAATTAAGTTGTGAATAGCTATTATTTTTAAACTAGTTGACCTGCCCAGCATTGCCCAGGCCCGTAATGAGTGACTCTTAAATGAACCTCAAACTTGTATGATTTTATACCTTTAACTCCATTTTGTCTGAATTTATATTTTCAAATGAAAAAATATTGAGTTAAAAGTACATGCTATTTGGTATTTTATCTTCTGCGTAATATGATTTTATCAGTCTATGCTTAACAAAAGCAAGCGAAACCGCGACGAACAGTGTTGAATTCAGGAGGTAGCCAGGGGGGGACATTACCCCTTGGAGCAATGAGATGTCCCCCTCCCCCCCCTGGAAGATTTGAGATTTTGTGTTTTCAACGGTCAAAAAGTGCAATACACCCCCCCCCCCCCCCAGAGCCACAGAAATCCCTCTAGAGAAAAGTGTCTGAATTCAATACTGGCAACGAAACACTCAGGTTTTTACTGATTTCGTCAAACTTTTCACACATTTTATTTTTATTGATTACATTACCGATTAGAAAAAGGTTTCACCTTTAAGAACATATTTTTGTATCGTCGGTACCTCTAAAATTGCACCCTGGAGGGATGAAACTGTGACGGAACACTAAAGTTTCTACAGATTCCGCTGAAGTTTTCACACAATTTTATTTTGTAAAAAATATTTCTACCCTTGCCGAACGTTTCATAATTTTTGTAGCTGATCTAAATCTAGTTGATTGAGATTCTCTAAAAAGACTGTGTTAAAATACATATGGATGTTTAGTTACTTTTAGCATACAAAAATATCATCTCCGTGAGGCGCAAAGTGACCCGAATTTGCCGGTTATTTGAAAGGGTTATAATTCATATTTTAAAAAAATGATTGCACCATCAATTAGAAGAAGATTTTACCTTTAAGAACATATTTTTGGCCTGTTGGTACCTCTAAAATTGCACCTTGGAGGGACGTTGCCATAAGTGAGAAAAATGTTTTTTTGGAGAAACGACCCTCTTTGAATTTTCTTTTTCAAACTGCGATATTTTGAAAAAAATGATTGAGACGCAAGGGTACGATCTGTTTTTAACTTTAGTAAGCGGTTTGGCCGATGTAAGTTAATATGACAAAATACCATCACCCACACCGGGAATTCCTTCTTTTCGATGTTAATTTTCTCATGATGCGTAA
Organism: Maratus speciosus; assembly: GCA_963932465.1. Lineage (NCBI taxonomy): Eukaryota > Metazoa > Arthropoda > Arachnida > Araneae > Salticidae > Maratus > Maratus speciosus. Next base: position 669,648,751 of record OZ010786.1, on the reverse strand, counting down.
ATAAGGCTTGCTATTTCCCTCCCGTTAACTGAGATGAGTTTTTAATGAGAGTCTGTTGCGATTGTTAATAACTCAGCTTATAAGTAGATATTTTAGAATTCTGAGTCTCAGATGTATCAGGACAAGCCTTGGACTACCCTCACAAAAATGTTTCGCTTTGTAGGGGCAGTAGATTTTCGGTAGCCATCGCGAATACACACACACACAAAGCGAAATTTTCTTTTATTAGTATAGATTATAAATGTACCCCATTTTTCAAGATGGAAGGGCCCCAAAAAGTTCCAGTGAGAGGGGCCTCTCACTTCATAAATCCGCCCCTGTCAGTACTGATGTTATCAAGCTAGCATTGGCTCATGCAGCACATTTATATTTATTCTCTCTCCAGTTATGGCCATTGAAAATTGAAAATTATTCATATTTTATCATCTCCTGTAAATTTGTTATATCGGGCCGTTCAGACTGCTTAATTTTTTTACTGGCCTGGCTGACCCTATATTTTTTTTATGGGCCTGGCTCGTTTATTTATTTTTATCGACTTGGCCCATTAAAAATTTTGTCTTTATTCTACCAGCCTGGCCTATTTAAAAATCTGCCTTCATTTTGCTAGTCTGGCTCGTAGGCCAGACCGAATACGGATATCATGTCAAGCTTGGGTCCAATCCGAATTCTATTTTTTGGTATTTTCCTGGTATTAAAAGTTGCTCTAGTTTAGCCAGAGCTTCTGTCTTTATTCTTTTAATAGTGCTGAACAAGCATCCGTTTCTGTGCTTGACGTAAGGGAAGTAAAAGTTTCTGAGCATTTGCTTACTTCTTAAAAGCTGTAACTTTGTTTCCTATCATTTTTTCTTTAGAATAAATTGTTTTTTCTTTCGAGGACATGTTTGTTAAAAAAATAATTATTTTTGAAAATAAATAAATAAATATTGCAAGAAAAGTAAAACACAGAACTAATATTAGGAAAACAGGTTTCTGTGGAGAGACATAGAAATTATTGGGGAGAAACTTATTTCATTGCAACCTCTTATTTCTGTGAATGGGCGACACACAGAGGGCAGGGTTATTTCTCCTCTCCAGTTTCAACTAGCATACCTTCCATAAAATACTCGTCTAAAAAAAGATGTTTCCTAAGTGCGAACTCATAATGGGTCAATAGGGTGTAAAAAAATCATAATTTTTTTTTTTAAATAAAAAAAAATTGATTTTTTTTATTTAAATTGGATTATTATTTTTTTATTTTTTTTTTTTCGCCATCGTTCAAATATAGAATAGCTACCAAGAGTTTTAGGTTTCCAAAACAATTAAACCACTAATTGTTAACATAATCTATGTCTTTACGCTTTAATTAATAAAATTATAATTATTAGTTAGTGTTTCTGTGTGTGTTTATAGAATTAGTAGATTAACACAAGATGTAAATAAAACTATATTGAGAATAGACATGTTACAATTTCTTGCATGTGCACAGGAAAGAGAGCTTGCAGTTTACAAGGACCGGGGATTTTGTTACACGGCTGCGAAAATTGCGAAATCACAGCTAGAGAGATGAGCTGTTGCGTACAGTCTGAATGCTCGAGTTCAACTGCCTCTTCAAATGTACAATCACTCAAACCAGGAAGTGTCCTTGATTCCTTGATCAACAACCATAAATCACAATAATTATTTTTAAACAACTGAGGAGATGAAAGTATCTTGATATGATAAACAAAATTGGATATAACACCATTTCAGATGATTCATGGTTAATTGCTAAAGAGATAATATCAATAAATATTTTCTTAAATAAAAGTTATAACAATAAATCACTCTAAAGTGATTTTAGTTGAAGTAAATGGTTTCTCATAAATCTAAATTGATAAAATGTATGTTCACTGAACATGCTCCCCCCCCTATCAGGGCTTTAGTCCTGATACTGAGGGAGTAATGCCAACTTGTGCACCGGGCGTTTGAAGAATGAAGACCCACATTGCACAGTCACCACTCTGTTGAGTCCATCACTGCCTGGGTGGACCTCCGTAATACGACCCAACGGCCAAGTTCCAGGCGGTTGATTTGCGTCCGTTAATAATACTACCTGTCCCAACTCGATGTTAGGCGTGGCGATCTTCCACTTAGCTCTGGGTTGCAGCGAGGCCAAGTATTCTCTGGTCCAACGTTTGGAGAAGCCGGCTTTCATGTCTTGGAGCAGCTCCCATCATTTCTTTAGATTGGTTGTAGTGGTTGCTGACTCATCGGGCATAGAGTGCAAAATATCCCCTGTAAGAAAATGTGAGGGAGTGAGAACATTTATTGATTCAGTATCATTATCGTTTAACTGTATAAGCGGCCGCGAGTTGAGCAAGGCTTCTATCTGGGTGAGCAACGTGGTTAGCTCTTCGAAAGTGAGCAATGTCTCTCCTATGACTCGCTTGATGTGATACTTTCTTGATTTTATCGCAGCCTCCCAAATCCCGCCAAAATGAGGGGCATAAGGAGGGATGAAATGCCATTCTAGAGAGTTTTCAACTTGATAATGTGACATAATTTCATTATCTGTAAATGAACGCCACAATTCATAAATTTTGTCCAACTTTCTGGATGCACCGACAAAATTGGTGCCATTGTCGCTGTAAAGATGCCGTGGGGTGCCTCGCCTTGCACTAAAACGTCGAAGGGCGGCGATAAATGCCTCAGCTGTCATATCACTGACAGCTTCAATATGCACCGCTTTTGTAGCCAAACAAATAAACAAAGCTGTATAGCCCTTAGTTGTTTTTGCACCCCGACCCTTACTAAATTTAATAGATATAGGGCCTGCGTAATCGACACCGCTGGAAAAAAATGGACGTTCCAGGGTTACTCGATGCTGTGGCAAATTCCCCATTAGTTGAGGGGTTGCAATGGACCTTTTATATCTGTAGCATTTTAAACATCTATTGATGCATTTGTTAATGATCTTTTTTCCACCAACTATCCAATAAGATTGTCTGATGATGTGGGATAGCAGTGAAGGCCCAGCATGTAAATGGGCAATGTGTTGTTGCTGTATTAATAACTCAGCCATTTTATGCTGTGAGGGCAAGATTAAAGGATGTTTGTGGTTGAAGGATAATTGTGAATGTTGTAAGCGTCCTCCCACCCCTAACAGCCCCTTATCATCAATAAACGGGTGGAGGGATTGTAACGTACTTTTCTTTGGCAAAACTTTCTGTTCTTGGATACATTTAAATTCTTCCTTAAAGTAAGAATTCTGAATACAACGAACAATATTCTCTTCAGCAGCTTTTGTTTCTTTGTAAGTAAGATGTGGTGAAAAAATTTTTGTTTTGTTAGACTTCTTGCATTTTTTGATAAATCTTTGGCAATATGCCAAAATGCGAATAATTTTTGCAAGTGAAGAGTGCTTTTGAAACAAATTATCAAATAGATCATTTGATGTGTGGGCGTGAAAGGAAAAAATTGGATCAGACCTTTGTTCGGCTTTGATTTGATCATCAAATTCCTCAACATTTGAGTCGTCTTTGGGCCAATTGGATGGGTCTAAAGTTAGCCAACTTGGCCCCTTCTGCCACAAATCACAACCTGGAAGACATTTTGGATCAATACCGCGTGAAGCGATATCTGCGGGGTTCTCTTTGGATGGTACATGTCTCCAGTGCTTTGTAGGTAGAATTTCGGTAATTTGAGCTGTCCTATTCGCGACAAAAGTCTTCCATTTACGCAGATGTGCTGATAGCCAAGAAAGGACGACTTTGGAGTCCGTCCGGGCGAAAATATCGAACTTGTAACTCTTTAATGTTTCCATGACAGAACGGAACAGCTTAGCTAGTAGGTGCGCACCACAAAGCTCTAATTTTGGCACTGAAATCTGTTTGATTGGAGCAACTTTAGTTTTAGAAACTAAGAGAAAAGAGTTTATTTCCCCCTTATAACTTTGTCGGCAATAAATTGCGGCAGCATATGCCAATGTTGAGGCATCAGAAAAACTGTGTAATTCAAACGGGTTACCGGATGAAAGCGTGACACATCTAGGAACAGACAATTTAGTCCGTTAAAGGAAATTTGAAATTGTAACAATTCGTCTGTAAGATGTTGCGGTATAACAGAGTCCCAGTTCCCTTTTGTAAGCCAAAGTTTCTGATAAAATACCTTTAAAGTCACAGTACAGGGCGAAATTAGACCTAGCGGGTCGAAAATCCGTGCAGACTCAGCTAAAATGTGTCTCTTTGTAAGAGGTGGAGTGAGTGTTAATGCAGTTATGAAAATAAAACTATCTGATGAAGAGTTCCAGCTTAAGCCTAGAACTTTGGAGCTTCCGTTGTCACTAGGAATGATTTCAAAATTTGATTCAGTGCTAGAAGAATCTATAAATTCATTAAGAAATGCCTGTGAATTTGAATTCCACTTCCTCAAGTGGAAACCATGCGCGTCTAAACAATCTGTAATTTCTTTGCAAGTTTCTATTGCTTCCCTAACAGTATTCGTACCGGATAATAAGTCATCCATGTACATATCCTCTTCTAACATGCGCGAAATGCAAGGATGTTTTGTATAATCCTGAGCGATTTGTTTTATACATCTAGTTGCCAGAAAAGATGCTGGCGCTAAACCATATGTGACAGTTTTCAATTTGTAATTTTTTATTTCCTCATTAGGATTAGACCTCCAAACTATTTGCTGATAAATTTGATCCTCTTCAGCAACCAAAATCTGGCGGTACATTTTCTCTATATCCGCAGAAAAGACTATTTTCGGAAATCGAAAATTAAGTAAGATTTCGAAAATGTCCCGTTGTAACTTAGGGCCTACACCCAAAATAGAATTCAAGGAAATACCACTTGAAGTTTTGCATGAAGCGTCAAAAACTACCCTTAATTTAGTAGTGATACTAGAAGATTTAATAACCGCATGATGAGGAAGAAAGTAGTGTTTGTTTTCATAATTATTAATGTCATTTTGTGCAACTAATTCCATGTGATCTAATTCTTCATATTCGTACATAAACTCTTTGTACTGATTTTCAAATTCTGGTTTTTCTCCAAATTTCTTTTCCATAGCAAGCAAGCGAGAAATTGCGGCAGGTTTAGAATTACCTAATTCTGATTTAGATTGAATAAAAGGTAACTTAACCACAAAACGACCCTCGGAATTAATTGAATAATTTTCCTGAAAATGTGATTCAACAAATTGCTCTTCAAGTGACAACATTTGAGTATTCTTATTAAATACTTCTTCTACTTCCCAAAAACGCTTTAACTCTTTATCAATATTAATTTCATAAATGTGTAAATTATGTATTGAATTTGGAGATGTACTAGAATGTGGCATTTTCCCTGATACCAGAAAGCCAAAAATTGAATTTTGAGCAATTAAATTGCTCTGAGTATCTGTTACTTGACCAGGAAGCAAAATAGAAAAGAAATAATCAGATCCTAGAATAATGTCTATTTTACTTGGTGTCCCGAAATGTGGATCCGCTAAGTTTATATTCTTTAAACGCGAAATGCTTCTCATGCATTTTTTCCGCAGGTAACGGAGCAGTTAAATCATCTAAAATAAATGCCTTAACAGACAACTTGGTGTCTGCATTATAAATTGATGTAAGATCAAACATTACGTAACCCTTAGTTACTGTGATCTTTGAGTTAGACAGACCTTTTACGGGGAACCTAGCATTTTTCCTTTTAATTCCTAACATTTTCATGCAGGATTCAGAAACAAATGTAGACTCTGATCCACTATCACACATGATTCTTAAAGTGTGCTTTTGACCCATGCAATCATTAATATATACACTAGCAGTGGGCAAAAGTGCGAAAGATGTTTGAACTGCATTTATGGAAGGAGAAATTTCCTTTTTTATTCTCATCCGGAATCGAACCGGCCTCTGAATCAGGTTTGTTTTTGCGGCTCTGTTTTTCATTTGAACGAGAAGTTGATATTGCGTAATTTTGCAGCTTATTTTCGCATAAACTAGTATGATGTTTCAGCTTGCAATTATGACAAGAGTAAGAGGAATTGCATTGCCAGGTAGTGTGCTTGTCAGACAAGCAATTACTGCATAACTTGTTTTTCTTAACAAACTGTCTCCTATCCCTGATGCTTAATTCTTTAAATTTAACACACTTGTAAAGTGAGTGATTAAATTTACACAATAAACATTTGCTTATGACACTGGAAAAAGATCTATTGACGTTATACTGTTTCTCTTGTTTATGCGAACCTTCATTTTCACTTTTATACAATTCTAAAGATGAACATCTATCATTTATAAACTGAATAAATTGATCAAAAGACGGAAAGTCTTCGCTTGAGGTCAATTTTGCCCATTCCTCCCTTGTTTTAGAATCAACCTTTTGTAATAAAATATGAATTAGCCATAAGTCACGGCCAGATGCCTTTTCATCGATTGATTTAAGGCCTCTAATTACTTAATCTGATACATCTGATAAACAGCGTAAGCTAAATGCATTTACTTGAGTAATGGGGGGAATGTCCAAGAATGTTTTAACTAAAGTGGAAACAATTTGTTTTTTCTTATCATATCTCGACAGCAATTTTTCCCACGCTTCTGAATAACTGTTTTCAGAAATAGGAATATGTTTTATAATAGAGGCTGGCTCTTCCCCTAGTAACCCTCTTAAATACTGAAACTTCTGTATATTAGTTATGCTGGCATTGTTATGAACTAATGATAAATATAAATCTTTAAATGACAGCCAGTTTTTAAAATCACCATTAAATTGCTCTATATTGAGCCTAGGCAATTTAAAATTGTTAGAAACAGTAGAACTAACAACTGGAATCTGATCATTTATCATTTGTGGTGCATGCACATTTACGGTAACTTTTTCAAGTTCCGCTTGCAGTTTGGCTTTGGTTTCATAATATTTCTTTTCAAATTCCTCAATTTCAGATGCTTCAGTTGGTAATTGAGCATCATATTTATCAAAATCGGAATAAACTGTCTCTAATTTTTCTAATTTATTGTACAAGTCATTTTTTTGAAATATTTGGTCAGAGTTAATGAAGTTATTTATCCTTGTTAGAGCAGATTTAGCTCTGCCACGTAAATTTATAGCTGCCTTTTCCAACTCTTCAGCAGCCTTTTTTGCGGCTTCCAAGTCGGTATTCATTATTCAAATAATGAGGTGAATAGCGTAAAAAACAAAAGCCAAACCGATAATAATAATAAGATAAAATGTACTTATCTGTAATAAATGTGATGCGAGGTGCTCCGTCGTCTGTTGCAATTCCACAAGACTGGTGAAAACACTATTTAGAACACTGAAGTAATATATGCTGAGTGTGCATTAATCCAAGCTTGAAAAAATATCCAAGATCTCGCAGCGGTGCCTCCAACTTTTATGTTTCTGTGTGTAAGAATGTTGTCTGTGTGTTAATCTAGAACTCTGTGTGTTAATCTAGAATTAGTAGATTAACACAAGATGTAAATAAAACTATATTGAGAATAGACATGTTACAATTTCTTGCATGTGCACAGGAAAGAGAGTTTGCAGTTTACAAGGACCGGGGATTTTGTTACCCGGCTGCGAAAATTGCGAAATCACAGCTAGAGAGATGAGCTGTTGCGTACAGTCTGAATGCTCGAGTTCAACTGCCTCTTCAAATGTACAATCACTCAAACCAGGAAGTGTCCTTGATTCCTTGATCAACAACCATAAATCACAATAATTATTTTTAAACAACTGAGGAGATGAAAGTATCTTGATATGATAAACAAAATTGGATATAACACCATTTCAGATGATTCATGGTTAATTGCTAAAGTGATAATATCAATAAAGGTTTTCTTAAATAAAAGTTATAACAATAAATCACTCTAAAGTGATTTTAGTTGAAGTAAATGGGTTCTCATAAATCTAAATTGATAAAATGTATGTTCACTGAACAGTTAGTAATTACAGAATTATATAAAAACTGCAAATTAGTAGTTTCATTAGGTAGTATCATAGAATAATGTTATATACATTAAAATTGTAATAATTATGTAAAACTTTATAAATACTAGTGATATTTAACATTTATTAAAATTATTAACTGCATTTTATATTAAATAGTTAACGCTACTTCAAATTAATAATTATTAAACAATTCTCTAATTAGGAACATATTATACATTTTTAAGCCTTAATTATTAAAATGCTAATAATGTAGCATTCATTTTAGAAAGAAAAAAGGACAGGATGTTAGTTCCAAAAAGGGCACTATTTCATGAGGAAATATATTAGTAATGATATAATAATAGAAAAAAAGAATTTTTAGTATGATAAATAAAGTGTCCTTAATTTTTAATAATTTTTTCATTAACAAATTGAAAAATACAATTAAATAACATTTTAATAATACCCTGTTTTTTCCAAAGAAATAAAGTTCTATTATTTTTGCAAGATCTTGGTCTTATGAATTTAGAAATACTGTTGAATGGGAAAGTTTTTTACAAGAGATCTCTTGCTACAACTAGAGGTGAATTTCAACTATTTTACGGCAGGGTGCATTTTGCCAATTTCAAAAGGGCGGCGGCGTTAAAAAAAATGGCCTAGAAGAAACAGTATAAGTAATTACAGAATTAATAAAATCTGCAAATAAGTAATTTCATTAGTTAGTAGCACAAATAACAAAACTAACAAATATTATTTGCAGCTCGTTTTGCATTTGTATTTAGGAAAATTACTGTAAACCACCAAAATCTAAACTTACACACATGCATATGTATGCTAATCAAAATAATTTTGAAAATGAGCTAAACCTATTCATATAGAATAAATATAAGTTAGCCTCTTATATCTGAAATTCTCAAAATATTTAAGTAACAGCATTATTACCTCTCAGTGTGGATTATTAGCTTTCAATGGTTCAATTTTTATTTTTCTTCTTAAGAAAAGTTTTGCTGTCTCAATCCCTAATTAATTATTTTTATTTAGTATATATGAGTTACAAAGTTAAAAAAAAAAAAAAAAAAAATATTCAACCTATACTGAAGAAGCTTTTGCTGTGCTTAGCATTCTTATACCAATTATTTCTTTTTCTCTTATGCATTTATTTACAATTTAGCTGTTGAGCAGATGTCATTCTTTCATTCTTCTTTAACTTGAGATTGCTATTAATTACTATTTATTCCTTTACTTGTAGAAATGTATTACACTTGCTATGTGTATTTTTTTATAAAATAGTGCATAAATTGATCACCTAAAGGAAATTATGGCATTGCAAATATTAGATTTAAATATAATTTTTAAATGAAACTGTTTTAATTTGGATAAAAACTTAATAATACTTTTTACAAACTGAAATGTTTTTAATGTTTTACAATACTCATGAATTAAGCTTAGAAACAATTATTTAAAGCTCTTTTTTTGTTTATTCATAAGTCAAAATACTTGTAGAAACTTTCAAATTATGTTCATGTTAGATTGTAATACTTTTTTGGACTTTTTAAACATTTAGAAAATTTTTGATTTAAATCAATGTTTTTTTAAAAAAAAAATAGGTTGATTAAAATCATGATTTAATCGCTGATTTAAATCAACTGATTAAAATTGTTGGCACCCTATGGGTCAATAATACTAACCGGCTTCCTGGTTAATTTGTTTTTGAATAAATAGTTCCATACTGTAACAGTATTTTGTTGACATCTTTGTTTTGAAGATTGAAAATGCATTTGTTGTCTTTCCAGGAACTCTACTGGCCATGAAATTTCTGAGTACAATTCCTCTAAACCTAGCATGAACTTTGTTTTACTACCCAGCCGAAGGTCTGCCTTTTATCCCCTCTGTAAGAGCTGTGGTATATCGGCCCCCAATGGAGACATAGTCAAGTCGACAACTCCGCCTGCAATGGAACGTTTTTAGACACACCACCTGCCATAACAACAACCTCTGTCGTCGTCTCTACTGTTTTAAAATACACTTTTTTCAGTTCTGCATGAAAGATGGAAGAGAATATATCTATATTTAGCCTCTAGGAAAAAAACACTTTAAGTATAACAAACAAATGTTTATATAATGCTCTGTATTACAAGACCTAGTATTGATTAATTTCTCCCTTTTTCATCTCATTTCTATGTATTCTGTGATGTGTGCTTGTTCACTGTCTAGTTAACTGTGTGTTTAGTTTCTCTTACGATTTTTTTTTTTTTTTTTTTTTTTTTTTTCCTTTGTGGTGCCTTTCAGAGAGCAAACTATGTTTTAAATTTATATTTCTTTTTTTCTTTGAGATTTTATTACTTTTTATATGAGAACAATCTTTTTAAAATTTCTGCTTGTAATAGTTTTTGGGCGATAAAATCATCTTACTATGTCAAAAAATATGATGAGAATATAACATAGTTTAAAATTGCTCAGATTATTCTAAACTTACCTCAAATCTTTAGCTTAAATAAATTTCTCAATTTACTGATATTTACTAATGTAAAATATATAAACAATTAGTTTTAGAGGTATAACTCAACTTGGAAAAATATTTCAAATTTTGTTTTTTATTTTATAAAAATTCATTTCTGTCAACATAGTTATTGCATGGAAAAGTTGTAAAATTAAACCCATGGGTCATATATGGGTCCCTGAGTCCTTTAAGTTATTAAAAAAAAAAAAAAAAAACTAAATTTCTTTCTTCCACAACCAAAACTTAAGAGTTATGATACTTTGTATTTTATGAATTTTCAACATTCTCGGGCACTAAATATAAATACATTTTCCCAAAATAATTTTATGAAAAGAGAAAAGTTTAGTTTCTCTCTAATTTCACTGAAATTTTCCATTTATTTCATAATATGGAGCTGACAAAAATTTTAATATAATGCTTAATGTTCTATTTCCTTGTTTTAATGAACAAAACTGAAATCTCATCTTACGTTTTTATACTTTTAAAATTTGTTTTCTGTTTTTTTTTGTTTTTTTTTTGTTGATACGCTACATAAAAAAAAAGTTATGTTTGTCTTTGAGATCAGTCTTGTCATTCTCTCTGAAGGCACTCTTGATATTTTAAAGATTTAAGACAGTGTATTGATGGATGCTTGATTCTATGTCAATTAGTCATTGTTTTAGAGAATCAACCATGACTGTCCAATCGTATAGGTATAGTCATGCATGTAACACAACACTCTATAGAATATACTATTGTCCTTGGACGTGTTACTTAAACTTGGTTGTGCAGCTTACCTGAGGGACTCGTGTTTTGTTTATCGAGTTGTGTGTTCTTGCAGTTAAAGATTAAAACTTTTATAAAAGAGTCTATGCCAGTCCGCTTGGAAATCTGAAGATAAATTTTAAGGGCAAAGTTTTGCATTGGGTGAAAGTTATTGTCCTTATTTAATAGCTCCAGCTCTATCATTTCTGCATAAACCATCGAGCTACATGGAAATAGGAAGCAAAGATGTTGTTCAGCTGTGCGAATTTAACTGTTTGGTTCACAAGCTTTTATGCATACCTCTTCAAGAAATGTGTGTGCTTAGCCTTACATCCCCCTCCCCCTCCCCCTCCATTTTTTTAATTATAAGGATCATGAATAGAATAGTAAAGTTATAAACTTTTTAACCAGAAATAACTAACTACAAAATCTACTATAAAGTAAAAATCAGACTAATACTATCCTCAGGGTTACTGAAGCACATGAAATTAATCTTTAACTTAAATAATGTCATTTAAATTTTACGTGGTTCTTTCTATCAGGGCACTGAGCAATCCGTAATTGACTTTGTTGGCAACCAATGAACTGCTGTAGCAGCATGCGGAGCTTTTTCAGAATCTGATCCAATGGACCACAAGCAATACTGACGTCATACAACGTCACGATGGATTATAGCCAATCAGCTTCTTGATTTTGTCCCACAAGCGCTCACCAAAAGCCAATCAAATACCCCAATGCTTGTGGGAAACATTGCAAGCTCCGCCCAGTGCGCGTGGTCAATTGCATGGACAGTTAGAAACTTTTTATTAAATCGGCAGTTTTGTCAACCGCACACTTGTACATTAATTACTTTATTTTATATTAAATTAAAAAAATTGTCGAATTGTTGGCCCACCCTCTATTACTCAACAATCATAGGCACAAAACTGTATAAAGAGAGAGGAAAATCACCAGGTAGTAACTTTCTCGCCAAACGGATAGTGTTGTGTCACTTGATGTGAGTGAAAAGTGTTGAAAATAAAATATTTGAAACATGTTCTTTTTTTTTTTTTTTGTAGTCTTATTTATTTATTTTCATTTATTTTTTGTTGAATTTCTTAAAAAAAAAAGAAAAAAAAAAAAAAAAAAAAAAAAAAAATACTGAACCAATTTTGATGAAATTTAAATGGGACCCATTAAGCATCCTCTTTCAATTAAAAAAAAAAAAAAAAGTAACTTGAATCAGTCATGTAGTTTGTGAGTAATCGGTGAACATACATAAAAAATACATACACGTTGAATTGTGAAATAAGATAACGAATAGATGCAAATAAACATGACTTTTATTCTATATTTAACATGAGTTTTACTGATAGCAAGATATTTAACGTAATGGGTGAGCTTTTCACCTTTGTATATTTCTTGCATATTTTGCTGAAGTAGTCATCTTCAACTTTTAGTGTGTTTTTAGAATTTTATTTTTAAAACAGTCAACAATCTGAAAAATGAAATTCTACTGACTTATTTAGCTGACCTGTGTTGTTTGCTTTTTGTGAAAACAGGCTTGTTGTATATTTCCAAGGGCTACATGTACCATGCTTTGGGGAAACCCTGGTTTAGAGCAATGTTTTTCAAACTGTGGTTCCTGGACCACTAGAGGTTCTTTATGCCTGCCCTTTTACTTCTCTTAGATTTCCAAAATATATATATATATATAAAAATTCAATATTGCCCACTATTTATAAAAATCATATCTATATATTAAAGCACAAATATGTCCCTAAGAAATGGTGACATCATTTTGTTTGGAGCCACATCCGACCAATAAATTTAGTTTTTATTACAATTTTTTAAACTTCTATTTCAATTTTTACTTTAATTTTTAATTAGGAAAAAAAATATTCTTTCAAATGCAATTTCTTTGAAAACTGAATCTCAATTTACTGATTTTTCATGATTTTAAAAATAACATTCAAACTTCGTATCGATTATGAAAGATTACTCCATTTGCACTTAAAACAATAGAAATAGTCCAAAATTTGTTTCTGGTTACTGATCTATGATGAAATAAAATCATCATAAATAAATAAATAAATAAAATAGTAAAATAATATAAATAAAACCCATTTAACAGGTATGTAATCAAAGTATGTGCTTAAACCACTGAAATTATCAGAATTATAAAGATTGCTGTAAGCAGCAAAATCTTTGGTTATTTCTTCGGCTATTATCTCCTGAAATGCAGCTAATATGAAAGTATCAATTTTAATAAATTTCAAAACCTTATTCAAATACGTATTTTTGATACTTTTTGGTGTTCTTAATGGAAATTCTAAAAATAATAAATTATATTATTTAAAAGATCTATTGGTTTTCATTCAATTAAATTTGAAAATATGAAAAAATATATTTTTTATTTAAAAAATGTTTCTAACCTTTAAAAATGTGAATGGGAGTTTTGTCTCATTTCAAATACAAATTCATTTGTCTTCACTTCTTATTTGATGTAGCTCAATGGTACAAATAAATTACAATTATAATGTTTATTTCATGAATCCTTTTTTATATTGTACTTAAGCTTTGACAACTGTAAGAGGTAATCTAACTTGCATTGTTTTGCTAGGACTACTAAACAAACCAGTTGCTGATTTTGAGAGCCCATGAAAATGAGTAAAAATAGAATATAAAACCTCTTGTATGATATATTTCAAATTAAAAAAATTACTTTCGTTGGAAATTTTATTTGTTTGCAAAGGCTATTTACTGTTTTGGCTTCCCTGTTCCCGCTAGATGTATTGAAACAATGCAAAACAATCACATATTTAGTTAATTTACAATAGTTTTTGGCGATTAGCTAAATCTTGCATGGGAAATCTAATCAGAAATAATGAATGTGCTAAATGAAATTTACCCGGGATTAACAGAATAATTATTCACCTATTAAAGTCCAGAGTGAAACTCATTTTAAAATTAAGTAAAGAGTGATTTTTAAATTACACATTGATGTGCTAATTGAACTCATTCATATTTTCTATCTTTCAAAAAGGAAAACAAATATTTTGACAGAGAATTAAACTTATAAAGCTCAAAATTTTGTCCTCATGTATCCCGTTATGATATAAGAAACTTGGCTTTTGCAAATGATTCACTTCTATTTATTTTATTATGGAATGAATATCAAATCTTTTTGCCCTTCTAAATTTCTCTCTACCTTTCTTCTTTCCATTTCTAATGCCAGAATGTATTTTAACTACCCCCCACCCCCCCCCTACACCACCACCACCTCCTCAACCACCAAATTATATTCCTACTAAATAAGTTTAAATGATATGTGAAGTATTACCTTTTGATAAACTTTAATACGTCAAACAAAAAACAATGTAAGGAAATGCTTTGTTCTTATTTTAATTCAGCCTATTCAAATTTAAAATCTTTCATGTATTATCTTTATTGCTTTATAAAAGCTACATTATTCATTCCACTATAACATAATTCGTATCAGTTGTTACTGTAAAAGATTTGACATAAAAGATCTTTTAATGCCAGTGTTTGTTTTCTGTTATTACTCTCTGAAATCTGCAAACCTAAGATTAAAACCTTTATGTGTTGTTTATGATGTATCTTCTCTCCTCCCCACCCCTAAAAAATGAAATGAAAAATTATGCAACTTCTGATCCCAAACTGTGCAGATTTGAGAGTACATTAGAATATTATTTAAACACATACTTGGACCGAAAAACATTAGATCAACTTTGCCTGTATGTGATAAAACTTTGCCTTTATTGAGAAAAGAAATGTTTAGTTGTGTGTATTCTGATAAATGTCTTACTTTGCTTTCTTTATATTAGAATTGAGTTCTTGTTCTTAAAAATACTTAATTTAATTATTATTTTTAATAATTTAAGGTTTTCTGAAGTTATTTTGTTTTTTATTTGAATTTTCTAAGCCGATTTATGATACTGTCTCTGAAATTTACTTATTATAGGAAAAAAAAAAAAAATTGCTAGAATTTGTGCAGAGTATGGGGCTAATGAAATGTGAATTGACAATGAATTGCTTAAAACTACTAACTGCAATAAAGCTCCAGGAAATGATACTTAATGGTTATGCTGGATCACATATCTTTTTTGCTTTGAAAAGAGATATTCTAGGCATTTGAGTTGCTTGTAAAATTAAGAAAAGCTAAAATCACCATTAAAACAAATTATTGGTAATTTGTCCTATCAGATTTCTGTAATGGTACTTAACTGTATTATTTTTATCATCATTCATTTTCCTGTGAAATAATGCTTCCCCTAATTGAGATTTATGCTCACAGCATTTATAAATTAACTCAAACTTCTCCTTTTCGTCACTTTATAGGACTTAGTACATAACTTTAAAAAAAAAAAAAATCAAAATTTTGTTATTCTGTATTGTTTGTTACTTTAAGTCACTTGATAATATTTGAAAGGGTGGAATAATTGTTATATAAAAACTCAGAAGTTCTTGAGATGTGCCTGGATGGGTTAGGGGCATTAAAATTTCTGATGATTAGAATCATTTCTTATAGCTTATGCATTTTTTTATACAAATTGAGAAAAATTATAGTCCTTCAACAATAACTTGGTCGATAGCTTTGAATGAGTTCACCATGATATGAGAAAAGGAAGTTGCTAATTGACTTAAAAACTAGATTCTGTTAGTTGCTAGTGTCCTCTTAATGAATAAATTCACCTTAAGTTTGTGTTATTCATGAGCCAGTTATCATGAGAGGACTATACTTGAAAAGATCTGGGAAGGATCATTAACATACCTGAAAAACTTGTGATGTGATTTTGGTCATCAAATGCTCTTTGAATGTCTGTCTTGTTCATTGAAAAAGTCACATGACCCAGTATAACCATTAAAGAAACTTTTTGATAATCTTATAAAAGCCTTTGAAGAAAAGCCTTACATTTTTGTTCAAGGTCTGCGTGAGAAGTTTTCTGCTTTGTTTTGAAAAAACTTTCATTGTGTGTGCATGATAATGATATTTTGAATGGTGTGATTTGCTAGAAATCTCCTTTGGTTGCCTCTGGTTGTATTTTCTTGGCAGATGTAAAAGTTTGCATAGGTATTTGAAAATGAAAAATATGGTTGAAATATTACTTGTGTTGGAAACTGGGCTTTGTGGTTAATTTATGAATAAATTGGTATTTTCTCAGTACTTGTGTATTTTTCAATGACATAGATGATTAAGTTCTAAAACAACAAAGCTTTGTTTTATCCATTAGTATCAGTGTTCTGTATCATTTTGTTTTTTAGTCTGTTTGAGGACCTCTATAAGTGTGAGGCCAGGATGTATATGGAAGGGTGGAAGGGGGGGGGGCAGATGAAGAAAAGTTCCTAAAGGGATCCCAAGCTACTATATGTTTAATACACTTATATGGAAAAAAATATTGATTCAGATTTTTCAAAGTTTAAATATCTTTTTAAATAGAATGGGAATGAAAGAATATACTGCTAAACACACACACACAAATATATATATATATATACACAGTTATTTGAATTAAATTCGTCTTTTTCAAGGTTTATCTTTCATATGGACCTGTCTCTCAAAGAAATATTCCATGTAAAAATAATGAATGTGCTACATGAAATTTACCACTTTCACCTTTCATATTTTCATTATATTTAAGCTCTCACAGTACATCCAGGTACTCTGGTATGTTTACAGGGCCATAAACTTTCATGCATTCCCAGTTTTTAAGCTTGTCCTTGTAAACTACACAAGTATTGAATCTTATATAATGTACTTTCATTTTATTTTTTCCATTATTTAAATTATTATAAAGTAATATTTTAGCTTCTAATATTTATGATACAAATTCCTTGGGATGTTTATATATATATGCTTATTATAAATTTTTAGTAATTTAATTATAAACAGGTGATTGATTGTGACACGTGTTGATTATAAACATTATCTATGTCCCCATTTTTATTTTATAAAAATTCAATGTACTAATTGCAAATTGCTTTTATGATATGTGCTTTGCTGCTTTAAAAAATATGACCAGAGCCAATCAAAAAATGTATTTCCTCTATCTCATTCTGCCAATGGACATATGTTCCTTTAAAGATGAAAAAAAAAAAAAAAAAAGCCAAGAGTGTATCCACTTTGCCTCTTTTCTCAGCTAGAAAACAATACTCCAAGCAGTTTTTAACTAGTGATAAACTTTTATTTTGTTAGCATGTTTACATACAATACAATAATAGAAATATTATAAGATATGAGTTTTTATGACCTATTATTTCATTTTTTTTTATACATATATATATATAAATATTGTGTAAATAAATGTGTTTGTGAATTTTCGATTACAGTCATTTTTAATGAAAGATTCAGATTTGTGTATTTTTTCAAGCATTCCTTATTGTTTCATTAATTTACCATGGAATATGTTTTAAAGGTAGCAAACTTTTGTGTTTTTCATAATGAAATGGCCAGTATGTAACAGGATGCCTACCAAATCATGAATTTGAAAAACTTTTCTTGTAGAAATCACGAGAAACTCGTTAATTCCAAAGGGTTGTCCATTAATTATTTTGTGGCCCCCTTCATCTCTCTGTCACATATTTTCCACTTGAGTTACACCCCCCCCTCCCCCTTCCCCCTCCGTCCTGTGCAAGCAAAAATTCTGCTTAAATTAAACCTAACATTTTTTTTTTTTTTCAATTAACCTGAAATACTTGAGCTTGACTTGTATTCCAGAACCAAAAGAAATTTATGTATAATTTAATATAATAATGAAAAAGTAGTCTACAATCCTATATCTAATGTGAATTTTATCTTTTATGTGGAAAAATAAACATGTAAAGACTCATTCATATTCAAGTATGTAATTTTGCATCTAAAACAGTATTCTAGACTTTTAAAAAATCAAGTTAATCTGAATCCAAGTATCAAAACTCAACCTGAAACAATCAGTCAACCCAACCTGCAGCGAAAAAAATTTGTTCCAACCCATCTAGCAGTTCGTGTGAAATTGGTTTATCCAACCTATGTACCCACCTCCCTATTTTAATATCCCAATTTTTGTAACTGCTGTTTAGAGTTGGTTTTGATTTAAACAATGTCAAAATTATATTTTTATGTGCAATCTAGTATTTATTAAAATAAGTACCGCAAAACCATCAAGATTGTGTCAGTTTTTACCCCAAGTTGTAAGGGATTATCAATAAAAAAAACCTACTTCTCTAACTCAAGAGTTTCTTCTGATGTAAATTTATGATAGTTAAAGTATACTAAAAAAGTGAAAAGCTCAGTTATTTAACGATTAAACAGAAGTAGCAATGCAAAAATCGTCAATTTTGCTTGAGAATGTAGGATTAACACATTTTAAAAGAAGCTTGATTATCTTTACTCTTTGCATTATGTGCAAATCACCAAGTGCCCCTTTATTGCAAAAGAGTACAGAACTTTTAGCACAAAAGGAGCAGTAAATTACTAAATTTGATACCCATTTGATGTGTGAAAGGGTAAAATATTCTAATTAATGTGCCAAATTAAACACTTCTAGTCTATGCTGGGCAAGAAGTAGTTGCCAGCTGATAAAACAATTTATGGCATCTGAGAGAAAAACAGATGTTGATAGTCGAAAAAGTGAAGCTAAAAAAACTTACAGGGCATTTTCACTGCGCTGTTGTCTTAGTAAATATATATATATATTTAAATATTTAGATTATAAAATATTTAATGATTATTCTTTTATGTATGCTAAATACTGGTGGTCCCAGTTGCCTTAATGGGCCTTTGTTATGAAGTCATTCGATTGAAAATAAGATTCTGGATAACTGGTTTCCCTATAAACAGTTCCATACTCTATATATACCGTATAATATATGTCAAATATATGTCTATAAAACAGTCTAAACTTGCATGCTTTTACTTCAAACTGCTGCAATTGAAAGGAAAAGAGAAATATTAAATGTAATACTGACAATGAAAGTCTCCATAAGTGCATACTCAGAAAAATTTAATAAAGATTGTAGAATGTTCTTGCCTTGAGGCTATATATGTTTATAAAAAATTTTTCCAGCAAAACCTTGATATAGTGTCTGTAAATAAATAACAATTTCGTCGTCTTGGCAATTTAGCGCTGGTTGGCGACAGCATGGATTTTTAAAAAATATATACTTTTATGATAAATACTCTTTAAGGAAAAACATTTTCTACTTTTTCTACTGAACATATAATATAGTTACATAAGTTTTACTTGAATACACTTTTATAACTACTGTTTTGTCATATACATTTATATGCATGTAATAATGAAATTTGACTATCGTTTAGCGATGGTTTAGAACAAAATTTTAATTTATTAAAATTGCTTTAAACTGAAAATTAATGTTCGACTTTAAGTACTTTGAATTTGATTTCGATATTGTTAGTGTCAGAGAAAACAAGAGATGTATGGTTGCCATGGAAACGACTTATTCATTGTCGAAATATGTAACGAAACCGTTCTTAAGTCACATATTTTTTAAATACACTTAAACTTATCCAGCTAGTGAAACCATGTAAAACTAAATAACTTCAGCAACATCCAACTTATAAATAGCACAAATTTATAGAAAAATAATAATTATAATTAATTATAATTAATAATAATTAAATTATAATTAATAAAATAGTAAACTATTTTATTGTTTAAGTTAAAATTCATTAAGTGCATTGCATGGGAATAATCATTTAACAAGCAATTTTCAGATGCATTGAAATAGTTTGCATTTGGCAAGGAAAAGTGTTTACCAAATCGCATGGCACATTTGTCTTTTTGCACTAAATATTCAAAAGTATTTTTTTTTTACAGACTTTCTACTGGAATTCTAACTGCTAAATTTGACTGACCCTTTATTACATGTATAAGTAGCTTCATTAGTATTTAAAAAAAAAAAAATATTCTGAGTATGTGCTGTAAGGAAACTTTCCTTGTGAGTAAAAACATAATTTTTTTTACAAACTTTATTCTGACTACAAATAATCACTACCTATTTTCATATTTTAGATGCGACTAGCGACTTCACAACATGTTAACCCAACTGCCTCCCCGTATTCCACTGTGCTACATTTTGTGAACTCCATTTGCCCCTCCCTCCCCTCCTCCCTCTTAAAGTGTGACATAATTAATGGATAAACCATTTTCTGAAAACAAATTTTTGAAACAGTCCTAAATTTATTGAGAAATTCAGTAGTAGAATAAATAATTTAAATTGTAACTTAATATACATCCGTTAATGAGAAAAAAATTTTATAACTATATTTTTCATTAATGAATGTTGGGATATATTTGAAAATGTGAAAATAGTTTAACCCTTAAAATATGTTTTTACCGCAGTTGGTACTGGATTACCCTAGATGAGCGTTTTTTACCATTTTCATACAATTATCTTTGTGATATATTTCTGGTTGAAATTTGCATGAAGATAATTAGTTGGAAATAGAGTTGAAAAAAAAAAATATAGTTGCCTTTGGCTATTTTAAGTTGTACACATGTGTTTTGTTGGTAGTCAATGAGTTAAAATTGTTCCAAAGGTTAAGACAATACATGAATTTATTTTTCAAAGAATTTGGTAGGCACCCTGTATAAGTGCTAACTTTAGTTGATACAATGAACAATAATGACGATTAAGCACATGTAGGATCTTAACAAATGATTGGACATGTTTTATTTCTATTATGATTCTCTTTATAATAGAAATAAAAATGTTAAATGCAAGTGCCTATGCTATGTTTCTTTGTCAGCTATTCAGGTCTTAACTTACTGTTTTTCAAGTCACAAATCTTACAAAAACATATCAGTGGAAAGGCTGAAACATCTTTCTTAAAATTGGAATTTCAAATTTATCTGCATTTAATGACTGTTTATTCTCTTTAGATTGCAGAAATTTTCCATTTAAATTAAGAAGTTGGAACGTCTCCTTTAACCTTTTCAGGAACAAATAGTTCTGTTGCTGTAATGTTGAAATTTCACCATAAAATTCGAACAAATTCGAAAGCAATTGATGTAATATAGATATATTTTTTTTTCATAAAAGTTATACATAAAAGCCAAATATAAAAAAAATCTGGTACAAATTTTAAAGCTTAAATAGCTTCTTAAAGTCTTGATCTAAATCTGTGAATAAATACTTAATATATATATTGAAAATTATTATGAATTGTACTGATCATTTTCATGTGTGAAATACAATCATCTAATCCTATTGCTGATCTTTTGGTGTTGCATGATAACATCTTCATTTTTACATTGAATGTCAGTTTAAACTTAACTAATGAAACCTCAGAAATACCCAAAATATTTTTGAAAATAATGTTGTGCTTGCTCTCTATTCCTGTTGAAAGGGAGGGAGGTTCTGCTTTCTACAGTGGTTGGGCTATCTAACTTGCTCCCCTTGTAGATGGAAAAAAATACACTGAGAGCCCATATATTTTAAAATAAGTAATATCGAATATAGTTGAATTCATAACTTTTGTATGGAATAAAGAAAAAAAAAAAAATCAACATTATCTTTTTGTCAAAGATCAAAATTTGAAAGTTTTAGAATCAGTGGGCTTGTGCTAGGTTTTGAACACCTGGGACATTTAAAAATATTGCTTCCCTCCTTAGTGGCTTCTAGAGCTTTTCAGTGCCAGAATAAGGTATAGTCACAGTTAGTGAGTACCAGTATTTTGAAATAGTAATTGTTGCATCATTTAAATGCAGAACTTCTGTCATAAAAAAGGGGAAAATGCCTACTCTAATGTCTAGTGATGGATGTCTGTCATTTCTCAAAAGTAGCTAGTCAGACCCTGAAAATTTTTTATGGCAGATTTTATCGCCGTCCCTAAACATTTTTTGCCCAGGTAAATATTTTAGGAGTCTTTAAATTGTGTCTAGTCTCTGAATCTGAGAGATGCTTCATTCTTCTTAGATCCTCCTCCCTTTTCCTTATTTTTAGAAATGTGAAGAAAAGATACAAATGCCATAAACACACACATATTTTTGTGTATGTCAGTTGTACTTGCTGTTGACTTAATTAACAAAAATTATCACTCAAATCTGCAAAGTTTGAGACCAAAGCTTATGTACAAAACGTAATTTCTGGCTCAGAAATAAGACTGTTCTGATAAAAAGTTTATGTAACTTTTTTAATTATTAATTTAATTCTTATTATTTTTAACACAATCAAACTGATTGGCAAAGTCATCATACGAGTTGAATATTTCCAACTGAGCGAAAAAATGCCCAGGCTGGAAATTAATAAGGTTTATCTGAGTGAAATATGCTAGCTGGTTGTCGGCCCAGTTAGCTTAAACGGTAAAACATTGGCCTTGTAAGGCAAAGCAATAACTTTCTGTAAAAAAAAGGGGGGGGGGGTTGCAGTTGTTGCTAATAAATTTCTTCGAAATCTGAACTATGATGTCAGTTTACATCCAAATACATATTGCAAATTAAGTGTTTTTGGATTATAAGTCTGTGGATTAAAATAAGTTGACTGTTACATGAGACATTGTTTTTATCTCTGAAGATTTATGAAAACCAATCTTGTGCAGTAGGCTTATTTGATTGTACCTTAATTTATACTCAAAATAAGGGAGTTTCAACTTCTTAATGATGTATATCATCATATTGGAAATATGATTGTGACTACTGTAGTATAATTTTCGTCACTGGAAAAAAAAATCAGGGTAAAAAAAAAATAAAATACTTTTTTTTTAATCCTTGGATGTTTCAAGCAAGTTTAAATTATAATGCTTTATATTTTGATAGTTTAATTAGTTATTTATGTAAATTTTGCATTTATGATTGTTTTAATTCCATTGTTATTTTGACTGTCATTTTTATTGAGAATTTTGAGGTGATTGGATTCAATGTGGACCATCTATGGTAATAAGTTAAGTCTCATTGCAGTGATCAGCAGGTAAAATTGCAGAGTCAAAATTTAAATCTCATTTCTCTGGGATTTTGTTTCTGTGAATATGTTAGATGTTTTTTATAACTCGCTACCAGTCAGATCTCAAATTCTCCTCTTCAAGTGTCCTATGCAATTTGCAATGCATTTGTATTTTTCAAAATTCTTATCAGAAAATTAAATTTTTTAAACATTTCTTTCTATATTCTTTTCTTTAAAGAATGTCTCTTTGCTTTTTGCTTGGCAAAATATTTCTAAAATAGGTATTTAATTTTATTTTAAGTATTAAAATCTTATTCACAGCTTGTCAGCTTCAGTAATATTTTTATGCCTGAAATATAAAATTAAATATATATTTCAGAAATATTTTGCTAGTGAAAAGCAAAGAAATATCCTTTAAGAAGAGTATTCGGAAAGAGAAAGTTAGAGAATTTTAAGTTTATGATAAAAGATTTTAAAAATATGAATCCGTTCCCATAAGATTATAACATTGAAGAGGAGAATTTGAGGTGAGACTTTAATTGTAAGCTATTCTCATATACATCGGCACATTTGTAAAGTCTTTTCTATTTTTAAAAGCATGATATTTACTGTGATTTTAATTCAGATTCCAAGAAGTCGAATAGTGTTTTATGTTTTCTTAGAAAAATAACTAATTTTTCTGAAAATGCCATCAGAGTAGGGATTTTGGATCGATTTTCAGGGTATGGCACTGATTGACCCAGAGGTGGTGAAGAAATTTACTTAACCCTGTGTTAGTTTCAATTGCTGTGATAAAAGCTGCTTCTTTAGTCTTGTAAGTTTTAAATGCATTAGCCAGTTCAAGAACAACTGCCGCAGGTGAAAAATGGGTACCGGTGGAGGAAAGTAAAGAAAGCCACAGGTTCTAAATCCTCTTCGTTCAAAACTTAGAAAAAGAAAATGGTAGCTTATATCACAGAGATATGCATGTGAGTAAGGTAGAGTTAAGTGTTTGGTGAAAGTTGAAACATTTAAAAACAACTTTTTTTGTTTACCTGAAATAGGTTTGGATGATCTGACAGGTTGACAATTGTTTAAAAGTACACCTTTTAACGTTGAATTGAATGGCATCCCAATTAAGGATGGGACCCCTATCGTTGGGATAAATTTCATTTTGCTTTGGAGTGGGCTGTGCAATGTTCCTAAAGGTGCATTTACTGTATGGTGTTATCGTTCTAGATTTTGTGTTTAATCGTAAGACCCAATCAATTAATGTGCTTCATTGGTTGTTTATGTGCCACTGATTCGTTGGGTCTTATGATTTAACACCTGGAATGCTAATGCCTAAATGTAAATGCACCTTTAGCAGCATCGTACAGCCCACTCCAAAATGAAGTGAATGATATCTTGATTATCAAATGTTATCCCATCTACAGTGGCAGTAAATTATTATTTGAGAACTTCATAACACCTTTTTTGACATATTATAAAATTAGTGTTCACATTTCTTTTGAAAAGGGGTAGGGCGCATTTACTGAAAAGGGCACTTTTTTGTCAAGAAAAGGGGCACTTTTTGTCAAGCAAAAGAGCACACTTTTTGAAAGGAGAATTTTTAAAAGGTACATCCCGTGCCTTCAGCTTTTTCAGTGCAGTATCAAGGTGAACTGGAATTGTACTATATTTATAAGGTTTCCAGCATCATAGAAAATCTGGAAAGTGGGGAATTTAGAAGTAGTCATGGAAAGTCAGGGGATTTTTTAAATGTATAGGAAAAGTAGGGAATTTACATTTTTTCTAAAAAGTCATGGAAACATCTGGGGTAAAAAATGACGCAAAATTCATCAAAATCGCAATCTGTCAAATGATTAAAAAAAAATCCAAAAAATTCAAAGAGCGATTACAGTAAGTCACTAATTTTGGTCAAAGGATTGCAGAAATAAACAACGAATTTCCTTACATGCCTGTTTGGTCATGAAGTTTTTAAATATTTCGCATCTTTTCGGTGGCTCTTTGACGAATTTTTATTTATTTATTTTTTTCAGCAGTGCTTTTACGAAAATCGTGTCTTTCCCACGGTGTTTTGACGAAAATCCGGTCTTTTCTGCGGCTTTTTGAAGAAAATCGCATTTTTCTGCGATTAATTCAAGACTTTCTGAAAAATCCAGTCCGGAAACATTTAAAACCAAACGCAAAGCATTTAAAGTAAACCCGATCTGCAACGAAAAAAATTAGCGTCCGCCTGCCCCGGGTCAGGTTCGGAAAAAAATCTGGTCCCGACCCAAAACAAATCTTTACTGCCCCCCCCCCCCCCCCTCGGCTTGAAATTTTAAAAAGTCGTCTGAGGTACTTTAATCAAATAGAACTTGTAAGTACATTTTAAATC
Organism: Maratus speciosus; assembly: GCA_963932465.1. Taxonomy (NCBI): domain Eukaryota; kingdom Metazoa; phylum Arthropoda; class Arachnida; order Araneae; family Salticidae; genus Maratus; species Maratus speciosus. The sequence continues at coordinate 669,623,382 of OZ010786.1, read as the reverse complement.
AATCTACCCATTGCAAACGTATTTTAAAAGAATTTTTTTCTAACTCTAATTATTTTATTCATTTAAGATTGCAACAACCTAAAGCAATAAAAGAAAAAGAAAGAAAAAAATGAAAACCTATGACAACGCACGTGAATCCTATCGCTTAGTTTACATGAGTCATGTATTTAAAGGCCTTTATCTCTGCACAGTCCAGAGAGAGAAAGGAGGGGGGGGTGGGAAATAGGTCACGACGGGAGAAGTTTTTGTTTTCATTAGAAATTAATTTTGAAAGAAAATTACAGAAACGAAACGGTCGGGTGGAATAAAAGTAGAAAAAAAGAATCTTAAAATATCTGCTAATGTGTAAGAAATTTATATTTAATACTGCAAATTACTGGTTCTATAAATGTTAGCATGGTGTTATGGTGAATTTTTTTAACTTGCCACCAAAACTATACTTTTCAAAACTTTTAATGAAATAGAATTAAAATCCTGATTTTTTGTTAAATAAGTATTTACGTCAAAAGCAAATACTTTCCGATACATTCACGAAATCATTTTAATCTTAGATGCATGGAATCAGCAAGTTCTCTTAGTCAGAAGCTATGAAATCGAATAGCGCTTTTATTTTTTGATAAAAAGAAAAAGTTTTTCAGAAAATATTAATTGGACGCCGTAATTTCTGGACGCGAAAGCTTGGGGAAGGTTATTAGACAGCAATCGCTTATCACACTATATGTAATACAGTAGAACCCCGCTAATTCGAACTAGTTGGGACCGGTGCCTGTTCGGAATACAAAAAACTCGGATTATCCGAAATTCTGATAAAATTAGAAAAGAAAAAGATGCGTGCTAAGCAAAATGTAAGTTATAAGTAGTCAGTAATACAGTAAACATCTTTTAATCCGGCATCCGAAGGTCCGACATGCTATCCGAAGGGTTCGACATAATTTTTACAATCATTTTCTGAATCATCATCCTTTATAGCGTTTACATATTTTTTGTAATAAGTTTAAATAAAATTATTTTTTTTTCCATCGACCGATTGGCGTTTTTCAGAGATACATTGACGAAATTTGCGACTTTTTACTTTTTCGCAACTGATTAATGAAGAACTGAATGTTGAATCTTTTAAGCGACAAACTGACGAAATTAGCATTTTTTTTTTGGGGGGGGGGGGTACACTTGATTTACTATACTCGTGATTTTTATCAGCAACCGATTAACAAAATTTGCATTTTTTGACTAATTGATGAATCCCGCTATTTTTAATTACCGATTGGCGAAATTAACAATTTTTTTTCTGAGATCACACTGTGAATGCATCAAAGTTCTGCATTGTTGAGTCGAGAAAAATATTTTTCTGAGAAAAAATAACGTACCTGCAAGCAGAAATAATTCATAAAGAACGGAAAGCTAACCTTTTCTTTTCCATACTATTAATATATATATCTTTTGCTAATTATTCGATTGCGTTCAAATAATAATAAATTAGGCCGCTTGCCAAATTTCTATTTAACTATAATAAGTTATAACTATAACTCTAAAAAAAACCCTCACTGTTAAGGTTACCCAATAAAAAGAAGACATTTGTAGTTTAGTTGTTCAGATAACAGAAATGCGGCCGTTATCAGCTTGCATCTGATAATGTACTTCTCTATGTTTAAAGAATTTATTATTATTATTTTTTAGTCTGCATCAAAATCATGGTATGTAAATATAATGCAATAAAAGTTAAGCTAGTTGTGCATATTTTCAATTTTGTTGTAAATAAATTTCAATACAAATATTTAAATAAAATAAAACTGAACAAAAATAATACTGTTACTATGAACATATCCACTAATTTTTTCCATGATTTTTCTTCTTTTTTTCTTGCATCTTTCAATAATTTATTGTTACGATTCGATGAAGGCATTTCTAGATGAATTGTATTTAACAACCACGTGAACTAGTGGAGCGATTTTTAAACTGCAAATGCAGGCGCGTTGGAATATGAGGATACAGAACAGAACGCAGTGTGGAATGTTGAAAACTTGAATACACAATGAATTATGGTTTGTGCACCTGTTCTAGCTATGCGTGGGGAGGGTTCGATTGTCTGATTGTCGTCACCTGTCGTGACCTGACAAGTGAATCACTTGTTTTTCAAGCATCCACGTATTATTTTCCATAAAGGGAAGAAAAAATAAGGCATTTTTTTTCAAGAAATTACGGGATGCAAAGTACATGTTTTGCGAAATGGGCAGGGCGTATTTTTCACTTATAAAAGGACAGGGCACGTCGTTACTTATGCAAAATGGGGCAGGGCACATCGACATTTAAATAAAAAAGGGCAGGGCGCGGCACCCTTCGAAAAACGCATAACGGGAACACTAATAAAATGGTTTTATGAAAGAAAATGATTTAACCCAGATAAAATGCATTTCTTATCTAAAATTAAAAAATGTAATAATAATAATAAAAAAATAATCCCAATACTGAAATTTTTAACTTTTTTAACACTTTTGTGTCATGCTTCTTCACAAGTGTGTTATATAATCTTAGAGGCAAGATTTTCAAAAAGTTAATTTAAGTTGGGGGAAAAGTAAAATGTTTTGACATATGTAAAAATAGTACAAAATGACAAAGAAGTTGAAGTACAAAACGACAAGGAAGTTAAGTACAAAAAACGACAAGGAAGTTAAGTACAAAACGACAGGGAAGTTAAGTACAAAACGACAGGGAAGTTAAGTACAAAACGACAAGAAGTTAAGTACAAAACGACAAGGAAGTTAAGTACAAAACGACAAGGAAGTTAAGTACAAAACGACAAGGAAGTTAAGTACAAAACGACAAGGAAGTTAAGTACAAAACGACAAGGAAGTTAAGTACAAAACGACAAGGAAGTTAAGTACAAAACGACAAGGAAGTTAAGTACAAAACGACAAGGAAGTTAAGTACAAAACGACAAGGATGTTAAGTACAAAACGACAAGGATGTTAAGTACAAAACGACATGTTAAGTAAAACAAACTTGTTTTATTTAAAAGTTTTATATATAAAAAAAAAAAAAAAAAAAAAAAAAATCTCACATCATAAGGAGGTTGATTAAAAAAAAAAAAATCTGTTAAGTTGAGAAATATATGTTGCAATTTTAGCATTTTGAATATACTGATATGTTGGGACAACACAAACTGAGAAAACTGAATTTTAAAGATTGTAACATTGAATTTTTTAAACGAAAATGGATGCAATAAAAAGCCCTTTTTATACATTTATAATTATTGGATCTTTACATAACTTTTCCAGAATATACTAGGTACATCTAAATGCATTTTAGGCAAAAAATTCGAAAATTATTTTCATTTTTTGACAAATGAAGGGTAGGGAACTTCCTTAAGTACATTTCTCCGCCAATTCTACCTGTGATAAAAAGTGTCATTGGAAAGCACTTTGCGAAAACATTATTCGATTTTTATGGACCTGAATTTTTATTCCTAAAATTTTCAGGCAAACAAGAACGAAAAGAAAATTGTAAAATACATCAGAAAAATATGTGTACTTAATGAGAAGGAAAATGAAAATTAGAGAACATATTATGCATTTTACTTTAAGCTTAGGAAAGTGATGTGTAGGCATAAAAGTAAAGCTTAAAGTACTCCAAATAAAGTAAGTAGAATTCAATGGTAGCATTCTTTTCTAATTGCTTGCATTTCAATATTTTTAAATGATTTTGCATAAGATACATGAAGTTTGCTTTCATACTTTTTCTATTTTGGTTGCAGTTTTTCTTTCGTAAGTACACTTTCATTTTCAGAACTGATTTTGAAAGTGAATATCCCCAGAAAAAAAAAATTGCAACAAAAATTAAAAAAAGTGTTAATCCATTTAAACATTGAGCTCAGGTATAAAGGGAAAAAATCAGGTCAGAAAGGGGGGAAAAAAAAAATTGAAATCCAAACAAATATTTTGAAAAGAACACTTCCATTGGATTAACATTGTCTTTGTATTACTAGCATAGGCCCTTAAGAGGAAAAAATGGAAAAAAAAATCTGTATAAAGTGAAAAAATAGTATGTCCTTATTTTCATGAAAGTACAGTAGATTCTGGTTATTTAATTTTAACAGTTTAATTGGGATAAAATGCAAAGAACATATCCAAAATACCGCATTAGTCTTACTTCTGATAGTTGGAGTACTGCTTTATCAGGATAAATCACGCTAATCTGATCTGTCACAATAACTAGAGTACTTTTTGAAAATTTTGGAAAAAATGATGAATTTTAAAACAAACTATTAAAGCCTGTAAATCTAAAGGGGGAAGTGCTTCTCCTATTTGCATTGTTTGGGAAAAGAAGAAATGAAAAAAGAAATTGCTTCAAACAGATGATCTACTTTGTTTCAAAACATCTCAATTATTTTTATTTTGATGTAAAGCAAATCTATTTACATTTACCCTGAATCTGTGAGGAATTGTTTCTCTCTCTGAAATACAAAAGCCTTAATTTTACAACAAAGGATAACTTTGAATGTGTGAATTTTATTTGTGTCCGATTTTTAGGGTACTTCCTTATTATAGTCGGGCCATTGGAGGATGAATCGCCAAGCAACCAATAGCTATCACCAAGTTAAGTTGTGAAGTCTTATAAAATGTTTACTTTAATATATATATATACATAATGTATGTATTATTTTGTGTTATTTTTGTGGGCATGTATTATTTTTCTATTACACATTAGTGCTTCACGAGCTTGGTGTAATTGTATTTGTGAGGGCTTCTATGTTAAGGAAGTACCTTTGCTTGTATGCATCTCTTGAGAGGATTATGATAATACATACTCTGCTAATTATTGTAAGTCATGAATGTGTGTTTGAGTAGTTATCTGCTTATATATAAAAAAAGGTCCATCAAAACCTGCCTTAGTGGCTCATTAAAAGTTAAAATGAAAAGAAAAATAATACTAAATATTTTTTATACCATTTATATGAAAGCCTATTTCAGAATAAGCACATTTAATCATGTACCTGAGTATGTTTAATTAATATTAAAAGGACAGGATTGACTGATGAAGCGAGAGAGTGATTGTGAACTTGCAATTTGTAAACTGTTTAAATAGGCATTGTAGATGAAATGTTTTTTTTCTGTTTAAATATTTCTCTTATTCAATGTTTATTATTTTTAACTGATTCTTTCGAAAATGTCTATGTATAAAATATCAGTGTCATCTTAGTCATACATGGGTGAATCAACTATACTTGCCTCTGATTAAAAAACAAAAACAAATCTATTAATTGTAATTTTTATTTATCCAAAGAACAGCTGAAACATTCATGTGTTATAGCACTGCAGAATTTTAAAGTAATTCTAGTATCTTAGTTTTTTTTATGGTAGTGTAGGATGCAAAAGAAAAATTTCTGATGGTGTTAACACATTGAGTGCCACCCTATATATAAAATAAAATTTCTTAAGGTGGCATTGTTAGAAGTAGTTGGCAAAGTAATTCCATTTCTAAAATGTTGAAATGATTGGCTCGCACCAGAATTTACGTCTGATTTTGTTAGAAAATAAATAAATGCTTGTTTTCATGTACACGCTAAAAGGAAAATCTTATTAAAAAATAGTTGGTGCATTTTGTCAGTTTGGAATTAAAATAAAGTGTTTGTGTTATGCAAATGGCACCCTTGAAAGTTTAACTAACAAGCTTAGTGATATTCATTAAATGTATAAAAAGTGTTTGTGAAATGTTTCGTGTACCGTTGCAGAGTGTGACATCTAGCGGTATACATGGCACTTGAATAAAATAACATCTAAGTGCCATGTGGAAAAATGTAATGATTAAAGTAATGTGTAGCCAGCAGTACACATGGTGCCCTTATAAAATTTAAATTGTGCACAGCTGGCAGTACACATGGCATTCAATGTGTTAACATGGAGACATAAGTAGTCTTATACTAACCAATAGTGCACTTTTTTGTTTCTATCTAAAACTTGATTTTTTTAAATCTAGTAAGCATACCAATTAGTTTTTAATTAATTATTTTTATATTTTTGAAGAAATAGATACTTTTCTTTGGTGCCAAGAATAGTCGATTGATCCATAGATATTGTAGTTGAAATGCTTTTTTCTCTCTTATTCGAGATTTTTTAAAAACTGAATTATTTAGAAAATATTAATGATATATCTATTGTTTATCTTGAAAGATTGAAATTTACTTGTACCATTTTAAAGTAGTTTGAACTTTGAAACACCTGCATTTTAAACACTTTTTTTTTGGTATTGGTTAAATTATTTGTAAAATTTTTCCAACACTTTGTGTTGAAACGATAACTTTGGGTTGAAAGAAGTCTTTTTATATATATATACATATATACACACATCTGATAATGTTTACTAGTCGATGGCCTAGCGGCAGCAGATTGTATTGAAAATTTCAGCCTCAATGACGTCTGTTTTTCTATTTGTTGTATTTCAGAATAAGACTTGAGTATGTTAACCCTTTGTGTGTCAAGGGCTGGCGCTGGCAAAGGGTTTATGGGAATGAAAGTTGTTTTTTCTCATCCTCAATATATTCATAGTATAACCTATTTAAGAAGAAAAAAAGAAAACAAATGTTCCTGTCCAAATAACATTGGGGAAAAGTACCAGTGTGGGAAGTGCTTTTTATTATAATATATGAAGCTTCCACTAACACACACACACATCAACGCACAGACCTGGCCCAATGCCAGGAACCAGGGACTTAGCTTGTGCCTCCTTTCTAGAAGTATCTACTGTACATTTACTCATCCATCTCATCTCGGAAGAGCGTCGCTGTCATCCAACACCTCACCCTTCCTCGTTCACGAGTACAAAGTCAGCCAATAACCAGGCTAGTTTAGTTTATTCTATCTCGAAAAACTATGTATATATACGTTTTTTATTTCAAAAAATTGCCTTGTTCAGGAGTACAAAGTCAGCCAAACCAATCAGGTATATGGCTGGTTTGGTTTCATCTATTTCAAAAATTTATATATATATATATATTTTAATTCCAAGAAATTTCTTTGTTTATGAGTACAAAGTTAGCCAGATCAGTTAGTTTAGTTTAGTTTGATCTAGCTCAAAAATGTATATATTAATTTTAAAAGAATGTTGTGTTTCTGAGTACAAAGTCAGCCAAACCTATCACTTATATGGCTAGTTTAGTTTGCTCTATCTAAAAATTCATATGTCTTTTTAATTTAAAAGAAGTTGTTCACGAGTGCAAAGTTGACTAAACCAATCAGGTATTTGACTAGTTTAGTTTCGCCTATCTCAAAAATTTACATATATTATATATATTTTTTTAATTGCCTCATTTATGAGTACAAAGTTAGCCAAAACCAACCAGTTTAGTTTCATTTGCTCAATCTCAAAAAATTATATGTATATATTTTTTTTATTTCATTTTTTTTATTTTTATTTTATTTTTTACTAAGCAGAGACAAAATATCATATCAAATTAAAACACGAAATTCTCTTTAAAATGAAGAATCGGACAACTCTTTAAGCCTTATTTGTAATTAAAAGGGCATGTGGTGGTCTGCTAATCTGGGAAAATTATCCTTTCAACTGATGGTAAATTGCTGTTGAAATTATTATCTATTACAAATTCATTTAAAAGTTTTAGATACTTAAATTCTGATAGTTTTAACTTGTCATCTAACAACGAATCTTTAGATTAAATTGTGCAAAAGAATAATCATTATGAAGAATGATGGTGTCAGTGACCTGTTATCAAACTTTCTCTTTTATTGCTGAAACATCACTTTTAAACGTATGATTTCATATTTTACATCATTTAAATGGGGGGAAAAATGTATTTTCAAATGAAATTTGTAGCTCAAGTTAGTGACTTTTTTAAAAGCATCGTGTTTATCTCAACAGCAAGTATTTCTTTACTGCAATAATAATAAAGTAACTAATGGAAGACTGAACCCCAGTGGCATAGTGGTCAGCGCATCTGACTGACCCGCAACAGGTCCAGAGTTTGACTCTGGTATGGGCAAGGTTCACTTAGCCTTTCATCCCTTGCTTGGGAAGTAAACATAGGGTCTCCTACATTATGCTGACCACCTGGCCAGGACATATGCTGTATAGCACCTCAGGGCCCACTGTAGACCCTGATCCTTAATGGTTCATAACACCAAAGGTTTTTTTTTTTTTTCGTCGGAGGATTACCAGAATTGGAAATAAATTGCCCAGAGCAAAAAATAATAAACAACAAAAAATAAATAAAATAACCATAAGACTGCACTTTGGTGCTAAACTGAAATCTGTCAAAGAAAAGACCTATTTTCATTTTATTCAGAACACAAAATGAATATCAAATTAAGGTAAACTGGTTAAAAGTTACATTGCATTAAAATCTGTTCTGGACTGTTTTATTATTATCATTTTAACACTGAATTTTAGAATTTTGCATTTTTGTTTAATCATTATTTTAATATTTCTTTTTTTTTTTTTTCCCATATGTTTCACTGATTTCTTGAGTGCATTTGGCCAATTCCAGTATGAGTATACAGATTTACATTACTTAAATGTAATTTTTAAGAATTTTTAGTGACTTTTAAAGTTATTGTAAAATACTTATTTAACTTTATATGGACAACAGATGGATTTCTGTTTCGCAAAAAAAATTCCAAGGTCTGCTTCAATTGCTGCAGGAGTATTAAAATATACAGTTGTAAAATTTAGAGAGCAAGATTTAATTATTTTGAATTTTCGAGGTGATTTTATTTATTACTTTTCTGTGAATGGCATTCATCTCTATTCTTCGATTGCTGAGGGAGGGTGAGTGATGTATGACTGTGACCCTACCTACCATCATACTTCATTCTAGTGTGCATGTAAAAATCCATTGTATATGAGTGCTGGCATGCACAAAAAGAGTGTAAACACTGTTCCTTCTTGTTTTATAGTCAGAAAAAAAAATAATGTGTTTGCTGTTTAGCATTTTGTTGTCTTATGTTGTTTTTCAAAAATAAAATAATAAAAAAAGAATGATTTTTAATTTGGCTGTTTATGAAACATTAACCTCTTAACAGTTTCCTTTCTTTCAAAACAAAATAAAAAATATATGCAGTATACCATTTTTTTTAATAGTAATCTTTACCTTATTTAATCGGAGAATTTCTGTCATTAAATAAAGTAAAGATTTCTATTAAAATTTAGTGGTATCCAAAAGCTTTGAGTAACGGAGCAAGCAAACTCTTTTGCAAGTATGGTTTGCGGGCAAATCAGTTAAGGGGTTAAAGTGCTGTATGTTTTCGTAAATCTTTATTTTAAGTATTCCAGTCATCCTTTTTTTTTTTTCCACGTTTAAAATTAAAACACAAATCATTCTTAATAAAAATCCTTTAAATTTTTTTCTTGTAAAACTTTATTTTGAGTTTAACAAGCTCTAGACAATTCAGTGTAACTTTTTATGCTTGACTTAGACTAGTTAATTACTGTTGAATTAAAAAGTCATCTTACGAACTGTAATTATGTTCCGTGCACTTAAATGTATCGAAGTTTTTTCTTTCACTTTGAAATTTTTCTGTGATGCTAGATTATTTTACCATTACAGTTTTACCTTCTGAATATATGCCATTATATAATCAAAATTTTCATTTTATATGCATATATATATATTATATATTTTAGAACTCTTTGCTAGATTTGTTATGTATCATTTTCTGTAGTTATGTAACCAATATCATACAGTTATGTAATGAATAGTTGCCTGTTCTATGATCTTTTTCTGTCATTTTTGTAATACTGTAAATCTATTAACTTGAAATATACTGTTTTATGAAGTACTGATGAAATCTTATGTAAAGAATTTTTCTTTTTTTTTGTTGTTATTTTATACTGATATGGTTTCGTACAGTTTTATAAATACATATGCACACACTCTTGTAGGATATATATATCGATTGATTTTTACATTGAACTTTAAAAAAAAGAAACTATTTTTATTTACTTGAAAATATTTTGTATCAAATCGAAAACATTAATCCTCTTATTAAATTTTTTTTTCATTTAAACACTTTTATTTTAAACTTTGTGACACAACAATTCAGATTTGGAAAATATTTACTCAGAGGCATATAAAAAATATATGTAATAGTCGAATAAACTTCTTGTCAAAATAATGGAAGGCTGTAGATTGTTGTAATGAATTCATAATTTACCTCTGGCAGCTGGTGTAAGGTCGTAGTATTTTTAAGTCGACAATTCAGTCAACTTACATAGACTTATTGGTTGTGGCTGAGATCTAATATAAGTGAAAACACAATGATTCTCTTTTGCAGTCGCATCATTTATTTTGATGGTTCGAGGTAAATATCTCAAGGCAATGTTGATTATCCCATTAATTTCCCCAAGAAAGACATAGCCAGTTTATGTTCTAAGGGCTTTATTCACAAAAAATGGACATAGCAAACAATCCCCACATAGCTACATCGTGCTAAGGTCTTAAAGTGAAATCAAACACTACAGGATGTGCAGACTACTGGATAACTTTTTCGAAGTACTCGTAGAACAAGACATCAGACAATATCTGACCTCAGAGCTCATGCACGGCAGTTTTGTTAGCATTCGTGTAGGAAGACAGATTAGAATGTAAACTTCAGGACGAACCAATCAGATTCAGGAACGAACCACACAGTGAAATGCGCTCGGTTACTCAACTAGTGGAGTGTAAGAGAGAAGCATAATAGGGAATGAGTTCCATACTTGCCTACGGAAGGATTTCGATGTAATACGTCTGACGGCGGTAAATGCGCAGGAAGTTGATTCATGGAATAAAATTAGACATAGTAAAATAGTCATAGTTTTGGTAGCTGATAAAAATTAATGAAGGGATTAAAAGTTTATACTAAGATTTTGAATAAGATAATTATTAATATATGCAATTTTAGTTTAAAGAAAATTAACTAGGAATAAATAATTCCTTGTTTGTTTCTAAAATACACTTCATGCCCCTTTATTTTACAAACATTTTAAAATATCTTTTTCTACAACAGATTTAAGTTATTTTTGGGAAATGGAAAAAATATGGGCAAACTGCTTGGGGGGTTAATTTAACTTGGTTCATGTATGTAAAGATTGAATTTTGTAATTGATTTTCATTTGCATACTCATGAGATAGTGTTCTGATATTATGTACTGTTTTATATTCCTGGCTACAATATAATATTTTAATATTTCCAGAACTTCATTATCAATTAATCAATTTTATTTAATTTAAATTAATCAATAATTCAATTCAATAGGGGAAAAAAAAAAAGCAATAGCATAACAATGAATGTGTTTTATTCAACAAACTTATGCATTTAGCGATTTCCCTTTAACAATGAAAAAAAAAAAAGTGATGGATGAAAGAAATGGTGTAGATAAATGTGTTTAAGCACACTATTTAAAATGTTTTTAAAAATATATTTCTCTTTTTTTTTTTTTTTTTTTTTTTTTTTTTCATTGACGACATCGAAAGATAATAATATTTTAAATGTGAATACAATTATGGGAGAGATAACTTGAGAATTCTGGTTTTGTGGCTTGACCCTTCTTTTTAATCTAAGACTTTCATTTGTTAGAATTTCCAACAACAAAACTTGCTTTACCTAAAAATTCAGGACTGACTGTGTTTTGGTTATATAACATAATTCTACTTTGCCCACCCAAAATTAAAAAAATTAAAGTCTGTTTTCCTATGTACACTTTTTATTATTCCCTTATCCATTTTTTATTATTTTTAACTGAAACCTACGGTTTGATAGATACCGTTTACCGATTTTTATCTTTACCCTTTAAAGATGTCTTTTCCAATCTGATTCAGTTAAAAATAATAAGTATCTACACTTCCATTATTCAATAAAGTTTTCATTACCTGCACTATATTCTGTATAGTATGCCAAGTAATCTCTGTAACTCATACAATTGTATGGGAGTTGAAAAAACAATAGATTTAATTATGCACCAATAAATGTTGACCGCAATAGGCCAAAGCACTTTGATACTGCTTCAGTGAAACATTTTTAAAAAATTTTAAAGTAGAAAATAAATTATAAATGAAAAGTAATATAATATAAAGTGTAATATTGAAAAATAAATACTCTTTTATCAATTAATAGGTAAATATATATTAATTTACAATTATACATTAAGAAATCAACTTAGAAATCCTAAAAAGATAGCTTAAATAATGTTCCACTTTCCTCTTCCCTTTCTTAAAGTAAACAGAGCAAAAATTATAGATTTTTTTAAAATAAATTAATCTTCTTGAGCTTTTTACCAAACAAAAAAGCAGGGAATTTTTCATAATAGTTTGTTGCCAACACCAAATTAACCTTCTCACCACTGCGAACTGATATATCCATACACTAAGCTGTAGGTTTCACTGCAAGAGAAGCATTATTTAAAGTAATATAATTCTACAGATAAAACCCAGCTTTGAAAAATTAAGTCATGATTAACACTCTGAAGGCTTATATGCCTATGTGTGATAAAAATTTTTATATCATGTTTGAAAAAACATCTTTTTTTTACCATTTTTAATAAATTACAGAGAAAAAAAATTACAATTTTATCCTCTTGCTCAGCAGTCAGGGGTTTAATGTATTATAACGGGAATTTTTGGCGAAAAACACAAATTGCAGTAAAAAAAAAGGCAGTATTTTTAAGATGACCATTGAATGCTTGTAAAAGTACGTTTTTTATTATATCAAGCAAGAATGTGTGTATATGTCCCTCAATACTGGTATCTCAGAATTCACTTCTGAGTTGAAAAAGCCTTAAATTTGAGTTTGTTTTAGAGAGTTCTTATCGGTAGACTAATAGGATGACCCCCCTTTTTTTCCCCCTTGAAAGATGTGTGTCTGTGTGAATAAACTATTTTGTATTTGATAGAAGTTTGACCACTGACTTTGTCTTTCGATGTTACGTATGACTTCAGCCTGATTTCTGTTTATCACAAGTGCATTTCTGATTTTTTCTTTTAATTAGAGATGATGAATGATTTCGTTAGAATATATATCTATGTACTTGTTCATATTAGTGATCATGCCAAAATATTTTTCTTTCTTTTTTGTTAAAATATGTCTTGTATGTTTAGTAAATAAAATATTATGGAAATGAACTCTGAGTGATTCCTTTGTTGAAAATGCTTCCACTGCTTTTCTGAAATGACATTGGAAAGAAGTTTTTCAATTTTTTAAAAATTGGGGCCATGGCACTTTTTTAACAAAAAATAACACGTCAAGCATAGATTATGAAACACTTTCTAACACATCAGAGATCGTACGGTCCTTGAAAATCCTTAAAAGTGCTTGCATTTTTCAAATAGAATTTTTGGTGCTTAAAAGAACTTATTTTCATGCAAAATGTCCTTATAAGTGCTTAATTTTGTTCTTGTATTATTTCTTAATCAGGGGTGGAACTCTTCTGCATTTCTTTTAAAATAAATTTTAACCCCCCCCCCCCCCCCTTCCCTCTCCTTCTTCCCAAATTTCACTTCTTCCTTTTGCTCATTCCTCCATAATACCAAAGTTTAAAATCTTTAAAACTTAATTTTTGTAAACTTTTTCTACTCTATTTGTTACTTTATAGTGAATAAATAATCAGTTCTAAATTCCATTGACAATTCATTTCATTAAAATTTCATCTGAATTTCAACCTCTCAAAATTTTGCTTCCCCGTTTTTGTCCCCCCCCCCCCCCACCCCTACAATACGCAAAGTTTGAAACTATTTAATAATAATAATAAGAAATCTGCTCTATTTGTCATTTTATTGTTACAATAAATAATCGATCATGAAGATTTCTCGTCCCACCCGAAATAGACATTTTCCCTTTGCTACGCCCCCCCCCCCTCCCATTTAAAGAGTATTTGCATTTTTTTACGATTTGCGCAATAGCTCTATCGCAAGAACTAACGCATGAATTTTGCATCGAACTTCAGGTATACCTTTATAAATATTGGTACTGATAACGTTTTGGTGTAAATTACTCAACAGGTGGCGCTGCCATGCTGCATTTTACAGGATTTACACGATTTTAGCAGTAGTCATATCTCAAGAAGTAATGCATGGTATTTCATATCTTAAAAATTCTCATGATGGGCGTAGATTGTCATTTAATTTTGGCACTCTGGTAGCGACTTTTGAAATATTAACATGCATTCAATAGAAGAAAGTTTTGAGATTGGCACATCCGACTAGTTTTTTCTTCTGTTGTATTTATTATTTAAAATTTTTTCTAAATTTCTACTGCCACACGCTGAAATCCCCCCTTCCTGGCCATTTGAATGTTTAAAACTTGTATTTACAAAAATGAAACTCTTTATTAAAAAATGCATATTATAATTTATTAGTTTATTTAATAGGCCCTTACATTTTTTTTTTTTTTTTTTAAACTTTCTTTTATCTTCAATAGAATATCTGTATTGTAATCGAAATTTTTTTTCGTCCCGATTTTAGTGGTCAGAGATCCCCAAAAGCATGTTTATAGAAAATGTCTGTGTGTCCGTCTGTCGCCATTGTACCATCAAAAAGTGTATGAAGTTATGCATAAAATTGAACCAATTTTTAAGTTTTTGGCTATGGCAAGCAAATCCTTCCTTCATTTGAAAAAAATCCGCTGGAATGGGGCGCTGTCATAGCGATTTTGAATATTGTACCATCGAAAAGTGTATGAAGTTATGCATAGAATTGAACCAAATTTTTTGTGTATGTTTTTTGGCCATGGCAAGAAGGCCCTCCCTGAATGTGGAAAAATTCCACCGGAAAGGTGCTCTGTAATAGCGATTTTTGTGCAATCTTCTTAATTTTTCGGAGTTCTATTGTACACCAGTGGCTCGTGAATCGACGGGAACTTCCCATCCTGATAAGCCGACTATTCGTGATTTTAATAAATATGATCGAGATGAACTCGTTTTTACTTCGATACATTAACTGAAGCAGAAATTTAAGATGAAAGTGAAAGTTGATATAGTATGGAACTAATAAAAATGAAATATTGACATCTGTAACAACATTTTGAAATATTAAAATATATTAGATAGAAGAAAGTTTTGGGATTGGCACATCCAACTAGCTTGTTTTCGTCCGTGAAAGTCCTTGATTTTTATTTATATGTACGAACGCTGCACATTCAGAATAGTGGAAAACACATAATACATTTGAAAACCATCTGTCATCAATTACCATAATAGTCAGAAAATTATCCGGATTTTTTGTGCTGCCTCGTACATGATTTATAGATTTGTATGTATAATACATACGAGGGAGTATCAATAAGATTTTGCCCTCGCATAGAAATAATTGAGTAAAATAAATTGCTACATTGTATTAGTCCTTTTCTATATAGTCACCGTGCACAGTAACACATTGCTGCAAGTGGTCACAGGTCTTTCTAACAACACGCCACATGTGGGGGGTCGGTAAAAGTTGAAAAAGTGCCCCCCTTTTGCTCTACTATCGCTCCTCCTGGAATACATCCTCCCCCCTCTTTTTGAAATGCCGTTTGCAGAAATGTTTTACTGTGCACGGTGACTATATAGAAAAGGACTCGTACAATGTAGCAATTTCATAACTTTTACTCAATTATTTCTATGTGAGGACAAAAACTTATTGATACACACTCGTAATATGGTAAATTTCTTTCTAAACAGATCCCTGGCATGAATACAAAATTTATTGCTCTTATATATTAAATTCAGTAATAGAGAAATAACAGGACTCCATCTTAAATCGGACATCATCATCATGGTAACCTAGAATCATTATGTATCATGGAATATCATTGAATTACGTATGATAGGATTTAATAGTATGAAGAAAACTTTTATTAATATATTTTTCAGTGTTGAGCCGATTTTCGTAAAATTGACAAAATTCTGCTATGATTCTATATATTAAATTTAAAGCTATTCGGATACTTCTTTATAATATTAGTATAAAAGAAAGAAAATCCTAACCCAATTGCAACCATTCTTAAGAAATTTCATAAATTTTTAAATTAAAATATAAAAATGGAAATATTTTTAAAAATAACTAGTGCGGGTACATCTACAAATAAGCAGCTTTAATTAAAAAATAATAATTATCAGATTTGGTTCAGAAAAAAACCTAAGGGCAGACGACTAATAAGGGCCTTTTGTTTTTAATGTATAGACTTTGGGAAGAATAGAGCTCTCTATATATATTATATAGTAGCCTAACGAACCTGACTAATTTTTGTCGCCTCTGCGCACTATAGCAACCCACCAGTGGCGAAGAGGTTCTGCTCTCAAAAGCTGGTAGATAGGAGGGGCTGGGTCAAAACCTAATCGCGTGCGTCGTCCTAATTGTTCGGAGTTTTCCGTGCTTTTCTTCGAACCTTGGATTTCCTCGCGTAAATACGCGTTATATCTCCCCCCCCCCCCCCCCCCCCTCGGCCCCATATCCCTCTTGTAGATTATTGGACGTCATAAACAACAACATCGTGCATATATACGCAACATAGCGTTTTGTTATTGAGATTTTTTATTAGTTTTTAACATGAATGAAAGACAGTAGATGGCAGCACTATGAGCATTATATCCAAATTCTTAAACTAGATGGCAGCACTACAATGCCATTTTGGGGAATCTTTAGGACATCTTTGATATTCATTTCGTATATTCCCTTTTAAAAAAATAAAAAAAATCTGCTCAAGGCACCAAGTAGTTGATCGGTGCCAGTATTATTGTCATTTTGCTACTTTTATTTTATTCAGATTATTTAGTTCCCAGCATTTTTTTTTTTTTTTTTTTTAATTCGAGATATTCACCTTATTGAGTAACATAAATAAGACGAAAATAAGGAGAATTATATTATCTAAAAAGTTTTGGCAATCAAGCAATCTGAATAATTAAAAAAAAAAGTAGCGGGCTAGTAACACTGCCCGGTTTGTCCTTGTGCCCACCTATCTATTTTCTCAGACTCTAGAAGCTTTTATTAATTAAAATGTGTAGTATTTTGTACTCACGAAGAGTTGTATCAAAAAAAATAAATGGAAGTTTCTCTGTCTGTCGAGATTTTCTGTAAATAAAATGCGTTGTGAACAAAATAGAGATAGTTAAAAGAAATTAAAATAATAACAGCCGAAACAATAGTGCCGGAGAGTCACTCTGAGGCAGGTCTCGCATTTCTTTAACCCTCTGGCTGCGTATTTTTTTTTTTTTTTCAAAATAGACTAAAAAACTGCCCTTTTTTTTAATTACATATTTAAAATCTATATATATTTTAGAGTTAAAATATGTATTTATTTATTTTTTTTTATAAAAGAGGTGTTTTTTAAATACAGAATTAGATTATAAAAAAGGGTTGTCAGAAACCTGAATTTGAAGAATAGTTATATAAATGCGAAATTCTGAAAATTACTCTTAGTTAAATCTTATAATACGAGCAAAAATTGTGTGTGTGTATGTAAATTTTATCTTGAAACCGGCTCTAACGATTTCGATTAAATTTTTTAATTTGTCCTTTTCGGGCACGAGAAGACCAATGGGCTAGGTCACATGTTCGAGAAAATTCGATTAGTGGGTCATATTGGGTCATAAAGAGTTGGGGTCAAGTTAATTATATCTAAAAAACGGCACAATCGATTTTTACTAAATTTTGTATCCAACCGGTTTCGGGCACGAGAAAACTTTTTAGTGGGTCATATTTGGATCCCTTTGGGTCAAGCCAATTTTATCTAAAAAACGGCTCTAACTATTTTGACGAAATTTAGTATTCTATCGTTTTGGATCACGAGAAGACCACTAGGCTAAGTCATATGTTACAGAAAATTCGATTAGTGGGTCACTGTGGGTCAAGCTAATTTTATCTAGAAAACAGCTCTAACGATTTTGATGAAATTTTGTATTATATCGTTTTCGGGCACAATAATACCATTGGGCTAAGTCGCATGTTCGAGAACATTCGATTGGTGGGTCATTTTGAGTCATAATGGTTCAGGATCAAGCTAATTGTATCTGAAAAACGGCTCGAACGATTTTGACAAAATTTTGTATTTTACCGTTTCCGGGCACGAGAAGACCATTGGGCTAGGTCACATGTTCGAGAGATTTCGATTAGAGGGTCATTTTTGGGTCACTACGGACCAGCTAATTTTGCCTTGAAAACGGCTCTAACGATTTTGATTAAGTTTTGTATTCTATCTTTTTCGGGGTCGAGAAGACCATTGAGTTAGGTCGCATGTTCGAGAAAATTCGATTAGTGGGTCATAATGGGTCAGGGTCAAGCTAATTATACCTAAAAAACGACTCAGTCGATTTTAACTAAATTTTATATCCAACCATTTTTGGGCAGGACAAAACTACTGGGCTTGGTCACATTTTCGAGAAATTTCGATTAGTGGATCATATTTGGGTCAAGCCAATTTTTATCTGAAAAGGATTCTAACGATTTTGACTAAATGTTGTATTCTATCGTTTTGGATTACGAGAAGACCATTGGGCTAAGTCATATGTTACAGAAAATTCGATTAGTGGGTCATTTTTGGGTCAAGCTAATTATTTCTAGAAAATGGCTCAAACGATTTTGACGAAATGTTGTATTCTATCGTTTTCGGGCACAAGAATACCATTTGGCTAGATCGCATGTTCAAGAACATTCTTTTGAGTCATTTTGGATCACAATGGGTCAGGGTCAAGCTAATTGATCTGAAAAACAGCTCAAACGATGTTGACAAAATTTTATATTACACCGTTTTCGGTCTTGAGAAGATCACCTGGCAGTGTCCCATGTTCGAGAAAATTGGATTAGTGGGTCACTTTGGAGTCACTGTGGGTCAAACTAATTTTATCAATAAAAAGGCTTAAATGATTTTGGCTAAATTTTGTGTCCTACTGTTTTTGATTAGAAGACCATTGAGCTTAAGTCACATATACGAGTAGATTTCATTAGTGCGTCATTTCGAGTCACTATGGGTCAGGGTCACGAAACCGCGAAGTTTGCGAAATATTGGCGATATTTGGCCGAAAAATCGACTTTCAAAATTACTAATGCCAAAACTTGGCGCCATGAGTCGTTTTTCAGGTATAATTAGCTTGATCCTGACCCATTATGACCCAAAATGATCCACTAATCGAATTTCTCGAACATGTAACCTAACGCAATGGTCTTCTGGATCTCGAAAATGATAGATACTCGGCGCCAAATGCAAGAATGTCGCCAAATTTGGCTATATTTGTCGAAAAAATAGGCATTCAAAATGTAAAAGAATTTTTTATAAAATCTTAATAGGACTCGAGATACATGGTTAAACCAATCAGAGTTGAGCTAAAAATGTAATTCAGAAGGACGAATGATACAGTGAGAATATTTTATCGAGTTGAGCACAAAGCTAATTTTGACCGAGCTGTGCTCGGTCATCCCCGCTTGTTATGATTTAGCGTAGCAGCGCTACCTGTTGGGCAATTTACACCAAAACGTAATCAGCACGAAATTATGAAGGTATAACTGAATCTGAAATTTGAGGAAAATCTGTGCATTAATTTTTGAAATATAGTAATTGCGAAAATCCTTAATAATGCAGTATAATAGTGCCACCTGTTGGGCGATTTACATCAAAAACTAATCAGCACCAATTTATATCAGGGACTAGCTGAATTTAAAGTTTTATTGGTTAGCCGGATGCCACAGTTATATATATATGTATATGTATATTACGAAATTTAAATTTTTTCGCCAAGTTTAAAGTATATTATATAAATTTTCCTTTTTCAGTAATATTCCGTATATTATGCCGGCTTATTAAATTAATACCCTAGTCTATTAATCTCTATACGATCTTAATCCATATAATAATATTTATTCCAAATTGCGTAAATATAAAAATGGCTCTAACTATTTATATTTCTTTAATAAAACTTTTATTATTTAAATTCCTATTAAATTCCGCTATTAAATCCCGGTATATCACATTCCCCTAAAATCTTTATTTAACTCCTAAAATATTATTATTATTCCGCCTTAAAAAAACCTACTTATTTCAATTTATTCTTTTTTAAAATATCCAGGTGCAAGCTGGAATATTTCAAAGATTAAACTTACGATGAAATAAATTCATTTTCTTTTATCGTCTGGCGAGGGGAAAAAGTTATTTTTAGCACAGTTTCGACAACAAAGATTAAAGTTTATTTACACTTATCACATCTAGGGCTAGGCTATGGAATATACTCGAACAATCTTTTGGTGGTAGTATAAATACTGATTGCGGCAACCAGAGAGTGTGTAGAGGTAGTAGAGAGAGAAATTACTGAGATAGATGGAACTTCATTCTGCATTGGTATTGACACTTCAAAAGCAACCTACATTGGTCTATGGTAATGATTATTTGGAGTGTTTTGCTGCGTTTTTATTAAGATGTTGTTGGAGTTTTTAAGAGCTTTGTGAGAGGTTTAGTGAATTTACGAAGGTAGTAAGTGTCTGGTAATATATTGAAGCGAAAAGGATTTCGTAGCGAGAGATGGAATAGCTTTTAAGCTAATTTTGATGGAACGAGCTTTGTTCTTTTTTATCATCGGTAAAGTGGAGCATTTCCCGCCTAAACTCAAATTATGAGAATGTCAATAAAGTGGAATTGTTTTCAATCGACTGCATTTTTTATTATCTTCGAGTCTTTTATTCTCAACAACCAAATCGGCCTGAACGCCTGTGTTTTTTATAACTGGACCTCCCCCCTCTCCCCATAATCTTTTGACAATGCCTGCTGCTTGCCGTCAAATCGTCACAAGTAAAGAATTAGTCCGACAGGATAATAAAGTGACGGCAATAAAAGCGATTATGTCTCCAAATTTCAAATGGGTAGAGGTGCTTATGGTGAACACGTTAGTTTATGATCTTTACTAAAGATCATTGACGGAAGTCTATAAATCTACATCGCCAATGTAAATAAAAATTATAGTGATGGTGACTGTGAGAACAAGATGCCTGGAGTGAGTTCTTTTTCACATGTATTCAAAGAACGTATCGTGTATCCCAATGGAGAGGCATTCACTTTGCCTCAGAAAGGAATGCATGTCCGCATAAATATTTACATTTCTTCATCTGTCGGATTATGCAGGAATTTACCAGTCACATTTTCATTTTGAGTTTCTACACAAGTATTCAATGAAATTCTTGTTTTTCACAACGGAGAGGCATTCATTTTAACTCAGAAATGAATGCATATCTGCAGATATATTTACATTTCTGCATTTCTCGGAACATGCTTAAATTATTAGCAGCTTTGTTTTTCATTTCTACACATGTATTCGAAGAATTTCTTGAGTATCCCAACGGTGAGGCATTCACTTTAGCTCAGAAATGAATGCGTCACCGCATAAATATTAGCATTTCCTCATCTCTCGGATTATGCTGTAAATTATAGTCACATTTACATTTTGCGTTTCACCATAGGTATTCAAAAAATTCTTGTTTTTCTCAACGGAGAGTCATTCACTTTACATCAGAAATGAATGCATCACCACATAAATATTTAAATTTCTTTATCTCTCGGAGTATGCTGTAAATTATAGTCACATTTTCATTTATCGCTTCACGATAAATGAAATGATGTATTCAAAAAAGTCTTGTTTTTCTCAAAGGACAGTCATTCACTTTACATCAGAAATCACTACCTCACCGCATACGTATTTAAATATGTTCATCTTTCGGAGTATGCTGCAAATTACCAGTCACATTTTCAGTATGAGGTTATCCATAAGATTTAAAAGAAATTCCTATTTTTCTCAACGGAGAGGCATTCATTTTATGCCAGAAATGAATGCATCTCCGGATAAATGTTTAAATTTCTTCATCTCATGGAGTATGTTGCATTTTAATCTTCGCACTTTCTTTTTGCGTTTCTCAATGTGTATTCAAAGAAAGTTTCGGGTATCCCAAAAGAGAGGCATTCATTTTGCCTCAGAAATGAATGCATCTCCGCATAAATATTTAAATTTCTTCATCTCTCGGACTATGCAGGGATTTACTTGTCACTTTTTCATCTTGCGTTTCTCGATAAGTATCCAATGAAATTCTTGAATAGGAATTCACTTTAGCTCAAAAATGAATGCATCACAGCATAAATATTTGCATTTCCTCATTTCTCGGAGTATGCTGTAAATTATAGTCACATTTACATTTTGCGTTTCATCATAAGTATTCAAAAAAAGTCTTGTTTTTCTCAACGGAGATTCATTCACTTTACCTCAGAAAAGAATGCATCACCGCCTAAATATTTAAGTTTGTTCATCTCTCAGAGTATGCTGTAAAATACCAGTCAAATTTTCAGTTTGAGGTTATCCATAACATTTCAAAGGAATTCCTATTTTTCTAAACGGAGAGGCATTCAATATAACCCAGAAATGAATGCATCTCCAGATAAATGTTTATATTTCTTCATCTGATGGAGTATGCTGCCTTTTAATCTTCGCTTTTTTTTTTTGCATTTCTCAAAATGTATTCAAAGAACGTTTCGTGTATCCCAACGGAGAGGCATTCACTTTGCCTCAGAAATGAATGCATCTCCGCATAAATATTTACATTTCTTCATTTCTCGGTTTATGCAGGAATTTACTAGTCACATTTTCATTTTGTGTTTGTCGATAAGTATACAATGAAATTCTTGTTTTAGTCAACGGAGAGGCATTCACTTTACCTCAGAAATGAATGCATATCTGCAGATATATTTGCATTTCTGCATCTCTCGGAACATGCTTAACACGTTCACACCGGCGCGGTGGGTCACACTCGACTGTCTCAAATTTGTCAAGTCTCCGGCTTTTTGCACACCACTATTATTTTAGAGAAAATATTTTTACTTTAAATCTGCAAATGGTTCTAATTAACTAAAATAGCATTTTCTGTATTAAAATACCGGTATCCAAAAAGCCTGAGACTTGGCAGCTCCGAGACAGTCGAGTGTGACCCACCGCGCCGGCGTGAACGTGTTAATTTTAACAACAGTTTTCTTTTGCGTTTCTACATATATGTATTCGAAGAATTTCTTGTGTATCCCAACGGTGAGGCATTCACTTTAGATCAGAAATGAATGCATCACCGCACAAATATTTGCATCTCATCATCTATCGGATTACGCTGTAAATTATAGCCACATTTACATTTTGCGTTTCACCATAGGTACTCAAAAAATTCTTGTATTTCTCAACGGAGAGTCATACACTTTACATCAGAAATGAATGCATCACCGCATAAGTATTTAAATTTAATCATCTCTCCATGTCTTCATATCACGGAGTATGCCGCATTTTAATCTTCGCTTTTCTTTTTGCGTTTCTCAATATGTATTCAAAGAACGTTTCGGGTATCCCAACGAAGTGGAGACACTTTGACTCAGAAATGAATGCATCTCCGCATATACATTTAAATTTCTTAATCTCTCGGATTATGCAGGAATTTACCAGTTAGATTTTCATTTTGCGTTTCTCCATAATTATCCAAAGATTTTTTTTGACGGAGAGGCATTCACTTTGCCTCAGAAATGAATGAATCTCCGCATAAGTATTTCAATTTCGTCATCTCTTGAATTATGCAGGAATTTACTATTCACATTTTCATTTTGCGTTTCTCGATGTGTATCCAATGAAATTCTTGTTTTTCTCAAAAGAGAGTCATTCACTTTACCTCAAAAATCACTGCCTCACCGCATAAATATTTAAGTTTGTTCATCTCTCGGAGTATGCAATAAATTACCAGTCACATTTTCAGTTTGAGGTTATCCATAAGATTTCAAAGAAATTCCTATTTTTCTCAACGGAGAGGCATTCACATTACCCCAGAAATGAATGCATCTTAGGATAAATGTTTAAAAGTCTTCATCTCTCGGAGTATGCTGCATTTTAATCTTGCTTTTTCTTTTTGCGTTTCTATATATGTATTCAAAGAACGTTTCGGGTATCCCAACGGAGAGGCATTCACTTTGCCTCAGAAATGAATGCATATCCGCATATATATTTAAATTTCTTCATCTCTCGGATTATGCAGGAATTTACCAGTTACGTTTCATTTTGCGTTTCTCCATAATTATCCAAAGAATTTCTTTTTTCGACGGAGAGGCATTCACTTTGCCTCAGAAATGAATGCATCTTCGCATAAGTATTTAAATTTCTTCATTTCTTGGATTATGCAGGAATTTACTATTCACATTTTCATTTTGCGTTTCTCGATAAGTATCCAATGAAATTCTTGTTTTTCTCAACGGAGTGGCATTCACTTTACCTCAGAAATGAATGCATCTCCGCATATGTATTTGTATTTCTTCATCTCTCGGAACATGCTTCAGGTTAACAGTAGCTTTCCTTTGCGTTTCTTCATATATATTCAAAGAATTTCTTGCACATCCCAACGGAGAGGCATTCACTTTACTTCAGAAATGAATGTATCTGCGCATAAATATTTAAAATTCTTCATCTGCCGGAGTATGCTGAAAATTAATTGTGGGGTTTTGTTTTTGCGTTTCTCCATATTTATAAAAAAATTTTTCGTTTATCCCAACGGAGAGGCATTCAGTTTGCCTCAGAAATGAATGCATCTTCGCATATACATTTAAATTTCTTCATCTCTCGGATTATGCAGGAATTTACCAGTTACATTTTCATTTTGCGTTTCTCCATAATTATCAAAAGATTTTTTTTTTTTGACGGAGAGTCATTCACTTTGCCTCAGAAATGAATGCATCTCCTGAGAAGTATTTAAATTTCTTCATCTGTCCTATTATGCAGGAATTTACCAGTCACAAGTTCAATTTGCGTTTCTCCATAAGTATCCAAACAAATTCTTTTTTTTTGTCAACGCAGAGGCATTCACTTGGCCACAAAAATGAACGAATCTCTGCATAAGTATTTCAATTTCGTCATCTCTTGAATTATGCAGGAATTTACTGTTCACATTTTCATTTTGCGTTTCTCGATATGTATCCAATGAAATTCTTGTTTTTCTCAAAAGAGAGTCATTCACTTTACCTCAGAAATCACTGCCTCACCGCATAAATATTTAAGTTTGTTCATCTCTCGGAGAATGCTATAAATTACCAGTAACATTTTCAGTTTGAGGTTATCCATAAGATTTCAAAGAAATTCCTATTTTTCTAAACGGAGAGGCATTCACATTACCCCAGAAATGAATGCGTCTTCGGATAAATGTTTAAATGTCTTCATATCACGGAGTATGGTGCATTGTAATCTTTGCTTTTTCTTTTTGAGTGTCTCAATATGTATTCAAAGAACGTTTCGGGTATCCCAACGAATTGGAGACACTTTGACTCAGAAATGAATGCATCTCCGCATATACATTTAAATTTCCTAATCTCTCGGATTATGCAGGAATTTATCAGTTACATTTTCATTTTGCGAGTCTCCATAATTATCCAAAGATTTTTTTTTGACGGAGAGGCATTCACTTTGCCTCAAAAATGAATGCATCTACGCATAAGTATTTAAATTTCTTCAGCTGTCGGATTTTGCAGGAATTTAGCAGTCACAATTTCAATTTGCGTTTCTCCATAAGTATCCAAACAAATTCTTTTTTTTTTCTCAACGGAGAGGCATTCACTTGGCCACAGAAATGAATGAATCTCCGCATAAGTATTTCAATTTCGTCATCTCTTGAATTATGCAGGAATTTACTATTCACATTTTCATTTTGCGTTTCTCGATATGTATCCAATGAAATTCTGGTTTTTCTCAAAAGAGAGTCATTCACTTTACCTCAGAAATCACTGCCTCACCGGATAAATATTTAAGTTTGTTCATCTCTCGGAGTATGCTGCAAATTACCAGTCACATTTTCAGTTTGAGGTTATCCATAAGATTTCAAAGAAATTCCTATTTTTTTCAACGGAGAGGAATTCACATTACCCCCAGAAATGAATGCATCGTCGGATAAATGTTTAAATGTCTTCATCTCACGGAGTATGTTGCATTTTAATCTCCCTTTTTCTTTTTGCGTTTCTCAATATGCATTCAAAGAATGTTTCGTGTATCCCAACGAAGTGGAGACACTTTGACTCAGAAATGAATGCATCTCCGCATTACATTTAAATTTCTTAATCTCTCGTATTATGCAGGAATTTACCAGTTACATTTTCATTTTGAGTTACTCCGTAACTATCCAAAGATTTTTTTTTTTGACGGAGAGGCATTCACTTTGCCTCAGAAATGAATGCATCTCCGCATATACATTTAAATTTCTTCATCTCTCGGATTATGCTGGAATTTACCAGTTACATTTTCATTTTGCGTTTCTCCATAATTATCAAAATATTTTTTTTTCTTTTGACGGAGAGGCATTCACTTTGCCTCAGAAATGAATGCATCTCCGCATAAGTATTCAAATTTCGTCATCTCTTGAATTTTGCATGAATTTACTATTCACATTTTAATTTTCCGTTTCTCGATATGTATCCAATGAAATTCTTGTTTTTCTCAAAGGCGAGTCTTTTACTTTACCTCAGAAATCACTGTCTCACCGCATAAATATTTAAATTTGTTCATCTCTGGGAGCATGCTGCAAATTACCAGTCACATTTTCAGTTTGAGGTTATCCATAAGATTTCAAAGTAATTCCTATTTTTCTCAACGGAGAGGCATTCACATTACCCCAGAAATGAATGCATCTTCGGATAAATGTTTAAATGTCTTCATCTCACGGAGTATGTTGCATGTTAATCTCCCTTTTTCTTTTTGCGTTTCTCAATATGTATTCAAAGAACGTTTCGGGTATCCCAACGGAGAGGCATTCACTTTGCCTCAGAAATGAATGTATCTTCGCAGAAGTATTTAAATTTCTTCCGCTCTCGGATTATGCAGGAATTTACCTATTGCATTTTCATTTTGCGTTTCTCCATAATTATCCAAAGAATTTTTTTTTCGAAGGAGAGGCATTCACTTTGCCTCAGAAATGAATGCATCTCCTCATAAATATTTTAATTTCTTCATCTGTCGGATTATGCAGGAATTTACTATTCACATTTTCATTTTGCGTTTCTCGATAAGTATCCAATGAAATTCTTGTTTTTCTCAACGGACAGGCATTCACTTTGGCTCAGAAATGAATGCATCACCGCATAAATATTTGCATTTTCTCATCTCTCGGATTCTGCTGTAAATTATAGTCACATTTATATTTTGCGTTTTACCATACGTATTAAATAATTCTTTTTCTCAAAGGAGTGTCATTCACTTTACATCAGAAATCACTGCCTCATCGCATAAATATTTAATTTTCTTTTGTCCCGGATTATGCAGGAATTTACCAGTGACATTTTCATTTTTCGTTTCACCATACGTATCCGAAGAAATTCTTGTTGTTCTCAACGGAGAGGCATTCACTTTACCTCAGAAATGAATGCATCTCTGCATATGAATTTGCATTTCTTCATCTCTCGGATAATGCAGGAGTTACCTGTTACATATGAATTTGCATTTCTTCATCTCTCGGATAATGCAGGAATTTACCTGTTACATTTTCATTTTGCATTTCTCCATAATTATCCAAAGAAATTTTTTTTTCGACGGAGAGGCATTCATTTTGCCTCAGAAATGAATGCATCTCCTCATAAATATTTTAATTTCTTCATCTGTCGGATTATGCAAGAATTTACTATTCACATTTTCATTTTGCGTTTCTCGATAAGTATCCAATGAAATTCTTGTTTTTCTCAACGGACAGGCATTCACTTTGGCTGAGAAATGAATGCATCACCGCATAAATATTTGCATTTTCTCATCTCTCGGATTATGCTGTAAATTAAAGTCACATTTATATTTTGCGTTTTACCATACGTATTAAATAATTATTTTTCTCAAAGGAGTGTCATTCACTTTACATCAGAAATCACTGCCTCATCGCATAAATATTTAATTTTCTTTTGTCCCGGATTATGCAGGAATTTACCAGTCACATTTTCATTTTTCGTTTCACCATACGTATCCGAAGAAATTCTTGTTGTTCTCAACGGAGAGACATTCACTTTACCTCAGAAATGAATGCATCTCCGCATATGAATTTGCATTTCTTCATCTCTCGGAACATGCTTCAGGTCAATAGTAGCTTTCCTTTGCATTTCTTCATATATATTCAAAGTATTTCTTGCATATCCCAACGGAGAGGCATTCACTTTACCTCAGAAATAAATTCATCTGCGCATAAATATTTAAAATTCTTCATCTGTCGGAGTATGCTGAAAATTAATTGTGGGTTTTTCTTTTTGCGTTTCTCCATATTTATAAATTTTTTTTTGTTAATCCCAACAGAGAGGCATTCACTTTGCATCAGAAATGAATGCATCTCCGCATATACATTTAAATTTCTTCCTCTCTCGGATAATGCAGGAATTTACCTGTTACATTTTCACTTTTCGTTTCTCCATAATTATACAAAGAATTTTTTTTTTCGACGGAGTGGCATTCACTTTGCCTCAGAAATGAATGCATCTCCGCATAAATATTTTAATTTCTCATCTGTCGGTTTATGCAGGAATTTACTATTCACATTTTCATTTTGCGTTTCTTGATAAGTATTCAATGAAGTTCTTGTATTTCTCAACGGAGAGGCATTCAGTTTAGCTCAGAAATGAATGCATCACCTCATAAATATTTGCATTTTCTCATCTCTCGGATTATGCTGTAAATTATAGTCACATTTACATTTTGCATTTCACCATAGGTATTAAAAAAATTCCTTTTCTCAAAGGAGTGTCATTCACATTACCTCAGAAATCACTGCCTAATCGCATAAATATTTAAATTTCTTCATTTCCCGGAATTTGCAGGTATTTACCAGTCACATTTTCATTTTTCGTTTCACCATAAGTATCCAAAGAAATTCTTTTTTTTTGTAAACGGGGAGGCATTCACTTTTCCTCATAAATTAATGCATCTCCGCATATGAATTTGTATTTCTTCATCTCTCGGAACATGCTTCAAGTCATTAGTAGCTTTCCTTTGCATTTCTTCATATATATTCAAAGAATTTCTTTCATATCCCAACGGAGAGGCATTCACTTTGCCTCAGAAATGAATGCATCTCCTCATAAGTATTTAAATTTCTTCAGCTGTCGGACTATGCAGGAATTTAGCAGTCACAATTTCAATTTGCGTTTCTCCATAAGTATCCAAATACTTTTTTTTCTCAACGGAGAGGCATTCACTTGGCCACAGAAATGAATGAATCTCCGCATAAGTATTTAAATTTCGTCATCTCTTGAATTATGCAGGAATTTACTATTCACATTTTCATTTTGCGTTTCTCGATATGTATCCAATGAAATTCTTGTTTTTGTCAAAAGAGAGTCATTCACATTACCTCAGAAATCACTACTTCACCGCATAAATATTTAAGTTTGTTCATCTCTCGGAGTATGCTACAAATTACCAGTCACATTTTCAGTTTGAGGTCATCCAAAAGATTTCAAAGAAATTCCTATTTTTCTCAACTCAGAGGCATTCACATTACCCCAGAAATTAATGCATCTTCGGATAATTGTTTAAATGTCTTCATCTTCATCTCACGGAGTATGCTGCATTTTAATCTTGCTTTTTCTTTTTGCGTTTCTCAATATGTATTCAAAGAACGTTTCGGGTATCCCAACGGAGAGGCATTCACTTTGCCTCAGAAATGAATGCATCTTCTCAGAAGTATTTAAATTTCTTCCTCTCTCGGATTATGCAGGAATTTACCTGTTACATTTTTATTTTGCGTTTCTCCATAATTATCCAAAGAATTTTTTTTTCGACGGAGAGGCATTCACTTTGCCTCAGAAATGAATGCATCTCTTCATAAATATTTTAATTTCTTCATCTGTCGGATTATGCAGGAATTTACTATTCACATTTCCATGTTGCGTTTCTCGATAAGTATCCAATGAAATTCTTGTTTTTCTCAACGGACAGGCATTCACTTTAGCTGAGAAATGAATGCATCACCACATAAATATTTGCATTGTCTCATCTCTCGGATTATGCTGTAAATTATAATCACATTTACATTTTGCGTTTCACCATACGTATTAAATAATTCTTTTTCTCAAAGGAGTGTCATTCACTTTACCTCAGAAATCACTGCGTCATCGCATAAATATTTAATTTTCTTCATGTCCCGGATTATGCAGGAATTTACCAGTCACATTTTCATTTTTCGTTTCATCATAAGTATCCGAAGAAATTCTTGTTGTTCTCAACGGAGAGGCATTCACTTTACCTCAGAAATGAATGCATCTCCGCATACGTATTTGTATTTCTTCATCTCTCGGAACATGCTTCAGGTCAATAGTAGCTTTCCTTTGCGTTTCATCATATATATTCGAAGAATTACTTGCATATCCCAACGGAGAGCCATTCACTTTACTTCAGAAATGAATGAATCTGCGCATAAATATTTAAAATTCTTCATCTGTCGGAGTATGCTGAAAATTAATTGTGGGTTTTTCTTTTTGCGTTTCTCCATATTTATATAAAAAAAAATTTTCGTTTATCCCAACGGAGAGGCATTCTCTTTACCTTAGAAATATATTCATATCCGGATAAATGTTTAAATTCCATATCTCTCAGAGTATAATCTCAGAGTATCGCTTTTTCTTTTTGCTTTTCTCCATATATGTTCAAAGAACGTTTCGGGTATCCCAACGGAGAGGCATTCACTTTGCCTCAGAAATGAATGCATCTCCGCATATATATTTAAATTTCTTAATCTCTTGGATTATGCATTAATTTATCTGTCACGATTTTATTTTGCATTTCTCCATAAGTATCCAAAGAATTGCTTTTTTCTAAACGGGGAGGCATTCACTTTGCCTCATAAATGAATCCATCTCCGCATAAGTATTTTAATTTCTTCATCTCTCGGTTTCTGCAGGAATTTACTAGTCACATTTTCATTTTGCGATTCTCCATAAGTATCCAATGAAGTTCTTGTTTTTCTCAATGAAGAGGCATTCGCTTTAACTCAAAAATGAATGCATATCTGCAGATATATTTGCTTTTCTGCGTCTCTCGGAACATGCTTCAAATTAATAGAAGCTAACTTTTTCGTTTCTATACATGCATTAGAAGAATTTCTTGTGTATTCCAACGGTGAGGCATTCACTTTAGCTCAGAAATGAATGCGTCATCGCATAAATATTTCAATTACCTCATCGCTCGGATCAGGCTGTAAATTTTAGTCACATTTACATTTTGCGTTTCACCATAGGTTTTCAAAAATGTCTTGTTTTTCTCAAAGGAGAGTCATTCAGTTTACATCAGAAATCGTTGCCTCACAACGTAAATATTTAAATTTTTTCATCTCTCGGTATATAGAGCAAATTACCAGTCACATTTTCAGTTTGTCCGTAAGATTTCAAAGAAATTCCTATTTTCTCAACGGAGAGGCATTCACTTTACCCCAGAAATGAATGCATCTACGGATAAATGTTTAAATATCCTCATATCACGGAGTATGCTGCATTTTAATATTCGCTTTTTCTTTTTGCGTTTCTCAATATGTATTCAAAGAACGTTTCGGGTATCCCAACGGAGAGGCATTCACTTTGCCTCAGAAATGAATGCATCTCCGCATAAATATTTACATTTCTTCATTTCTCGGTTTATGCAGGAATTTACTAGTCACATTTTCATTTTGTGTTTCTCGATAAGTATACAATGAAATTCTTGTTTTTCTCAACGGAGAGGCATTCACTTTACCTCAGAAATGAATGCATATCTGCAGATATATTTGCATTTCTGCATCTCTCGGAACATGCTTAACACGTTCACGCCGGCGCGGTGGGTCACACTCGACTGTCTCAAATTTGTCAAGTCTCCGGCTTTTTGCACACCACTATTATTTTAGAGAAAATATTTTTACTTTAAATCTGCAAATTGTTCTAATTAACTAAAATAGCATTTTCTGTATTAAAATACCGGTATCCAAAAAGCCTGAGACTTGGCAGCTCCGAGACAGTCGAGTGTGACCCACCGCGCCGGCGTGAACGTGTTAATGTTAACAACAGTTTTCTTTTGCGTTTCTACATATATGTATTCGAAGAATTTCTTGTGTATCCCAACGGTGAGTCATTCACTTTAGATCAGAAATGAATGCATCACCGCACAAATATTTGCATCTCATCATCTATCGGATTACGCTGTAAATTATAGCCACATTTACATTTTGCGTTTCACAATAGGTATTTAAAAAATTCTTGTATTTCTAGACGGAGATTCATTCACTTTACCTCAGAAAAGAATGCATCACCTCCTAAATATTTAAGTTTGTTCATCTCTCAGAGTATGCTGCAAATTACCAGTCAAATTTTCAGTTTGAGGTGATCCATAAGATTTCAAAGGAATTCCTATTTTTATAAACGGAGAGGCATTCAATTGAACCCAGAAATGAATGCATCTCCACATCAATGTTTAAATTTCTTCATATGATGGAGTATGCTGCCTTTTAATCTTCGCTTTTTATTTGCATTTCTCAAAATGTATTCAAAGAACGTTTCGTGTATCCCAACGGAGAGGCATTCACTTTGCCTCAGAAATGAATGCATCTCCGCATAAATATTTACATTTCTTCATTTCTCGGTTTATCCAGGAATTTACTAGTCACATTTTCATTTTGCGTTTCTCGATAAGTATACAATGAAATTCTTGTTTTTCTCAACGGAGAGGCATTCAATTTACCTCAGAAATGAATGCATATCTGCAGATATATTTGCATTTCTGCATCTCTCGGAACATGCTTAATTTTAACAACAGCTTTCATGAGTTTCTACATATATGTATTCGAAGAATTTCTTGTGTATCCCAACGGTGAGGCATTCACTTTAGATCAGAAATGAATGCATCACCGCACAAATATTTGCATCTCATCAACTATCGGATTACGCTGTAAATTATAGCCACATTTACATTTTGCGTTTCACCATAGGTATTCAAAAAATTCTTGTATTTCTCAACGGAGAGTCATACACTTTACATCAGAAATGAATGCATCACCGCATAAGTATTAAATTTAATCATCTCTCCATGTCTTCATATCACGGAGTATGCCGCATTTTAATCTTCGCTTTTTCTTCTTGCGTTTCTCAATATGTATTCAAAGAACGTTTCGGGTATCCCAACGAAGTGGAGACACTTTGACTCAGAAATGAATGCATCTCCGCATATACATTTAAATTTCTTAATCTCTCGGATTATGCAGGAATTTACCAGTTAGATTTTCATTTTGCGTTTCTCCATAATTATCCAAAGATTTTTTTTTGACGGAGAGGCATTCACTTTGCCTCAGAAATGAATGAATCTCCGCATAAGTATTTCAATTTCGTCATCTCTTGAATTATGCAGGAATTTACTATTCACATTTTCATTTTGCGTTTCTCGATGTGCATCCAATGAAATTCTTGTTTTTCTCAAAAGAGAGTCATTCAATTTACCTCAGAAATCACTGCCTCACCGCATGAATATTTAAGTTTGTTCATCTCTCGGAGTATGCAACAAATTACCAGTCACATTTTCCGTTTGAGGTTATCCATAAGATTTCAAAGAAATTCCTATTTTTCTCAACGGAGAGGCATTCACATTACCCCAGAAATGAATGCATCTTAGGATAAATGTTTAAAAGTCTTCATCTCTCGGAGTATGCTGCATTTTAATCTTGCTTTTTCTTTTTGTGTTTCTATATATGTATTTAAAGAACGTTTCGGGTATCCCAACGGAGAGGCATTCACTTTGCCTCAGAAATGAATGCATCTCCGCATATATATTTAAATTTCTTCATCTCTCGGATTATGCAGGAATTTACCAGTTAAGTTTCATTTTGCGTTTCTTCATAATTATCCAAAGAATTTTTTTTTTCGACGGAGAGGCATTCACTTTGCCTCAGAAATGAATGCATCTCCGCATAAGTATTTAAATTTCTTCATTTTTTGGATTATGCAGGAATTTACTATTCACATTTTCATTTTGCGTTTCTCGATAAGTATCCAATGAAATTCTTGTTTTTCTCAACGGAGTGGCATTCACTTTACCTCAGAAATGAATGCATCTCCGCATATGTATTTGTATTTCTTCATCTCTCGGAACATGCTTCAGGTTAACAGTAGCTTTCCTTCGCGTTTCTTCATATATATTCAAAGAATTTCTTGCATATCCCAACGGAGAGTCATTCACTTTGCTTCAGAAATGAATGTATCTGCGCATAAATATTTAAAATTCTTCATCTGTCGGAGTATGCTGAAAATTAATTGTGGGGTTTTGTTTTTGCGTTTCTCCATATTTATAAAAAAAATTTTCGTTTATCCCAACGGAGAGGCATTCAGTTTGTCTCAGAAATGAATGCATCTTCGCATATACATTTAAATTTCTTCATCTCTCGGATTATGCAGGAATTTACCAGTTACATTTTCATTTTGCATTTCTCCATAATTTTCAAAAGATTTTTTTTTTTGACGGAGAGTCATTCACTTTGCCTCAGAAATGAATGCATCTCCTGAGAAGTATTTAAATTTCTTCATCTGTCCTATTATGCAGGAATTTACCAGTCAATAGTTCAATTTGCGTTTCTCCATAAGTATCCAAACAAATTCTTTTTTTTTTGTCAACGCAGAGGCATTCACTTGGCCACAGAAATGAATGAATCTCTGCATAAGTATTTCAATTTCGCCATCTCTTGAATTATGCAGGAATTTACTGTTCACATTTTCATTTTGCGTTTATCGATATGTATCCAATGAAATTCTTGTTTTTCTCAAAAGAGAGTCATTCACTTTACTTCAGAAATCACTGCCTCACCGCATAAATATTTAAGTTTGTTAATCTCTCGGAGTATGCTATAAATTACCAGTAACATTTTCAGTTTGAGGTTATCCATAGGATTTCAAAGAAATTCATATTTTTCTAAACGGAGAGGCATTCACATTACCCCAGAAATGAATGCGTCTTCGGATAAATGTTTAAATGTCTTCATATCACGGAGTATGGTGCATTGTAATCTTTGCTTTTTCTTTTTGCGTTTCTCAATATGTATTCAAAGAACGTTTCGGGTATCCCAACGAATTGGAGACACTTTGACTCAGAAATGAATGCATCTCCGCATATACATTTAAATTTCCTAATCTCTCGGATTATGCAGGAATTTATCAGTTACATTTTCATTTTGCGAGTCTCCATAATTATCCAAAGATTTTTTTTTGACGGAGAGGCATTCACTTTGCCTCAAAAATGAATGCATCTACGCATAAGTATTTAAATTTCTTCAGCTGTCGGATTATGCAGGAATTTAGCAGTCACAATTTCAATTTGCGTTTCTCCATAAGTATCCAAACAAATTCTTTTTTTTTTCTCAACGGAGAGGCATTCACTTGGCCACAGAAATGAATGAATCTCCGCATAAGTATTTCAATTTCGTCATCTCTTGAATTATGCAGGAATTTACTATTCACATTTTCATTTTGCGTTTCTCGATATGTATCCAATGA
Source organism: Maratus speciosus (assembly GCA_963932465.1). NCBI lineage: Eukaryota > Metazoa > Arthropoda > Arachnida > Araneae > Salticidae > Maratus > Maratus speciosus. The sequence goes on along the minus strand of OZ010786.1, from coordinate 669,587,932 downwards.
AATTCTGGTTTTTCTCAAAAGAGAGTCATTCACTTTACCTCAGAAATCACTGCCTCACCGGATAAATATTTAAGTTTGTTCATCTCTCGGAGTATGCTGCATTCTAATCTCCCTTTTATTTTTTGCGTTTCTCAATATGCATTCAAAGAATGTTTCGTGTATCCCAACGAAGTGGAGACACTTTGACTCAGAAATGAATGCATCTCCGCATTACATTTAATTTTCTTAATCTCTCGTATTATGCAGGAATTTACCAGTTACATTTTCATTTTGAGTTACACCATAATTATCCAAAAATTTTTTTTTGACGGAGAGGCATTCACTTTGCCTCAGAAATGAATGCATCTCCGCATATACATTTAAATTTCTTCATCTCTCGGATTATGCTGGAATTTACCAGTTACATTTTCATTTTGCGTTTCTCCATAATTATCAAAATATTTTTTTTTCTTTTGACGGAGAGGCATTCACTTTGCCTCAGAAATGAATGCATCTCCGCATAAGTATTTAAATTTCGTCATCTCTTGAATTTTGCATGAATTTACTATTCACATTTTCATTTTCCGTTTCTCGATATGTATCCAATGAAATTCTTGTTTTTCTCAAAGGCGAGTCTTTTACTTTACCTCAGAAATCACTGTCTCACTACATAAATATTTAAATTTGTTCATCTCTCGGAGTATGCTGCAAATTACCAGTCACATTTTCAGTTTGAGGTTATCCATAAGATTTCAATGTAATTCCTATTTTTCTCAACGGAGAGGCATTCACATTACCCCAGAAATGAATGCATCTTCGGATAAATGTTTAAATGTCTTCATCTCACGGAGTATGTTGCATGTTAATCTCCCTTTTTCTTTTTGAGTTTCTCAATATGTATTCAAAGAACGTTTCGGGTATCCCAACGGAGAGGCATTCACTTTGCCTCAGAAATGAATGCATCTTCGCAGAAGTATTTAAATTTCTTCCGCTCTCGGATTATGCAGGAATTTACCTATTACATTTTCATTCTGCGTTTCTCCATAATTATCCAAAGAAAATTTTTTTTCGAAGGAAAGGCATTCACTTTGCCTCAGAAATGAATGCATCTCCTCATAAATATTTTAATTTCTTCATCTGTCGGATTATGCAGGAATTTACTATTCACATTTTCATTTTGCGTTTCTCAATAAGTATCCAATGAAATTCTTGTTTTTCTCAACGGACAGGCATTCACTTTGGCTCAGAAATGAATGCATCACCGCATAAATATTTGCATTTTCTCATCTCTCGGATTCTGCTGTAAATTATAGTCACATTTATATTTTGCGTTTTACCATACGTATTAAATAATTCTTTTTCTCAAAGGAGTGTCATTCACTTTTTTTCGTTTCACCATACGTATCCGAAGAAATTCTTGTTGTTCTCAACGGAGAGGCATTCACTTTACCTCAGAAATGAATGCATCTCTGCATATGAATTTGCATTTCTTCATCTCTCGGATAATGCAGGAATTTACCTGTTACATTTTCATTTTGCATTTCTCCATAATTATCCAAAGAATTTTTTTTTCGACGGAGTGGCATTCACTTTGCCTCAGAAATGAATGCATCTCCGCATAAATATTTTAATTTCTTATCTGTCGGATTATGCAGGAATTATTATTCACATTTTCATTTTGCGTTTTTTGATAAGTATTCAATGAAGTTCTTGTTTTTCTCAACGGAGAGGCATTCAGTTTAGCTCAGAAATGAATGCATCACCGCATAAATATTTGCATTTTCTCATCTCTCGGATTATGCTGTAACTTATAGTCACATTTACATTTTGCATTTCACCATAGGTATTAAAAAAATTCCTTTTCTCAAAGGAGTGTCATTCACATTACCTCAGAAATCACTGTCTAATCGCAGAAATATTTAAATTTCTTCATGTCCCGGATTATGCAGGTATTTACCAGTCACATTTTCATTTTTTGTTTCAGCATAAGTATCCAAAGAAATTCTTTATTTTTGTAAACGGGGAGGCATTCACTTTTAGTCATAAATGAATGCATCTCCGCATATGAATTTCTATTTCTTCATCTCTCGGAACATGCTTCAGATCAATAGTAGCTTTACTTTGCATTTCTTCATATATATTCAAAGTATTTCTTGCATATCCCAACGGAGAGGCATTCACTTTACCTCAGAAATAAATTCATCTGCGCATAAATATTTAAAATTCTTCATCTGTCGGAGTATGCTTAAAATTAATTGTGGGTTTTTCTTTTTGCGTTTCTCCATATTTATAAAATTTTTTTTTGTTAATCCCAACAGAGAGGCATTCACTTTGCATCAGAAATGAATGCATCTCCGCATATACATTTTAATTTCTTCCTCTCTCGGATAATGCAGGAATTTACCTGTTACATTTTCACTTTGCGTTTCTCCATAATTATCCAAAGAATTTTTTTTGTCGACGGAGTGGCATTCACTTTGCCTCAGAAATGAATGCATCTCCGCATAAATATTTTAATTTCTCATCTGTCGGTTTATGCAGGAATTTACTATTCACATTTTCATTTTGCCTTTCTTGATAAGTATTCAATGAAGTTCTTGTTTTTCTCAACGGAGATGCATTCAGTTTAGCTCAGAAATGAATGCATCACCTCATAAATATTTGCATTTTCTCATCTCTCGGATTATGCTGTAAATTATAGTCACATTTACATTTTGCATTTCACCATAGGTATTAAAGAAATTCCTTTTCTCAAAGGAGTGTCATTCACATTACCTCAGAAATCACTGCCTAATCGCATAAATATTTAAATTTCTTCATTTCCCGGAATTTGCAGGTATTTACCAGTCACATTTTCATTTTTCGTTTCACCATAAGTATCCAAAGAAATTCTTGTTGTTCTCAACGGAGAGACACTCACTTTACCTCAGAAATGAATGCATCTCCGCATATGAATTTGTATTTCTTCATCTCTCGGAACATGCTTCAAGTCAATAGTAGATTTCCTTTGCATTTCTTCATATATATTAAAAGAATATCATTCATATCCCAACGGAGAGGCATTCACTTTGCCTCAGAAATGAATGCATCTCCTCATAAGTATTTAAATTTCTTCAGCTGTCGGACTATGCAGGAATTTAGCAGTCACAATTTCCATTTGCGTTTCTCCATAAGTATCCAAATACTCTATTTTTCTCAACGGAGAGGCATTCACTTGGCCACAGAAAAGAATGAATCTACGCATAAGTATTTCAATTTCGTCATCTCTTGAATTATGCAGGAATTTATTATTCACATTTTCGTTTTGCGTTTCTCGATATGTGTCCAATGAAATTCTTGTTTTTCCCAAAGGAGAGTCTTTCACTTTACCTCAGAAACCACTGTCTCACCGCATAAATATTTAAATTTGTTCATCTCTCGGAGTATGCTGCAAATTACCAGTCACGTTTTCAGTTTGAGGTTATCCATAAGATTTCAAAGAAATTCTTATTTTTCTCAACGGAGAGGCAATCACATTACCCCAGAAATAAATGCATCGTCAGATAAATGTTTAAATGTCTTCATCTCACGGAGTATGCTGCATTTTAATCTTCGCTTTTTCTTTTTGCGTTTCTCAATATATATTCAAAGAAAGTTTCGGGTATCCCAACAGAGAGGCATTCACTTTGCATCAGAAATGAATGCATCTCCGCAGAAGTATTTAAATCACTTCCTCTCTCGGATTATGCAGGAATTTACCTGTTACATTTTCATTTTGCGTTTCTCCATAATTATCCAAAGAATTTTTTTTTCGACGGAGTGGCATTCACTTTGCCTCAGAAATGAATGCATCTCCGCATAAATATTTTAATTTCTCATCTGTCGGTTTATGCAGGAATTTACTATTCACATTTTCATTTTGCGTTTCTTGATAAGTATTCAATGAAGTTCTCGTTTTTCTCAACGGAGAGGCAATCAGTTTAGCTCATAAATGAATGCATCACCGCATAAATATTTGCATTTTCTCATCTCTCGGATTATGCTGTAAATTATACATTTTGCTTTTCACCATAGGTATTAAAAAAATTCCTTTTCTAAAAGCAGTGTCATTCACATTACCTCAGAAATCACTGCCTAATCGCATAAATATTTAAATTTCTTCATGTCCCGGATTATGCAGGTATTTACCAGTCACATTTTCATTTTTCGTTTCACCATAAGTAAACAAAGAAATTCTTTTTTTTTGTAAACGGGGAAGCATTCACTTTTCCTCATAAATGAATGCATCTCCGCATATGAATTTGTATTTCTTCATCTCTCGGAACATGCTTCAAGTCAATAGTAGCTTTCCTTTGCATTTCTTCATATATATTCAAAGAATTTCTTTCATATCCCAACGGAGAGGCATTCACTTTGCCTCAGAAATGAATGCATCTCCTCATAAGTATTTAAATTTCTTCAGCTGTCGGACTATGCAGGAATTTAGCAGTCACAATTTCAATTTGCGTTTCTCCATAAGTATCCAAATACTTTTTTTTCTCAACGGAGAGGCATTCACTTGGCCACAGAAATGAATGAATCTCCGCATAAGTATTTAAATTTCGTCATCTTTTGAATTATGCAGGAATTTACTATTCACATTTTCATTTTGCGTTTCTCGATATGTATCCAATGAAATTCTTCTTTTTGTCAAAAGAGAGTCATTCACTTTACCTCAGAAATCACTACCTTACCGCATAAATATTTAAGTTTGTTCACCTCTCGGAGTATGCTACAAATTACCAGTCAAATTTTCAGTTTGAGGTTTCCATAAGATTTCAAAGAAATTCCTATTTTTCTCAACGGACAGGTATTCACATTACCCCAGAAATGATGAATCTTCGGATAAATATTTAAATTTCTTCATATCACGGAGTATGCTGCATTGTAATATTCGCTTTTTCTTTTTGCGTTTCTCAATATGTATTCAAAGAACGTTTCGTGTATCCCAACGAAGTGGAGACACTTTGACTCAGAAATGAATACATCTCCGCATTACATTTAAATGTCTTAATCTCTCGTATTATGCAGGAATTTACCAGTTACATTTTCATTTTGAGTTACTCCATAATTATCCAAAGATTTTTTTTTGACGGAGAGGCATTCACATTGCCTCAGAAATGGATGCATCTCCGCATAAGTATTTTAATTTCTCATCTGTCGGTTTATGCAGGAATTTACGATTCACATTTTCATTTTGCGTTTCTTGATAAGTATTCAATGAAGTTCTTGTTTTTCTCAACGGAGATGCATTCAGTTTAGCTCAGAAATGAATGCATCACCTCATAAATATTTGCATTTTCTCATCTCTCGGATTATGCTGTAAATTATAGTCACATTTACATTTTGCATTTCACCATAGGTATTAAAAAAATTCCTTTTCTCAAAGGAGTGTCATTCACATTACCTCAGAAATCACTGCCTAATCGCATAAATATTTAAATTTCTTCATTTCCCGGAATTTGCAGGTATTTACCAGTCACATTTTCATTTTTCGTTTCACCATAAGTATCCAAAGAAATTCTTTTTATTTGTAAACGGGGAGGCATTCACTTTTCCTCATAAATGAATGCATCTCCGCATATGAATTTGTATTTCTTCATCTCTCGGAACATGCTTCAAGTCAATAGTAGCTTTCCTTTGCATTTCTTCATATATATTCAAAGAATTTCATTCATATCCCAACGGAGAGGCATTCACTTTGCCTCAGAAATGAATGCATCTCCTCATAAGTATTTAAATTTCTTCAGCTGTCGGAATATGCAGGAATTTAGCAGTCACAATTTCCATTTGCATTTCTCCATAAGTATCCAAATACTCTTTTTTTCTCAACGGAGAGGCATTCACTTGGCCACAGAAAAGAATGAATCTCCGCATAAGTATTTCAATTTCGTCATCTCTTGAATTATGCAGGAATTTATTATTCACATTTTCATTTTGCGTTTCTCGATATGTGTCCAATGAAATTCTTGTTTTTCCCAAAGGAGAGTCTTTCACTTTACCTCAGAAATCACTGTCTCACCGCATAAATATTTAAATTTGTTCATCTCTCGGAGTATGCTGCAAATTACCAGTCACGTTTTCAGTTTGAGGTTATCCATAAGATTTCAAAGAAATTCCTATTTTTCTCAACGAAGAGGCAATCACATTACCCCAGAAATGAATGCATCGTCAGATAAATGTTTAAATGTCTTCATCTCACGGAGTATGCTGCATTTTAATCTTCGCTTTTTCTTTTTGCGTTTCTCAATATATATTCAAAGAAAGTTTCGGGTATCCCAACAGAGAGGCATTCACTTTGCATCAGAAATGAATGCATCTCCGCAGAAGTATTTAAATCACTTCCTCTCTCGGATTATGCAGGAATTTACCTGTTACATTTACATTTTGCGTTTCTCCATAATTATCCAAAGAATTTTTTTTTCGACGGAGTGGCATTCACTTTGCCTCAGAAATGAATGCATCTCCGCATAAATATTTTAATTTCTCATCTGTCGGTTTATGCAGGAATTTACTATTCACATTTTCATTTTGCGTTTCTTGATAAGTATTCAATGAAGTTCTCGTTTTTCTCAACGGAGAGGCAATCAGTTTAGCTCAGAAATGAATGCATCACCGCATAAATATTTGCATTTTCTCATTTCTCGGATTATGCTGTATATTATACATTTTGCTTTTCACCATAGGTATTAAAAAAATTCCTTTTTTCAAAGGAGTGTCATTCACATTACCTCAAAAATCACTGCCTAATCGCAAAAATATTTAAATTTCTTCATGTCCCGGATTATGCAGGTATTTACCAGTCACATTTTCATTTTTCGTTTCACCAGAAGTATCCAAAGAAATTCTTTTTTTTTTGTAAACGGGGAAGCATTCACTTTTCCTCATAAATGAATGACTCCGCATATGAATTTGTATTTCTTCATCTCTCGGAACATGCTTCAGGTCAATAGTAGCTTTCCTTCTCATTTCTCCATATATAGTCAAAGAATGTCTTTCATATCCCAACGGAGAGGCATTCACTTTGCCTCAGAAATGAATGCATCTCCTCATAAGTATTTAAATTTCTTCAGCTGTCGGACTATGCAGGAATTTAGCAGTCACAATTCCAATTTGCGTTTCTCCATAATTATCCAAAGAATTTTTTTTTTCGACGGAGTGGCATTCACTTTGCCTCAGAAATGAATGCATCTCCGCATAAATATTTTAATTTCTCATCTGTCGGTTTATGCAGGAATTTACTATTCACATTTTCATTTTGCGTTTCTTGATAAGTATTCAATGAATTTCTTGTTTTTCTCAACGGAGATGCATTCGGTTTTTTTCAGAAATGAATGCATCACCTCATAAATATTTGCATTTTCTCATCTCTCGGATTATGCTGTAAATTATAGTCACATTTACATTTTGCATTTCACCATAGGTATTAAAAAAATTCCTTTTCTCAAAGGAGTGTCATTCACATTACCTCAGAAATCACTGCCTAATCGCATAAATATTTAAATTTCTTCATTTCCCGGAATTTGCAGGTGTTTACCAGTCACATTTTCATTTTTCGTTTCACCATAAGTATCCAAAGAAAGTCTTTTTTTTGTAAACGGGGAGGCATTCACTTTTCCTCATAAATGAATGCATCTCCGCATATGAATTTGTATTTCTTCATCTCTCGGAACATGCTTCAAGTCAATAGTAGCTTTCCTTTGCATTTCTTCATATATATTCAAAGAATTTCTTTCATATCCCAACGGAGAGGCATTCACTTGGGCACAGAAATGAATGAATCTCCGCATAAGTATTTAAATTTCGTCATCTTTTGAATTATGCAGGAATTTACTATTCACATTTTCATTTTGCGTTTCTCGATATGTATCCAATGAAATTCTTCTTTTTGTCAAAAGAGAGTAATTCACTTTACCTCAGAAATCACTGCCTTACCGCATAAATATTTAAGTTTGTTCACCTCTCGGAGTACGCTACAAATTACCAGTCAAATTTTCAGTTTGAGGTTTCCATAAGATTTCAAAGAAATTCCCATTTTTCTCAACGGAGAGGCATTCACATTACCCCAGAAATGATGAATCTTCGGATAAATATTTAAATTTCTTCATATCACGGAGTATGCTGCATTGTAATATTCGCTTTTTCTTTTTGCGTTTCTCAATATGTATTCAAAGAACGTTTCGTGTATCCCAACGAAGTGGAGACACTTTGACTCAGAAATGAATACATCTCCGCATTACATTTAAATTTCTTAATCTCTCGTATTATGCAGGAATTTACCAGTTACATTTTCATTTTGAGTTACTCCATAATTATCCAAAGATTTTTTTTTGACGGAGAGGCATTCACATTGCCTCAGAAATGAATGCATCTCCGCATAAGTATTTAAATTTCTTCAGCTGTCAGATTATGCAGGAATTTAGCAGTCACAATTTCCATTTGCGTTTCTCCATAAGTATCCAAATACTCTTTTTTTCTCAACGGAGAGGCATCCACTTGGCCACAGAAAAGAATGAATCTCCGCATAAGTATTTCAATTTCGTCATCTCTTGAATTATGCAGGAATTTATTATTCACATTTTCATTTTGCGTTTCTCGATATGTGTCCAATGAAATTCTTGTTTTTCCCAAAGGAGAGTCTTTCACTTTACCTCAGAAATCACTGTCTCACCGCATAAATATTTAAATTTGTTCATCTCTCGGAGTATGCTGCAAATTACCAGTCACGTTTTCAGTTTGAGGTTATCCATAAGATTTCAAAGAAATTCCTATTTTTCTCAACGGAGAGGCAATCACATTACCCCAGAAATGAATGCATCGTCAGATAAATGTTTAAATGTCTTCATCTCACGGAGTATGCTGCATTTTAATCTTCGCTTTTTCTTTTTGCGTTTCTCAATATATATTCAAAGAAAGTTTCGGGTATCCCAACAGAGAGGCATTCACTTTGCATCAGAAATGAATGCATCTCCGCAGAAGTATTTAAATCACTTCCTCTCTCGGATTATGCAGGAATTTACCTGTTACATTTTCATTTTGCGTTTCTCCATAATTATCCAAAGAATTTTTTTTTTCGACGGAGTGGCATTCACTTTGCCTCAGAAATGAATGCATATCCGCATAAGTATTTTAATTTCTCATCTGTCGGTTTATGCAGGAATTTACTATTCACATTTTCATTTTGCGTTTCTTGATAAGTATTCAATGAAGTTCTCGTTTTTCTCAACGGAGAGGCAATCAGTTTAGCTCAGAAATGAATGCATCACCGCATAAATATTTGCATTTTCTCATCTCTCGGATTATGCTGTAAGTTATACATTTTGCTTTTCACCATAGGTATTAAAAAAATTCCTTTTTTCAAAGGAGTGTCATTCACATTACCTCAAAAATCACTGCCTAATCGCAAAAATATTTACATTTCTTCATGTCCCGGATTATGCAGGTATTTACCAGTCACATTTTCATTTTTCGTTTCACCAGAAGTATCCAAAGAAATTCTTTTTTTTTTGTAAACGGGGAAGCATTCACTTTTCCTCATAAATGAATGACTCCGCATATGAATTTGTATTTCTTCATCTCTCGGAACATGCTTCAGGTCAATAGTAGCTTTCCTTTGCATTTCTCCATATATAGTCAAAGAATTTCTTTCATATCCCAACGGAGAGGCATTCACTTTGCCTCAGAAATGAATGCATCTCCTCATAAGTATTTAAATTTCTTCAGCTGTCGGACTATGCAGGAATTTAGCAGTCACAATTCCAATTTGCGTTTCTCCATAAGTATCCAAATACTTTTTTCTCAACGGGGAGGCATTCACTTGGCCACAGAAATGAATGAATCTCCGCATAAGTATTTCAATTTTGCCATCTCTTGAATTATGCAGGAATTTATTATTCACATTTTCATTTTGCGTTTCTCGATATGTATCCAATGAAATTCTTGTTTTTCTCAAAGGACAGGCATTCATTTTAGCTGAGAAACGAATTCAACACCGCATAAATATTCGCATTTTCTCATCTCTCGATTTATGCTGTAAATTATAGTCACATTTACATTTTGCGTTTTACCAGACGTATTAATTAATTCTTTTTCTCAAAGGAGTGTCATTCACTTTACCTCAGAAATCGCTGCCTCATCACATAAATTTTTAATTTTCTTTTGTCCCGGATTATGCAGGAATTTACCAGTCACATTTTCATTTTTCGTTTCACCATACGTATCCGAAGAAATTCTTGTTGTTCTCAACGGAGAGGCATTCACTTTACCTCACAAATGAATGCATCTCCGCATATGAATTTGCATTTCTTCATCTCTCGGAACATGCTTCAGGTCAATAGTAGCTTTCCTTTGCATTTCTTCATATATATTCAATGAATTTCTTGCATATCCCAACGGAGAGGCATTCACTTTGCCTCAGAAATGAATGCATCTCCTCATAAGTATTTAAATTTCTTCAGCTGTCGGATTATGCAGGAATTTAGCAGTCAATATTTCAATTTGCGTTTCTCCATAATTATCCAAATACTTTTTTTCTCAACGGGGAGGCATTCACTTGGCCAGAGAAATGAATGAATCTCCGCATAAGTATTTCAATTTCGTCATCTCTTGAATTATGCAGGAATTTATTATTCACATTTTCATTTTGCGTTTCTTGATAAGTATCCAATGAAATTCTTGTTTTTCTCAAAGGAGAGTCTTTCACTTTACCTCAGAAATCACTGTCTCACCGCATAAATATTTAAATTTGTTCATCTCTCGGAGTATGCTGCAAATTACCAGCCTCGTTTTCAGTTTGAGGTTATCCATAAGATTTTAAAGAAATTCCTATTTTTCTCAACGGAGAGGCATTCACATTACCCCAGAAATGAATGCCTCTTCGGATAAATGTTTAAATGTCTTCATCTCACGGAGTATGCTGCATTTTATTCTTTGCTTTTTCTTTTTGAGTTTCTCAATATGTATTCAAAGAAAGTTTCGGGTATCCCAACGGAGAGGAATTCACTTTGCCTCAGAAATGAATGCATCTCCGCAGAAGTATTTACATCACTTCCTCTCTTGGATTGTGCAGGAATTTACCTGTTACTTTCATTTTGCGTTTCTCCATAATTAACCAAAGAATTTTTTCTTCGACGGAGAGGCATTCACTTTGCCTCAGAAATGAATGCATCTCCTCATAAATATTTTAATTTCTTCATGTGTCGGATTATGCAGGAATTTACTATTCACATTTTCATTTTGCGTTTCTCTATAAGTATCCAATGAAATTCTTGTTTTTCTCAAAGGACAGGCATTCACTTTAGCTGAGAAATGAATTCATCACCGCATAAATATTTGCATTTTCTCATCTCTCGGTTTATGCTTTAAATTATAGTCACATTTACATTTTGCGTTTTACCATACGTATTAAATAATTCTTTTTCTCAAAGGAGTGTCATTCACTTTACCTCAGAAATCGCTGCCTCATCACATAAATTTTTAATTTTCTTTTGTCCCGGATTATGCAGGAATTTACCAGTCACATTTTCATTTTTTGTTTCACCATACGTATCCGAAGAAATTCTTGTTGTTCTCAACGGAGAGACATTCACTTTACCTCAGAAATGAATGCATCTCCGCATATGAATTTGCATTTCTTCATCTCTCGGAACATGCTTCAGGTCAATAATAGCTTTCCTTTGCATTTCTTCATATATATTCAATGAATTTCTTGCATATCCCAACGGAGAGGCATTCACTTTACCTCAGAAATAAGTTCAACTGCGCATAAATATTTAAAATTCTCCATCTGTCGGAGTATGCTGAAAATTAATTGTGGGTTTTTCTTTTTGCGTTTCTCCATATTTATAAATTTTTTTTTTGTTAATCCCAACAGAGAGGCATTCACTTTGCATGAGAAATGAACGCATCTCCGCATATACATTTTAATTTCTTCCTCTCTCGGATAATGCAGGAATTTACCTATTACATTTTCATTTTGCGTTTCTCCATAATTATCCAAAGAATTTTTTTTTCCGACGGAGTGGCATTCACTTTGCCTCAGAAATGAATGCATCTCCGCATATACATTTTAATTTCTTCCTCTCTCGGATAATGCAGGAATTTACCTGTTACATTTTCATTTTGCGTTTCTCCATAATTATCCAAAGAATTCTTTTTTCCGACGGAGTGGCATTCACTTTGCCTCAGAAATGAATGCATCTCCGCATAAATATTTTAATTTCTCATATGTCGGATTATGCAGGAATTATTATTTACATTTTCATTTTGCGTTTCTTGATAAGTATTCAATGAAGTTCTTGTTTTTCTCAACGGAGAGGCATTCAGTTTAGCTCAGAAATGAATGCATCACCGCATAAATATTTGCATTCTCTCATCTCTCGGATTATGCTGTAAATTATAGTCACATTTACATTTTGCATTTCACCATAGGTATTAAAAAATTACTTTTCTCAAAGGAGTGTCATTCACATTACCTCAGAAATCACTGCCTAATCGCATAAATATTTAAATTTCTTCATTTCCCGGATTATGCAGGTATTTACCAGTCACATTTTCATTTTTCGTTTCACCATAAGTATCCAAAGAAATTCTTTTTTTTTGTAAACGGGGAGGCATTCACTTTTCCTCATAAATGAATGCATCTCCGCATATGAATTTGTATTGCTTCATCTCTCGGAACATGCTTGAGGTCAATAGTAGCTTTCATTTGCATTTCTTCATATATATTCAAAGAATTTCTTTCATATCCCAACGGAGAGGCATTCACTTTGCCTCAGAAATGAATGCATCTTCTCATAAGTATTTAAATTTCTTTGCAGGAATTTAGCAGTCACAATTCCAATTTGCGTTTCTCCATAAGTATCCAAATACTTTTTTTTTCTCAACGGGGAGGCATTCACTTGGCCACAGAAATGAATGAATCTCCGCGTAAGTATTTCAATTTCGTCATCTCTTGAATTATGCAGGAATTTATTATTCACATTTCCATTTTGCGTTTCTCGATATGTATCCAATGAAATTCTTGTTTTTCTCAAAAGAGAGTCATTCACTTTACCTCAGAAATCACTGCCTCATCGCATAATTATTTAAGTTTGTTCATCTCTCGGAGTATGCTACAAATTACCAGTCAAATTTTCAGTTTGAGGTTTCCAAAAGATTTCAAAGAAATTCCTATTTTTCTCAACGGAGAGGTATTCACATTACCCCAGAAATGATGCATCTTCGGATAAATGTTTAAATTTCTTCATATCACGGAGTATGCTGCATTGTAATCTATGCAGGAATTTACCAGTTACATTTTCATTTTTAGTTTCTCCATAATTATCCAAAGATTTTTTCTTTTGACGGAGAGGCATTCACTTTGCCTCAGAAATAAATGCATCACCGCATAAGTATTTAAATTTGTTCATCTCTCGGAGTATGCTGCAAATTACCAGTACATTTTCAGATTGAGGTTATCCATAAGATTTCAAGGAAATTCCTATTTTTCTCAACGGAGAGGCATTCACTTTACCCCAGAAATGAATGCATCTTCGGATAAATGTTTAAATGTCTTCATATCACGGAGTATGCTGCATTTTAATCTTCGTTTTTTCTTTTTGCGTTTCTCAATATGTATTCAAAGAACGTTTCGGGTATCCCAACGAAGTGGAGACACTTTGACTCAGAAATGAATGCATCTCCGCATATACATTTAAATTTCTTAATCTCTCGGATTATTCAGGAATTTACCAGTTACATTTTCATTTTGCGTTTCTCCATAATTATCCAAAGATTTTTTTTTGACGGAGAGGCATTCACTTTGCCTCAGAAATGAATGCATCTCCGCATAAATATTCAAATTTCTTCAGCTGTCGGATTATGCAGGAATTTAGCAGTCACAATTCCAATTTGCGTTTCTCCATAAGTATCCAAATACTTTTTTCTCAACGGGGAGGCATTCACTTGGCCACAGAAATGAATGAATCTCCGCATAAGTATTTCAATTTCGCAATCTCTTGAATTATGCAGGAATTTATTATTCACATTTTCATTTTGCGTTTCGCGATATGTATCCAATGAAATTCTTTTTTTTCTCAAAGGACAGGCATTCACTTTAGCTGAGAAACGAATTCAACACCGCATAAATATTTGCATTTTCTCATCTCTCGATTTATGCTGTAAATTATAGTCACATTTACATTTTGCGTTTTACCATACGTATTAAATAATTCTTTTTCTCAAAGGAGTGTCATTCACTTTACTTCAGAAATCGCTGCCTCATCACATAATTTTTAAATTTTCTTTTGTCCCGGATTATGCAGGAATTTACCAGTCACATTTTCATTTTTCGTTTCACCATACGTATCCGAAGAAATTCTTGTTGTTCTCAACGGAGAGGCATTCACTTTACCTCAGAAATGAATGCATCTCCGCATATGAATTTGCATTTCTTCATCTCTCGGAAGATGCTTCAGGTCAATAGTAGCTTTCCTTTGCATTTCTTCATATATATTCAATGAATTTCTTGCATATCCCAACGGAGAGGCATTCACTTTACCTCAGAAATAAATTCATCTGCGCATAAATATTTAAAATTCTTCATCTGTCGGAGTATGCTGAAAATTAATTGTGGGTTTTTCTTTTTGCGTTTCTCCATATTTATAAATTTTTTTTTTGTTAATCCCAACAGAGAGGCATTCACTTTGCATCAGAAATGAATGCATCTCCGCATATACATTTAAATTTCTTCCTCTCTCGGATAATGCAGGAATTTACCTGTTACATTTTCACTTTGCGTTTCTCCATAATTATCCAAAGAATTTTTTTTTTCGACGTAGTGGCATTCACTTTGCCTCAGAAATGAATGCATCTCCGCATAAATATTTTAATTTCTCATCTGTCGGTTTATGCAGGAATTTACTATTCACATTTTCATTTTGCGTTTCTTGATAAGTATTCAATGAATTTCTTGTTTTTCTCAACGGCGATGCATTCGGTTTAGCTCAGAAATGAATGCATCACCTCATAAATATTTGCATTTTCTCATCTCTCGGATTATGCTGTAAATTATAGTCACATTTACATTTTGCATTTCACCATAGGTATTAAAAAAATTCCTTTTCTCAAAGGAGTGTCATTCACATTACCTCAGAAATCACTGCCTAATCGCATAAATATTTAAATTTCTTCATTTCCCGGAATTTGGAGGTATTTACCAGTCACATTTTCATTTTTCGTTTCACCATAAGTATCCAAATAAATTCTTTTTTTTGTAAACGGGGAGGCATTCACTTTTCCTCATAAATGAATGCATCTCCGCATATGAATTTGTATTTCTTCATCTCTCGGAACATGCTTCAATCAATAGTAGCTTTCCTTTTCATTTCTTCATATATATTCAAAGAATTTCTTTCATATCCCAACGGAGAGGCATTCACTTTGCCTCAGAAATGAATGCATCTCCTCATAAGTATTTAAATTTCTTCAGCTGTCGGACTATGCAGGAATTTAGCAGTCACAATTTCAATTTGCGTTTCTCCATAAGTATCCAAATACTTTTTTTTCTCAACGGAGAGGCATTCACTGGGCCACAGAAATGAATGAATCTCCGCATAAGTATTTAAATTTCGTCATCTTTTGAATTATGCAGGAATTTACTATTCACATTTTCATTTTGCGTTTCTCGATATGTATCCAATGAAATTCTTCTTTTTGTCAAAAGAGAGTCATTCACTTTACCTCAGAAATCACTGCCTTACCGCATAAATATTTAAGTTTGTTCACCTCTCGGAGTATGCTACAAATTACCAGTCAAATTTTCAGTTTGAGGTTTCCATACGATTTCAAAGAATTTCCTATTTTTCTCAACGGAGAGGCATTCACATTACCCCAGAAATGATGAATCTTCGGATAAATATTTAAATTTCTTCATATCACGGAGTATGCTGCATTGTAATATTCGCTTTTTCTTTTTGCGTTTCTCAATATGTATTCAAAGAACGTTTCGTGTATCCCAACGAAGTGGAGACACTTTGACTCAGAAATGAATACATCTCCGCATTACATTTAAATTTCTTAATCTCTCGTATTATGCAGGAATTTACCAGTTACATTTTCATTTTGAGTTACTCCATAATTATCCAAAGTTTTTTTTTTGACGGAGAGGCATTCACATTGCCTCAGAAATGAATGCATCTCCGCATAAGTATTTTAATTTCTCATCTGTCGGTTTATGCAGGAATTTACTATTCACATTTTCATTTTGCGTTTCTTGATAAGTATTCAATGAAGTTCTCGTTTTTCTCAACGGAGAGGCAATCAGTTTAGCTCAGAAATGAATGCATCACCGCATAAATATTTGCATTTTCTCATCTCTCGGATTATGCTGTAAATTATACATTTTGCTTTTCACCATAGGTATTAAAAAAATTCCTTTTCTCAAAGGAGTGTCATTCACATTACCTCAAAAATCACTGCCTAATCGCATAAATATTTAAATTTCTTCATGTCCCGGATTATGCAGGTATTTACCAGTCACATTTTCATTTTTCGTTTCACCAGAAGTATCCAAAGAAATTCTTTTTTTTTGTAAACGGGGAAGCATTCACTTTTCCTCATAAATGAATGACTCCGCATATGAATTTGTATTTCTTCATCTCTCGGAACATGCTTCAGGTCAATAGTAGCTTTCCTTTGCATTTCACCATATATAGTCAAAGAATTTCTTTCATATCCCAACGGAGAGGCATTCACTTTGCCTCAGAAATGAATGCATCTCCTCATAAGTATTTAAATTTCTTCAGCTGTCGGACTATGCAGGAATTTAGCAGTCACAATTTCCATTTGCGTTTCTCCATCAGTATCCAAATACTATTTTTTTCTCAACGGAGAGGCATTCACTTGGCCACAGAAAAGAATGAATCTCCGCATAAGTATTTCAATTTCGTCATCTCTTGAATTATGCAGGAATTTATTATTCACATTTTCATTTTGCGTTTCTCGATATGTGTCCAATGAAATTCTTGTTTTTCCCAAAGGAGAGTCTTTCACTTTACCTCAGAAATCACTGTCTCACCGCATAAATATTTAAATTTGTTCATCTCTCGGAGTATGCTGCAAATTACCAGTCACGTTTTCAGTTTGAGGTTATCCATAAGATTTCAAAGAAATTCCTATTTTTCTCAACGGAGAGGCAATCACATTACCCCAGAAATGAATGCATCGTCAGATAAATGTTTAAATGTCTTCATCTCACGGAGTATGCTGCATTTTAATCTTCGCTTTTTCTTTTTGCGTTTCTCAATATATATTCAAAGAAAGTTTCGGGTATCCCAACAGAGAGGCATTCACTTTGCCTCAGAAATGAATGCATCTCCTCATAAGTATTTAAATTTCTTCAGCTATCGGACTATGCAGGAATTTAGCAGTCACAATTCCAATTTGCGTTTCTCCATAAGTATCCAAATACTTTTTTCTCAACGGGGAGGCATTCACTTGGCCACAGAAATGAATGAATCTCCGCATAAGTATTTCAATTTCGCCATCTCTTGAATTATGCAGGAATTTATTATTCACATTTTCATTTTGCGTTTCTCGATATGTATCCAATGAAATTCTTGTTTTTCTCAAAGGACAGGCATTCATTTTAGCTGAGAAACGAATTCAACACCGCATAAATATTCGCATTTTCTCATCTCTCGATTTATGCTGTAAATTATAGTCACATTTACATTTTGCGTTTTACCAGACGTATTAATTAATTCTTTTTCTCAAAGGAGTGTCATTCACTTTACCTCAGAAATCGCTGCCTCATCACATAAATTTTTAATTTTCTTTTGTCCCGGATTATGCAGGAATTTACCAGTCACATTTTCATTTTTCGTTTCACCATACGTATCCGAAGAAATTCTTGTTGTTCTCAACGGAGAGGCATTCACTTTACCTCACAAATGAATGCATCTCCGCATATGAATTTGCATTTCTTTATCTCTCGGAACATGCTTCAGGTCAATAGTAGCTTTCCTTTGCATTGCTTCATATATATTCAATGAATTTCTTGCATATCCCAACGGAGAGGCATTCACTTTGCCTCAGAAATGAATGCATCTCCTCATAAGTATTTAAATTTCTTCAGCTGTCGGATTATGCAGGAATTTAGCAGTCAATATTTCAATTTGCGTTTCTCAATAATTATCCAAATACTTTTTTTCTCAACGGGGAGGCATTCACTTGGCCAGATAAATGAATGAATCTCCGCATAAGTATTTCAATTTCGTCATCTCTTGAATTATGCAGGAATTTATTATTCACATTTTCATTTTGCGTTTCTTGATAAGTATCCAATGAAATTCTTGTTTTTCTCAAAGGAGAGTCTTTCACTTTACCTCAGAAATCACTGTCTCACCGCATAAATATTTAAATTTGTTCATCTCTCGGAGTATGCTGCAAATTACCAGTCTCGTTTTCAGTTTGAGGTTATCCATAAGATTTTAAAGAAATTCCTATTTTTCTCAACGGAGAGGCATTCACATTACCCCAGAAATGAATGCCTCTTCGGATAAATGTTTAAATGTCTTCATCTCACGGAGTATGCTGCATTTTATTCTTTGCTTTTTCTTTTTGCGTTTCTCAATATGTATTCAAAGAAAGTTTCGGGTATCCCAACGGAGAGGAATTCACTTTGCCTCAGAAATGAATGCATCTCCGCAGAAGTATTTACATCACTTCCTCTCTTGGATTGTGCAGGAATTTACCTGTTACTTTTTCATTTTGCGTTTCTCCATAATTATCCAAAGAATTTTTTCTTCGACGGAGAGGCATTCACTTTGCCTCAGAAATGAATGCATCTCCTCATAAATATTTTAATTTCTTCATGTGTCGGATTATGCAGGAATTTACTATTCACATTTTCATTTTGCGTTTCTCGATAAGTATCCAATGAAATTCTTGTTTTTCTCAAAGGACAGGCATTCACTTTAGCTGAGAAATGAATTCATCACCGCATAAATATTTGCATTTTCTCATCTCTCGATTTATGCTTTAAATTATAGTCACATTTACATTTTGCGTTTTACCATACGTATTAAATAATTCTTTTTCTCAAAGGAGTGTCATTCACTTTACCTCAGAAATCGCTGCCTCATCACATAAATTTTTAATTTTCTTTTGTCCCGGATTATGCAGGAATTTACCAGTCACATTTTCATTTTTTGTTTCACCATACGTATCCGAAGAAATTCTTGTTGTTCTCAACGGAGAGACATTCACTTTACCTCAGAAATGAATGCATCTCCGCATATGAATTTGCATTTCTTCATCTCTCGGAACATGCTTCAGGTCAATAGTAGCTTTCCTTTGCATTTCTTCATATATATTCAATGAATTTCTTGCATATCCCAACGGAGAGGCATTCACTTTACCTCAGAAATAAGTTCAACTGCGCATAAATATTTAAAATTCTTCATCTGTCGGAGTATGCTGAAAATTAATTGTGGGTTTTTCTTTTTGCGTTTCTCCATATTTATAAATTTTTTTTTGTTAATCCCAACAGAGAGGCATTCACTTTGCATGAGAAATGAACGCATCTCCGCATATACATTTTAATTTCTTCCTCTCTCGGATAATGCAGGAATTTACCTGTTACATTTTCATTTTGCGTTTCTCCATAATTATCCAAAGAATTTTTTTTTTCCGACGGAGTGGCATTCACTTTGCCTCCGAAATGAATGCATCTCCGCATATACATTTTAATTTCTTCCTCTCTCGGATAATGCAGGAATTTACCTGTTACATTTTCATTTTGCGTTTCTCCATAATTATCCAAAGAATTTTTTTCTCCGACGGAGTGGCATTCACTTTGCCTCAGAAATGAATGCATCTCCGCATAAATATTTTAATTTCTCATCTGTCGGATTATGCAGGAATTATTATTCACATTTTCATTTTGCGTTTCTTGATAAGTATTCAATGAAGTTCTTGTTTTTCTCAACGGAGAGGCATTCAGTTTAGCTCAGAAATGAATGCATCACCGCATAAATATTTGCATTCTCTCATATCTCGGATTATGCTGTAAATTATAGTCACATTTACATTTTGCATTTCACCATAGGTATTAAAAAATTCCTTTTCTCAAAGGAGTGTCATTCACATAGCCTCAGAAATCACGGCCTAATCGCATAAATATTTAAATTTCTTCATTTCCCGGATTATGCAGGTATTTACCAGTCACATTTTCATTTTTCGTTTCACCATAAGTATCCAAAGAAATTCTTTTTTTTTGTAAACGGGGAGGCATTCACTTTTCCTCATAAATGAATGCATCTCCGCATATGAATTTGTATTGCTTCATCTCTCGGAACATGCTTGAGGTCAATAGTAGCTTTCATTTGCATTTCTTCAAATATATTCAAAAAATTTCTTTCATATCCCAACGGAGAGGCATTCACTTTGCCTCAGAAATGAATGCATCTCCTCATAAGTATTTAAATTTCTTTGCAGGAATTTAGCAGTCACAATTCCAATTTGCGTTTCTCCATAAGTATCCAAATACTTTTTTTTTCTTAACGGGGAGCCATTCACTTGGCCACAGAAATGAATGAATCTCCACGTAAGTATTTCAATTTCGTCATCTCTTGAATTATGCAGGAATTTATTATTCACATTTCCATTTTTCGTTTCTCGATATGTATCCAATGAAATTCTTGTTTTTCTCAAAAGAGAGTCAGTCACTTTACCTCAGAAATCACTGCCTCACCGCATAATTATTTAAGTTTGTTCATCTCTCGGAGTATGCTACAAATTACCAGTCAAAATTTCAGTTAGAGGTTTCCATAAGATTTCGAAGAAATTCCTATTTTTCTCAACGGAGAGGTATTCACATTACCCCAGAAATGATGCATCTTCGGATAAATGTTTAAATTTCTTCATATCACGGAGTATGCTGCATTGTAATCTATGCAGGAATTTACCAGTTACATTTTCATTTTTAGTTTCTCCATAATTATCCAAAGATTTTTTCTTTTGACGGAGAGGCATTCACTTTGCCTCAGAAATGAATGCATCACCGCATAAGTATTTAAATTTGTTCATCTCTCGGAGTATGCTGCAAATTACCAGTCACATTTTCAGATTGAGGTTATCCATAAGATTTCAAGGAAATTCCTATTTTTCTCAACGGAGAGGCATTCACTTTACCCCAGAAATGAATGCATCTTCGGATAAATGTTTAAATGTCTTCATATCACGGAGTATGCTGCATTTTAATCTTCGTTTTTTCTTTTTGCGTTTCTCAATATGTATTCAAAGGACGTTTCGGGTATCCCAACGAAGTGGAGACACTTTGACTCAGAAATGAATGCATCTCCGCATATACATTTAAATTTCTTAATCTCTCGGATTATTCAGGAATTTACCAGTTACATTTTCATTTTGCGTTTCTCCATAATTATCCAAAGATTTTTTTTGACGGAGAGGCATTCACTTTGCCTCAGAAATGAATGCATCTCCTCATAAGTATTTAAATTTCTTCAGCTGTCGGATTATGCAGGAATTTAGCAGTCAATATTTCAATTTGCGTTTCTCAATAATTATCCAAATACTTTTTTTCTCAACGGGGAGGCATTCACTTGGCCAGATAAATGAATGAATCTCCGCATAAGTATTTCAATTTCGTCATCTCTTGAATTATGCAGGAATTTATTATTCACATTTTCATTTTGCGTTTCTTGATAAGTATCCAATGAAATTCTTGTTTTTCTCAAAGGAGAGTCTTTCACTTTACCTCAGAAATCACTGTCTCACCGCATAAATATTTAAATTTGTTCATCTCTCGGAGTATGCTGCAAATTACCAGTCTCGTTTTCAGTTTGAGGTTATCCATAAGATTTTAAAGAAATTCCTATTTTTCTCAACGGAGAGGCATTCACATTACCCCAGAAATGAATGCCTCTTCGGATAAATGTTTAAATGTCTTCATCTCACGGAGTATGCTGCATTTTATTCTTTGCTTTTTCTTTTTGCGTTTCTCAATATGTATTCAAAGAAAGTTTCGGGTATCCCAACGGAGAGGAATTCACTTTGCCTCAGAAATGAATGCATCTCCGCAGAAGTATTTACATCACTTCCTCTCTTGGATTGTGCAGGAATTTACCTGTTACTTTTTCATTTTGCGTTTCTCCATAATTATCCAAAGAATTTTTTCTTCGACGGAGAGGCATTCACTTTGCCTCAGAAATGAATGCATCTCCTCATAAATATTTTAATTTCTTCATGTGTCGGATTATGCAGGAATTTACTATTCACATTTTCATTTTGCGTTTCTCGATAAGTATCCAATGAAATTCTTGTTTTTCTCAAAGGACAGGCATTCACTTTAGCTGAGAAATGAATTCATCACCGCATAAATATTTGCATTTTCTCATCTCTCGATTTATGCTTTAAATTATAGTCACATTTACATTTTGCGTTTTACCATACGTATTAAATAATTCTTTTTCTCAAAGGAGTGTCATTCACTTTACCTCAGAAATCGCTGCCTCATCACATAAATTTTTAATTTTCTTTTGTCCCGGATTATGCAGGAATTTACCAGTCACATTTTCATTTTTTGTTTCACCATACGTATCCGAAGAAATTCTTGTTGTTCTCAACGGAGAGACATTCACTTTACCTCAGAAATGAATGCATCTCCGCATATGAATTTGCATTTCTTCATCTCTCGGAACATGCTTCAGGTCAATAGTAGCTTTCCTTTGCATTTCTTCATATATATTCAATGAATTTCTTGCATATCCCAACGGAGAGGCATTCACTTTACCTCAGAAATAAGTTCAACTGCGCATAAATATTTAAAATTCTTCATCTGTCGGAGTATGCTGAAAATTAATTGTGGGTTTTTCTTTTTGCGTTTCTCCATATTTATAAATTTTTTTTTGTTAATCCCAACAGAGAGGCATTCACTTTGCATGAGAAATGAACGCATCTCCGCATATACATTTTAATTTCTTCCTCTCTCGGATAATGCAGGAATTTACCTGTTACATTTTCATTTTGCGTTTCTCCATAATTATCCAAAGAATTTTTTTTTTCCGACGGAGTGGCATTCACTTTGCCTCCGAAATGAATGCATCTCCGCATATACATTTTAATTTCTTCCTCTCTCGGATAATGCAGGAATTTACCTGTTACATTTTCATTTTGCGTTTCTCCATAATTATCCAAAGAATTTTTTTCTCCGACGGAGTGGCATTCACTTTGCCTCAGAAATGAATGCATCTCCGCATAAATATTTTAATTTCTCATCTGTCGGATTATGCAGGAATTATTATTCACATTTTCATTTTGCGTTTCTTGATAAGTATTCAATGAAGTTCTTGTTTTTCTCAACGGAGAGGCATTCAGTTTAGCTCAGAAATGAATGCATCACCGCATAAATATTTGCATTCTCTCATATCTCGGATTATGCTGTAAATTATAGTCACATTTACATTTTGCATTTCACCATAGGTATTAAAAAATTCCTTTTCTCAAAGGAGTGTCATTCACATAGCCTCAGAAATCACGGCCTAATCGCATAAATATTTAAATTTCTTCATTTCCCGGATTATGCAGGTATTTACCAGTCACATTTTCATTTTTCGTTTCACCATAAGTATCCAAAGAAATTCTTTTTTTTTGTAAACGGGGAGGCATTCACTTTTCCTCATAAATGAATGCATCTCCGCATATGAATTTGTATTGCTTCATCTCTCGGAACATGCTTGAGGTCAATAGTAGCTTTCATTTGCATTTCTTCAAATATATTCAAAAAATTTCTTTCATATCCCAACGGAGAGGCATTCACTTTGCCTCAGAAATGAATGCATCTCCTCATAAGTATTTAAATTTCTTTGCAGGAATTTAGCAGTCACAATTCCAATTTGCGTTTCTCCATAAGTATCCAAATACTTTTTTTTTCTTAACGGGGAGCCATTCACTTGGCCACAGAAATGAATGAATCTCCACGTAAGTATTTCAATTTCGTCATCTCTTGAATTATGCAGGAATTTATTATTCACATTTCCATTTTTCGTTTCTCGATATGTATCCAATGAAATTCTTGTTTTTCTCAAAAGAGAGTCAGTCACTTTACCTCAGAAATCACTGCCTCACCGCATAATTATTTAAGTTTGTTCATCTCTCGGAGTATGCTACAAATTACCAGTCAAAATTTCAGTTAGAGGTTTCCATAAGATTTCGAAGAAATTCCTATTTTTCTCAACGGAGAGGTATTCACATTACCCCAGAAATGATGCATCTTCGGATAAATGTTTAAATTTCTTCATATCACGGAGTATGCTGCATTGTAATCTATGCAGGAATTTACCAGTTACATTTTCATTTTTAGTTTCTCCATAATTATCCAAAGATTTTTTCTTTTGACGGAGAGGCATTCACTTTGCCTCAGAAATGAATGCATCACCGCATAAGTATTTAAATTTGTTCATCTCTCGGAGTATGCTGCAAATTACCAGTCACATTTTCAGATTGAGGTTATCCATAAGATTTCAAGGAAATTCCTATTTTTCTCAACGGAGAGGCATTCACTTTACCCCAGAAATGAATGCATCTTCGGATAAATGTTTAAATGTCTTCATATCACGGAGTATGCTGCATTTTAATCTTCGTTTTTTCTTTTTGCGTTTCTCAATATGTATTCAAAGGACGTTTCGGGTATCCCAACGAAGTGGAGACACTTTGACTCAGAAATGAATGCATCTCCGCATATACATTTAAATTTCTTAATCTCTCGGATTATTCAGGAATTTACCAGTTACATTTTCATTTTGCGTTTCTCCATAATTATCCAAAGATTTTTTTTGACGGAGAGGCATTCACTTTGCCTCAGAAATGAATGCATCTCCTCATAAGTATTTAAATTTCTTCAGCTGTCGGATTATGCAGGAATTTAGCAGTCAATATTTCAATTTGCGTTTCTCAATAATTATCCAAATACTTTTTTTCTCAACGGGGAGGCATTCACTTGGCCAGATAAATGAATGAATCTCCGCATAAGTATTTCAATTTCGTCATCTCTTGAATTATGCAGGAATTTATTATTCACATTTTCATTTTGCGTTTCTTGATAAGTATCCAATGAAATTCTTGTTTTTCTCAAAGGAGAGTCTTTCACTTTACCTCAGAAATCACTGTCTCACCGCATAAATATTTAAATTTGTTCATCTCTCGGAGTATGCTGCAAATTACCAGTCTCGTTTTCAGTTTGAGGTTATCCATAAGATTTTAAAGAAATTCCTATTTTTCTCAACGGAGAGGCATTCACATTACCCCAGAAATGAATGCCTCTTCGGATAAATGTTTAAATGTCTTCATCTCACGGAGTATGCTGCATTTTATTCTTTGCTTTTTCTTTTTGCGTTTCTCAATATGTATTCAAAGAAAGTTTCGGGTATCCCAACGGAGAGGAATTCACTTTGCCTCAGAAATGAATGCATCTCCGCAGAAGTATTTACATCACTTCCTCTCTTGGATTGTGCAGGAATTTACCTGTTACTTTTTCATTTTGCGTTTCTCCATAATTATCCAAAGAATTTTTTCTTCGACGGAGAGGCATTCACTTTGCCTCAGAAATGAATGCATCTCCTCATAAATATTTTAATTTCTTCATGTGTCGGATTATGCAGGAATTTACTATTCACATTTTCATTTTGCGTTTCTCGATAAGTATCCAATGAAATTCTTGTTTTTCTCAAAGGACAGGCATTCACTTTAGCTGAGAAATGAATTCATCACCGCATAAATATTTGCATTTTCTCATCTCTCGATTTATGCTTTAAATTATAGTCACATTTACATTTTGCGTTTTACCATACGTATTAAATAATTCTTTTTCTCAAAGGAGTGTCATTCACTTTACCTCAGAAATCGCTGCCTCATCACATAAATTTTTAATTTTCTTTTGTCCCGGATTATGCAGGAATTTACCAGTCACATTTTCATTTTTTGTTTCACCATACGTATCCGAAGAAATTCTTGTTGTTCTCAACGGAGAGACATTCACTTTACCTCAGAAATGAATGCATCTCCGCATATGAATTTGCATTTCTTCATCTCTCGGAACATGCTTCAGGTCAATAGTAGCTTTCCTTTGCATTTCTTCATATATATTCAATGAATTTCTTGCATATCCCAACGGAGAGGCATTCACTTTACCTCAGAAATAAGTTCAACTGCGCATAAATATTTAAAATTCTTCATCTGTCGGAGTATGCTGAAAATTAATTGTGGGTTTTTCTTTTTGCGTTTCTCCATATTTATAAATTTTTTTTTGTTAATCCCAACAGAGAGGCATTCACTTTGCATGAGAAATGAACGCATCTCCGCATATACATTTTAATTTCTTCCTCTCTCGGATAATGCAGGAATTTACCTGTTACATTTTCATTTTGCGTTTCTCCATAATTATCCAAAGAATTATTTTTTTCCGACGGAGTGGCATTCACTTTGCCTCAGAAATGAATGCATCTCCGCATATACATTTTAATTTCTTCCTCTCTCGGATAATGCAGGAATTTACCTGTTACATTTTCATTTTGCGTTTCTCCATAATTATCCAAAGAATTTTTTTCTCCGACGGAGTGGCATTCACTTTGCCTCAGAAATGAATGCATCTCCGCATAAATATTTTAATTTCTCATCTGTCGGATTATGCAGGAATTATTATTCACATTTTCATTTTGCGTTTCTTGATAAGTATTCAATGAAGTTCTTGTTTTTCTCAACGGAGAGGCATTCAGTTTAGCTCAGAAATGAATGCATCACCGCATAAATATTTGCATTCTCTCATCTCTCGGATTATGCTGTAAATTATAGTCACATTTACATTTTGCATTTCACCATAGGTATTAAAAAATTCCTTTTCTCAAAGGAGTGTCATTCACATAGCCTCAGAAATCACGGCCTAATCGCATAAATATTTAAATTTCTTCATTTCCCGGATTATGCAGGTATTTACCAGTCACATTTTCATTTTTCGTTTCACCATAAGTATCCAAAGAAATTCTTTTTTTTTGTAAACGGGGAGGCATTCACTTTTCCTCATAAATGAATGCATCTCCGCATATGAATTTGTATTGCTTCATCTCTCGGAACATGCTTGAGGTCAATAGTAGCTTTCATTTGCATTTCTTCATATATATTCAAAGAATTTCTTTCATATCCCAACGGAGAGGCATTCACTTTGCCTCAGAAATGAATGCATCTCCTCATAAGTATTTAAATTTCTTTGCAGGAATTTAGCAGTCACAATTCCAATTTGCGTTTCTCCATAAGTATCCAAATACTTTTTTTTTCTCAACGGGGAGGCATTCACTTGGCCACAGAAATGAATGAATCTCCGCGTAAGTATTTCAATTTCGTCATCTCTTGAATTATGCAGGAATTTATTATTCACATTTCCATTTTGCGTTTCTCGATATGTATCCAATGAAATTCTTGTTTTTCTCAAAAGAGAGTCATTCACTTTACCTCAGAAATCACTGCCTCATCGCATAATTATTTAAGTTTGTTCATCTCTCGGAGTATGCTACAAATTACCAGTCAAATTTTCAGTTTGAGGTTTCCAAAAGATTTCAAAGAAATTCCTATTTTTCTCAACGGAGAGGTATTCACATTACCCCAGAAATGATGCATCTTCGGATAAATGTTTAAATTTCTTCATATCACGGAGTATGCTGCATTGTAATCTATGCAGGAATTTACCAGTTACATTTTCATTTTTAGTTTCTCCATAATTATCCAAAGATTTTTTCTTTTGACGGAGAGGCATTCACTTTGCCTCAGAAATAAATGCATCACCGCATAAGTATTTAAATTTGTTCATCTCTCGGAGTATGCTGCAAATTACCAGTACATTTTCAGATTGAGGTTATCCATAAGATTTCAAGGAAATTCCTATTTTTCTCAACGGAGAGGCATTCACTTTACCCCAGAAATGAATGCATCTTCGGATAAATGTTTAAATGTCTTCATATCACGGAGTATGCTGCATTTTAATCTTCGTTTTTTCTTTTTGCGTTTCTCAATATGTATTCAAAGAACGTTTCGGGTATCCCAACGAAGTGGAGACACTTTGACTCAGAAATGAATGCATCTCCGCATATACATTTAAATTTCTTAATCTCTCGGATTATTCAGGAATTTACCAGTTACATTTTCATTTTGCGTTTCTCCATAATTATCCAAAGATTTTTTTTTGACGGAGAGGCATTCACTTTGCCTCAGAAATGAATGCATCTCCGCATAAATATTCAAATTTCTTCAGCTGTCGGATTATGCAGGAATTTAGCAGTCACAATTCCAATTTGCGTTTCTCCATAAGTATCCAAATACTTTTTTCTCAACGGGGAGGCATTCACTTGGCCACAGAAATGAATGAATCTCCGCATAAGTATTTCAATTTCGCAATCTCTTGAATTATGCAGGAATTTATTATTCACATTTTCATTTTGCGTTTCGCGATTTGTATCCAATGAAATTCTTGTTTTTCTCAAAGGACAGGCATTCACTTTAGCTGAGAAATGAATTCATCACCGCATAAATATTTGCATTTTCTCATCTCTCGGTTTATGCTTTAAATTATAGTCACATTTACATTTTGCGTTTTACCATACGTATTAAATAATTCTTTTTCTCAAAGGAGTGTCATTCACTTTACCTCAGAAATCGCTGCCTCATCACATAAATTTTTAATTTTCTTTTGTCCCGGATTATGCAGGAATTTACCAGTCACATTTTCATTTTTTGTTTCACCATATATATCCGAAGAGATTCTTGTTGTTCTCAACGGAGAGACATTCACTTTACCTCAGAAATGAATGCATCTCCGCATATGAATTTGCATTTCTTCATCTCTCGGAACATGCTTCAGGTCAATAGTAGCTTTCCTTTGCATTTCTTCATATATATTCAATGAATTTCTTGCATATCCCAACGGAGAGGCATTCACTTTACCTCAGAAATAAGTTCAACTGCGCATAAATATTTAAAATTCTTCATCTGTCGGAGTATGCTGAAAATTAATTGTGGGTTTTTCTTTTTGCGTTTCTCCATATTTATAATTTTTTTTTTGTTAATCCCAACAGAGAGGCATTCACTTTGCATGAGAAATGAACGCATCTCCGCATATACATTTTAATTTCTTCCTCTCTCGGATAATGCAGGAATTTACCTGTTACATTTTCATTTTGCGTTTCTCCATAATTATCCAAAGAATTTTTTTTTTCCGACGGAGTGGCATTCACTTTGCCTCAGAAATGAATGCATCTCCGCATATACATTTTAATTTCTTCCTCTCTCGGATAATGCAGGAATTTACCTGTTACATTTTCATTTTGCGTTTCTCCATAATTATCCAAAGAATTTTTTTCTCCGACGGAGTGGCATTCACTTTGCCTCAGAAATGAATGCATCTCCGCATAAATATTTTAATTTCTCATCTGTCGGATTATGCAGGAATTATTATTCACATTTTCATTTTGCGTTTCTTGATAAGTATTCAATGAAGTTCTTGTTTTTCTCAACGGAGAGGCATTCAGTTTAGCTCAGAAATGAATGCATCACCGCATAAATATTTGCATTCTCTCATCTCTCGGATTATGCTGTAAATTATAGTCACATTTACATTTTGCATTTCACCATAGGTATTAAAAAATTCCTTTTCTCAAAGGAGTGTCATTCACATAGCCTCAGAAATCACGGCCTAATCGCATAAATATTTAAATTTCTTCATTTCCCGGATTATGCAGGTATTTACCAGTCACATTTTCATTTTTCGTTTCACCATAAGTATCCAAAGAAATTCTTTTTTTTTGTAAACGGGGAGGCATTCACTTTTCCTCATAAATGAATGCATCTCCGCATATGAATTTGTATTGTTTCATCTCTCGGAACATGCTTGAGGGCAATAGTAGCTTTCATTTGCATTTCTTCAAATATATTCAAAGAATTTCTTTCATATCCCAACGGAGAGGCATTCACTTTGCCTCAGAAATGAATGCATCTCCTCATAAGTATTTAAATTTCTTTGCAGGAATTTAGCAGTCACAATTCCAATTTGCGTTTCTCCATAAGTATCCAAATACTTTTTTTTTCTCAACGGGGAGGCATTCACTTGGCCACAGAAATGAATGAATCTCCACGTAAGTATTTCAATTTCGTCATCTCTTGAATTATGCAGGAATTTATTATTCACATTTCCATTTTTCGTTTCTCGATATGTATCCAATGAAATTCTTGTTTTTCTCAAAAGAGAGTCAGTCACTTTACCTCAGAAATCACTGCCTCACCGCATAATTATTTAAGTTTGTTCATCTCTCGGAGTGTGCTACAAATTACCAGTCAAAATTTCAGTTAGAGGTTTCCATAAGATTTCGAAGAAATTCCTATTTTTCTCAACGGAGAGGTATTCACATTACCCCAGAAATGATGCATCTTCGGATAAATGTTTAAATTTCTTCATATCACGGAGTATGCTGCATTGTAATCTATGCAGGAATTTACCAGTTACATTTTCATTTTTAGTTTCTCCATAATTATCCAAAGATTTTTTCTTTTGACGGAGAGGCATTCACTTTGCCTCAGAAATGAATGCATCACCGCATAAGTATTTAAATTTGTTCATCTCTCGGAGTATGCTGCAAATTACCAGTCACATTTTCAGATTGAGGTTATCCATAAGATTTCAAGGAAATTCCTATTTTTCTCAACGGAGAGGCATTCACTTTACCCCAGAAATGAATGCATCTTCGGATAAATGTTTAAATGTCTTCATATCACGGAGTATGCTGCATTTTAATCTTCGTTTTTTCTTTTCTCGTTTCTCAATATGTATTCAAAGGACGTTTCGGGTATCCCAACGAAGTGGAGACACTTTGACTCAGAAATGAATGCATCTCCGCATATACATTTAAATTTCTTAATCTCTCGGATTATTCAGGAATTTACCAGTTACATTTTCATTTTGCGTTTCTCCATAATTATCCAAAGATTTTTTTTTGACGGAGAGGCATTCACTTTGCCTCAGAAATGAATGCATCTCCGCATAAATATTTAAATTTCTTCAGCTGTCGGATTATGCAGAAATTTAGCAGTCACAATTCCAATTTGCGTTTCTCCATAAGTGTCCAAATACTTTTTTCTCAACGGGGAGGCAGTCACTTGGCCACAGAAATGAATGAATCTCCGCATAAGTATTTCAATTTCACCATCTCTTGAATTATGCAGGAATTTATTATTCACATTTTCATTTTGCGTTTCGCGATATGTATCCAATGAAATTCTTGTTTTTCTCAAAGGACAGGCATTCACTTTAGCTGAGAAACGAATTCAACACCGCATAAATATTTGCATTTTCTCATCTCTCGATTTATGCTGTAAATTATAGTCACATTTACATTTTGCGTTTTACCATACGTATTAAATAATTCTTTTTCTCAAAGGAGTGTCATTCACTTTACTTCAGAAATCGCTGATTCATCACATAAATTTTTAATTTTCTTTTGTCCCGGATTATGCAGGAATTTACCAGTCACATTTTCATTTTTCGTTTCACCATACGTATCCGAAGAAATTCTTGTTGTTCTCAACGGAGAGGCATTCACTTTACCTCAGAAATGAATGCATCTCCGCATATGAATTTGCATTTCTTCATCTCTCGGAAGATGCTTCAGGTCAATAGTAGCTTTCCTTTGCATTTCTTCATATATATTCAATGAATTTCTTGCATATCCCAACGGAGAGGCATTCACTTTACCTCAGTAATAAATTCATCTGCGCATAAATATTTAAAATTCTTCATCTGTCGGAGTATGCTGAAAATTAATTGTGGGTTTTTCTTTTTGCGTTTCTCCATATTTATAAATTTTTTTTTTGTTAATCCCAACAGAGAGGCATTCACTTTGCATCAGAAATGAATGCATCTCCGCATATACATTTAAATTTCTTCCTCTCTCGGATAATGCAGGAATTTACCTGTTACATTTTCACTTTGCGTTTCTCCATAATTATCCAAAGAATTTTTTTTTCGACGTAGTGGCATTCACTTTGCCTCAGAAATGAATGCATCTCCGCATAAATATTTTAATTTCTCATCTGTCGGTTTATGCAGGAATTTACTATTCACATTTTCATTTTGCGTTTCTCGATAAGTATTCAATGAATTTCTTGTTTTTCTCAACGGAGATGCATTCGGTTTAGCTCAGAAATGAATGCATCACCTCATAAATATTTGCATTTTCTCATCTCTCGGATTATGCTGTAAATTATAGTCACATTTACATTTTGCATTTCACCATAGGTATTAAAAAAATTCCTTTTCTCAAAGGAGTGTCATTCACATTACCTCAGAAATCACTGCCTAATCGCATAAATATTTAAATTTCTTCATTTCCCGGAATTTGGAGGTATTTACCAGTCACATTTTCATTTTTCGTTTCACCATAAGTATCCAAATAAATTCTTTTTTTTGTAAACGGGGAGGCATTCACTTTTCCTCATAAATGAATGCATCTCCGCATATGAATTGGTATTTCTTCATCTCTCGGAACATGCTTCAATCAATAGTAGCTTTCCTTTGCATTTCTTCATATATATTCAAAGAATTTCTTTCATATCCCAACGGAGAGGCATTCACTTTGCCTCAGAAATGAATGCATCTCCTCATAAGTATTTAAATTTCTTTAGCTGTCGGACTATGCAGGAATTTAGCAGTCACAATTTCAATTTGCGTTTCTCCATAAGTATCCAAATACTTTTTTTTTCTCAACTAGAGGCATTCATTTGGCCACAGAAATGAATGAATCTCCGCATAAGTATTTAAATTTCGTCATCTTTTGAATTATGCAGGAATTTACTATTCACATTTTCATTTTGCGTTTCTCGATATGTATCCAATGAAATTCTTCTTTTTGTCAAAAGAGAGTCATTCACTTTACCTCAGAAATCACTGCCTTACCGCATAAATATTTAAGTTTGTTCACCTCTCGGAGTATGCTACAAATTACCAGTCAAATTTTCAGTTTGAGGTTTCCATAAGATTTCAAAGAATTTCCTATTTTTCTCAACGGAGAGGCATTCACATTACCCCAGAAATGATGAATCTTCGGATAAATATTTAAATTTCTTCATATCACGGAGTATGCTGCATTGTAATATTCGCTTTTTCTTTTTGCGTTTCTCAATATGTATTCAAAGAACGTTTCGTGTATCCCAACGAAGTGGAGACACTTTGACTCAGAAATGAATACATCTCCGCATTACATTTAAATTTCTTAATCTCTCGTATTATGCAGGAATTTACCAGTTACATTTTCATTTTGAGTTACTCCATAATTATCCAAAGATTTTTTTTGACGGAGAGGCATTCACATTGCCTCAGAAATAAATGCATCTCCGCATAAGTATTTAAATTTCTTCAGCTGTCAGATTATGCAGGAATTTAGCAGTCACAATTTCCATTTGCGTTTCTCCATAAGTATCCAAATACTCTTTTTTTCTCAACGGGGAGGCATTCACTTGGCCAGAGAAATGAATGAATCTCCGCATAAGTATTTCAATTTCGTCATCTCTTGAATTATGCAGGAATTTATTATTCACATTTTCATTTTGCGTTTCTCGATATGTGTCCAATGAAATTCTTGTTTTTCTCAAAGGAGAGTCTTTCACTTTACCTCAGAAATCACTGTCTCACCGCATAAATATTTAAATTTGTTCATCTCTCGGAGTATGCTGCAAATTACCAGTCACGTTTTCAGTTTGAGGTTATCCATAAGATTTCAAAGAAATTCCTATTTTCTCAACGGAGAGGCAATCACATTACCCCAGAAATGAATGCATCGTCAGATAAATGTTTAAATGTCTTCATCTCACGGAGTATGCTGCATTTTAATCTTCGCTTTTTCTTTTTGCGTTTCTCAATATATATTCAAAGAAAGTTTCGGGTATCCCAACAGAGAGGCATTCAATTTGCATCAGAAATGAATGCATCTCCGCAGAAGTATTTAAATCACTTCCTCTCTCGGATTATGCAGGAATTTACCTGTTACATTTTCATTTTGCGTTTCTCCATAATTATCCAAAGAATTTTTTTTTCGACGGAGTGGCATTCACTTTGCCTCAGAAATGAATGCATCTCCGCATAAGTATTTTAATTTCTCATCTGTCGGTTTATGCAGGAATTTACTATTCACATTTTCATTTTGCGTTTCTTGATAAGTATTCAATGAAGTTCTCGTTTTTCTCAACGGAGAGGCATTCATTTTAGCTGAGAAACGAATTCAACACCGCATAAATATTTGCATTTTCTCATCTCTCGATTTATGCTGTAAATTATAGTCACATTTATATTTTGCGTTATACCAGACGTATTAATTAATTCCTTTTCTCAAAGGAGTGTCATTCACTTTACCTCAGAAATCGCTGCCTCATCACATAAATTTTTAATTTTCTTTTGTCCCGGATTATGCAGGAATTTACCAGTCACATTTTCATTTTTCGTTTCACCATACGTATCCGAAGAAATTCTTGTTGTTCTCAACGGAGAGGCATTCACTTTACCTCAGAAATGAATGCATCTCCGCATATGAATTTGCATTTCTTCATCTCTCGGAACATGCTTCAGGTCAATAGTAGCTTTCCTTTGCATTTCTTCATATATATTCAATGAATTTCTTGCATATCCCAACGGAGAGGCATTCACTTTGCCTCAGAAATGAATGCATCTCCTCATAAGTATTTAAATTTCTTTGCAGGAATTTAGCAGTCACAATTCCAATTTGCGTTTCTCCATGAGTATCCAAATACTTTTTTTTTCTCAACGGGGAGGCATTCACTTGGCCACAGAAATAAATGAATCTCCGCGTAAGTATTTCAATTTCGTCATCTCTTGAATTAAGCAGGAATTTATTATTCACATTTTCATTTTGCGTTTCTCGATATGTATCCAATGAAAGTCGTGTTTTTCTCAAAAGAGAGTCATTCACTTTACCTCAGAAATCACTGCCTCACCGCATAATTATTTAAGTTTGTTCATCTCTCGGAGTATGCTACAAATTACCAATCAAATTTTCAGTTTGAGGTTTCCATAACATTTCAAAGAAATTCCTATTTTTCTCAACGGAGAGGCATTCACATTACCCCAGAAATGATGCATCTTCGGATAAATGTTTAAATTTCTTCATATCACGGAGTATGCTGCATTGTAATCTATGCAGGAATTTACCAGTTACATTTTCATTTTTAGTTTCTCCATAATTATCCAAAGATTTTTTCTTTTGACGGAGAGGCATTCACTTTGCCTCAGAAATGAATGCATCACCGCATAAGTATTTAAATTTCTTTGCAGGAATTTAGCAGTCACAATTCCAATTTGCGTTTCTCCATGAGTATCCAAATACTTTTTTTTTCTCAACGGGGAGGCATTCACTTGGCCACAGAAATAAATGAATCTCCGCGTAAGTATTTCAATTTCGTCATCTCTTGAATTAAGCAGGAATTTATTATTCATATTTTCATTTTGCGTTTCTCGATATGTATCCAATGAAATTCTTGTTTTTCTCAAAAGAGAGTCATTCACTTTACCTCAGAAATCACTGCCTCACCGCATAATTATTTAAGTTTGTTCATCTCTCGGAGTATGCTACAAATTACCAGTCAAATTTTCAGTTTGAGGTTTCCATAAGATTTCAAAGAAATTCCTATTTTTCTCAACGGAGAGGCATTCACATTACCCCAGAAATGATGCATCTTCGGATAAATGTTTAAATTTCTTCATATCACGGAGTATGCCGCATTGTAATCTATGCAAGAATTTACCAGTTTTATTTTCATTTTTAGTTTCTCCATAATTATCCAAAGATTTTTTCTTTTGACGGAGAGGCATTCACTTTACCTCAGAAATCACTGTCTCACCGCATAAATATTTAAATTTGTTCATCTCTCGGAGTATGCTGCAAATTACCAGTCTCGCTTTCAGTTTGAGGTTATCCATAAGATTTTAAAGAAATTCCTATTTTTCTCAACGGAGAGGCATTCACATTACCCCAGAAATGAATGCATCTTCGGATAAGTGTTTAAATGTCTTCATCTCAC
Organism: Maratus speciosus; assembly: GCA_963932465.1. NCBI lineage: Eukaryota > Metazoa > Arthropoda > Arachnida > Araneae > Salticidae > Maratus > Maratus speciosus. The sequence continues at coordinate 669,551,812 of OZ010786.1, read as the reverse complement.
GGAGTATGCTGCATTTCATTCTTTGCTTTTTCTTTTTGCGTTTCTGAATATGTATTCAAAGAAAGTTTCGGGTATCCCAACGGAGAGGAATTCACTTTGCCTCAGAAATGAATGCATCTCCGCAGAAGTATTTACATCACTTCCTCTGTTGGATTGTGCAGGAATTTACCTGTTACTTTTTCATTTTGCGTTTCTCCATAATTATCCAAAGAATTTTTTCTTCGACGGAGAGGCATTCACTTTGCCTCAGAAATGAATGCATCTCCTCATAAATATTTTAATTTCTTCATGTGTCGGATTATGCAGGAATTTACTATTCACATTTTCATTTTGCGTTTCTCGATAAGTATCCAATGAAATTCTTGTTTTTCTCAAAGGACAGGCATTCACTTTAGCTGAGAAATGAATTCATCACCGCATAAATATTTGCATTTTCTCATCTCTCGGTTTATGCTGTAAATTATAGTCACATTTACATTTTGCGTTTTACCATACGTATTAAATAATTCTTTTTCTCAAAGGAGTGTCATTCACTTTACCTCAGAAATCGCTGCCTCATCACATAAATTTTTAATTTTCTTTTGTCCCGGATTATGCAGGAATTTACCAGTCACATTTTCATTTTTTGTTTCACCATACGTATCCGAAGAAATTCTTGTTGTTCTCAACGGAGAGACATTCACTTTACCTCAGAAATGAATGCATCTCCGCATATGAATTTGCATTTCTTCATCTCTCGGAACATGCTTCAGGTCAATAATAGCTTTCCTTTGCATTTCTTCATATATATTCAATGAATTTCTTGCATATCCCAACGGAGAGGCATTCACTTTACCTCAGAAATAAGTTCAACTGCGCATAAATATTTAAAATTCTTCATCTGTCGGAGTATGCTGAAAATTAATTGTGGGTTTTTCTTTTTGCGTTTCTCCATATTTATAAATTTTTTTTTTGTTAATCCCAACAGAGAGGCATTCACTTTGCAGGAGAAATGAACGCATCTCCGCATATACATTTTAATTTCTTCCTCTCTCGGATAATGCAGGAATTTACCTGTTACATTTTCATTTTGCGTTTCTCCATAATTATCCAAAGAATTTTTTATCCGACGGAGTGGCATTCACTTTGCCTCAGAAATGAATGCATCTCCGCATAAATATTTTAATTTCTCATCTGTCGGATTATGCAGGAATTATTATTCACATTTTCATTTTGCGTTTCTTGATAAGTATGCAATGAAATTCTTGTTTTTCTCAACGGAGAGGCATTCAGTTTAGCTAAGAAATGAATGCATCACCGCATAAATATTTGCATTCTCTCATCTCTCGGATTATGCTGTAAATTATAGTCACATTTACATTTTGCATTTCACCATAGGTATTAAAAAATTCCTTTTCTCAAAGGAGTGTCATTCACATTACCTCAGAAATCACTGCCTAATCACATAAATATTTAAATTTCTTCATTTCCCGGATTATGCAGGTATTTACCAGTCACATTTTCATTTTTCGTTTCACCATAAGTATCCAAAGATATTCTTTTTTTTTGTAAACGGGGAGGCATTCACTTTTCCTCATAAATGAATGCATCTCCGCATATGAATTTGTATTGCTTCATCTCTCGGAACATGCTTGAGGTCAATAGTAGCTTTCATTTGCATTTCTTCATATATATTCAAAGAATTTCTTTCATATCCCAACGGAGAGGCATTCACTTTGCCTCAGAAGTGAATGCATCTCCTCATAAGTATTTAAATTTCTTTGCAGGAATTTAGCAGTCACAATTCCAATTTGCGTTTCTCCATGAGTATCCAAATACTTTTTTTTTCTCAACGGGGAGGCATTCACTTGGCCACAGAAATAAATGAATCTCCGCGTAAGTATTTCAATTTCGTCATCTCTTGAATTAAGCAGGAATTTATTATTCACATTTTCATTTTGCGTTTCTCGATATGTATCCAATGAAAGTCTTGTTTTTCTCAAAAGAGAGTCATTCACTTTACCTCAGAAATCACTGCCTCACCGCATAATTATTTAAGTTTGTTCATCTCTCGGAGTATGCTACAAATTACCAATCAAATTTTCAGTTTGAGGTTTCCATAAGATTTCAAAGAAATTCCTATTTTTCTCAACGGAGAGGCATTCACATTACCCCAGAAATGATGCATCTTCGGATAAATGTTTAAATTTCTTCATATCACGGAGTATGCTGCATTGTAATCTATGCAGGAATTTACCAGTTACATTTTCATTTTTAGTTTCTCCATAATTATCCAAAGATTTTTTCTTTTGACGGAGAGGCATTCACTTTGCCTCAGAAATGAATGCATCACCGCATAAGTATTTAAATTTCTTTGCAGGAATTTAGCAGTCACAATTCCAATTTGCGTTTCTCCATGAGTATCCAAATACTTTTTTTTTCTCAACGGGGAGGCATTCACTTGGCCACAGAAATAAATGAATCTCCGCGTAAGTATTTCAATTTCGTCATCTCTTGAATTAAGCAGGAATTTATTATTCATATTTTCATTTTGCGTTTCTCGATATGTATCCAATGAAATTCTTGTTTTTCTCAAAAGAGAGTCATTCACTTTACCTCAGAAATCACTGCCTCACCGCATAATTATTTAAGTTTGTTCATCTCTCGGAGTATGCTACAAATTACCAGTCAAATTTTCAGTTTGAGGTTTCCATAAGATTTCAAAGAAATTCCTATTTTTCTCAACGGAGAGGCATTCACATTACCCCAGAAATGATGCATCTTCGGATAAATGTTTAAATTTCTTCATATCACGGAGTATGCTGCATTGTAATCTATGCAGGAATTTACCAGTTACATTTTCATTTTTAGTTTCTCCATAATTATCCAAAGATTTCTTCTTTTGACGGAGAGGCATTCACTTTACCTCAGAAATCACTGTCTCACCGCATAAATATTTAAATTTGTTCATCTCTCGGAGTATGCTGCAAATTACCAGTCTCGCTTTCAGTTTGAGGTTATCCATAAGATTTTAAAGAAATACCTATTTTTCTCAACGGAGAGGCATTCACATTACCCCAGAAATGAATGCATCTTCGGATAAATGTTTAAATGTCTTCATCTCACGGAGTATGCTCTATTTTATTCTTTGCTTTTTCTTTTTGCGTTACTCAATATGTATTCAAAGAAAGTTTCGGGTATCCCAACGGAGAGGAATTCACTTTGCCTCAGAAATGAATGCATCTCCGCAGAAGTATTTACATCACTTCATCTCTTGGATTGTGCAGGAATTTACCTGTTACTTTTTCATTTTGCGTTTCTCCATAATTATCCAAAGAATTTTTTCTTCGACGGAGAGGCATTCACTTTGCCTCAGAAATGAATGCATATCCTCATAAATATTTTAATTTCTTCATGTGTCGGATTATGCAGGAATTTACTATTCACATTTTCATTTTGCGTTTCTCGATAAGTATCCAATGAAATTCTTGTTTTTCTCAAAGGACAGGCATTCACTTTAGCTGAGAAATGAATTCATCACCGCATAAATATTTGCATTTTCTCATCTCTCGGTTTATGCTGTAAATTATAGTCACATTTACATTTTGCGTTTTACCATACGTATTAAATAATTCTTTTTCTCAAAGGAGTGTCATTCACTTTACCTCAGAAATCGCTGCCTCATCACATAAATTTTTAATTTTCTTTTGTCCCGGATTATGCAGGAATTTACCAGTCACATTTTCATTATTTGTTTCACCATACGTATCCGAAGAAATTCTTGTTGTTCTCAACGGAGAGACATTCACTTTACCTCAGAAATGAATGCATCTCCGCATATGAATTTGCATTTCTTCATCTCTCGGAACATGCTTCAGGTCAATAATAGCATTCCTTTGCATTTCTTCATATATATTCAATGAATTTCTTGCATATCCCAACGGAGAGGCATTCACTTTACCTCAGAAATAAGTTCAACTGCGCATAAATATTTAAAATTCTTCATCTGTCGGAGTATGCTGAAAATTAATTGTGGGTTTTTCTTTTTGCGTTTCTCCATATTTATAAATTATTTTTTGTTAATCCCAACAGAGAGACATACACTTTGCATGAGGAATGAACGCATCTCCGCATATACATTTTAATTTCTTCCTCTCTCGGATAATGCAGGAATTTACCTGTTACATTTTCATTTTGCGTTTCTCCATAATTATCCAAAGAATTTTTTTTCCGACGGAGTGGCATTCACTTTGCCTCAGAAATGAATGCATCTCCGCATAAATATTTTAATTTCTCATCTGTCGGATTATGCAGGAATTATTATTCACATTTTCATTTTGCGTTTCTTGATAAGTATTCAATGAAGTTCTTGTTTTTCTCAACGGAGAGGCATTCAGTTTAGCTCAGAAATGAATGCATCACCGCATAAATATTTGCATTCTCTCATCTCTCGGATTATGCTGTAAATTATAGTCACATTTACATTTTGCATTTCACCATAGGTATTAAAAAATTCCTTTTCTCAAAGGAGTGTCATTCACATTACCTCAGAAATCACTGCCTAATCGCATAAATATTTAAATTTCTTCATTTCCCGGATTATGCAAGTATTTACCAGTCACATTTTCATTTTTCGTTTCACCATAAGTATCCAAAGAAATTCTTTTTTTTTGTAAACGGGGGGGCATTCACTTTTCCTCATAAATGAATGCATCTCCGCATATGAATTTGTATTGCTTCATCTCTCGGAACATGCTTGAGGTCAATAGTAGCTTTCATTTGCATTTCTTCATATATATTCAAAGAATTTCTTTCATATCCCAACGGAGAGGCATTCACTTTGCCTCAGAAATGAATGCATCTCCTCATAAGTATTTAAATTTCTTTGCAGGAATTTAGCAGTCACAATTCCAATTTGCGTTTCTCCATGAGTATCCAAATACTTTTTTTTTCTCAACGGGGAGGCATTCACTTGGCCACAGAAATAAATGAATCTCCGCGTAAGTATTTCAATTTCGTCATCTCTTGAATTAAGCAGGAATTTATTATTCACATTTTCGTTTTGCGTTTCTCGATATGTATCCAATGAAATTCTTGTTTTTCTCAAAAGAGAGTCATTCACTTTACCTCAGAAATCACTGCCTCACCGCATAATTATTTAAGTTTGTTCATCTCTCGGAGTATGCTACAAATTACCAGTCAAATTTTCAGTTTGAGGTTTCCATAAGATTTCAAAGAAATTCCTATTTTTCTCAACGGAGAGGCATTCACATTACCCCAGAAATGATGCATCTTCGGATAAATGTTTAAATTTCTTCATATCACGGAGTATGCTGCATTGTAATCTATGCAGGAATTTACCAGTTACATTTTCATTTTTTGTTTCTCCATAATTATCCAAAGATTTTTTCTTTTGACGGAGAGGCATTCACTTTGCCTCAGAAATGAATGCATCACCGCATAAGTATTTAAATTTCTTTGCAGGAATTTAGCAGTCACAATTCCAATTTGCGTTTCTCCATGAGTATCCAAATACTTTTTTTTTCTCAACGGGGAGGCATTCACTTGGCCACAGAAATAAATGAATCTCCGCGTAAGTATTTCAATTTCGTCATCTCTTGAATTAAGCAGGAATTTATTATTCACATTTTCATTTTGCGTTTCTCGATATGTATCCAATGAAATTCTTGTTTTTCTCAAAAGAGAGTCATTCACTTTACCTCAGAAATCACTGCCTCACCGCATAATTATTTAAGTTTGTTCATCTCTCGGAGTATGCTACAAATTACCAGTCAAATTTTCAGTTTGAGGTTTCCATAAGATTTCAAAGAAATTCCTATTTTTCTCAACGGAGAGGCATTCACATTACCCCAGAAATGATGCATCTTCGGATAAATGTTTAAATTTCTTCATATCACGGAGTATGCTGCATTGTAATCTATGCAGGAATTTACCAGTTACATTTTCATTTTTAGTTTCTCCATAATTATCCAAAGATTTTTTCTTTTGACGGAGAGGCATTCACTTTACCTCAGAAATCACTGTCTCACCGCATAAATATTTAAATTTGTTCATCTCTCGGAGTATGCTGCAAATTACCAGTCACGTTTTCAGTTTGAGGTTATCCATAAGATTTCAAAGAAATTCCTATTTTTCTCAACGGAGAGGCAATCACATTACCCCAGAAATGAATGCATCGTCAGATAAATGTTTAAATGTCTTCATCTCACGGAGTATGCTGCATTTTAATCTTCGCTTTTTATTTTGCGTTTCTCAATATATATTCAAAGAAAGTTTCGGGTATCCCAACAGAGAGGCATTCAATTTGCATCAGAAATGAATGCATCTCCGTAGAAGTATTTAAATCACTTCCTCTCTCGGATTATGCAGGAATTTACCTGTTACATTTTCATTTTGCGTTTCTCCATAATTATCCAAAGAATTTTTTTTTCGACGGAGTGGCATTCACTTTGCCTCAGAAATGAATGCATCTTCGCATAAGTATTTTAATTTCTCATCTGTCGGTTTATGCAGGAATTTACTATTCACATTTTCATTTTGCGTTTCTTGATAAGTATTCAATAAAGTTCTCGTTTTTCTCAACGGAGAGGCATTCATTTTAGCTGAGAAACGAATTCAACACCGCATAAATATTTGCATTTTCTCATCTCTCGATTTATGCTGTAAATTATAGTCACATTTATATTTTGCGTTTTACCAGACGTATTAATTAATTCTTTTTCTCAAAGGAGTGTCATTCACTTTACCTCAGAAATCGCTGCCTCATCACATAAATTTTTAATTTTCTTTTGTCCCGGATTATGCAGGAATTTACCAGTCACATTTTCATTTTTCGTTTCACCATACGTATCCGAAGAAATTCTTGTTGTTCTCAACGGAGAGGCATTCACTTTACCTCTGAAATGAATGCATCTCCGCATATGAATTTGCATTTCTTCATCTCTCGGAACATGCTTCAGGTCAATAGTAGCTTTCCTTTGCATTTCTTCATATATATTCAATGAATTTCTTGCATATCCCAACGGAGAGGCATTCACTTTGCCTCAGAAATGAATGCATCTCCTCATAAGTATTTAAATTTCTTCAGCTGTCGGATTATGCAGGAATTTAGCAGTCACAATTTCAATTTGCGTTTCTCCATAAGTATCCAAATAATTTTTTTCTCAACGGGGAGGCATTCACTTGGCGAGAGAAATGAATGAATCTCCGCATAAGTATTTCAATTTCGTCATCTCTTGCATTATGCAGGAATTTATTATTCACATTTTCATTTTGCGTTTCTTGATAAGTATCCAATGAAATTCTTGTTTTTCTCAAAGGAGAGTCTTTCACTTTACCTCAGAAATCACTGTCTCACCGCATAAATATTTAAATTTATTCATCTCTCGGAGTATGCTGCAAATTAACAGTCTCGTTTTCAGTTTGAGGTTATCCATAAGATTTTAAAGAAATTCCTATTTTTCTCAACGGAGAGGCATTCACATTACCCCAGAAATGAATGCATCTTCGGATAAATGTTTAAATGTCTTCATCTCAAGTAGTATGCTGCATTTTAATTTTCGCTTTTTCTTTTTGCGTTTCTCAATATGTATTCAAAGAAAGTTTCGGGTATACCAACGGAGAGGAATTCACTTTGCCTCAGAAATGAATGCATCTCCTCATAAATATTTTAATTTTTTCATCTGCCGGATTATGCAGGAATTTACTATTCACATTTTCATTTTGCGTTTCTCGATAAGTATCCAATGAAAGATTTGTTTTTCTCAAAGGACAGGCATTCACTTTAGCTGAGAAATGAATTCATCACCGCATAAATATTTGCATTTTCTCATCTCTCGGTTTATGCTGTAAATTATAGTCACATTTACATTTTGCGTTTTACCATACGTATTAAATAATCCTTTTTCTCAAAGGAGTGTCATTCACTTTACCTCAGAAATCGCTGCCTCATCACATAAATTTTTAATTTTCTTTTGTCCCGGATTATGCAGGAATTTACCAGTCACATTTTCATTTTTTGTTTCACCATACGTATCCGAAGAAATTCTTGTTGTTCTCAACGGAGAGACATTCACTTTACCTCAGAAATGAATGCATCTCCGCATATGAATTTGCATTTCTTCATCTCTCGGAACATGCTTCAGGTCAATAATAGCTTCCCTTTGCATTTCTTCATATATATTCAATGAATTTCTTGCATATCCCAACGGAGAGGCATTCACTTTACCTCAGAAATAAGTTCAACTGCGCATAAATATTTAAAGTTCTTCATCTGTCGGAGTATGCTGAAAATTAATTGTGGGTTTTTCATTTTGCGTTTCTCCATATTTATAATTTTTTTTTTGTTAATCCCAACAGAGAGGCATTCACTTTGCATGAGAAATGAACGCATCTCCGCATATACATTTTAATTTCTTCCTCTCTCGGATAATGCAGGAATTTACCTGTTACATTTTCATTTTCGTTTCTCCATAATTATCCAAAGAATTTATTTTTCCGACGGAGTGGCATTCACTTTGCCTCAGAAATGAATGCATCTCCGCATAAATATTTTAATTTCTCATCTGTCGGATTATGCAGGAATTATTATTCACATTTTCATTTTGCGTTTCTTGATAAGTATTCAATGAATTTCTTGTTTTTCTCAACGGAGTGTCATTCACATTACCTCAGAAATCACTGCCTAATCGCATAAATATTTAAATTTCTTCATTTCCCGGATTATGCAGGTATTTACCAGTCACATTTTCATTTTTCGTTTCAACATAAGTATCCAAAGAAATTCTTTTTTTTTGTAAACGAGGAGGCATTCACTTTTCCTCATAAATGAATGCATCTCCGCATATGAATTTGTATTTCTTCATCTCTCGGAACATGCTTGAGGTCAATAGTAGCTTTCATTTGCATTTCTTCATATATATTCAAAGAATTTCTTTCATATCCCAACGGAGAGGCATTCACTTTGCCTCAGAAATGAATGCATCTCCTCATAAATATTTAAATTTCTTTGCAGGAATTTAGCAGTCACAATTCCAATTTGCGTTTCTCCATAATTATCCAAATACTTTTATTTTCTCAACGGGGAGGCATTCACTTGGCCACAGAAATGAATGAATCTCCGCGTAAGTATTTCAATTTCGTCATCTCTTGAATTATGTAGGAATTTATTATTCACATTTTCATTTTGCGTTTCTCGATATGTATCCAATGAAATTCTTGTTTTTCTCAAAAGAGAGTCATTCACTTTACCTCAGAAATCACTGCCTCACCGCATAATTATTTAAGTTTGTTCATCTCTCGGAGTATGCTACAAATTACCAGTCAAATTTTCAGTTTGAGGTTACCATAAGATTTCAAAGAAATTCCTATTTTTCTCAACGGAGAGGCATTCACATTACCCCAGAAATGATGCATCTTCGGATAAATGTTTAAATTTCTTCATATCACGGAGTATGCTGCATTGTAATCTATGCAGGAATTCACCAGTTACATTTTCATTTTTAGTTTCACCATAATTATCCAAAGATTTTTTCTTTTGACGGAGAGGCATTCACTTTGCCCCAGAAATGAATGCATCTCCGCATAAGTATTTAAATTTGTTCATCTCTCGGAGTATGCTGCAAATTACCAGTCACATTTTCAGATTGAGGTTATCCATAAGATTTCAAGGAAATGCCTATTTTTCTCAACGGAGAGGCATTCACTTTACCCCAGAAATGAATGCATCTTCGGATAAATGTTTAAATGTCTTCATATCACGGAGTATGCTGCATTTTAATCTTCGTTTTTTCTTTTTGCGTTTCTCAATATGTATTCAAAGAACGTTTCGGGTATCCCAACGAAGTGGAGACACTTTGACTCAGAAATGAATGCATCTCCGCATATACATTTAAATTTCTTAATCTCTCGGATTATTCAGGAATTTACCAGTTACATTTTCATTTTGCGTTTCTCCATAATTATCCAAAGATTTTTTTTTGACGGAGAGACATTCACTTTGCCTCAGAAATGAATGCATCTCCGCATAAATATTTAAATTTCTTCAGCTGTCGGATTATGCAGGAATTTAGCAGTCACAATTTCAATTTGCGTTTCTCCATATGTATCCAAACAAATTCTTTTCTTTTTCTCAATGGAAAAGCATTCACTTGGCCACAGAAATGAATGAATCTCCGCATAAGTATTTCAATTTCGTCATCTCTTGAATTATACAGGAATTTACTATTCACATTTTCATTTTGCGTTTCTCGATATGTATCCAATGAAATTCTTGTTTTTGTCAAAAGAGAGTCATTCACATTACCTCAGAAATTACTACTTCACCGCATAAATATTTGCATTTTCTCATCTCTCGGTTTATGCTGTAAATTAAAGTCACATTTACATTTTGCGTTTTACCATACGTATTAAATAATTCTCTTTCTCAAAGGAGTGTCATTCACTTTACCTCAGAAATCGTTGCCTCATCACACAAATTTTTAATTTTCTTTTGTCCCGGATTATGCAGGAATTTACCAGCCACATTTTCATTTTTCGTTTCACCATACGTATCCGAAGAAATTCTTGTTGTTCTCAACGGAGAGGCATTCACTTTATCTCAGAAATGAATGCATCTCCGCATATGAATTTGCATTTCTTCATCTCTCGGAACATGCTTCAGGTCAATAGTAGCTTTCCTTTGCCTTTCTTCATATATATTCAATGAATTTCTTGCATATCTCAACGGAGAGGCATTCACATGGCCACAGAAATGAATGAATCTCCGCATAAGTATTTCAATTTCGTCATCTCTTGAATTATGCAGGAATTTATTATTCACATTTTCATTTTGCGTTTCTCGATAAGTATCCAATGAAATTCTTGTTTTTCTCAAAAGAGAGTCATTCACTTTACCTCAGAAATCACTGCCTCACCGCATAAATATTTAAGTTTGTTCATCTCTCGGAGTATGCTACAAATTACCAGTCAAATTTTCAGTTTGAGGTTTCCATAAGATTTCAAAGAAATTCCTATTTTTCTCAACGGAGATGCATTCACATTACCCCAGAAATGATGGATCGTCGGATAAATATTTAAATTTCTTCATATCACGGAGTATGCTGCATTGTAATTTTGGCTTTTTCTTTTTGCGTTTCTCAATATGTATTCAAAGAACGTTTCGGGGATCCCAACGAAGTGGAGACACTTTGACTCAGAAATGAATGCATCTCCGCATTACATTTAAATTTCTTAATCTCTCTTTTTATGCTGGGATTTACCAGTTACATTTTCATTTTGAGTTACTCCCTAATTATCCAAAGATTTTTTTTTGACGGAGAGGCATTCACTTTGCCTCAGAAATGAATGCATCTCCGCATAAGTATTTAAATTTCTTCAGCTGTCGGATTATGCAGGAATTTAGCAGTCACACTTTCAATTTGCGTTTCTCCATAAGTATCAAAATACTTTTTTTTCTCAACGGGGAGGCATTCACTTGGCCACAGAAATGAATGAATATCCGCATAAGTATTTCAATTTCGTCATCTCTTGAATTATGCAGGAATTTGTTATTCACATTTTCATTTTGCGTTTCTCGATAAGTATCCAATGAAATTCTTGTTTTTCTCAAAGGAGAGTCTTTCACTTTACCTCAAAAATCACTGTCTCACTGCATAAATATTTAAATTTGTTCATCTCTCGGAGTATGCTGCAAATTACCAGTCACGTTTTCAGTTTGAGGTTATCCATAAGATTTTAAAGAAATTCCTATTTTTCTCAACGGAGAGGCATTCACATTACTCCAGAAATGAATGCATCTTCGGATAAATGTTTAAATGTCTTCATCTCAAGTAGTATGCTGCATTTTAATTTTCGCTTTTTCTTTTTGCGTTTCTCAATATGTATTCAAAGAAAGTTTCGGGTATACCAACGGAGAGGAATTCACTTTGCCTCAGAAATGAATGCATCTCCTCATAAATATTTTAATTTTTTCATCTGTCGGATTATGCAGTAATTTACTATTCACATTTTCATTTTGCGTTTCTCGATAAGTATCCAATGAAAGATTTGTTTTTCTCAAAGGACAGGCATTCACTTTAGCTGAGAAATGAATTCATCACCGCATAAATATTTGCATTTTCTCATCTCTCGGTTTATGCTGTAAATTATAGTCACATTTACATTTTGCGTTTTACCATACGTATTAAATAATTCTTTTTCACAAAGGAGTGTCATTCACTTTACCTCAGAAATCGCTGCCTCATCACATAATTTTTTAATTTTCTTTTGTCCCGGATTATGCAGGAATTTACCAGTCACATTTTCATTTTTCGTTTCACCATACGTATCCGAAGAAATTCTTGTTGTTCTCAACGGACAGGCATTCACTTTACCTCAGAAATGAATGCATCTCCGCATGTGAATTTGCATTTCTTTATATCTCGGAACATGCTTCAGGTCAATAGTAGCTTTCCTTTGCTTTTCTTCATATATATTCAATGAATTCCTTGCATATCCCAATGGAGAGGCATTCACTTTGCCTCAGAAATGAATGCATCTCCTGATAAGTATTTAAACTTCTTCAGCTGTCGGACTATGCAGGAATTTAGCAGTCACAATTCCAATTTGCGTTTCTCCATAAGTATCCAAATACATTTTTTCTCAACGGGGAGGCATTCACTTGGCCACAGAAATGAATGAATCTCCGCATAAGTATTTCAATTTCGTCATCTCTTGAATTATGCAGGAATTTATTATTCACATTTTCATTTTGCGTTTCTCGATAAGTATCCAATGAAATTCTTGTTTTTCTCAAAAGAGAGTCATTCACTTTACCTCAGAAATCACTGCCTCACCGCATAAATATTTAAATTTGTTCATCTCTCAGAGTATGCTGCAAATTACCAGTCACGTTTTCAGTTTGAGGATATCCATAAGATTTTAAAGAAATTCCTATTTTTCTCAACGGAGAGGCATTCACATTACCCCAGAAATGAATGCATCTTCGGATAAATGTTTAAATGTCTTCATCTCACGGAGTATGCTGCATTTTAATCTTCGCTTTTTCTTTTTGCGTTTCTCAATATGTATTCAAAGAAAGTTTCGGGTATCCCAACGAAGAGGAATTCACTTTGCCTCAGAAATGAATGCATCTCCGCAGAAGTATTTAAATCACTTCCTCTCTCGGATTATGCAGGAATTTACCTGTTACTTTTTCATTTTGCGTTTCTCCATAATTATCCAAAGAATTTTTTCTTCGACGGAGAGGCATTCACTTTGCCTCAGAAATGAATGCATCTCCTCATAAATATTTTAATTTCTTCATCTGTCGGATTATGCAGGAATTTACTATTCACATTTTCATTTTGCGTTTCTCGATAAGTATCCAATGAAATTCTTGTTTTTCTCAAAGGACAGGCATTCACTTTAGCTGAGAAATGAATTCATCACCGCATAAATATTTGCATTTTCTCATGTCTCGGTTTATGCTGTAAATTATAGTCACATTTACATTTTGCGTTTTACCATACGTATTAAATAATTCTTTTTCTCAAAGGAGTGTCATTCACTTTACCTCAGAAATCGCTGCCTCATCACATTAATTTTTAATTTTCTTTTGTCCCGGATTATGCAGGAATTTACCAGTCACATTTTCATTTTTCGTTTCACCATACGTATCCGAAGAATTTCTTGTTGTTCTCAACGGAGAGGCATTCACTTTACCTCAGAAATGAATGCATCTCCGCATATGAATTTGCATTTCTTCATCTCTCGGAAGATGCTTCAGGTCAATAGTAGCTTTCCTTTGCATTTCTTCATATATATTCAATGAATTTCTTGCATATCCCAACGGAGAGGCATTCACTTTACCTCAGAAATAAATTCATCTGCGCATAAATATTTAAAATTCTTCATCTGTCGGAGTATGCTGAAAATTAATTGTGGGTTTTTCTTTTTGCGTTTCTCCATCATTATAAAAATTTTTTTTGTTAATCCCAACAGAGGGGCATTAACTTTGCATGAGAAATGAATGCATCTCCGCATATACATTTTAATTTCTTCCTCTCTCGGATAATACAGGAATTTGCCTGTTACATTTTCATTTTGCGTTTCTCCATAATTATCCAAAGAATTTTTTTTTTGACGGAGTGGCATTCACTTTGCCTCAGAAATGAATGCATCTCCGCAGAAGTATTTAAATCACTTCCTCTCTCGGATTATGCAGGAATTTACCTGTTACTTTTTCATTTTGCGTTTCTCCATAATTATCCAAAGAATTTTTACTTCGACGGAGAGGCATTCACTTTGCCTCAGAAATGAATGCATCTCCGCATAAATATTTTAATTTCTCATCTGTCGGATTATGCAGGAATTATTATTCACATTTTCATTTTGCGTTTCTTGATAAGTATTCAATGAAGTTCTTGTTTTTCTCAACGGAGAGGCATTCTCAGAAATGAATGCATCACCGCATAAATATTTGCATTCTCTCATCTCTCGGATTATGCTGTAAATTATTGTCACATTTTCATTTTGCATTTCACCATAGGTATTAAAAAATTCCTTTTCTCAAAGGAGTGTCATTCACATTACCTCAGAAATCACTGCCTAATCGCATAAATATTTAAATTTCTTCATTTCCCGGATTATGCAGGTATTTACCAGTCACATTTTCATTTTTCGTTTCACCATAAGTATCCAAAGAAATTCTTTTTTTTTGTAAACGGGGAGGTATTCACTTTTCCTCATAAATGAATGCATCTCCGCATATGAATTTGTATTTCTTCATCTCTCGGAACATGCTTCAGGTCAATAGTAGCTTTACTTTGCATTTCTTCATATATATTCAAAGAATTTCTTTCATATCCCAACGGAGAGGCATTCACTTTGCCTCAGAAATGAATGTATCTCCTCATAAGTATTTAAATTTCTTCAGCTGTCGGACTATGCAGGAATTTAGCAGTCACAATTCCAATTTGTGTTTCTCCATAAGTATCCAAATACTTTTTTTTCTCAACGGGGAGGCATTCACTTGGCCACAGATATGAATGAATCTCCGCATAAGTATTTCAATTTCGTCATCTCTTGAATTATGCAGGAATTTATTATTCACATTTTCATTTTGCGTTTCTCGATATGTATCCAATGAAATTCTTGTTTTTCTCAAAAGAGAGTCATTCACTTTACCTCAGAAATCACTGCTTCACCGATAATTATTTACGTTTGTTCATCTCTCGGAGTATGCTGTAAATTACTAGTCACATTTTCAGATTGAGGTTATCCATAAGATTTCAAGGAAATTCCTATTTTTCTCAACGGAGAGGCATTCACTTTACCCCAGAAATGAATGCATCTTCGGAAAAATGCTTAAATGTCTTCATATCACGGAGTATGCTGCATTTTAATCTTCGTTTTTTCTTTTTGGGTTTCTCAATATGCATTCAAAGAACGTGTCGGGTATCCCAACGAAGTGGAGACTGACTCAGAAATGAATGCATCTCCGCATATACATTTAAATTTCTTAATCTCTCGGATTATTCAGGAATTTACCAGTTACATTTTCATTTTGCGTTTCTCCATAATTATCCAAAGATTTTTTTTTGACGGAGAGGCATTCACTTTGCCTCAGAAATGAATGCATCTCCGCATAAATATTTAAATTTATTCAGCTGTCGGATTATGCAGGAATTTAGCAGTCACAATTTCAATTTGCGTTTCTCCATATGTATCCAAACAAATTCTTTTCTTTTTCTCAACGGAGAGGCATTCACTTGGCCACAGCAATGAATGAATCTCCGCATAAGTATTTCAATTTCGTCATCTCTTGAATTATGCAGGAATTTACTATTCACGTTTTCATTTTGCGTTTCTCGATATGTATCCAATGAAATTCTTGTTTTTGTCAAAAGAGAGTCATTCACATTACCTCAGAAATCACTACTTCACCGCATAAATATTTAAGTTTGTTCATCTCTCGGAGTATGCTACAAATTACCAGTCACATTTTCAGTTTGAGGTCATTCAAAAGATTTCAAAGAAATTTCTATTTTTCTCAACTCAGAGGCATTCACATTACCCCAGAAATGAATGCATCTTCGGATAATTGTTTAAATGTCTTCATCTCACGGATTATGCTGCATTTTAATCTTGCTTTTTCTTTTTGCGTTTCTCAATATGTATTCAAAGAACGTTTCGGGTATCCCAACGGAGAGGCATTCACTTTGCCTCAGAAATGAATGCATCTTCGCAGAAGTATTTAAATTTCTTCCTATCTCGGATTATGCAGGAATTTACCTGTTACATTTTTATTTTGCGTTTCTCCATAATTATCCAAAGAATTTTTTTTTCGACGGAGAGGTATTCACTTTGCCTCAGAAATGAATGCATCTCTTCATAAATATTTTAATTTCTTCATCTGTCGGATTATGCAGGAATTTATTATTCACATTTCCATGTTGCGTTTCTCGATAAGTATCCAATGAAATTCTTGTTTTTCTCAACGGACACGCATTCACTTTAGCTGAGAAATGAATGCATCACCACATAAATATTTGCATTGTCTCATCTCTCGGATTATGCTGTAAATTATAATCACATTTACATTTTGCGTTTCACCATACGTATTAAATAATTCTTTTTCTCAAAGGAGTGTCATTCACTTTACCTCAGAAATCACTGCGTCATCGCATAAATATTTAATTTTCTTCATGTCCCGGATTATGCAAGAATTTACCAGTCACATTTTCATTTTTCGTTTCATCATAAGTATCCGAAGAAATTCTTGTTGTTCTCAACGGAGAGGCATTCACTTTACCTCAGAAATGAATGCATCTCCGCATACGTATTTGTATTTCTTCATCTCTCGGAACATGCTTCAGGTCAATAGTAGCTTTCCTTTGCGTTTCTTCATGTATATTCGAAGAATTACTTGCATATCCCAACGGAGAGCCATTCACTTTACTTCAGAAATGAATGAATCTGCGCATAAATATTTAAAATTCTTCATCTGTCGGAGTATGCTGAAAATTAATTGTGGGTTTTTCTTTTTGCGTTTCTCCATATTCATAAAAAAAAATTTCGTTTATCCCAACGGAGAGGCATTCTCTTTATCTTAGAAATATTTTCATATCCGGATAAATGTTTAAATTCCATATCTCTCAGAGTATAATCTCGGAGTATCGCTTTTTCTTTTTGCTTTTCTCCATATATGTTCAAAGAACGTTTCGGGTATCCCAACGGAGAGGCATTCATTCACTTTGCCTCAGAAATGAATGCATCTCCGCATATATATTTAAATTTCTTAATCTCTTGGAATATGCAGGAATTTATCTGTCACGATTTTATTTTGCATTTCTCCATAAGTATCCAAAGAATTGCTTTTTTCTAAACGGGGAGCCATTCACTTTGCCTCATAAATGAATGCATCTCCGCATAAATATTTTAATTTCTTCATCTATCGGTTTCTGCAGGAATTTACTAGTCACATTTTAATTTTGCGATTCTCCATAAGTATCCAATGAATATTCGAGGATGGAGTATCACAGTTGACGTTTAATCCAGTTGGAAAAAATATTCGTTCCCTTCATTATGTATCCAATGAAGTTCTTGTTTTTCTCAATGAAGGGGCATTCGCTTTAACTCAAAAATGAATGCATATCTGCAGATATATTTGCTTTTCTGCGTCTCTCGGAACATGCTTCAAATTAATAGAAGCTAACTTTTTCGTTTCTATACATGTATTAGAAGAATTTCTTGTGTATTCCAACGGTGAGGCATTCACTTTAGCTCAGAAATGAATGCGTCATCGCATAAATATTTCAATTACCTCATCGCTCGGATCAGGCTGTACATTATAGTCACATTTACATTTTGCGTTTCACCATAGGTATTCAAAAAAGTCTTGTTTTTCTCAAAGGAGAGTCATTCAGTTTACATCAGAAATCGTTGCCTCACAACGTAAATATTTAAATTTTGTCATCTCTCGGTGTATGCAGCAAATTACCAGTCACATTTTCAGTTTGTCCGTAAGATTTCAAAGAAATTCCTATTTTTCTCAACGGAGAGGCATTCACTTTACCCCAGAAATGAATGCATCTACGGGTAAATGTTTAAATATCCTCATATCACGGAGTATGCTGCATTTTAATATTCGCTTTTTCTTTTTGCGTTTCTCAATATGTATTCAAAGAAAGTTTCGGGTATCCCAACGGAGAGGCATTCACTTTGCCTCAGAAATGAATGCATCTCCGCATATATATTTAAATTTATTCATCTCTCAGATTATGCAGGAATTTACCAGTTACATTTTCATTTTGCATTTCTACATAATTATCCAAAGATTTTTTTTTCTTGACGGAGAGGCATTCACTTTGCCTCAGAAATGAATGCATCTCCGCATAAGTATTTAAATTTCTTCATCTGTCGGATTATGCAGGAATTTAACAGTCACAATTTAAATTTGCGTTTCTCCATAACTATCCAAACAAATTCTTTTTTTTCTCAAAGGAGAGGCATTCACTTGGCCACAGAAATGAATGAATCTCCGCATAAATATTTAAATTTCGTCCTCTCTTGAATTATGCAGGAATTTACTATTCACATTTTCAATTTGTGTTTCTCGATATGTATCTAAAGAAATTCTTTTATTTTTTCTCAACGAAGGGGCATCCACTTTACCCCAGAAATGAATGCATCTCTGGATAAATGTTTAAATTTCTTCATATGTAGGAGTATGCTGCATTGTGATCTTCGCTTTTTCTTTTTGCATTTATCCATATGTATTCAAAGAACGTTTCGTGTATCCCAACGGAGAGGCATTCACTTTGCCTCAAAAATTAATGCATCTCCGCATAAATATTTAAATTTCTTCTTCTCTCGGATTATGGAGGAATTTACCAGTCATATTTTCATTTTGCGTTTCTCCATAAGTATCTAAAGAAATTCTTTTTTTTTTTCTCAACGGAGAGGCATTCACTTTAGCTCAGAAATGAATGCATCTTCGCATATATATTTACATTTCTTCATCTCTCGGAACATGCTCCAAATTAATAGTAGCTTTGTTTTTCGTTTCTCCATATATTCAAAGACTTTCTTGTGTATCCCAACGGTGAGGCATTCACTTTAGCCTAGAAATGAATGCATCATCGCATAAATATTAAATATCTTCATCTCTCGGAGAATGCTTCAAATTAATTGTCACTTTTTTCATTTTGCGTTTCTCCATAAGTATCCAAAAAAATTCTTGTTTTTCTCAACGGAGAGGCATTCACTTTACCTCAGAAATAAATGCATCACACTGTAAAAAAAAAATCTGTGAAGTTACTAAAGTTTTTCTAGGAAACTTGGATTCCTAGAACTTTTCATGTAACGGCAACAACAAAATTTCATGTAACAGACACACTTTTGCGCCGAAAATCAAAAAATCTGTAAGGTTACTAAGAATTTTTTTGGAAACTGGGATTCCGAGAACTTTTCATGTAACTGCAGCCAGGGTTACAAATAAAAGTTTAGTAAGATTACTGAAATTTTAGCAGATTCATTTGTAAAGTTACAGATTTTTGTAGCTTTACCAAAACTAGTTTTGTAGATTTGCAGCTTTTTTCGTACAGTTACAGGTGAAAGTTTAGTAAGCATGTAACTTTAGATCTGTAGAACTACAGATTTTGTTTTACAGTGCACCGCATAATTATTTAATTTTCTTCATATCTCGGTGTATACTGCAAATGACTGGTTGCTTTTTTTTCGTTTCTCCATATGTATTCAATGAATTTATCGTGTACCTTAACTGAGTTGATTTCACTTTATCTCAGAAATAAATGAATCTCCGCATAAATATTTAAATTTCTTCATATCACAGAGTATGCTGCAAATCATTAGTAGGTTTTTTTTTCGTTTCTCTTTAGTATTCAAATAATTTATTGTGTATCTCAACGGAGAGATATTCACTTTACCTCAGAAATAAATGCATCACCGCATAAATATTTCAGTTTCTTCATATCTCGGAGTATGCTGTAAATTACTAGTCACATTTTCATTTTGCGTTTCTCCATATGTATTCGAAGAAATTCTTGTTGTTCTCAATGTGGAGGCATTCCCTTTACCCCAGAAATGAATGCATCTCCGGATAAATGTTTAAATTTCTTCATATCTAGGAATATGCGTCATTTTAATCTTCGCTTTTTCTTTTTGCTTTTCTGCATATGTTTTCGCAAAAGGTTTTCGGTAATCGGAGTTTTTGACGACAGTTTACCGAAAAGCTTTTGCTGTAAGTTTATCCCCTCATTATAAGTCGAGTTATCCTCCACATGAAAAACTTGCAGATTTCAATACTCTTATTTTCTGTGCACGTAAAATTTGTCCAAATTCTGAATTATTTAATAGTAAAGTGAACTATATAAAAGCAGTTGCCATCGATTGTGGATTTAGTTTGAATATCATTAACCATATTTTATCTCAACCACCTATAATCACCGATCCTGTTCGAGGAAATAAAGAATTGTGCTATTGTCCTACCTTACTTTCCTAAAATCAGTAAACAAATTTCATGTATTTTCAATAGGTTTAGTTTGAAAGTTGTTTTCTCTCCAACCAATAAAATTTCTTTCTCCTTATCTTAAAGATCTTATTGAAGACCATAATGCCTGGGGAATTTACAGAATTCTTTGTGAGTGCGTTCTCTCTTACATTGAGCAGACGAAGCGTGCACTTAGAATTAGGCTGAAAGAACACCATAATTATGTTAGAAAGCAGGAATTTGAGAAATCTAGAATAGCGAAACATTGTTGGAATTCCAACCACTAGTTTAATTATCCAGAGGCTGAAATCATTCAAACATGTAACTCAGTTTTTGATGTAGACTTTTACGACGCTCACTATATTCATAAACATACTTCCTGCTTAGTGAATAATATGATAAGCACCCTTTTTCTTTCACCAGTGTGGAGGGATCCTGAGCAGTGACTCTTTTTCAGTTGGTTCTGGTCCATTACGTCATTTTTTAAAGATATATAAACTCTTGTTTTCGTCCTTTTCAGTAAGTCCATAAGCCAGTACTCGGGGCTATAACCGAGGGGTTCTTCGAACCCATTTTAATTATCTCTTTTTTCCAGGAATCCAGGGAAGGGAATCCAGGAATCCTCGAAACGAACGTATGGGAAATTTTTGTCGTGTCTGTACGTTATTTGTGTGTAAAATCGTTGTAAAAGGTTTTTACATTTTTATTAATATTATATGGATGCAATTAAATTGAATATAGCAAAGTAATGACTATACACTACAAGTAGTGTCCTCCAAACAGCTAGCGACCTCCAGATTTTGCCAGCATCTTCTTTGCATGTTTGAATGCTTCTAATACTTACCGTATATAAACTTAAAATTCTACAACCTGCTAAAATTATACTTTTTTCTCCCTTAATCACAGACCATTTAAAAAACATGATACATAAAACGTCCAAAAGTGCTCCCCAAAATTATATTTTTTAAATGGGATTATTAATTCTAAATCCGGGTTACATAACATAGTCTATGTAAAAACACCTCTACACTGCATTTTATGATTTTGTCGAAAATGATAAAAAATGATATTTTTTTCAACATCGGTTGATGTTGGTCAACCCAGTACTCCTTATATGTATATATGTGACTCTTGAAATTAAGGGAAATTATCAGTTTTCTGATATGACGATGAAAAATAATTATTACCGAATTCACAGTTGTAATTTCAAGATATGATTGCGGATTGTTTAGAAAAATTAATTATTTCCGAAAAGTTCTACCGTGTCATAAGTCAGTTCTTGCAGATACTTTAAAATGACATGTAATTTTAATTTAGCGGTTATAAAACTTTTCTGAGGTTGTGTGAGATGAGAGGGGCAGGGATGTACCAAATAAATCAAGTTGACTTTCACGCAACTGGCAAGTGACAAAAGTAAGACAACCAAGGCATTTATAGACGTACTTTACCCACAAGTAAAATAATATATTATGTTTCAATAAATATATGTTACTCTATGAATGAAATATAACCACATACCTACGGATGCATTGTAGCACCTATGGCAATGTTACAGCACAGATAAATTTCAGCTTGTACCTCTTCAGTAGCCTGACTTCTAGCGAATCATCCATATTAATACAAACGACTGAAGAGAAACATTTACTTTTAAATAATTAGTACTATTAGGTGAACGTAAAAAAAAAAAAATTGTTAAAAACATGGAGAGAGGGATTTAGAGCCTTTTGTCCCTGTCTTTTCTAGAAGTTAAATTTAATTGCCCCCCCCCCTTTTTTTTATCACGTAAACTTTTTTTTCAACATTTCGTGGTATAAGAGACTTTTATGCCAAAATATATTGTTATTTAGTGTATTTTTGCACTTGAATAAATGGGCAGTCATTTTTAGCTTTTCAAATCCTTTTTTTACTATTTCATTAAATACTTTATTTTGTTAATATTAAATACTAAATACTTTAGTTAAGAAAATAAGTTGAAACTGGAGTAAATCAATAAGAACTAAAATATCTTCTTAAAACACCATCAAACACATCATCCATTTTGCGCATTTAAAAGTTTTTGATGATGTTTTAAGAAGATCTTTTAGTTCTTAAATATTTTATATTATTATTTTATATTATACTAAATACTTTATGTTATTTTCATATTTTATTTTCTATAATTTTCACATTGTGATGACAAATTACTTAAAAATCTAGTTTTGAAACATTTTTAACGACAAATTCCTCTATACAGGACATCGTTAAACAAAATATTGCACCGATAGTTTTTCAAAGCATAAAACATAAATTTCAATCCAACAAACTTGGCTGCCAAAGAGTTAGAAAATATCACGATCTTCTATTGTAGAAACAACGGTTTTTAATCGTTTGATTATTCTTACAACTTAAAATATCATAGGTTTGTTCGAAATAAAATAAAATACACATAAGCTTTCCTTGGACTTTAATTCGTAAAAATTTAATTAAAAAAATATCTTTCTTATTTGGAAATTAAGTGAAGTTATGCAAAATTTCTCTCGATTATTTGCATAGATTTATGCTTCGTATTCTTTGGCTGACCATCTATGCCTTCCTATATCAGTAGTGATTCCAATATAGGAAAGAACTACACCGAAGAGCCAAAACATTATGACCACCCCCACATTTTGCGATGAACTCGCTTTGTTGACGTGGAAAGCATAAAATCAGGTGGAAATGGTATTTAACTACTGCTAGGGAGTATGAAGAATCATTTTTGAGCTTAATTCTGCCTATGATGGGAAAGGTTTCTGATATAAGCGACTTTGACAGAGGGCAGATTTCAATGGCACGATGGCTCAGAACGCGTATCTCCGAAACTGTACGACTCGTGGGTTGTTTGCGACATACCGTCGTTAGTACTTATGCAAAGCTCATGAATGACGATGAAACCTTCAGCAGACGCGATGACGTTGGACGTCACGCGTTTTCAAAGAAAAAGTACGTCGGAGGCTCCCCCACTTGGTAAAAAAAAAAAAAATCGGTAACAGACATTGGCTCAGCTGACAGCCCAATACAATACAGGTCCAAGTAGAGTTATTTCAGAGCACACAGTTCAGCTGACACTGTTGGATATAAGGCTATACATCAAACAGACCACACATGTGCCTCTGTTGACCAAGCATCATCACCAACTACTACTACACTAGACCCAGGAACATCGTGACTGAACCATGGATCGTTGGGAGAGACCTGCCTTGTCAGATGAATCACGATTCATCTTTCAACTCATCGATGATCATTTCAAATTACGCCTTCTTCACGAGAACCGTTGTTCCCCCTTATACAGCAGACCATACAAAGGCCGGTTGTAGCGATATTAAATTTTGGAAAATGTTCTAATGGGCATCTCTGGGACCTGTGGTTATGGTAGAACAGATCACGAAGGTCACAGACTATCGGAACATGATTGGAGACCTCTTGCACCCTTACAATGTTATCTCTCCTCCCAATTGGAAATGAAGTCTTCTAGCAAGACTTCATACATGACACAGGGCTCGAATTGTACTGGGGGTGGTTCTAGGAACATAATACTGAATTCCAGTTAAAGTCCTGGCAGCCTAACTAAACGGATCTTAATATGATAGAGCAGAT
This sequence comes from Maratus speciosus, assembly GCA_963932465.1. Lineage (NCBI taxonomy): Eukaryota > Metazoa > Arthropoda > Arachnida > Araneae > Salticidae > Maratus > Maratus speciosus. Next base: position 669,527,709 of record OZ010786.1, on the reverse strand, counting down.
TTGGTGTGTCATGGAACGGCAGCTCAGAGCTAAAAAACAACCATGCTGTAATAGTGCGGATTTACGTGACTGCAATTTGAACATCAGGTACAATCTGCCTTAGGCCATGTACCAAGTACGTGTGACATCCATGCCAAGGCTGGTGCAGCTTTTTTGCAGACAGAAACTGAGACAATTCATTATTAGGTAGGTGGTCATAATGTTTTGGCTCTTCTCTACATTGATTGGCATGCCGCAAAATGAAAAATTAAGAACCGAAGATCCTGTTATCGATATCACTAAAATTTTAGAGATGCCTCTGCCTGTGATTTTTAATGTATTCTTATCTGATATGTACTAGTAGTCCAGCCAAGCCAAGAATGAAATATTTCAGGTATTATGCGCATGTCACCCTGTCTACTGGAAGCTGTTTGTTTATTTTGTAGTACGATCAAAATCAATTGATCTTTTAAAATAAAAACCAATTATTAAACGTCTTTGATAATATTTAAAGAGGTAAAATATAACTTACTATCAACATGCCATATGCATATGCATGTCATAAACACGTGAATGTTGTTATAGCACAATGGTATTTACAAGTTGACAAAAAAAATATAGATTGTAACTAATTTATATTGAAATTATTGTTACAAGTTGTAAGGATACTTTCATACTTTCACTAAATGCCGAAGTATACTTTTCTATATTAGCAGAGTGAGAATCACTGAAGAATAGTAAGACAAAAATGAATTTATGCAGATTGAATTTCAATTACTTTTGAAAAGCTTTAATTAGTCGGAAAGTGTACGTCAAAGGTGGCAAATGAGGTGCGTTCGTACTATAACTAGCTTTATAAATAGTCAGATCTTGGTGCAATAACTGTTAAGCAAAAAGGCATGAAGACAAAACTTATTACGATTCAATATATTCAATTCAGTCATACGGAAATAATAGGACTCCGTCTTAAATAGGACCTTATTACCATGGCAAGCTACAATCATGACCTATCAGGGGACAGCATTGAATTAATTATGTAAGGTTGGGTTGGGTTGATTTTTGACGGCCGATTATCAACTCGAGGGATATTCGCCCTAGGGCGAGTGCCCTCCGTGGGGTTCTTTCTAAGGAATCCTAACCCGTATTTACGCATGGGAATCCACGATTTCGAAGAAAACCACGAAAACTCCGAAACGGTTAGGCCGACGGGCGCGATTGGGTTCTAACCCAGCACCTCCCGTCTACCAGCTTTGGAAGCAGAACCTCTCAGCCACTGGTGGGGCCATTAATTATGTAGGATAGGATTTAATAGGAGGAAGAAAACATTTTTAAATATATTTTTTTAAGTTTTGATTCGACTTTCATAAAATTGGAAAGGACTCGACACAGTTCTACAACTGTTTTATCTATCAAATTTCAAGCGATTCCGTTGGGTCGTTTTGGCGCTATTGTATCCGGACAGACGGACAGACAGACATACGAACGGACTAGACGATGACTATATGTCCTACATATTTATATAATTACGAACGTACCTAAAAAAGGGGGAAAATTTTGTTTTATCTACTTTTTCCATCTTTATGTCGGACTCAAGAATTTTTCCAAGGTACGTCGGGAGACTAAAGGTCTTTCACCTATGATAAAAATGTATCTGAACTTCACACGAAAACTTGCCATTGAAGGTGCAATAGCAGTATGGCCAGAGTTGAGACTTACATGAAAAGTCAGTGCTACTGAGACGTACATTTTTTTTCGAATGGTCTTCTTTAACCACGCGCTAAAAAATAAAATGAATAGAAAAACGGGGAACAAAATAGTGTGGCTCGTTAAAAGGCATATAACATGCATTTTTATGCTTGAGCAAGGTTGATTAAATACCGTGCATTTCTCATTGTTAGAGAATAGCCACAACTCCATTTCTATTCAATATTAAAAAAATATGTATACTATTTAATAAAACTTCGGTCTACTGAGGAAACGTTTTCCTTATAAAATACGCAGGATTCGTAAGGGTTCTTGAATTTTCAGACTAAGAAATTCTTCGGTACCAGTATTTTCTTATAAAAAATCTCTCCTTAAATAAGACAAAATTTCGAGCGTTTAAACTAGATTTATTTTTCTATTAAAAAAAATACTGATATTTTACTTTGAAAATAACGGTACCCGTACGAACCCTGATACGTAATTCCTGTCAGTGTCCTTCCAAAATTACTGTCTGCAGACAATTCCCTTATGATAATAGAAACAAAAAAATGATAGGTTAAACATAGATTACGAAGTGCTACACTTTCAGAGCACTTTAACAATACTTTACCGTTTAGTAAAATGACAGATGACGTCTGAGTAAACAATTTAAAAAACGCATAACAATTCAGGTAATGTACAGCACAGTTGTAAAATCCCCTTCAGTCTTTTTCGTCAGTGAACGGAAACTTACTCAAGATCAATTGTGCTGCCTTGTATATCATCTATAGAATTTATACATACAAAGTTATAGGTAAAGCAGTAATTTAAGAATGTGTACACTGTAAAAAAAGGGCTAAAATACGAAAATTCTACTGGCATTCGAGACGTTAGTACTATTTCCGTATTTTAACGGCAATTTTCCCCAGTAAATTCGCAGTAAAAAACGGAAAATTTTCTAGAATTTACTGGGAAAAATTGCCGTTAAAATACGGAAATAGTACTGGCGTCTCGATTGCCAGAAGAATTTTCGTACTTTAGCCCGTTTTTCTTTACAGTGTACCACAACTTAAGACCCACTTCCAGCAACTCAACGGAGAGGCATTCACTTTATCCCAGAAATGAATGCATTTCCAGATAAATGTTTGAATTTTTTCATCTCTCGGATTATACAGGAATTCACCTGTCGCGTTTTCATTTTGCGTTTCTCCATGTGTGTTCAAAGAAATTCCTGTTTTTCTCAACGGGGAGGCATTCACTTTACCCCGGAAATGAATGCATCTCCAGATAAATGTTTGAATTTCTTCATCTCTCGAAACATGCTTCAAGATAATAGTAGAATTCTTTTGCGTTTCTCCATATGTATCCAAAGAAATTCCTGTTTTTCTAAACGGGGAGGTCATAAATGTTCGAAATTCTTCAGGTATCGGATTATGCAGGAATTCACCAGTCACATTTTCAGTTTGCGTTTCTTTATGAGTATCCAAAGAAATTGTTGTTTTTCACTACGGAGATGCATTCACTTTAACCCAGAAATGAATGCATCTCCGCATATATATTTGCATATCTTCATTTCTCGGTGTATGCTGCAAATTACCAGTCACATTTTCATTTTGCGTTTTTCTATGAGTATCCAAAGAATATCTTGTTTTTCACAACGGAGAGGCATTCGCTTTAACCCAGAAATGAATGCATCTCCAGATAAATGTTTGAATGTCTTCATCTCTCGGAACATGCTTCGAGATAATAGTAGAATTCTTTTGCCGTTACCATATGTTTTCTAAGAAATTCCATTTTTTCTCAACGGAGAGGCATTCACATTAACCCAGAAATTAATGCATCGCCGGATAAATGTCTAAATTTCTTCATCTCTCGGAGTATTCTCCATTTAAATCTTCGCTTTTCCTTTTTGCGTTTCAACATATGTTTTCAATGAAATCCATGTTTTTGACAACGGAGAGGCATTCCCTTTACTCCAGAAATGAATGCATCTCCGGATAAATTTTTAAATTTCTTCATTTCTTGGATTATGCAGGAATCCACCAGTCGCTTTTTCTGTATGCGTTTCTCCATGTCTATTCAAAGAATTTCCTGTTTTTTCTCAACGGAGAGGCATTCACTTTACCCCAGAAATGAATGCATCTCCTGATAAATGTTTGAAATTCTACATGTCTCGGATTATGCAGGAATTCACCAGTCACATTTTCATTTTGCGTTTCTCTATGAGTATCCAAAGAAATTCTTGTTTTTCTCAACGGAGAAGCATTCACTTTACCCGAGAAATGAATGCATCTCCGCATATATATTTGCATACCTTCATCTCTCGGTGTATGCTGCAAATTACCATTCACATTTTAATTTTGCGGTTATCCATATGTATTCAAAGAAATTCCTGTTTTTCTCAACGAAGAGGCATTCACATTAACCCAGAAATTAATGCATCGCCGGATAAATGTCTAAATTTCTTCATCTCTCGGAGTATTCTCCATTTAAGTCTTCGCTTTTTCTTTTTGCGTTTCAACATATGTTTTCAATGAAATCCATGTTTTTGACAACGGAGAGGCATTCCCTTTACTCCAGAAATGAATGCATCTCCGGATAAATTTTTAAATTTCTTCATCTCCGGGAATATACGTCATTTTAATCTTCGCTTTTTCTTTTTGCTTTTCTCCATATGTTTTCGCAGAAGGTTTTCGGTAATCGGAGTTTTTGACGACAGTTTACCGAAAACCTTTTGCTGTAATTTTTCTAGTCATCTCCCACATGAAAAACTTGCAGCTTTCAATACTCTTATTTTCCGTGCACGTAAAATTTGTTCAAATTCTGAATTATTTAATTGTAAAATGAGCTATATAAAAGCAGTTGCCATCGATCGTGGATTTAGTTTGAATATCATTAACCGTATTTTATCTCAACCACCGATAATCACTGATCCTGTTTCAGGAAATAAAGAATTTAAAAGTGTTATGGTCTTACCTTACTTCCCTAAAATCAGTACACAAATTTCACGTATTTTCAATAGGTTTAGTTTTAAAGTTGTTTTCTCTCCAACCAATAAAATTTTTTCCTCCAATCTTAAAGATCCTATTCACGACCATAATACCCGAGGTATTTACAGAATTCTTTGTGAGTGCGGCGTCTCTCAAATTCCTCTAAACAGGACATCGTTAAATAAAATATTGCACCGATAGTTTTTCAAAGCATCTCTTCTCTCTATTCTAAAAAAAAGTAACTACCACTGTCACCGCCGCCGGTTTTGAATTTTTTGTGACAGGAGGTCTTTCTTCGTTAATATTAAGAAAAATAATGCATACAAAAATATAAAAATCGGTAGTATGATACAGAAATGTTTGATAAACACGCTGAGGCAGACAGTTTTCAAATCGAAGAATTATTTTAAGAGATATTTAATGCTAAAGTTGGACAAAACCGTTCCACTAAAAAAGTTTTTTTGGAGCAAAAACTATTCATAGGAATTTAATCATTTTTAGATCATTTTATACGTTTGAAGTTCCCGGTGTGCAGACTGTTTTTCTTTTTTTAATTTGACTAATTTTTTGAGGTTTTATTTCTATTTTAAATTCAAATTTTCAGCATTTCTAGAGATTTTTTTACAGATTTTAGAAAGTGATATTAATTTAAACTGTTGCCAACTGTATAAACAGTGGAAATAATAATGTTTGCTTCAAAAAAAAATTATACTTGTAAATAAATTAAAAATTTATTTACACGTGACTATTAAAAACAGAAAAAAATATTTGGAATTAGAATTAAATAATTATGTACAAAAAGCAGGAACTTATTAAAAATTACGTCATAAAAACTATAATTACACGTGAATTTTAAGAGAGAAAGGAATTTGTAAAATAATAAATTTATTAACATGCGTTAGAAGTCTTAAATAGGAGAAATTACGTCATATTTACGTCACATTACAGTTATTACATAAAATGAATACAAAATAATATTGCAAAAAGGTTTAAATTCAGAAATTGCGCTAGACATTTATTTGATATTTTGAGCGGATACTTTTCAACTATTTTTGCTAGGAAAGCGCAAATAATATTTCATTTCTAAAACAAGCATTTTCACGTGAATATTAAAAAGAGAAAGAATAGTTTGGTCAAAATTACGTCAGATTAAAAACGATTAATTTAAAAAGTCTTATTTAAAAGAACTTTCTTTTCGCTTTGTTAAAAAATACCGGGAGACAAAGACTCTGTTTACTTAATTCCTTTTATATTAGCTTATTTTGAAATGTTGTTACACGTGTCTACTTCAAAGACGAAAACAGCGATTGACATATGTATTTTTGGTACTACTTAGTTATCCCGTCGACCAAAACTCTATCATTCGCCAAACTATAAGATTAAATGCCAATAATGGTTGATCGTAAATGTCACATTAACTTGACTTTAAGCAAGTTACACGTGTCTATGTCATCAAGTTATTTTTATTTCGACGTTTTATTTGTATTTTTATTAATGTTGCACTAATTTATTTGTTCTTTCGTTATTGAAAATAAAAATTATGTCAATTTATATAATTGGCGAGTGCTTTGGCGATTTATATAATTTGGCGAAATTGGTCGTCGGGTTCATCAAGTAGTACCGCAGCGGATTTGGCCTTAAAATTCCCCATTCAAAGAGAAATGAATAGAAATCCGTTTATAGGGAGATCGCCACTGATTTTTAAATTATAATTGAATCTTCCGAAATCTTTTTAAAGCCGATCAAATTAGCGTACTTTTAGAGACTGCGGTGTCTGAACGGTGGTTGACGAGCGTAGCTCGTAGGGGGCAGAGCCCCCTAGTAAAACATAAATTTCAATCCAACAAACTTGGCTGCCAAAAAGTCAGAAAATATCACGATCTTCTATTGTAGAAACAACGGATTTTAATCGTTTGATTATTCTTACAACTTAAAATATCATAGGTTTGTTCGAAATAAAATAAAATACACATAAGCTTTCCTTGGACTTTAATTCGTAAAAATTTAATTAAAAAAGCATCTTTCTTATTTGGAAATTAAGTTAAGTTACGCAAAATTTCTATCGATTATTTGCATAGATTTATGCTTTGTATTCTTTGGCTGACCATCTATGCCTTCATATATCAGTAGTGATTCCAATATAGGAAAGAACTATTTACTACATTGATTGGCATGCCACAAAATGAAAAATTAAGAATCGAAGATCCTGTTATCGATATCACTAGTTTTAGAGATGCCTCTGCTAGTGATTATTAATGTATTCTTATCTGATATGTACTAGTAGTCCACCCAAGCCAAGATTAAATATCTGAGGTATTATGCGCTTGTCACAGCTGTTTGTTTGTTTTGTAGTAAGATTAAAATTAATTGAACTTTTAAAATAAGAGCTAGTTATTAAAATTCTTTGCTAATATTTAAAGAGGTAAAATATAATTTACTATCAACATACCATACATATGCATATCATAAACACCTGAATATTGTTATAGCACAATGGTATTTACAAGTTGACAAAAAAAAAAAAAATTGATTGTAACTAATTTATATTGAAATTATTGTTACAAGTAGTATGGACACTTTCATAATTTCACTAAATGCCGAAGTATACTTTTCTATATTAGTAGAGTGAGAATCACTGAAGAATAGTAAATAAACAGAAGACAAAAATGAATTTATGCAGATTGAATTTCAATTACTTTTGAAAAACCTTAATTAAACATGTCGGAAACTGTAGGTCAGAGGTGTCAAATGAGGTGCGTTCGTACTATAACTCGTTTTATAAATATTCAGACCTTGGTGCAATAGCTGTTATGCAAAAAGACGTGAAGACAAAACTTATTACGATTCTATATGTTCGATTCAGCCATACGGAAATAATAGCACTCCGCCTTAAATAGGACGTCATCACCATGGCAACCTACAATCATGACCTATCAGGGGATAGCATTAAATGAATGACATAGGATGGGATTTAAGGGAATGAAGAAAACTTTTATGAATATCTTTTTAAGTTTGGATTGAATTTTCATAAAATTTGAAAGGACTGGACACAATTCTGCAACGATTCTACATATTAAATTTCAAGCTTATTCTGTTGGATCGTTTTTGATTTAGTATAAGCGGACAGACGAACAGACAGACGAACAGACAGACATACGAACGGACCAGACGATGGCTATAGGCGCTACGTATTTATATTATTACGAACGTACCTAAAAATCGAGTAAAATTTTGTTTCATGTACTTTTTCCATCTTCATGTCAGACTCAAGAATTTTTCCAAGGTATGTCGGGGAAATTTTAACTCGTTTTATAAATATTCAGATCTGTGTGCCATAGCTGTTGTACTCTTATGCAAAAAATGCATGAATACAAAATTTATATTTTTCTATATATTAAATTCAGTCACATGGAAATAACAGGCCTCCCTTTTCAATAGAACGTCATCATCATGGCAACTTAGAATCATGACCTATATCATTGAATGAATGACGTAGGATAGGATTTAATAGAATGAAGAACACTTTTATGAATATCTTTTTAAGTTTGATTCGATTTTCATAACATTTGAAACGTGTTGGCAAAATTCTCCAACGATTCTATGTATTAAACTTCAAACCATTTGTTTGGATATTTTTTGCCCTGTCATATGCGGGCATACAGAGGGACCAGACGACGAGTATAGATGATAACTACTTATACAGCTACAAACGCACCTATAAAAGGGGACTGCCTTAATAAAATCAATGCCTGCATTCCTCAAAACTAAAAAAGAAGGCTTTTCTTTTCTACTTCTTAACATAAGTTAGTCTATATGAAAAAAAATCAATATTAAAGTTTGGACTTTACACTGTGATTACTATAAGGATAATGAGCTAAGCTCAGAATATTTATACAATTCCTAAAACAGTGTACAATGAGAACTATACATAACGTTTAAAATCTAGTACGTGACACTTAAAATATGCATGGCGTTTAAACACTAAAACGATGTTAAAAACTTCCCAACTGTTTCAGCCAAAACACTTGGCCTTTCTCAAGGGATACTACGGATGCACTGGCGAAGGCTCACCTTCCAACACGATGAGTGATGGAGGGAAAACGTAAAAACGCTTTTTACGTTTTTAGAATGGCCAAGTGTTTTGGCTGAAACAGTTGGGAAGTTTTTAACATCGTTTTAGTGTTTAAACGCCATGCATATTTTAATTGTCATGTAGATTTTAAACGTTATGTATAGTTCCCATTGTATACTGTTTTAGCAATTGTATAAATATTCTGAGCTTAGCTCATTATTTATATTTAAAAAAATCTTCTAAAATGTTAAAGGAATCTCGAAACTAATCTGGAAGTTTTTTCCCCCTCATAATTTACTCCTACATATCTATATAATTATCTCCATTTTTTAAGCACTCTTTTGTACCCTATTTTCGTTTATCAACTAAATACTTCTTCGTTTACATCTTTTAAGTATATAAAAATATGAAAGCATTCCTACATTGAGCCATCTTCACAACAACCTGGGTTACATTTTAGACATCTCCGACATCGTGACTTACACATATGAAGGGAGTAGCGGGTGTTGCATGTATTCTTTAATCTGAATTATTGTCTAGATCTTCATAGCCCACTTAGCTGACACCCCTTACTGGGCGAAAATCACTATAAAGTTCGATAGTTAAACCTGGAAATCAAAGAATTGAGAATCAGTTAATTAACTCTGAAATTGAAAATAATAAATAAAATGACACTTCAACTAACAAAATTAATATACAGGGTGCAATATGTTATCTATCGCCGACCTTTAATTTCTCAACCATTGGTCGTAGACATATAGTTCCAATTACAAAAACATTTCAAATGAGGTAAATATTCATGTTGTGACATTATTTAAAGTAAAAAAATATTTTTTTTCAAAATTACGAAATCTAACTTTTTATACGGTCCCCCAGTCCTATAGTTATATTTTGTAAACGTTAACACATATCATAACAGATATAACATAAAAAGTTTGACATCTGTACTACAAAAATTGACACAGATATTAAATTTCAAAGTTTGACATTTTTGCACATGATTTTCTCTTTCATTGAGGGATCAGTTAAAAGAGGAATTAAAGTAATTCGAGATCGAAATCAAGGTGCAATTCTGCTGCAATTTATCTAGTCCTTAGTGAGTATGTTTTATTTTACGGTTGTCGATACTTTGACGTCGACCCATAAAATTTAGCTCAAATTTTTAGATGCAATAACCCTTTTTGGTAATTCCGCGATTTGGAGATACAGGTTAAAGGGGGTTTCGCCATAAAAAGGATATTCACCCTGATTTTGACCTCGAATTACTTTAATTCATCTTTTAACTGATCCCTCAATGAAAGAGAAAATCATGTGCAAAAATATCAAACTTTGAAAGTTAATAACTGTGTCAATTTTTGTAGTACAGATGTCAAACTTTTTGTGTTATATCTGTTATGATATGTGTAAACTTTTACTAACTATAACTATAGGGACTGGGGGACCGTATAAAAAGTTAGATTTCGTAATTTTTATAAAATTGATTTTTTACTTTAAACAATGCCACAACATGAATATTTACCTCATTTGAAACGTTTTTGTAATTGAAACAATATATCTAAGGCCAACGGTTGAGAAATTAAAGGTCGGCGATATATAACATATTGCACCCTGTATATAAACAAGCAAAAAATAGATATTCTGCTTTTTCAAAATTTAGTGTCGCCCCCGATGAGAAAAAAAAAATTATTATTATTATTACTAGGTAAACCCGTTGAATTTCGACGAAAGGAAACATTTAAGAAGGCACTGTTTCATTAATTTATAATAAACCCACAAAATTAGTTACAATAAAAAATGCTACTTAAATTGGTTAGTCTACCTCTCAAAGAAGTGTTATTTTAACGTAAAGGTCACTGCTCTTCTATAAAGAGACTCTAAATTTTTGTAAAACTAGGCGTTTTATCAGTGTGTGATTTCAATTGCGTTATTTTCAAAAGGGAAGCATTTCCACATGGGAAGAATTTCAAAACCGCTGGAGTGAAAAAGATGCACTTCTACAAAACTTATTTTAGTTTTAAGACTTAAAATACACGCTTCTATTTTATATAAAATGACGTCGTTTGCATTCTCTGAAGAGTTCCACATTTATGATCCAGTCTTAAACAACATCTATAGAAAAGTTTGTATAGGACGTCACTAACGCGGAATAATACACAAACCCAGCAAAATACGATATTGTAGATTAAAAATAAATAAATAAATAAATAAAATAAAATAATAATAGACTTATCAAGTGATTCATATGCCTTTATTTGTTTGTACCATTAATATGGATATTTAAAATTAAATACAGTTTATAATAGCTCCATATTTTATCAGAAATGAATTATGTATAATTTTTCAAAATGGCAATATTTTAATTACATTTTTTCAGTTAGCATGAGCAAATAGAAACAAAAGGATATAGAAATCTACAATTTTCCAACTATTTTCTCCTTACTTTCAGAAATGGAGTACATCAGTTGCCACCATTACAGAAATGGCATTAAAAGCTACACAAAAATTAATGTCCCAAAAATAAATTGAGATGCAGTATTCAAACAAATTGCAGTTAAAAGCATTTTTTCTCCTATACCAAGGTGTAAAAATTGAAAATAAGTGCTGTTTAGAAGTTTAAAAAATGGGAGTAGAGATTGTCAGTACTGAACCATACAATGATATATTTGCTTCGTTTTACGGCTGGTTTATATAACGGAACGTTATTTATTTAGTGATGACACTTTAATTGTTGCCTGATAGAAATAGCATACTTGGGGTGGGGGGGGGGCGGGGTAAAAATAATAACGTAGCATTCATACGGATAAACTTGGCGACACTTAGCATTATTTACACTCAAATGACGCTATAAACAAGGTGAAATCATTGAAAATCCTAGTATCGAAGTTATAAGAAAATGACTTACCTATCTATTTCTTTAATAAACAACTATAAGATAATGAATTTTCATATTTAAACTACGAGTTTATGATATATTTTATGTATTAAAAGTTATTAATATTTTAATTATCATTATTAATTCGATTCAAACATTAGATAAAAATGACGCGACAGTAAAATATTAAAATAAATTGTTGAAATCCACCACTTGCATTCTTAACTCTTCATTGTTGAAAAAATCTGTATTCAATCAATTGTTGTGAATTGTGAATTAATAACAAATTCCAGATCACACTATTGTTGACACATTGTTACGAAACGTATTGTTGTTGTCCACATTTTTTATGTTCACAGTTAAAAGAACGCGTTTCACCTTCTTTTTTTTTTCTTTAAGAAACAAGATGCTTATATTTTTAGAAGATTTTCCACTCATTTTTTTCTGTATGCAGAAATAAAAGATCGCGAAATATATAAATTCTTCACATTGAATGTAGCATATAATATGCACAAAAAAAAATCACATTTAAAATTAATTCTGACATTCGAAAGCGATGTAACTTATACAGAAAGTCGCACAAAATGTCTCCTTAAATGTGCAAATCAATGTGATAAATTTTATAATAAAGGACATAAAAGGAATAAACAGCAAACAAAATAAATGACAGGTATACCGATTATTTTATGCAAAGACCAATTTAAATTAAATATACAGTTGAGATTTTATGTCACCCAGAATACTCAAATAAAAATAATTTGAAATTACGATTTAATTGGCATAAAATATTTCTAGTGCTATACAGATGAATAGGATGATTGACGAAACTCTAAAACTTCCACACAATTACGGTAACATTACAATATTTTCATTTTAGCTAAACTGACAAGAGAAATGATTAAAAATGTAAAAAATGCTTATGAATATGCAGATTACAAATTAGGAATATTCAATTTTCTACACATGTATTATAACACTCGAACGTCAGGAAGGAGGGGATTCGACTCCGACCATATGATTAAATGTGAATTGGAACCAGAAATTCTTTCACAAAATAAGTTAAAAATTTAAAAACGCAGATTTATGTTAAATAAATCAATCAAACAATTTTAAATAAAAATTCTGGTGTAAAATATTTTTATGGAACTTGAGTAAAAGATCCGGGCATTCTAGTGGTAAACTAATAAATAAAAAATCTGGAAGACGTTGCAAAAAATCGAAAAAAAATAATTTACAGCCAAAAATATCTGAAGTCTTTCGAAACATATTGTTAACTTCTACATATGAAACATTTTTTGACAGTTGTTCTTCCAAAATTAAAAAAAAAAAATAAGCTAAATGGTATAGTTTTAAGCTTTTTCACTCTGTTCTACTGTTACTGTTTATTGTAAATTTATTTCCTTCATAATCTTAAAAATAGACCCAAAACTCTCAAAGTATATATATATATAACCTGGCAGATTTAGATTTTATTGTCCTAAATTTAAGGCTCCTAAAGAGCCGTAATTCTCTTCACGGTTAAGTTTTGTGTCAAACATGAGCGATGCTGGAAACATTGTGGTTACAAGCACAATTGCAACAATGAGCCAATAAGTCAACTAAGCTCACCGACAACTGAGTGGTTTATAGTATAGAAACCTGTGCAGACAATTTTATATCGTTATGAGTATTAACAATTCCAAGGCAGCCAATCTTCTGGATCAGATGAACTTGTATACATATTCTACTTAATTAATTATATAGAAACAAGTATGACGTTAATTATGAGCCAATATAGGTTCGGTAAAATACTGTAATTGTCTGTGGACCCTATTATGGAAATTTCACTGGATTATTTTTGTCCGCTATAAAAGAAGGCATGAAACATTAAATATTTTTACAAACAGTCTCTTACCATAGGTACATCTCAATGTTTGTCCTTTCAAAAGAGAGTTGTATGATCTTGCTCAATTTTACACCCGAACTTATTCTCATAATTTCTTTTTACAACTGACGGTTGTGATAAATTTTTACCTTTTGAATAAACTTTCTCCATTGCTCAACTGAATTTGATTGTTACTTTACAGTGTTGTAATAAATAAATAAATAGTCATTGTTAGTGTTAAGTCGTCCTATAATATCGCTACAAGTCCTCAAACGACAATGTTAAGAAGAACTCAACAATACAAAGGAGTCTAACAACGATTTTGTTTCACTATGAACGGAAAATCCCATGTACCGTTGTTCTGTGGAATGGTTAACCTTAGCGCTGAATTTGATGCCTTATTTGGCGAGTTTCGTGTTCATTGTGGTCGCCAAATACTTACACAGAAACTTCGAGAAGGGGTAGCTTTACGATGAAAGCGTGTAGAATTTTTTGTTCAGGGAACTGTATCGTTGCCTCAGGGTCTCAGATAGAATTAGTTTGTTCCTGCGCATTTTTGAACTTACAGCTTTTTATTTCAGAAACTTTAGAAAGCTTCCTTTAAAGCGAAATGGTTGGTCATCATTTTAATACAAAATGGCTGTTTTCATATTTATTTCAGCGAATGAGTAAACCACTAAGGCAAGTGAGTTTTTATAAAATACAAGAACTAATCGCTGTTTACCAGATTTCTGAAATGTTATTTCCACAGGCAACGGTCATAATCATAGGTCAACATCAGCCAAAACCAACGGCATAGGAGGGAAGGTTGCTCAAGAAAAACATATAGTTTGAAGCAAACGCTAAAGCAATCGAACATATTTGAAGTATGAAAAGTCAATGTTCTTTAAAATCAAAATCTTTTCATTTTAGTATAGGTTACTTTGAAGTAATTGGAAGGTCAACGTGTGAGCAGAAAACTGCCGTTTAGGCAATTATTCCAAACAATCAATAAGAGAGAAAATCTCTGAACAAATTTTTTACCCCTTCGAATAAATATCGAAAGATCTGTTGGCTGGTTTTTAGATATTTGAAATATGTTTTCGACTTACATAGTGGAGAGTGGGCCTACACAACCGCGTTATCTGGGCGCACATTTTAGTAGCTTTGAATCAAAGTTTGTTGGCTCGATTACTTGTTTTTAAGCAGAATTTTGTATTATCTTTGAAAAAAAAAACGAACATGCGACGGTTGTTTTTTCAAAAGACTTTTTAAACGTAAAGTTTCTTATTGACCTAACGTATTTTTTAATAAATGCAACAGAATATTTGACGTTACTTCAAATGATATTAACTGTAGTAAAGTACGACAATAATAATTATCGCAACATTCGGAAAAGCTAGAAATGAGCTTTCATCACATTTTCATTCAAGTTTAAATTAATATTTTTGCACCTTTTAATAACAAAATGAACGTACTTATATATTTTTTAAGAAACAGCAAAGCCACTACACTGTCAGAAAAAACTGTAAATTTATGAACCTTTGCTGTTTAATTTACACGGGCAACAGCCTTATTTGATGAAAAACGGTCTGATCAACTAAAAAAATACGGTACGACCCCATACATTTTCCTCCGCTAGGAGGAATTCTTCGTTTTAGTCGTCTTTCGAAAAATAATGTCAGTTAACCGCGACCGTAACTTATTTTTTATCCCACCAAAAAAGCAATTCTGTGATTATCTAACGTGCTACGTGCTATGGAGTAGTAATTAAAGTGTTATTGTGTTTTGAAGTGCATTATGTCTTTGCCCCGTAAAATAACGGTTGCACAAAATGATGAGCATAGCATTTTTTTTTTACGCGGTATGACTGGTATCTCTGCTGGTAAAGTATTAAGCGAATGATTTCTGTTAAAACATGGAGCTATTACAAACTATATTTAATTATAAGTATCGATATTAATGTTACAAACAAATGAAGGCTAATGAATCATTAGATAGCCTTTTTTGTCGAGTTTCTCAAATGACGGCATCTTTTTGTTGCATTTGTGTATTATTTTGCGATAGTGACGTCCTACGCATGCTTTATTGTAGCTGTTTAAGAGTGGATCGTAAATGTGGAATTCTTAAGTGGTTGCGAATGACTTCATTTTACATAAAATAAAAACTTAAGCTTTAAGTATAAAATTGAAATATGTTTTGTACTATTTATATATGCATATATATATATTTTCATCGGTGGCGACACTAAATTCTGAAACAGCAGAATTTCTGTTTTCTAGTGTTTTCTTTTGTTTTTCTCTTGTAAGTTGAATGGTAAAAGTACACATCTGTACAATCTCATACTAAATATTTAGATAAGCTTTACTGGATCCATCAATAAAATTTATCTCTGGGACAGGACGCCCTCTGTTATATTTCGCATTTTCACCCTCCCCCCTTGTTACCGGTTAAACTACTCGTTATACTTTGCTTTCCAGTAGAAGTCAAGTGATGTTTGCATGGAATGAAAAGTCTTGTGTATTGATATTAACTGGCAGCAATAACAAATTATCCATGTGATTTCTAGATGGTACCATTTTTCAAAAGATTAAAATCAAATTTTCATGGCATTTCGGTAATTTCTTTATGAATTGTAAGTGACGCTACTGTTGCTTTTGTGAAAACAATGACCGAAACATAATTTCGAGTTAAACATTGCTTTTTGGCGGAAACAAATACGGTTCAAACCCAATAACGGATTATAAAGCATTAAGGCACATCTGTTCTGCTAAAAACAACTATTGATCCACAGTATACTAAAATTAAATGTGGCCGTACAAGCACCAACGATGCTCCATGTTCTCGACGACTCATTGAGGTAACAACTCCAGAAAACACTACAAAAAAATCCACCAAAATGAAAAAGTGGAAGAGAGAGATAACTGACATCGTAAAGATAAAGACAGTGAGCGTGAAGAATGTTTTGCATGAACATTCTTCAATTCTATTATTTTTTCATATGCATAAATATGCATTTGATGCATTTGCATATGAAAAGCGTTTGAGCGAGATAGGTGTCGCATTTCCTTAAAAAAAAAAAAAAAAAAAAAATCCAGCAACGTGTGGTTTAGTGGTCAATTTAGCAATAATTCAGCATAATCCAAATGAATTTTCTCGCCTATTTGGAACAATGGATGAAACATTTATCCATTACAGTAGTACCCCGATAATCCGAACCGATTTTATTTTCAAAAATTATACTTGAACAGATTAACTGAAAAGATTAGTTTGGCGAAATTTTCCGGATGTTTTTCATGCTTTAAACAACTTGAGTAGAATAAAAACAAATTGAGTAGAATAAAAAAGATACTCAGTAATTTAAAAGTACAACATATGCACACGAATATAAAATGAAATCGTGCATTGTAGGCCTACTCGTAGAAGCCATCTTTAAAATATCTCAAATATCAGTTTGTTTGCCAGTCACTATAAAATTATTTTCTAAAATGCAAAAAGTATTTCATTCAGATGATAAAAATTTATTTTTCCTTTCAACATAAAAATTGATTTCGCATATTGTCTACAGAAATCCCCACTCCTCGTCGACGTGGTGATTGAACTATTTATAGATTCGAGATTTTGAAACGATTTTAATGGGTTGTTACGTAAATCCTCAATCTGAAATTTCATTGGATTATTATAAACATCAGGAGTTATTATCAAGGAATACTATTTATTCCGAGAGTCACGGCGGATTATCCAGCATGCCGGATCTTAGAATGCTGGATTAGAGGATGTCTATTGTACTACTGAGTACTTTAAGTTACATATTTTTAGCACACATCTTTTTCTTTGCTATCATTATCGAAATTTCGGGTAATCCGAATTTTGTGTAATCCGAACAGGCACTGGTCCCAATTAGTTCGGATTAGCAGGGTTCGACTGTACTTAACGCCTGGGGAGTCCAATAGCAAATTACCTGAGTGGTTAGAAACGGGCGAAAACCGCCCAAAGTGACACAAGACGTAACAATCAATTAAAAAGGTCACAATTTTTGGGGGATGCACGCGGCATAATATTTATCAGTTATCTTGAAAAAGGAAAAATACTCCCAAGTGGGTGTTATGCAGCCTTTTTGGATCGTTTGAACGAAGAAATCAAAATAAAAACGTCGCATTTGGCGAAGATAAAAATTCTGCTGCACCAAGATAACGAACCGAGTCACACATCAATGAAAGCGAAGGGAAAATTGCATCAATTAATCTACGAATTCCTCCACCACCTCTAGTATTCTCTAAATCTGTACCTCAGCAGCTATTATTAATTTCTTAACTTCAAGAAGTGGCTCCAGAGGAAGATGTTTGCATCAAATGATGATGTCGTATTTGAAACTGATGCATATTTTGGGGCCCTTTACAAATAGTTCTACTATATTAAACATATCCAAATGTTAGAGGATCGTTGGAATAAGTGTATCGCTCTTGAAATTAAGATGAAGAAAAAATCTATTTTTGACAAAAAAAAAAAAAAAAAAAAAAAAATTATTGCTAGTCCGAAGACATTTCATTTCATGTGTAGCACACTTCTCAATTCCAATTATTTTATTTTGTAATGTATAACTTGATTTCTAAATTTTAAAATTGCAAACATTACTTTTCCCGATTAAATATTTCACATATATGGAAAGCCGTAAATTAATTTTCTTCGTATTATTCTCATTTAGCGATCAGGGCCTGATTACTGCTTAAGTCGCCTACGCCAACACTTCCGAGGCCACTTGCAAGCACCGATGAACATCAATAATCAAACTTAATCGCCATTCTAAAGTTCCTTTCAACCTGATTCTTTCGTTTGTAAAGACCCACTCTTGTCATGGGGCCTACTTTTTTAAAATTCAATACAGTCCCTCTTCCTCTTTGTGAGTGCAGTGGCTCAAGCTTCCTACTACTGTTATAACTGGCAACTTACAGCTCGTTGGCACTTTGATCTTCCAGCGGGTGGCAGGTCCCGTATAACTTTGCTTTCAAAGCTCAAAAATATTTTGGGTACTTTTCGATTATAGCAGCCCCAACAATGAATCGGAAAGTGACAGAGAAAAATCGCTAAGTTAGGTCTAAAATCTCGTCAAACCTTTGCAGTCCTAGTAAAGCAGCTCCTGTGTATGCTATCACAATATAACTACTTTTGTTGCATACATCATGTATTATTATAAGGCCATATATGCTTTAAAATGTAGCGGTAAATCTTGGTCACTTGACAATTTATCCTCGGGTGCCATTGTAACACAAAATTAACATGTTTTCTACTTCTTACATGATCTCAGTAACCTCTGACTTCCTTCTGAGCCTTGGTCTCGGTCTTGGAAATTTCTTACTACCATTTATCGGTTTGGCATAGTGTTTTAGCTCCGCAGTGAATTCTTGTATTTGTGAAATTTTAAATTTGTGTTACCTCTTACATTTGCTAACATAAAACTGTGCATGGATTTTTAGATGTATGGGATATTACATTTAATATCAATATTTTTCTCTTTTGTATAGTAAAAAATCAAGGAAAAATAACTCAAATTCTTAAAAAAAGTAACTATAACCATGAATGTTAAATCCATGCACAGTTTTATGTAATATAATCTAAGGAATATGGAAAAAAGTTTTGAAGCAAAAATATTCATATTTAAAAAAGTAGTAGGGATTTAAAAACATTTTTTTAAGATTTTCTTTTTGAAATTATATGAAATTATATTTGCTTTATAGTACCTAATATCTGTAGTGACATTATATTTAAGTATATTACAGTATTATTCAAAATTGAAAAAGTAGTTTAAAAGGTACTGTGTCCCCTTAAATTTTTTCATCTCTCGGTGTATGCTGCAAATTACCATTCACATTTTCATTTTTCAGTTATCTATATGTATTCAAAGATATTCCTGTTTTTCTCAACGGAGAGGCATCAATTTTACCTCAGAATTGAATGCATCTCAGGATAAATAATTAAATTTCTTCATCTCTCGGATTATGTAGGAGTCCATCAGTCGCTTTTTCTGTTTGCGTTTCTCCATATGTATTCAAAGAAGTTCCAGTTTTTCTCAACGCAGAGGCATTCAGTTTACCCCAGAAATGGATGCATCTCAGGATAAATGTTTGAAATTCTTCATGTTTGATATCTTCATCTCTCGGAACATGCTTCAAGATAATAGTAGAATTCTTTTGAGTTTCTTCATATGTATTCAAAGAAATTCCTGGTTTTCTCAACGGAGAGGCATTCACTTTTCCCCAGAAATGAATGCATCTCCGCATAAATATTTGCATTTCTTCATCAATCGGTGTATGCTGCAAATTACCATTCACATTTTCATTTTTCGGTTATCAATATGTATTTTAAGGAATTCCATTTTTTCCCAACGGTGAGGCATTCATTTAACCCCAGAAATGGATGCATTTCCGGATAAATATTTAAATTTCTTAATCTCTCGGATTATGCAGGAATCCACCAGTCTCTTTTTCTGTTTGTGTTTCTCCATATGTATTTAAAGAAATTCTTGTTTTTCTCAATGGTGAGGCATTCAGTTTACCGCAGAAATGAATGCAACTCCGCATATATATTTGCATTTCTTCATCTCTTGGGTTATGCTGCAAATTATCAGTCATATTTTCATTTTGCGGTTATCCGTATGTGTTCTAAGAAATTCCTGTTTTTCCCAACGGAAAGGCATTCAGTTTACTCTAGAAATGAATGCATCACCTGATAAATGTTTGAAATTCTTCATGTCTCGGAGTAAGCAGGAATTCACCAATCACATTTTCATTTTGCGTTTTTCTATGAGTTTCCAAAGAAATTCTGTTTTTTCTCAACGGAGAAGCATTCACTTTACCCCAGAAAGGAATGGATCTCCGCATATATATTTGCATATTTTCATCTCTCGGTGTATACTTCAAATTACCAGTCAGATTTTCACTTTGCTGTTATCCATATGTATTCTAAGAAATTCCATTTTTTCTCAACGGAGAGGCATTCACATTAACCCAGAAATTGATGCATCGCCGGATAAATGTCTAAATGTTTTCATCTCTCGAAGTATTCTGCATTTAAATCTTAGCTTTTTCTTTTTGCGTTTCAACACATGTATTCAAAGAAATCCATGTTTTTCACAATGGAGAGGCATTCACTTTACCCCAGAAATGAATGCATCTCTGTGTATATATTTTCATTTCTTCAACTCTTGGAACATGCTTCAAGATAATAGTAGAATTCTTTTGAGTTTCTCCATACGTATTCAAAGAAAATCTTGTTTTTCTCAACGGGGATGCATTCATTTTACCGCAGACATGAACGTATCTCCGCATATATATTTGAATTTCTTAATCTCGTGGAACACGCTTCAAGATAATAGTCGAATTCTTATGAGTATCTCCATATGTATTCAAAGAAATTCCTGTTTTGGTCAACGGGGAGGCATTCACTTTCCCCTAGAAATGAATGCATCTCCGCATATATATTTGCATTTCTTCATCTCTCGGTGTATGCCGCAAATTACCATTCACATTTTTATTTTAAGGTTATCTATACGTACTCAAAGATATTCCTGTTTTTCTCAACGGAGAGGCATTCATTTTACCCCAGAAATGAATGCATCTTCGGATAAATAGTTAAATTTCTTCATCTCTCGGGGTATGCAGAAAATTACCATTCACATTTACATTTTTCGGTTATCCATATGTATTTAAAGAAATTCCAGTTTTTCTCAACGGAGAGGCATTCAGTTTACCCCAGAAATAAATGCATCTCTGGATGAATGTTTGAAATTCTTCATGTCTCGGACTATGGTGGAATTCACCAGTCACATTTTTATTTTTCGTTTTCCTATGAGTATCCAAAGAAATTATTATTTTTCTCAACGGAGAGGCATTCACTTTACCCGAGAAATGAATGCATTTCCGGAAAAATTTTTGATATTCCTCTTGTCTCGGATTATGCAGGAATTCACTAGTTGCTTTTTCTCGTTTGCGTTTCTCCATATGTATTCAAAGAAATTCTTGATTTTCTAAACGGAGGGGCATTCACTTTACCCCAGAAATGAACGCATCTCCGCATATATATTTGCATTTTTTCATCACTCGGGGTATGCTGCAAATTACCCTTCACATATTCATTTTTCGGTTATCCATACGTATTCTAAGAAATTCATGTTTTTCTCAACGGAGAGGCATTCATTTTACCTCAGAAATGAATGCATCTCCGGATAAATATTTAAATTTCTTCATCTCTTGGATTACGCAGGAATCCACCTGTCGCTTTTTCCGTTTGCGTTTCTCCATATGTATTCAAAGAAATTCGCGTTTTTCTCAACGGAGAGGCATTCAGTTTACCCCAGAAATTAATGCATCTCTGGATAAATGTTTGAAATTCTTCATGTCTCGGACTATGGTGGAATTCACAAGTCACATTTTTATTTTTCGTTTTCCTATGAGTATCCAAAGAAATTATTATTTTTCTCAACGGAGAGGCATTCACTTTACCCCAGAAATGAATGCATTTCCGGAAAAATTTTTGATATTCCTCTTGTTTCGGATTATGCAGGAATTCACTAGTTGCTTTTTCTCGTTTGCGTTTCTCCATATGTATTCAAAGAAATTCTCGATTTTCTAAACGGAAGGGCATTCACTTTACCCCAGAAAGGAATGCATCTCCGCATATATATTTGCATTTTTTCATCACTCGGGGTATGCTGCAAATTACCATTCACATATTCATTTTTTGGTTATCCATATGTATTCTAAGAAATTCATGTTTTCCTCAACGGAGAGGCATTTATTTTACCTCAGAAATGAATGCATCTCCGGATAAATATTTAAATTTCTTCATCTCTTGGATTATGCAGGAATCCACCTGTCGCTTTTTCCGTTTGCGTTTCTCCATATGTATTCAAAGAAATTCCCGTTTTTCTCAACGGAGAGGCATTCAGTTTACCCCAGAAATGAATGCATCTCCGGATAACCGTTTGAAATTCTTTATGTTTCGGATTATGCAGGTATTAACCAGCCACATTTTCATTTTGCGATTTTCCACGAATATCCAAATAAATTCATGTTTTTCTGAACGGAGAGGCATTCACTTTACCCCAGAAATTAATGCATCTCCGCATATATATTTGTATTTCTTCATCTCTCGGATTATACAGGAATTCACCAGTCCCATTTTCATTCTGCGTTTCTCCAAGTGTATCCGAAGAAATTCTTGTTTTTCTCAATGGGCAGGCATTCACTTTACCCCAGAAATGAATGCATCTCCGGATAGATGTTTGAAATTCTTCATTTCTCGAATTATGCAGGAATTCACCAGTCACATTTTCACTTTGCGTTTCTCTATGAGTGTCCAAAGAAATTCTTGTTTACCCAGAAAAACCCAGAAATTAATGCATCGCCGGATAAATGTCTAAATTTATTCATCTCTCGGAGTGTTCTGCATTTAAATCTTCGCTTTTTCTTTTTGCGTTTCAACATATGTATTCAGAG
The DNA here is from genome assembly GCA_963932465.1 of Maratus speciosus. NCBI lineage: Eukaryota > Metazoa > Arthropoda > Arachnida > Araneae > Salticidae > Maratus > Maratus speciosus. The sequence continues at coordinate 669,504,776 of OZ010786.1, read as the reverse complement.
AAATCCATGTTTTTCACAACAGAGAGGCATTCACGTTACCCCAGAAATTAATGCATCTCCGCATATATATTTGCATTTCTTCATCTCTCGCTGTATGCACAAATAACCATTCACATTTTCATTTGGCGGTTATCCATATGTATTCAAAGAAATTCCTGTTTTCTCAAAGGAGAGGCTCTAATTATACCCCAGAAATGAATGCAGCTCCGGATAAATATTTAAATTTCTTCATTTCTCGGTTTATGCAGGAATCCACCAATTGCTTTTTCTGTTTGCATTCTTCATATGTATTCAAAGATATTCCTGTTTTTCTCGACGGAGAGGCATTCAGTTTACCCCAGAAAGGAATGCATCTCCGGATAAATGTTTGAAATTCTTCATGTCTCGGATTATGCAGGAATTCACCAGACACATTTTCATTTTGAGTCTTTCTATGAGAATTCAAAGAAATTCTTGTTTTTCCCAACGGAGAGGCATTCACTTTACCCCGGAAATGAATGCATCTCCGCATATATATATGCATATCTTCATCTCTCGGGGAATGTTGCAAATTATCAGTCACATTTTCATTTTGCGTTTTTCTATGAGTATCCGGAGAATATCTTGTTTTTCTCAACGGAGAGGCATTCACTTTATCCCAGAAATGAATGCATCTCCAGATAAATGTTTGAACTTCTTCATATCTCGGAACATGCTTCAAGATAATAGTAGACTTCTTTTAGGTTTCTCCATATATATCCAAAGAAATCGCTGTTTTTCTCAACGGAGTGGCATTCACTTTACCCTAGAAATGAATGCATCTCCGCATTTGCGTTTCTTCATATCTCGTTGTATGCTAGAAATTACCGTTCACATTTTAATTTTGCGGTTATCCATATGTATTCAAATGAATTTCATTTTTCCCAACGGAGAGGCATTCATTTTACCCCAGAAATGACTGCATCTCCGGATAAATATTTAAATTTCTTCATATCTCGGATTATGCAGGAATCAACCAGTCGCTTTTTCTGTATGCGTTTCTCCATGTCTATTCAAAGAATTTCCTGTTTTTCTCATCGCAGAGGCATTCACTTTACCCCAGATATGAATTCATCTCCTGATAAATGTTTGAAATTCTACATGTCTCGGAATATGCAGGAATTCACCAGTCACATTTTCAGTTTGCGTTTCTCTATGAGTATCCAAAGAAATTCTTGTTTTTCTCAATGGAGAGGCATTCACATTAACCCAGAAATTAATGTATCGCCGGATAAATGTCTAAATTTATTCATCTCTTGGCGTTTTCTGCATTTAAATCTTCGCTTTTTCTGTTTGCGTTTCAACATATGTATACAAAGAAATCCACGTTTTTCACAACGGAGAGGCATTCACGTTAACCCAGAAATGAATGCATCTCCTCATATATATTTGGATTTCTTCATCTCTCGGTGTATGCTGCAAATTACCATTCACATTTTCATTTTGCGGTTATCTATATGTATTCAAAGAAATTTCTGTTTTTCTCAATGGGGCGGCATTCATTTTACCCCAGAAATGAATGCATATCCGGATAAATGTTTGAAATTCTTCAGTTCTTGAATTATGCAGGAATTCACCAGTCACATTTTCTGTTTGCGTTTTTCTATGAGTATCCAAAGAAATTGTTGTTTTTCACAACGGAGAGACATTCACTTTACCCCAGAAATGAATGTATCTCCGCATATATATTTGCATCTCTCGGTGTATGCTGCAAATTACCAGTCACATTTTCATTCTGCCGTTATCCATATCTATTTTAAGAAATTCCTGTTTTTCCCAACGGAGAGGCATTAATTTTACCCCAGAAATGAATGCAGCTTCGGATAAATATTTAAATTTCTTCATCTCTCGGATTATGCAGGAATTCACAAGTCAGATTTTCATTTTGAGTCTTTCTATGAGAATCCAAAAAAATTCTTGTTTTTCCCAACGGAGAGACATTCACTTTACCCCAGAAATGAATGCGTCTCCGCATATATATATGCATTTCATCATCTCTCGGAGTATGCTACAAATTATTAGTCACTTGTTTTGAGTTTCTCCACATGTATTTAAAGATTTTCTTGTCTATTCCAACAGAGAGGCATTCACTTGATCTCAGAAATGAATGCATCACCGCATAAATATTAAATTTCTTCATCTTTCGGAGTATGCAGGAATTCACCAGTCAGATTTTCATTTTGAGTTTCTCCATGAGTAGCCAAAGAAATTCTTGTTTTTCTCACCGGAGAGGCATTCACTTTACGTCAGAAATGAATGCCTCTCCATATATATTTTTTCATTTCTTCGTTATCGATGTATGCTACATATTACCTTTCACATTTTCATTTTACGGTTATCCATATGTATTCAAAGAAATTCCTGTTTTTCTCAACGGAGATTCATTCAATTTACACCAGGAATGAATGCAACCCCGGATAAATATTTACATTTCTTCATCTCTCGAATTATGCAGCAATCCACCTGTCTCTTTTTCTGATTGAGTTTTTCCATTTGTATTTAAAGAAATTCCTGTTTTTCTCAACGGAGAGGCATTCACTTTACCCGAGAAGGGAATCCCTGTCCGCATATATATCTGCATATCTTCATGTCTCGGTGTGTGCTACAAACTACCAGTCAAATTTTCATTTTGTCGTTATCCATATGTTTATGTATTCTAAAAAATTCCTGTTTTTCTCAACGGAGAGGCATTCACATTAACACAGAAATTAATGCATCGCCGGAAAAATGTCTAAATTTATTCATCTCTCGGAGTTTTCTGCATTTAAATCTTCGCTTTTTCTTTTTGCGTTCAACATATGTATTCAAAGAAATCCATGTTTTTCACAACGGAGAGGCATTCACTTTACCCTAGAAATGAATTCACATTTTAATCATTTTTAATTCACATTTTACCATTCACATTTTAATTTTGCGGTTATCCATATGTATTCAAAGAAATTCCTATTTTTCTCAACGGAGAGGTATTAATTTTACTCATGAAATGAATGCAGCTTCGGATAAATATTTAATTTTCTTCATCTCTCGGATTATGTAGGAATCCACCTGTCGCTTTTTCTGTTTGCGTTTCTCCATATGTATTAAAAGTTATTCCTGTATTTCTCAACGGAGAGGCATTTATTTTACCCCAGAAATGAATGCATCTCCTGAAAAATATTTACATTTCTTTATCTCTCGGAACATGTTTCAAGATAATAGTAGAATTCAACCGAGTTTCTCCATATGTATTCAAAGAAATTCCTGTTTTTCTCAACGGGGAGGTCATAAATGTTTGAAATTCTTCAGGTCTCGGATTATGCAGGAATTCAGCAGTCACATTTTCAGTTTACGTTTCTTTATGAGTATCCAAAGAAATTCTTGTTTTTCACTACGGAGATGCATTCATTTTACTCCTGAAATGAATGCATCTCCGCATATATATTTGCATATCTTCATCTCTCGGTGTATGCTGCAAATTACCAGTCACATTTTCATTTTGCGTTTTTCTATGAGTATCCAAAGAATATCTTGTTTTTCTCAAAGGAGAGACATTCGCTTTAACCCAGAAATGAATGCATCTTTGCATACATATTTGCATTTCTTCATCACTCGGGGTATGCTGCAAATTACCATTCACATATTCATTTTGCGGTTATCCATATGTATTCTAAGAAATTCATGTTTCTTTGAGCGGAGAGGCATTCATTTTACCCCAGAAATGAATGCATCTCCGGATAAATATTTAAAATTCTTCATCTCTCCTATTATACAGGAATTCACCAGTCCCATTTTCATTCTGCGTTTCTCCAAGTGTATCCAAAGAAATTCTTGTTTTTCTCAATGGGGAGGCATTCACTTTACCCCAGAAATGAATGCATCTCCAGATAAATGTCTGAATTTCTTCATCTCTCGGAACATGCTTCAAGATAATAGTAGAATTCTTTTGAGTTTCTCCATATGTATTCAAAGAAATTCCTGTTTTTCTCAACGGGGCGGCGTTCACTTTACCCCAGAAATGAATGCATCTCCAGATAAAGGTTTGAATTTCTTCATCTCTCGGAACATGCTTCAAGATAATAGTAGAATTCTTTTGCGTTTCTCCATATGTATCCAAAGAAATTCCTGTTTTTCTCAACGGGGAGGCATTCACTTTACCCCAGAAATGAATGCATTTCCGCATATATATTTGCATTTCTTCATCTCTCTGTGTATGCTACAAATTACCGTTCACATTTTAGTTTCGCGGTTATCCATATGTATTCAAAGGAATACCATTTTTTTTCCAACGGAGAGGCATTCATTTTACCCCAGAAATGAATGCATTTCCGGATAAATATTTAAATTTCTTCATGTCTTGGATTATGCAGGAATCCACCAGTCGCTTTTTCTGTATGCGTTTCTCCATGTCTATTCAAAGAATTTCCTGTTTTTCTCAACGGAGAGGCATTCACTTTACCCCAGAAATGAATGCATCTCCGCATATATATATGTATTTTTTCATCTCTCGGGGAATGCTGCAAATTACCAGTCACATTTTCATTTTGCGTTTTTCTATGAGTATCCAAAGAATATCTGGTTTTTCTCAACGGAGAGGCATTCACTTTATCCCAGAAATGAATGCATCTCCAGATAAATGCTTGAATTTCTTCATCTCTCGGATTATACAGGAATTCACCTGTCGCATTTTCATTTTGCGTTTCTCCTTGTGTGTCCAAAGAAATTCTTGTTTTTCTCAACGGGGAGGCATTCACTTTACCCCGGATATGAATGCATCTCCAGATAAATGTTTGAATTTCTTCATCTCTCGAAACATGCTTCAAGATAATAGTAGAATTCTTTTGCGTTTCTCCTTATGTATCCAAAGAAATTTCTATTTTTCTCAACGGGGAGGTCTTAAATGTTTGAAATTCTTCAGGTCTGGGATTGTGCAGGAATTCACCAGTCACATTTTCATTTTGCGTTTCTCTATGAGTATCCAAAGAAATTCTTGTTTTCCTCAATGGAGAAGCATTCACTTTACGCGAGAAATGAATGCATCTCCGCATATATATTTGCATACCTTCATCTTTCGGTGTATGCTTCAAATTACCAGTCACATTTTCATTTTGCCGTTACTATATGTATTCTAAGAAATTCCATTTTTTCTCAACGGAGAGGCATTCACATTAACCCAGACATTAATGCATCGCCGGATAAATGTCTAAATTTCTTCATCTCTCGGAGTATTCTCCGTTTAAATCTTCACTTTTTCTTTTTGCGTTTCAACATATGTTTTCAATGAAATCCATGTTTTTGACAACGGAGAGGCATTCCCTTTACTCCAGAAATGAATGCATCTCCGGATAAATGTTTAAATTTCTTCATCTCCGGGAATATACGTCATTTTAATCTTCGCTTTTTCTTTTTGCTCTTCTCCATATGTTTTCGCAAAAGGTTATCGATAATCGGAGTTTTTGACGACAGTTTACCGAAAACCTTTTGCTGTAAGTTTACCCCTCATTATTTGTCCAGTCATCTCCCACATGAAAAACTTGCAGCTTTCAATACTCTTATTTTCCGTGCACGTAAAATTTGTTCAAATTCTGAATTATTTAATAGTAAAATGAGCTATATAAAAGAAGTTGCCATCGATCGTGGATTTAGTTTGAATATCATTAACCGTATTTTATCACAACCACCGATAATCATTGATCCTGTTTCAGGAATTAAAGATTTTTAAAGTGTTATTGTCTTACCTTACTTTCCTAAAATCAGTACACAAATTTTACGTATATTCAATAGGTTTAGTTTTAAAGTTGTTTTCTCTCCAACCAATAAAATTTCTTTCTCCAATCTTAAAGATCCTATTGACGACCATAATACCTGGGGCATTTACAGAATTCTTTGTGACTGCGGCCTCTCTTACATTGAGCAGACGAAGTGTGCACTTAGAATGAGGATGAAAGAACACCAGAATTATGTTAGAAAGCAGAATTTGAGAAATCTAAAATAGCGAAACATTGTTGGAATTCCAACCACTAGTTTAATTATCCAGAGGTTGAAATTTTTCAAAAATGTAACTCAGTTTTTGATCTAGACTTTTACGAAGCTCACTATATTCATAAACATACTTCCTGCTTGGTGAATAATATGACAAGTACCCCTTTTCTTTCACCAGTGTGGAGGGATCCTGCGCAGTGACTCTTTTTCAGTTGTTTCTGGGCCATTACGTCATTTCTTTAAGATATATAAACTCTTGTTTTCGTCCTTTTCAACCAGTCCATAAGTCAGCACTCGGGGCTATAACCGAGGGGTTCTTCGAACCCATTTTAATTCTCTCTTTTTTTTTCTCTCACTGAGGAAGGGATTCCAGGAATCCTCAAAACGATCGTATGGGAATTTTTTGTCGTGCCTGTATGTTATTTGTGTCTAAAATCGTTGTTAAAGTTTTTTACCTTTTTATTAATATTATATGGATGCAAAAGAATCGAATATATCAAATAATGACTATACCTTGTAGTGTCCTCTAAACAACTAGAAACCTCCAGATTTCGCCAGCATCTTCTTCGCATCTTTGAATTCTTCTAATATTTACCGTATATAAACCTAAAATTCTACAACCTGCTAAAATTATAATTTTTTCCCCCTTAATCACAGACCATTTAAAAAACATGATACATAAAAGGTCAAGAAGTGCTCCCCAAAATTATATTTTTTAAATGGGATTATTAATTTTAAATCCTAGTTACATAACATAGTCTATGTAAAAATAACTCTACACTGCATTTTATGATTTTGTCGAAAATTATAAAAAATGATATTTTTTTCAACATCGGTTGATGTTGGTCAACCCAGTGCTCCTTTTATGTATATATGTGACTCTTGAGATTAAAGGAAATTACGAGTTTCTTGATGTGACGATGAAGTATAATTATTACCGAATTCACAGTTGTAATTTCAAGATATGATTGCGGATTGTTTACAAAAATTAATTATTTCCGAAAAGTTCTACCGTGTTATAGATCATTTCTTGCAGATACTTTAAAATGACTTGTAATTTGCGGTTATAAAACTTTTCTGAGGTCGTATGAGATAAGAGTTTCAGGGATGTACAAAATAAATCAAGTTGACTTTCACGCAACTAGCAAATGACAAAAGAAAGACAACCAAGGCACGTATTTATACACGTAGTTTACCCACAAGTAAAATAATATATTATGTTTCAATAAAAATATATTACTCTATGAATGAAATATAACCACATAGCTACGGATGCATCGTATCACCTATGGCAATGTTACAGAACAGATAAATTTCAGCTTGCACCTCTTCAATATCCTGACTTCTAGCGAATCATCCATATTAATACAAACGACTGAAGAGAATCATTTACTTTTAAATGATTAGTACTATTAGGTCAACGTAAAAAAAAAAAATTGTCAAAAACATGAAGAGAGGGATTTAGAGCCTTTTGTCCCCTTCTTTTCTAGAAGTTAAATTTAATTGCCCCCCTTTTTTTTATCACGTAAACTTTTTTTTCAATATTTCGTGGTATAAGAGACTTTTATGCCAAAATATGTTATTATTTAGTGTATTTTTGCACTTGAATAAATGGACAATCATTTAGTCATTTTTAGCTTTTCAAATCCTTTGTTTACTATTTCATTAAATACTTTATTTTGTTAACATTAAATACTAAATGCTTTAGCTAAAAAAATAAGTTGAAACTGGAGTGAATCAATAAGAACTAAAAGATCTTCTTTAAACACCATCAAACACATCATCCATTTTGGGCATTTAAAAGTTTTTGGTGATGTTTTAAGAAGACCTTTTAGTTCTTAAATATTTTATATTATTATTTTATATTATACTAAATACTTTATATTATTTTCATATTTTATTTTCTACAATTTTCACATTGTGATAACAAATTACTTAAAAATCTAGTTTTGAAACATTTTTAACGACAAATTCCTCTAAACAGGACATCGTTAAACAAAATATTGCACCGATAGTTTTTCAAAGCATAAAACATAAATTTCAATCCAACAAACTTGGCTGCCAAAAAGTCAGAAAATATCACGATCTTCTATTGTAGAAACAACGGATTTTAATCGTTTGATTATTCTTACAACTTAAAATATCATAGGTTTGTTCGAAATAAAATAAAATACACATAAGGTTTCCTTGGACTTTAATTCGTAAAAATTTAATTAAAAAAACATCTTTCTTATTTGGAAATTAAGTGAAGTTATGCAAAATTTCTATCGATTATTTGCATAGATTTATGCTTTGTATTCTTTGGCTGACGATCTATGCCTTCATATATCAGTAGTGATTCCTATATAGGAAAGAACTATTTACTACATTTATTGGCATGCCACAAAATGAAAAATTAAGAATCGAAGATCCTGTTATCGATATCATTAATTTTAGAGATGCCTCTGCTAGTGATTATTAATGTATTCTTATCTGATATGTATTAGTAGTCCACCCAAGCCAAGATTGAAATATCTGAGGTATTATGCGCTTGTCACAGCTGTTTGTTTGTTTTGTAGTACGATTAAAATTAATTGAAATTTTAAAATAAGAGTCAGTTATTAAAAGTCTTTGTTAATATTTAAAGATGTAAAATATAATTTACTATCAACATACCATACATATGCATATCATAAACACCTGGATATTGTTATAGCACAATGGTATTTACAAGTTGACAAAAAAAAATGATTGTAACTAATTTATATTGAAATTATTATTACAAGTAGTATGGACACTTTCATACTTTCACTAAATGCCGAAGTATACTTTTCTATATTAGTAGAGTGAGAATCATTGAAGAATAGTAAATAAACAGTAGACAAAAATGAATTTATGCAGATTGAATTTCAATTACTTTTGAAAAACCTTACACTGTTAAAACTGGACACTTAAAAATAAGTAAAATGTACTCATTTTTGAGTACTTTCCTATCTTATAATAGCTCCGAGTACTTAACTCCTAAATTTAGAAACGCATGTACTCAATTTTTTGAGTACATACAAGGACTCGAAAATAAGTATGTATAGGAACACACATATACTATAAGAAAAAAAAAGCGAAATTACAGAGAACCGACAAATCACCATTTTTAATTACGGTAATTTTGAATTGCGAAGAACTACAATTTTTGGAGGAAAGAATAACGAAATTTACTAATTTAATTCTTGAAATTTTGTGTATGAGCCGCCCCGTGATTTGAACTCGAGTCTTCTAGGTGGGAGACCAGTATTGAACTGACTGTGCTATAACAGCAGTTACCAGCTGCTGCCAAATGACACCTTTTATGAATCAGCAACGGAAGATTGCTAACAGCAGAGATGAATTTTCCCTTTCTTAAATATTTTAATTTCTAATAAAACAATTTTTAAACTAAATTTTCTTCTTTAACATTTCTAATGATAAAATAATGTAAATAAATTTGAAAAGTGTGTATTATAAATTAAAAATTATAACAAAGATAGACACATCTTTAAATAAAAGCTTGGAAATCCCTACTGTCAATTCGGTATAAGAAAAGGGTTTATCAGAAAACTCATATTTTTGAGCACATAGGATTTAAACATGAATATTAAGAGTTAAAATACAAAATATATTTATTCATTTCTGCATACATTTATAAATCAAGTATAAGTATACACAACTTCAAAATATCATGTACTCGTTTCTGAATTAATTGTACTTAAAAAAATCGAGTACAAAGAAATTTTTATTTTTAAGTAGATTAATGCTCCTTTTTGAAACAATTGTACTTAAAAAATATGAGTACATAGAAATGCTCATTTTTAAGTAGATTATTTTTAACAATGTACTTCTTTTTGAAACAATTGTACATAAAAAAATACGAGTACATGGAAGTTCTCATTTTTAAGTAAATTATTTTTGACTGTGTAATTAAACATGTCGGAAACTGTACGTCAGAGGTGGCAAATGAGGTGCGTTCGTACTATAACTAGCTTTATAAATAGTCAGATCTTGGTGCAATAACTGTTATGCAAAAAGGCATGAAGACAAAACTTATTACGATTCAATATGTTCGATTCAGTCATACGGAAATAATAGCACTCCGTCTTAAATAAGACACGTCATCACCATGGCAACCTACAATCATGACCTATCAGGGGATAGCATTAAATGAATGGCGTAGGAAAGGATTTAATAGAATGAAGAAAACTTTTTTAAACATCTTTTTAAGTTTGGATTCGATTTTCATAAAATTTGAAAGGACTGGACACAATTCTGCAACGATTCTACATATTAAATTTCAAGCTTATTCTGTTGGATCGTTTTTGATTTATTATAAGCGGACAGACGAACAGACAGACATACGAACGGACCAGACGATGGCTATAGGTGCTACGTATTTATATTATTACGAACGTACCTAAAAAACGAGTAAAATTTTGTTTTATGTACTTTTTCCATCTTCATGTCAGACTCAAGAATTTTTCCAAGGTATGTCGGGAGAATTTTAACTCGTTTTATAAATATTCAGATCTGGGTGCCATAGCTGCTGCACTCTTATGCAAAAAATGCATGAATACAAAATTTATATTTTTCTATAAATTAAATTCAGTCACATGGAAATAACAGGCCTCCCTTTTCAATAGAACGTCATCACCCTGGACACTTAGAATCATGACCTATCATGGGATATCATTGAATGAATGACGTGCGATAGGATTTAATAGAATGACGAAAACTTTTATGAATATCTTTTTAAGTTTGGATTCGATTTTCATAACATTTGAAACGTGTAGGCAAAATTCTCCAACGATTCTATATATTAAATTTCAAACCATTCGGTTCGGTATTTTTTGCGCTGTTATATGCGGGCGGACGGAGGGACCAGACGACGGGTATAGATGATACGTACTTATACAGCTTCGAACGCACCTAAAAAAGGGCACTGCCTTAATAAAATCATTGCCTGCATCCTTCAAAACTAAAAAAAAAAGGGCTCTTCTTTTCTACTTCTTAACATAAGTTAGTCTATATAACAAAAATAAATAAATATTTAAGATTGGACTTTACACTGTGATTACTATATGAATAATGAGCTAAGCTCAGAATATTTATACAATTGCTAAAACAGTGTACAATGAGAAGTATACAAAACCTTTAAAATCTACATGGCACTTTAAATAAATATGCATGACGTTTAAACACTAAAATGATGTTAAAAACTTCCTAACTGTTTCAGCCAAAACACTTGGCCTTTCTCAAGGGATACTACGGCTGCACTGACGAAGGCTCACCTTCCAACATGATGAGGGATGGAGGGAAAACGTAAAAACGTTTTTTACGTTTTTAGAAAGGCCAAGTGTTTTGGCTGAAACAGTTGGGAAGTTTTTAACATCGTTTTAGTGTTAAAACGTCATGCATATTTTAAGTGTCCTGTAGATTTTAAACGTTTTGTATAGTTCCCATTGTGCACTGTTTTAGTAATTGTATAAATATTCTCAGCTTAGCTCATTATATATATTTAAAAAAATCTTTTAAAATGTTAAAGGAATCTCGAAACTAATCCGGTTTTTTTTTCCTCTCATAATTTACTCCTACATATCTATATAATTATCTCCATATTTAAGCACTATTTTATACCCTATTTTCGTTTATCAACTAAATACTTCTTCGTTTACATCTTTTAAGTATATAAAAATATGAAAGCATTCCTACCTTGAGCCATCTTCACAACAACCTGGGTTACATTTTAGACATCTCCGACATCGTGACTTACACATATGAAGGGGGTAGCGGGTGTTGCATGTATTCTTTAATCTGAATTATTGTCTAGATCTTCATAGCCCACTTAGCTGACACCCCTTACTGGGCGAAAATCACTATAAAGTGCGATAGCTAAACCTGAAAATCGAAGAATTGAGAATCAGTTAATTAACTCTGAAATTGAAAATAATAAATAAAATGACGTTTCAACTAACAAAATTAATATACAGGGTGCAATATGTTATCTATCGCCGGCCTTTAATTTCTCAACCATTGGTCGTAGACATATAGTTCCAATTACAAAAACATTTCAAATGAGGTAAATATTCATGTTGTGACATTATTTAAAGTTAAAAAATATTTTTTTTCAAAATTACGAAATCTAACTTTTTATACGGTCCCCCTGTCCTATAGTTATATTTAGTAAAAGTTAACACATATCATAACAGATATAACATAAAAAGTTTGACATCTGTATACAAAAATTGACACAGATATTAAATTTCAAAGTTTGAGATTTTTGCACATGATTTTCTCTTTCATTGAGGGATCAGTTAAAAGATGAATTAAAGTAATTCATGATCAAAATCAAGGTGCAATTCTGCTGCTGTTTATCTAGTCCTTAGTGAGTATGTTTTATTTTACGGTTGTCGATACTTTGACGTCGACCCATAAAATTTAGCTCAAATTTTTAGATGCAATAACCCTTTTTGGTAATTCCGCGATTTGGAGATACAGGTTAAAGGGGGTTTCGCCATAAAAAGGACATTCACCCTGATTTTGACCTCGAATTACTTTAATTCATTTTTTAACTGATCCCTCAATGAAAGACAAAATCATGTGCAAAAATCTCAAACTTTGAAAGTTAATATCTGTGTCAATTTTTGTAGTACAGATGTCAAACTTTTTTTGTTATATCTGTTATGATATGTGTAAACTTTTACTAACTATAACTATAGGGACTGGGGGACCGTATAAAAAGTTAGATTTCGTAATTTTTATAAAATTGATTTTTTACTTTAAACAATGCCACAACATGAATATTTACCTCATTTGAAACGTTTTTGTAATAGAAACAATATATCTAAGGCCAACGGTTGAGAAATTAAAGGTCGGCGATAGATAACATATTGCACCCTGTATATAAACAAGCAAAAAATAGATATTCTGCTTTTTCAAAATTTAGTGTCGCCCCCGATGAGGAAAAAAAAATTATTATTATTATTACTAGGTAAACCCGTCGAATTTCGACGAAAGGAAACATTTAAGAAGGCACTGTTTCATTAATTTATAATAAACCCACAAAATTAGTTACAATAAAAAATGCTACTTAAATTGGTTAGTCTACCTCTCAAAGAAGTGTTATTTTAACGTAAAGGTCACTGCTCTTCTATAAAGAGACTCTAAATTTTTGTAAAACTAGGCGTTTTATCAGTGTGTGATTTCAATTGCGTTATTTTCAAAAGGGAAGCATTTCCACATGGGAAGAATTTCAAAACCGCTGGAGTGAAAAAGATGCACTTCTACAAAACTTATTTTAGTTTTAAGACTTAAAATACACGCTTCTATTTTATATAAAATGACGTCGTTTGCATTCTCTGAAGAGTTCCACATTTATGATCCAGTCTTAAACAACATCTATAGAAAAGTTTGTATAGGGCGTCACTAACGCGGAATAATACACAAACCCAGCAAAATACGATATTGTAGATTAAAAATAAATAAATAAATAAATAAATAAATAAAATAAAAATAATAATCGACTTATCAAGTGATTCATATGCCTTTATTTGTTTGTACCATTAATATGGATATTTAAAATTAAATACAGTTTATAATAGCTCCATATTTTATCAGAAATCCATCATGTATAGTTTTTCAAAATGGCAATATTTTAATTACATTTTTTCAGTTAGCATGAGAAAATAGAAACAAAAAAGATATAGAAATCTACTATTTTCCAACTATTTTCTCCTTACTTTCAGAAATGGGGTACATCAGTTGCCACCATTACAGAAATGGCATTAAAAGCTACACAAAAATTAATGTCCCAAAAATAAATTGAGATGCAGTATTCAAACAAATTGCAGTTAAAAGCATTTTTTCTAATATACCAAGGTGTAAAAATTGAAAATAAGTGCTGTTTAGAAGTTTAAAAAATGGGAGTAGAGATTGTCAGTATTGAACCATACAATGATATATTTTCTTCGTTTTACGGCTGGTTTATATAACGGAACGTTATTTATTTAGTGATGACACTTTAATTGTTGCCTGATAGAAATAGCATACTTGGGGGGGGGGGGGGTAAAAATAATAACGTAGCATTCACACGGATAAACTTGGCGACACTTAGCATTATTTACACACAAATGACGCTATAAACAAGGTGAAATCATTGAAAAACCTAGTATCGAATTTATAAGAAAATGACTTACCTATCTATCTCTTTAATAAACAACTATAAGATAATGAATTGTCATATTTAAACTACGAGTTTATGATATATTTTATGTATTAAAAGTTATTAATATTTTAATTATCATTATTAATTCTATACAAGGATTAGATAAAAATGATGCGACAGTAAAATATTAAAATAAATTGTTGAAATCCACCACTTGCATTCTTAACTCTTCATTGTTGAAAAAATCTGTATTCAATCAATTGTTGTGAATTGTGAATTAATAACAAATTCCAGATCACACTATTGTTGACACATTGTTACGAAACGTGTTGTTGTTGTCCACATTTTTTATGTTCACAGTTAAAAGAACGCGTTTCACCTTCTTTTTTTTTCTTTAAGAAACAAGATGCTTATATTTTTAGAAGATTTTCCACTCATTTTTTTCTGTATGCAGAAATAAAAGATCGCGAAATATATAAATTCTTCACATTGAATGTAGCATGTAATATGCCAAAAAAAAAAAAAAAAAAAAAAAAAAATCACATTTAAAATTAATTCTGACATTCGAAAGCGATGTAACCTTTAAGAAAGTCGCCCAAAATGTCTCCTTAAAGGTGCAAATCAATGTGATAAATTTTATAATAAAGGACATAAAAGGAATAAACAGCAAACTAAATAAATGACAGGTATACCAATTATTTTATGCAAAGACCAATTTAAATTAAATATACAGTTGAGATTTTATGTCACCCATAATATGCAAATAAAAATAATTTGAAATTACGATTTAATTGGCATAAAATATTTCTAGTGCTATACAGATGAATAGGATGATTGACGAAACTCTAAAACTTCCACACAATTACGGTAACATTACAATATTTTCATTTTAGCTAAACTGACAAAAGAAATGATTAAAAATGTAAAAAATGCTTATGAATATGCAGATTACAAATTAAGAATATTCAATTTTCTACACATGTATTATAAAGCTCGAACGTCAGGAAGGAGGCGATTCGACTCCGACCATATGATTAAATGTCAATTGGAACCAGAAATTCTTTCACAAAATAAGTTAAAAATTTAAAAACGCAGATTTATGTTAAATAAATCAATCAAACAATTTTAAATAAAAATTCTGGTGTAAAATATTTTTATGAAACTTGAGTAAAATATCCGGGCATTCTAGTGGTAAACTAATAAATAAAAAATCTGGAAGACGTTGCAAAAAATCGAAAAAAAAAATAATTTACAGCCAAAAGTATCTGACGTCTTTCGAAACATATTGTTAACTTCTACATATGAAACATTTTTTGACGGTTGTTCTTCCAAAAAAAAAAAAAAAAAAAAGCTAAATGGTATACTTTTAAGCTTTTTCACTCTGTTTTACTGTTACTGTTTATTGTAAATTTATTTCCCTCATAATCTTAAAAATAGACGCAAAACTCTCAAAGTATATATATATATAACCTGGCAGATTTAGATTTTATTGTCCTAAATTTAAGGCTCCTAAAGCTCCGTAATTCTCTTCACGGTTAAGTTTTGTGTCAAACATGAGCGATGCTGGAAACATTGTGGTTACAAGCACAATTGCAACAATGAGCCAATAAGTCAACTAAGCTCACCGACAACTGAGTGGTTTATAGTTTAGAAACCTGTGCATACAATTTTATATGAGTATTAACAATTCCAAGGCAGCCAATCTTCTGGATCAGATGACCTTGTATACATATTCTACTTAATTAATTATATAGAAACAAGTATGACGTTAATTATGAGCCAATATAGGTTCGGTAAAATACTGTAATTGTCTGTGGACCCTATTATGGAAATTTCACTGGATTATTTTTGTCCGCTATAAAAGAAGGCATGAAACATTAAATATTTTTACAAACAGTCTCTTACCATAGGTACATCTCAATGTTTGTCCTTTCAAAAGAGAGTTGTATGATCTTGCTCAATTTTACACCCAAACTTATTTTCATAACTTCTTAATACAACTGACGGTTGTGATAAATTTTTACCTCTTGAATAAACTAAAATCCATTGTTCAACTGAATTTGATTGTTACTTTACAGTGTTGTAATAAATAAATAAATATTCATTGTTAGTGTTAAGTCGTCCCATAATATCGCTACAAGTCCTCAAACGACAATGTTAAGAAGAACTCAACAATACAAAAGAGTCTAACACCGATTTTGTTTCACTCTGAACGGAAAATCCCATGTACCGTTGTTCTGTTGAATGGTTAACCTTAGCGCTGAATTTGATGCCTTATTTGGCGAGTTTCGTGTTCATTGTGGTCGCCAAATACTTACACAGAAACTTCGAGAAGGGGTAGCTCTACGATGAAAGCGTGTAGAATTTTTTGTTCAGGGAACTGTATCGTCGCCTCAGGGTCTCAGATAGAATTAGTTTGTTCCTGCGCATTTTTGAACTTACAGCTTTTTATTTCAGAAACTTTAGAAAGCTTCCTTTAAAGCGAAATGGTTGGTTATCATTTTAATACAAAATGGCTGTTTTCATATTTATTTCAGCGAATGAGTAAACCACTAAGGCAAGTGAGTTTTTATAAAATACAAGAACTAATCGCTGTTTACCAGATTTCTGAAATATTATTTCCCCAGGCAACGGTCATAATCATAGGTCAACATCAGCCAAAAGCCAACGGCATAGGAGGGAATGTTGCTCAAGAAAAACATATAGTTTGAAGCAAACGCTAAAGCAATCGAACATATTTGAAGTATGAAAAGTCAATGTTCTTTAAAATCAAAATCTTTTCATTTTAGTATAGGTTATTTGAAGTAATTGGAAGGTCAACGTGTGAGTAGAAAACTGCCGTTTAGGCAATTATTCCAAAGAATCAATAAGAGAGAAAATCTCTGAACAAATTTTTTACCCCTTCGAATAAATATCGAAAGATCTGTTGGCTGGTTTTTAGATATTTGAAATATGTTTTCGACTTACATAGTGGAGAGGGGGCCAATACAACCGCGTTATCTGGCCGCACATTTTAGTAGCTTTGAATCAAAGTTTGTTGGCTCGATTACTTGTTTTTAAGCAGAATTTTGTATTATCTTTGAAAGAAAACGAACATGCGACGGATGTTTATCTTCAAAACACTTTTTAAACGTAAACTTTCTTATTGACACAAGTATTTTTTTAATAAATGCAACAGAATATTTCACGTTATTTCAAATGAAATTAATTATAGTGTAAAGTACGACAATAATAATTATTGCAACATTCAGAAAAGCTAGAAATGAGCTTTCATCACATTTTCATTCAAGTTTAAATTAATATTTTTGCACCTTTTAATAACAAATAATTTTAATACTTATTTTTTTAAGAAACTGAAAAGCCACTACACTGTCAGAAAAAACTGTATATTTATGAGCCTTTGCTGTTCAATTTTCACAGGCAACAGCCTTTATTGATGAAAAACGGTCTGATCCACTAAAAAAATAAGGTACAACCCCATACAGTTTCTCGCGCTTGGGTGTAATCCTTTGTTTCGAAGGCCCCACCAGTGGCCGAGAGGTTCCGCTCTCGAAGCTGGTAGACGGGAGGTGCTGGGTTCGATCCCAATCGCGCCCGTCGGCCTAATCGTTCGGAGTTTTCGTGGTTTTCTTCGAGCCGTGGATCTTCCATGCGTTAATACGGATTAGGTTCCCTTAGAAAGACCCCCACGGAGGGCACTCCACCCGGGCCTATATCCTTCGTGTAGATAATTCGCCGTCAAAAATCAACCCAACCCAACCCTTTGTTTCGAAAAATAATGTCAGTGAACCGCGACCATAACATATTTTTTATCCCGCCAAAAAAGCGATTCTGTGATGATTATCTAACGTGCTACGTTTTCGGAACAGTAAGTAAAGTGTTATTGTGTTTTGAAATGCATTGTATCTTTGCCCCGTAAAATTACGGGCTGCACAAAATGATGAGCATGGAATTTTTTTTACGGGGTATGACTGGAATATCTGCTGCCGGCCTCTGCCCGTAATTTTACAGGGATATTTTTAGATACTTAGAAACTTTGGGGCAATCCACATATTCTTGCAGTTCTAGCCCATCTGTTACGTCAACGGTAAAATCAAAATCCATCAAATACAGTACGACCCCATACATTTTACTCCGCTAGTGTGTACACGTTGACACAAAATGACGGGCACGGATTATTGTTTTTTTACGGGGTATGACTGGAATCTCTGCTGCCGGCCTCTGCCCGTAAATTATTTTAACAGTGTAAGTCGAAATTGACATATAAATGGAAAAATATTTCGAGTAGCCGCAACTGGGGTGGTGCGCTCTCTGAGACCGTTTTGTGTCAACTAAGCCTAAAAAAATTTGAAAGAAATAGATACTATGTTTTAAATACGTCTTTTGATAAAATTTTTATTTAATGCCCTATAATATTTATAATATGACCTACGGACCTGGGCGTCGCGTCACCAGAGTTTGTTATGCACACTTTGAGGTACGAAGTTCATCCGATCACCGAATGGTGGCTCTCCACTTGCACTGTGCTAAAACACCTTTGGAAAAGGATTTTCGTTGCTGTTCTTTTGTTTGTTAGTCCCCGGTATGCTATTTCATTCTCACAGCTTATTTTGTGTCGTCTCCCAAAAATAACTTTCGTTGTATAAACCAGCCGTAAAACAAAGTAGATGTATCATTGTACGTTTAAATACTCTATAGAAATTTTTTTAACTTCTAAGCATCGCGCATTTTTTATTTTTATACCGTCGTATTGGGAAAAAAAGTACTTTTAAATGCAATTTGTTTGAAAACTGTATCTCCATTTATTTTTTAAATATTAATTTTTTTGTAGTTTTCAGAGGCATTTGCTTAATATTGGCAACGGAAGTACTCCATTTCTGTAGAAAGGAAAGGGAAAATCGTTCTAAAATATTAATTATGTATTTTTGTTTCCATTTTCTCATAGCAACCAAAAGAAAATGTAATTAGAATACGTGCTATTTTGAAAAAATATAAACGAATGATTTCTGTTAAAACATGGAGCTATTTTAAACTATATTTAATTATAAGTATCGATATTAATGTTGCAAACAAATGAAGGCTAATGTATTATTAAATAACCTTTTTTGTCGAGTTTCTTGAATGATGGCATTTTTTTGCTGCTTTTGTGTATTATTTTGCGATAGTGACGTCCTACGCATGCTTTATTGTAGTTGTTTAAGAGTGGATCGTAAATGTGGAATTCGTAAGCGGTTGTTGAATGGCATCATTTTACATAAAATAAAAGCTTAAGCTTTAAGTCTTAAAATTGAAATACGTTTTGTACTATTTATGTATACATATACATATTTTTTCATCGGGGGCGACACTAGATTCTGAAACAGCAGAATTTCTGTTTTCTAGTGTTTTCTTTTGTTTTTCTCTTGTAAGTTGAATGGTAAAAGTACACATCTGTACAATCTCATACTAAATATTTAGATAAGCTTTACTGGTTCCATCAATAAAATTTATCTCTGGGACAGGACGCCCTCTGTTATATTTCGCATTTTCACCTTTCCTCCTTGTTACCGGTCAAACTGCTTGTTATACTTTGCTTTCCAGTAGAAGGCAAGTGATGTTTACACGGAAAGAAAAGTCTTGCGTATTGATATTAACTGGCAGCAATAACAAATTATCCATGTGATTTCTAGATAGTAACATTTTTCAAAAGATTAAAATCAAAATTTCATGGCATTTCGGTAATTTCTTTATAAATTGTAAGTGACACTGCTTTTGTGAAAACAATGACCGAAATATAATTTCGAGTTAAACATTCCTTTTTGGCGGAAACAAATACGGTTCAAACCCAATAACGAATTATGAAGCATTAAGGCACACCTATTCTGCTAAAAACAACAATTGATCCACAGTATACTAAAATTAAATATGGCCGTACAAGCACCAACGATGCTCCTTGTTCTG
The DNA here is from genome assembly GCA_963932465.1 of Maratus speciosus. Classification (NCBI taxonomy): domain Eukaryota; kingdom Metazoa; phylum Arthropoda; class Arachnida; order Araneae; family Salticidae; genus Maratus; species Maratus speciosus. Next base: position 669,484,690 of record OZ010786.1, on the reverse strand, counting down.
GACGACCCATTGAGGTATCAACTCCAGAAAACACTACAAAACAGTCCAACAAAGTGAAAAAGTGGAAGAGAGAGATAACTGACATCGTAAAGATAAAGACAGTGTGCGTGCGAAATGTTTTGCATGAACATTTTTCAATTCTATTATTTTTTCATATGCATAAACATGCATTTGATGCATTTGCATATGAAAAACGTTTGCGCGAGATGGGTGCCGCATTTCCTTAAAAAAAAAAGAAAGAAAGAAAGAAAAAATCCAGCAACGCGTGGTTTAGTGGTCAATTTCGCAATAATTCAGCATAATCCAAATGAATTTTCTCGCCTATTTGGAACAATGGATGAAACATTTATCCATTACAGTAGTACCCCGATAATCCGAAAGGATTTTATTTTCAAAAATTATACTTGAACAGATTAACTGAAAAGATTAATTTGCGAAATTTTCCGGATGTTTTTCATGCTTTAAACAACTTGAGTATAATAAAAAGATATTCAGTAATTTAAAAGTACAACGTATGCACACGAATATAAAATGAAAATGTGTATTGTAGACCTACTCGTAGAAGCCATCTTTAAAATATCTCAAATATCAGTTTGTTTGCCAGTCACTATAAAATTATTTTCTAAAATGCAAAAAGTATTTCATTCAGATGATAAAAATGTATTTTTACTTTCAAAATAAAAATTGATTTCGCATATTGTCGACCGAAATCCCCTCCCCTCGTTGACGTGGTGACTGAACTATTTACAGATTCGAGATTTTGAAACGTTTTTAATGGGTTGTTACGTAAATCCTCAATCTGAAATTTCATTGGATTATTATAAACATCAGGAGTTATTATCAAGGAATACTATTTTTTTCCGAGAGTCACGGTGGATTATCCAGCATGCCGGATCTTAGAATGCCGGATTAGAGGATGTCTATTGTACTACTGAGTACTTTAAGTTACATATTTTTTGCACGCATCTTTTTCTTTGCTATTATTATCGAAATTTCGGGTAATCCGAATTTTTTGTAATCCGATCAGGCACTGGTCCCAATTAGTTCGGATTAGCGGGGTTCTACTGTATTTCACACCTGGGGGAGTCCAATAGGAAATTACCTGAGTGGTTAGAAACAGGCGAAAACCGCCCAAAGTGACCCAAGACGTAACAATCAATTACAAAGGTCACAATTTTTTGGGGATGCACGCGGCATAATATTTATCTGTTATCTTGAAAAAGGAAAAATACTCCCAAGTGGGTGTTATGCAGTCTTTTTGGATCGTTTGAACGAGGAAATCAAAATAACAACGTCGCGTTTGGCGAAGATAAAAATTCTGCTGCACCAAGATAACGAACCGAGTCACACATCCATGAAAGCGAAGGGAAAATTGCATCAATTAATCTACAAATTCCTCCACCACCTCTAGTATTCTCTAGATCTGTACCCCAGCAACTATTATTAATTTCTTAACTTAGAGAAGTGGCTCCAGAGGAAGATATTTGCATCAAATGAGGATGTCGTAATTGAAACTGATGCATATTTTGGGGCCCTTTACAAATAGTTCGACTATATTAAACATATCCAAATGTTAGAGGATCGTTGGAATAAGTGTATCGCTCTTGAAATTAAGATGAAGAAAAAATCTATTTTTGACCAAAAAAAAAAAAAAAATTCATTGCTAGTCCGGGGACTAATCATTTCACGTGTAGCACACTGCTCAATTCCAATCATTTTATTTTGTAATGTATAGCTTGATTTCTAAATTTTAAAATTGCAAACATTACTTTTCACGATTAAATATTTCACATATATGAAAAACCGCAAATTATCTTTCTTCGTATTATTCTCATTTAGCGATCAGGGCCTGATTATTGCTTAAGTCGCCCACGCCAACACTTCCGAGGCTACTTGCAAGCACCGAGGAACATCAAGAATTAAACTTAATCGTCATTCTAAAGTTCCTTTCAACCTGATTCTTTAGTTTCTAAAAACCCACTCTTGCCATGGGGCCTACTTTTTAAAAATTCATCCTCCATATATGGAAATAATATATACCATCCTCCTCTTTGTGAGTGCAGTGGCTCAAGATCCCCACTACTGTTATAACTCGCCACTTACAGCTCGTTGTTACTTTGATCTTCCAGCGGGTGGCAGGACAACATTTTGCCCCGCATAACTTTGCTTTCAAAAGTCAAAAATATTTTGGGTATTTTTCGATTATAGCAGCCCGAACAATGAATCGGAAATTGACAGAGAAAAATAGCTAAGTTAGGTCTAAAATCTCGTCAAACATTTGCAGTCCTAGTAAAGCAGTTCCTGTGTATGCTATCACAATATAACTGCTTTTGGTACTTCTTTGTTATAGCGGGGCCTTCATTAATCATTGCACCAAGGTAGCAGTTATGATTTCCACTAGGTCATCGCCAAGCTAATATACGCATGTATATACGCCAAGCGCTCATATGCACCATTTACGTCAATATGTACATAATATTTATATCTTATATGTCATATATGTGCGTCATATACGTCTCATACCCATGTCGAATATATGCATCATATACGTTTTTAAACTGACCGTAAACGTCACGAAATGTTGCATACATCATGTATTATTATAATGCCATATATGCTTTAAAATTTGGCGATAAATTGGTCACTTGACAATTTATCCTCGGGTGCCGTTGTAACACAAAATTAATATGTTTTCTACTTCTTACATGATCTCAGTAATCTCTGACTTCCTTCTGAGCCTTGGTCTCGGTCTTGGAAATTTCTTACTAACCTTTATCGGTTTGGCATAGTGTTTTAACCCATCAGTGAATTCTTGTGCTTGTGAAATTTTAAATTTGTGTTACCTCTTACATTTGCTAACCCGTAAAAGATCAGATAAAATTTATTATTTTCAACTTACTTATTTTTCACCCCGCTCCCTGTCGCATATATCGGAGAATTCAGCTCCGGCAGAATATTGTATTTTTTAAAGACCTTAATAAAAGTTACCGGTAGGAACATCCATGCTCTACAGACTCCGCGTCTCACCACTTCCTCATTGACAGTCAAACACAATTTATTTTATCAGGTTTCATTATTAGTGCTTTTCTTTTAAACAATGTATTCAGTTAGACTTTCAACCATGAATTAAATCTACAAATAAGTTTTAAAATGCATTAAGCACAATCTTAAGAACGTGTATATAAATGATTGAAATAATTTGTTTCACTTGAAGAAAAGTAAAATGCTGTTATCATAAATTCAGAGCAAACTTTATCACATAAATATACACGTTTTAAGATACGCGATTAAAACGCTTTAAAAATGTTTTGTTCATCTAATAAAATAGAAGTAATTAAAAGATGAGTATAGAACTTTTATTTAAAATATGATTTTAAAATTAGCAATTGCAAAAACGTCTTTTAACGTCAGGTCAAACTGTGAATTAAAATGCAGTCTAAGTTCGTTTACACAAAGCAAATTAAAAGTAGAATTATAATACTACTATTAAATGTACAGTAAAATTCTTACCCATATCTTCTATTTAATAAATAGCCATAAGGCAGAAAAAAATTATATTTAACGTGCAAATTTAAAATACATTTAATTTATTGAAACTTATTAACATCCTGAAAATCATAAATTCGGTGCAAGAAGATGAAATGAATACATCGGTGATTTAAGGTATAACAATTGAATTATTATATGCTTCATTGTTGCAAGAAAAGGTTTTTGTGCCTAAAAAAACTATTGTTGTAAACGTAAACTATGAAGTTAAAACAACTTTTAGAAGAGAATATTGAGACATTGTTTCAAAACATATTGTTACTCACATTATCGTAAAAATCGTGGAGGTTACAGTTAACAAGATCAGTAATTTAACGCTTTTTTTTCAGTAGAAGGGATTATATCTAATAAATTTTTCAATAATTGCGTATCATAGATTGGTATTGGGGCAGTTCTAGTCCAAAATAAATTATTATAACATTGGACATTTTTCCTCCGAAAAACTGAAAGCAGATTGCTAAATTATTAGAAAAGAAATTTTGAGTGGAAAAACATTATTGTTTCTACTGGTGAGAAACTGGACTCCTTCACAAAATTGTCTAAATAAATACACTGCTATTCGCAAACATCTAGTTTAAACTTTAATTACAGCAATTAGAGATCGTAATCCCTCTGTGTAAAGCTTATAAGCATAAATAAAAGTTAACTTAACTATTAAATAATCAGGACACAGAGCGTTATGGATCTTTGCGAAATAATTTTAAATTATGAAGATTGGAAAAAATATTCCCCAAAAAATTATCAATACTCAAGATAATCTGAGTACTAAATTGCCCTGCTAAATCAATTAGTTAACACAGGATGCACAAATATAGGAATAAAATTTTAATTTAAAAATTAAGAAAAAGTTTATTTACAGAAAATATTTATACATAATCAAAATAAAGTTTCAGGAAGAAATTCGTCCAAAATTAATACTACGTAAAGCAGTATTAGAGGTTTTATTATTAATGTAATTAATTAAATTAAACATGCTACTCAAGCTGTTGATCCTTTTTTCTTAGAAAAAATTCTTAATATTCACGTTATCATCATTGTAATATTATAATATCAAATTCAGTATGAACTAAATTAGTTAAAATAATAAGGAGCAAAAGATCCTCTTAAAACACCATCAAAAACTTTTAAATGCGCTAGGCCTTTCGAAACATCTGAGTCTGAGAAAGACACAGATCTTTCAAAAGGCCTAGCGCATTTAAAAGTTTTGGTGGTGTTTCAAGGGGACAGATCACGTTGACGGTTAAAAACAAATACTTTTCACAAATTTCAGAATGGATACCTTCAAAAATTACAATTCCACTGAAAAAAGAATTTTACGAAAATACCAATTAGAACAGAAGTTATGGTTAAAAATATCTTGCATAAAATCATTTGCTGTAATGTTACAAGACAACATTGAAGACATTTTGTACAAATTGTTTTTACTTTCTTCTATCTTTACGAGAAAGTATTGGATTCATGATAATTTTCGAATTCCAGTTTTCGATGAATTTACACGTTTTAGGTGTCAGAGATCCCGAAAAACATGTTTTTACAAAATGTCTGTCTGTGAGTATGTCTGTGTGTGACACGAATTTTGTGGTCGCTCTATCTCAAGAACTAATGCAAGCATGTTTATGAAACTTCAGATTCAGTTAGTCATTGATAGAAGTTGGCGCTGACTACGTTTTGGTGTAAATCGCCCAACAGGTAGCGCTGCTATGCTGCATTTTTCTTGATTCCCGAAATAGTTTTATCTCAAGAAGTAATGCACGGATTTTAATCAAACTTCAGATTCAGTTACCAAGTTGACTTAAGTTGTTGATTATTAGGTTTTGGTATATATCGTCCAACAGGAGGAGCTGCTAGGCAGGATGTTTTACGATCTCCGACATAGCTCTACTCAAAACTAATGCACGGATTTTCACGAAGCTTTAGATTCACTTAGAAGTTGACATAAGTTGTTGCTGATTAGATTTTGGTGTAAATCATCTAACCGATGGCGCTGCTATTCAAAGAAATCCATATTTTTCACAACGGAGAGGCATTCACTTTACCCCAGAAATGAATGCATCTCTGCGTATATATTTTCATTTCTTCATCTCTTGGAACATGCTTCAAGATAATGGTAGAATTCTTTTGAGTTTCTCCATATGTATTCAAAGAAATTCCTGTTTTTCTCAACGGGGAGGCATTCACATTACCCTAGACATGAATGCATCTCCGGATATATATTTGAATTTCTTCATCTCTTGGAACATGCTTCAAGATAATAGTAGAATTCTTTTGAGTTTCTCCATATGTATTCAAAGAAATTCCTGTTTTTCTCAACGGAGAGGCATTCATTTTACACCAGAAATGAATGCATCTTCGGATAAATATTTAAATTTCTTCATATCTCGTGGTATGCTGCAAATTACCGTTCACATTTTCATTTTGCGGTTATCCACATGTATTTAATGAAGTTCCTGTTTTTCTCAACGGGGAGGCATTCACTTTACCCCAGAAATGAATGCATCTCCGCATGTATTTGCAATTTATTCATCTGTCGGTGTATGCTGCAAATTACAATTCACATTTTCATTTTTCAGTTATCCATATGTATTCAAAGATATTCCTATTTTTCTGAACGGAGAGGCATTAATTTTACCTCAGAAATGAATGCATCGAAGGATAAATATTTAAATTTCTTCATCTCTCGGATTATGCAGGAATCCACCAATCGCTTTTTCTGTTTGCGTTTCTCCATATGTATTCAAAAAAATTCCAGTTTTTCTCAACGGAGAGGGATTCAGTTCACCCCAGAAATGAATGCATCTCCGCATATATATTTGCATTTCTTCATCTCTCGGGTTATGCTGCAAATTACCAGTCATATTTTCTTTTTGCGGTTATCCATATGTGTTCTAAAAAATTCCTGTTTTTCTCAACGGAGAGGTTTTCACTTTTTCCCAGAAATGAATGGTTCTACGCAGAAATATTTGCATTTCTTCATCAATCGGTGTATGCTGCAAATTAACATTCACATTTTCATATTTCCGTTATCAATATGTATTCAAAGGAATTCCATTTTTTCCCAACGGAGAGTATTTCATTTTACCCCAAAAATGAATGCATCGCAGGATAGATATTTAAATTTCTTCATCTCTCGGATTATGCAGGAATCCACCAGTCGCTTTTTCTGTTTGCGTTTCTCCATATGTATTCAAAGAAATTCCTGTTTTTCTCAACGGAGAGGCATTCAGTTTACCCTAGAAATGAATGCATATCCTGATAAATGTTTGAAATTCTTCATGTCTCGGATTATGCAGCAATTCACCAGCCACATTTTCATTTTGCGTTTCTCTATGAGTATCCAAAGATATTCTTGTTTTTCTCAACTGAGAAGCATTAACTATACACCAGAAATGAATACATATCCGCATATATATTTCCATATCTTCATCCCTCGGTGTATGCTTCAAATTACCAGTCACATTTTCATTTTGTCGTTATCCATATGTATTCTAAGAAATTCCATTTTTTCTCAACGGAGAGGTATTCACATTAACCCAGAAATTGATGCATCGCCGGATAAATGTCTAAATTTCTTCATCCCTCGGAGTATTCTTTCATTTAAATCTTCGCTTTTTCTTTTTGCGTTTCAACATATGTATTCAAAGAAATCCATGTTTTTCACAACGGAGAGACATTCACTTTACCCTAGAAATGAATGCATCTCTGCGTATTCATTTTCATTTCTTCATCTCTTGGAACATGCTTCAAGATAATAGTAGAATTCTTTTCAGTTTCTCCATATGTATTCAAAGAAATTTTTGTTTTTATCAACGGGGAGGCATTCACTTTACCCCAGACACGAATGCATCTCCGCATATATATTTGCATTTCTTCATCTCTCAAGGTATGAACCAATTACCATTCACATTTTCATTTTGCGGTTATCCATATGTATTCAATGAAATTCCTGTTTTTCTCAACGGGGAGGCATTCACTTTACCCCAGAAATGAATGCATCTCCACATATATATTTGCATTTCTTCATCTCTCGGTGTATGCTGCAAATTACCATTCACATTTTCATTTTTCAGTTATCCATATGTATTCAAAGATATTCCTGTTTTTCTCAACGGAGAGGCATTAATTTTACCTCAGAAATGAATGCATTTCAGGATAAATAATTGAATTTCTTCATCTCTCGGATTATGCAGGAGTGAACAACTCGCTTTTTCTGTTTGCGTTTCTTTATATGTATTCGAAAAAATTCCAGTTTTTCTCAACGGAGAGGCATGCAGTTTTCCCCCAGAAATGAATGCATCTCTGGATAAATGTTTGAAATTCTGCATATCTCGGATTATGCAGGAATTCAGTAGTCACATTTTCATTTTGTGTTTTTTTATGAGTATCCAAAGAAATTCATGTTTCTCTCAAAGGAGAGGCATTCACTTTATCCCAGAAATGAATGCATCTCGAGATAAATATTTGAATTTCTTCATCTCTCGGAACATGTTTCAAGAAAATAGAAGAATTCTTTTGAGTTTCTCCTTATGTATTCAAAGAAATTCCTGTTTTTCTCAACGGGGAGGCATTCATTTTACACCAGACATGAATGCATTTCCGCATATATATTTGAATTTTTTCATCTCGTGGATCATGCTTCGAGATTATAGTCGAATTCTTTTGAGTTTCTCCATATGTATTCAAAGAAATTCCAGTTTTTATCAAAGGTTAGGCATTCATTTTACCCCAGAAATGAATGCATCTTCGGATAAATAGTTAAAATTCTTCATCTCTCGGGGTATGATGCAAATTACCATTCACATTTTCATTTTTCGGTTATGCATATGTATTCAAAGAAATTCCAGTTTTTCGCAACGGAAAGGCATTCAGTTTAACCCAGAAATAAATGCATCTCTGGATAAATGTTTGAAATTCTTCATGTCTCGGACTATGGTGGAATTCACCAGTCACATTTTTATTTTTCGTTTTCCTATGAGTATCCAAAAAAATTATTATTTTTCTGAACGGAGAGGCATTCCCTTTACCCCAGAAATGAATGCATCTCCGGATAAATGTTTGAAATACTTCATGTCTCGTATTATGCAGGAATTCACCAGTCACATTTTCATTTTGAGTTTTTCTATGAGTATCCAATGGAATTCTAGTTTTTCTCAACGGAGAGGCATTCACTTTACCCCAGAAATGAATGCATTTCCGGAAATTTTTTTTATATTCCTCTTGTCTCGGATTATGCAGGAATTAACCAGTTGATTTTTCTCGTTTGCGTTTCTCCATATGTATTCAAAGAAATTCTTGATTTTCTAAACGGAAGGCCATTCACTTTACACCAGAAATGAATGCATTTCCGCATATATATTTGCATTTTTTCATCACTCGGGGTATGCTGCAAATTACCATTCAAATATTCATTTTTCGGTTATCCATATGTATTCTAAGAAATTCATGTCTTTCTCAACGGAGAGGCATTTATTTTACCTCAGAAATGAATGCATCTCCGGATAAATATTTAAATTTCTTCATCTCTTGGATTATGCAGGAATCCACCTGTCGCTTTTTCGGTTTTCGTTTCTCCATATGTATTCAAAGAGATTCCCGTTTTTCTCAACGGAGAGGCATTCAGTTTACCCCAGAAATGAATGCATCTCCTGATAACTGTTTGAAATTCTTTATGTTTCGGTTTATGCAGGTATTCAACAGTCACATTTTCATTTTGCGATTTTCTACGAATATCGAAAGAAATTCTTGTTTTTCTCAACGGAGAGGCATTCACTTTACCCCAGAAATGAATGCATCTCCGCATATATATTTGTATTTCTTCATCTCTCGGATTATACAGGAATTCACCAGTCCCATTTTCATTCTGCGTTTCTCCAAGTGTATCCGAAGAAATTCTTGTTTTTCTCAATGGGCAGGCATTCACTTTACCCCAGAAATGAATGCATCTCCGGATAGATGTTTGAAATTCTTCATTTCTCGAATTATGCAGGAATTTACCAGTCAAATTTTCACTTTGCGTTTCTCTATGAGTGTCCAAAGAAATTCTTGTTTACCCAGAAAAACCCAGAAATTAATGTATCGCCGGATAAATGTCTAAATTTATTCATCTCTCGGAGTGTTCTGCATTTAAATCTTCGCTTTTTCTTTTTGCGTTTCAACATATGTATTCAGAGAAATCCATGTTTTTCACAACGGAGAGGCATTCACGTTACCCCAGAAATGAATGCATCTCCGCATATATATTTGCATTTCTTCATCTCTCGGTGTATGCACAAATAACCATTCACATTTTCATTTTGCGGTTATCCATATGTATTCAAAGAAATTCCTGTTTTCTCAAAGGAGAGGCACTAATTATACCCCAGAAATGAATGCAGCTCGGGATAAATATTTAAATTTCTTCATCTCTCGGTTTATGCAGGAATCCACCAGTTGCTTTTTCTGTTTGCATTCCCCATATGTACTCAAAGATATTCCTGTTTTTCTCGACGGAGAGGCATTCAATTTACCACAGAAATGAGTGCATCTCCGGATAAATATTTAAATTTCTTCATCTCTCGGATTATACAGGAATCCACCAGTCGCTTTTTCTGTTTGCGTTTCTCCATTTGTATTCAAAGAAATTCCTGTTTTTCTCAACGTAGAGGCATTCACTTTACCCGAGAAGGGAATGCCTGTCCGCATTCAAAGATATTCCTGTTATTCTCAGTGGAGAGGCATTCACTGTACCCCAGAAATGAATGCGTCTCCGGATAAATAATTAATTTTCTTCAAATCTCGGAGTATGCATGAATTCACCGGTCACATTTTCATTTTACATTTCTCCATATGTATCTAAATAAATTCTTTTTTTATCAACGGAGAGCCATTCACTTTACTTCAGAAATGAATGTATCTCTGGATAAATATTTAAATTTCTTCATCTTTCGGATTATACAGAATCCACCAGTAGCTTTTTCTGTTTGCGTTTCTCCATTTGTATTCAAAGAAATTCCTGTTTTTCTCAACGGAGAGGCATTCACTTTACCCGAGAAGGGAATGCCTGTCCGCATATATATTTGCATATCTTCATCTCTCGGTGTGTGCTACAAATTACCTCTCACATTTTCATATTGCCGTTATCCATATGTTTATGTATTCTAACAAATTCCTGTTTTTCTCAACGGAGAGGCATTCACATTAACACAGAAATTAATGCATCGCCGGATAAATGTCTAAATTTATTCATCTCTTGGAGTTTTCTGCATTTAATCTTCGCTTTTTCTTTTTGCGTTCAACATATGTATTCAAAGAAATGCATGTTTTTCACAACGGAGAGGCATTCACTTTAACCCAGAAATGAATGCATCTCCGCATATATATTTGCATTTCTTTATCTCTCGGTGTATGCTGCAAATTACCATTCACATCTTAATTTTGCAATTATCCATATGTATTCTAAGAAATTCATGTTTCTTTGAACGGAGAGGCATTCATTTTACCGCAGAAATGAATGCATCTCCGGATAAATATTTAAATTTCTTCATCTCTCGTATTATACAGGAATTCACCAGTCCCATTTTCATTCTGCGTTTCTCCAAGTGTATCCAAGGAAATTCTTGTTTTTCTCAATGGGGAGGCATTCACTTTACCCCAGAAATGAATGCATCTCCAGATAAATGTCTGAAAACCTTCATCTCTCGGAAATGCTTCAAGATAATAGTAGAATTCTTTTGAGTTTCTCCATATGTATTCAAAGAAATTCCTGTTTTTCTCAACGGGGAGGCATTCACTTTACCCCTGAAGTGATTGCATCTCCAGATAAAAGTTTGAATTTCTTCATCTCTCGGAATATGCTTCAAGATAATAATTGAAATCTTTTGCGTTTCTCCATATGTATCCAAAGAAATTCCTGTTTTTCTTTACAGGGAGGCATTCACTTTACCCCAGAAATGAATGCATCTCCGCATATATATTTGCATTTCTTAATCTCTGGGTGTATGCTACAAATTACCGTTCACATTTTCGTTTTGCGGTTATCCATATGTATTCAAAGGAATACCATTTTTTCCCAACGGAGAGGATTTCATTTTACCCCAGAAATGAATGCATCTCCGGATAAATAATTAAATTTCTTCATTTCTCGGATTATGCAGGAATCCACCAGTCGCTTTTTCTGTATGCGTTTCTCCATGCCTATTCAAAGAATTTCCTGTTTTTCTCAACGGAGTAGCATTCACTTTACCCCAGAAATGAATGCATTTCCGCATATATATATGCATTTCTTCATCTCTCGGGGAATGCTGCAAATTACCAGTCACATTTTCATTTTGCGTTTTCCTATGAACATCCAAAGAATATCTGGTTTTTCTCAACGGAGAGGCATTCACTTTATCCCAGAAATGAATGAATCTCCAGATAAATGTTTCAATTTCTTCATCTCTCGGATTATACAGAAATTCACCTGTCGCATTTTCATTTTGCGTTTCTCCATATGTATTCAAAGAAATTCCTGTTTTTCTCAACGGGGAGGCATTCACTTTACCCCTGAAAGGATTGCATCTCCAGATAAAAGTTTGAATTTCATCATCTTTCGAAACATGCTTCAAGATAATAGTAGAATTCTTTTGCGTTTCTCCATATGTATCCAAAGAAATTCCTGTTTTTCTCAACGGGGAGGTCATAAATGATTGAAATTCTTCAGCTCTCGGATTATGCAGGAATTCACCAGACACATTTTCAGTTTGCGTTTCTTTATGAGTATCCAAAGAAATTCTTGTTTTTCACTACGGAGATGCATTCACTTTACCCCAGAAATGAATGCATCTCCGCATATATATTTGCATATCTTCATCTCTAGGTGTATGCTGCAAATTACCATTCACATTTTAATTTTGCGTTTATCCATATGTATTCAAAGAAATTCCTGTTTTTCTCAATGGAAAGGTATTAATTTTACTCATGAAAAGAATGCAGCTCCGGATAAACATTTAATTTTCTTCATCTCTCGGATTATGTAGGAATCCACCAGTCGCTTTTGCTGTTTGCGTTTCTCCATATGTATTCAAAGTTATTCCTGTATTTCTCAACAGAAAGGCATTTATTTTACCCCAAAAATGAATGCATCTCCGGAAAAATATTTGCATTTCATTATCTCTCGGAACATGTTTCAAGATAATAGTAGAATTCAACTGAGTTTTTCCATATGTATTCAAAGAAATTCCTGTTTTTCTCAACGGTGAGGCATTCACTTTACCCCAGGAATGAATGCATCTCCGCATACATATTTGCATTTCTTCATCACTCGGGGTATGCTGCAAATTACCATTCACATATTCATTTTGCGGTTATCCATATGTATTCTAAGAAATTCATGTTTCTTTTAACGGAGAGGCATTCATTTTACCCCAGAAATGAATGCATCTCCGGATAAATATTTAAATTTATTCATCTCTCGTATTATACAGGAATTCACCAGTCCCATTTTCATTCTGCGTTTCTCCAAGTGTATCCAAAGAAATTCTTGTTTTTCTCAATGGGGAGGCATTCACTTTACCCTAGAAATGAATGCATATCCTGATAAATGTTTGAAATTCTTCATGTCTCGGATTATGCAGCAATTCACCAGCCACATTTTCATTTTGCGTTTCTCTATGAGTATCCAAAGATATTCTTGTTTTTCTCAACTGAGAAGCATTAACTATACACCAGAAATGAATACATATCCGCATATATATTTCCATATCTTCATCCCTCGGTGTATGCTTCAAATTACCAGTCACATTTTCATTTTGTCGTTATCCATATGTATTCTAAGAAATTCCATTTTTTCTCAACGGAGAGGTATTCACATTAACCCAGAAATTGATGCATCGCCGGATAAATGTCTAAATTTCTTCATCCCTCGGAGTATTCTTTCATTTAAATCTTCGCTTTTTCTTTTTGCGTTTCAACATATGTATTCAAAGAAATCCATGTTTTTCACAACGGAGAGGCATGCAGTTTTCCCCCAGAAATGAATGCATCTCTGGATAAATGTTTGAAATTCTGCATATCTCGGATTATGCAGGAATTCAGTAGTCACATTTTCATTTTGTGTTTTTTTATGAGTATCCAAAGAAATTCATGTTTCTCTCAAAGGAGAGGCATTCACTTTATCCCAGAAATGAATGCATCTCCAGATAAATGTCTGAATTTCTTCATCTCACGGAACATGCTTCAAGATAATAGTAGAATTCTTTTGAGTTTCTCCATATGTATTCAAAGAAATTCCTGTTCTTCTCAACGGGGAGGCATTCACTTTACCCCAGAAATGAGTGCATCTCCAGATAAATGTTCGAATTTCTTCATCTCTCGGAACATGCTTCAAGATAATAATAGAAATGTTTTGCGTTTCTCCATATGTATCCAAAGAAATTCCTGTTTTTCTCAACGGGGAGGCTTTCACTTTACCCCAGAAATGAATGCATCTCCGCATATATATTTGCATTTCTTCATCTCCCGGTTTACGCTACAAATTACCATTCACATATTCATTTTGCGGTTATCCATATGTATTCTAAGAAATTCATGTTTCTTTGAACGGAGAGGCATTCATTTTACCCCAGAAATGAATGCATCTCCGGATAAATATTTAAATTTCTTCATCTCTCGTATTATACAGGAATTCACCAGTCCCATTTTCATTCTGCGTTTCTCCAAGTGTATCCAAAGAAATTCTTGTTTTTCTCAAAGGGGAGGCATTCACTTTACCCCAGAAATGAATGCATCTCCAGATAAATGTCTGAATTTCTTCATCTCTCGGAACATGCTTCAAGATAATAGTAGAATTCTTTTGAGTTTCTCCATATGTATTTAAAGAAATTCTTGTTTTTCTCAACGGGGAGGCATTCACATTACCCCAGAAATGAATGCATCTCCAGTTAAATGTTTGAATTTCTTCATCTCTCGGAATATGCTTCAAGATAATAATTGAAATCTTTTGCGTTTCTCCATATGTATCCAAAGAAATTCCTGTTTTTCTTTACAGGGATGCATTCACTTTACCCCAGAAATGAAAGCATCTCCGCATATATATTTGCATTTCTTCATCTCTCGGAGTATGCTACAAATTACCGTTCACATTTTCGTTTTGCGGTTATCCATATGTATTCAAAGGAATACCATTTTTTCCCAACGGAGAGGATTTCATTTTACCCCAGAAATGAATGCATCTCCGGATAAATATTTAAATTTCTTCATATCTCGGATTATGCAGGAATCCCCCAGTCGCTTTTTCTGTATGCGTTTCTCCATGTCTATTCAAAGAATTTCCTGTTTTTCTCAACGGAAAGGCATTCACTTTACCCAAGAAATGAATGCATTTCCGCATATATATATGCATTTCTTCATCTCTCGGGGAATGCTGTAAATTACCAGTCACATTTTCATTTTGCGTTTTCCTATGAGCATCCAAAGAATATCTGGTTTTTCTCAACGGAGAGGCATTCACTTTATCCCAGAAATGAATGAATGTCCAGATAAATGTTTCAATTTCTTCATCTCTCGGATTATACAGAAATTCACCTGTCGCATTTTCATTTTGCGTTTCTCCATGTGTGTCCAAAGAAATTCCTGTTTTTCTACACGGGGAGGCATTCACTTTACCCCAGAAATGAATCCATCTCCAGATAAATGTTTGAATTTCTTCATCTCTCGAAACATGCTTCAAGATAATAGTAGAATTCTTTTGCGTTTCTCCATATGTATCCAAAGAAATTCCTGTTTTTCTCAACGGGGAGGTCATAAATGATTGAAATTCTTCAGCTCTCGGATTATGCAGGAATTCACCAGTCACATTTTCAGTTTGCGTTTCTTTATGAGTATCCAAAGAAATTCTTGTTTTTCACTACGGAGATGCGTTCACTTTACCCCAGAAATGAATGCATCTCCGCATATATATTTGCATATCTTCATCTCTAGGTGTATGCTGCAAATTACCAGTCACATTTTCATTTTGCGTTTTTCTATGAGTATCCAAAGAATATCGTTTTTTCTCAACAGAGAGGCATTCGCTTTACCCCAGAAATGAATGAATCTCCAGATAAATGTTTCAATTTCTTCATCTCTCTGAACATGCTTCAAGATAATAGTTGAATTCTTTTGCGTTTCTCCATATGTATCCAAAGAATTTCCTGTTTTTCTCAACGGGGAGAAATTCAATTTACCCCAGAAATGAATGCAACATCGCATATATATTTGCATTTCTTCATCTCTCGGTGTATGCTGCAAATTACCATTCACATTTTAACTTTGCGGTTATTCATATGTATTCAAAAAAATTCCTGTTTTTCTCAACGGAAAGGTATTAATTTTACTCATGAAATGAATGCAGCTCCGGATAAACATTTAATTTTCTTTATCTCTCGGATTATGTAGGAATCCACCAGTCGCTTTTGCTGTTTGCGTTTCTCCATATGTATTCAAAGTTATTCCTGTATATCTCAACGGAGAGGCATTTATTTTACCCCAGAAATGAATGCATCTCCGGAAAAATATTTGCATTTCTTTATCTCTCGGAACATGTTTCAAGATAATAGTAGAATTCAACTGAGTTTCTCCATATGCATTCAAAGAAATTCCTGTTTTTCTCAACGGTGAGGCATTCACTTTACCCCAGGAATGAATGAATCTCCGCATACATATTTGCATTTCTTCATCACTCGGGTTATGCTGCAAATTACCATTCACATATTCATTTTGCGGTTATCCATATGTATTCTAAGACATTCATGTTTCTTTGAACGGAGAGGCATTCATTTTACCCCAGAAATGAATGCATCTCCGGATAAATATTTAAATTTCTTCATCTCTCGTATTATACAGGAATTCACCAGTCCCATTTTCATTCTGCGTTTCTCCAAGTGTATCCAAAAAAATTCTTGTTTTTCTCAAAGGGGAGGCATTCACTTTACCCCAGAAATGAATGCATCTCCAGATAAATGTCTGAATTTCTTCATCTCTCGGAACATGCTTCAAGATAATAGTAGAATTCTTTTGAGTTTCTCCATATGTATTCAAAGAAATTCCTGTTTTTCTCAACGGGGAGGCATTCACTTTACCCCAGAAATGAATGAATCTCCAGATAAATGTTTGAATTTCTTCATCTCTCGGAACATGCTTCAAGATAATAATAGAAATGTTTTACGTTTCTCCATATGTATCCAAAAAAATTCCTGTTTTTCTCAACGGGGAGGCATTCACTTTACCCCAGAAATGAATGCATCTCCGCATATATATTTGCATTTCTTCATCTCTCGGCGTATTCTACAAATTACCGTTCACATTTTCGTTTTGCGGTTATCCATATGTATTCAAAGGAATACCATTTTTTCCCAACGGAGAGGATTTCATTTTACCCCAGAAATGAATGCATCTCCGGATAAATATTTAAATTTCTTCATTTCTCGGATTATGCAGGAATCCACCAGTCGCTTTTTCTGTATGCGTTTCTCCATGTCTATTCAAAGAATTTCCTGTTTTTCTCAACGGAGAGGCATTCATTTTACCCCAGAAATGAATGCATTTCCGCATATATATATGCATTTCTTTATCTCTCGGGGAATGCTGCAAATTACCAGTCACATTTTCCTTTTGCGTTTTCCTATGAGCATCCAAAGAATATCTGGTTTTTCTCAACGGAGAGGCCTTCGCTTTACCCCAGAAATGAATGAATCTCCAGATAAATGTTTCAATTTCTTCATCTCTCTGAATATGCTTCAAGATAATAGTTGAATTTTTTTGCGTTTCTCCATATGTATCCAAAGAATTTCCTGTTTTTCC
This sequence comes from Maratus speciosus, assembly GCA_963932465.1. Classification (NCBI taxonomy): domain Eukaryota; kingdom Metazoa; phylum Arthropoda; class Arachnida; order Araneae; family Salticidae; genus Maratus; species Maratus speciosus. The sequence continues at coordinate 669,467,350 of OZ010786.1, read as the reverse complement.
CAACGGTGAGGCATTCACTTTACCCCAGGGATGAATGCATCTCCGCATACATATTTGCATTTCTTCATCACTCGGGGTATGCTGCAAATTACCATTCACATATTCATTTTGCGGTTATCCATATGTATTCTAAGTAATTCATATTTCTTTGATCGGAGAGGCATTCATTTTACCCCAGAAATGAATGCATCTCCGGATAAATAATTAAATGTCTTCATCTCTCGTATTGTACAGGAATTCACCAGTCCCATTTTCATTCTGCGTTTCTCCAAGTGTATCCATAGAAATTCTTGTTTTTCTCAATGGGGAGGCATTCACTTTACCCCAGAAATGAATGCATCTCCAGATAAATGTCTGAATTTCTTCATCTCTCGGAACATGCTTCAAGATAATAGTAGAATTCTTTTGAGTTTCTCCATATGTATTCAAAGAAATTCTTGCTTTTCTCAACGGTGAGGCATTCACTTTACGCCAGAAATGAATGCATCTCCGCATATATATTTGCATTTCTTCATCTCTCGGTGTATGCTACAAATTACCGTTCACATTTTCATTTTGCGGTTATCCATGTGTATTCAAAGGAATTGCATTTTTTCCCAACGTAGAAGAATTCATTTTACCCCAGAAATGAATGCATCTCCGGATAAATATTTAAATTTCTTCATCTCTCGGATTATGCAGGAATGCACCAGTCGCTTTTTCAGTTTGAGTTTCTCCATGTGTATTCAAAGAAATTCCTGTTTTTCTCAACGGAGAGGCATTCACTTTACCCCAGAAATGAATGCATCTCCTGATAAGTGTCTGAATTTCTTCATGTCTCGGAACATGCTTCAAGATAATAGTAGAATTCTTTTGAGTTTCTCCATATGTATTTAAAGAAATTCTTGTTTTTCTCAACGGGGAGGCATTCACATTACCCCAGAAATGAATGCATCTCCAGTTAAATGTTTGAATTTCTTCATCTCTCGGAATATGCTTCAAGATAATAATTGAAATCTTTTGCGTTTCTCCATATGTATCCAAAGAAATTCCTGTTTTTCTTTACAGGGAGGCATTCACTTTACCCCAGAAATGAAAGCATCTCCGCATATATATTTGCATTTCTTCATCTCTCGGAGTATGCTACAAATTACCGTTCACATTTTCGTTTTGCGGTTATCCATATGTATTCAATGGAATACCATTTTTTCCCAACGGAGAGGATTTCATTTTACCCCAGAAATGAATGCATCTCCGGATAAATATTTAAATTTCTTCATATCTCGGATTATGCAGGAATCCCCCAGTCGCTTTTTCTGTATGCGTTTCTCCATGTCTATTCAAAGAATTTCCTGTTTTTCTCAACGGAAAGGCATTCACTTTAACCAAGAAATGAATGCATTTCCGCATATATATATGCATTTCTTCATCTCTCGGGGAATGCTGTAAATTACCAGTCACATTTTCATTTTGCGTTTTCCTATGAGCATCCAAAGAATATCTGGTTTTTCTCAACGGAGAGGCATTCACTTTATCCCAGAAATGAATGAATGTCCAGATAAATGTTTCAATTTCTTCATCTCTCGGATTATACAGAAATTCACCTGTCGCATTTTCATTTTGCGTTTCTCCATGTGTGTCCAAAGAAATTCCTGTTTTTCTCAACGGGGAGGCATTCACTTTACCCCAGAAATGAATCCATCTCCAGATAAATGTTTGAATTTCTTCATCTCTCGAAACATGCTTCAAGATAATAGTAGAATTCTTTTGCGTTTCTCCATATGTATCCAAAGAAATTCCTGTTTTTCTCAACGGGGAGGTCATAAATGATTGAAATTCTTCAGCTCTCGGATTATGCAGGAATTCACCAGTCACATTTTCAGTTTGCGTTTCTTTATGAGTATCCAAAGAAATTCTTGTTTTTCACTACGGAGATGCGTTCACTTTACCCCAGAAATGAATGCATCTCCGCATATATATTTGCATATCTTCATCTCTAGGTGTATGCTGCAAATTACCAGTCACATTTTCATTTTGCGATTTTCTATGAGTATCCAAAGAATATCGTTTTTTCTCAACAGAGAGGCATTCGCTTTACCCCAGAAATGAATGAATCTCCAGATAAATGTTTCAATTTCTTCATCTCTCTGAACATGCTTCAAGATAATAGTTGAATTCTTTTGCGTTTCTCCATATGTATCCAAAGAATTTCCTGTTTTTCTCAACGGGGAGAAATTCAATTTACCCCAGAAATGAATGCAACATCGCATATATATTTGCATTTCTTCATCTCTCGGTGTATGCTGCAAATTACCATTCACATTTTAACTTTGCGGTTATTCATATGTATTCAAAGAAATTCCTGTTTTTCTCAACGGAAAGGTATTAATTTTACTCATGAAATGAATGCAGCTCCGGATAAACATTTAATTTTCTTTATATCTCGGATTATGTAGGAATCCACCAGTCGCTTTTGCTGTTTGCGTTTCTCCATATGTATTCAAAGTTATTCCTGTATATCTCAACGGAGAGGCATTTATTTTACCCCAGAAATGAATGCATCTCCGGAAAAATATTTGCATTTCTTTATCTCTCGCAACATGTTTCAAGATAATAGTAGAATTCAACTGAGTTTCTCCATATGCATTCAAAGAAATTCCTGTTTTTCTCAACGGTGAGGCATTCACTTTACCCCAGGAATGAATGAATCTCCGCATACATATTTGCATTTCTTCATCACTCGGGGTATGCTGCAAATTACCATTCACATATTCATTTTGCGGTTATCCATATGTATTCTAAGAAATTCATGTTTCTTTGATCGGAGAGGCATTCATTTTACCCCAGAAATGAATGCATCTCCGGATAAATATTTAAATTTCTTCATCTCTCGTATTATACAGGAATTCACCAGTCCCATTTTCATTCTGCGTTTCTCCAAGTGTATCCATAGAAATTCTTGTTTTTCTCAATGGGGAGGCATTCACTTTACCCCAGAAATGAATGCATCTCCAGATAAATGTCTGAATTTCTTCATCTCTCGGAACATGCTTCAAGATAATAGTAGAATTCTTTTGAGTTTCTCCATATGTATTCAAAGAAATTCTTGCTTTTCTCAACGGGGAGGTATTCACTTTACGCCAGAAATGAATGCATCTCCGCATATATATTTGCATTTCTTCATCTCTCGGTGTATGCTACAAATTACCGTTCACATTTTCATTTTGCGGTTATCCATGTGTATTCAAAGGAATTGCATTTTTTCCCAACGTAGAAGAATTCATTTTACCCCAGAAATGAATGCATCTCCGGATAAATATTTAAATTTCTTCATCTCTCGGATTATGCAGGAATCCACCAGTCGCTTTTTCTGTTTGAGTTTCTCCATGTGTATTCAAAGAAATTCCTGTTTTTCTCAACGGGGAGGCATTCACTTTACCCCAGAAATGAATGCATCTCCAGATAAATGTTTGAATTTCTTCATCTCTCGGAACATGCTTCAAGATAATAATAGAAATGTTTTACGTTTCTCCATATGTATTCTTAGAATTTCCTGTTTTTCTCAACGGAGAGGCATTCACTTTACCCCAGAAATGAATGCATCTCCTGATAAGTGTCTGAATTTCTTCATCTCTCTGAACATGCTTCAAGATAATAGTAGAATTCTTTTGAGTTTCTCCATATGTATTCAAAGAAATTCCTGTTTTTCTCAACGGGGAGGCATTCACTTTACCCCAGAAATGAATGCATCTCCAGATAAATGTTTGAATTTCTTCATCTCTCGGAATATGCTTCAAGATAATTATTGAAATCTTTTGCGTTTCTCCATATGTATCCAAAGAAATTCCTGTTTTTCTCAACGGAGAGGCATTCACTTTACCCTAGAAATGAATGCATCTCCCCATATATATTTGCATTTCTTCATATCTCGTTGTATGCTAGAAATTACCGTTCACATTTTAATTTTGCGGTTATCCATATGTATTCAAAGGAATACCATTTTTTCCCAACGGAGAGGATTTCATTTTACCCCAGAAATGAATGCATCTCCGGATATATATTTAAATTTCTTCATTTCTCGGATTATGCAGGAATCCACCAGTCGCTTTTTCTGTATGCGTTTCTCCATGTCTATTCAAAGAATTTCCTGTTTTTCTCAACGGAGAGGTATTCACTTTAACCCAGAAATGAATGCATTTCCGCATATATATATGCATTTCTTCATCTCTCGGGGAATGCTGCAAATTACCAGTCCCATTTTCATTTTGCGTTTTCCTATGAGCATCCAAAGAATATCTGGTTTTTCTCAACGGAGAGGCATTCACTTTATCCCTGAAATGAATGAATCTCCAGATAAATGTTACAATTTCTTCATCTCTCGGATTATACAGAAATTCACCTGTCGCATTTTCATTTTGCGTTTCTCCATGTGTGTCCAAAGAAATTCCTGTGTTCTTCAACGGGGAGGCATTCACTTTACCCCAGAAATGAATCCATCTCCAGATAAATGTTTGAATTTCTTCATCTCTCGAAACATGCTTCAAGATAATAGTAGAATTCTTTTGCGTTTCTCCATATGTATCCAGAGAAATTCCTGTTTTTCTCAACGGGCAGGTCATAAATGATTGAAATTCTTCAGCTATCGGATTAAGCAGGAATTCACCAGTCACATTTTCAGTTTGCGTTTCTTTATGAGTATCCAAAGAAATTCTTGTTTTTCACTACGGAGATGCATTCACTTTACCCCAGAAATGAATGCATCTCCGCATATATATTTGCATATCTTCATCTCTAGGTGTATGCTGCAAATTACCATTCACATTTTAATTTTGTGGTTATCCATATGTATTCAAAGAAATTCCTGTTTTTCTGAACGGAAAGGTATTAATTTTACTCATGAAATGAATGCAGCTCCGGATAAACATTTAATTTTCTTCATTTCTCGGATTATGTAGGAATCCACCTGTCGCTTTTGCTGTTTGCGTTTCTCCATATGTATTCAAAGTTATTCCTGTATTTCTCAACGGAGAGGCATTTATTTTACCCCAGAAATGAATGCATCTCCGGAAAAATATTTGCATTTCTTTATCTCTCGGAACATGTTTCAAGATAATAGTAGAATTCAACTGAGTTTCTTCATATGTATTCAAAAAAATTCCTGTTTTTCTCAACGGTGAGGCATTCACTTTACCCCAGGAATGAATGCTTCTCCGCATACATATTTGCATTTTTTCATCACTTGGTGTATGCTGAAAATTACCATTCACATATTCATTTTGCGGATATCCATATGTATTCTAAGAAATTCATGTTTCTTTGAACGGAGAGGCATTCATTTTACCCCAGAAATGAATGCATCTCCGGATAAATATTTAAATTTCTTCATCTCTCGTATTATACAGGAATTCACCAGTCCCATTTTCATTCTGCGTTTCTACAAGTGTATCCAAAGAAATTCTTGTTTTTCTCAATGGGGAGGCATTCACTTTACCCCAGAAATGAATGCATCTCCGCATATATATTTGCATTTCTTCATCTCTCGGTGTATGCTACAAATTACCGTTCACATTTTCATTTTGCGGTTATCCATGTGTATTCAAAGGAATTGCATTTTTTCCGAACGTAGAAGAATTCATTTTACCCCAGAAATGAATGCATCTCCGGATAAATATTTAAATTTCTTCATCTCTCGTATTATACAGGAATTCACCAGTCCCATTTTCATTCTGCGTTTCTCCAAGTGTATACAAAGAAATTCTTGTTTTTCTCAATGGGGAGGCATTCACTTTATCCCAGAAATGAATGCATCTCCAGATAAATGTCTGTATTTCTTCATCTCTCGGAACAAGCTTCAAGATAATAGTAGAATTCTTTTGAGTTTCTCTATATGTATTCAAAGAAATTCCTGTTTTTCTCAACGGGGAGGCATTCACTTTACCCCAGAAATGAATGCATCTCTAGATAAATGTTTGAATTTCTTCATCTCTCGGAACATGCTTCAAGATAATAATAGAAATGTTTTGCGTTTCTCCATATGTATCCAAAGAAATTCCTGTTTTTCTCAACGGGGAGGCATTCACTTTACCCCAGAAATGAATGCATCTCCGCATATATATTTGCATTTCTTCATCTCTCGGTGTATGCTACAAATTACCGTTCACATTTTCATTTTGCGGTTATCCATGTGTATTCAAAGGAATTGCATTTTTTCCCAAAGTAGAAGAATTCATTTTACCCCAGAAATGAATGCATCTCGGGATAAATATTTAAATTTCTTCATCTCTCGGATTATGCAGGAATCCACCAGTCGCTTTTTCTGTTTGCTTATCTCAATGTGTATTCAAAGAATTTCCTGTTTTTCTCAACGGAGAGGCATTCACTTTACCCCAGAAATGAATGCATCTCCTGATAAGTGTCTGAATTTCTTCATCTCTCGGAACATGCTTCAAGATAATAGTAGAATTCTCTTGAGTTTCTCCATATGTATTCAAAGAAATTCCTGTTTTTCTCAACGGGGAGGCATTCACTTTACCCCAGAAATGAATGGATTTTCAGATAAATGTTTGAATTTCTTCATCTCTCGGAATATGCTTCAAGATAATTATTGAAATCTTTTGCGTTTCTCCATATGTATCCAAAGAAATTCCTGTTTTTCTCGACGGAGAGGCATTCACTTTACCCTAGAAATGAATGCATCTCCCCATATATATTTGCATTTCTTCATATCTCGTTGTATGCTAGAAATTACCGTTCACATTTTAATTTTGCGGTTATCCATATGTATTCAAAGGAATACCATTTTTTCCCAACGGAGAGGATTTCATTTTACCCCAGAAATGAATGCATCTCCGGATAAATATTTAAATTTCTTCATTTCTCGGATTATGCAGGAATCCACCAGTCGCTTTTTCTGTATGCATTTCTCCATGACTATTCAAAGAATTTCCTGTTTTTCTCAACGGAGAGGTATTCACTTTAACCCAGAAATGAATGCATTTCCGCATATATATATGCATTTCTTCATCTCTCGGGGAATGCTGCAAATTACCAGTCCCATTTTCATTTTGCGTTTTCCTATGAGCATCCAAAGAATATCTGGTTTTTCTCAACGGAGAGGCATTCACTTTACCCCAGAAATGAATGCATCTCCGCATATATATTTGCATTTCTTCATCTCTCGGTGTATGCTACAAATTACCGTTCACATTTTCATTTTGCGGTTATCCATGTGTATTCAAAGGAATTGCATTTTTTCCCAACGTAGAAGAATTCTTTTTACCCCAGAAATGAATGCATCTCCGGATAAATATTTAAATTTCTTCATCTCTCGGATTGTGCAGGAATCCACAAGTCGCTTTTTCTGTTTGCGTTTCTCCATGTGTATTTAAAGAATTTCCTGTTTTTCTCAACGGAGAGGCATTCACTTTACCCCAGAAATGAATGCATCTCCTGATAAATGTTTGAAATTCTTCATGTCTCGGATTATGCAGGAATTCACCAGTCACATTTTCATTTTGCGTTTCTCTATGAGTATCCAAAGAAATTCTTGCTTTTCTCAACGGAGAAGGAGCTTTACCCGAGAAATGAATGCATCTCCGCATATATATTTGCATACCTTCATCTCTCGGTGTATGCTTCAAATTACCAGTCACATTTTCATTTTGCCGTTATCCATTTGTATTCTAAGAAATTACATTTTTTCTCAACGGAGAGGCATTCACATTAACCGAGAAATTAATGCATCGCTGGATAAATGTCTAAATTTCTTCATCTCTTGGAGTATTCTCCATTTAAATCTTCGCTTTTTCTTTTTTTAGCATTTCAACATATGTTTTCAATGAAATCCATGTTTTTGACAACGGAGAGGCATTCCCTTTACTCCAGAAATGAATGCATCTCCGGGAATATACGTCATTTTAATCTTCACTTTTTCTTTTTGCTTTTCTCCATATGTTTTCGCAAAAGGTTTTCGATAATCGGAGTTTTTGACGACAGTTTACCGAAAACCTTTTGCTGTAAGTTTACCCTCATTATTTGTCCAGTCATCTCCCACATGAAAAACTTGCAGCTTTCAATACTCTTATTTTCCGTACACGTAAAATTTGTTCAAATTCTGAATTATTTAGTAGTAAAATGAGCTATATAAAAGAAGTTGCCATCGATCGTGGATTTAGTTTGAATATCATTAACCGTATTTTATCTCAACCACCGATAATCACTGATCCTGTTTCAGGAAATAAAGAATTTAACAGTTTTATTGTCTTACCTTACTTTCCTAAAATCAGTACACAAATTTCACGTATTTTCAATAGGTTTAGTTTTAAAGTTGTTTTCTCTCCAACCAATAAATTTTTTTTCTCCAATCTTAAAGATCCTATTGACGACCATAATACCTGGGACATTTACAGAAATCTTTGTGACTGCGGCCTCTCTTACATTGAGCAGAAGAAATGTGCACTTAGAATGAGGCTGAAAGAACACCAGAATTATGTTAGAAAGCAGAATTTGAGAAATCTAAAATAGCGAAACATTGTTGGAATTCCATCCACTAGTTTAATTATCCAGAGGTTGAAATTTTTCAAAAATGTAACTCAATTTTTGATCTAGACTTTTACGAAGCTCACTATATTCATAAACATACTTCCTGCTTAGTGAATAATATGACAAGTACCCCTTTTCTTTCACCAGTGTGGAGGGATCCTGCGCAGTGACTCTTTTTCAGTTGTTTCTGGTCCATTACGCCATTTGTTTAAGATATATAAACTCTTGTTTTCGTCCTTTTCAATCAGTCCATAAGCCAGTACTCGGGGCTATAACCGAGGGGTTCTTCGAACCCATTTTAATTCTCTCTTTTTTTCTCTCTCACTGAGGAAGGGATTCCAGGAATCCTCGAAACGATCGTATGGGAATTTTTTGTCGTGTCTGTATGTTATTTGTGTGTAAAATCGTTGTTAAAAGTTTTTACCTTTTTATTAATATTATATGGAGGTGAAAGAATCGAATATAGCAAAGTAATGACTATACCTTGTAGTGTCCTCTAAACAACTAGCAACCTCCAGATTTCGCCAGCATCTTCTTCGCATCTTTGAATGCTTCTAATACTTACCGTATATAAACCTAAAATTCTACAACCTGCTAAAATTATACTTTTCCCCCCTTAATCACGGACCATTTAAAAACATGATGCATAAAATGTCCAGAAGTGCTCCCCAAAAATATATTTTTTAAATGGGATTATTAATTTTAAATCCTGGTTACATAACATAGTCTATGTAAAAATACCTCTACACTGCATTTTATGATATTGTCGAAAATTATAAAAAATGATATTTTTTTCAACATCGGTTGATGTTGGTCAACCCACTGCTCCTTTTATGTATATATGTGACTCTTGAGATTAAGGGAAATTATGAGTTTCCTGATGTGACGATGAAGTATAATTATTACCGAATTCACAGTTGTAATTTCAAGATATGATTGCGGATTGTTTACAAAAATTAATTATTTCCAAAAATTTCTACCGTGTCATAGATCATTTCTTGCAGATACTTTAAAATGATTTGTAATTTGCGGTTATAAAACTTTTCTGAGGTCGTATGGGATAAGAGTTTCAGGGATGTACAAAATAAATCAAGTTGACTTTCACGCAACTAGCAAATGACAAAAGAAAGACAACCAAGGCATTTATACACGTAGTTTTCCCACAAGTAAAATAATATATTATGTTTCAATAAAAATATGAATAAAATGACTATTACTCTATGAATGAAATATAACCACATAGCTACGGATGCATCGTATCACCTATGGCAATGTTACAGACAGATAAATTTCAGCTTGCACCTCTTCAGTATCCTGACTTCTAGCGAATCATCCATATTAATACAAACGACTGAAGAGAAACATTTACTTTTAAATAATTAGTACTATTAGGTCAACCTAAAAAAAAAATGTCAAAAACATGAAGAGAGGGATTTAGAGCCTTTTTTTCTAGAAGTTAAATTTAATTACCCCCCTTTTTTTTTCACGTAAACTTTTTTTTCGATATTTCGTGGTATAAGAGATTTTTATGCCAAAATATGTTATTATTTAGTGTATTTTTGCACTTGAATAAATGGGCAGTCATTTAGTCATTTTCAGCTTTTCAAATCCTTTGTTTACTATTTCATTAAAAACTTTATTTTGTTAATATTATATACTAAATACTTTAGCTAAGAAAATAAGTTGAAACTGGAGTGAATCAATAAGAACTAAAAGATCTTCTTGAAACACCATCAAACACATCATCCATTTTGCGCATTTAAAAGTTTTTGCTGATGTTTTAAGAAGACCTTTTAGTTCTTAAATATTTTATACTATTATTTTATATTATACTAAATACTTTATATTATTTTCATATTTTATTTTCTACAATTTTCACATTGCGATAACAAATTACTTAAAAATCTAGTTTTGAAACATTTTTAACGACAAATTCCTCTAAACAGGACATCGTTAAACGAAATATTGCACCGATAGTTTTTCAAAGCATAAAACATAAATTTCAATCCAACAAACTTGGCTGCCAAAGAGTCAGAAAATATAACGATCTTCTATTGTAGAAACAGCGGATTTTAATCGTTTGATTATTCTTACAACTTAAAATATCATAGATTTGTTCAAATAAAATAAAATACACATAAGCTTTCCTTGGATTTTAATTCGTAAAAATTTAATTAAAAAAACATCTTTCTTATTTGGAAATTAAGTGAAGTTATGCAAAATTTCTATCGATTATTTGCATAGATTTGTGCTTTGTATTCTTTGGCTGACCATCTATGCCTTCATATATCAGTAGTGATTCCAATATAGGAAAGAACTATTTACTACATTGATTGGCAAGCCACAAAATGAAAAATTAAGAATCGAAGATCCTGTTATCGATATCACTACTTTTAGAGATGCCTCTGCTAGTGATTCTTAATGTATTCTTATCTGATATGTACTAGTAGTCCACCCAAGCCAAGATTGAAATATCTGAGATATTATGCGCTTGTCACAGCTGTTTGTTTGTTTTGTAGTACGATTAAAATTAATTGAACTTTTAAAATAAGAGCTAGTTATTAAAAGTCTTTGCTAATATTTAAAGAGGTAAAATATAATTTACTATCAACATACCATACATATGCATATCATAAACACCTGAATATTGTTATAGCACAATGGTATTTACAAGTTGACAAAAAAAAATTGATTGTATCTAATTTATATTGAAATTATTGTTACAAGTAGTATGGACACTTTCATACTTTCACTAAATGCCGAAGTATACTTTTCTATATTAGTAGAGTGAGAATCACTGAAGAAAAGTAAATAAACAGAAGACAAAAATGAATTTATGCAGATTGAATTTCAATTACTTTTGAAAAACCTTAATTAAACATGTCGGAAACTGTACGTCAGAGGTGGCAAATGAGGTGCGTTCGTACTATAACTCGTTTTATAAATATTCAGGCCTCGGTGCAATAGCTGTTATGCAAAAAGGCATGAAGACAAAACTTATTACGATTCTATATGTTCGATTCAGCCATATGGAAATAATAGCACTCCGTCTTAAATAGGACGTCATCACCATGGCAACCTACAATCATGACCTATCAGGGGATAGCATTAAATGAATGACATAGGATGGGATTTAAGGGAATGAAGAAAACTTTTATGAATATCTTTTTAAGTTTGGATTCAATTTTCATAAAATTTGAAAGGACTGGACACAATTCTGCAACGATTCTATATATTAAATTTCAAGCTTATTCTGTTGGATCGTTTTTGATTTATTATAAGCGGACAGACGAACAGACAGACATACGAACGGACCAGACGATGGCTATAGGCGCTACGTATTTATATTATTACGAACGTACCTAAAAAACGAGTAAAATTTTGTTTTATGTACTTTTTCCATCTTCATGTCAGACTCAAGAATTTTTTCAAGGTATGTCGGGGGAATTTTAACTCGTTTTATAAATATTCAGATCTGGATGCCATAGCTGTTGCACTCATATGCAAAAAATGCATGAATACAAAATTTATATTTTTCGATAAATTAAATTCAGTCACATGGAAATAACAGGCCTCCCTTTTCAATAGAACGTCATCATCATGGCAACTTATTATCATGACCTATATCATTGAATGAATGACGTAGGATAGGATTTATTAGGATGAAGAAAACTTTTATGAATATCTTTTTAAGTTTGATTCGATTTTCATAACATTTGAAACGTGTTGGCAAAATTCTCCAACGATTCTATGTATGAAACTTCAAACCATTCGTTTGGGTATTTTTTGCGCATCAGACAGAGGGTCCAGACGACGTGTATAGATGATAAGTACTTATACAGCTACGAACGCACCTATAAAAGGGGACTGCCTAAATAAAATCATTGCCTGCCTCCCTCAAAACTAAAAAAGAAGGCTCTTCTTTTCTACTTCTTAACATAAGTTAGTCTATATGAAAAAAAAAAAAAAATCAATATTAAAGTTTGGACTTTACACTGTGATTACTATAAGGATAACGAGCTAAGCTCAGAATATTTATACAATTGCTAAAACAGTGTACAATGAGAACAATACATAACGTTTAAAATCTAGTACATGACACTTAAAATATGCATGACTTTAAACACTAAAACGATGTTAAAAACTTCCCAACTGTTTCAGCCAAAACACTTGGCCTTTCTCAAGGGATACTACGGATGCACTGGAGAAGGCTCACCTTCCAACGCGATGAGGGATGGAGGGAAAGCGTAAAAACGTTTTTTACGTTTTTAGAAAGGCCAAGTGTTTTGGCTGAAACAGTTGGGAAGTTTTTAACATCGTTTTAGTGTTTAAACGCCATGCATATTTTAAGTGTCATGTAGATTTTAAACGTTATGTATAGTTCCCATTGTACACTGTTTTAGCAATTGTATAAATATTCTGAGCTTAGTTCATTTTTTAAATTTAAAAAAATCTTCTAAAATGTTAAAGGAATCTCGAAACTAATCTGGAAGTTTTTTCCCCCCTCATAATTTACTCCTACATATCTATATAACTATCTCCATTTTTTAAGCACTATTTTGTACCCCATTTTCGTTTATCAAATAAATAATTTTCATTCTACGTTTTTAACAATATAAAAAGATAAAATCAGCCCTACCTTCAGTTGTCTTCACAACAACCTGGGTTACATTTTAGACATCTCCGACATCGTCCTCCACCGTGAGTTACACATATGAAGGGAGTAGCGGGTGTTGTATGGTATTCTTTAATCTGAATTATTGTCTAGATCTTCATAGCCCACTTAGCTGGCACCCCTTAGTGGGCGAAATCACTATAAAGTGCGATAACTAAACCTGAAAATCGAAGAATTGAGAATCAGTTAAATAACTCTGAAATTGAAAATAATAAATAAAATGACACTTCAACTAACAAAATGAATATATATAAACAAGCAAAAAACAGGAATTCTGCTTTTTCAAAATTTAGTGTCGCACCCGATGAGAAAAAAAAATTACTATTATTATTATTATTACTAGGTGGACCCGTCGAATTTCGACGAAAGGAAACATTTTAGAAGGTACTGTTTCATTAATTTATAATAAACCCACAAAATTAGTTACAATAAAAAATGTTACTTATATTGGTTAGTCTAGCTCTCAAAGAAATGTTATTTTAACGTAAAGGTCCTTGCTCATGTATAAAGAGACTCTAAATTTTAGTAAAACTTGGCGTTTTATCAGTGTGTGATTTCAATTGCGTTATTTTCAAAAGGGAAGCATTTCCACATGGGAAGAATTTCAAAACCGCTGGAGTGAAAATGATGTACTTCTACAAAACTTATCTCAGCTTTAAGACTTAAAGTACACGCTTCTATTTTATATAAAATGACGTCATTTGCATTCTCTGAAGAGTTTCACATTGACGATCCAGTCTTAAACAACATCTATAGAAAAGTATGCATAGGACGTCACTAATGCGGAATAATACACAAACCCAGCAAAATATGATATTGTAAGCTAAAATAATAATAATAATAATAATAATAATAATAATAACAATTGACTTATCAAGTGCCTTCATTTGTTTGTACTATTAATATGGATATTTAAAATTAAATATAGTTTATAATAGCTCCATGTTTTATCAGAAATCAATCATGTATAATTTTTCAAAATGCCAATATTTTAATTACATTTTTTTTCAGTTAGTATGAGAAAATAGAAACAAAAAGATATAGAAATCTACTTTCCCTTCACTCTCAGAAATGGAGTACATCAGTTGCCACCATTACAGAAATCACATTTAAAGTTACACAAAAATAAATTGAGATGCAGTATTAAAATAAATTGTAGTTAAAAGCATTTTTCCCCTATACCAAGGTGTAAAAATTGAAAATAAATGCTGTTTAGAAGTTTAAAATATGGGAATAGAGATTGTCAGTATTGAACCGTACAATGATAAATTTGCTTCGTTTTACGGCTGGTTTAAATAACGGAACGTTATTTATTTAGTGATGACACTTTAATTGTTGCCTGATAGAAATAGCATACCGGGGGGAGGGGGGTAAAAATAATAACGTAGCATTCATACGGATAAACTTAGCGGCACTTAGCATTATTTACACACAAATGACGCTATAAACAAGGTGAAATCATTGAAAATCCTAGTATCGAAGTTATAAGAAAATGACTTACCTATCTATCTCTTTAATAAACAACTATAAGATAATGAATTGTCATATTTAAACTACGAGTTTATGATATATTTTATGTATTAAAAGTTATTAATATTTTAATTATCATTATTAATTCGATACAAGAATTAGATAAAAATGATGCGATAGTAAAATATTAAAATAAATTGTTGAAATCCATCACTTGCATTCTTAACTCTTCATTGTTGAAAAAATCTGTATTCAACCAATTGTTGTGAATTGTGAATTACTAACAAATTTCAGATAACACTATTGTTGACACATTGTTACGAAACGTATTGTTGTTGTCCACATTTTGGATGTTCACAGTTAAAAGAAAGCGTTTCACCTCCTTTTTTTTTTCTTTAAGAAACAAGATGCTTATATTTTTAGAAGATTTTCTACTTATTTTTTTCTGTATGCAGAAATAAAAGATCGTGAAATATATAAATTCTTCACATTGAACGTAGCATATAATATGCAGAAAAAGAAAAAAATCACATTTAATATTAATTCTGACATTCGAAAGCAATGTAACTTATACAGAAAGTTGCACAAAGTGTTTTCTTAAATGTGCAAATCAGTGTGATAAATTTTATAATAAAGGACATAAAAGGAATAAACAGCAAACTAAATAAATGACAGGTATACCAATTATTTTATGCAAAGACCAATTTAAATTAAAAGTCAGTTGAGATTTTATGTCTCCCATAATATGCAAATAAAAATAATTTGAAATTACGATTTAATTGGCATAAAATATTTCTAGTACTATTAAATAGGATCCATGACGAAACTCTAAAACTTCCATACAATTACGTTAACATTACAATATTTTCATTTTATCTAAACTGACAAGAGAAATCATTAACAATGTTAAAAAGTTGGAAATTGCTCGTCAAACATGCCAAATGAGGTGCGTTCGTACTATAACTAGTTCTATAAATATTTTTTGCGCCGCATAGTGTACTGAATGTATAATTTAGTGCACTTCATAAGTGCCTATCCATTTCATTCTGTTCGAAAGGCTGTAACATCATGAAAACGCACTTGCAATAATTTTTTCCCATTGGCCGTAATGTAACGGAAAACTTTTGACTGTCCCTGTAATTCAACTATACATCCGATTTTCATAAAATTTGAAATTACTCGACACAATTTTGCAACAATTATATATTTAAAATTTCAGACCATTCGGTTGGGTAGTGTTTGCTCTGTTATATTCGGACTGAACGGACGGACAAACGGACTGAACGACAACTATAGGTGCTACGTATTTATATAATTATGAACGCACCTAAAAATGCTTATGAGTATGCAGATTACAAATTGAGAATATTCAATTTTCTACACATGTATTTTAACACTAGAACGTCCGGAAGGAGGCGATTCGAATCCGACCATATGATTAAATGTCAATTGGAACCAGAAATTCTTTCACAAAATAAGTTGAAAATTTAAAAACGCAGATTTACGTTAAATAAATCAATCAAATAATTTTAAATAAAAATTCTGGTGTAAAATATTTTTATGAAACTTGAGTAAAATTTCCGGGCGTTCTAGTGCTAAACTAATAAATAAAAGATCTGGATGAAGTGGCAAAAAATCGAAAAAATTAATTTACAGTCAAAAATAACTGACGTCTTTCGAAACATATTGTTACCTTCTACATATGAAACATTTCTTGATGGTTGTTCTTCCAAAAAAAAAATAAGCTAAATGGTATACTTTTAAGATTTTTCACTCTGTTCTACTGTTACTGTTTATTGTAAATTTATTTTCCTTCGTAATCTTAAAAATAGACGCACAACTCTCAAAGTATATATATATATAACCCGGCAAATTTAGATTTTATTGTCCTAAATTTAAGGCTCATAAAGCTCCGTAATTCTCTTCACGGTCAAGGTTTGTATCAAACATGAGCGATGCTGGAAACATTGTGGTTACAAACACAGGAGAATTGCAACAATGAGCCAATAAGTCAACTAAGCTCACCGACAACTGAGTAGTTTATAGTTTAAAAGCCTACGCAGACAATTTTTTATCGTTATGAGTATAAATAATTCCAAGGCAGCCAATCTTCTGGATTAGATGACTTTGTATAAATATTCTTCTTAATTAATTACATAGATACAAGTATGACGTTGATTATGAGCCAATATAGGTTCGGTAAAATACTGTAATTGTCTGTGGGTATGGAATTATTTTTCTCCGCTTTTATAGCGGACAGAAGGCATGAAACATTAAATATTTTTACAAACAGTCTCTTACCATAGGTACATCTCAATGTTTGTCCTTTCAAAAGAGAGTTGTATGATCTTGCCGCAATTTTACCCCCAAACTTATTCTCATAATTTCTTTGTACAACTGACGGTTGTGATATATTTTTACCTCTTGAATAAACTTTCTCCATTGTTCAACTGAATTTGATTGTTGCTTTACAGTGTTGTAATAAATAAATAAATAGTCATTGTTAGTGTTAAGTCGTCCCATAATATCGCTACAAGTCCTCAAACGACAATGTTAAGAAGAACTCAACAATACAAAGGAGTCTAACAACGATTTTGTTTCACTATGAACGGAAAATCCCATGTACCGTTGTTCTGTTGAATGGTCAACCTTAGCACTGAATTTGATGCCTTATTTGGTGACTTTCGTGTTCATTGTGGTCGCCAAATATTTACACAGAAACTTCGAGAAAAGGTAGCTCTACGATGAAAGCGTGTAGAATTTTTTGTTCAGGGAACTATATCGTTCAGGGTCTCGGATAGAATTAGTTTTTTCCTGCGGATTTTTGAACTTATAGCTTTTTATTTCAGAAACTTTAGAAAGTTTCCTTTAAAGCGAAATGGTTGGTCATCATTTTAATACAAAATAGCTGTTCTCATATTTATTTCAGCGAATGAGTAAACCGCTAAGGCAAGTGAGTTTTTATAAAATACAAGAACTGATAGCTGTTTACCAGATTTCTGAAATATCATTTCCACAGGCAACGGTCGTAGTCATAGGTCAACATCAGCCAAAAGTCAACGGCATAGGAGGGAAGTTTGCTCAAGAAAAACATATAGTTTGATGAAAACGCTAAAGCAATCGAACATATTTGAAGTATCAAAAGTCTATGTTCTTTTAAATCAAAATCTTTTCATTTTAGTATAGGTTACTTTCAAGTAATTGGAAGGTCAACGTGCTAGCAGAAAACTGCCGTTTAGGCAATTATTCCAAACAATCAATAAGTGAGAAAATCTCTGAACAAATTTTTTATCCCTTCGAATAAATGTCGAAAGATTTGTTGGTTGGTTTTCAGATATTTGAAACATGTTTTCTACTTACATAGTGGAGAGGGGGCCAACACAACCGCGTTATCTGGGCGCACATTTTAGTAGCTTTGGAATCAAAGTTTGTTCGCTCGATTACTTGTTTTTAAGCAGAATTTTGTATTATCTTTGAAAGAAAAACGAACATGCGACGGATGTTTATCTTCAAAAGACTTTTTAAACGTAAACTTTCTTACTGACACAAGTATTTTTTAATAAATGCAACAGAATATTTGATGTTATTTCAAATGATATTAATTATAGTGTAAAGTACGACAATAATAATTATTGCAACATTCATAAAAGCTAGAAATGAGCTTTCATCACATTTTCATTCAAGTTTAAATTAATATTTTTGCACCTTTTAATAACAAATAATTTTAATACTTATATTTTTAAGAAACTGCAAAGCCACTAGAAAAAATTGTATATTTACGAGCCTTTCCTGTTCAATTTTCACAGGCAACAGCCTTATTTGATGAAAAACGGCCTGATCCACTAAAAAAATACGGTACAACCCCATACATTTTCTTCCGCTTGGGTGTAATCCTTCCTTTTAGTCGTGTTTCGAAAAATAATGTCAGTGAACCGCGACCATAACATATATTTTAACTCACCAAAAAAGCGATTCTGTGATGATTGTCTAACATGCTACGTTATTCGGAACAGTAAGTAAAGTGTTATTGTGTTTTGAAATGCATTGTATCTTTGCCCCGTAAAATTACGGGCTGCACAAAATGATGAGCATGGAATTTTTTTTACGGGGTATGACTGGAATATCTGCTGCCGGCCTCTGCCCGTAATTTTACAGGGATATTTTTAGATACTTAGAAAATTTGGGGCAATCCACATATTCTTGCAGTTCTAGCCCATCTGTTACGTCAACGTTAAAATCAAAACCCATCAAATACAGTACAACCACATTCATTTTACTGCACTAGTGTGTACACGTTGACACAAAATGATGAACACAGATTTTTTTTTTTTTCTTACGGTGTATGACTGGAATCTCTGCTGCCGGCCTCTGCCCGTTAATATTTTTAACAGTGTAAAGTCGAAATTGACATATAAATGGAAAAATATTTCGAGTAGCCGCAACTGGGGTGGTGCGCTCTCTGAGACCGTTTTGTGTCAACTAAGCCTAATAAAATTTTTGAAAGAAATAGATACCATGTTTTAAATACGTATTTTGATAAAATTTTTATTTAATGCCCTACAATATTTATAATATGATCTACGGACCTGGGCGTCGTGTCACCAGAGTTTGTTATGCGCACTTTGAGGTACGAAGTTCATCCGATCACCGAATGGTGGGTCTCCACTTCACAGTGCTAAAACACATTTGGAAAAGGATTTTTGTTGCTGTTCTTTTGTTTGTTAGCCCCGGTATGTTATTTCATTCTCACAGCTTATTTTGTGTCGTCTCCAAAAAATAACTTTATGTTGTATAAACCACCCGTAAAACAAAGTAGATGTATCATTGTACGTTTAAATACTCTATAGCAATTTTTTAAACTTCTAAGCATCGCGCATTTTTAATTTTTATACCGTCGTATTGGGGAAAAAGTACTTTTAAATGTAATTTGTTTGAAAACTGTATCTCCATTTATTTTTGAAATATTAATTTTTTTGTAGTTTTTAGAGGCATTTGCTTAATATTGGCAACGGAAGTACTCCATTTCTGTAGAAAGGAAAGGTAAAACCGTTCTAAAATAGTAATTATGTATTTTTGTTGCCATTTTCTCATTGCAACCGAAAGAAAATGTAATTAGAATACGTGCTATTTTGAAAAAATATAAACGAATGATTTCTGTTAAAACATGGAGCTATTTTAAACTATATTTAATTATAAGTATCGATATTAATGTTACAAACAAATGAAGGCTAATGAATCATTAGATAGCCTTTTTTGTGGAGTTTCTTGAATGATGGCATCTTTTTGCTGCATTTGTGTATTATTTTCCGATAGTGACGTCCTACGCATGCTTTATTGTAGCTGTTTAAGAGTGGATCGTAAATGTGGAATTCTTAAGCGGTTGCGAATGACACCATTTTACATAAAATAAAAGCTTAAGCTTTCAGTCTTAAAACTGAAATATGTTTTGTACACATATATATGTATTTTCATCGGGGGCGACACTAGATTCTGAAACAGCTGAATTTCTGTTTTCTAGTGTTTTCTTTTGTTTTTCTCTTGTAAGTTGAATTGTAAAAGTACACATCTGTACAATCTCATACTAAATATTTAGATAAGCTTTACTGGATCCATCAATAAAATTTATCTCTGGGACAGGATTCCCTCTGTTATATTTCGCATTTTAACCTTTCCTGCTTGTTACCAGTCAAACTGCTTGTTATACTTTGCTTTCCAGTAGAAGTCAAAAATCATGAAAAAAGAATACTTTTACTGTCTTGGATATCAAATTGATAAAATATAGCATGAAAATTTAGTTTATTAATGCTTGTATCGTGCACTTTATTTATTATGCCCCCCCCCCACCTTTCGTGACAAAATTTACTATTTGCTATCCACTAATATATTTTCAATCCTTATGCCGCTGTAACTCGGGACTGATTAAAATACTGTTTAACCCTTAGCTGATGTGACAAAAATTGCCGCATAACTGCTGTGAGCGGTCTGTGAGACCGCTTAATCCATCAAATTGATAAAATATAGCATGGAAATTTAGTTTATTAATGCTTGTATCGTGCATTTTATTTATTATCCCCCTTCCCCCTTTCGTGACAGAATTTACTATATGCTATCCACTAATATATTTTCATTTCTTATGCCGCTGTAACTCGGGACTGTTTAAAATATTTCTCTTCATTTTCAAAGATTTTTGAAGTTCATATTTTTGTCACACTGTGACTTACAATATGGTGGGTTTTTCATCACATATGTGACGTGACATACGTTACATGCAGTGACATAATAGTGTCGTCACAATTTTTTTTTAATTGCCAGAAAAATATAATTTTACAGTAAATAACATGTTTTGAAGAATTTTTGCAATTTTTTAAAGTTTTCTAAGAAGTTCACATCTCAGACACAATGTGACATCACTGAGTGGTGGCATTTTGGTCACAGATGTGACGTGACCACAGTGAATTACAGTGACATCACAACGACGTCACCGTGACCATGCATGCTATGAGGGAAATGACCGATTACTATCACCACATTTTAATATTATTCTTTGCTTTATTAAATTTCTGAAATTCAGTAACTAAATAATGCGAGAAATACTACTAAAATTTAGTGGTAGTATCCGGTCATTTGGGTCGGAGCGATCTCATCCCTGATACACTTAAAGTTACTGTCTAAATATGAAAATTGTCTCATTCATCTACACTCAGCCCTACTTTTAAAATTATATAAATTTATTGCATACAAAATGTCTGTTGAGATGAAAATAAAGACGTGAGTGTGCAAATAATAGATAATTTACTGCTACCAATTTTTAGAAGTCGACATACGCAATTAAATCTGCGGGGAACATTTGAATAATCGCGGCAAAACTACGTTTTTCACGGTTTTTAAGAAAATTGAAAAAATTGTCCCATTTTTGAAATAGCGTACTACGCTTGCTATTGAGTATATA
Source organism: Maratus speciosus (assembly GCA_963932465.1). Classification (NCBI taxonomy): domain Eukaryota; kingdom Metazoa; phylum Arthropoda; class Arachnida; order Araneae; family Salticidae; genus Maratus; species Maratus speciosus. The sequence continues at coordinate 669,445,736 of OZ010786.1, read as the reverse complement.
AAAAAGTTGTAAATATGAAAGTTGTAGATAATTTTATTCTCTTTAATATTGTAATTGACAAATAATATGCTACGGCAACGAGTCTCGAGATATTTCCAAAAAATCAAAAAATGTCTCAAAATTTTGTTGTTTTTACGCCACAGAAAATTTAGCCTTAAAAAATTTTGTTAGAAAACTTGGTTTTTCCAGGTTGGCATCATTATAAATAATTTAGTAAAAAAAATCTTTTACCCGACCTTTTGCAAGATAAAATGTACATTTCCCCTGAACTATTTTTGAACTTACAGCTTTTTGTTTCAGAAACTTTACTAAGCTTCCTTTAAAGCGAAATGGTAGGTCATCATTCTAATACAAAATGGCTGTTCTCATATTTATTTCAGTGAATGAGTAAACCACTAAGGCAAGTGAGTTTAATTTATAAAATACAAGAACTAATCGCTGTTTATCAGATTTCTGAAATATCATTTCCACAGGCAACGATCATAGTCATAGGTCAACATCAGCCAAAAGTCAACGGCATAGGAGGGAAGGTTGCTCAAGAAAAACATATAGTTTGAAGCAAACGCTAAAGCAATCGAGCATATTTGAAGTATGAAAAGTCAGTGTTCTTTAAAATCAAAATCTTTTCATTTTAGTATAGGTTACTTTGAAGTAATTGGAAGGTCAACGTGTTAGCAGAAAACTGCCGTTTAGGCAATTATTCCAAACAATCAATAAGTGAGAAAATCTCTGAACAAATTTTTAATTCCTTCGAATAAGTATCGAAAGTTCTGTTGGCTGGTTTTCAGATATTTGAAATATGTTTTCTACTTACATAGTGGAGAGGGACCAACACAACCGCGTTATCTGGGCGCACATTTTAGTAGCTTTGAATCAAAGTTTGTTGGCTCGATTACTTGTTTTTAAGCAGAATTTTGTATTATCTTTGAAAGAAAACGAACATGCGACGGATGTTTTTCTTCAAAAGACTATTTAAACGTAAAGTTTCTTATCGACACAACGTATTTTTTAATAAAATCAACAGAATATTTGACGTTATTTCAAATGATATTAACTATAGAGTAAAGTACGACAATAATAATTATTGCAACATTCGGAAAAGCTTCATCACATTTTCATTCAAGTTTAAATTAATATTTTTGCACCTTTTAATAACAAAATGAACGTACTTATATATTTTTTAAGAAACTGCAAAGCCACTACACTGCCAGAAAAAACTAAATTTATGAGCCTTTGCTGTTCAATTTTCACGAACAGCAGCCTTATTTGATGAAAAACGGTCGGATCCACTAAAAAAATACGCTAGGGTGTAATCCTTCGTTTTAGTCGTGTTTCGAAAAATAATGTCAGTTAACCGCGACCGTACCATATTTTTTATTTCGCCAAAAAAGCGATTCTGTGATGATTATCTAACGTGCTACGTTTTTCGGAACAGTAAGTAAAGTGTTATTATGTTTTGAAGTGCATTATATCTTTTCCCCCCGTAAAATTACGGGCTGCACAAAATGATGGGCATGGAATTTTTGTTTTACGGGGTATGACTGGAATCTCTGCTGTCGGCCTCTGCGCGTAATTTTACAGGGATATTTTTAGATACTTAGACAATTAAGGTCAATCCACATATTCTTGCAGTTCTAGCCCTATGTTACTTCAACGGTAAAATCAAAAACTATCAAATACAGTACGACCACATTCATTTTACTCCGCTAGTATGTACACGTTGACACAAAATGATGGACACGGATTTTTTTTTTTTTTTTTTTTTTTTTTTTTTTTTTTTTTTTTTACGGGGAATGACTGGAATCTCTGCTGCCGTCCTCTGCCCGTAAATATTTTTAACAGTGTAAGTCGAAATTGACATATAAATGGAAAAATATTTCGAGTAGCCGCAACTGGGGTGGTGCGCTCTCTGAGAACGTTTTAATAAAAGCTTAATCCTAATAAAATTTTTGAAAGAAATAGATACTAAGGATAAAAGGAATCTCGAAATCCGCTTAAAAGAACACTCGCGTTATGTAATCAATCAAGAATTTTCTAAATCTTCTATTGCCAAGCACTCTTGGGATTCCGGCCATAGTTTTAATTTTCAAAATGCTAAAATTATCTCTAATGCCAATAGTATCTCTGAATTGGACTTTCTTGAAAATTTAGCTATTTCTCTTAATCGTGATGTTATTGTTAATGATAAATCTGATTCCACAATGCTCTCTGCAGCTTGGAAAAACCTTTTCAGTACTACCATTTAATTTATTTTTGTATTATTATTAGTTTTTTTTTTTTTTTTTTTAATATATATTATTCATTTATTTATTCATTTTTAATTTCATGTGTTCCCATATTGGATTATATGTATCTCCCTCCCATTTTTTGCCCCTCCTACTTTGTGTTCTTTTGTTTTGATTATTCTCTTCTGTGATAGGCTGTTGTCTTTTACTTTCCTATTGGCTGTTGATTTCTAACTTCCTATTGGCTGTTTCTTCAGCTTGTTTCCTTTCCCTTGTCTCTCATTTCAGTCTTGCCTCTGCTTTCATAGTAGAAGGACGTCTTTTTTTGCGCCTGACGAAGAAAGACTCAGATCTTTCGAAAGGCCTAGCGCATTTACAAATTTTTGATGGTGTTTCAAGAAGATTGTTTGTTCTTAGTCATTCACACCAGTTTTAACTTATTTTCTTTGTTCTTAATAGATACTATGTTTTAAATACGTCTTTTGATAAAATTTTTATTTAATGCCCTATAATATTTATAATATGACCTACGGACCTGGGCGTCGCGTCACCAGAGTTTGTTATGCACACTTTGAGGTACGAAGTTCATCCGATCACCGAATGGTGGCTCTCCACTTCACTGTGCTAAAACACCTTTGGAAAAGGATTTTTGTTGCTGTTCTTTTGTTTGTTAGCCCCCGGTATGCTATTTCATTCTCTCAGCTTATTTTGTGTCGTCTCCAAAAAATAACGTTACGTTGTATAAACCAGCCGTAAAACAAAGTAGATGTATCATTGTACGTTTAAATACTCTATAGCAATTTTTTAAACTTCTAAGCATCGCGCATTTTTAATTTTTATACCGTCGTATTGGGGAAAAAGTACTTTTAAATGTAATTTGTTTGAAAACTGTATCTCCATTTATTTTTGAAATATTAATTTTTTTGTAGTTTTTAGAGGTATTTGCTTAATATTGGCAACGGATGTACTCCTTTTCTGTAGAAAGGAAAGGTAAAACCGTTCTAAAATAGTAACTATGTATTTTTGTTGCCATTTTCTCATAGCAACCGAAAGAAAATGTAATTAGAATACGTGCTATTTTGAAAAAATATAAACGAATGATTTCTGTTAAAACATGGAGCTATTTTAAACTATATTTAATTATAAGTATCCATATTACTGTTACAAACAAATGAAGGCTAATGAATTATTAGATAGCCTTTTTTTGTGGAGTTTCTTGAATGATGGCATCTTTTTGCTGCATTTGTGTACTATTTTCCGATAGTGACGTCCTACGCATGCTTTATGAGTTTTTTAAGCGAGCGAGCTGTTTAAAAGTGGATCGTAAATGTGGAATTCTTAAGCGGTTGCGAATGACATCATTTTACATAAAATAAAAGCTTAAGCTTTAAGTCATAAAACTGAAATATGTTTTGTACACATATATATGTATTTTCATCGGGGGTGACACTAGATTCTGAAACAGCAGAATTTCTGTTTTCTAGTGTTTTCTTTTGTTTTCCTCTTGTAAGTTGAATGGTAAAAGTACACATCTGTACAATCTCATACTAAATATTTAGATAAGCTTTACTGGATCCATCAATAAAATTTATCTCTGGGACAGGACTCCCTCTGTTATATTTCGCATTTTCACCTTTCCTCCTTGTTACCAGTCAAACTGCTTGTTATACTTTGCTTTCCAGTAGAAGTCAAGTGATGTTTACACGGAATGAAAAGTCTTGCGTATTGATATTAACTGGCAGCAATAACAAATTATCCATGTGATTTCTAGATAGTAACATTTTTCAAAAGATTAAAATCAAAATTTCATGGCATTTCGGTAATTTCTTTATGAATTGTAAGTGACAATGCTTTTGTGAAAACAATGACCGAAATATAATTTCGAGTTAAACATTCCTTTACGGAACAAATACGGTTCAAACTCAATAACGTATTATGAAGCATTAAGGCACATCTGTTCTGCTAAAAACAACAATTGAACCACAGTATACTAAAATTAAATATGGCCGTACAAGCACCAACGATGCTCCATGTTCTGGACGACCCATTGAGGTAACAACTCCAGAAAACACTACCACAAAGTCCACCAAAGTGAAAAAGTGGAAGAGAGAAATAACTGACATCGTAAAGATAAAGACAGTGTGCGTGCGGAATGTTTTGCATGAACATTCTTCAATTCTATTATTTTTTTCATATCCATAAACATGCATTTGATGCATTTGCATATGGAAAACGTTTGCGCGAGATAGGTGCCGCATTTCCTTAAAAAAAAAAAAAATAAAATAAAAAAATAAATAAATAAATAAAAAAATAAATAAATAAATAAATCCAGCAACGTGTGGTTTAGTGGTCAATTTAGCAATATTTCACCATAATCCAAATGAATTTTCTCGCTTATTTGGAACAATGGATGAAATATTTACCCATTACAGTAGAACCCCGATAATCCGTACCGATTTTATTTTCAAAAGTTATACTTGAACAGATTAACTGAAAAGATTAATTTGCAAAATTTTCCTGATTACAGGATGAATGGCGGTAAAAACGTGTAGTTGACGCATGTTTTTCATGCTTTAAACAACTTGAGTAGAATAAAAATAAATTGAGTAGAATAAAAAAGATATTCAGTAATTTAAAAGTACAACATATGTACACGAACGTAAAATGAAAATGTGCATTATAGGCCTACTCGTAGAAGCCATCTTTAAAATATCTCAAATATCAGTTTGTTTGCCAGCCACTATAAAATTATTTTCTAAAATGCAAAAGTATTTCATTCAGATGATAAAAATGTATTTTTCCTTTCAACATAAAAATTGATTTCGCATATTGTCTACAGAAATCCCCACCCCTTGTCGACGTGGTGATTGAACTATTTATAGATTCGAGATTTTGAACCGTTTTTAATGGGTTGTTACGTAAATCCTCAATCTGAAATTTCATTGGATTATTATAAACATCAGGAGTTATTATCAAGGAATACTATTTTGTTCCGAGAGTCACGGCGGATTATCCAGCATTCCGGATCTTAGAATGCTGGATTAGAGGATGTATACTGTACTACTGAGTACTTCAAGTTACATTTTTTTAACACGCATCTTTTTCTCTTCTATCACTGTCGAAATTTCGAGTAATCCGAATTTTTTGTAATCCGAACAGGCACTGGTCCTAATTAGTTCAGATTAGCGGGGTTCGACTGTATTTCACACCTGGGGAGTCCAGTAGGAAATTACCTGAGTGGTTAGAAACGGGCGGAAACCGCCCAAAGTGACCCAAGACGCAACAATCTATTACAAAGGTCACAATTTTTTGGGGGATGCACGAGGCATAATATTTATCTGTTACCTTGAAAAAGGAAAAATACTCCCAAGTGTGTATTATGCAGCCTTTTTGGATCGTTTGAACAAAGAAATCAAAATAAAAACGTCGCATTTGGCGAAGATAAAAATTCTGCCGCACCAAGATAACGAACCGAGTTACACATCCATGAAAGCGAAGGGAAAATTGCATCAATTAATCTACAAATTCCTCCGCCACCTCTAGTATTCTCTAGATCTGTACCCCAGCAACTATTATTAATTTCTTAACTTGAAGAAGTGGCTCCAGAGAAAGATAGTTGCATGAAATGAGGATGTCGTAATTGAAATTTCTGCCTATTTTGGGGCCCTTTAGAAATAGTTCGACTATATTAAACATATCCAAATGTTAGAGAATCGTTGGAATAAGTGTATCACTCTTGAAATTAAGATGAAAAAAAAATCTATTTTTGACAAAAAAAAAAAAAATTCATCGCTTGTCCGGGACATTTTATTTCATGTAGCACACTTCACAATTCAAATATTCAAATTATTTTATTTTGTAATGTATAGCTTGATTTCTAAATTTTAAAATTGCAAACATTACTTTTCCCGATTAAATATTTCACATATATGGAAAGCCGCAAATTATCTTTCTTCGTATTATTCTCATTTAGCGACCAGGGCCTGATTACTGCTTAAGTCGTCCACGCCAACACTTCCGAGGCCACTTGCAAGCACCGAGGAACATCAAGAATCAAACTTAATCGCCATTCTAAAGTTCCTTTCAACCTGATTCTTTCGTTTCTAAAGACCCACTCTTTCCATGGGGCCTACTTTTTAAAATTCAATACAGTCCCTTCTCCCATTTGTGAGCGCAGTGGCTCAAGATCCCCACTACTGTTATAACTGGCCACTTACAGCTCGTTGGTACTTTGATCTTCCAGCGGGTGGCAGGACAACATTTTGCCCCGCATAACTTTGCTTTCAAAACTCAAAAATATTTTGGGTACTTTTCGATTATAGCAGCCCCAACAATGAATCGGAATGTGACAGAGAAAAATCGCTAAGTTAGGTCTAAAATCTCGTCAAACATTTGCAGTCCTAGTGAAGCAGCTCCTGTGTATGCTATCACAATATAACTGCTTTTGGTACTTCTTTGTTATAGCGGGACCCTCATTAACCATTGTACCAAGGTAGCAGTTATGATTTCCCCCAGGTCATCGCCAAGCTAATATACGCATGTATATAAGCCAAGCACTCATATGCACCATTTACGTCAATATGTATATAATTTTATATCTTATATGTCATATATATATACGTCATATACGTCTCATACCCATGTCGAATAGATGCATCATATACGTTTTTTAAACTGACCGTAAACGTCACGAAATGTTGCACACATCATGTATTATTATGATGCCATATATGCTTTAAAATTTGGCGGTAAACCTTGGTCACTTGACAATTTATCCTCGGGTGCCGTTGTAACACAAAATTAACATGTTTTCTACTTCTTACATGATCTCTGTAACCTCTGACTTAATTCTGAGCCTTGGTCTCGGTCTTGGAAATTTCTTACTACCCTTTATCGGTTTGGCGTAGTGTTTTAGCTCGGCAGTGAATTCTTGTGTTTGTGAAATTTTAAATTTTTGTTACCTCTTACATTTGCTAACTCGTAAAAGATCAGATAAAATTTATTCTTTTCTACTTACTTATTTTTCACCCCGCTCCCTGTCGCATATATCGGAGAGTTCAGCTCCGGCAGAATATTTTATTTTTTAAAGACCTTAATAAAAGTTACCGGTAGGAACATCTATGCTCTACAGACTCCGCGTCTCTGCAGTTCCTCTTTGACAGTCAAACACAATTTATTTTATCAAGTTTCATTATTAGTGCTTTTCTTTTAACCCATGTATTCAGTTAGACTTTCAACCATGAACTAAATCTACAAATAAGATTTAAAATGCTTTAAGCACGAATCTTAAGAACGTGTATATAAATGATTGAAATAATTTGTTTCACTTGAAGAAAAGTAAAACGCTGTTATCATAAATTCAGAGCAAACTTTATCACATAAATATACACGCTTTTAAGATACGCGATTGAAACGCTTTAAAAATTATGTGTTCATCTAATAAAATAGAATTAATTAAAAGATGAGTATAAAACGTTTATTTAAAATACGATACTTTAAAATTAGCAATTGCAAAAACGTCTTTTAACGTCAGGTCAAACTGTAAATTAAAATCCAGTCCAAGTATATATTTACACAAAGCGAATTAAAAGAAAAATTATAATACTACTATCAAATGTACAGTAAAATTCTTACCCATATCTTCTATTTAATAAATAGCCATAAGGCAGAAAAAAAATTATATTTAACGTGCAAATTTAAAATGTGTCTAGTTTATTGAAACTTATTAACATCCTGAAAATCATAAATTCGGTGCAAGAAGATGAAATCAATTACATCGGTGATTTAAGGTATAACAATTGAATTATTAAATGCTTCATTGTTACAAGAAAAGGTTTTTGCGCCTAAAAAACTATTGTTGTAAACGTAAACTATGAAGTTAAAACAACTTTTAGAAGAGAATATTGAGACATTGTTTCAAAACATATTGTTACTCACATTATCGTAAAAATCGTGGAGGTTACAGTTAACAAGATCAGTAATTTAACGCTCTTTTTTCAGTAGAAGGGATTATATCTAATAAATTTTTCAATAATTGCGTATCGTAGATTGGTATTGGGGCAGTTCTAGCCCAAAATAAATTATTATAATATTGGACACTTTCCCTCCGAAAAACTGAAAGCAGATTGCTAAATTATTACAAAAGAAATTTTGAGTGGAAAAACATTATTGTTTCTACTGGTGAGAAACTGGACTCCTTCACAAAATTGTCTAAATAAATACACTGCTATTCGCAAACATCTGGTTTATACTTTAACTAGCAAACCCCGCGGCTTTGCTCGCGTAATATTTGAAATATGCCAAGTGATATTTATATGTCTAATTTTTATTAAAAGGTACTAACTAAATTTTTATTTTATTAAAAGGTAATATTTTATTTTATTAAAAGGTACTTATTACTTTTAGGAATAATTAAAAAAATTACTATTTAAAAAACAGTTTGATTAAACATCATTGTTACACTGCATAAGGCAGAAATGAGTCTTAAATTAATAAAACGAAATAAAACTAAATAAGTAATAATTTAGAAAATATTTTGAAACTTTTATGCTCAAATAATAAGCTCATTTCAGTATTCATTTGAAGTTTTGAATTTTTTAGAAACCATCTTCTTACATCTTAAAATTAACCATCATGTTAAATTCCAAGTCCTACCACCTCTCTCAACATAAAGGGCTATGTTGAAATAGGAACTGTCACCATTAATTTGCCAACATTAATTTTGAAATTGGTTTGTTATTTCCTAATATTCCACAGAAACGTAATTTAGAAAGCTTTTAAAGGCCTTTTTTAGAGCGTTTGTTGTTTCTGTAAATCCCAGGTGGTAGAATCATCGGCATAAAATATAGCCTGTGTAGGATCAGAGACTGTTACCATTGATTCGCAACTATTACTTTTATATTTGGTTTATATTTCCTGAAATTGCGTAGAAATCGTAATTTAGGACTTTTTTAGAATGCTTTTCACACCCCCCTTCACTTCACCCCTTTTTAATTCGAATTTATTTTCGACAGTCCTTCGAGGGCATTTATATTTTATAAATAACTATCATGCCATATTTAAAGTTTCTAGCCTTTTCAGTATCACAGAAATCGCAATTTAGAAAGCTTTTAGCTACTGCAACCCTCTGGTGGTAGTAGCACACACATAAAATATAGCTTATGTTTGAGCAGGTTCTATCACCAACAATTTGTTATCATTATTTTTTTAATCGGTTTGGTATTTGATAAGATTACATAAAAATTGTAATTTATAACGCTTTTCGCTCACTTCATCTTTTTAAATTTGAAATTTTCTTTCGACAGTTCATAGAAAGCAGTTGCATCTTGTAAGTAAATAACATGCCATACTTCAAAGTGTTAGACCCTTCAGTTATGCAAAAAACGCAAATTAGAACATGTTTTGCTTTTGCAACCCTCAGATGGTAGTGACAGCAACATAAAATATAACCTATGTTATAGCAGGGACTGTCACCATTGATTTGCAACCATTACTTTTGAAATGGCTTTGGAATTTCTTGAGATTGAGTAGAAATCGCAATTTAGAGCGTTTTTAGGAAGCTTTTCGCGCATTTTCACCCCTTTTTAAATTTCCAATTTTTTCGAAACTGTTCTTAAAGATCATTTATACGTAATAAATATGTACCTTGCCTAATTTTAAGTTGTTAGCCCTTACCGATCAGAAAAATCGAAATTTGGAATGCTTTTTTGATCCTGCAACGTCTAGGTGATAGTGATACCGACTTGAAATAGCATCTATGTTAGAGCAGAGGCTCTCAGCATCAATTTCTTACCATTACTTTTGAAATCAGTTTGATTTTTCCTGAGATATTGGTGACAAATCGGCATTTAGAACGTTTTTAGAACGTTTTTCGCTCATTTTGCTCCTGCATCTCCTCTGGGGTAGTGGAAACAGATATAAAATATAGCCTATCTTAGAGCAAGATCTTTCACCATCATTTTAACACCATTATATTTGAAATCGGTTCAGTATTTCCTGAGATTTCATAGAAATTGCAATTTAGAACGTTTTTTACAACGCTTTTTGCGCATTTTCACCCCTTTTAAATTTCGAATTGTTTAAGAACTTTTCTTAGAAATCCTTTATATCTAATAAGTAGCTGATACTTCAAATTTCATATTTCTAGGCCCTTCAGTAACATATAAATCCCATTTTTAGAACGTTTTTTGCTCCTACACTCCCTTTGGGGTAGTGACACCGACATAAAACATAGCCTATCTTGGAGCAAACGTTGTCACTATCATTTTGACACCAATATTTTTTAAATCGTTTTGGTATTTCCTGAGATTATGTAGAAACTACCATTTAGAACGTTTTTTAGAACGCTTTTTGTGAATTTTCACCCCTTTTAAATTTCGAATTGTTTAAGAACTGTTCTTAGACATCATTTATATCTAATAAGTAACTAATATTCCAAATTTCATATTTCTAGGTCCTTCAGTAACGCAAAAATCGCATTTTTAGAACGTTTTTTGCTCATGCACCCCCTTTGGGGTAGTGGCACCGACATAAAATATAGCCTATGTTCTAAGTTGGACTAACACCATCATTTTGATACCATTACTTTTGGAATCGGTTTGGTATTTCCTGAGATTATGTAGAAACTACCATTTAGAACGTTTTTTAGAACACTTTTTGTGCAGTCTCACCCCTTTTAAATTTCGAATTGTTTAAGAACTGTTCTTAGACATCATTTATATCTTGTAAGTAACTAATATTCCAAATTTCATATTTCTAGGCCCTTCAGTAACGCAAAAATCGCATTTTTAGAACGTTTTTTGCTCCTGCACCCCCTTTGGGGGTAGTGGCACCGACATAATACATAGCCTATCTTGGAGCAAACGTTGCACTATCATTTTGACACCAATATTTTTTAAATCGGTTCGGTATTTCCTGAGATTATGTAGAAACTGCCATTTAGAACTTTTTTTAGAACACTTTTTGTGCAGTCTCACCCCTTTTAAATTTCGAATTGTTTAAGAACTGTTCTTAGACATCGTTTATATCTTGTAAGTAACTAATATTCCAAATTTCATATTTCTAGGCCCTTCAGTAACGCAAAAATCGCATTTTTAGAACGTTTTTTGCTCATGCACCCCCTTTGGAATAGTGGCACCGACATAAAATATAGCCTATGTTCTAAGTTGGACCAACACCATCATTTTGATACCATTACTTTTGGAATCGGTTCGGTTTCCTGAGATTATGTAGAAACTACCATTTAGAACGTTTTTTAGAAAGCTTTTCGCGCATTTTCACCCCTTTTTAAATTTCCAATTTTTTCGAAACTGTTCTTAAAGATCATTTATATGTAATAAATATGTACCTTGACTAATTTTAAGTTGTTAGCCCCTACCGATCAGAAAAATCGAAATTTGGAATGCTTTTTTGCTCCTGCAACGTCTAGGTGATAGTGATACCGACTTGAAATAGCATCTATGTTAGAGCAGAGGCTGTCAGCATCAATTTCTTACCATTACTTTTGAAATCAGTTTGATTTTTCCTGAGATATTGGTGACAAATCGGCCTTTAGAACGTTTTTAGAACGCTTTTCGCTCATTTTGCTCCTGCATCTCCTCTGGGGTAGTGGAAACAGATATAAAATATAGCCTATCTTAGAGCAAGATCTGTCACCATCATTTTAACACCATTATATTTGAAATCGGTTCAGTATTTCCTGAGATTGCATAGAAATTGCAATTTAGAAAGTTTTTTACAACACTTTTTGCGCATTTTCACCCTTTTTAAATTTCGAATTGTTTAAGAACTGTTCTTAGAAATCCTTTATATCTAATAAGTAGCTGATACTTCAAATTTCATATTTCTAGGCCCTTCAGTAACACATAAATCCCATTTTTAGAACGTTTTTTGCTCCTACACCCCCTTTGGTGTAGTGGCACCGACATAAAACATAGCCTATCTTGGAGCAAAAGTTATCACTATCATTTTGACACCAATATTTTTTAAATCGTTTTGGTATTTCCTGAGATTATGTAGAAACTACCATTTAGAACGTTTTTTAGAACGCTTTTTGTGAATTTTCACCCCTTTTAAATTTCGAATTGTTTAAGAACTGTTCTTAGACATCATTTATATCTTATAAGTAACTAATATTCCAAATTTCATATTTCTAGGTCCTTCAGTAACGCAAAAATCGCATTTTTAGAACGTTTTTTGCTCCTGCACCCCATTTGGGGTAGTGGCACCGACATAAAATATAGCCTATGTTCTAAGTTGGACTAACATCATCCTTTTGATACCATTACTTTTGGAATCGGTTCGGTATTTCCTGAGATTATGTAGAAACTACCATTTAGAACGTTTTTAAGAACACTTTTTGTGCAGTCTCACCCCTTTTAAATTTCGAATTGTTTAAGAACTGTTCTTAGACATCATTTATATCTTGTAAGTAACTAATATTCCAAATTTCATATTTCTAGGCCCTTCAGTAACGCAAAAATCGCATTTTTAGAACGTTTTTTGCTCCTGCACCCCCTTTGGGGTACTGGCACCGACATAAGATATAGCCTATGTTCTAAGTTGGGCGAACACCATCATTTTGATACCATTACTTTTGGAATCGGTTCGGTAGTTCCTGAGCTTACCTCCTACAAATAAACAAATTTTTCCTCTTTATAATATGAGTATAGAAGTATAGATTACAGCAATTAGAGGTCGTAATTCCTCTGTCTAAAGCTTATAAGCATAAATAAAAGTTAACTTAACTATTAAATAATCAGGACACAGAGCGTTATGAATCTTTGCGAAATAATTTTAAATTATGAAGATTGGAAAAAATATTCCCCAAAAAATTATCAATACTCAAGATAATCTGAGTACTAAATTGCCCTGCTAAATCAATTAGTTAACACATGATGCACAAATAAAGGAATAAAATTTGAATTTAAAAATTAAGAAAAAGTTTATTTACAGAAAATTTTATACATAATCAAAATAAAATTTCAGGAAGAAATTCGTCCAAAATTAATACTACGTACAACAGTATTAGCGGTTTTATTATTAATGTAATTAATTAAATTAAACATGCTACTCAAGCTGTTGATCCTTTTTTCTTAGAATAACTTCTTAATATTTATGTTATAATTATTGTAATATTATAATATCAAATTCCGTATGAACTAAATTAGTTAAAATAATAAGGAGCAAAAGATCCTCTTAAAACACCATCAAAAACTTCTAAATGCGCTAGGCCTTTCGAAAGATCTTTCTGAGTCTGAGAAAGACTCAGATCTTTCAAAAGGCCTAGCGCATTTAAAAGTTTTTGATGGTGTTTCAAGGGGACAGATCACGTTGACGGTTAAAAAAAAAAAATTAATTTTCACAAATTTCAGAATGGATACCTTCAAAAATTATAAATCCACTGAAAAAAGAATTTTACGAAAATACCAATTAGAACAGAAGTTATGGTTAAAAATATCTTGCATAAAATCATTTGCTGTAATGTTACAAGACAACTTTGAGGACTTTTTCTACAAATTGTTTTTACTTTCTTCTATCTTTACGAGAAAGTATTGGATTCATGAAAATTTTCGAATTCCAGTTTTCGATGAATTTACACGTTTTAGGGGTCAGAGATCCCGAAAAACATGTTTTTACAAAATGTCTGTCTGTGAATCTGTCTGTGTGTGACACAAATTTTGTGGGCGCTCTATCTCAAGAACTAATGCACGGAATTTAATAAAAATTTATATTCAGTTAATCCCTGATATGAATTGGTGCTGATCAGTTTTTGGTGCAAATCCTTCAACAGGTGGCGCTGCTATGCTGCATTTTTTACGATTTCCGCAATGGCTCTATCTCAGGAATTAATGCACGGATTTTTATGATACTTCAGATTCAGTTAATCCTTAATATGAGTTGATTTTTATTGCAATTTGGGGTAAATCGCCGAACAGGTAGCGCTACTATACAGCATTGTTCACGTTTTCCTCAAGGCTTCTAACTCAAGAACTACTGCGTGGATTTTCACCAAACTTCATATTCAGTTAGTCCTACGTTAATATTAAATTAGTCCAGATATGAGTTGGCGCTGACTACGTTTTGGTGTAGATCGCCCAACAGGTGGCGCTGCTATGCTGCATTTTTTAAGATTTCCGCAATGGCCTTATCTCAAGAACTAATGCACGCATGTTTATGAAACTTCAGATTCAGTTAGTCATTGATATGAGTTGGCGCTGACTACGTTTTGGTGTAAATCGCCCAACAGGTAGCGCTGCTATGCTGCATTTTTCATGATTCCTGAAATAGTTTTATCTCAAGAAGTAATGCACGGATTTTAATCAAACTTCAGATTCAGTTACCAAGTTGACTTAAGTTGTTGATTATTACGTTTTGGTATATATCGTCCAACAGGTGGAGCTGCTAGGCAGGATGTTTTACGATCTCCGACATAGCTCTACTCAAAAACTAATGCACAGATTTTCACGAAGCTTCAGATTCAGTTAGAAGTTGACATAAGTTGTTGCTGATTAGATTTTGGTGTAAATCATCTAACCGATGGCGCTGCTATTCAAAGAAGTCCATGTTTTTCACAACGGACAGGCATTCACTTTACCCCAGAAATGAATGCATCTCTGCGTATATATTTTCATTTCTTCATCTCTTGGAACATGCTTCAAGATAATAGTAGAATTCTTTTGAGTTTCTCCATATGTATTCAAAGAAATTCCTGTTTTTCTCAACGTGGAGACATTCATTTTACCCCAGAAAGGAATGCATATCCACATATATATTTGCATTTCTTCATCTCTCGGTGTATGCTGCAAATTACCATTCACATTTTAATTTTTGGTTATCCATATGTATTCAAAGATATTCCTGTTTTTCTCAACGGAGAGGCATTTATTTTACACCAGAAATGAATGCATCTTCGGATAAATATTTAAATTTCTTCATCTCTCGGGTTATGCTGCAAATTACCATTCACATTTTCATTTTGCGGTTATCCACATGTATTCAATGAAGTTCCTGTTTTTCTCAAAGGGGAAGCATTCACTTTACCCCAGAAATGAATGCATCTCCGCATATATTTGCAATTTATTCATCTCTCTGTGTATGCTGCAAATTACAATTCACATTTTCATTTTTCAGTTATCCATATATATTCAAAGATATTCCTATTTTTCTCAACGGAGAGGCATTAATTTTACCTCAGAACTGAATGCATCGAAGGATAAATAATTAAATTTCTTCATCTCTCGGATTATGCAGGAATCCACCAATCGCTTTTTCTGTTTGCGTTTCTCCATATGTATTCAAAGAAATTGCAGTTTTTCTAAACGGAGAGGCATTCAGTTCACCCCAGAAATGAATGTATCTCCGCATATATATTTGCATTTTTTCATCTCTCGGGTTATGCTGCAAATTACCATTCACATTTTCATTTTTCGGTTATCCATATGTATTCAAAGATATTCCTGTTTTTCGCAACCTAGAGACTTTCATTTTACCCCAGAAAGGAATGCATCTTCGGATAAATATTTAAAGGGACACGGTAGCTTTTAAACTACTTTTTCGATTTTGAATAATACTGTAATATACTTAAATATAATGTCACTACAGATATGAGGTACTATAAAGCAAATATAGTTTCATATAATTTCAAAAAACAAATCTTGTAGAACAGCCTATTTAACTAAAATTTAAATTTTAAAAAAAGTAAAAAAATGTTTTTAAATCCCTACTACTTTTTTAAATATGAATATTTTTGCTTCAAATTTTTTTTCCATATTCCTTAGATTATACTACATAAAACCGTGCATGGATTTTTAGATATATGGGATATTACATTTAATATCAATATTTTTCTCTTTTGTATAGTAAAAAATCAAGGAAAAATAACTGAAATTCTTAAAAAAAGTAACTATAACCATGAATGTTAAATCCACGCACAGTTTTATGTAGTATAATCTAAGGAATATGGAAAAAAATTTTGAAGCAAAAATATTCATATTTAAAAAAAGTAGTAGAGATTTAAAAACATTTTTTTAATATTTCTAAAATTTAAATTTTAGTTAAATAGGCTGTTCTACAAGACATTTTTTTTGAAATTATATGAAATTATATTTGCTTTATAGTACATAATATCTGTAGTGACATTATATTTAAGTATATTACAGTATTATTCAAAATTGAAAAAGTAGTTTAAAAAGTACTGTGTCCCCTTAAATGTTTTCAGCTCTCGGTGTATGCTGCAAATTACCATTCACATTTTCATTTTTCAGTTATCTATATGTATTCAAAGATATTTCTGTTTTTCTCAACGGAGAGGCATCAATTTTACCTCAGAAATCAATGCATCTCAGGATAAATAATTAAATTTCTTCATCTCTTGGATTATGCAGGAGTCCACTAGTCGCTTTTCCTGTTTGCGTTTCTCCATATGTATTCAAAGAAGTTCCAGTTTTTCTCAACGGAGAGGCATTCAGTTTACCCCAGAAATGAATGCATCTCAGGATAAATGTTTGAAATTCTTCATGTTTCGGATTATGCAGGAATTCACTAGGTCAAATTTCCTATTTTGCGTTTTTCTATGAGTATCCAAAGAAATTCTTGTTTCTCTCAACGGAGAGGCATTCACTTTACCCGAGAAATGAATGCATCGCCAGATAAATGTTTGTTATCTTCATCTCTCGGAACATGCTTCAAGATAATAGTAGAATTCTTTTGAGTTTCTTCATATGTATTCAAAGAAATTCCTGTTTTTCTCAACGGAGAGGCATTCACTTTTCCCCAGAAATGAATGCATCTCCGCATAAATATTTGCATTTCTTCATCAATCGGTGTATGCTGCAATGCTGCAAATTACCATTCACATTTTCATTTTTCTTAATCTCGTGGAACATGCTTCAAGATAATAGTCGAATTCTTTTGAGTATTTCCATATGTATTCAAAAAATTCCTGTTTTTCTAAACGGGGAGGCATTCACTTTCCCCAAGAAATGAATGCATCTCCGCATATATATTTGCAATTCTTCATCTCTCGGTGTATGCTTCAAATTACCATTCACATTTTCATTTTAAGGTTATCCATATGTACTCAAAGATATTCCTGTTTTTCTCAACGGAGAGGCATTCATTTTACCCCAGAAATGAATGCATCTTCGGATAAATAGTTAAATTTCTTCATGTCTCGTGGTATGCTGCAAATTACCATTCACATTTTCATTTTTAGTTTATCCATATGTATTCAAAGAAATTCCAGTTTTTCACAACGGAAAGGCATTCAGTTTACCCCAGAAATAAATGCATCTCTGGATAAATGATTGAAATTCTTCATGTCTCGGACTATGGTGGAATTCACCAGTCACATTTTTATTTTTCGTTTTCCTATGAGTATCCAAAGAAATTATTATTTTTCTCAACGGAGAGGCATTCACTTTACCCCAGAAATGAATGCATCTCCGGATAAATGTTTGAAATACTTCATGTCTCGTATTATGCAGGAATTCACCAGTCACATTTTCATTTTGAGTTTTTCTATGAGTATCCAATGGAATTCTAGTTTTTCTCAACGGAGAGGCATTCACTTTATCCCAGAAATGAATGCATTTCCGGAAAAATTTTTGCTATTCCTCTAGTCTCGGATTATGCAGGAATTCACCTGTTGATTTTTCTCGTTTGCGTTTCTCCATATGTATTCAGAGAAATTCTTGATTTTCTAAACGGAGGGGCATTCACTTTACCCCAGAAATGAATGCATCTCCGTATATATATTTGCATTTTTTCATCACTCGGTGTATGCTGCAAATTACCATTCACATATTCATTTTTCGGTTATCCATATGTATTCTAAGAAATTCATGTTTTTCTCAAAGGAGAGGCATTAATTTTACCTCAGAAATGAATGCATCTCCGGATAAATATTTAAATTTCTTTCTCTCTTACATTATGCAGGAATCCACCTGTCGCTTTTTCCGTTTGCGTTTCTCCACATGTATTCAAAGAGATTCCCGTTTTTCTCAACGGAGAGGCATTCAGTTTACCCCAGAAATGAATTCATCTCCGGATAACTGTTTGAAATTCTTTATGTTTCGGATTATGCAGGTAATCACCAGTCACATTTTCATTTTGAGTTTTTCTATGAGTATCCAATGGAATTCTAGTTTTTCTCAACGGAGAGGCATTCACTTTATCCCAGAAATGAATGCATTTCCGGAAAAATTTTTGCTATTCCTCTAGTCTCGGATTATGCAGGAATTCACCTGTTGATTTTTCTCGTTTGCGTTTCTCCATATGTATTCAGAGAAATTCTTGATTTTCTAAACGGAGGGGCATTCACTTTACCCCAGAAATGAATGCATCTCCGTATATATATTTGCATTTTTTCATCACTCGGTGTATGCTGCAAATTACCATTCACATATTCATTTTTCGGTTATCCATATGTATTCTAAGAAATTCATGTTTTTCTCAAAGCAGAGGCATTTATTTTACCTCAGAAATGAATGCATCTCCGGATAAATATTTAAATTTCTTTCTCTCTTACATTATGCAGGAATCCACCTGTCGCTTTTTCCGTTTGCGTTTCTCCACATGTATTCAAAGAGATTCCCGTTTTTCTCAACGGAGAGGCATTCAGTTTACCCCAGAAATGAATTCATCTCCGGATAACTGTTTGAAATTCTTTATGTTTCGGATTATGCAGGTAATCACCAGTCACATTTTCATTTTGCGATTTTCTACGAATATCCAAAGAAATTCTTGTTTTTCTCAACGGAGAGGCATTCACTTTACCCCAGAAACGAATGCATCTCCGGATAGATGTTTGAAATTCTTCATTTCTCGAATTATGCAGGAATTTACCAGTCAAATTTTCACTTTGCGTTTCTCTATGAGCGTCCAAAGAAATTCTTGTTTACCCAGAAAAACACAGAAATTAATGCATCGCCGGATAAATGTCTAAATTTATTCATTTCTCGGAGTGTTCTGCATTTAAATCTTCGCTTTTTCTTTTTGCGTTTCAACATATGTATTCAGAGAAATCCATGTTTTTCACAACGGAGAGGCATTCACGTTACCCCAGAAATGAATGCATCTCCGCATATATATTTGCATTTTTCATCTCTCGGTGTATGCACAAATAACCATTCACATTTTCATTTTGCGGTTATCCATATGTATTCAAAGAAATTCTCAAAGGAGAGGCACTAATTATACCCCAGAAATGAATGCAGCTCCGGATAAATATTTAAATTTCTTCATCTCTCGGTTTATGCAGGAATCCACCAGTTGCTTTTTCTGTTTGCATTCTCCATATGTATTCAAAGATATTCCTGTTTTTCTCGACGGAGAGGCATTCAGTTTACCCCAGAAAGGAATGCATCTCCGGATAAATGTTTGAAATTCTTCATGTCTCGGATTATGCAGGAATTCACTAGACACATTTTCATTTTGCGTCTTTCTATGAGAATCCGAAGAATTTCTTGTTTTTCCCAACGGAGAGGCTTTCACTTTACCCCAGAAATGAATGCATCCTCGCATATATATATGCATATCTTCATCTCTCGCGGAATGTTGCAAATTATCAGTCACATTTTCATTTTGCGTTTTTCTATGCGTATCCAGAGAATATCTCATTTTTCTCAACGGAGAGGCAATCACTTTATCCCAGAAATGAATGCATCTCCAGATAAATGTTTGAATTTCTTCATCTCTCGGAACATGCGTCAAGATAATAGTAGAATTCTTTTGAGTTTCTCCATATGTATTCAAAGAAATTCCTGTTTTTCTCAAGGGGGAGACATTCACTTTGCCCCAGAAATGAATGTATCTCCAGATAAATGTTAGAATTTCTTCATCTCTCGGAACATGCTTCAAGATATTAATAGAATTCTTTTGCGTTTCTCCATATGTATTCAAAGAAATCGCTGTTTATCTCAACGGGGAGGCATTCACTTTTCCCTAGAAATGAATGCATCTCCGCATATATATTTGCATTTCTTCATATCTCGTTGTATGCTAGAAATTACCGTTCACATTTTCGTTTTGCGTTTATCCATATGTATTCAAAGGAATACCATTTTTTCCCAACGGAGGGGCATTCATTTTATCCCAGAAATGAATGCATCTCCAGATAAATATTTAAATTTCTTCATATCTCGGATTATGCAGGAATCCACCAGTCGCTTTTTCTGTGTGCGTTTCTCCATGTCTATTCAAAGAATTTCCTGTTTTTCTCAACGGAGAGGCATTCACTTTACCCCAGATATAAATCCATCTCTTGATAAATGTTTGAAATTCTACATGTCTCGGAATATGCAGGAATTCACCAGTCACATTTTTCGTTTTCCTATGAGTATCCAAAAAAATTCTTGTTTTTCTCAATGGAGAGGCATTCACATTAACCCAGAAAGTAATGCATCGCCGGATAAATGTCTAAATTTATTCATCTCTTGGCGTTTTCTGCATTTAAATGTTCGCTTTTTCTGTTTGCGTTTCAACTTATGTATACAAAGAAATCCACGTTTTTCACTACGGAGATGCATTCACTTTACACCAGAAATGAATGCATCTCCGCATATATATTTGCATATTTTCATCTCTCGGTGTATGCTGCAAATTACCAGTCACATTTTCATTTTGCGTTTTTCTATGAGTATCCAAAGAATATCTTTTTTTCGCAACTGTGAGGCATTCGCTTTACTCCAGAAATGAATGAATCTCCCGATAAATGTTTGAATGTCTCCATCTCTCTGAACATGCTTCAAGATAATAGCCACTCACATTTTCATTTTGCGGTTATCCATATGTATTCAAAGAAATTTCTGTTTTTCACAATGGGTCGGCATTAATTTTACCCCAGAAATGAATGCAGCTCCGAATAAATATTTAAATTTCTTCATCTCTCGGATTATGCAGGAATTCACCAGTCACATTTTCTGTTTGCGTTTTTCTCTGACTATCCAAAGAAATTGTTGTTTTTCACAACGGAGAGGCATTCATTTTACCCCAGAAATGAATGTATCTCCGCATATATATTTGCATCTCTCGGTGTATGCTGCAAATTTCCAGTCACATTTTCATTTTGCCGTTATCCATATGTATTTTAAGAAATTCCTGTTTTTCCCAACGGAGAGGCATTAATTTTACCCCAGAAATGAATGCAGCTCCGGATAAATATTTAAATTTCTTCATCTCTCGGATTATGCAGGAATTCACCAGTCACATTTTCATTTTGCGTCTTTCTATGAGAATCCAGAAAAATTCTTGTTTTTCCCAACGGAGAGGCATTCACTTTACCCCAGAAATGAATGCATCTCCGCATATATATATGCATTTCTTCATCTCTCGGAGTATGCTACAAATTATTAGTCACTTGTTTTGAGTTTCTCCACATGTATTCAAAGACTTTCTTGTCTATTCCAACGGAGAGGCATTCTCTTTATCTCAGAAATGAATGCATCACCGCTTAATTAATAAATTTCTTCATCTTTCGGAGTATGCAGGAATTCACCAGTCAGATTTTCATTTTGAGTTTCTCCATGAGTAGCCAAAGAAATTCTTGTTTTTCTCACCGGAGAGGCATTCACTTTACCTCAGAAATGAATGCCTCTCCATATATATATTTTCATTTCTTCATTATCGATGTATGCTACATATTACCATTCACATTTTCATTTTAAGGTTATCCATATGTATTCAAAGAAATTCCTGTTTTTCTCAACGGAGATTCATTCAATTTATCCCAGAAATGAATGCATCACCGGATGAATATTTAAATTTCTTCATTTCTCGGATTATGCAGGAATCCACCAGTCGCTTTTTCTGTATGCGTTTCTCCATGTCTATTCAAAGAATTTCCTGTTTTTCTCAATGGAGAGGCATTCACTTTACACCAGAAATGAATGCATTTCCGCATATATATATGCATTTCTTCATCTCTCGGGGAATGCTGCAAATTACCTGTCACATTTTCACTTTGCGTTTTTCTATGAGTATCCAAAGAATATCTCTTTTTTCTAAACGGGGAGGCATTCACTCAACCCCAGAAATGGTGCATCTCCGCATACATATTTGCTTTGCTTCATCTCTCGGGGTATGCTTCAAATTACCATTCACATATACAATTTGCGGTTATCCATATTATCCGTTTATTCTAAGAAATTCATGTTTTTCTCAACGAGAGTCATACATTTTAACCCAGAAATGAATGCATCGCCGGATAAATGTCTAAATTTATTCATCTCTTGGCGTTTTCTGCATTTAAATCTTCGCTTTTTCTGTTTGCGTTTCAACTTATGTATACAAAGAAATCCACGTTTTTCACAACGGAGAGGCATTCACTTTAACCCAGAAATGAATGCAACTCCACATATATATTTGGATTTCTTCATGTCTCGGTGTATGCTGCAAATTACCATTCACATTTTCATTTTGCGGTTATCCATATGTATTCAAAGACATTTCTGTTTTTCTCAATGGGGCGGCATTAATTTTACCCCAGAAATGAATGCAGCTCCGAATAAATATTTAAATTTCTTCATCTCTCGGATTATGCAGGAATTCACCAGTCACATTTTCTGTTTGCGTTTTTCTATGATTATCCAAAGAAATTGTTGTTTTTCACAACGGAGAGGCATTCATTTTACCCCAGAAATGAATGTATCTCCGCATATATATTTGCATCTCTCGGTGTATGCTGCAAATTACCAGTCACATTTTCATTTTGCCGTTATCCATATGTATTTTAAGAAATTCCTGTTTTTCCCAACGGAGAGGCATTAATTTTACCCCAGAAATGAATGCAGCTCCGGATAAATATTTAAATTTCTTCATCTCTCGGATTATGCAGGAATTCACCAGTCACATTTTCATTTTGCGTCTTTCTACGAGAATCCAGAAAAATTCTTGTTTTTCCCAACGGAGAGGCATTCATATATATATGCATTTCTTCATCTCTCGGAGTATGCTACAAATTATTAGTCACTTGTTTTGAGTTTCTCCACATGTATTCAAAGACTTTCTTGTCTATTCCAACGGAGAGGCATTCACTTTATCTCAGAAATGAATGCATCACAGCTTAATTAATAAATTTCTTCATCTTTCGGAGTATGCAGGAATTCACCAGTCAGATTTTCATTTTGAGTTTCTCCATAAGTAGCCAACGAAATTCTTGTTTTTCTCACCGGAGAGGCATTCACTTTACCTCAGAAATGAATGCCTCTCCATATATATATTTTCATTTCTTCATTATCGATGTATGCTACATATTACCATTCACATTTTCATTTTAAGGTTATCCATATGTATTCAAAGAAATTCCTGTTTTTCTCAACGGAGATTCATTCAATTTAGCCCAGAAATGAATGCATCACCGGATGAATATTTAAATTTCTTCATCTCTCGGATTATACAGGAATTCACCTGTCGCACTTCATTTTGCGTTTCTCCAAGTGTGTCCAAGGAAATTCTTATTTTTCTCAACGGGCAAGCATTCACTTTACCCCAGAAATGAATGAATCTCCAGATAAATGTTTGAATTTCTTCATCTATCGGAACATGCTTCAAGGCAATAGTAGAATTCTTTTGCGTTTCTCCAATGTATTCAAAGAAACACCTACTTTTCTTAACGGGGATGCATTCACTTTACCCCTGAAATGAATGCTTCTCCGCATAAAAGTTTTAAATTCTTCATGTCTCGGATTATGCAGGAATTCACCAGTAACATTTTCATTTTGCGTTTCTCTATGAGTATCCAAAGAAATTCTTGTTTTCTCAAGGGAGAGGCACTCACTTTACCCCAGAAATGAATGCATCTCCGCATATATATTTGCATTTCTTCATCTCATGGGTATGCTGCAAATTACCAGTCGCAATTTCCTTTTGCTGTTATCCATATGTATTCTAAGATATTCCTGTTATTCCCAATGGAGAGGCATTCAATTTACCCCAGAAATGAATGCGTCTCCGGATAAATATTTAATTTTCCTCAAATCTCGTAGTATGCATGAATTCACCGGTCACATTTTCATTTTACATTTCTCCATAAGTATCTAAATAAATTCTTTTTTTTTATCAACAGAGAGCCATTCACTTTACTTCAGAAATGAATGTATCTCTGGATAAATATTTAAATTTCTTCTTCTTTCGGATTATACAGGAATCCACCAGTCGCTTTTTCTGTTTGCGTTTCTCCATTTGTATTCAAAGAAATTCCTGTTTTTCTCAAAGGAGAAGCATTTAATTTACCCAAGAAATGAATGCATCTCCTGTTACATGTTTGAATTTCTTCATCCCTTGGAACATGCTTAAAGATAATAGTAAATTCCTTTTTTGTTTCGCCACATGTCTTCAAAAAATTCTTGTTTTTCTAAACGGGGAGGCATTCACTCAGCCCCAGAAATGAGTGCATCTCCGCATACATATTTGCATTCCTTCATCACTCGGGGTATGCTTCAAATTACCATTCACATATTCATTTTGCGGTTATCCATATTATCCGTTTATTCTAAGAAATTCATGTTTTTCTCAACGGAGAGTCATACATTTTAACCCAGAAATGAATGCAACTCCGGATAAATATTTAAATTTCTTCATCTCTCGGATTATACAGGAATCCACCAGTCGCTTTTTCTGTTTGCGTTTCTCCATTTGTATTCAAAGAAATTCCTGTTTTTCTCAACGGAGAGGCATTCACTTTACCCGAGAAGGGAATGCCTGTCCGCATATATATTTGTATATCTTCATTTCTCGGTGTGTGCTACAAATTACCAGTCACATTTTCATTTTGCCGTTATCCATATGTTTATGTATTCTAAAAAATTCCTGTTTTTCTCAACGAAGAGGCATTCACATTAACACAGAAATTAATGCATCGCCGGATAAATGTCTAAATTTATTCATCTCTCGGAGTTTTCTGCATTTAAATCTTCGCTTTTTCTTTTTGCGTTCAACATATGTATTCAAAGAAATCCATGTTTTTCACAACGGAGAGGCATTCACTTTAACCCAGAAATGAATTCATCTCCGCATATATATTTGCATTTCTGCATCTCTCGGTGTGTGCTGCAAATTACCATTCACATTTTAATTTTGCGGTTATCCATATTTATTCAAAGAAATTCCTGTTTTTCTCAACCGAGAGGTATTAATTTTACTCATGAAATGAATGCAGCTCCGGATAAATATTTAATTTTCTTCAATTCTCTGATTATGTAGGAATCCACCAGTCGCTTTTGCAGTTTGCGTTTCTCCATACGTATTCAAAGTTATTCCTGTATTTCTCAACGGAGAGACATTTATTTTACCCCAGAAATGAATGCATCTCCGGAAAAACATTTCTTTATCTCTCGGAACATGTTTCAAGATAATAGTAGAATTCAACTGAGTTTCTCCATATGTATTCAAAGAAATTCCTGTTTTTCTCAACGGGGAGGCATTCACTTTACCCCAGGAAGGAATGCAACTCCGTATACATATTTGCATTTCTTCATCAGTCGGGGTATGCTCTAAATTACCATTCACATATTCATTTTGCGGTTATCCATATGTATTCTAAGAAATTCATCTTTCTTTGAACGAAGAGGCATTCATTTTACCCCAGAAATGAATGCATCTCCGGATAAATATTTAAATTTCTTCATCTCTCGTATTATACAGGAATTCACCAGTCCCATTTTCAGTCTGCGTTTCTCCAAGTGTATCCAAAGAAATTCTTGTTTTTCTCAATGGGGAGGCAATCACTTTACCCCAGAAATGAATGCATCTCCAGATAAATGTTTGAATTTCTTCATCTCTCGGAATATGCTTCCAGATAATAATTGAAATCTTTTGCGTTTCTCCATATCTATCCAAAGAAATTCCTGATTTTCTTTACGGGGAGGCATTCACTTTACCCCAGAAATGAATGCATCTCCAGGTAAATGTTTGAATTTCTTCATCTCTCGGAATATGCTTCAAGATAATAATTGAAATCTTTTGCGTTTCTCCATATGTATCCAAAGAAATTCCTGTTTTTCTTTACGGAGAGGCATTCACTTTATCCCAGAAATGAATGCATCTCCGCTTATGTATTTGCATTTCTTCATCTCTGGGTTTATGCTACAAATTACCGTTCACATTTTCGTTTTGCGTTTATCCATATGTATTCAAAGGAATACCAGTTTTTCCCAACGGAGAGGCATTCAGTTTATTCCAGAAATGAATGCATCTCCGGATAAATATTTAAATTTCTTCATTTCTCGGATTATGCAGGAATCCACCAGTCGCTTTTTCTGTATGCGTTTCTCCATGTCTATTCAAAGAATTTCCTGTTTTTCTCAACGGAGAGGCATTCACTTTACCCCAGAAATGAATGCAACTCCGCATATATATATTTTCATTTTGCGTTTTTCTATGAGTATCCAAAGAATATCTGGTTTTGCTCAACGGAGAGGCATTCACTTTATCCCAGAAATGAATGCATCTCCAGATAAATGTTTGAATTTCTTCATCTCTCGGATTATACAGGAATTCACCTGTCGCATTTTCATTTTTCGTTTCTCCATCTGTGTCCAAAGAAATTCCTGTTTTTCTCAACGGGGAGGCATTCACTTTACCCCGGAAATGACTCATATCTCCAGATAAATGTTTGAATTTCTTCACCTCTCGATACTTGCTTCAAGATAATAGTAGAATTCTTTTGCGTTTCTCCATATGTATCCAAATAAATTCCTGTTTTTCTCAACGGGGAGGTCATAAATGTTTGAAATTCTTCAGGTCTCGGATTATGCAGGAATTCACCAGTCACATTTAGTTTGAGTTTCTTTATGAGTATCCAAAGAAATTTTTGTTTTTCACTACGGAGATGCATTCACTTTACCCCAGAAATGAATGCATCTCCGCATATATAATTGCATATCTTCATCTCTCGGTGTATGCAGCAAATTACCAGTCACATTTTCATTTTGCGTTTTTTTATGAGTATCCAAAGAATATCTTGTTTTTCTCAACGGAGAGGCATTCGCTTTACCCCAGAAATGAATGAATCTCCAGGTAAATGTTTCAATTTATTCATCTCTCTGAACATGCTTCAAGATAATAGTTGAATTCGGTTGCGTTTCTTCATATGTATACAAAGAAATTTCTGTTTTTCTCAACCGGGAGGCATTCACTTTACCCCAGAAATGAATGCATCTGCTTATATATATTTGCATTTCTTCATTTCTCTGTGTATTCTACAAATTACCGTTCACATTTTCATTTTGCGGTTATCCACGTGTATTCAAAGGAATTGCATTTTTTCCCAACGTAGAAGAATTCATTTTACCCCAGAAATGAATGCATCTCGAGATAAATATTTAAATTTCTTCATCTCTCGGATTATGCAGGAATCCACCAGTCACTTTTTCTGTTTGCGTTTCTCCATGTGTATTCAAAGAATTTCCTGTTTTTCTCAACGGAGAGGCATTCACTTTACCCCAGAAATGAATGCATCTCCTGATAAATGTTTGAAATTCTTCATTTCTCGGATTATGCAGGAATTCACCAGTCACATTTTCATTTTGCATTTCTCTATGAGTATCCAAAGAAATTCTTGTTTTTCTCAACGGAGAAGCATTCACTTTACCCGAGAAATGAATGCATCTCTGCATATATATTTGCATACCTTCATCTCTCGGTGTATGCTTCAAATTACCAGACACATTTTCATTTTGCCGTTATCCATATGTATTCTAAGAAATTCCATTTCTTCTCAACGGTGAGGCATTCACATTAACCCCGAAATTAATGCATCGCCGTATAAATGTCTAAATTTCTTCATCTCTCGGAGTATTCTCCATTTAAATCTTCGCTTTTTCTTTTTGCGTTTCAACATATGTTTTCAATGAAATCCATGTTTTTGACAAAGGAGAGGCATTCCCTTTACTCTAGAAATGAATGCATCTCCGGGAATATACGTCATTTTAATCTTCGCTTTTTCTTTTTGCTTTTCTCCATATGTTTTCGCAAAAGGTTTTCGATAATCGGAGTTTTTGAAGATAGTTTACCGAAAACCTTTTGCTGTAAGTTTACCCCTCATTATTTCTCCAGTCATCTCCCACATGAAAAACTTCCAGCGTTCAATACTCTTATTTTCCGTGCACGTAAAATTTGTTCAAATTCTGAATTATTTAATAGTAAAATGAGCTATATAAAAGCAGTTGCCATCGATCGTGGATTTAGTTTGAATATCATTAACCGTATTTTATCTCAACCACCGATAATCACTGATCCTGTTTCAGGAAATAAAGAATTTAATAGTGTTATTGTCTTACCTTACTTTCCTAAAATCAGTACACAAATTTCACGTATTTTCAATAGGTTTAGTTTTAAAGTTGTTTTCTCTCCGACCAATAAAATTTTTTTCTCCAATCTTAAAGATCCTATTGACGGCCATAATACCTGGGGCATTTACAGAATTCTTTGTGAGTGCGGCCTCTCTTACATTGAGCAGACGAAGTGTGCACTTAGAATGAGGCTGAAAGAACACCAGAATTATGTTAGAAAGCAGAATTTGAGAAATCTAAAATAGCGAAACTTTGTTGGAATTCCAACCACTAGTTTAATTATCCAGAGGTTGAAATTTTTCAAAAATGTAACTCAGTTTTTGATCTAGAATTTTACGAAGCTCACTATATTCATAAACATACTTCCTGCTTAGTGAATAATATGACAAGTACCCCTTTTCTTTCACCAGTGTGGAGGGATCCTGCGCAGTGACTCTTTTTCAGTTGTTTCTGGTCCATTACGTCATTTCTTTAAGATATATAAACTCTTGTTTTCGTCCTTTTCAATCAGTCCATAAGCCAGTACTCGGGGCTATAACCGAGGGGTTCTTCGAACCCATTTTAATTCTCTCTTTTTTTCTCTCACTGAGGAAGGGATTCCAGGAATCCTCAAAACGATCGTATGGGAATTTTTTGTCGTGTCTGTATGTTATTTGTGTGTAAAATCGTTGTTAAAGGTTTTTACCTTTTTATTAATATTATATGGATGCAAAAGAATCGAATATAGCAAAGTAATGACTATACCTTGTAGTGTCCTCTAAACAACTAGCAACCTCCAGATTTCGCCAGCATCTTCTTCGCATCTTTGAATGTTTCTAATACTTACCGTATATAAACCTAAAATTCTACAACCTGCTAAAATTATACTTTTTTCCCCTTAATCACAGACCATTTAAAAAAACATGATACATAAAAGGTCCAGAAGTGCTCCCCCAAAATATATTTTTAAAATGGGATTATTAATTTTAAATCCTGGTTACATAACATAGTCTATGTAAAAATACCTCTACACTGCATTTTATGATTTTGTCGAAAATTATAAAAAATGATATTTTTTTCAACATCGGTTGATGTTGGTCAACCCAGTGCTCCTTTTATGTATATATGTGACTCTTGAGATTAAGGGAAATTATGAGTTTCTTGATGTGACGATGAAGTATAATTATTACCGAATTCACAGTTGTGTTTTCAAGATATGATTGCGGATTGTTTACAAAAATTAATTATTTCCGAAAAGTTCTACCGTGTCATAGATCATTTCTTGCAGATACTTTAAAATGATTTGTAATTTGCGGTTATAAAACTTTTCTGAAGTCGTATGAGATAAGAGTTTCAGGTATGTACAAAATAAATCAAGTTGACTTTCACGCGACTTGCAAATGACAAAAGAAAGACAACCAAGGCATTTATGCACGTAGTTTACCCACAAGTAAAATAATATATTATGTTTCAATAAAAATATGAATAAAATGACTATTACTCTATGAATGAAATATAACCACATAGCTACGGATGCATCGTATCACCTATGGCAATGTTACAGAACAGATAAATTTCAGCTTGCACCTCTTCAGTATCCTGACTTCTAGCGAATCATCCATATTAATACAAACGACTGAAGAGAAACATTTACTTTTAAATAATTAGTACTATTAGGCGAAGGGTCAGCTAGGTGGGGAGGCCATTTAAAAAAAAGAAATTGTCAAAAACATGAAGAGAGGGATTTAGAGCCTTTTGTCCCCTTCTTTTCTGGAAGTTAAATTTAATTGCCCCCCCCCCTTTTTTTTATCACGTAAACTTTTTTTTCAATATTTCGTGGTATAAGAGACTTTTATGCCAAAATATGTTATTATTTAGTGTATTTTTGCACTTGAATAAATGGGCAGTCATTTAGTCATTTTCAGCTTTTCAAATCCTTTGTTTACTATTTCATTAAATACTTTATTTTGTTAATATTAAATACTAAATACTTTAGCTAAGAAAATAAGTTGAAACTGGAGTGAATCAATAAGAACTAAAAGATCTTCTTGAAACACCATCAAACACATCATCCATTTTGCGCATTTAAAAGTTTTTGATGATGTTTTAAGAAGATCTTTTAGTTCTTAAATATTTTATATTATTATTTTATATTATACTCAATACTTTATGTTACTTTCATATTTTATTTTCTATAATTTTCACATTGTGATGACAAATTACTTAAAAATCTAGTTTTGAAACATTTTTACCGACAAATTCCTCTAAACAGGACATCGTTAAACAAAATATTGCACCGATAGTTTTTCAAAGCATAAAACATAAATTTCAATCCAACAAACTTGGCTGCCAAAGAGTCAGAAAATATAACGATCTTCTATTGTAGAAACAACGGATTTTAATCGTTTGATTATTCTTACAACTTAAAATATCATAGATTTGTTCACATAAAATAAAATACACATAAGCTTTCCTTGGATTTTAATTCGTAAATTTTAATTAAAAAAACATCTTTCTTATTTGGAAATTAAGTGAAGTTATGCAAAATTTCTATCGATTATTTGCATAGATTTGTGCTTTGTATTCTTTGGCTGACCATCTATGCCTTCATATATCAGTAGTGATTCCAATATATGAAAGAACTATTTACTACATTGATTGGCATGCCACAAAATGAAAAATTAAGAATCGAAGATCCTGTTATCGATATCACTAGTTTTAGAGATGCCTCTGCCAGTGATTCTTAATGTATTCTTATCTGATATGTACTAGTAGTCCACCCAAGCCAAGATTGAAATATCTGAGGTATTATGCGCTTGTCACAGCTGTTTGTTTGTTTTGTAGTACGATTAAAATTAATTGAACTTTTAAAATAAGAGCTAGTTATTAAAAGTCTTTGCTAATATTTAAAGAGGTAAAATATAATTTACTATCAACATATCATACATATGCATATCATAAACACCTGAATATTGTTATAGCACAATGGTATTTACAAGTTGACAAAAAAAATTGATTGTAACTAATTTATACTGAAATTATTGTTACAAGTAGTATGGACACTTTCATACTTTCACTAAATGCCGAAGTATACTTTTCTATATTAGTAGAGTGAGAATCTCTGAAGAATAGTAAATAAACAGAAGACAAAAATGAATTTATGAAGATTGAATTTCAATTACTTTTGAAAAACCTTAATTAAACATGTCGGAAACTGTAGGTCAGAGGTGGCAAATGAGGTGCGTTCGTACTATAACTCGTTTTATAAATATTCAGACCTTGGTGCAATAGCTGTTATGCAAAAAGGCATGAAGACAAAACTTATACGATTCTATATGTTCGATTCAACCATACGGAAATAATAGCACTCCGTCTTAAATAGGACGTCATCACCATGGCAATCTACAATCATGACCTATCAGGGGATAGCATTAAATGAATGACATAGGATGGGATTTAAGGGAATGAAGAAAACTTTTATGAATATCTTTTCTCAATTTTCATAAAATTTGAAAGGACTGGACACAATTCTGCAACGATTCTACATATTAAATTTCAAGCTTATTCTGTTGGATCGTTCTTGATTTATTATAAGCGGACAGACAAACAGACAGACATACGAACGGACCAGACGATGGCTATAGGCGCTACGTATTTATAGTATTACGAACGTACCTAAAAAACGAGTAAAATTTTGTTTTATGTACTTTTTCCATCTTCATGTCAGACTCAAGAATTTTTTTAAGGTATGTCGGGGGAATTTTAACTCGTTTTATAAATATTCAGATCTGGGTGCCATAGCTGTTGCACTCATATGCAAAAAATGCATGAATACAAAATTTATATTTTTCTATAAATTAAATTCAGTCACATGGAAATAACAGGCCTCCCTTATCAATAGAACGTCATCATCATGGCAACTTATTATCATGACCTATATCATTGAATGAATGACGTAGGATAGGATTTAGTAGAATGAAGAAAACTTTTATGAATATCTTTTTAAGTTTGATTCGATTTTCATAACATTTGAAACGTGTTGGCAAAATTCTCCAGCGATTCTATGTATTAAACTTCAAATCATTCGTTTGGGTATTTTCTGCGCATCAGACAGAGGGTCCAGACGACGGGTATAGATGATAAGTACTTATACAGCTACGAACGCACCTATAAAAGGGGACTGCCTTAATAAAATAATTGCCTTCCTCCCTCAAAACTAAAAAAGAAGGCTCTTCTTTTCTACTTCTTAACATAAGTTAGTCTATATGAAAAAAAAAATCAATATTAAAGTTTGGACTTTACACTGTGATTACTATAAGGATAATGAGCTAAGCTCAGAATATTTATACAATTGCTAAAACAGTGTACAATGAGAACTATACATAACGTTTAATATCTACATGACACTTAAAATATGCATGACGTTTAAACACTAAAACGATGTTAAAAACTTCCCAACTGTTTCAGCCAAAACACTTGGCCTTTCTTTAGGGATACTACGGATGCACTGGCGAAGGCTCACCTTCCAACACGATGAGGGATGGAGGGAAAACGTAAAAACGTTTTTTACGTTTTAGGTAGCTTTCTTTACAAAAAAGCTACCTATTGCAGCCGTTCGGAGGAAAGCGATTTCAAAAAATTTTGGTATATTTTCATCGATCATGACCCCCAGACCCCGAAACCACCCTCCGTTCAAAATTGATATATATATATATATATATATATATATCTGACCTATGTCACACTGTAATTATGAACCGATTTCGATGTAATTCGGTGTGTACATAGTACATACCAATGTCTCAACCGAGTTCGTTGGCCACCTTCATCCGCCGTTTTGTTTCAAAATGGCGGCCATTTAAAATTTTTAAAAAATTTTAAAACTTGAAATGTGGTACCAAAAAATTAAAAATGGAAAAATATTTTTTTCTTATGTATTTGACCGCTGACATTTTGAAACGTCCTGAATTTTGTCACGCGATAAAAGGCGTATTTATGAACCGATTTGGATGTAATTCAGTGTGTACATAGTACATACCAATCTCTCGACCGAGTTCGTTGGCCAGCTTCATCCGAATTTTTGTTTCAAAATGGCGGCCATTTAAAAATTTTAAAAAAATTTAAAACTTGAAATGTGGTACCAAAAAATTAAAAATGGAAAAATATTTTTTACTTATGTGTTTGACCTTTATACAAAGATTCCGGAGCAGTTTTTGTTTCGTCTATATCTTAAAAAATGGCTGAGTTATAGCATTTTGAATTTCTAGAGTGGCTGACATTTTGAAACGTCCTGAAATTTGTCACGCGATAAAAGGCGTATTTATGAACCGATTTGGATGTAATTCAGTGTGTACATAGTACATACAAATCTCTCGACCGAGTTCGTTGGCCAGCTTCATCCGCCATTTTGTTTCAAAATGGCGGCCATTTAAAAGTTTTTTAAAAATTTTAAATTTGAAATGTGGTACCAAAAAATTGAAAATGGAAAAATATTTTTTCTTATGTATTTGACCTTTATACAAAGATTTCGGAGCAGTTTTTGTTTTGTCTATATCTTAAAAAATGGCTGAGTTATAGCATTTTGAATTTCTAGCGTGGCTGACATTTTGAAACGTCCTGAATTTTGTCACGCGATAAAAGGCGTATTTATGAACCGATTTGGATGTAACTTCGTTTATACATAGTACATACCAATGTCTAGACCGGGTTCGTTGGTCAGCTTCATCCGCCATCTTGTTTAAAAATGGTGGCCATTTAAATTTTTAAGAAAAATTTAAATTTGAAATGTGGTACCAAAAAATTAAAAATTGAAAAAATATTTTCTTCTTATGTGTTTGACCTTGATAAAAAGATTCGGGAGCAGTTTTTGTTTCGTCTATATCTTAAGAAATGGCTGAGTTATAGCATTTTGAATTTCTAGCGTGGCTGACATTTTGAAACGTCCTGATTTTTCGCACGTAATAACAGGCGTATTTATGAACCGACTTGGATGTACCTTGGTGTGTAGATAGTACATACAAATATCTCGACCGAGTTCTTTGGCCGGCTTCATCCGCCATCTTGTTTTAAATGGCGGCCATTTAAAAAAAATTAAAAATAAAAAAATTTAAATGAGATACCAAAAAATTGGAAAGTGGAAAAGATTTTTTTTGTATGTGTTTGACCTTAATACAAAGATTCCGGAACAGTTTTTCTTTCGTCTATATCTAAAAAAATGGCTGAGTAATAGCATTTTGAATTTCTCTTGTGGCTGACATTTTAAAACGACCTGATTTTTGTCACGCGATAACAGGCGTAATTATGAACCTATTTGGATGTAACTTGGTCTGTACATAGTACATACCAATGTCTCGACCGAGTTCGTTGGCCAGCTTCATTCTCCATCTTGTTTCAAAAGGGTTGCCATTTAAAAAAAAATTAAATTTAAAATTCAAAATGAGGTATTAAACAATTGGAAAATGAAAAAGATTTTTTTACGTGTTTGGCCTTGATACAAAGATTCCGGAGCAGTTTTTGTTTCTGAAAATTTGTTCTTTTGTTTATATCTTAAAAAATGGTTGATTTATATAGCACTTTGAATTTCTAGCATGGCTAACATTTTGAAACGATCTTGTATTTGTCACGCGATAACACACGTATTCGCCTATTTCGATGTAAGAAGGCATGCGGATAGTATATATCAACACCTCGACCAAGTTCGCTGGCCAGATTCATCAGCCATCTTGTTTCAAAATGGCGACCATTAAATTAAAATATATATATATATTTAAAGTGAGGTGCAAAAAAATTAGAAATTGAAAAAGGTTTCTTTCTTAAGTATTTGACCTTGATATAAGGATTCAGGAGCATTTTTTGTTTGTCTTTACCTTAAAAAATGGCTCAGATATAGCAGTTTCAATTTCTATTGTGGGTGACATTTTGAAAAATCTGATTTTTTGCATGCGACAGTACTCCTATATATTAACCGATTCCGATGTGAGTGAGCATGTGCACAGCAATTACTAAGGTCTCGACCAAGTTCACTGCTTAGCCTCATCTACCATGTTGTCTTAAAAGGACAGGCACTTTAAGAAATTGCCGAATTTGGCAGCCAAATATATGTTACTTTAAAGAAAAGCAGCTTGGATAAAGCTGACTATATTCGCGAAATTCTCATTCATTATATTGATTCAAATTAGTATTAAATCTCCTATATTCGGTTTCCACTAAATTGAGTTTCGTGTGTTTGAATGATATAATTTGGCTTTTTTTAAATAAGGCTTATGAAAGCTACCTCTTCCTCCCGGCACTGGCCGGAAGGACTTTTTAGAATGGCCAAGTGTTTTGGCTGAAACAGTTGGGAAGTTTTTAACATCGTTTTAGTGTTTAAACACCATGCATATTTTAAGTGTCCTGTAGATTTTAAACGTTATGTATAGTTCCCATTGTACACTGTTTTAGCAATTGTATAAATATTCTGAGTTTAGCTCATTATTTATATTTAAAAAAATCTTCTAAAATGTTAAAGGAATCTCGAAACTAATTCGGAAGTTTTTTTCCTCTCATAATTTACTCCTACATATCTATATAATTATCTCCATATTTAAGCACTATTTTATACTCTATTTTCGTTTATCAACTAAATACTTCTTCGTTTACATCTTTTAAGTATATAAAAATATGAAAGCATTCCTACCTTGAGCCATCTTCACAGCAACCTGGGTTACATTTTAGACATCTCCGACATCGTGACTTACACATATGAAGGGAGTAGCGGTTGTTGCATGTATTCTTTAATCTGAATTATTGTCTAGATCTTCATAGCCCACTTAGCTGACGTTGACACCCCTTACTGGGCGAAAATCACTATAAAGTTCGATAGCTAAACCTGGAAATCAAAGAATTGAGAATCAGTTAATTAACTCTGAAATTGAAAATAATAAATAAAATGACACTTCAACTAACAAAATTAATATACAGGGTGCAATATGTTATCTATCGCCGACCTTTAATTTCTCAACCATTGGTCGTAGACATATAGTTCCAATTACAAAAACGTTTCAAATGAGGTAAATATTCATGTTGTGACATTATTTAAAGTTAAAAATATTTTTTTTTCAAAATTACGCAATCTAACTTTTTATACGGTCCCCCAGGCCTATAGTTATAGTTAGTAAAAGTTAACACATATCATAACAGATATAACACAAAAAGTTTGACATCTGTGCTACAAAAATTGACACAGATATTAAATTTCGAAGTTTGAGATTTTTGCACATGATTTTCTCTTTCATTGAGGGATCAGTTAAAAGAGGAATTAAAGTAATTCGTGATCAAAATCTGCTGCTATTTATCTAGTCCTTAGTGAGTATGTTTTATTTTACGGTTGTCGATACTTTGACGTCGGCCCATAAAATTTAGCTCAAATTTTTAGATGCAATAACCCTTTTTGGTAATTCCGCGATTTGGAGATACAGGTTAAAGGGGGTTTAGCCATAAAAAGGACATTCACCCTGATTTTGACCTCGAATTACTTTAATTCATCTTTTAACTGATCCCTCAATGAAAGACAAAATCATGTGCAAAAATCTCAAACTTTGAAAGTTAATAACTGTGTCAATTTTTGTAGTACAGATGTCAAACTTTTTGTGTTATATCTGTTATGATATGTGTAAACTTTTACTAACTATAACTATAGGGACTGGGGGACCGTATAAAAAGTTAGATTTCGTAATTTTTATAAAATTGATTTTTTACTTTAAACAATGCCACAACATGAATATTTACCTCATTTGAAACGTTTTTGTAATTGAAACAATATATCTAAGGCCAACGGTTGAGAAATTAAAGGTCGGCGATAGATAACATATTGCACCCTGTATATAAACAAGCAAAAAATAGATATTCTGCTTTTTCAAAATTTAGTGTCGCCCCCCGATGAGAAAAAAAAATATTATTATTATTACTAGGTAAACCCGTCGAATTTCGACGAAAGGAAACATTTAAGAAGGCACTGTTTCATTAATCTATAATAAACCCACAAAATTAGTTACAATAAAAAATGCTACTTAAATTGGTTAGTCTACCTCTCAAAGAAGTGTTATTTTAACGTAAAGGTCACTGCTCTTCTATATAGAGACTCTAAATTTTTGTAAAACTAGGCGTTTTATCAGTGTGTGATTTCAATTGCGTTATTTTCAAAAGGGAAGCGTTTCCACATGGGAAGAATTTCAAAACCGCTGGAGTGAAAATGATGCACTTCTACAAAACTTATCTTAGTTTTAAGACTTAAAATACACGCTTCTATTTTATATAAAATGACGTTGTTTGCATTCTCTGAAGAGTTCCACATTTATGATCCAGTTTTAAACAACATCTATAGAAAAGTTTGTATAGGACGTCACTAACGCGGAATAATACACAAACCCAGCAAAATACGATATTGTAGATTAAAAATAAATAAATAAATAAATAAATAAAATAAATAAAAATAATAATCGACTTATCAAGTGATTCATATGCCTTTATTTGTTTGTACCATTAATATGGATATTTAAAATTAAATACAGTTTACAATAGCTCCATATTTTATCAGAAATCAATCATGTATAGTTTTTCAAAATGGCAATATTTTAATTACATTTTTTCAGTTAGCATGAGCAAATAGAAAGAAAAAGATATAGAAATCTACTATTTTCCAACTATTTTCTCCTTACTTTCAGAAATGGGGTACATCAGTTGCCACCATTACAGAAATGGCATTAAAAGCTACACAAAAATTAATGTCCCAAAAATAAATTGAGATGCAGTATTCAAACAAATTGCAGTTAAAAGCATTTTTTCTCCTATACCAAGGTGTAAAAATTGAAAATAAGTGCTGTTTAGAAGTTTAAAAAATGGGAGTAGAGATTGTCAGTATTGAACCATACAATGATATATTTGCTTCGTTTTACGACTGGTTTATATAACAGAACGTTATTTATCTAGTGATGACACTTTAATTGTTGCCTGATAGAAATAGCATACTTGGGGGGAGGGGGTAAAAATAATAACGTAGCATTCATACGGATAAACTTGGCGACACTTAGCATTATTTACACTCAAATGACGCTATAAACAAGGTGAAATCATTGAAAATCCTAGTATCGAAGTTATAAGAAAATGACTTACCTATCTATCTCTTTAATAAACAACTATAAGATAATGAATTTTTATATTTAAACTACGAGTTTATGATATATTTTATGTATTAAAAGTTATTAATATTTTAATTATCATTATTAATTCGATTCAAACATTAGATAAAAATGACGCGACAGTAAAATATTAAAATAAATTGTTGAAATCCACCACTTGCATTCTTAACTCTTCATTGTTGAAAAAATCTGTATTCAATCAATTGTTGTGAATTGTGAATTAATAACAAATTCCAGATCACACTATTGTTGACACATTGTTACGAAACGTGTTGTTGTTGTCCACATTTTTTATGTTCACAGTTCAAAGAACGGGTTTCACCTTCTTTTTTTTTTCTTTAAGAAACAAGATGCTTATATTTTTAGAAGATTTTCCACTCATTTTTTTTCTGTATGCAGAAATAAAAGATCGCGAAATATATAAATTCTTCACATTGAATGTAGCATATAATATGCACAAAAAAAAATCACATTTAAAATTAATTCTGACATTCGAAAGCGATGTAACTTATACAGAAAGTCGCACAAAATGTATCGTTAAATGTGCAAATCAATGTGATAAATTTTATAATGAAGGACATAAAAGGAATAAACAGCAAACTAAATAAATGACAGGTATACCAATTATTTTATGCAAAGACCAATTTAAATTAAATATACAGTTGAGATTTTATGTCACCCATAATATGCAAATAAAAATAATTTGAAATTACGATTTAATTGGCATAAAATATTTCTAGTGCTATACAGATGAATAGGATGATTGACGAAACTCTAAAACTTCCACAAAATTACGGTAACATTACAATATTTTCATTTTAGCTAAACTGACAAAAGAAATGATTAAAAATGTAAAAAAATGCTTATGAATATGCAGATTACAAATTAAGAATATTCAATTTTCTACACATGTATTATAACACTCGAACGTCAGGAAGGAGGCGATTCGACTGCGACCATATGATTAAATGTCAATTGGAACCAGAAATTCTTTCACAAAATAAGTTAAAAATTTAAAAACGCAGATTTATGTTAAATAAATCAATCAAACAATTTTAAATAAAAATTCTGGTGTAAAATATTTTTATGAAACTTGAGTAAAAGATCCGGGCATTCTAGTGGTAAACTAATAAATAAAAAATCTGGAAGACGTTGCAAAAAATCGAAAAAAAAATAATTTACAGCCAAAAATATCTGACGTCTTTCGAAACATATTGTTAACTTCTACATATGAAACATTTTTTGACGGTTGTTCTTCCAAAATTAAAAAAAAAAAAAATAAGCTAAATGGTATACTTTTAAGCTTTTTCACTCTGTTCTACTGTTACTGTTTATTGTAAATTTATTTCCTTCATAATCTTAAAAATAGACGCAAAACTCTCAAAGTATATATATATATTACCTGGCAGATTTAGATTTTATTGTCCTAAATTTAAGGCTCCTAAAGCTCCGTAATTCTCTTCACGGTTAAGTTTTGTGTCAAACATGAGCGATGCTGGAAACATTGTGGTTACAAACACAGGAGAATTGCAACTAATGAGCCAATAAGTCAATTAAGCTCACCGACAACTGAGTGGTTTATAGTTTAAAAACCTACGCAGACAATTTTTTATCGTTATGAGTATAAACAATTCCAAGGCAGCCAATCTTCTGGATCAGATGACCTTGTATCAATATTCTTCTTTATTAATTACATAGATACAAGTATGACTTTGATTATGAGCCAATATAGGTTCGGTAAAATACTGTAATTGTCTGTGGACCCTATTATGGAAATTTCACTGGATTATTTTTGTCCGCTATAAAAGAAGGCATGAAACATTAAATATTTTTACAAACAGTCTCTTACCATAGGTACATCTCAATGTTTGTCATTTCAAAAGAGAGTTGTATGATCTTGCTCAATTTTACACCCAAACTTATTCTCATAACTTCTTTATACAACTGACGGTTGTGATAAATTTTTACCTCTTGAATAAACTTTCTCCATTGTTCAACTGAATTTGATTGTTACTTTACAGTGTTGTAATACATAAATAAATATTCATTGTTAGTGTTAAGTCGTCCCATAATATCGCTACATGTCCTCAAACGACAATGTTAAGAAGAACTCAACAATACGAAGGAGTCTAACAACGATTTTGTTTCACTATGAACGGAAAATCCCATGTACCGTTGTTCTGTTAAATGGTTAACCTTAGCGCTGAAATTGTTGCCTTATTTGGCGAGTTTCGTGTTCATTGTGGTCGCCAAATACTTAAACAGAAACTTCGAGAAGGGGTAGCTCTACGATGAAAGCGTGTAGAATTTTTTGTTCAGGGAACTGTATCGTCGCCTCAAGGTCTCAGATAGTTTGTTCCTGCGCATTTTTGAACTTACAGCTTTTTATTTCAGAAACTTTAGAAAGCTTCCTTTAAAGCGAAATG
Organism: Maratus speciosus; assembly: GCA_963932465.1. Lineage (NCBI taxonomy): Eukaryota > Metazoa > Arthropoda > Arachnida > Araneae > Salticidae > Maratus > Maratus speciosus. The sequence continues at coordinate 669,404,643 of OZ010786.1, read as the reverse complement.
GTTGGTTATCATTTTAATACAAAATGGCTTTTTTCATATTTATTTCAGCGAATGAGTAAACCACTAAGGCAAGTGAGTTTTTATAAAATACAAGAACTAATCGCTGCTTACCAGATTTCTGAAATATTATTTCCCCAGGCAACGGTCATAATCATACACTGTTAAAAATTTTACAGTATTCTGGCAGGTCATTCGACCGTTTTTTGAAAAAACGGTTTCATAACCACAATTTAACTATATTCTGACCATAATATGGCCAATAATATGGTCAGAATAGTGTTAAATTACAGGTTGTGTAACCGTTTTCGGAAAAAACGGTCAAATGACCTGCCAGAATGCTGCAAATTTTTAACAGTGTAGGTCAACATCAGCCAAAAGCCAACGGCATAGGAGGGAAGGTTGCTCAAGAAAAACATATAGTTTGAAGCAAACGCTAAAGCAATCGAACATATTTGAAGTATGAAAAGTCAATGTTCTTTAAAATCAAAATCTTTTCATTTTAGTATAGGTTAATTTGAAGTAATTGGAAGGTCAACGTGTGAGCAGAAAACTGCCGTTTAGGCAATTATTCCAAAGAATCAATAAGAGAGAAAATCTCTGAACAAATTTTTTATCCCTTCGAATAAATATCGAAAGATCTGTTGGCTGGTTTTTAGATATTTGAAATATGTTTTCGACTTACATAGTGGAGAGGGGGCCAATACAACCGCGTTATCTGGGCGCACATTTTAGTAGCTTTGAATCAAAGTTTGTTGGCTCGATTACTTGTTTTTAAGCAGAATTTTGTATTATCTTTGAAAGAAAACGAACATACGACGGTTGTTTTTTCAAAAGACTTTTCTTATTGACCTAACGTATTTTTTAATAAATGCAACAGAATATTTGACGTTACTTGAAATGATATTAACTATAGTGTAAAGTACGACAATAATAATTATCGCAACATTCGGAAAAGCTAGAAATGAGCTTTCATCACATTTTCGTTCAAGTTTAAATTAATATTTTTGCACCTTTTAATAACAAAATGAACATACTTATATATTTTTTAAGAAACTGCAAAGCCACTACACTGTCAGAAAAAACTGTAAATTTATGAACCTTTGCTGTTTAATTTACACGGGCAACAGCCTTATTTGATGAAAAACGGTCTGATCAACTACAAAAATACGGTACGACCCCATACATTTTCCTCCGCTAGGAGGAATCCTTCGTTTTAGTCGTCTTTCGAAAAATAATGTCAGTTAACCGCGACCGTAACTTATTTTTTATCCCACCAAAAAAGCAATTCTGTGATTATCTAACGTGCTACGTGCTATGGAGCAGTAATTAAAGTGTTATTGTGTTTTGAAGTGCATTATATCTTTGCCCCGTAAAATAACGGTTGCACAAAATGATGAGCATAGCATTTTTTTTACGCGGTATGACTGGTATCTCTGCTGCCGGCCTCTGCCCGTAATTTTACAAGGATACTTTTAGATACGTAGAAAATTAAGGGCAATCCACATATTCTTGCAGTTCTAGCCCATCTGTTACGTCAACGGTAAAATCAAAACCCATCAAATAAGGTACGACCCCATACATTTTACTACGCTGGTGTGTACACGTTGACACAAAATGACGGGCACGGATTGTTGTTTTTTTACGTGGTATGACTGGAATCTCTGCTGCCGGCCTCTGCCCGTAAATATTTTTAACAGTGTAAGTCGAAATTGACATATAAATGGAAAAATATTTCGAGTAGCCATAACTGGGGTGGTGCGCTCTCTGAGACCATTTTGTGTCAACTAAGCCTACTAAAATTTTTGAAAGAAATAGATACTATGTTTTAAATACGTCTTTTGATAATTTTTTTATTTAATACCCTATAATATTTATAATATGACCTACGGACCTGGGCGTCGCGTCAACGAGTTTGTTATGCACACTTTCAGGTACGAAGTTCATCCGATCACCGAATGGTGGCTCTCCACTTGCACTGTGCAAAAACACCTTTGGAAAAGGATTTTTGTTGCTGTTCTTTTGTTTGTTAGCCCCCGGTATGCTATTTCACTCTCCCAGCTTATTTTGTGTCGTCTCCAAAAAATAACGTTACGTTGTATAAACCAGCCGTAAAACAAAGTAGATGTATCATTGTACGTTTAAATACTCTATAGCAATTTTTTAAACTTCTAAGCATCGTGCATTTTTAATTTTTATACCGTCGTATTGGGAAAAAAAGAACTTTTAAATGCAATTTGTTTGAAAACTGTATATCCATTTTTTTTTTGAAATATTATTTTTTTTGTAGTTTTTAGAGGCATTTGCTTAATATTGGCAACGGAAGTACTCCATTTCTGTAGAAAGGAAAGGAAAAAACGTTCTAAAATAGTAATTATGTATTTTTGTTGCCATTTTCTCATGGCAACCGAAAGAAAATGTAATTAAAATACGTGCTATTTTGAAAAAGTATTAAGCGAATGATTTCTGTTAAAACATGGAGCTATTATAAACTATATTTAATTATAAGTATTGATATTAATGTTACAAAGAAATGAAGGCTAAAGAATCATTAGATAGCCTTTTTTTGTGGAGTTTCTCGAATGATGGCATCTTTTTGTTGCATTTGTGTATTATTTTGCGATAGTGACGTCCTATGCATGCTTTATTGTAGCTGTTTAAGAGTGGATCGTAAATGTGGAATTCTTAAGCGGTTGCGAATGACTTCATTTTACATAAAATTAAAACTTAAGCTTTAAGTATAAAATTGAAATATGTTTTGTACTATTTATATATGCATATATATATATTTTCATCGGTGACGACCCTAAATTCTGAAACAGCAGAATTTCTGTTTTCTAGTGTTTTCTTTTGTTTTTCTCTTGTAAGTTGAATGGTAAAAGTACACATCTGTACAATCTCATACTAAATATTTAGATAAGCTTTGCTGGATCCATCAATAAAATTTATCTCTGGGACAGGACGCCCTCTGTTATATTTCGCATTTTCACCCTTCCCCCTTGTTACCGGTTAAACTACTCGTTATACTTTGCTTTCCAGTAGAAGTGAAGTGATGTTTGCATGGAATGAAAAGTCTTGTGTATTGATATTAACTGGCAGCAATAACAAATTATCCATGTGATTTCTAGATGGTACCATTTTTCAAAAGATTAAAATCAAATTTTCATGGCATTTCGGTAATTTCTTTATGAATTGTAAGTGACGCTACTGTTGCTTTTGTGAAAACAATGACCGAAAGATAATTTCGAGTTAAACATTGCTTTTTGGCGGAAACAAATACGGTTCAAACCCAATAACGGATTATAAAGCATTAAGGCACATCTGTTCTGCTAAAAACAACTATTGATCCACAGTATACTAAAATTAAATGTGGCCGTACAAGCACCAGCGATGCTCCATGTTCTGGACGACTCATTGAGGTAACAACTCCAGAAAACACTACAAAAAAATCCACCAAAATGAAATAGGGGAAGAGAGAGATAACTGACATCATAAAGATAAGGACAGTGTGCGTGAAGAATGTTTTGCATGAACATTCTTCAATTCTATTATTTTTTCATATGCATAAACATGCATTTGATGCATTTGCATATGAAAAACGTTTGCGCGAGATGGGTGCCGCATTTCCTTAAAAAAAAAAAAAAAAAAAAAAAAAAAAAGAATGAAAGAAAGAAAAAATCCAGCAACGTGTGGTTTAGTGGTCAATTTGGCAATAATTCAGCATAATCCAAATGAATTTTCTCGCCTATTTGGAACAATGGATGAAACATTTATCCATTACAGTAGTACCCCGATAATCTGAACCGATTTTATTTTCAAAAATTATAATTGAACAGATTAATTGAAAAGATTAATTTGCGAAATTTTCCGGATGTTTTTCATGCTTTAAACAACTTGAGTAGAATAAAAACAAATTGAGTAGAATAAAAAAGATACTCAGTAATTTAAAAGTACAACATATGCACACGAATATAAAATGAAATCGTGCATTGTAGGCCTACTCGTAGAAGCCATCTTTAAAATATCTCAAATATCACTTTGTTTGCCAGTCACTATAAAATTATTTTCTAAAATGCAAAAAGTATTTCATTCAGATGATAAAAATGTATTTTCCTTTCAAAATAAAAATTGATTTGGCATATTGTCCACAGAAATCCCCTCCCCTCGTTGACGTGGTGATTGAACTATTTATAGATTCGAGATTTTGAAACGTTTTTAATGGGTTGTTACGTAAATCCTCAATCTGAAATTTCATTGGATTATTATAAACATCAGTAGTTATTATCAAAGAATACTATTTTTTCCGAGAGTCACGGCGGATTATCCAGCATGCCGGATCTTAGAATGCTGGATTAGAGGATGTCTATTGTACTACTGAGTACTTTAAGTTACATATTTATAGCACGCATCTTTTTCTTTGCTATCATTATCGAAATTTCGGGTAATCCCAATTTTTTGTAATCCGAACAGGCACTGGTCCCAATTAGTTCGGATTAGCAGGGTTCGACTGTACTTCACGCCTGGGGGAGTCCAATAGGAAATTACCTGAGCGGTTAGAAACGGGCGAAAACCGCCCAAAGGTATACAAGACGTAACAATCAATTACAAAGGTCACAATTTTTGGGGGATGCACGCGGCATAATATTTATCTGTTATCTTGAAAAAGGAAAAATACTCCCAAGTGGGTGTTATGCATCCTTTTTGGATCGTTTGAACGAAGAAATCAAAATAAAAACGTCGCATTTGGCGAAGATAAAAATTCTGCTGCACCAAGATAGCGAACCGAGTCACACATCCATGAAAGCAAAGGGAAAATTGCATCAATTAATCTACGAATTCCTCCATCACCTCTAGTATTCTCTAGATCTGTACCCCAGCAACTATTATTAATTTCTTAACTTCAAGAAGTGGCTCCAGAGGAAGATGTTTGCATCAAATGAGGATGTCGTAATTGAAACTGGTGCATATTTTCGGGCCCTTTACAAATAGTTCTACTATATTAAACATATCCAAATGTTAGAGGATCGTTGGAATAAGTGTATCGCTCTTTAAATTAAGATGAAGAAAAAATCTATTTTTGACCAAAAAAAAAAAAAAAATTCATTGCTAGTCCGGGGACTTTTCATTTCATGTGTAGCACACTGCTCAATTCCAATTATTTTATTTTGTAATGTATAGCTTGATTTCTAAATTTTAAAATTGCAAACATTACTTTTCCCGATTAAATATTTCTCATATATGGAAAGCCGCAAATTATCTTTCTTCGTATTATTCTCATTTAGCGATCAGGGCCTGATTACTGCTTGAGTCGCCCACGCCAACACTTCCGAGGCCACTTGCAAGCACCGAGGAACATCAATAATTAAACTTAATCGTTATTCTAAAGTTCCTTTCAACCTGATTCTTTAGTTTATAAAAACTCACTCTTGCCATGGGGCCTACTTTTTAAAAATTCATCCTCCATATATCGAAATAATATATACTATCCTCCTCTTTGTGAGTGCAGTGGCTCAAGATCCCCACTACTGTTATAACTCGCCACTTACTGCTCGTTGGTACTTTGATCTTCCAGCGGGTGGCAGGACAACATTTTGCCTTTTGCCTTTTAACTTTGCTTTCAAAACTCAAAAATATTTTGGGTATTTTTCGATTATAGCAGCCCCAACAATGAATCGGAAAGTGACAGAGAAAAATCGCTAAGTTAGGTCTAAAATCTCGTCAAACATTTGCAGTCCTAGTAAAGCAGTTCCTGTGTATGCTATCACAATATAACTGCTTTTGGTACTTCTTTGTTATAGCGGGGCCTTCATTAACCATTGCACCAAGGTAGCAGTTATGATTTCCCCCAGGTCATCGCCGAGCTAATATACGCATGTATATACGCCAAGCGCTCATATGCACCATTTACGTCAATATGTACATAATATTTATATCTTATATATCATATATGTGCGTCATATAAGTCTCATACCCATGTCGAATATATGCATCATATACGTTTTTTAAACTGACAGTAAACGTCACGAAATGTTGGATACATCATGTATTATTATAATGCCATATATGCTTTAAAATTTGGCGATAAATTGGTCACATGACAATTTATCCTCGGGTGCCGTTGTAACACAAAATTAATATGTTTTCTACTTCTTACATGATCTCAGTAATCTCTGACTTCCTTCTGAGCCTTGGTCTCGGTCTTGGAAATTTCTTACTAACCTTTATCGGTTTGGCATAGTGTTTTAACCCTTCAGTGAATTCTTGTGCTTGTGAAATTTTAAATTTGTGTTACCTCTTACATTTGCTAACTCGTAAAAGATCAGATAAAATTTATTCTTTTCAACTTACTTATTTTTCACCCCGCTCCCTGTCGCATATATCGGAGAGTTCAGCTCCGGCAGAATATTGTATTTTTTAAAGACCTTAATGAAAGTTACCGGTAGGAACATCTATGCTCTACAAACTCCGCGTCTCAGCACTTCCTCTTTGACAGTCAAACACAATTTATTTTATCAAGTTTCATTATTAGTGCTTTTCTTTTAACCCATGTATTCAGTTAGACTTTCAACCATGAATTAAATCTACAAATAAGTTTTAAAATGCATTAAGCACGAATCTTAAGAACGTGCATATAAATGATTGAAATAATTTGTTTCACTTGAAGAAAAGTAAAATGCTGTTATCATAAATTCAGAGCAAACTTTATCACATAAATATACACGCTTTTAAGATACGCGATTAAAACGCTTTAAAAATTATGTGTCCATCTAATAAAATAGAATTAATTAAAAGATGAGTATAAAACGTTTATTTAAAATATGATACTTTAAAATTAGCAATTGCAAAAACGTCTTTTAACGTCAGGTCAAACTGTAAATTAAAATCCAGTCCAAGTATGTTTACACAAAGCGAATTAAAAGAAAAATTATAATACTACTATCAAATGTACAGTAAAATTCTTACCCATATCTTCTATTTAATAAATAGCCATAAGGCAGAAAAAAAATTATATTTAATGTGCAAATTTAAAATGTGTCTAGTTTATTGAAACTTATTAACATCTTGAAAATCATAAATTCGGTGCAAGAAGATGAAATCAATACATCGGTGATTTAATGTATAACAATTGAATTATTAAATGTTTCATTGTTGCAAGAAAAGGTTTTTGCGCATAAAAAACTATTGTTGTAAACGTAAACTATGAAGTTAAAACAACTTTTAGATGAGAATAATGAGACATTGTTGCAAAACATATTGTTACTCACATTATCGTAAACATCGTGGAGGTTACAGTTAACAAGATCAGTAATTTAACGCTTTTTTTTCAGTAGAAGGGATTATAGCTAATAAATTTTTCAATAATTGCGTATCATAGATTGGTATTGGGGCAGTTCTAGCCCAAAATAAATTATTATAATATTGGACACATTTCCTCCGAAAAACTGAAAGCAGATTGCTAAATTATTACAAAAGAAATTTTGAGTGGAAAAACATTATTGTTTCTACTGGTGAGAAACTGGACTCCTTCACAAAATTGTCTAAATAAATACACTGCTATTCTCAAACATCTAGTTTATACTTTAATTACAGCAATTAGAGATCGTAATCCCTCTGTGTAAAGCTTATAAGCATAAATAAAAGTTAACTTAACTATTAAATAAACAGGACACAGAGCGTTATGAATCTTTGCGAAATAATTTTAAATTATGAAGATTGGAAAAAATATTCCATAAAAAATTATCAATACTCAAGATAATCTGAGTACTAAATTGCCCTGCTAAATCAATTAGTTAACACATGATGCACAAATAAAGGAATAAAATTTGAATTTAAAAATTAAGAAAAAGTTTATTTACAGAAAATATTTATACATAATCAAAATAAAATTTCAGGAAGAAATTCGTCCAAAATTAATGCTACATAAAGCAGTATTAGCGGTTTTATTATTAATGCAATTAATTAAATTAAACATGCTACTCAAGCTGTTGATACCTTTTTCTTAGAATAACTTCTTAATATTTACGTTATCATCATTGTAATATTATAATATCAAATTCAGTATGAGCTAAATTAGTTAAAATAATAAGAACTAAAAGATCCTCTTAAAACATCATCAAAAACTTCTAAATGCGCCAGGCCTTTCGAAAGATATGAGTCTTTCTGAGTCTGAGAAAGACTCAGATCTTTCAAAAGGCCTAGCGCATTTATAAGTTTTTGATGGTGTTTCAAGGGGACAGATCACGTTGACGGTTAAAAAAAGTTACTTTTCACAAATTTCAGAATGGATACCTTCAAAAATTACAAATCCACTGAAAAAAGAATTTTACGAAAATACGAATTGGAACAGAAGTTATGGTTAAAAATATCTTGCATAAAAGCATTTGCTGTAATGTTACAAGACAACATTGAAGACTTTTTCTACAAATTGTTTTTACTTTCTTCTATCTTTACGAGAATGTATTGGATTCATGATAATTTTCGAATTCCAGTTTTCGATGAATTTACACGTTTTAGGGGTCAGAGATCCCGAAAAACATGTTTTTACAAAATGTCTGTCTGTGAGTCTGTCTGTGTGTGACACAAATTTTGTGGTCGCTCTATCTCAAGAACTGATGCACGGAATTTAATAAAAATTTATATTTAGTTAATCCCTGATATGAATTGGTGCTGATCAGTTTTTGCTGCAAATCCTTCAACAGGTGGCGCTGCTATGCTGCATTTTGTACGATTTCCGCAATGGCTCTATCTCAGGAATTAATGCACGGATTTTTAAGATACTTCAGATTCAGTTAATCCTTAATATGAGTTGATTTTTATTGCAATTTGGGGGTAAATCGCCCAACAGGTGGCGCTGCTATACAGCATTGTTCACGTTTCCCTCAAGGCTTCTATCTCAAGAACTACTGCGTGGATTTTCACCAAACTTCATATTCAGTTAGTCCTACGTTCAGATTAAGTTAGTCCAGATATGAGTTGGCGCTGACTACGTTTCGGTGTAGATCGCCCAACAGGTGGCGCTGCTATGCTGCATTTTTTAAGATTTCCGCAATGGCCTTATCTCAAGAACTAATGCACGCATGTTTATGAAACTTCAGATTCAGTTAGTCATTGATATGAATTGGCGCTGACTACGTTTTGGTGTAAATCGCCCGACAGATAGCGCTGCTATTCTGCATTTTTCATGATTCCCGAAATAGTTTTATCTCAAGAAGTAATGCACGGATTTTAATCAAACTTCAGATTCAGTTACCAAGTTGACTTAAGTTGTTGCTTATTAGGTTTTGGTATATATCGACCAACAGGTGGCGCTGCTATGCAGAATTTTTTACGATTTCCGCCATAGCTCTACTCAAAAACTAATGCACGGATTTTCACGAAGCTTCAGATTCAGTTAGAAGTTGACATAAGTTGTTGCTGATTAGATTTTGGTGTAAATCATCTAACCGGTGGCGCTGCTATTCAAAGAAATCCATGTTTTTCACAACGGAGAGGCATTCACTTTACCCCAGAAATGAATGCATCTCTGCGTATATATTTTCATTTCTTCATCTCTTGGAACATGCTTCAAGATAATAGTAGAATTCTTTTGAGTTTCTCCATATGTATTCAAAGAAATTCCTGTTTTTCTCAACGGGCAGGCACTCACATTACCCTAGACATGAATGCATCTCCGCATATATATTTGAATTTCTTCATCTCTTGGAACATACTTCAAGATAATAGCAGAATTCTTTTGAGTTTCTCCATATGTATTCAAAGAAATTCCTGTTTTTCTCAACGGGGAGGCATTCATTTTACCCCAGAAATGTATGCATATCCACATATATATTCGCATTTCTTCATCTCTCGGTGTATACTGCAAATTACCATTCACATTTTAATTTTTGGTTATCCATCTGTATTCAAAGATATTCCTGTTTTTCTCAACGGAGAGGCATTCATTTTACACCAGAAATGAATGCATCTTCGGATAAATATTTAAATTTCTTCATCTCTCGGGGTATGCTGCAAATTACCATTCACATTTTCATTTTGCGGTTATCCACATGTATTCAATGAAGTTCCTGTTTTTCGCAACGGGAAGGCATTCACTTTACCCCAGAAATAAATGCATCTCCGCATATATTTGCATTTATTCATCTCTCGGTGTATGCTACAAATTACAATTCACATTTTCATTTTTCAGTTATCCATATGTATTCAAAGATATTCCTATTTTTCTCAACGGAGAGACCTCAGAAATGAATGCATCGCAGTATAAATAATTAAATTTCTTCATCTCTCGGATTATGCAGGAATCACCAATCGCTTTTTCTGTTTGCGTTTCTCCATATGTATTCAAAGAAATTCCAGTTTTTCTCAACGGAGAGGCATTCAGTTCACCCCAGAAATGAATGCATCTCCGCATATACATTTGCATCTCTTCATCTCTCGGGTTATGCTGCAAATTACCAGTCATATTTTCTTTTTACGGTTATTCATATGTGTTCTAAGAAATTCCTGTTTTTCTCAACGGAGAGGCATTCACTTTACCCCAGAAATGAATGCATCTCCGGATAAATATTTGAATTTCTTCATCTCTCGAAAAATGCTTCAAGAAAATAGTAGAATTCTTTTTAGTTTCTTCATACGTATTTAAAGAAATTCCTGTTTTTCTCAACGGAGAGGCATTCCCTTTTCCCCAGAAATGAATGGTTCTCCGCATAAATATTTGCATTTCTTCATCAATCGGTGTATGCTGCAAATTAACATTCACATTTTCATGTTTCGGTTATCAATATGTATTCAAAGGAATTCCATTTTTTCCCAACGGAGAGGATTTCATTTTACCCCAGAAATGAATGCATCGCAGGATAAAAATTTAAATTTCTTCATCTCTCGGATTATGCAGGAATCCACCAGTCGCTTTTTCTGTTTGCGTTTCTCCATATGTATTCAAAGAAATTCCTGTTTTTCTCATCAGAGAGGCATTCAGTTTACCCTAGAAATGAATGCATAGCCTGATAAATGTTTGAAATTCTTCATGTCTCGGATTGTGCAGGAATTCACCAGCCACATTTTCATTTTGCGTTTCTCTATGAGTATCCAAAGATATTCTTGTTTTTCTCAACAGAGAAGCATTAACTTTACAGAAATGAATACATCTCCGCATATATATTTCATATCTTCATCTCTCGGTGTATGCTTGAAATTACCAGTCACATTTTCATTTTGCCGTTATCCATATGTATTCTAAGAAATTCCATTTTTTCTCAACGGAGAGATATTCACATTAACCCAGAAATTGATGCATCGCCGGATAAATGTCTAAATTTCTTCATCTCTTGGAGTATTCTTTCATTTAAATCTTCGCCTTTTTCTTTTTGCGTTTCAACATATGTATTCAAAGAAATCCATGGTTTTCACCACAACGGATTAGCATTCACTTTACCCCAGAAATGAATGCATCTCTGCGTATACATTTTCATTTCTTCATCTCTTGGAACATGCTTCAAGATAATAGTAGAATTCTTTTGAGTTTCTCCATATGTATTCAAAGAAATTTTTGTTTTTCTCAACGGGGAGGCATTCACTTTACCCCAGACACGAATGCATCCCCGCATATATATTTGCATTTCTTCATCTCTCTGCGAATGCTGCCAATTACCATTCACATTTTCATTTTGCGGTTATCCATATGTATTCAATGAAATTCATGTTTTTCTCAACGGGGAGGCATTCACTTTACCCCAGAAATGAACGCATCTCCACATATATATTTGCATTTCTTCATCTCTCGGTGTATGCTGCAAATTACCATTCACATTTTCATTTTTCAGTTATCCATATGTATTCAAAGATATTCCTATTTTTCTCAACGGAGAGGCCTCAGAAATTAATGCATCGCAGGATAAATAATTAAATTTCTTCATCTCTCGGATTATGCAGGAATCCACCAATCGCTTTTTCTGTTTGCGTTTCTCCATATGTATTCAAAGAAATTCCAGTTTTTCTCAACGGAGAGGCATTCAGTTCACCCCAGAAATGAATACACCTCCGCATATATATTTCCATATCTTCATCTCTCGGTGTATGCTTCAAATTACCAGTCACATTTTCATATTGCCTTTATCCATATGTATTTTAAAAAATTCCATTTTTTCTCAACGGAGAGATATTTACATTAACCCAGAAATTGATGCATCGCCGGATAAATGTCTAAATTTCTTCATCTCTCGGAGTATTCTTTCATTTAAATCTTCGCCTTTTTCTTTTTGCGTTTCAACATATGTATTAAAAGAAATCCATGTTTTTCACCACAACGAAGAGGCATTCACTTTACCCCAGAAATGAATGCATCTCTGCGTATAAATTTTCATTTCTTCATCTCTTGGAACATGCTTCAAGATAATAGTAGAATTATTTTGAGTTTCTCCATATGTATTCAAGGAAATTTTTGTTTTTCTCAACGGGGAGGCATTCACTTTACCCCAGACACCAATGCATCTCCGCATATATATTTCCATTTCTTCATCTCTCGGGGTATGCTGTCAATTACCATTCACATTTTCATTTTGCGGTTATCCATATGTATTCAATGAAATTCCTGTTTTTCTCAACGCGGAGGCATTCACTTTACCCCAGAAATGAATGCATCTCCACATATATATTTGCATTTCTTCATCTCTCGGTGTATGCTGCAAATTAAAATTCACATTTTCATTTTTCAGTTATCCATATGTATTCAAAGATATTCCTGTTTTTCTCAACGGAGAGGCATTAATTTTACCTCAGAAATGAATGCATTTCAGGATAAATAATTATATTTTTTCATCTCTCGGATTATGCAGGAGTCTACAAGTCGCTTTTTCTGTTTGCGTTTCTCCATATGTATTCATAGAAATTCCAGTTTTTCCTCAACGGAGAGGTATGCAGTTTACCCAAGAAATGAATGCATCTCTGGATAAATGTTTGAAATTCTGCATGTCTCGGATTATGCAGGAATTCAGTGGTCACATTTTCATTTTGTGTTTTTCTATGAGTATCCAAAGAAATTCTTGTTTCTCTCAACGGAGAGGCATTCACTTTACCCCAGAAATGAATGCATCTCCAGATAAATGTTTGAATTTCTTCATCTCTCGGAACATGCTTCAAGATAATAGTAGAATTCTTTTGTGTTTGTTCATATGTATTTAAAAAAAATCCTGTTTTTCTCAACGGAGAGGCATTCACTTTTCCCCAAAAATGAATGCATCTCCGGATAAATATTTGAATTTCTTCATCTCTCGGAACATGCTTCAAGAAAATAGTAGAATTCTTTTGAGTTTCTCTTTATGTAATCAAAGAAAATCCTGTTTTTCTCAATGGGGAGGCATTCATTTTACACCAGACATGAATGCATTTCCGCATATATATTTGAATTTCTTCATCTCGTGGATCATGCTTCGAGATTATAGTCGAATTCTTTTGAGTTTCTCCATATGTATTCAAAGAAATTCCTGTTTTTATCAAAGGTTAAGCATTCACTTTACCCCAGATAGGAATGCATCTCCGCATATATATTTGCATTTCTTCATCTCTCGTTCAATGTTGCAAATTATCATTCACATTTTCATTTTTCGGTTATCCATATGTACTCAAAGATATTCCTGTTTTTCTCAATGGAGAGGCATTCATTTTACCCCAGAAATGAATGCATCTTCGGATAAATATTTAAACTTCTTCATCTCTCGGGGTATGCTGCAAATTACCATTCACATTTTAATTTTTCGGTTATCCATATGTATTCAAAGATATTCCTGTTTTTCGCAACCTAGAGGCATTCATTTTACCTCAGAAAGGAATGCATCTTCGGATAAATATTTAAGGGGACACGGTACCTTTTAAACTACTTTTTCGATTTTTTTTGGTACTATAAAGCAAATATAGTTTCATATAATTTCAAAAAAAAATTTTTGTAGAACAGCCTATTTAAGTAAATTTTAAAATTTAAAAAAATTATAAAAATGTTTTTAAATCCCTACTACTTTTTTAAATATGAATATTTTTACTTCAAATTTTTTTTCCATATTCCTTAGATTATACTACATAAAACTCTGCATGAATTTTTAGATGTATGGGATATTACATTTAATATCAATATTTTTCTCTTTTGTATAGTAAAAAATCAAGGAAAAATAACTGGAATTCTTAAAAAAAAGTAACTGTAACCATCAATGTTAATTCCATGCAGAGTTTTATGTAGTATAATCTAAGGAATAAGGAAAAAAATTTTGAAGCAAAAATATTCATATTTAAAAAAGTAGTAGGGATTTAAATACATTTTTTTAATATTTTTAAAATTTAAATTTTAGTTAAATAGGCTGCTCTACAAGATTTTTTTTTTGAAATTATATGAAATTATATTTGCTTTATAGTACCTAATATCTGTAGTGACATTATATTTAAGTATATTACTGTATTATTCAAAATTGAAAAAGTAGTTTAAAAGGTACTGTGTCCCCTTAAATTTTTTCATCTCTCGGTGTATGCTGCAAATTACATTCACATTTTCATTTTTCAGTTATCTATATGTATTCAAAGATATTCCTGTTTTTCTCAACGGAGAGGCATCGATTTTACCTCAGAAATGAATGCATTTCAGGATAAATAATTAAATTTCTCCATCTCTCGGATTATGCAGGAGTCCACCAGTCGCTTTTTCTATTTGCGTTTCTCCATATGTATTCAAAGAAGTTCCAGTTTTTCTCAACGGAGAGGCATTCAGTTTATCCCAGAAATGAATGCATCTCAGGATAAATGTTTGAAATTCTTCATGTTTCGGATTATGCAGGAATTCACCGGTCACATTTTCATTTTGCATTTTTCTATGAGTATCCAAAGAAATTCTAGTTTCTCTCAACGGAGAGGCATTCACTTTACCCGAGAAATGAATGCATCGCCAGATAAATGTTTGTTATCTTCATCTCTCGGAGCATGCTTCAAGATAATATTAGAATTCTTTTGAGTTTCTTCGTATGTATTCAAAGAAATTCCTGTTTTTCTCAACGGAGAGGCATTCACTTTTCCCCAGAAATGAATGCATCTCCGCATAAATCTTTGCATTTCTTAATCAATCGGTGTATGCTGCAAATTACCATTCACATTTTCATTTTTCGGTTATCAATATGTATTTTAAGGAATTCCATTTTTTCCCAACGGTGAGGCATTCATTTAACCCCGGAAATGGATGCATTTCCGGATAAATATTTAAATTTCTTAATCTCTCGGATTATGTAGGAATCCACCAGTCTCTTTTTCTGTTTGTGTTTCTCCATATGTATTTAAAGAAATTCTATTTTTTCTCAATGGTGAGGCATTCAGTTTACCCCAGAAATGAATGCAATTCCGCATATATATTGCCATTTCTTCATCTCTCGGGTTATGCTGCAAATTACCAGTCATATTTTCATTTTGCGGTTATCCATATGTGTTCTAAGAAATTCCTGTTTTTCCAAACGGAGAGGCATTCGGTTAACCCTAGAAATGAATGCATCTACTGATAAATGTTTGAAATTCTTCATGTCTCGGATTAAGCAGGAATTCACCAATCACACTTTCATTTTGCGTTTTTCTATGAGTATCGAAAGAAATTCTGTTTTTTCTCAACGGAGAAACATTCACTTTACCCCAGAAATGAATGCATCTCCGCATGTATATTTGCATATCTTCATCTCTCGGTGTATACTTCAAATTACCAGTCACATTTTCACTTTGCTGTTATCCATATGTATTCTAAGAAATTCCATTTTTTCTCAACGGAGAGGCATTCACATTAACCCAGAAATTGATGCTTCGCTGGATAAATATCTAAATGTTTTCATCTCTCGGAGTATTCTGCATTTAAATCTTAGCGTTTTCTTTTTGCGTTTCAACACATGTATTCAAAGAAATCCATGTTTTTCGCAACGGAGAGGCATTCCCTTTACCCCAGAATTGAATGCATCTCTGTGTATATATTTTCATTTCTTCAACTCTTGGAACATGCTTCAAGATTATAGTAGAATTCTTTTGAATTTCTCCATATGTATTCAAAGAAATTCTTGTTTTTCTCAACGGGGATGCATTCATTTTACAGCAGAAATGAATGCATCTCCACATACATATTTGCATTTCTTCATCTCTCGGTGTATGCTGCAAATTACCATTCACATTTTCATTTTTCAGTTATCCATATGTATTCAAAGATATTCCTGTTTTTCTCAATGGAGAGGTATTAATTTTACCTCAGAAATGAATGCATTTCAGATAAATAATTAAATTTCTTCATCTCTCGGATTATGCAGGAGTCCACAAGTCGCTTTTTCTGCTTGCGTTTCTCCATATGTATTCGAAGAAATTCCAGTTTTTCTCAACTGAGAGCATGCAGTTTACCCCAGAAATGAATGCATCTCTGGATAAATGTTTGAAATTATGCATGTTTCGGATAATGCAGGAATTCAGTGGTCACATTTTCATTGTGTGTTTTTCTATGAGTATCCAAAGAAATTCTCGTTTCTCTCAACGGAGAGGCATTCACTTTACCCCAGAAATGAATGCATCTCAAGATAAATGTTTGAATTTCTTCATCTCTCGGAACACGCTTCAAGATAGAAGTAGAATTCTTTTGAGTTTCTGCATATGTATTCAAAGAAATTCCTGTTTTTCTCAACGGGGAGGCATTCACTTTGCCCCAGAAATGAATGTATCTCCAGATAGAAGTTAGAATTTCTTCATCTCTCGGAACATGCTCCAAGATATTAATAGAATTCTTTTGCGTTTCTCCATATGTATCCAAAGAAATCGCTGTTTTTCTCAACGGGGGGACATTCACTTTATCCTAGAAATGAATGCATCTCCGCATATATATTTGCATTTCTTCATATCTCGTTGTATGCTAAAAATTACCGTTCACATTTTAATTTTGTGGTTATCCATATGCATTCAAATGAATTTCATTTTTTCCCAACGGAGAGGCATTCATTTTACCCCAGAAATGAATACATCTCCGGATAAATATTTAAATTTCTTCATATCTCGGATTATGCAGGAATCCACCAGTCGCTTTTTCTGTATGCGTTTCTCCATGTCTATTCAAAGAATTTCCTGTTTTTCTCAACGTAGAGGCATTCACTTTACCCCAGATATGAATGCATCTCTTGATAAATGTTTGAAATTCTACATGTCTCGGAATCATAGGCGTAACTAGAGGGGGGCCGGGTGGGCCGGGCCCTCCCCAGGTAGTTCCAGTGCCCACCCCAGAATTTCAAATTCAAGTGATAATACTATGCTTGCGTTATATTCAAAATTTAATTTCGAAATATTTGAAAGGTTACACAAACAAATGTAATATTAGATATTTCTGATTTAAAAACTAATGTAATAAAAGCGGTGTATGTGAATGTGTGTGTGAGGGGAGGGGGATGTCAAAGGAGCAACAGTTATGTGGCCCAGAACCCACCAAATATGAATGATAGTTTTCTTTTCTGTCTAGAGGTAATGAGGAAAAAATAATTTCTAAAGAGTCCAGTTTCTTTCAACGAGGTCATAAAGGGTCCAGACAGAGCCGGTGAGAAAGAGTGAAGGGGGGGGGGGCACAGGAGCCAGAATACAGAATTACATGCAACTTTATCTTTGTACAATAATGACAGGGATTTTTTCCTAATTTCTTCAAAACACTCCGGGTTACGGAAATGACCAGAGGAGACAATTCTAAGAAGTGATGATTAATCCCACTCCGTTCGTTAGGGCAAACCAGGATATAGTTGTCAAATTGTTAGCCCATTAATTGTCAAAGGGGATCGATGAGAACACTTTGACAGGGTGCTTCCTTTCCTTTGAGGATAGGAAGAACGAATTTTTTGCTATTTTCCTGTTTTAAGCGTGTGGGGTAACTTTCAGTTTCCCTGAATAATTAGCAGTTCATAAACGAATTCTGTAGTTTAAAATACGGGAATTTTTTTTGTGTGTGTGTTATTGTCGCGTGGCACTTTGTTTCAAGTTTCAGAATGTAATTTTGTGAGTAAATCTTTTCCTGATCAGATCTTTAATATTTTGTATAAAGTGCTTGGTGGAAGATGTTATGTAACAAAAATGAAATTGCCAGAAAATTGAAACGAAAACCTTTTTCTTGTAAATTTAATGTTTGTTATTTTCTTCTTGGAGCTTATATTTAATAGGTTAACAAATAGCATGTATTAAACTCTCTCAGAAAAACTTATCAACATTTAATTTCCAAATAAAAAAATTATTAATAATATTTAAATCATTTTATATTAAAATATTAAACGTTAATAAATAATGTATGACATTTTAAAGACTAATTAGAATCTTGATTATTTTAGCATTACGATATGATAGAATATCTCATAACATCTTCATCGTAAAAATAAAAGATATTTTAAGCAAATATAACATAACACCTTCATCCACGAAACTCTTTAATTAATGTCATTTGTTATTTAAAAAAAATTGATAGCGATAAAAATTGGTCAATTTTCACACGGTCATTTTTATTTAAATTTGTTTAGAATGTATTTTGTTGTAGTAGTTATCTTTGAGGAAAGAACAGATGTTTAATGATGAACACAACATATTGAGTTCAATTGCCATAGAATCTTTCATTAGATAATTGAATTTCAATTCTTAAACAATACCAATTTAGATACCATTTCAGCCCATGTCTCGGTCTGGAAAAATTCAGGTAATTTTTAAACGATCTAGGAATGACCTGTTTCTTTAGTTTTAATATCTCGTTCAGATTAAAAGAAATTTGCTGCGCCCGGCCTGATTTATTAACTATCTTGGAAGGGGTGAAATTGCTTAATCTATAAACGCATTTTCGTTTGCAAATCTTATTGGATTTTAAACTGACTGTTTTGAATATATGAACGCCCTTTAGCTGTATACTTCTAAAAGTAATATTTCTGAATTTTTGTAAACTTTTTTTTAAAGGGGGGTGGTGATATTTGTTTATAATAAACATCATAATATGATTTAATGTCCACGTTTACTTTGTGCGTTTTTCATTCCTATATATTAAAAACTAGGGATGCAACGGATACTCTGTATTCGACCTACTTCGTCATAATACCGAACATTTGGCTAGCCCGAAGATATTGTAACGACATTTTTAACAGACTTATTTTGCTTTCTGTGAAATATGCTCATGTAACTAGAAAAGCTGGAAATTGCCGAAATTCACATCCAAACAGTAATATATGCTGTGTCACTGACCAAAATTTGGTCACTTCCAATGATTTCTTTATTTTTCATACAAAGCAAAGTTAATATGATGAAAATCTCACTAAAATGTCTTTATTATTGTTAAAGTTATGAACGAAAATTTGGGTTCAGCTTGCAGTGAGTCACCCTATATTTTTTATTTACTGTATTGTATTTTTGATGGAAAAATGAATTGCGATGTAGGTTTACTGTGCAAAAAATGTTTGTCTTAACCGCATTATATCGCATGAAAGCTTTTTTCAAAATTTTAGGAACACTCTGTATGTACAACTTCTGATAATCATTGCCCACTCTAGTACATTTGAAACTTCATAGATAAATCAAAAGGAGCAATAAAGGATTTTTGGCTGAGTTGCCACCATTTGAATAGTTTTTTTTCTTAGTTTAGTTCCTTTCTTGCAAATTAGCATTATATGATTGTAAAATTTTCCTTCAAGGTACTTAAAAATCTCTTTTCGACTTTAAAATATTTGTTTCGAAAACAAGAAAGTTTCATTACTTTATTTTAATTCACTTAAGAAGCTATAGAGTTTTTAACGTTTTATTATTTAAAGAGGTTTTTAAACTATTCTCTTTTTGAATAATAACTCAAAACATATATATATACCGTGTGTCCCAAAAAGGACTGACTGATTTTAAAATTCAATAACTTCCAAACGGTGACAGATATTAAAAAAATTCTTGCAGGAGGGTTATGCATAAAGCCAAAAGTTTTATTACAGTGATTTTCGATTTTAGTTCGAATTGCAAACAATAGATGGCGCTGTAAGCAATAGTCGCTAAATACAGGCTCGATTTTTGGTCCTTTCTGTTGTTCCATGCAGAAAAAGGAGATGGAAATGTATTATCCGGGCCACGAAGTACCAAAAATCGAGCCTGAATTTAGCCTCTATTGATCGCAGCGCCATCTATTGTTTGTAATTCAAACTAAAATCGAAAATCACTGTAAAAAAACTTTTGACTTTATGCATAACCCTCCTGCAAGAATTTTTTAAATATCTGTCACCGTTTGGAAGTTATTGAATTTTAAAATCAGTCAGTCCTTTTTGGGACACCCGGTATATATTTTGTTGTGTAAGGCATACTTGTGAAAAGCAATCAAGTTCATGGAAGTATTTGTGCTAAATATGATGTGAAATTTCTTTAAAAAATTTTTCAATTCCTTAAAACCCTGTAATATTGGAGTATTCGGTCAGTGATATTTTCTCGTGTTCGGTTTAGACATGTGTCGTATACTTGGTATTCGGCAAAAATCACTAATCGGTGCATACCTTTAAAAACTTTTCGAATGCGATATAAATAATTTTGACGAATGAAACATTTTTTTTTTATTTCATAGAAAAAGAAAACAAAACTTTAGCTTATTTATTTTGCGCGAAAATTATTTTATATAAAATTATTTTCTATGCGAGTTTTAATTAATCGAATCTCTTTCATACTGAATTCTGATAGAGATAATCAATTTTTAAATTAACACACAACTTCAGAAATAGTCATAATTTTATAATTATACGTACAATTAAAATTTAAAAATTGATTAAACAGAATTTTAAAAACATTTTTGATTTGTCTCTTTTTGAATATTCTATGCATTATTTTTTACTATATGTCCACTTTACTTCAACGATATGTCAACACCGCGATTTAAAAGTTATGTTATTATTAAGTATTTTATACATGTAAACATTTGAGATTTGTTTGCATAAATAGAAATTTTCCAGTGTTGAGTAATCCAATGAATTTTAAATAAAGGGGGAAATGAACTATAGTTCATCTCCCAACTTCAGGCCTGAAATGTTTTATAATAGAGTAGGCTTTGCATTAAAAATATTTTATGGTGATGCAATAAACTTTTGTTACGCGTAATCATATACCAATTTTTAAGCAATAAATATTATAAGCTTTCCCTTTCACTTAAACGATTGATGTGAACTCTAAATTAAAAGAGGGCCAATTAGAGGTCAAATTTGAAATTTTCCTGTAACAAACTCAGGCTGATGTACTTTTTTACTGCAACTAAATGAAACATGGATAGTCTTTTCAATATTTAAATGTATTTGGTGTTTTTCATTTGATATTTTCAAGGCAGAAAGTAAATGAAAAAAGATCAAAATTTGTTTTGGATACTTACATTTTCCTTGAGTATGTACAAAATGCAATAATTTTCTTTAAATAAATAAACATATAAGTAGTTGGGAGGGAAAGGGGCTCCAAATAAAATATGCCTATGGTTTCAAGAAATTTTAAATATAGCTGAATATTCGAAAAGCAGCAAAATTGTTGTTTTGCCTTTTTAGGTAGATTTCGTATGAAATACTACCTATTGGCGTCGTTCCTATGTTGGACTTTCTGAAAAATTTTTGCAGATCTACACCGATCATGACCCCTAGAGTCCAAAACCACCCTCAGTAAAAATCTTTATCTATCTATCTATCTATCTATCTATGTATGTATCTATCTATGTATATATATCACTTTCTTCTGGACACGATAACTTCCACAATTCTGCACCAACCTCTTCCAAACTGATACATAAAATCAAGGGGCATAAAATCTCGGTCAATTTCGTTAATGGGCAAAATCGGACCAAGGGGATGGAAATACGGAGGGGTTATGTGAAAACCGAAAACCCCCCATAACTTCTTAATTTTTGTACATATCAAATCAGTTTAAAGTTTTTATTACTTCTAAAAATAGGTCCAAAAATTTATATATCACAGATTTTTGATAAAGTTAAAAATGGGCTCAAGGGGCGCAAAAAATAGGGTTTTGGGGAGAAAAAAATTCATAACTTCGTCAATTCTCAAGATATCAAATCCAATTAATTTTATCATGAATCTCCTTAACATTATCTACAACTTTTATATTCACAAGTTTTTGATAGGACCCATTCGTACTGCAAAAAAAAATTAAAAACGAAAACAAAAAGGGCGTTTGAAGAAGAAAAAAATCCATAACTCCGTCAATTCAAAAGATATAAAATCCCCATGAATTTATCATATATCTTCTTAATATTATCTACAACATCTATATAGACAAGTTTTGGATAGGACCCATTCTTACAGCAAAAACAAATTAAAAATACATAGCGGTTGAAGACAAAAATCATCTTAGTAAGGGTGTATTGAAATCCAAACTGCTTATTTTCTGACTCATTTTACAATTCATTTTTGCTCTCAAAGGCTTCCAATTGGTACATTTTCTTACTCAGAAACTATATAATGTACCGTAATGGTCAATTTTTTGATAGAGGCAGAATATATTTTGAAACATGCTGTCAAAGTGGGCATTTTGAACAGAATTTCCAGAAGCGGATTGTGTTGGAAAAATCATCGTATTAAGGGAGTATTCAAATCCAAACTTCTTATTTTCTGACTCATTTTTAAATTCATTTTCGCTCTCAAACGCATCCAATTGGTAGATTCGCTTATTCAGAAACTATATAATGTACCGTAATGATCGATTTTTTGACAGAGGCAGAATATATTTCAAAAAATGATGTCAAAGTGGGCATTTTGAACGGAATTTCCCGAAGCGATTATGTTAGAAACGAAAAATATTGTCTTACTGAGAAAATAATTGTTTATATATCAAGTTTTAATTAATTGAACGAAAATTAAAAACACAGGTCGCTTATAAATCTCTTCAAAAATCACGTCAACAAGTTTCATATTTTTCCTATTAAAAATGAATCTGGAGTTATGCCAGAAAATTTCGAGTTGTTGAGCATGGAAAAGTATTTTTTTTAATACCGCCCTAACATGATTCTGATAAAACCAATTATTATATAAAAATGAAATAAAAACTCGTCAAAAGCGGCCAGATAAAACTGTTAAAGTGGGTTTATCTCTAATCATGATTTGGTTTTTGTTTGTGAAATTAGTATACTTAACTTCGAAATCTACCTCCGCCTATAGGCCGGGCCGGCAGGGATTTTTTTAATGCCAGTGTGAGAATATTCATGAAAGATGAAAAACATAATGAAATAAATGCATGCGCCTTTTATTGCGTTTCTTATGATTAATAATATTATTAAAGGGCTCAAATGTTTTTAAATTTGATGCACGAACAGGCTAATTATTTTGCATATTTTCTTTTACAAAATAGCAAAATATACAATAAATATGATGATAAATTACCGGTAGCAGATTGTTAGCAAAGAATAAGAACTAAATATCTTTTTCACTTTTATAATCTCTTACGGTTGAAATAAAACGATTATTAAGGTAGACAAAATTATAAAAAATATTCTAAGATTGACTAATGGATATTCATGTATAAATTTTATTAGGCTGCTTCTACTTCCAATACAAAAAGTAAAATGCTTCTTATTGCAGCCGTTCGGACAAAAGCATTTACAGAATTTGTTTTTATATTTTGATCGATCATGACTCCTCTATACCCATAAACTACCTCCAGTTTAAATGTTGATTTTTACATATATATCTGATTTTTGTCATGGTGTAACATTCGTATTTATGAACCGATGCGGATGAAACGCAGCATGTCGTGTACAAAACATACCAAGATCTCAACCGAGTTCGTTGGTCAGCTTCGTCCGTCAACTTGTTTCAAAATGGCTCAAGAAGCAAAAAATAAAATAAATAAATAAAATGCAAAAGGGTGTGCAAAAGAATTTGAAATTCAATTTTTTCCCCCTTTATATATTCCGACTTGATGCAACGATTTAGGAGCATTTTTTGTTGTGACTCTATCTTAAACTAAGTCGGATGTGCCAATCCTAAAACTTTCTTCTATCTCATATTTTTTTTTTTGTTAATACTTCAAAATTCGCTACCACAGTGCCAAAATCTAATGTCAGTCTATGTCCATCATCATGATTCTAAAGGTATAGTTCTAAAGGTTCGTTGAATTGTTCGCTTTTAAAAAGGAGATAGAAGCATCGTATCTTATTATTTGATAGAGAACAAATAATTTAATTTCGGTACCTACCCTCTTAGATGTTTGCATACAAAATTCCCTAACCAAAGAGTATAAAAACAACAACTTCGCGCAGTATGCATCCAAGTCTAATAAGGATCTATTTACGTGAACGTGTAATATAATAAAAAGTTTGATTAAATTTCGCGCCTTAGTTTTTGAGATATAGGTATCGAAGGATTGTGAAAAATGCTGCATAGCAGAGCCACCTGTTTCATGATTTGCACGAAAACCTAATAAGCACCAACTTATGTGTTTGATAAAGTTCCATGCATTAGTTCTTCCGATATATGACAATTGCTAAAATCATGTACATCCGGGGGAAAATGCAGCATAGAAACGTCACCTGTTGGACGATTTACACCAAAACCTAATCTGCAACAACTTATGTCAACATCTAACTGAATCTGAAATTTGGTGAAAATCCGTGAATTAGTTCTTGAGATAGAGCTATTGCGAAAATTTTCAAAAATTCAGCATATCAGCGCCACTTTTTAGGTTAATTACGCCATAAACTAATCAGCACAAATGTATAACAAGGTATAACTGAACCTGAAGTTTGAAGAAAATCTGTGCATTAGTTCTTGAGATTGAGCCATTGCGGAAAATGCAGCATAGCAGCGCCACCTCTGGGGAAATTTACACCAAAAACTAACAAACACCAAGTTATATCAAGGTATTATAACTGAATCTAAAGTTTTTTACAAATTCCGTGCATTAGTTCTTGAGATAGGTTGCCCGCAAAATTTGTGTCAGATACAATACAGACAGACATTTTCTAAAAACAGTCGAATCATATTCAGGACCTTCTAAAACGTATAAATCCGTCGAAAACCGGAAGTCAATTTTTTTTACGAATCCAATATTTTCTTCTTGTAAAGATAGAAGAAAGTAAAAAGGCTGAAAAATAAAGTCGGTAAGGTATCCAGCTTTCAGTGAACAAATGCCGTAACACAGAATGGAAATGTTGACCCACGTCTCCCCAATATAAAAACTGTTCTTTCTCCCCTCAAAATGTTCTTTTTTACAATTTTAGAGTTTTGAAACAAATTTATAATTTACATTAATAATTTCCAGAAACATTTTCGTTAAATTTCTCGCTTATTTATTCTTGAAATAAATAGATTCAGTTTACTTTGTTTATATAAAATCACAAGGGATCGGAAAACTTATCAGTTTAGACAGGTTCCAGTCTTTTAGCAGGTATGATTTGATTGTAATGGTATTCCTTCTGTCATAACTACAAAAAAATTTCTCAACGAATTCTGTTTAAAACAGGTTTTATTGTATTCGATTACACAGAATGAAGTGTTTCAACATTTTGTTAATAGAAAAGTGGAATTTGGTAAGGATCAAAACATTCATTTTTTTTAAAAGTCGAATTTTGGAAAATCGGGATGGTTCAGGTACTCTCTTAAAAACCTGGAAAATAAAGAAATGTGTTTGGACTCTCGGACATTAACACGTTGACGCCGGCGCGGTGGGTCACACTCGACTGTCTCGGAGTTGCAAAGTCTCCGGCTTTTTGGATACCAGTATTTTAATACAAAAAAATTTTGTTTTATTTAATTAGAACAATTGGGCGATTTCAAGGAACAACATTTTCTCTAAAATAAAAGTGGTGTGCAAAAAGCCGGAAACATGAAAACTCTGAGACAGTCGAGTGTGACCCACCGCGCCGGCGTGAACGTGTTAAGCAAAGAAAAGTAGTCTATTTGGACCTAACATGAAAAGTTGCGACGAGAAGAAAAGTAGTCTATTTGGGTCCAAACAGACTACTTTTTTTCTCGTCGCAACGTTTCATGTGGTAAGGCGCTCCCTTTCATGTTTTATAACCTTCGTAGGATGTCATGAGATCAGAAGTTACCAGATGATTTCGTCGAAAAGTTCATTTCCGCCTCTTTATTTTGTTGATGATCACATAACGCTTGGAAAAGAAAAGCCTTGAAAGATTTATTACTTTTCGTCGGATAAAGAATATAAAGTTCGGTTTATTTACTTTATCCGACGAAACACTAAAAATATTTCAAATGGTCTTTCTTTTTCAAGCGTTCTGTGGCCATCAACAAAAGAAAAAGGCGGAGATGGGCATGCCAACGACGTTCACTGGTGACAGCTGACCTCTAGACATCTGACGAAAGTCATAAAACCTGAAAAGTTCTGTGTTCAAGAAAAGTAATCTATTCGGAACCTAAACGTCCAAACAGACTTCATCTCTTGACATAGAAGCTTTTATGTAGCCAGGCGGTCCCTTTGATGTTTTATGACTTTTTATCGAAAGTCAAGAGGTCAGAGGACCCAAGTGAATGTCGTTGACATGTCCATCTTTGCATCTTTCTTTTGTTGATGACACAGAACACTTGAAAAAGAAAAGCCAGTATACATATCGTCAGTTTTTCGTAGGGTAAACCAAATAAAAGCAAATAAACCGACTTTAAACGCTGCTAAAGAACTCATGAGATTGGGGGCCTGTGCCCACCCCACAAAATAGTTCTAGTTACGCCTATGCTCGGAATATGCAGGAATTCACCAGTCACATTTTCAGTTTGCGTTTCTCTATGAGTATCCAAAGAAATTCTTGTTTTTCTCAATGGACAGACATTCAAATTAACCCAGAAATTAATGCATCGCCGGATAAATGTCCAAATTTATTCATCTTTCGGCGTTTTCTGCATTTAAATCTTCGCTTTTTCTGTTTGCGTTTCAACTTATGTATAGAAAGAAATCCACGTTTTTCACAACGGAGAGGCATTCACTTTAACCCAGAAATGAATGCATCTCCGCATATATATTTGGATTTCTTCATCTCTCGGTGTATGCTGCAAATTACCATTCACATTTTCATTTTGCGGTTATCCATATGTATTCAAAGAAATTTCTGTTTTTCTCAATGGGACGGCATTCATTTGACCCCAGAAATGAATGCATCTCCGGATAAATGTTTGAAATTCTTCAGTTCTCGAATTATGCAGGAATTCAACAGTCACATTTTCTGTTTGCGTTTTTCTATGAATATCCAAAGAAATTGTTGTTTTTCACAACGGAGAGGCATTCACTTTACCCCAGAAATGAATGTATCTCCGCATATATATTTGCATCTCTCGGTGTATGCTGCAAATTACCAGTCACATTTTCATTTTGCCGTTATCCATATATATTTTAAGAAATTCCTGTTTTTCCCAACGGAGAGGCATTCACTTTACCCCAGAAATGAATGCATCTCCGCATATATATTTGTATTTCTTCATCTCTCGGATTATACAGGAATTCACCAGTCACATTTTCATTCTGCGTTTCTCCAAGTGTATCCGAAGAAATTCTTGTTTTTCTCAATGGGCAGGCATTCACTTTACCCCAGAAATGAATGCATCTCCGGATAGATGTTTGAAATTCTTCATTTCTCGAATTATGCAGGAATTCACCAGTCACATTTTCACTTTGCGTTTCTCTATGAGTGTCCAAAGAAATTCTTGTTTACCCAGAAAAACCCAGAAATTAATGCATCGCCGGATAAATGTCTAAATTTATTCATCTCTCCTCATCATTTAAATCTTCGCTTTTTCTTTTTGTGTTTCAACATATGTATTCAGAGAAATCCATGTTTTTCAATACGGAGAGGCATTCACGTTACCCCAGAAATGAATGCAACTCCGCATATATATTTGCATTTCTTCATCTCTCGGTGTATGCACAAATAACCATTCACATTTTCATTTTGCAGTTATCCATATGTATTTAAAGAAATTCCTGTTTTCTCAAAGGAGAGGCACTAATTGTACCCCAGGAATGAATGCAGATCCGGATAAATATTTAAATTTCTTCATCTCTCGTTTTATGCAGGAATCCACTAGTTGGTTTTTCTGTTTGCATTCTCCATATGTATTCAAAGATATTCCTGTTTTTCTCGACGGAGAGGCATTCAGTTTACCCCAGAAAGGAATACATCTCCGGATAAATGTTTGAAATTCTTCATGTCTCGGATTATGCAGGAATTCACCAGACACATTTCCATTTTGCGTCTTTCTATGAGAATCCAAAGAAATTCTTGTTTTTCCCAACGAAGAGGCATTCACTTTAACCCAGAAATGAATGCATCTCCGCATATATATATATCCATATCTTCATCTCTCGGAGAATGTTGCAAATTATCAGTCACATTTTCATTTTGCGTTTTTCTATGAGTATCCAGAGAATATCTTGATTTTCTCAACGGAGAGGCATTCACTTTATCACAGAAATGAATGCATCTCCAGATAAATGTTTGAATTTCTTCATCTC
This sequence comes from Maratus speciosus, assembly GCA_963932465.1. Lineage (NCBI taxonomy): Eukaryota > Metazoa > Arthropoda > Arachnida > Araneae > Salticidae > Maratus > Maratus speciosus. The sequence continues at coordinate 669,376,185 of OZ010786.1, read as the reverse complement.
TCGGAACATGCTTCAAGATAATAGTAGAATTCTTTTGAGTGTTTGCATATGTATTCAAAGAAATTCCTGTTTTTCTCAACGGGGAGGCATTCACTTTGCCCCAGAAATGAATGTATCTGCAGATAAAAGTTAGAATTTCTTCATCTCTCGGAACATGCTTCAAGATATTAATAGAATTCTTTTGCGTTTCTCCATATGTATCCAAAGAAATCGCTGTTTTTCTCAACGGGGAGGCATTCACTTTACCCTAGAAATGAATGCATCTCCGCATATATATTTGCATTTCTTCATATCTCGTTGTATGCTAGAAATTACCGTTCACATTTTAATTTTGCGGATATCCATATGTATTCAAATGAATTTCATTTTTCCCAACGGAGAGGCATACATTTTACCCCAGAAATGAATGCATCTCCGGATAAATATTTAAATTTCTTCATATCTCGGATTATGAAGGAATCCACCAGTCGCTTTTTCTGTATGCGTTTCTCCATGTCTATTCAAAGAATTTCTTGTTTTTCTCAACGGAGAGGCATTCACTTTACCCCAGATATGAATGCATCTCCTGATAAATGTTTGAAATTCTACATGTCTCGGAATATGCAGGAATTCAACAGTCACATTTTCAGTTTGCGTTTCTCTATGAGTATCCAAAGAAATTCTTGTTTTTCTCAATGGAGAGGCATTCACATTAACACAGAAATTAATGCATCGCCGGATAAATGTCTAAATTTATTCATCTCTCGGCGTTTTCTGCATTTAAATCTTCGCTTCTTCTGTTTGCGTTTCAACTTATGTATAGAAAGAAATCCACGTTTTTCACAACGGAGAGGCATTCACTTTACCCCAGAAATGAATGCATCTCCGCATATATATATGCATTTCTTCATCTCTCGGAGTATGCTACAAATTATTAGTCACTTGTTTTGAGTTTCTCCACATGTTTTCAAAGACTTTCTTGTCTATTCCAACGGAAAGGCATTCACTTTATCTCAGAAATGAATGCATCACCGCATAAATATTAAATTTCTTTATCTTTCGGAGTATGCAGGAATTCACCAGTCAGATTTTCATTTTGAGTTTCTCCAAGAGTAGCCAAAGAAATTCTTGTTTTTCTCACCGGAGAGGCATTCACTTTACCTCAGAAATGAATGCCTCTCCATATATATATTTTCATTTCTTCATTATCGATGTATGCTACATATTATAATTCACATTTTCATTTTACGGTTATCCATATGTATTCAAAGAAATTCCTGTTTTTCTCAACGGAGATTCATTCAATTTATCCCAGAAATGAATGCATCACCGGATGAATATTTAAATTTCTTCATCTCTCGGATTATATAGGAATTCACCTGTTGCACTTCATTTTGCGTTTCTCCATGTGTGTCCAAAGAAATTCTTGTTTTTCTCAACGGGGAGGCATTCACTTTACCCCAGAAATGAGTGCATCTCCAGATAAATGTTTGAATTTCTTCACCTATCGGAACATGCTTCAAGGCAATAGTAGAATTCTTTTGCGTTTCTCCAATGTATTCAAAGAAACACCTGCTTTTCTCAACGGGGAGGCATTCACTTTACCCCTGAAATGAATGCATCAACGCATATATATTTGCATTTCTTCATCGCTCGGATTATGCAGGAATCCACCAGTCGCTTTTTCTGTTTGCGTTTCTCCATTTGTATTCAAAGAAATTCCTGTTTTTCTCAAAGGAGAGGCATTCAATTTATCCCAGAAATGAAGTCATCTCTTGATAAATGTCTGAAATTCTTCATGTCTCGGATTATGCAGGAATTCACCAGTCACATTTTCATTTTGCGTTTTTCTATGAGTATCCAAAGAAATTTTTGTTTTTCTAAACAGGGAGGAATTCACTTTACCCCAGAAATGAATGCATCTCCTGATAAATGTTTGAATTTCTTCATCTCTCGGAACATGCTTCAAGATAATAGTAGATTCCTTTTTTGTTTCGCCACATGTCTTCAAAAAGTTATTGTTTTTCTAAAGGGGGAGGAATTCACTTTACCCCAGAAATGAATGCATCTCCTGATAAATGTTTGAATTTCTTCATCTCTCGGAACATGCTTCAAGATAATAGTAGATTCCTTTTTTGTTTCGCCACATGTCTTCAAAAAATTCTTGTTTTTCTAAACGGGGAGGCATTCACTTTACCCCAGAAATGAATGCATCTCCGCATATATATTTGCATTTCTTCATCACTCGGTGTATGCTGCAAATTACCATTCACATAATTGTTTTGCGGTTATCCATATTATCCGGTTATTCTGAGAAATTTATGTTTTTCTCAACGGAGAGTCATTCATTTTAACCCAGAAATGAATGCAACTCCGGATAAATATTTAAATTTGTTCATCTCTCGAATTATGCAGGAATCCACCTGTCTCTTTTTCTGATTGAGTTTCTCCATTTTATTCAAAGAAATTCCTGTTTTTCTCAACGAAGAAGCATTCACTTTACCCAACAACGGAATGCCTGTCCGCATATATATTTGCATATCTTCATCTCTTGGTGTGTGCTACAAATTACCAGTCACATTTTCATTTTGCCGTTGTCCATATGTATTCAAAGAAATTCCTGTTTTTCTCAACGGAGAGGCATTCACATTAACACAGAAATTAATGCATCGCCGGATAAATGTCTAAATTTATTCATCTCTCGGAGTTTTCTGCATTTAAATATTCGATTTTTCTTTTTGCGTTCAACATATGTATTCAAAGAAATCCATGTTTTTCACAACGGAGAGGCATTCACTTTACCCTAGAAATGAATGCATCTCCGCATATATATTTGCATTTCTTCATCTCTCGGTGTATGCTGCAAATTACCATTCACATTTTAATTTTGCGGTTATCCATATGTATTCAAAGAAATTCCTGTTTTTCTCAACGGAGAGGTATTAATTTTACTCATGAAATGAATGCAGCTCCGGATAAATATTTAATTTTCTTCATCTCTCGGATTATATAGGAATCCGCCAGTCACTTTTTCTCTTTGCGTTTCTCCATATGTATTCAATGTTATTCCTGTATTTCTCAACGGAGAGGCATTTATTTTACACCAGAAATGAATGCATCTCCGGAAAAATATTTGCACTTCTTTATCTCTCGGAATATGTTTCACGAAAATAGTAGAATTCAACTGAGTTTCTCCATTTGTATTCACAGAAATTCCTGTTTTTCTCAACGGGCAGGCATTCACTTTACCCCAGGAGTGAATGCATCTCCGCATACATATTTGCATTTCTTCATCACTCGGGGTATGCTGCAAATTACCATTCACATATTCATTTTGCGGTTATCCATAGGTATCCTAAGAAATTCATGTTTCTTTGAACGCAGAGGCATTCATTTTACGCCAGAAGTGAATGCATCTCCGGATAAATATTTAAATTTCTTCATCTCTCGTATTATACAGGAATTCACCAGCCCCATTTTCATTCTGCGTTTCTCCAAGTGTATCCAAAGAAATTCTTGTTTTTCTCAATGGGGAAGCATTCACTTTACCCCAGAAATGAATGCATCTCCAGATATATGTTTGAATTTCTTCATCTCTCGGAACATGCTTCAAGATAATAATAGAAATCTTTTGCGTTTCTCCATATGTATCCAAAGAAATTCCTGTTTTTCTCAACGGGGAGGCATTCACTTTACCCCAGAAATGAATGCATCTCCGCATATATATTTGCATTTCTACATCTCTCTGTGTATGCTACAAATTACCGTTCACATTTTCGTTTTGCGGTTATCCATATGTATTCAAAGGAATACCCTTTTTTCCCAACGAAGAGGCATTCATTTTACCCCAGAAATGAATCCGTCTCCGGATAAATATTTAAATTTCTTCATTTCTCGAATTATGCAGGAATCCACCAGTCGCTTTTCTGTATGCGTTTCTCCATGGTTATTCAAAGAATTTCCTGTTTTTCTCAACGGAGAGGCACTCACTTTACCCCAGAAATGAATGCATCTCCGCATATATATATGAATTTCTTCATCTCTCGGGGAATGCTGCAAATTACCAGTCACATTTTCATTTTGCGTTTTTCTATGAGTATCCAAAGAATATCTAATTTTTCTCAACGGAGAGGCATTCACTTTATCCCAGAAATGAATGCATCTCCAGATAAATGTTTGAATTTCTTCATCTCTCGGATTATACAGGAATTCACCTGTCGCATTTTCATTTTGCGTTTCTCCATGTGTGTCCAAAGAATTTCTTGTTTTTCTCAACGTTGAGGCATTCACTTTACACCGGAAATGAATGCATCTCCAGATAAATGTTTGAATTTCTTCATCTCTCGAAACATGCTTCAAGATAATAGTAGAATTCTTTTGCGTTTCTCCTTATGTATCCAAAGAAATTCCTTTATTTCTCAACGGGGAGGTCATAAATGTTTGAAATTCTTCAGGTCTCGGATTATGCAGGAATTCACCAGTCACATTTTCAGTTTGCGTTTATTTATGAGTATCCAAATAAATTCTTGTTTTTCACTACGGAGATGCATTCACTTTACCCCAGAAATGAATGCATCTCCGCATATATATTTGCATATCTTCATCTCTCGGTGTATGCTGCAATTACCAGTCACATTTTCATTTTGCGTTTTTCTATGAGTATCCAAAGAATATCTTGTTTTTCTCAACGGAGAGGCATTCGCTTTACCCCAGAAATGAATGAATCTCCAGATAAATGTTTCAATTTATTCGTCTCTCTGAACATGCTTCAAGGTAATAGTTGAATTCTTTTGCGTTTCTCCATATGTATACAAAGAAATTCCTGTTTTTCTCAACCAGGAGGCATTCACTTTACCCCAGAAATGAATGTATCTGCGCATATATATTTGTATTCTAATTTCTCGGTGTATGCTACAAATTACCGTTCACATTTTCATTTTGCGGTTATCCATGTGTATTCAAAGGAATTGCATTTTGTCCCAACGTAGAAGAATTCATTTTACCCCAGAAATGAATGCATCTCCGGATAAATATTTAAATTTCTTCATCTCTCGGATTATGCAGGAATCCACCAGTCACTTTTTCTGTTTGCGTTTCTCCATGTGTATTCAAAGAATTTCCTGTTTTTCTCAACGGAGAGGCATTCACCAGAAATGAATGCATCTCCTGTTATATGTTTGAATTTCTTCATCTCTCGGAACATGCTTAAAGATAATAGTAGATTCCTTTTTTGTTTCGCCTTATGTCTTCAAAAAATTCTTGTTTTTCTAAACGGGGAGGCATTAACTTTACCCCAGAAATGAATGCATCTCAGCATATATATTTGCATTTCTTCATCACTCGGGGTATGCTGCAAATTACCATTCACATATTCATTTTGCGGTTATCCATATTATCCGGTTATTCTAAGAAATTCATGTTTTTCTCAACGGAGAGTCATTCATTTTAACCCAGAAATGAATGCAACTCCGGATAAATATTTAAATTTCTTCATCTCTCGAATTATGCAGGAATCCACCTGTCTCTTTTTCTGATTGAGTTTCTCCATTTGTATTCAAAGAAATTCCTGTTTTTCTCAACGGAGAGGCATTCACTTTACCCGAGAAGGGAATGCCTGTCCGCATATATATTTGCATATCTTCATCTCTTTGTGTGTGCTACAAATTACCCGTCACATTTTCATTTTGCCGTTATCCATATGTTTATGTATTCTAAAATTTCCTGTTTTTCTCAACGGAGAGGCATTCACATTAACACAGAAATTAATGCATCGCCGGAAAAATGTCTAAATTTATTCATCTCTCGGAGTTTTCTGCATTTAAATCTTCGCTTTTTCTTTTTGCGTTCAACATACGTATTCAAAAAAATCCATGTTTTTCACAACGGAGAGGCATTCACTTTACCCTAGAAATGAATGCATCTCCGCATATATATTTGCATTTCTTCTTCTCTCGGTGTATGCTGCAAATTACCATTCACATTTCAATTTTGCGGTTATCCATATGTATTCAAAGAAATTCCTGTTTTTCTCAACGGAGAGGTATTAATTTTACTCATGAAATGAATGCAGCTCCGGATAAATATTTAATTTTCTTCATCTCTCGGATTATCTAGGAATCCACCAGTCACTTTTTCTGTTTGCGTTCCTCCATATGTATTCAATGTTATTCCTGTATTTCTCAACGGAGAGGCATTTATATTACCCCAGAAATGAATGCATTTCATAAAAATATTTGAATTTCTTTATCTCTCCTAACATGTTTCAAGAAAATAGTAGAATTCAACTGAGTTTCTCCATATGTATTCGCAGAAATTCCTGTTTTTCTCAACTGGGATGCATTCACTTTACCCCAGGAATGAATGCATCTCCGCATACATATTTGCATTTCTTCATCACTCGGGGTATGCTGCAAATTACCATTCACATATTCATTTTACGGTTATCCATATGTATCCTAAGAATTTCATGTTTCTTTGAACGGAGAGGCATTCACTTTACCCCAGAAATGAATGCATCTCCGGATAAATATTTAAATTTCTTCCTCTCTTGTATTATACAGGAATTCACCAGTCCCATTTTCATCCTGCGTTTCTCCATATGTATTCAAAGAAATTCCTGTTTTTCTCAACGGGAGGCATTCTCTTTACCCCAGAAATGAATGTATCTCCAGATAAATGTTTGAATTTCTTCATCTCTCGGAACATGCTTCAAGATAATAATAGAACCCCAGATATGAATGCATCTCCGCATATATATTTGCATTTCTTCATCTCTATGTGTATGCTACAAATTACCGTTCACATTTTCGTTTTGCGGTTATCCATATGTATTCAAAGGAATACCATTTTTTCCCAACGGAGAGGCATTCATTTTACCCCAGAAATGAGTCCATCTCCGGATAAATATTTAAATTTCTTCATTTCTCGAATTATGCAGGAATCCACCAGTCGCTTTTTCTGTATGCGTTTCTCCATGGTTATTCAAAGAATTTCCTGTTTTTCTCAACGGAGAGGCATTCACTTTACCCCAGAAATGAATGGATCTCCGCATATATATATGCATTTCTTCATCTCTCGGGGAATGCTGCAAATTACTAGTCACATTGATTACGCCAGAAGAGAATGCATCTCCGGATAAATATTTAAATTTCTTCATCTCTCGTATTATACAGGAATTCACCAGTCCCATTTTCATTTTGCGTTTTTCTATGAGTATCCAAAGAATATCTGGTTTTTCTCAACGGACAGGCATTCACTTTATCCCAGAAATGAATGCATCTCCAGATAAATGTTTGAATTCCTTCATCTCTCAGATTATACAGGAATTCACCTGTCGCATTTTCATTTTGCGTTTCTCCATGTGTGTCCAAAGAAATTCTTGTTTTTCTCAACGGGGATGCATTCACTTTACCCCGGAAATGAATGCTTCTCCAGATAAATGTTTGAATTTCTTCATCTCTCAAAACATGTTTCAAGATAATAGTAGAATTCTTTTGCGTTTCTCCTTATGTATCCAAAGAAATTCCTGTTTTTCTCAACGGAGAGGTCATAAATGTTTGAAATTCTTCAGGTCTCGGATTATGCAGGAATTCACCAGTCACATTTTCAGTTTTCGTTTCTTTATGAGTATCCAAAGAAATTCTTGTTTTTCACTACGGAGATGCATTCACTTTACCCCAGAAATGAATGCATCTCCGCATATATATTTGCATATCTTCATCTCTCGGTGTATGCTGCAAATTACCAGTCACATTTTCATTTTGCGTTTTTCTATGAGTATCCAAAGAATACCTTGTTTTTCTCAACGGAGAGGCATTCGCTTTACCCCAGAAATGAATGAATCTCCAGATAAATGTTTCAATTTCTTCATCTCTCTGAACATGCTTCAAGATAATAGTTGAATTCTTTTGCGTTTCTCCATATGTATACAAAGTAATTCCTGTTTTTCTCAACCAGGAGGCATTCACTTTACCCCAGAAATGAATGCATCTGCACATATGTATTTGTATTCTTCATTTCTCGGTGTATGCTACAAATTACCGTTCACATTTTCATTTTGCGGTTATCCATGTGTATTCAAAGGATTTGCATTTTTTCCCAACGTAGAAGAATTCATTTTACCCCAGAAATGAATGCATCTCCGGATAAATATTTAAATTTCTTCATCTCTCGGATTATGCAGGAATCCACCAGTCGCTTGTTCTGTTTGCGTTTCTCCATGTGTATTCAAAGAATTTCCTGTTTTTCTCAACGGAGAGGCATTCACTTTACCCCAGAAATGAATGAATCTCCTGATAAATGTTTGAAATTCTTCATGTCTCGAATTATGCAGGAATTCACCAGTCACATTTTCATTTTGCGTTTCTCTATGAGTATCCAAAGAAATCCTTGTTTTTCTCAACGTAGAAGCATTCACTTTACCCGAGAAATGAATGCATCTCGCATATATATTTGCATACCTTCATCTCTCGGTGTATGCTTCAAATTACCATTCACATTTTCATTTTGCCGTTATCCATATGTATTCTAAGAAATTCCATTTCTTCTCAACGGAGAGGCATTCACATTAACCCAGAAATTAATGCATCGCCGGATAAATGTCTAAATTTCTTCATCTCTGGGAGTATTCTCCATTTAAATCTTCGCTTTTTCTTTTTGCGTTTCAACATATGTTTTCAATGAAATCCATGTTTTGGACAACGGAGAGGCATTCCCTTTACTCCAGAAAGGAATGCATCTCCGGATAAATGTTTAAATTTCTTCATCTCCGGGAATATACGTCATTTTAATCTTCGCTTTTTCTTTTTGCTCTTCTCCATATGTTTCCGCAAAAGGTTTTCGATAATCGGAGATTTTGACGACAGTTTACCGAAAACCTTTTGCTGTAAGTTTACCCCTCATTATTTGTCCAGTCATCTCCCACATGAAAAACTTGCAGCTTTCAATACTCTTATTTTCCGTGTACGTAAAATTTGTTCAAATTCTGAATTATTTAATAGTAAAATGAGCTATATAAAAGCAGTTGCCATCGATCGTGGATTTAGTTTGAATATCATTAACCATATTTTATATATTTATGTAACCATATGGTTACATAAGATAGTCTGTGTAAAAATACCTCTACACTGCATTTTATGATTTTGTCGAAAATTATAAAAAATGATATTTTTTTCAACATCGGTTGATGTTGGTCAACCCAGTGCTCCTTTTATGTATATATGTGACTCTTGAGATTAAGGGAAATTATGAGTTTCTTGATGTGACGATGAAGTATAATTATTACCGAATTATAGTTGTAATTTCAAGATATGATTGCGGATTGTTTACAAAAATTAATTATTTCCGAAAAGTTCTACCGTGTCATAGATCATTTCTTGCAGATACTTTAAAATGACTTGTAATTTGCGGTTATAAAACTTTTCTGAAGTCGTATGAGATAAGAGTTTCAGGGATGTACAAAAAAAATCAAGTTGACTTTCACGCAACTAGCAAATGACAAAAGAAAGACAACCAAGGCATTCATACACGTAGTTTGCCCAGAAGTAAAATAATATATTATGTTTCATTAAAAATATGAATAAAATGACTATTACTCTATGAATGAAATATAACCACATAGCTACGGATGCATCGTATCACCTATGGCAATGTTACAAAACAGATAAATTTCAGCTTGCACCTCTTCAGTATCCTGACTTCTAGCGAAATATCCATATTAATACAAACGACTGAAGAGAAACATTTACTTTTAAATAATTAGTACTATTAGGTCAACGTAAAATTTTTTTTCAAAAACATGAAGGGAGGGATTTAGAGCCTTTTGTCCCCTTCTTTTCTAGAAGTTAAATTTAATTGCACCCCCCCCCCCTTTTTTTATCACGTAAACTTTTTTTCAATATTTCGTGGTATAAGAGACTTTTATGATAAAAATGTTTTTATTTAGTGTATTTTTGCACTTGAATAAATATGCAGTCATTTAGTCATTTTCAGCTTTTCAAATCCTTTGTTTACTATTTCATTAAATACTTTATTTTGTTAATATTAAATACTAAATACTTTAGCTCAGAAAATAAGTTGAAATTGGAGTGAACCAATAAGAACTAAAAGATCTTCTTGAAACACCATCAAACACATCATCCATTTTGCGCATTTAAAAGTTTTTGATGATGTTTTAAGAAAACCTTTTAGTTCGTAAATATTAATATTAATATAATATAAAATTATTGTTTTATATTATACTAAATACTTTATATGATTTTCATATTTTATTTTCTACAATTTTCACATTGTGATAACAAATTACTTTAAAATCTAGTTTTGAAACATTTTTAACGACAAATTCCTCTAAACAGGACATCGTTAAACAAAATATTGCACCGATAGTTTTTCAAAGCATAAAACATAAATTTCAATCCAACAAACTTGGCTGCGAAACAGTCAGAAAATATAACGATCTTCTATTGTAGAAACAACGGATTTTAATCTTTTGATTATTCTTAATACTTAAAATATCATTGATTTGTTCAAATAAAATAAGATACACATAAGCTTTCCTTGGATTTTAATTCGTAAAAATTTAATTAAAAAACATCTTTCTTATTTGGAAATTAAGTGAAGTTATGCAAAATTTCTATCGATTATTTGCATAGATTTGTGCTTTGTATTCTTTGGCTGACCATCTATGCCTTCATATATCAGTAGTGATTCCAATATATGAAAGAACTATTTACTACATTGATTGGCATGCCACAAAATGAAAAATTAAGAATCGAAGATCCTGTTATCGATATCACTAGTTTTAGAGATGCCTCTGCTAGTGATTCTTAATGTATTCTTATGTGATATGTACTAGTAGTCCACCCAAGCCAAGATTGAAATATCTGAGGTATTATGCGCTTGTTACAGCTGTTTGTTTGTTTTGTAGTACGATTAAAATTAATTGAACTTTTAAAATAAGAGCTAGTTATTAAAAGTCTTTGCTAATATTTAAAGAGGTAAAATATAATTTACTATCAACATACCATACATATGCATATCATAAACGCCTGAATATTGTTATAGCACAATGGTATTTACAAGTTGACAAAAAAAAATTGATTGTAACTTATTTATATTGAAATTATTGTTACAAGTAGTATGGACACTTTCATACTTTCACTAAATGCCGAAGTATACTTTTCTATATTAGTAGAGTGAGAATCACTGAAGAATAGTAAATAAACAGAAGACAAAAATGAATTTATGCAGATTGAATTTCAATTACTTTTGAAAAACCTTACTTAAACATGTCGGAAACTGTACGTCAGAGGTGGCAAATGAGGTGAATTCGTACTATAACGCGTTTTATAAATATTCAGACCTTGGTGCAATAGCTGTTATGCAAAAAGGCATGAAGACAAAACTTATTACGATTCTATATGTTCGATTCAGCCATACGGAAATAATAGCACTCCGTCTTAAATAGGACGTCATCACCATGGCAACCTACAATCATGACCTATCAGGGGATAGCATTAAATGAATTACATAGGATGGGATTTAAGGGAATGAAGAAAACTTTTATGAATATCTTTTTAAGTTTGGATTCAATTTTCATAAAATTTGAAAGGACTGGACACAATTCTGCAACGGTTCTACATACTAAATTTCAAGCTTATTCTGTTGGATCGTTTTTGATTTATTATAAGCGGACAGACATACGAACGGATCAGACGATGGCTATAGGCGCTACGTATTTATATTATTACGAACGTACCTAAAAAACGAGTAAAATTTTGTTTTATGTACTTTTTCCATCTTCATGTCAGACTCAAGAATTTTTCCAAGGTATGTCGAGGGAATTTTAACTCGTTTTATAAATATTCAGATCTGGGTGCCATAGCTGTTGCACTCTTATGCAAAAAATGCATGAATACAAAATTTATATTTTTCTATAAATTAAATTCAGTCACATGGAAATAACAGGCCTCAATTTTCAATAGAACGTCATCATCATGGCAACTTAGAATCATAACCTATATCATTGAATGAATGACGTAGGATAGGATTTAATAGAATGAAGAAAACTTTTATGAATATCTTTTTAAGTTTGATTCGATTTTCATAACATTTGAAACGTGTTGGCAAAATTCTCCAACGATTCTATGTATTAAACTTCAAACCATTCTTTTGGGTATTTTTTGCGCATCAGACAGAGGGTCCAGACGACGTGTATAGATGATAAGTACTTATACAGCTACGAACGCACCTATAAAAGGGGACTGCCTTAATAAAATCATTGCCTGCATCCCTCAAAACTAAAAAAGAAGGCTCTTCTTTTCTACTTCTTAACATAAGTTAGTCTATATGAAAAAAAAAATCAACATTAAAGTTTGGACTTTACACTGTGATTACTATAAGGATAATGAGCTCAGCTCAGAATATTTATACAATTGCTAAAACAGTGTACAATGAGAACTATACATAACGTTTAAAATCTAGTACATGACCCTTAAAATATGCGTGACGTTTAAACACTAAAACGATGTTAAAAACTTCCCAACTGTTTCAGCCAAAACACTTGGCCTTTCTCAAGGGATACTACGGATGTACTGGCGAAGACTCACATTCCAACACGATGAGGGATGGAGGTAAAACGTAAAAACGTTTTTTACGTTTTTAGAAAGGCCAAGTGTTTTGGCTGAAACAGTTGGGAAGTTTTTAACATCGTTTTAGTGTTAAAACGTCATGCATATTTTAAGTGTCCTGTAGATTTTAAACGTTTTGTATAGTTCCCATTGTACATTGTTTTAGTAATTGTATAAATATTCTGAGCTTAGCTCATTATTTATATTTAAAAAAATCTTTTAAAATGTTAAAGGAATCTCGAAACTAATCCGGAAGTTTTTTTCCTCTCATAATTTACTCCTACATATCTATATAATTATCTCCATATTTAAGCACTATTTTATACCCTATTTTCGTTTATCAACTAAATACTTCTTCGTTTACATCTTTTAGGTATATAAAAATATGAAAGCATTCCTACCTTGAGCCGTCAACACAACAACCTGGGTTACATTTTAGACATCTCCGACATCGTGACTTACACATATGAAGGGAGTAGCGGGTGTTGCATGTATTCTTTAATCTGAATTATTGTCTAGATCTTCATAGCCCACTTAGCTGACACCCCTTACTGGGCGAAAATCACTATAAAGTTCGATAGCTAAACATGGAAATCAAAGAATTGAGAATCAGTTAATTAACTCTGAAATTGAAAATAATAAATGAAATGACACTTCAACTAACAAAATTAATATACAGGGTGGAATATGTTATCTATCGCCGACCTTTAATTTCTCAACCATTGGTCGTAGACATATAGTTCCAATTACAAATACATTTCAAATGAGGTAAATATTCATGTTGTGACATTATTTAAAGTTAAAAAATAATTTTTTTCAAAATTACGAAATGTAACTGTTTATACGGTCCCCCAGTCCTATAGTTATATTTAGTAAAAGTTAACACATATCATTACAGATATAACATAAAAAGTTTGACATCTGTACTACAAAAATTGACACAGATATTAAATTTCGAAGTTTGAGATTTTTGCACATGATTTTCTCTTTCATTGAGGGATCAGTTAAAAGAGGAATTAAAGTAATTCGTGATCAAAATCTGCTGCTATTTATCTAGTCCTTAGTGAGTATGTTTTATTTTACGGTTGTCGATACTTTAACGTCGACCCATAAAATTTAGCTCAAATTTTTAGATGCAATAACCCTTTTTGGTAATTCCGCGATTTGGAGATACAGGTTAAAGGGGGTTTCGCCATAAAAAGGACATTCACCCTGATTTTGACCTCGAATTACTTTAATTCATCTTTTAACTGATCCCTCAATGAAAGACAAAATCGTGTGCAAAAATCTCAAACTTTGAAAGTTAATAACTGTGTCAATTTTTGTAGTACAGATGTCAAACTTTTTGTGTTATATCTGTTATGATATGTGTAAACTTTTACTAACTATAACTATAGGGACTGGGGGACCGTATAAAAAGTTAGATTTCGTAATTTTTATAAAATTGATTTTTTACTTTAAACAATGCCACAACATGAATATTTACCTCATTTGAAACGTTTTTGTAATTGAAAAAATATATCTAAGGCCAACGGTTGATAAATTAAAGGTCGGCGATAGATAACATATTGCACCCTGTATATAAACAAGCAAAAAATAGATATTCTGCTTTTTCAAAATTTAGTGTCGCCCCCGATGAGAAAAAAAAATTTATTATTATTATTACTAGGTAAACCCGTCGAATTTCGACGAAAGGAAACATTTAAGAAGGCACTGTTTCATTAATTTATAATAAACCCACAAAATTAGTTACAATAAAAAATGCTACTTAAATTGGTTAGTCTACCTCTCAAAGAAGTGTTATTTTAACGTAAAGGTCACTGCTCTTCTATAAAGAGACTCTAAATTTTTGTAAAACTAGGCGTTTTATCAGTGTGTGATTTCAATTGCGTTATTTTCAAAAGGGAAGCGTTTCCACATGGGAAGAATTTCAAAACCGCTGGAGTGAAAATTATGCACTTCTACTAAACTTATCTTAGTTTTAAGACTTAAAATACACGTTTCTATTTTATATAAAATGACGTCCTTTGCATTCTCTGAAGAGTTCCACATTGACATTCCAGTCTTAAACAACATCTATAGAAAAGTTTGTATAGGACGTCACTAACGCGGAATAATACACAAAACCAGCAAAATACGATATTATAGATTAAAAATAAAAAAATAAATAAATAAAATAAAATAATAATAGACTTATCAAGTGATTCATATGCCTTTATTTGTTTGTACCATTAATATGGATATTTAAAGTTAAATGCAGTTTATAATAGCTCCATATTTTATCAGAAATCAATCATGTATAGTTTTTCAAAATGGCAATATTTTAATTACATTTTTTCAGTTAGCATGAGCAAATAGAAACAAAAGGATATAGAAATCTACTATTTTCCAACTATCTTCTCCTTACTTTCAGAAATGGAGTACATCAGTTGCCACCATTACAGAAATGGCATTAAAAGCTACACAAAAATTAATGTCCCAAAAATAAATTGAGATGCAGTATTCAAACAAATTGCAGTTAAAAGCATTTTTTCTCCTATACCAAGGTGTAAAAAATGAAAATAAGTGCTGTTTAGAACTTTAAAAAATGGGAGTAGAGATTGTCAGTGTTGAACCATAGAATGATATATTTGCTTCGTTTTACGGCTGGTTTATATAACGGAACGTTATTTATTTAGTGATGACACTTTAACTGTTGCCTGATAGAAATAGCATACTTGGGGGGGGGGGGGGTAAAATAATAACGTAGCATTCATACGGATAAAGTTGGCGACACTTAGCATTATTTACACTCAAATGACGCTATAAACAAGGTGAAATCATTGAAAATCCTAGTATCGAAGTTATAAGAAAATGACTTACCTATCTATCTCTTTAATAAACAACTATAAGCTAATGAATTTTCATATTTAAACTACGAGTTAATGATATATTTTATGTATTAAAAGTTATTAATATTTTAATTATCATTATTAATTCGATTCAAACATTAGATAAAAATGACGCGACAGTAAAATATTAAAAAAAATTGTTGAAATCCACCACTTGCATTCTTAACTCTTCATTGTTGAAAAAATCTGTATTCAATCAATTGTTGTGAATTGTGAATTAATAACAAATTCCAGATCACAATATTGTTGAAACATTGTTACGAAACGTATTGTTGTTGTCCACATTTTTTATGTTCACAGTTAAAAGAACGCGTTTCACCTTCTTTTTTTTTTCTATGATCTTCTACATATGAAACATTTTTTGACGGTTGTTCTTCCAAAATTAAAAAAAAAAATAAGCTAAATGGTATACTTTTAAGCTTTTTCACTCTGTTCTACTGTTACTGTTTATTGTAAATTTATTTCCTTCATAATCTTAAAAATAGACGCAAAACTCTCAAAGTATATATATATATAACCTGGCAGATTTAGATGCTATTGTCCTAAATTTAAGGCTCCTAAAGCTCCGTAATTCTCTTCACGGTTAAGTTTTGTATCAAACATGAGCGATGCTGGAAACATCGTGGTTACAAGCACAATTGCAACAATGAGCCAATAAGTCAACTAAGCTCACCGACAACTGAGTGGTTTATAGTTTAGAAACCTGTGCAGACAATTTTATATCGTCATGAGTATTAACAATTCCAAGGCAGCCAAACTTCTAGAGCAGATGACCTTGTATACATATTCTACTTACTTAATTATATAGAAACAAGTATGACGTTAATTATGAGCCAATATAGGTTCGGTAAAATACTGTAATTGTCTGTGGACCCTATTATGGAAATTTCACTGGATTATTTTTGTCCGCTATAAAAGAAGGCATGAAACATTAAATATTTTTACAAACAGTCTCTTACCATAGGTACATCTCAATGTTTGTCCTTTCAAAAGAGAGTTGTATGATCTTGCTCAATTTTACACCCAAACTTATTCTCATAATTTCTTTATACAACTGACGTTTGTGATAAATTTTTACCTCTTGAATAAACTTTCTCCATTGCTCAACTGAATTTGATTGTTACTTTACAGTGTTGTAATAAATAAATAAATAGTCACTGTTAGTGCTAAGTCGTCCCATAATATCGCTACAAGTCCTCAAACGAAAATGTTAAGAAGAACTCAACAATACAAAAGAGTCTAACAACGATTTTCTTTCACTATGAACGGAAAATCCCATGTACCGTTGTTCTGTTGAATGGTTAACCTTAGCGCTGAATTTGATGCCTTATTTGGCGAGTTTCGTGTTCATTGTGCTCGCGAAATACTTACACAGAAACTTCGAGAAGGGGTAGCTTTACGATGAAAGCGTGTAGAATTTTTTGTTCAGGGAACTGTATCGTTGCCTCAGGGTCTCAGATAGAATTAGTTTGTTCCTGCGCATTTTTGATCTTACAGCTTTTTATTTCAGAAACTTTAGAAAGCTTCCTTTAAAGCGAAATGGTTGGTCATCATTTTAATACAAAATGGCTGTTTTCATATTTATTTCAGCGAATGAGTAACCCACTAAGGCAAGTGAGTTTTTATAAAATACAAGAACTAATCGCTGTTTACCAGATTTCTGAAACATTATTTCCCCAGGCAACGGTCACAGTCATAGGTCAACATCAGCCAAAAGTCAACGACATAGGAGGGAAGGTTGCTCAAGAAAAACACATAGTTTGAAGCAAACGCTAATATAAAGCAATCGAACATTTTTGAAGTATGAAAAGTCAATGTTCTTTAAAATCAAAATATTTTCATTTTAGTATAGGTTACTTTGAAGTAATTGGAAGGTCAACGTGTGAGCAGAAAACTGCCGTTTAGGCAATAATTCCAAACAATCAATAAGAGAGAAAATCTCTGAACAAATTTTTCATCCCTTCGAATAAATATCGAAAGATCTGTTGGCTGGTTTTTAGATATTTGAAATATGTTTTCGACTTACATAGTGGAGAGGGGGCCAACACAACCGCGTTATCTGGGCGCACATTTTAGTAGCTTTGAATCAAAGTTTGTTGGCTCGATTACTTGTTTTTAAGCAGAATTTTGTATTATCTTTGAAAGAAAACGAACATGCGACGGTTGTTTTTTCAAAAGACTTTTTAAACGTAAAGTTTCTTATTGACCTAACGTATTTTTTAATAAATGCAACAGAATATTTGACGTTACTTCAAATGATATTAACTATAGTAAAGTACGACAATAATAATTATCGCAACATTCGGAAAAGCTAGAAATGAGCTTTCATCACATTTTCATTCAAGTTTAAATTAATATTTTTGCACCTTTTAATAACAAAATTAACGTACTTATATATATTTTTAAGAAACTGCAAAGCCACTACACTGTCAGAAAAAACTGTAAATTTATGAACCTTTGCTGTTTAATTTACACGGGCAACAGCCTTATTTGATGAAAAACGGTCTGATCAACTAAAAAAAATACGGTACGACCCCATACATTTTCCTCCGCTAGGAGGAATCCTTCGTTTTAGTCGTCTTTCGAAAAATAATGTCAGTTAACCGCGACCGTAACTTATTTTTTATCCCACCAAAAAAGCAATTTTGTGATTATCTAACGTGCTACGTGCTATGGAGCAGTAATTAAAGTGTTATTGTGTTTTGAAGTGCATTATATCTTTGACCCGTAAAATAACGGTTGCACAAAATGATGAGCATAGCATTTTTTTTTTACGCGGTATGACTGGTATCTCTGCTGCCGGCCTCTGCCCGTAATTTTACAAGGATACTTTTAGATACTTAGAAAATTAAGGGCAATCCACATATTCTTACAGTTCTAGCCCATCTGTTACGTCAGCGGTAAAATCAAAACCCATCAAATAAGCTACGACCCCATACATTTTACTACGCTGGTGTGTACACGTTGACACAAAATGACGGGCACGGATTGTTGTTTTTTTACGTGGTATGACTGGAATCTCTGCTGCCGGCCTCTGCCCGTAAATATTTTTAACAGTGTAAGTCGAAATTGACATATAAGTGGGAAAATATTTCGAAGAGCCACAACTGGGGTGGTGCGCTCTCTGAGACCGTTTTGTGTCAAACTAAGCCTACTAAAATTTTTGAAAGAAATAGATACTATGTTTTAAATACGTCTTTTGATAATTTTTTTATTTAATACCCTATAATATTTATAATATGACCTACGGACCTGGGCGTCGCGTCACCGAGTTTGTTATGCACACTTTGAGGTACGAAGTTCATCCGATCACCGAATGGTCGCTCTCCACTTGCACTGTGCTAAAACATCTTTGGAAAAGGATTTTTGTTGCTGTTCTTTTGTTTGTTAGCCCCCGGTATGTTATTTCATTCTCCCAGCTTATTTTGTGTCGTCTTCAAAAAATAACGTTACGTTGTATAAACCAGCCGTAAAACAAAGTAGATGTATCATTGTACGTTTAAATACTCTATAGCAATTTTTTAAACTTCTAAGCATCGTGCATTTTTAATTTTTATACCGTCGTATTGGGTTGGTTGGTTGTATTTATGTCGGCCAATTATCTGCACGTGGGATATAGGCCCTAAGGGGTGAGTGCCTTCCGTGGAGGTCTTTCTAAGGGAACCTAACCCGTATTAAAGCTTGGAGAACCAAGGTTCGAAGAAAACCACGAAAACTCCGAACGATTAGGCCGACGGGCGCGATTGGGATCGAACCCAGCACTTCCCGTCTACCAGCTTCGAGAGCAGAACCTCTCGGCCACTGGTGGGGCCCCGTCGTATTGGGAAAAAAAAGAACTTTTAAATGCAATTTGTTTGAAAACTGTATATCCATTTTCTTTTTAAATATTAAATTTTTTGTAGTTTTTAGAGGCATTTGCTTAATATTGGCAAAGGATGTACTCCATTTCTGTAGAAAGGAAAGGCAAAAACGTTCTAAAATAGTAATTATGTATTTTTGTTGCCATTTTCTCATAGCAACCGAAAGAAAATGTAATTAAAATACGTGCTATTTTGAAAAAGTATTAAGCGAATGGTTTCTGTTAAAAAATGGAGCTATTATAAACTATATTTAATTATAAGTATCGATATTAATGTTACAAACAATTGAAGGCTAATGAATCATTAGATAGCCTTTTTTTGTCGAGTTTCTCGAATGACGGCATCTTTTTGTTACATTTGTGTATTATTTTGCGATAGTGACGTCTACGCATGCTTTATTGTAGCTATTTAAGAGTGGATCGTAAATTTGGAATTCTTAAGCAGTTGCGAATGACTTCATTTTACATAAAATAAACACTTAAGCTTTAAGTATAAAATTGAAATATGTTTTGTACTATTTATATATGCATATATATATATTTTCATCGGTAGCGACACTAAATTCTGAAACAGCAAAATTTCTGTTTTCTAGTGTTTTCTTTTGTTTTTCTCTTGTAAGTTGAATGGTAAAAGTACACATCTGTACAATCTCATACTAAATATTTAGATAAGCTTTACTGGATCCATCAATAAAATTTATCTCTGGGACAGGACGCCCACTGTTATATTTCGCATTTTCACCCTTCCCCCTTGTTACCGGTTAAACTACTCGTTATACTTTGCTTTCCAGTAGAAGTCAAGTGATGTTTGCACGGAATGAAAAGTCTTGTGTATTGATATTAACTGGCAGCAATAACAAATTATCCATGTGATTTCTAGATGGTACCATTTTTCAAAAGATTAAAATCAAATTTTCATGGCATTTCGGTAATTTCTTTATGAATTGTAAGTGACGCTACTGTTGCTTTTGTGAAAACAATGACCGAAAGATAATTTCGAATTAAACATTGCTTTTTGGCGGAAACAAATACGGTTCAAACCCAATATCGGATTATAAAGCATTAAGGCACATCTGTTCTGCTAAAAACAACTATTGATCCACAGAATACTAAAATTAAATGTGGCCGTACAAGCACCAACGATGCTCCATGTTCTGGACGACTCATTGAGGTAAGAACTCCAGAAAACGCTACAAAAAAATCCACCAAAATGAAAAAAGTGGAAGAGAGAGATAACTGACATCGTAAAGATAAAGACAGTGTGCGTGAAGAATGTTTTGCATGAACATTCTTCAATTCTATTATTTTTTCATATGCATAAACATGCATTTGATGCATTTGCATATGAAAAACGTTTCAGCGAGATAAGTGCCGCATTTCCTAAAAAAAAAAAAAAAAAAAAAAAAAAAAAAATTAGCAACGTGTGGTTCAGTGGTCAATTTAGCAATATTTCACCATAATCCAAATGAATTTTCTCGCCTATTTGGAACAATGGATGAAACATTTATCCATTACAGTAGTACCCCGATAATCCGAACCGATTTTATTTTCAAAAATTATACTTGAACAGATTAACTGAAAAGATTAATTTGCGAAATTTCCCGGATGTTTTTCATGCTTTAAACAACTTGAATAGAATAAAAACAAATTGAGTAGAATTAAAAAGATACTCAGTAATTTAAAAGTACAACATATGCTCACGAATATAAAATGAAATCGTGCATTGTAGGCCTACTCGTAGAAGCCATCTTTAAAATATCTCAAATATCAGTTTGTTTGCCAGTCACTATAAAATTATTTTCTAAAATGCAAAAAGTATTTCATTCAGATGATAAAAATTTATTTTTCCTTTCAACATAAAAATTGATTTCGCATATTGTCTACAGAAATCCCCTCCCCTCGTTGACGTGGTGACTGAACTATTTATAGATTCGAGATTTTGAAACGTTTTTAATGGGTTGTTACGTAAATCCTCAATCTGAAATTTCATTGGATTATTATAAACGGCAGGAGTTATTATCAAGGAATACTATTCTTTCCGAGAGTCACGGCAGATTATCCAGCATGCCGGATCTTAGAATGCTGGATTAGAGGATGCCTATTGTACTACTGAGTACTTTAAGTTACATATTTTTAGCACGCATCTTTTTCTTTGCTATCATTATCGAAATTTCGGGTAATCCGAACAGGCACTGGTCCCAATTAGTTCGGATTAGCAGGGTTCGACTGTACTTCACGCCTGAGGGAGTCCAATAGGAAATTACCTGAGTGGTTAGAAAAGGGCGAAAACCGCCAAAAGTGACACAAGACGTAACAATCAATTACAAAGGTCACAATTTTTGGGGGATGCACGCGGCATAATATTTATCTGTTATCTTGAAAAAGGAAAAATACTCCCAAGTGGGTGTTAAGCAGCCTTTTTGGATCGTTTGAACGAAGAAATCAAAATAAAAACGTCGCATTTGGCAAAGATAAAAATTCTGCTGCACCAAGATAACGAACCGAGTCACACATCCACGAAAGCGAAGGGAAAATTGCATCAATTAATCTACGAATTCCTCCACCACCTCTAGTATTCTCTAGATCTGTAACCCAGCAACTATTATTAATTTCTTAACTTCAAGAAGTGGCTCCAGAGGAAGATGTTTGCATCAAATGAGGATGTCGTAATTGAAACTGATGCATATTTTGGGGCCCTTTACAAATAGTTCTACTATATTAAACATATCCAAATGTTAGAGGATCGTTGGAATAAGTGTATCGCTCTTGAAATTAAGATGAAGAAAAAATCTATTTTTGACCAAAAAAAAAAAAAAAAAAATTATTGCTAGTCCGAAGACTTTTCAATTCATGTGTAGCACACTGCTCAATTCCAATTATTTTATTTTGTAATGTATAACTTGATTTCTAAATTTTAAAATTGCAAACATTACTTTTCCCGATTAAATATTTCACATATATGGAAAGCCGCAAATTAACTTTCTTCGTATTATTCTCATTTAGCAATCAGGGCCTGATTACTGCTTAAGTCTCCTACGCCAACACTTCCGAGGCCACTTGCAAGCACCGATGAACATCAATAATCAAGCTTAATCGCCATTCTAAAGTTCCTTTCAACCTGATTCTTTCGTTTCTAAAGACCCACTCTTGCCATGGGGCCTACTTTTTTAAAATTCAATACAGTCCCTCCTCCTCTTTGTGAGTGCAGTGGCTCAAGCTTCCTACTACTGTTATAACTGGCAACTTACAGCTCGTTGGCACTTTGATCTTCCAGCGGGTGGCAGGTCCCGCTATACTTTGCTTTCAAAGCTCAAAAATATTTTGGGTACTTTTCGATTATAGCAGCCCCAACAATGAATCGGAAAGTGACAGAGAAAAATCGCTAAGTTAGGTCTAAAATCTTGTCAAACATTTGCAGTCCTAGTAAAGCAGTTCCTGTGTATGCTATCACAATATAACTACTTTTGTTGCATACATCATGTATTATTATAATGCCATATATGCTTTAAAATGTAGCGGTAAATCTTGGTCACTTGACAATTTATCCTCGGGTGCCGTTGTAATACAAAATTAACATGTTTTCTACTTCTTACATGATCTCAGTAATCTCTGACTTCCTTCTGAGCCTTGGTCTCGGTCTTGGAAATTTCTTACTACCCTTTATCGGTTTGGCATAGTGTTTTAGCTTCGCAGTGAATTCTTGTATCTGTGAAATTTTAAATTTGTGTTACCTCTTACATTTGCTAACTCGTAAAAGATCAGATAAAATTTATTCTTTTCAACTTAATTATTTTTCACCCCGCTCCCTGTCGCATATATCGGAGAGTTCAGCTCCGGCAGAATATTGTATTTTTTAAAGACCTTAATAAAATTTACCGGTAGGAACATCTATGCTCTACAGACTCCGCGTCTCAGCACTTCCTCTTTGACAGTCAAACAAAATTTATTTTATCAAGTTTCATTATTAGTGCTTTTCTTTTAACCCATGTATTCAGTTAGACTTTCAACAATGAATTAAATCTACAAATAAGTTTTAAAATGCATTAAGCACGAATCTTAAGAACGTGTATATAAATGATTGAAATAATTTGCTTCACTTGAAGAAAAGTAAAATGCTGTTATCATAAATTCAGAGCAAACTTTATCACATAAATATACACGCTTTTAAGATACGCGATTAAAACGCTTTAAAAATTATGTGTTCATCTAATAAAATAGAATTAATTAAAAGATGAGTATAAAACGTTTATTTAAAATATGATACTTTAAAATTAGCAATTGCAAAAACGTCTTTTAACGTCAGGTCAAACTGTAAATTAAAATCCAGTCCAAGTATGTTTACACAAAGCGAATTAAAAGAAAAATTAAAATACTACTATCAAATGTACAGTAAAATTCTTACCCATATCTTCTATTTAATAAATAGCCATAAGGCAGAAAAAAATTATATTTAACGTGCAAATTTAAAATGTGTCTAGTTTATTGAAACTTATTAACATCTTGAAAATCATAAATTCGGTGCAAGAAGATGAAATCAATACATCGGTGATTTAAGGTATAACAGTTGAATTATTAAATGCTGCATTGTTGCAAGAAGATGAAATCAATACATCGGTGATTTAAGGTATAACAGTTGAATTATTAAATGCTGCATTGTTGCAAGAAAAGGATTTGCGCATAAAAAACTATTGTTGTAAACGTAAACTATGAAGTTAAAACAACTTTTAGAAGAGAATAATGAGACATTGTTGCAAAACATATTGTTACTCACATTATCGTAAACATCGTGGAGGTTACAGTTAACAAGATCAGTAATTTAACGCTTTTTTTTTCAGTAGAAGGGATTATAGCTAATAAATTTTTTAATAATTGCGTATCATAGATTGTTATTGGGGCAGTTCTAGCCCCAAAATAAATTATTATAATATTGGACACTTTTCCTCCGAAAAACTGAAAGCAGATTGCTAAATTATTACAAAAGAAATTTTGAGTGGAAAAACATTATTGTTTCTACTGGTGAGAAACTGGACTCCTTCACAAAATTGTCTAAATAAATACACTGCTATTCGCAAACATCTAGTTTGTACTTTAATTACAGCAATTAGAGATCGTAATCCCTCTGTGTAAAGCTTATAAGCATAAATAAAAGTTAACTTAACTGTTAAATAAACAGGACACAGAGCGTTATGAATCTTTGCGAAATAATTTTAAATTATGAAGATTGAAAAAAATATTCCATAAAAAATTATCAATACTCAAGATAATCTGAGTACTAAATTGCCCTGCTAAATCAATTAGTTAACACATGATGCACAAATAAAGGGATAAAATTTGAATTTAAAAATTAAGAAAAAGTTTATTTAGAGAAAATATTTATACATAATCAAAATAAAATTTCAGGAAGAAATTCTTCCAAAATTAATACTACATAAAGCAGTATTAGCGGTTTTATTATTAATGTAATTAATTAAATTAAACATGCTACTCAAGCTGTTGATCCCTTTTTCTTAGAATAACTTCTTAATATTTACGTTATCATCATTGTAATATTATAATATCAAATTCAGTATGAACTAAATTAGTTAAAATAATAAGAACTAAAAGATCCTCTTAAAACACCATCAAAAACTTTTAAATGCAGGCCTTTCGAAAGATCTGAGTCTTTCTGAGTCTGAGAAAGACTCAGATCTTTCAAAAGGCCTAGCGCATTTAAAAGTTTTTGATGGTGTTTCAAGGGGACAGATCACGTTGACGGTTAAAAAAAATTACTTTTCACAAATTTCAGAATGGATACCTTCAAAAATTACAAATCCACTGAAAAAAGAATTTTACGAAAATACCAATTAGAACAGAAGTTATGGTTAAAAATATCTTGCATAAAAGCATTTGCTGTAATGTTACAAGACAACTTTGAAGACTTTTTCTACAAATTGTTTTTACTTTCTTCTATCTTTACGAGAAAGTATTGGATTCATGATAATTTTCGAATTCCAGTTTTCGATGAATTTACACGTTTTAGGGGTCAGAGATCCCGAAAAACATGTTTTTACAAAATGTCTGTCTGTGAGTCTGTCTGTGTGTGACACAAATTTTGTGGGCGCTCTATCTCAAGAACTAATGCACGGAATTTAATAAAAATTTATATTCAGCTAATCCCTGATATGAATTGGTGCTGATCAGTTTTTGGTGCAAATCCTTCAACAGGTGGCGCTGCTATGCTGCATTTTTCACGATTTCCGCAATGGCTCTATCTCAGGAATTAACGAACGGATTTTTATTATACTTCAGATTCAGTTAATCCTTAACATGAGTTGATTTTTACTGCGATTTGGGGTAAATCTCCCAACAGGTGGCACTGCTATACAGCATTGTTCACGTTTTAATCAAGGCTTCTATCTCAAGAACTACTGCGTGGATTTTTACCAAACTTCATATTCAGTTAGTCCTACGTTCAGATTAAGTTAGTCCAGATATGAGTTGGCGCTGACTACGTTTTGGTGTAGATCTCCCAACTGGTGGCGCTGCTATGCTGCATTTTTTAAGATTTCCGCAATGGCCTTATCTCAAGAACTAATGCACGCATGTTTATGAAACTTCAGATTCAGTTAGTCATTGATATGAGTTGGCGCTGACTACGTTTTGGTGCAAATCGCCCAACAGTTAGCGCTGCTATGCTGCATTTTTCATGATTCCCGAAATAGTTTTATCTCAAGAAGTAACGCACGGATTTTAATCAAACTTCAGATTCAGTTAACAAGTTGACTTAAGTTGTTGCTTATTAGGTTTTGGTATATATCGTCCAACAGGTGGAGCTGCTAGGCAGGATGTTTTACGATCTCCGACATAGCTCTACTCAAAAACTAATGCACAGATTTTCACGAAGCTTCAGATTCAGTTAGAAGTTGACATAAGTTGATGCTAATTAGATTTTGGTGTAAATCATCTAAACGGTGGCGCTGCTATTCAAAGAAATCCATGTTTTTCACAACGGAGAGGCATTCACCTTACCCCAGAAATGAATGCATCTCTGCGTATATATTTTCATTTCTTCATCTCTTGGAACATGCTTCAAGATAATAGTAGAATTCTTTTGAGTTTCTCCATACGTATTCAAAGAAATTCCTGTTTTTCTCAAAGGGGAGGCATTCACTGTACCCTAGACATGAATGCATCTCCGCATATATATTAGAACTTCTTCATCTCTTGGAACATGCTTCAAGATAATAGTAGAATTCTTTTAAGTTTCTCCATAATGTATTCAAAGAAATTCCTGTTTTTCTCAACGGGGAGGCATTCATTTTACCCCAGAAATGAATGCACATCCACATATATATTTGCATTTATTCATCTCTCGGTGTATGCTGCAAATTACAATTCACATTTTCATTTTCAGTTATCCATATGTATTCAAAGATATTCCTATTTTTCTCTACGGAGAGGCATTAATTTTACCTCAGAAATGAATGCATCGCAGGATAAATAATTAAATTTCTTCATCTCTCGGATTATGCAGGAATCCACCAATCGCTTTTTCTGTTTGCGTTTCTCCATATGTATTCCAAGAAATTCCAGTTTTTCTCAACGGAGAGGCATTCAGTTCACCACAGAAATAAATGCATCGCCGCATATATATTTGCATATCTTCATCTCTCGGGTTATGCTGCAAATTACCAGTCATATTTTCTTTTTGCGGTTATCCATATGTGTTCTAAGAAATTCCTGTTTTTCTCAACGGAGAGGCATTCACTTTCCCCCAGATAGGAATGCATCTCCGCATATATATTTGCATTTCTTCATCTCTCGGTGTATGTTGCAAGTTATCATTCACATTTTCATTTTTCGGTTATACATATGTACTCAAAGATATTCCTGTTTTTCTCAACGGAGAGGAATTCATTTTACCTCAGAAATGAATGCATCTCCGGATAAATATTTAAATTTCTTCATCTCTTCGATTATGCAAGAATCCGCCTGTCGCTTTTTCCGTTTGCGTTTCTCCATATGTATTCAAAGAAATTCTCGTTTTTTTTCAACGGAGAGACATTCAGTTTACCCCAGCAATGAATGCATCTCCGGAGAACTGTTTGAAATTCTTTATGTTTCGGATTATGCAGGTATTCACCAGTCACATTTTCATTTTGTGATTTTCTTCGAATATCCAAAGAAATTCAGGTTTTTCTCAACCGAGAGGCTTTCACGTTACCCCAGAAATGAATGCATCTCCGCATATATCTTTGCATTTCTTCGTATCTCGGTGTATGCACAAATAACCATTCACATTTTCATTTTGCGGTTATCCATATGTATTCAAATAAATTCCTGTTTTCTCAAAGGAGAGGCACTAATTATACCCCAGAAATGAATGCAGCTCCGGATAAATATTTAAATTTCTTCATCACTCGGTTTATGCAGGAATCCACCAGTTGCTTTTTCTGTTTGCATTCTCCATATGTAATCAAAGATATTTCTGTTTTTCTCGACGGAGAGGCATTCAGTTTACCCCAGAAAGGAATGCATCTCCGGATAAATGTTTGAAATTCTTCATGTCTCGGATTATGCAGGAATTCACCAGACACATTTTACTTTTGCATTTTTCTATGAGAATCCAAAGAAATTCTTGTTTTTACCAACGGAGAGGCATTCACTTTACCCCAGAACTGAATGCATCTCCGCATATATATATGCATATCTTCATCTCTCGGGGAATGTTGCAAATTATCAGTCACATTTTCATTTTGCGTTTTTCTATGAGTATCCAGAGAATATCTTGTTTTTCTCAACGGAGAGGCATTCAATTTATCCCAGAAATGAATGCATCTCCAGATAAATGTTAGAATTTCTTCATCTCTCGGAACATGCTTCAAGATATTAATAGAATTCTTTTGCGTTTCTCCATATGTATCCAAAGAATCGCTGTTTTTCTG
Organism: Maratus speciosus; assembly: GCA_963932465.1. NCBI lineage: Eukaryota > Metazoa > Arthropoda > Arachnida > Araneae > Salticidae > Maratus > Maratus speciosus. The sequence continues at coordinate 669,347,906 of OZ010786.1, read as the reverse complement.
AACGGGAGGCATTCGCTTTACCCTAGAAATGAATGCATCTCCGCATATATATTTGCATTTCTTCATATCTCGTTGTATGCTTGATATTTCCGTTCACATTTTAATTTCCATATTGTTATCCATATGTATTTAAATGAATTTCATTTTTCCCAACGGAGAGGCATTCATTTTACCCCAGAAATGAATTCATCTCCGGATAAATATTTAAATTTCTTCATATCTCGGATTATGCAGGAATCCACCAGTCGCATTTTCTGTATGCGTTTCTCCATGTCTATTCAAAGAATTTCCTGTTTTTCTCGACGGAGAGGCATTCACTTTACCCCAGATATGAATGCATCTCCTGATAAATGTTTGAAATTCTACATGTCTCGAATTATGCAGGAATTCACCAGTCACATTTTCTGTTTGCGTTTTTCTATGAGTATCCAAAGAAACTGTTGTTTTTCACAACGGATAGGCATTCACTTTACCCCAGAAATGAATGTATCTCCGCATATATATTTGCATCTCTCGATGTATGCCAGTCACATTTTCATTACCAGTCACATTTTCATTTTGCCGTTATCCACATATATTTTAAGAAATTCCTGTTTTTCCCAACGGAGAGGCATTAATTTTACCTTAGAAATGAATGGAGCTCCGGATAAATATTTAAATTTCTTCATCTCTCGGATTATGCAGGAATTCACCAGTCAGATTTTCATTTTGCGTCTTTCTATGAGAATCCAAAAAAATTCTTGTTTTTCCCAACGGAGGGGCATTCACTTTACCCCAGAAATGAATGCATCTCCGCATATATCTATGCATTTCTTCATCTCTCGGAGTATGCTACAAATTATTAGTCACTTGTTTTGAGTTTCTCCACATGTGTTCAAAGACTTTCTTGTCTATTCCAACGGAGAGGCATTCACTTTATCTCAGAAATGAATGCATCACCGCACAAATATTAAATTTCTTCATCTTTCGGAGTATGCAGGAATTCACCAGTCAGATTTTCATTTTGAGTTTCTCCATGAGTAGCGAAAGAATTTCTTCTTTTTCTCACCGGAGAGGCATTCACATTACCTCAGAAATGAATGCCTCTCCATATATATATTTTCATTTCTTCATTATCGATGTATGCTACATATTACCATTCACATTTTCATTTTACGGTTATCCATATGTATTCAAAGAAATTGCTGTTTTTCTCAACGGAGATTCATTCAATTTACCCCAGAAATGAATGCATCACCGGATGAATATTTAAATTTCTTCATCTCTCGGATTATACAGGAATTCACCTGTTGCACTTATTTTTGCGTTTTTACATGTGTGTCCAAGGAAATTTTTGTTTTTCTCAACGGGGAGGCATTCAATTTACCCCAGAAATGAATGCATCCCCAGATAAATGTTTGAATTTCTTCATCTATCGGAACATGCTTCAAGGCAATAGTAGAATTCTTTTGCGTTTCTCCAATGTATTCGAAGAAACACCTGCTTTTCTCAACGGGGAGGCATTCACTTTACCCCTGAAATGAATGCATCTCCGCATATATATTTGCATTTCTTCATCTCTCGGATTATGCAGGAATCCACCAGTCGCTTTTTCTGTTTGCGTTTCTCCATATGTATTCAAAGAAATTCCTGTTTTTCTCAACGGAGAGGCATTCAGTTTACCCCAGAAATGAATGCATCTCCGAAAAAAAGTTTGAAATTCTTCATGTCTCGGATTATGCAGGAATTCACCAGTAACATTTTCATTTTGCGTTTCTCTATGAGTATCCAAAGAAACACCTGCTTTTCTCAACGGGGAGGCATTCACTTTACCCCTGAAATGAATGCATCTCCGCATATATATTTGCATTTCTTCATCTCTCGGATTATGCAGGAATCCACTAGACGATTTTTCTGTTTGCGCTTCTCCATATGTATTCAAAGAAATTCCTGTTTTCCTCAACGGAGAGGCATTCAATTTACCACAGAAATGAGTGCATCTCCGGATAAATATTTAAATTTCTTCATCTCTCGGATTATACCGGAATCCACCAGTCGCTTTTTCTGTTTGCGTTTCTCCATTTGTATTCAAAGAAATTCCTGTTTTTCTCAACGGAAAGGCATTCACTTTACCCGAGAAGGGAATGCCTGTCCGCATATTTATTTGCATATCTTCATCTCTCGGTGTGTGCTACAAATTACCAGTCACATTTTCATTTTGCCGTTATCCATATGTTTATGTATTCTAAAAATTCCTGTTTTCTCAACGGAGAGGCATTCACCTTGAGACAGAAATTAATGCATCGCCAGATAAATGTGTAAATTTATTCATCTCTCGGAGTTTTCTGCATTTAAATCTTCGCTTTTTGTTTTTGCGTTCAACATATGTATTCAAAGAAATCAATGTTTTTCACAACGGAGAGGCATTCACTTTACCCTAGAAATGAATGCATCTCCGCATATATATTTGCATTTCTTCATCTCTCGGTGTATGCTGCAAATTACCATTCACATTTTAATTTTGCGGTTATCCATATGTATTCAAAGAAATTCCTGTTTTTCTCAACGGAGAGGTATTAATTTTACTCATGAAATGAATGCAGCTCCGGATAAATATTTAATTTTCTTCATCTCTCGGATTATGTAGGAATCCACCAGTCGCTTCTTCTGTTTTCGTTTCTCCATATATATTCAAAGTTATTCCTGTATTTCTCAACGGAGAGGCATTTATTTTACCCCAGAAATGAATGCATCTCCGGAAAAATATTTGCATTTCTTAATCTCTCGGAACATGTTTCAAGATAATAGCAGAATTCAACTGAGTTTCTAAATATGCATTCAAAGAAATTCCTGTTTTTCTCAACAGGGAGGCATTCTCTTTACCCCAGGAATGAATGCATCTCCGCATACATATTTGCATTTCTTCATCACTCGGGGTATGCTGCAAATTACCATTCACATATTCATTTTGCGGTTATCCATATGTATTCTAAGAAATTGATGTTTCTTTGAACGGAGAGGCATTCATTTTACCCCAGAAATTAATGCATCGCCGGATAAATGTCTAAATTTATTCATCTCTCGGCGTTTTCTGCATTTAAATCTTCGCTTCTTCTGTTTGCGTTTCAACTTATGTAAAGAAAGAAATCCACGTTTTTCACAACGGAGAGGCATTCACTTTACCCCAGAAATGAATGCATCTCCGCATATATATATGCATTTCTTCATCTCTCGGAGTATGCTACAAATTATTAGTCACTTGTTTTGAGTTTCTCCACATGTTTTCAAAGACTTTCTTGTCTATTCCAACGGAAAGGCATTCACTTTATCTCAGAAATGAATGCATCACCGCATAAATATTAAATTTCTTTATCTTTCGGAGTATGCAGGAATTCACCAGTCAGATTTTCATTTTGAGTTTCTCCAAGAGTAGCCAAAGAAATTCTTGTTTTTCTCACCGGAGAGGCATTCACTTTACCTCAGAAATGAATGCCTCTCCATATATATATTTTCATTTCTTCATTATCGATGTATGCTACATATTATAGTTCACATTTTCATTTTACGGTTATCCATATGTATTCAAAGAAATTCCTGTTTTTCTCAACGGAGATTCATTCAATTTATCCCAGAAATGAATGCATCACCGGATGAATATTTAAATTTCTTCATCTCTCGGATTATATAGGAATTCACCTGTTGCACTTCATTTTGCGTTTCTCCATGTGTGTCCAAAGAAATTCTTGTTTTTCTCAACGGGGAGGCATTCACTTTACCCCAGAAATGAGTGCATCTCCAGATAAATGTTTGAATTTCTTCACCTATCGGAACATGCTTCAAGGCAATAGTAGAATTCTTTTGCGTTTCTCCAAGGTATTCAAAGAAACACCTGCTTTTCTCAACGGGGAGGCATTCACCTTACCCCTGAAATGAATGCATCTCCGCATATCTATTTGCATTTCTTCATCACTCGGGGTATGCTGCAAATTACCATTCACATAATTGTTTTGCGGTTATCCATATTATCCGGTTATTCTGAGAAATTTATGTTTTTCTCAACGGAGAGTCATTCATTTTAACCCAGAAATGAATGCAACTCCGGATAAATATTTAAATTTCTTCATCTCTCGAATTATGCAGGAATCCACCTGTCTCTTTTTCTGATTGAGTTTCTCCATTTTATTCAAAGAAATTCCTGTTTTTCTCAACGAAGAGGCATTCACTTTACTCAACAACGGAATGCCTGTCCGCATATATATTTGCATATCTTCATCTCTTGGTGTGTGCTACAAATTACCAGTCACATTTTCATTTTGCCGTTGTCCATATGTATTCAAAGAAATTCCTGTTTTTCTCAACGGAGAGGCATTCACATTAACACAGAAATTAATGCATCGCCGGATAAATGTCTAAATTTATTCATCTCTCGGAGTTTTCTGCATTTAAATATTCGATTTTTCTTTTTGCGTTCAACATATGTATTCAAAGAAATCTATGTTTTTCACAACGGAGAGGCATTCACTTTACCCTAGAAATGAATGCATCTCCGCATATATATTTGCATTTCTTCATCTCTCGGTGTATGCTGCAAATTACCTTCACATTTTAATTTTGCGGTTATCCATATGTATTCAAAGAAATTCCTGTTTTTCTCAACGGAGAGGTATTAATTTTACTCATGAAATGAATGCAGCTCCGGATAAACATTTAATTTTCTTCATCTCTCGGATTATATAGGAATCCGCCAGTCACTTTTTCTCTTTGCGTTTCTCCATATGTATTCAATGTTATTCCTGTATTTCTCAACGGAGAGGCATTTATTTTACCCCAGAAATGAATGCATCTCCGGAAAAATATTTGCACTTCTTTATCTCTCGGAATATGTTTCACGAAAATAGTAGAATTCAACTGAGTTTCTCCATTTGTATTCACAGAAATTCCTGTTTTTCTCAACGGGCAGGCATTCACTTTACCCCAGGAATGAATGCATCTCAGCATACATATTTGCATTTCTTCATCACTCGGGGTATGCTGCAAATTACCATTCACATATTCATTTTGCGGTTATCCATAGGTATCCTAAGAAATTCATGTTTCTTTGAACGCAGAAGCATTCATTTTACGCCAGAAGTGAATGCATCTCCGGATAAATATTTAAATTTCTTCATCTCTCGTATTATACAGGAATTCACCAGTCCCATTTTCATTCTGCGTTTCTCCAAGTGTATCCAAAGAAATTCTTGTTTTTCTCAATGGGGAGGCATTCACTTTACCCCAGAAATGAATGCATCTCCAGATATATGTTTGAATTTCTTCATCTCTCGGAACATGCTTCAAGATAATAATAGAAATCTTTTGCGTTTCTCCATATGTATCCAAAGAAATTCCTGTTTTTCTCAACGGGGAGGCATTCACTTTACCCCAGATATGAATGCATCTCCGCATATATATTTGCATTTCTTCATCTCTCTGTGTATGCTACAAATTACCGTTCACATTTTCGTTTTGCGGTTATCCATATGTATTCAAAGGAATACTCTTTTTTCCCAAAGAAGAGGCATTCATTTTACCCCAGAAATGAATCCATCTCCGGATAAATATTTAAATTTCTTCATTTCTCGAATTATGCAGGAATCCACCAGTCGCTTTTCTGTATGCGTTTCTTCATGATTATTCAAAGAATTTCCTGTTTTTCTCAACGGAGAGGCACTCACTTTACCCCAGAAATGAATGCATCTCCGCATATATATATGAATGTCTTCATCTCTCGGGGAATGCTGCAAATTACCAGTCACATTTTCATTTTGCGTTTTTCTATGAGTATCCAAAGAATATCTAATTTTTCTCAACGGAGAGGCATTCACTTTATCCCAGAAATGAATGCATCTCCAGATAAATGTTTGAATTTCTTCATCTCTCGGATTATACAGGAATTCACCTGTCGCATTTTCATTTTGCGTTTCTCCATGTGTGTCCAAAGAATTTCTTGTTTTTCTCAACGTTGAGGCATTCACTTTACACCGGAAATGAATGCATCTCCAGATAAATGTTTGAATTTCTTCATCTCTCGAAACATGCTTCAAGATAATAGTAGAATTCTTTTGCGTTTCTCCTTATGTATCCAAAGAAATTCCTTTATTTCTCAACGGGGAGGTCATAAATGTTTGAAATTCTTCAGGTCTCGGATTATGCAGGAATTCACCAGTCACATTTTCAGTTTGCGTTTATTTATGAGTATCCAAATAAATTCTTGTTTTTCACTACGGAGATGCATTCACTTTACCCCAGAAATGAATGCATCTCCGCATATATATTTGCATATCTTCATCTCTCGGTGTATGCTGCAATTACCAGTCACATTTTCATTTTGCGTTTTTCTATGAGTATCCAAAGAATAACTTGTTTTTCTCAACGGAGAGGCATTCGCTTTACCCCAGAAATGAATGAATCTCCAGATAAATGTTTCAATTTATTCGTCTCTCTGAACATGCTTCAAGGTAATAGTTGAATTCTTTTGCGTTTCTCCATATGTATGCAAAGAAATTCCTGTTTTTCTCAACCAGGAGGCATTCACTTTACCCCAGAAATGAATGTATCTGCACATATATATTTGTATTCTTCATTTCTCGGTGTATGCTACAAATTACCGTTCACATTTTCATTTTGCGGTTATCCATGTGTATTCAAAGGAATTGCATTTTTTCCCAACGTAGAAGAATTCATTTTACCCCAGAAATGAATGCATCTCCGGATAAATATTTAAATTTCTTCATCTCTCGGATTATGCAGGAATCCACCAGTCACTTTTTCTGTTTGCGTTTCTCCATGTGTATTCAAAGAATTTCCTGTTTTTCTCAACGGAGAGGCATTCACCCAGAAATGAATGCATCTCCTGTTATATGTTTGAATTTCTTCATCTCTCGGAACATGCTTAAAGATAATAGTAGATTCCTTTTTTGTTTCGCCTTATGTCTTCAAAAAATTCTTGTTTTTCTAAACGGGGAGGCATTAACTTTACCCCAGAAATGAATGCATCTCAGCATATATATTTGCATTTCTTCATCAGTCGGGGTATGCTGCAAATTACCATTCACATATTCATTTTGCGGTTATCCATATTATCCGGTTATTCTAAGAAATTCATGTTTTTCTCAACGGAGAGTCATTCATTTTAACCCAGAGATGAATGCAACTCCGGATAAATATTTAAATTTCTTCATCTCTCGAATTATGCAGGAATCCACTTGTCTCTTTTTCTGATTGAGTTTCTCCATTTGTATTCAAAGAAATTCCTGTTTTTCTCAACGGAGAGGCATTCACTTTACCCGAGAAGGGAATGCCTGTCCGCATATATATTTGCATATCTTCATCTCTTTGTGTGTGCTACAAATTACCCGTCACATTTTCATTTTGCCGTTATCCATATGTTTATGTATTCTAAAAATTTCCTGTTTTTCTCAACGGAGAGGCATTCACATTAACACAGAAATTAATGCATCGCCGGAAAAATGTCTAAATTTATTCATCTCTCGGAGTTTTCTGCATTTAAATCTTCGCTTTTTCTTTTTACGTTCAACATACGCATTCAAAGAAATCCATGTTTTTCACAACGGAGAGGCATTCACTTTACCCTAGAAATGAATGCATCTCCGCATATATATTTGCATTTCTTCTACTCTCGGTGTATGCTGCAAATTACCATTCACATTTCAATTTTGCGGTTATCCATATGTATTCAAAGAAATTCCTGTTTTTCTCAACGGAGAGGTATTAATTTTACTCATGAAATGAATGCAGCTCCGGATAAATATTTAATTTTCTTCATCTCTCGGATTATCTAGGAATCCACCAGTCACTTTTTCTGTTTGCGTTCCTCCATATGTATTCAATGTCATTAATGTATTTCTCAACGGAGAGGCATTTATTTTACCCCAGAAATGAATGCATTTCCGGAAAAATATTTGAATTTCTTTATCTCTCTTAACATGTTTCAAGAAAATAGTAGAATTCAACTGAGTTTCTCCATATGTATTCGCAGAAATTCCTGTTTTTCTCAACTGGGATGCATTCACTTTACCCCAGGAATGAATGCATCTCCGCATACATATTTGCATTTCTTCATCACTCGGGGTATGCTGCAAATTACCATTCACATATTCATTTTACGGTTATCCATATGTATCCTAAGAATTTCATGTTTCTTTGAACGGAGAGGCATTCATTTTACCCCAGAAATGAATGCATCTCCGGATAAATATTTAAATTTCTTCCTCTCTTGTATTATACAGGAATTCACCAGTCCCATTTTCATCCTGCGTTTCTCCATATGTATTCAAAGAAATTCCTGTTTTTCTCAACGGGGAGGCATTCACTTTACCCCAGAAATGAATGTATCTCCAGATAAATGTTTGAATTTCTTCATCTCTCGGAACATGCTTCAAGATAATAATAGAAATCTTTTGCGTTTCTCCATATGTATCCAAAGAAATTCCTGTTTTTCTCAACGGGGAGGCATTCACTTTACCCCAGATATGAATGCATCTCCGCATATATATTTGCATTTGTTCATCTCTATGTGTATGCTACAAATTACCGTTCACATTTTCGTTTTGCGGTTATCCATATGTATTCAAAGGAATACCATTTTTTCCCAACGGAGAGGCATTCATTTTACCCCAGAAATGAATCCATCTCCGGATAAATATTTAAATTTCTTCATTTCTCGAATTATGCAGGAATCCACCAGTCGCTTTTTCTGTATGCGTTTCTCCATGGTTATTCAAAGAATTTCCTGTTTTTCTCAACGGAGAGGCATTCACTTTACCCCAGAAATGAATGGATCTCCGCATATATATATGCATTTCTTCATCTCTCGGGGAATGCTGCAAATTACTAGTCACATTAATTACGCCAGAAGTGAATGCATCTCCGGATAAATATTTAAATTTCTTCATCTCTCGTATTATACAGGAATTCACCAGTCCCATTTTCATTTTGCGTTTTTCTATGAGTATCCAAAGAATATCTGGTTTTTCTCAACGGAGAGGCATTCACTTTATCCCAGAAATGAATGCATCTCCAGATAAATGTTTGAATTCCTTCATCTCTCAGATTATACAGGAATTCACCTGTCGCATTTTCATTTTGCGTTTCTCCATGTGTGTCCAAAGAAATTCTTGTTTTTCTCAACGGGGATGCATTCACTTTACCCCGGAAATGAATGCTTCTCCAGATAAATGTTTGAATTTCTTCATCTCTCGAAACATGCTTCAAGATAATAGTAGAATTCTTTTGCGTTTCTCCTTATGTATCCAAAGAAATTCCTGTTTTTCTCAACGGAGAGGTCATAAATGTTTGAAATTCTTCAGGTCTCGGATTATGCAGGAATTCACCAGTCACATTTTCAGTTTGCGTTTCTTTATGAGTATCCAAAGAAATTCTTGTTTTTCACTACGGAGATGCATTCACTTTACCCCAGAAATAAATGCATCTCCGCATATATATTTGCATATCTTCATCTCTCGGTGTATGCTGCAAATTACCAGTCACATTTTCATTTTGCGTTTTTCTATGAGTATCCAAAGAATACCTTGTTTTTCTCAACGGAGAGGCATTCGCTTTACCCCAGAAATGAATGAATCTCCAGATAAATGTTTCAATTTCTTCATCTCTCTGAACATGCTTCAAGATAATAGTTGAATTCTTTTGCGTTTCTCCATATGTATACAAAGTAATTCCTGTTTTTCTCAACCAGGAGGCATTCACTTTACCCCAGAAATGAATGCATCTGCACACATGTATTTGTATTCTTCATTTCTCGGTGTATGCTACAAATTACCGTTCACAATTTCATTTTGCGGTTATCCATGTGTATTCAAAGGATTTGCATTTTTTCCCAACGTAGAAGAATTCATTTTACCCCAGAAATGAATGCATCTCCGGATAAATATTTAAATTTCTTCATCTCTCGGATTATGCAGGAATCCACCAGTCGCTTGTTCTGTTTGCGTTTCTCCATGTGTATTCAAAGAATTTCCTGTTTTTCTCAACGGAGAGGCATTCACTTTACCTCAGAAATGAATGAATCTCCTGATAAATGTTTAAAATTCTTCATGTCTCGAATTATGCAGGAATTCACCAGTCACATTTTCATTTTGCGTTTCTCTATGAGTATCCAAAGAAATCCTTGTTTTTCTCAACGTAGAAGCATTCACTTTACCCGAGAAATGAATGCATCTCCGCATATATATTTGCATACCTTCATCTCTCGGTGTATGCTTCAAATTACCATTCACATTTTCATTTTGCCGTTATCCATATGTATTCTAAGAAATTCCATTTCTTCTCAACGGAGAGGCATTCACATTAACCCAGAAATTAATGCATCGCCGGATAAATGTCTAAATTTCTTCATCTCTGGGAGTATTCTCCATTTAAATCTTCGCTTTTTCTTTTTGCGTTTCAACATATGTTTTTAATGAAATCCATGTTTTGGACAACGGAGAGGCATTCCCTTTACTCCAGAAAGGAATGCATCTCCGGATAAATGTTTAAATTTCTTCATCTCCGGGAATATACGTCATTTTAATCTTCGCTTTTTCTTTTTGCTCTTCTCCATATGTTTTCGCAAAAGGTTTTCGATAATCGGAGATTTTGACGACAGTTTACCGAAAACCTTTTGCTGTAAGTTTACCCCTCATTATTTGTCCAGTCATCTCCCACATGAAAAACTTGCAGCTTTCAATACTCTTATTTTCCGTGTACGTAAAATTTGTTCAAATTCTGAATTATTTAATAGTAAAATGAGCTATATAAAAGCAGTTGCCATCGATCGTGGATTTAGTTTGAATATCATTAACCATATTTTATATATTTATGTAACCATATGGTTACATAACATAGTCTGTGTAAAAATACCTCTACACTGCATTTTATGATTTTGTCGAAAATTATAAAAAATGATATTTTTTTCAACATCGGTTGATGTTGGTCAACCCAGTGCTCCTTTTATGTATATATGTGACTCTTGAGATTAAGGGAAATTATGAGTTTCTTGATGTGACGATGAAGTATAATTATTACCGAATTATAGTTGTAATTTCAAGATATGATTGCGGATTGTTTACAAAAATTAATTATTTCCGAAAAGTTCTACCGTGTCATAGATCATTTCTTGCAGATACTTTAAAATGACTTGTAATTTGCGGTTATAAAACTTTTCTGAAGTCGTATGAGATAAGAGTTTCAGGGATGTACAAAAAAAATCAAGTTGACTTTCACGCAACTAGCAAATGACAAAAGAAAGACAACCAAGGCACGTAATACACGTAGTTTGCCCACAAGTAAAATAATATATTATGTTTCAATAAAAATATGAATAAAATGACTATTACTCTATGAATGAAATATAACCACATAGCTACGGATGCATCGTATCACCTATGGTAATGTTACAGAACAGATAAATTTCAGCTTGCACCTCTTCAGTATCCTGACTTCTATCGAAATATCCATATTAATACAAACGACTGAAGAGAAACATTTACTTTTAAATAATTAGTACTATTAGGTCAACGTAAAAAATTTTTTCAAAAACATGAAGGGAGGGATTTAGAGCCTTTTGTCCCCTTCTTTTCTAGAAGTTAAATTTAATTGCACCCCCCCCCCCCTTTTTTTTATCACGTAAACTTTTTTTCAATATTTCGTGGTATAAGAGACTTTTATGATAAAAATGTTTTTATTTAGTGTATTTTTGCACTTGAATAAATATGCAGTCATTTAGTCATTTTCAGCTTTTCAAATCCTTTGTTTACTATTTCATTAAATACTTTATTTTGTTAATATTAAATACTAAATACTTTAGCTCAGAAAATAAGTTGAAATTGGAGTGAACCAATAAGAACTAAAAGATCTTGAAACACCATCAAACACATCATCCATTTTGCGCATTTAAAAGTTTTTGATGATGTGTTAAGAAGACCTTTTAGTTCGTAAATATTAATATTAATATAATATAAAATTATTGTTTTATATTATACTAAATACTTTATATTATTTTCATATTTTATTTTCTACAATTTTCACATTGTGATAACAAATTACTTTAAAATCTAGTTTTGAAACATTTTTAACGACAAATTCCTCTAAACAGGACATCGTTAAACAAAATATTGCACCGATAGTTTTTCAAAGCATAAAACATAAATTTCAATCCAACAAACTTGGCTGCCAAACAGTCAGAAAATATAACGATCTTCTATTGTAGAAACAACGGATTTTAATCGTTTGATTATTCTTAATACTTAAAATATCATAGATTTGTTCAAATAAAATAAGATACACATAAGCTTTCCTTGGATTTTAATTCGTAAAAATTTAATTAAAAAAACATCTTTCTTATTTGGAAATTAAGTGAAGTTATGCAAAATTTCTATCGATTATTTGCATAGATTTGTGCTTTGTATTCTTTGGCTGACCATCTATGCCTTCATATATCAGTAGTGATTCCAATATAGGAAAGAACTATTTACTACATTAATTGGCATGCCACAAAATGAAAAATTAAGAATCGAAGATCCTGTTATCGATATCACTAGTTTTAGAGATGCCTCTGCTAGTGATTCTTAATGTATTCTTATGTGATATGTACTAGTAGTCCACCCAAGCCAAGATTGAAATATCTGAGGTATTATGCGCTTGTCATAGCTGTTTGTTTGTTTTGTAGTACGATTAAAATTAATTGAACTTTTAAAATAAGAGCTAGTTATTAAAAGTCTTTGCTAATATTTAAAGAGGTAAAATATAATTTACTATCAACATACCATACATATGCATATCATAAACGCCTGAATATTGTTATAGCACAATGGTATTTACAAGTTGACAAAAAAAAATTGATTGTAACTTATTTATATTGAAATTATTGTTACAAGTAGTATGGACACTTTCATACTTTCACTAAATGCCGAAGTATACTTTTCTATATTAGTAGAGTGAGAATCACTGAAGAATAGTAAATAAACAGAAGACAAAAATGAATTTATGCAGATTGAATTTCAATTACTTTTGAAAAACCTTACTTAAACATGTCGGAAACTGTACGTCAGAGGTGGCAAATGAGGTGAATTCGTACTATAACTCGTTTTATAAATATTCAGACCTTGGTGCAATAGCTGTTATGCAAAAAGGCATGAAGACAAAACTTATTACGATTCTATATGTTCGATTCAGCCATACGGAAATAATAGCACTCTGTCTTAAATAGGACGCCATCACCATGGCAACCTACAATCATGACCTATCAGGGGATAGCATTAAATGAATGACATAGGATGGGATTTAAGGGAATGAAGAAAACTTTTATGAATATCTTTTTAAGTTTGGATTCAATTTTCATAAAATTTGAAAGGACTGGACACAATTCTGCAACGGTTCTACATACTAAATTTCAAGCTTATTCTGTTGGATCGTTTTTGATTTATTATAAGCGGACAGACATACGAACGGATCAGACGATGGCTATAGGCGCTACGTATTTATATTATTACGAACGTACCTAAAAAACGAGTAAAATTTTGTTTTATGTACTTTTTCCATCTTCATGTCAGACTCAAGAATTTTTCCAAGGTATGTCGAGGGAATTTTAACTCGTTTTATAAATATTCAGATCTGGGTGCCATAGCTGTTGCACTCTTATGCAAAAAATGCATGAATACAAAATTTATATTTTTCTATAAATTAAATTCAGTCACATGGAAATAACAGGCCTCAATTTTCAATAGAACGTCATCATCATGGCAACTTAGAATCATAACCTATATCATTGAATGAATGACGTAGGATAGGATTTAATAGAATGAAGAAAACTTTTATGAATATCTTTTTAAGTTTGATTCGATTTTCATAACATTTGAAACGTGTTGGCAAAATTCTCCAACGATTCTATGTATTAAACTTCAAACCATTCTTTTGGGTATTTTTTGCGCATCAGACAGAGGGTCCAGACGACGTGTATAGATGATAAGTACTTATACAGCTACGAACGCACCTATAAAAGGGGACTGCCTTAATAAAATCATTGCCTGCATCCCTCAAAACTAAAAAAGAAGGCTCTTCTTTTCTACTTCTTAACATAAGTTAGTCTATATGAAAAAAAAATCAACATTAAAGTTTGGACTTTACACTGTGATTACTATAAGGATAATGAGCTAAGCTCAGAATATTTATACAATTGCTAAAACAGTGTACAATGAGAACTATACATAACGTTTAAAATCTAGTACATGACCCTTAAAATATGCGTGACGTTTAAACACTAAAACGATGTTAAAAACTTCCCAACTGTTTCAGCCAAAACACTTGGCCTTTCTCAAGGGATACTACGGATGTACTGGCGAAGACTCACATTCCAACATGATGAGGGATGGAGGTAAAACGTAAAAACGTTTTTTACGTTTTTAGAAAGGCCAAGTGCTTTGGCTGAAACAGTTGGGAAGTTTTTAACATCGTTTTAGTGTTAAAACGTCATGCATATTTTAAGTGTCCTGTAGATTTTAAACGTTTTGTATAGTTTCCATTGTACATTGTTTTAGTAATTGTATAAATATTCTGAGCTTAGCTCATTATTTATATTTAAAAAAATCTTTTAAAATGTTAAAGGAATCTCGAAACTAATCCGGAAGTTTTTTTCCTCTCATAATTTACTCCTACATATCTATATAATTATCTCCATATTTAAGCACTATTTTATACCCTATTTTCGTTTATCAACTAAATACTTCTTCGTTTACATCTTTTAGGTATATAAAAATATGAAAGCATTCCTACCTTGAGCCGTCAACACAACAACCTGGGTTACATTTTAGACATCTCCGACATTGTGACTTACACATATGAAGGGAGTAGAGGGTGTTGCATGTATTCTTTAATCTGAATTATTGTCTATTATCTATTGCCCACTTAGCTGACACCCCTTACTGGGCGAAAATCACTATAAAGTTCGATAGCTAAACATGGAAATCAAAGAATTGAGAATCAGTTAATTAACTCTGAAATTGAAAATAATAAATGAAATGACACTTCAACTAACAAAATTAATATACAGGGTGCAATATGTTATCTATCGCCGACCTTTAATTTCTCAACCATTGGTCGTAGACATATAGTTCCAATTACAAATACATTTCAAATGAGGTAAATATTCATGTTGTGACATTATTTAAAGTTAAAAAATAATTTTTTTCAAAATTACGAAATCTAACTTTTTATACGGTCCCCCAGTCCTATAGTTATATTTAGTAAAAGTTAACACATATCATTACAGATATAACATAAAAAGTTTGACATCTGTACTACAAAAATTGACACAGATATTAAATTTCGAAGTTTGAGATTTTTGCACATGATTTTCTCTTTCATTGAGGGATCAGTTAAAAGAGGAATTAAAGTAATTTGTGATCAAAATCTGCTGCTATTTATCTAGTCCTTAGTGAGTATGTTTTATTTTACGGTTGTCGATACTTTAACGTCGACCCATAAAATTTAGCTCAAATTTTTAGATGCAATAACCCTTTTTGGTAATTCCGCGATTTGGAGATACAGGTTAAAGGGGGTTTCGCCATAAAAAGGACATTCACCCTGATTTTGACCTCGAATTACTTTAATTCATCTTTTAACTGATCCCTCAATCAAAGACAAAATCATGTGCAAAAATCTCAAACTTTGAAAGTTAATAACTGTGTCAATTTTTGTAGTACAGATGTCAAACTTTTTGTGTTATATCTGTTATGATATGTGTAAACTTTTACTAACTATAACTATAGGGACTGGGGGACCGTATAAAAAGTTAGATTTCGTAATTTTTATAAAATTGATTTTTTACTTTAAACAATGCCACAACATGAATATTTACCTCATTTGAAACGTTTTTGTAATTGAAAAAATATATCTAAGGCCAACGGTTGATAAATTAAAGGTCGGCGATAGATAACATATTGCACCCTGTATATAAACAAGCAAAAAATAGATATTCTGCTTTTTCAAAATTTAGTGTCGCCCCCGATGAGAAAAAAAAAATTATTATTATTATTACTAGGTAAACCCGTCGAATTTCGACGAAAGGAAAGATTTAAGAAGGCACTGTTTCATTAATTTATAATAAACCCACAAAATTAGTTACAATAAAAAATGCTACTTAAATTGGTTAGTCTACCTCTCAAAGAAGTGTTATTTTAACGTAAAGGTCACTGCTCTTCTATAAAGAGACTCTAAATTTTTGTAAAACTAGGCGTTTTATCAGTGTGTGATTTCAATTGCGTTATTTTCAAAAGGGAAGCGTTTCCACATGGGAAGAATTTCAAAACCGCTGGAGTGAAAATGATGCACTTCTACTAAACTTATCTTAGTTTTAAGACTTAAAATACACGTTTCTATTTTATATAAAATGACGTCATTTGCATTCTCTGAAGAGTTCCACATTGACATTCCAGTCTTAAACAACATCTATAGAAAAGTTTGTATAGGGCGTCACTAACGCGGAATAATACACAAACCCAGCAAAATACGATATTGTAGATTAAAAATAAAAAAATAAATAAATAAAATAAAATAATAATAGACTTATCAAGTGATTCATATGCCTTTATTTGTTTGTACCATTAATATGGATATTTAAAGTTAAATGCAGTTTATAATAGCTCCATATTTTATCAGAAATCAATCATGTATAGTTTTTCAAAATGGCAATATTTTAATTACATTTTTTCAGTTAGCATGAGCAAATAGAAACAAAAGGATATAGAAATCTACTATTTTCCAACTATCTTCTCCTTACTTTCAGAAATGGAGTACATCAGTTGCCACCATTACAGAAATGGCATTAAAAGCTACACAAAAATTAATGTCCCAAAAATAAATTGAGATGCAGTATTCAAACAAATTGCAGTTAAAAGCATTTTTTCTCCTATACCAAGGTGTAAAAAATGAAAATAAGTGCTGTTTAGAACTTTAAAAAATGGGAGTAGAGATTGTCAGTATTGAACCATACAATGATATATTTGCTTCGTTTTACGGCTGGTTTATATAACGGAACGTTATTTATTTAGTGATGACACTTTAACTGTTGCCTGATAGAAATAGCATACTTGGTGGGGGGGGGGGTAAAAATAATAACGTAGCATTCCATACGGATAAACTTGGCGACACTTAGCATTATTTACACTCAAATGACGCTATAAACAAGGTGAAATCATTGAAAATCCTAGTATCGAAGTTATAAGAAAATGACTTACCTATCTATCTCTTTAATAAACAACTATAAGCTAATGAATTTTCATATTTAAACTACGAGTTAATGATATATTTTATGTATTAAAAGTTATTAATATTTTAATTATCATTATTAATTCGATTCAAACATTAGATAAAAATGACGCGACAGTAAAATATTAAAAAAAATTGTTGAAATCCACCACTTGCATTCTTAACTCTTCATTGTTGAAAAAATCTGTATTCAATCAATTGTTGTGAATTGTGAATTAATAACAAATTCCAGATCACAATATTGTTGACACATTGTTACGAAACGTATTGTTGTTGTCCACATTTTTTATGTTCACAGTTAAAAGAACGCGTTTCACCTTCTTTTTTTTTCTTTAAGAAACAAGATGCTTATATTTTTAGAAGATTTTCCACTCATTTTTTTCTGTATGCAGAAATAAAAGATCGCGAAATATATAAATCCTTCACATTGAATGTAGCATATAATATGCACAAAAAAAAAAAAAAAAAAAAAAAAAAAAAATCACATTTAAAATTAATTCTGACATTTGAAAGCGATGTAACTTATACAGAAAGTCGCACAAAATGTCTCCTTAAATGTGCAAATCAATGTGATAAATTTTATAATAAAGGACATAAAAGGAATAAACAGCAAACTAAATAAATGACAGGTATACCAATTATTTTATGCAAAGACCAATTTAAATTAGATATACAGTTGAGATTTTATGTCACCCATAATATGCAAATAAAAATAAATTGAAATTACGATTTAATTGACATAAAATATTTCTAGTGCTATACAGATGAATAGGATGATAGACGAAACTCTAAAACTTCCACACAATTACGGTAATATTACAATATTTTCATTTTAGCTGAACTGACAAGAGAAATGATTAAAAATGTAAAAAATGCTTATGAATATGCAGATTACAAATTAAGAATATTCAATTTTCTACACATGTATTATAACACTCGAACGTCAGGAAGGAGGAGATTCGACTCCGACCATATGATTAAATGTCAATTGGAACCAGAAATTCTTTCACAAAATAAGTAAAAAATTTAAAAACACAGATTTATGTTAAATAAATCAATCAAACAATTTTAAATAAAAATTCTGGTGTAAAATATTTTTATGAAACTTGAGTAAAAGATCCGGGCATTCTAGTGGTAAACTAATAAATAAAAAGATCTGGAAGACGTTGCAAAAAATCGAAAAAAAAAAAATAATTTACAGCCAAAAATATCTCACGTCTTTCGAAACATATTGTTAACTTCTACATATGAAACATTTTTTGACGGTTGTTCTTCCAAAATTAAAAAAAAAATAAGCTAAATGGTATACTTTTAAGCTTTTTCACTCTGTTCTACTGTTACTGTTTATTGTAAATTTATTTCCTTCATAATCTTAAAAATAGACGCAAAACTCTCAAAGTATATATATATATAAAACCTGGCAGATTTAGATGCTATTGTCCTAAATTTAAGGCTCCTAAAGCTCCGTAATTCTCTTCACGGTTAAGTTTTGTATCAAACATGAGCGATGCTGGAAACATCGTGGTTAGAAGCACAATTGCAACAATGAGCCAATAAGTCAACTAAGCTCACCGACAACTGAGTGGTTTATAGTTTAGAAACCTGTGCAGACAATTTTATATCGTCATGAGTATTAACAATTCCAAGGCAGCCAAACTTCTAGAGCAGATGACCTTGTGTACATATTCTACTTAATTAATTATATAGAAACAAGTATGACGTTAATTATGAGCCAATATAGGTTCGGTAAAATACTGTAATTGTCTGTGGACCCTATTATGGAAATTTCACTGGATCATTTTTGTCCGCTATAAAAGAAGGCATGAAACATTAAATATTTTTACAAACAGTCTCTTACCATAGGTACATCTCAATGTTTGTCCTTTCAAAAGAGAGTTGTATGATCTTGCTCAATTTTACACCCAAACTTATTCTCATAATTTCTTTATACAACTGACGTTTGTGATAAATTTTTACCTCTTGAATAA
Source organism: Maratus speciosus (assembly GCA_963932465.1). Taxonomy (NCBI): domain Eukaryota; kingdom Metazoa; phylum Arthropoda; class Arachnida; order Araneae; family Salticidae; genus Maratus; species Maratus speciosus. The sequence continues at coordinate 669,328,620 of OZ010786.1, read as the reverse complement.
ACTTTCTCCATTGCTCAACTGAATTTGATTGTTACTTTACAGTGTTGTAATAAATAAATAAATAGTCACTCTTAGTGTTAAGTCGTCCCATAATATCGCTACAAGTCCTCAAACGAAAATGTTAAGAAGAACTCAACAATACAAAAGAGTCTAACAACGATTTTCTTTCACTATGAACGGAAAATCCCATGTACCGTTGTTCTGTTGAATGGTTAACCTTAGCGCTGAATTTGATGCCTTATTTGGCGAGTTTCGTGTTCATTGTGGTCGCCAAATACTTACACAGAAACTTCGAGAAGGGGTAGCTTTACGATGAAAGCGTGTAGAATTTTTTGTTCAGGGAACTGTATCGTTGCCTCAGGGTCTCAGATAGAATTAGTTTGTTCCTGCGCATTTTTGAACTTACAGCTTTTTATTTCAGAAACTTTAGAAAGCTTCCTTTAAAGCGAAATGGTTGGTCATCATTTTAATACAAAATGGCTGTTTTCATATTTATTTCAGCGAATGAGTAACCCACTAAGGCAAGTGAGTTTTTATAAAATACAAGAACTAATCGCTGTTTACCAGATTTCTGAAACATTATTTCCCCAGGCAACGGTCATAGTCATAGGTCAACATCAGCCAAAAGTCAACGACATAGGAGGGAAGGTTGCTCAAGAAAAACACATAGTTTGAAGCAAACGCTAATATAAAGCAATCGAACATTTTTGAAGTATGAAAAGTCAATGTTCTTTAAAATCAAAATCTTTTCATTTTAGTATAGGTTACTTTGAAGTAATTGGAAGGTCAACGTGTGAGCAGAAAACTGCCGTTTAGGCAATTATTCCAAACAATCAATAAGAGAGAAAATCTCTGAACAAATTTTTCATCCCTTCGAATAAATATCGAAAGATCTGTTGGCTGGTTTTTAGATATTTGAAATATGTTTTCGACTTACATAGTGGAGAGGGGGCCAACACAACCGCGTTATCTGGGCGCACATTTTAGTAGCTTTGAATCAAAGTTTGTTGGCTCGATTACTTGTTTTTAAGCAGAATTTTGTATTATCTTTGAAAGAAAACGAACATGCGACGGTTGTTTTTTCAAAAGACTTTTTAAACGTAAAGTTTCTTATTGACCTAACGTATTTTTTAATAAATGCAACAGAATATTTGACGTTACTTCAAATGATATTAACTATAGTAAAGTACGACAATAATAATTATCGCAACATTCGGAAAAGCTAGAAATGAGCTTTCATCACATTTTCATTCAAGTTTAAATTAATATTTTTGCACCTTTTAATAACAAAATGAACGTACTTATATATATTTTTAAGAAACTGCAAAGCCACTACACTGTCAGAAAAAACTGTAAATTTATGAACCTTTGCTGTTTAATTTACACGGGCAACAGCCTTATTTGATGAAAAACGGTCTGATCAACTAAAAAAAATACGGTACGACCCCATACATTTTCCTCCGCTAGGAGGAATCCTTCGTTTTAGTCGTCTTTCAAAAAATAATTTCAGTTAACCGCGACCGTAACTTATTTTTTATCCCACCAAAAAAGCAATTTTGTGATTATCTAACGTGCTACGTGCTATGGAGCAGTAATTAAAGTGTTATTGTGTTTTGAAGTGCATTATATCTTTGACCCGTAAAATAACGGTTGCACAAAATGATGAGCATAGCATTTTTTTTTACGCGGTATGACTGGAATCTCTGCTGCCGGCCTCTGCCCGTAAATATTTTTAACAGTGTAAGTCGAAATTGACATATAAATGGGAAAATATTTCGAAGAGCCACAACTGGGGTGGTGCGCTCTCTGAGACCGTTTTGTGTCAAACTAAGCCTACTAAAATTTTTGAAAGAAATAGATACTATGTTTTAAATACGTCTTTTGATAATTTTTTTATTTAATACCCTATAATATTTATAATATGACCTACGGACCTGGGCGTCGCGTCACCGAGTTTGTTATGCACACTTTGAGGTACGAAGTTCATCCGATCACCGAATGGTGGCTCTTCACTTGCACTGTGCTAAAACATCTTTGGAAAAGGATTTTTGTTGCTGTTCTTTTGTTTGTTAGCCCCCGGTATGCTATTTCATTCTCCCAGCTTATTTTGTGTCGTCTTCAAAAAATAACGTTACGTTGTATAAACCAGCCGTAAAACAAAGTAGATGTATCATTGTACGTTTAAATACTCTATAGCAATTTTTTAAACTTCTAAGCATCGTGCATTTTTAATTTTTATACCGTCGTATTGGGTTGGTTGGTTGTATTTATGTCGGCCAATTATCTGCACGTGAGATATAGGCCCTAAGGGGTGAGTGCCTTCCGTGGAGGTCTTTCTAAGGGAACCTAACCCGTATTAAAGCTTGGAGAACCAAGGTTCGAAGAAAACCACGAAAACTCCGAACGATTAGGCCGACGGGCGCGATTGGGATCGAACCCAGCACTTCCCGTCTACCAGCTTCGAGAGCAGAACCTCTCGGCCACTGGTGGGGCCCCGTCGTATTGGGAAAAATAAGAACTTTTAAATGCAATTTGTTTGAAAACTGTATATCCATTTTTTTTTTAAATATTAATTTTTTTGTAGTTTTTAGAGGCATTTGCTTAATATTGGCAAAGGATGTACTCCATTTCTGTAGAAAGGAAAGGCAAAAACGTTCTAAAATAGTAATTATGTATTTTTGTTGCCATTTTCTCATAGCAACCGAAAGAAAATGTAATTAAAATACGTGCTATTTTGAAAAAGTATTAAGCGAATGGTTTCTGTTAAAAAATGGAGCTATTATAAACTATATTTAATTATAAGTATCGATATTAATGTTACAAACAAATGAAGGCTAATGAATCATTAGATAGCCTTTTTTTGTCGAGTTTCTCGAATGACGGCATCTTTTTGTTACATTTGTGTATTATTTTGCGATAGTGACGTCCTACGCATGCTTTATTGTAGCTCTTTAAGAGTGGATCGTAAATGTGGAATTCTTAAGCGGTTGCGAATGACTTCATTTTACATAAAATAAACACTTAAGCTTTAAGTATAAAATTGAAATATGTTTTGTACTATTTATATATGCATATATATATATTTTCATCGGTAGCGACACTAAATTCTGAAACAGCAAAATTTCTGTTTTCTAGTGTTTTCTTTTGTTTTTCTCTTGTAAGTTGAATGGTAAAAGTACACATCTGTACAATCTCATACTAAATATTTAGATAAGCTTTACTGGATCCATCAATAAAATTTATCTCTGGGACAGGACGCCCACTGTTATATTTCGCATTTTCACCCTTCCCCCTTGTTACCGGTTAAACTACTCGTTATACTTTGCTTTCCAGTAGAAGTCAAGTGATGTTTGCACGGAATGAAAAGTCTTGTGTATTGATATTAACTGGCAGCAATAACAAATTATCCATGTGATTTCTAGATGGTACCATTTTTCAAAAGATTAAAATCAAATTTTCATGGCATTTCGGTATTTCTTTATGAATTGTAAGTGACGCAACTGTTGCTTTTGTGAAAACAATGACCGAAAGATAATTTCGAATTAAACATTGCTTTTTGGCGGAAACAAATACGGTTCAAACCCAATATCGGATTATAAAGCATTAAGGCACATCTGTTCTGCTAAAAACAACTATTGATCCACAGAATACTAAAATTAAATGTGGCCGTACAAGCACCAACGATGCTCCATGTTCTGGACGACTCATTGAGGTAAGAACTCCAGAAAACGCTACAAAAAAATCCACCAAAATGAAAAAAGTGGAAGAGAGAGATAACTGACATCGTAAAGATAAAGACAGTGTGCGTGAAGAATGTTTTGCATGAACATTCTTCAATTCTATTATTTTTTCATATGCATAAACATGCATTTGATGCATTTGCATATGAAAAACGTTTGAGCGAGATAAGTGCCGCATTTCCTAAAAAAAAAAAAAAAAAAAAAAAAAAAAAAAATTAGCAACGTGTGGTTTAGTGGTCAATTTAGCAATATTTCACCATAATCCAAATGAATTTTCTCGCCTATTTGGAACAATGGATGAAACATTTATCCATTACAGTAGTACCCCGATAATCCGAACCGATTTTATTTTCAAAAATTATACTTGAACAGATTAACTGAAAAGATTAATTTGCGAAATTTCCCGGATGTTTTTCATGCTTTAAACAACTTGAATAGAATAAAAACAAATTGAGTAGAATAAAAAAGATACTCAGTAATTTAAAAGTACAACATATGCTCACGAATATAAAATGAAATCGTGCATTGTAGGCCTACTCGTAGAAGCCATCTTTAAAATATCTCAAATATCAGTTTGTTTGCCAGTCACTATAAAACTATTTTCTAAAATGCAAAAAGTATTTCATTCAGATGATAAAAATTTATTTTTCCTTTCAACATAAAAATTGATTTCGCATATTGTCTACAGAAATCCCCTCCCCTCGTTGACGTGGTGACTGAACTATTTATAGATTCGAGATTTTGAAACGTTTTTAATGGGTTGTTACGTAAATCCTCAATCTGAAATTTCATTGGATTATTATAAACAGCAGGAGTTATTATCAAGGAATACTATTCTTTCCGAGAGTCACGGCAGATTATCCAGCATGCCGGATCTTAGAATGCTGGATTAGAGGATGCCTATTGTACTACTGAGTACTTTAAGTTACATATTTTTAGCACGCAACTTTTTCTTTGCTATCATTATCGAAATTTCGGGTAATCCGAACAGGCACTGGTCCCAATTAGTTCGGATTAGCAGGGTTCGACTGTACTTCACGCCTGAGGGAGTCCAATAGGAAATTACCTGAGTGGTTAGAAAAGGGCGAAAACCGCCCAAAGTGACACAAGACGTAACAATCAATTACAAAGGTCACAATTTTTGGGGGATGCACGCGGCATAATATTTATCTGTTATCTTGAAAAAGGAAAAATACTCCCAAGTGGGTGTTATGCAGCCTTTTTGGATCGTTTGAACGAAGAAATCAAAATAAAAACGTCGCATTTGGCAAAGATAAAAATTCTGCTGCACCAAGATAACGAACCGAGTCACACATCCACGAAAGCGAAGGGAAAATTGCATCAATTAATCTACGAATTCCTCCACCATCTCTAGTATTCTCTAGATCTGTACCCCAGCAACTATTATTAATTTCTTAACTTCAAGAAGTGGCTCCAGAGGAAGATGTTTGCATCAAATGAGGATGTCGTAATTGAAACTCATGCATATTTTGGGGCCCTTTACAAATAGTTCTACTATATTAAACATATCCAAATGTTAGAGGATCGTTGGAATAAGTGTATCGCTCTTGAAATTAAGATGAAGAAAAAATCTATTTTTGACCAAAAAAAAAAAAAAAAAAATTATTGCTAGTCCGAAGACTTTTCAATTCATGTGTAGCACACTGCTCAATTCCAATTATTTTATTTTGTAATGTATAACTTGATTTCTAAATTTTAAAATTGCAAACATTACTTTTCCCGATTAAATATTTCACATATATGGAAAGCCGCAAATTAACTTTCTTCGTATTATTCTCATTTAGCAATCAGGGCCTGATTACTGCTTAAGTCTTCTACGCCAACACTTCCGAGGCCACTTGCAAGCACCGATGAACATCAATAATCAAGCTTAATCGCCATTCTAAAGTTCCTTTCAACCTGATTCTTTCGTTTCTAAAGACCCACTCTTGCCATGGGGCCTACTTTTTTAAAATTCAATACAGTCCCTCCTCCTCTTTGTGAGTGCAGTGGCTCAAGCTTCCTACTACTGTTATAACTGGCAACTTACAGCTCGTTGGCACTTTGATCTTCCAGCGGGTGGCAGGTCCCGCTATACTTTGCTTTCAAAGCTCAAAAATATTTTGGGTACTTTTCGATTATAGCAGCCCCAACAATGAATCGGAAAGTGACAGAGAAAAGTCGCTAAGTTAGGTCTAAAATCTTGTCAAACATTTGCAGTCCTAGTAAAGCAGTTCCTGTGTATGCTATCACAATATAACTACTTTTGTTGCATACATCATGTATTATTATAATGCCATATATGCTTTAAAATGTAGCGGTAAATCTTGGTCACTTGACAATTTATCCTCGGGTGCCGTTGTAATACAAAATTAACATGTTTTCTACTTCTTACATGATTTTTCACCCCGCTCCCTGTCGCATATATCGGAGAGTTCAGCTCCGGCAGAATATTGTATGTTTTAAAGACCTTAATAAAAGTTACCGGTAGGAACATCTATGCTCTACAGACTCCGCGTCTCAGCACTTCCTCTTTGACAGTCAAACACAATTTATTTTATCAAGTTTCATTATTAGTGCTTTTCTTTTAACTCATGTATTCAGTTAGACTTTCAACCATGAATTAAATCTACAAATAAGTTTTAAAATGCATTAAGCACGAATCTTAAGAACGTGTATATAAATGATTGAAATAATTTGCTTCACTTGAAGAAAAGTAAAATGCTGTTATCATAAATTCAGAGCAAACTTTATCACATAAATATACACGCTTTTAAGATACGCGATTAAAACGCTTTAAAAATTATGTGTTCATCTAATAAAATAGAATTAATTAAAAGATGAGTATAAAACGTTTATTTAAAATATGATACTTTAAAATTAGCAATTGCAAAAACGTCTTTTAACGTCAGGTCAAACTGTAAATTAAAATCCAGTCCAAGTATGTTTACACAAAGCGAATTAAAAGAAAAATTAAAGTACTACTATCAAATGTACAGTAAAATTCTTACCCATATCTTCTATTTAATAAATAGCCATAAGGCAGAAAAAAATTATATTTAACGTGCAAATTTAAAATGTGTCTAGTTTATTGAAACTTATTAACATCTTGAAAATCATAAATTCGGTGCAAGAAGATGAAATCAATACATCGGTGATTTAAGGTATAACAGTTGAATTATTAAATGCTGCATTGTTGCAAGAAAAGGATTTGCGCATAAAAAACTATTGTTGTAAACGTAAACTATGAAGTTAAAACAACTTTTAGAAGAGAATAATGAGACATTGTTGCAAAACATATTGTTACTCACATTATCGTAAACATCGTGGAGGTTACAGTTAACAAGATCAGTAATTTAACGCTTTTTTTTTCAGTAGAAGGGATTATAGCTAATAAATTTTTCAATAATTGCGTATCATAGATTGGTATTGGGGCAGTTCTAGCCCCAAAATAAATTATTATAATATTGGACACTTTTCCTCCGAAAAACTGAAAGCAGATTGCTAAATTATTACAAAAGAAATTTTGAGTGGAAAAACATTATTGTTTCTACTGGTGAGAAACTGGACTCCTTCACAAAATTGTCTAAATAAATACACTGCTATTCGCAAACATCTAGTTTATACTTTAATTACAGCAATTAGAGATCGTAATCCCTCTGTGTAAAGCTTATAAGCATAAATAATAGTTAACTTAACTATTAAATAAACAGGACACAGAGCGTTATGTATCTTTGCGAAATAATTTTAAATTATGAAGATTGAAAAAAATATTCCATAAAAAATTATCAATACTCAAGATAATCTGAGTACTAAATTGCCCTGCTAAATCAATTAGTTAACACATGATGCACAAATAAAGGGATAAAATTTGAATTTAAAAATTAAGAAAAAGTTTATTTAGAGAAAATATTTATACATAATCAAAATAAAATTTCAGGAAGAAATTCTTCCAAAATTAATACTACATAAAGCAGTATTAGCGGTTTTATTATTAATGTAATTAATTAAATTAAACGTGCTACTCAAGCTGTTGATCCCTTTTTCTTAGAAGTACTTCTTAATATTTACGTTATCATCATTGTAATATTATAATATCAAATTCAGTATGAACTAAATAGTTAAATAATAAGTTAAAATAATAAGAACTAAAAGATCCTCTTAAAACACCATCAAAAACTTTTAAATGCAGGCCTTTCGAAAGATCTGAGTCTTTCTGAGTCTGAGAAAGACTCAGATCTTTCAAAAGGCCTAGCGCATTTAAAAGTTTTTGATGGTGTTTCAAGGGGACAGATCACGTTGACGGTTAAAAAAAATTACTTTTCACAAATTTCAGAATGGATACCTTCAAAAATTACAAATCCACTGAAAAAGGAATTTTACGAAAATACGAATTAGAACAGAAGTTATGGTTAAAAATATCTTGCATAAAAGCATTTGCTGTAATGTTACAAGACAACTTTGAAGACTTTTTCTACAAATTGTTTTTACTTTCTTCTATCTTTACGAGAAAGTATTGGATTCATGATAATTTTCGAATTCCAATTTTCGATGAATTTACACGTTTTAGGGGTCAGAGATCCCGAAAAACATGTTTTTACAAAATGTCTGTCTGTGAGTCTGTCTGTGTGTGACACAAATTTTGTGGGCGCTCTATCTCAAGAACTAATGCACGGAATTTAATAAAAATTTATATTCAGCTAATCCCTGATATGAATTGGTGCTGATCAGTTTTTGGTGCAAATCCTTCAACAGGGGGCGCTGCTATGCTGCATTTTTCACGATTTCCGCAATGGCTCTATCTCAGGAATTAACGAACGGATTTTTATTATACTTCAGATTCAGTTAATTCTTAACATGTGTTGATTTTTACTGCGATTTGGGGTAAATCGCCCAACAGGTGGCGCTGCTATACAGCATTGTTCACGTTTTAATCAAGGCTTCTATCTCAAGAACTACTGCGTGGATTTTCACCAAACTTCATATTCAGTTAGTCCTACGTTCAGATTAAGTTAGTCCAGATATGAGTTGGCGCTGACTACGTTTTGGTGTAGATCTCCCAACAGGTGGCGCTGCTATGCTGCATTTTTTAAGATTTCCGCAATGGCCTTATCTCAAGAACTAATGCACGCATGTTTATGAAACTTCAGATTCAGTTAGTCATTGATATGAGTTGGCGCTGACTACGTTTTGGTGCAAATAGCCCAACAGTTAGCGCTGCTATGCTGCATTTTTCATGATTCCCGAAATAGTTTTATCTCAAGAAGTAATGCACGGATTTTAATGAAACTTCAGATTCAGTTAACAAGTTGACTTAAGTTGTTGCTTATTAGGTTTTGGTATATATCGTCCAACAGGTGGAGCTGCTAGGCAGGATGTTTTACGATCTCCGACATAGCTCTACTCAAAAACTAATGCACAGATTTTCACGAAGCTTCAGATTCAGTTAGAAGTTGACATAAGTTGTTGCTGATTAGATTTTGGTGTAAATCATCTAACCGGTGGCGCTGCTATTCAAAGAAATCCATGTTTTTCACAACGGAGAGGCATTCACCTTACCCCAGAAATGAATGCATCTCTGCGTATATATTTTCATTTCTTCATCTCTTGGAACATGCTTCAAGATAATAGTAGAATTCTTTTGAGTTTCTCCATACGTATTCAAAGAAATTCCTGTTTTTCTCAACGGGGAGGCATTCACAGTACCCTAGACATGAATGCATCTCCGCATATATATTAGAATTTTTTCATCTCTTGGAACATGCTTCAAGATAATAGTAGAATTCTTTTGAGTTTCTCCATAATGTATTCAAAGAAATTCCTGTTTTTCTCAACGGGGAGGCATTCATTTTACCCCAGAAATGAATGCACATCCACATATATATTTGCATTTATTCATCTCTCGGTGTATGCTGCAAATTACAATTCACATTTTCATTTTCAGTTATCCATATGTATTCAAAGATATTCCTATTTTTCTCTACGGAGAGGCATTAATTTTACCTCAGAAATGAATGCATCGCAGGATAAATAATTAAATTTCTTCATCTCGCGTATTATGCAGGAATCCACCAATCGCTTTTTCTGTTTGTGTTTCTCCATATGTATTCCAAGAAATTCCAGTTTTTCTCAACGGAGAGGCATTCAGTTCACCCCAGAAATAAATGCATCGCCGCATATATATTTGCATCTCTTCATCTCTCGGGTTATGCTGCAAATTACCAGTCATATTTTCTTTTTGCGGTTATCCATATGTGTTCTAAGAAATTCCTGTTTTTCTCAACGGAGAGGCATTCACTTTACCCCAGAAATGAAAAACTCCGGATAAATATTTGAATTTCTTCATCTCTCGGAACATGCTTCAAGAAAATAGTAGAATTCTTTAGAGTTTCTTCAGACGTATTTAAAGAAATTCCTGTATTTCTCAAGGAAGAGGCATTCACTTTTCCCCAGAAATGAATGGTTCTCCGCATAAATATTTGCATTTCTTCATCAATCGGTGTATGCTGCAAATTAACATTCACATTTTCATGTTTCGGTTATCAATATGTATTCAAAGGAATTCCATTTTCTCCCAACGGAGAGGATTTCATTTTATCCCAGAAATGAATGCATCGCAGGATAAATATTTAAATTTCTTCATCTCTCGGATTATGCAGGAATCCACCAGTCATATTTTCTGTTTGCGTTTCTCCATAGTTATTCAAAGAAATTCCTGTTTTTCTCAACGGAGAGGCATTCAGTTTACCCTAGAAATGAATGCATATCCTGATAAATGTTTGAAATTCTTCATGTCTCGGATTATGCAGAAATTCACCAGCCACATTTTCATTTTGCGTTTCTCTATGAGTATCCAAAGATATTCTTGTTTTTCTCAACAGAGAAGCATTAACTTTACCCCAGAAATGAATACATCTCCGCATATATATTTCCATATCTTCATCTCTCGGTGTATGCTTCAAATTACCAGTCACATTTTCATTTTGCCATTATCCATATGTATTCTAAGAAATTCCATTTTTTCTCAACGCAGAGGTATTCACATTAACCCAGAAATTGATGCATCGCCGGATAAATGTCTAAATTTCTTCATCTCTCGGAGTATTTTTTCATTTAAATCTTCGCTTTTTCTTTTTGCGTTTCAACATATGTATTCAAAGAAATCCATGTTTTTCACAACGGAGAGGCATTCACTTTACCCCAGAAATCAATGCATCCATCTCTGCGTATATATTTTCATTTCTTCATCTCTTGGAACATGCTTCAAGATAATAGTAGAATTCTTTTGAGTTTCTCCATATGTATTCAAAGAAATTTTTGTTTTTCTCAACGGGGAGGCATTCACTTTACCCCAGACACGAATGCATCTCCGCATATATATTTGCATTTCTTCATCTCTCGGGGTATGCTGCCAATTACCATTCACATTTTCATTTTGCGGTTATCCATATGTATTCAATGAAATTCCTGTTTTTCTCAACGGGGAGGCATTCACTTTACGCCAGAAATGAATGCATCTCCACATATGTATTTGCATTTCTTCATCTCTCGAATTATGCAGGTGTCCACAATTCGCTTTTTCTGTTTGCGTTTCTCCATATGTATTCGAAGAAATTCCAGTTTTTCTCAACGGAGAGGCATGCAGTTTACCCCAGAAATGAATGCATCTCTGGATAAATGTTTGAAATTCTGCATGTCTGGGATTATGCAGGAATTCAGTGGTCACATTTTCATTTTGTGTTTTTCTATGAGTAACCAAAGAAATTCTTATTTCTCTCAACGGAGAGACATTCACTTTACCCCAGAAATGAATGCATCTCCAGATAAATGTTTGAATTTCTTCATCTGTCGGAACATGCTTCAAGATAATAGCAGAATTCTTTTGTGTTTCTTCATATGTATTTAAAGAAAATCCTGTTTTTCTCAACGGAGACGCATTCACTTTTCCTCAAAAATGAATGCATCTCCGGATAAATAGTTGAATTTCTTCATCTCTCGGAACATGCTTCAAGATAATAGTAGAATTCTTTTGAGTTTCTCCATACGTATTCAAAGAAATTCCTGTTTTTCTCAACGGGGAGGCATTCACTGTACCCTAGGCATGAATGCATCTCCGCATATATATTTGAATTTCTTCATCTCTTGGAACATGCTTCAAGATAATAGTAGAATTCTTTTGAGTTTCTCCATAATGTATTCAAAGAAATTCCTGTTTTTCTCAACGGGGAGGCATTCATTTTACCCCAGAAATGAATGCACATCCACATATACATTTGCATTTCTTCATCTCTCGGTGTATGCTGCAAATTACCATTCACATTTTAATTTTTGATTATCCATATGTATTCAAAGATATTCCTGTTTTTCTCAACGGAGAGGCATTCATTTTACAATAGAAATGAATGCATCTTCGGATAAATATTTAAATTTCTTCATATCTCGGGGTATGCTGCAAATTACCATTCACATTTTCATTATGCGGTTATCCACATGTATGCAATGAAGTTCCTGTTTTTCTCAACGGGGAGGCATTCACTTTACCCCAGAAATGAATGCATCTCCGCATATATTTGCATTTATTCATCTCTCGGTGTATGCTGCAAATTACAATTCACATTTTCATTTTTCAGTTATCCATATGTATTCAAAGATATTCCTATTTTTCTCAACGGAGAGGCATTAATTTTACCTCAGAAATGAATGCATCGCAGGATAAATAATTAAATTTCTTCATCTCTCGGATTATGCAGGAATCCACCAATCGCTTTTTCTGTTTGCGTTTCTCCATATGTATTCCAAGAAATTCCAGTTTTTCTCAACGGAGAGGCATTCAGTTCACCCCAGAAATAAATGCATCGCCGCATATATATTTGCATCTCTTCATCTCTCGGGTTATGCTGCAAATTACCAGTCATATTTTCTTTTTGCGGTTATCCATATGTGTTCTAAGAAATTCCTGTTTTTCTGAACGGAGAGGCATTCACTTTACCCCAGAAATGAATGCATCTCCGGATAAATATTTGAATTTCTTCATCTCACGGAACATGCTTCTAGAAAATAGTAGAATTCTTTAGAGTTTCTTTATACGTATTTAAAGAAATTCCTGTTTTTCTCAAGGGAGAGGCGTTCACTTTTCCCCAGTAATGAATGTTTCTCCGCATAAATATTTGCATTTCTTCATCAATCGGTGTATGCTGCAAATTAACATTCACATTTTCATGTTTCGGTTATCAATATGTATTCAAAGGAATTCCATTTTCTCCCAACGGAGAGGATTTCATTTTATCCCAGAAATGAATGCATCGCAGGATAAATATTTAAATTTCTTCATCTCTCGAATTATGCAGGAATCCACCAGTCGCTTTTTCTGTTTGCGTTTCTCCATAGTTATTCAAAGAAATTCCTGTTTTTCTCAACGGAGAGGCATTCAGTTTACCCTAGAAATGAATGCATATCCTGATAAATGTTTGAAATTCTTCATGTCTCGGATTATGCAGGAATTCACCAGCCACATTTTCATTTTGCGTTTCTCTATGAGTATCCAAAGATATTCTTGTTTTTCTCAACAGAGAAGCATTAAATTTACCCCTGAAATGAATACATCTCCGCATATATATTTCCATATCTTCATCTCTCGGTGTATGCTTCAAATTACCAGTCACATTTTCATTTTGCCGTTATCCATATGTATTCTAAGAAATTCCATTTTTTCTCAACGCAGAGGTATTCACATTAACCCAGAAATTGATGCATCGCCGGATAAATGTCTAAATTTCTTCATCTCTCGGAGTATTTTTTCATTTAAATCTTCGCTTTTTCTTTTTGCGTTTCAACATATGTATTCAAAGAAATCCATGTTTTTCACAACGGAGAGGCATTCACTTTACCCCAGAAATCAATGCATCCATCTCTGCGTATATATTTTCATTTCTTCATCTCTTGGAACATGCTTCAAGATAATAGTAGAATTCTTTTGAGTTTCTCCATATGTATTCAAAGAAATTTTTGTTTTTCTCAACGGGGAGGCATTCACTTTACCCCAGACACGAATGCATCTCCGCATATATATTTGCATTTCTTCATCTCTCGGGGTATGCTGCCAATTACCATTCACATTTTCATTTTGCGGTTATCCATATGTATTCAATGAAATTCCTGTTTTTCTCAACGGGGAGGCATTCACTTTACGCCAGAAATGAATGCATCTCCACATATGTATTTCCATTTCTTCATCTCTAGGATTATGCAGGTGTCCACAAATCGCTTTTTCTGTTTGCGTTTCTCCATATGTATTCGAAGAAATTCCAGTTTTTCTCAACGGAGAGGCACAGTTTACCCCAGAAATGAATGCATCTCTGGATAAATGTTTGAAATTCTGAATGTCTCGGATTATGCAGGAATTCAGTGGTCACATTTTCATTTTGTGTTTTTCTATGAGTATCCAAAGAAATTCTTATTTCTCTCAACGGAGACACATTCACTTTACCCCAGAAATGAATGCATCTCCAGATAAATGTTTGAATTTCTTCATCTGTCGGAACATGCTTCAAGATAATAGCAGAATTCTTTTGTGCTTCTTCATATGTATTTAAAGAAAATCCTGTTTTTCTCAACGGAGACGCATTCACTTTTTCTCAAAAATGAATGCATCTCCGGATAAATATTTGAATTTCTTCACCTCTCGGAACATGCTTCAAGAAAATAGTAGAATTCTTTTGAGTTTCTCTTTATGTATTATAAGAAATTCCTGTTTTTCTCAACGGGGAGGCATTCATTTTACACCAGACATGAATGCCGTTCCGCATATATATTTGAATTTCTTCATCTCGTGGATCATGCTTCGAGATTATAGTCGAATTCTTTTGAGTTTCTCCATATGTATTCAAAGAAATTCCTGTTTTTATCAAAGGTTAGGCATTCACTTTCCCCCAGATAGGAATGCATCTTCGCATATATATTTGCATTTCTTCATATCTCGGGGTATGCTACAAATTACCGCTCACATTTTCATTTTACGGTTATCCATATGTATTCAAAAGAATTTCCTTATTTCCCAACGGAGAGGCATTCATTTTACCCCAGAAATGAATGCATCTTCGGATAAATTTTTAAATTTCTTCATATCTCGGGGTATGCTGCAAATTACCATTCACATTTTCATTTTTCGGTTATCCACATGTATTCAAAGAAATTCCTGTTTTTCGCAACGGGGAGGCATTCATTTTACACCAGACATGAATGCATTTCCGCATATATATTTGAATTTCTTCATCTCGTGGATCATGCTTCGAGATTATAGTCGAATGCTTTTGAATTTCTCCATATGTATTCAAAGAAATTCCAGATTTTATCAAAGGTTAGGCATTCACTTTCCCCCAGATAGGAATGCATCTTCGCATATATATTTGCATTTCTTCATATCTCGGGGTATGCTGCAAATTACCATTCACATTTTCATTTTTCGGTTATCCATATGTACTCAAAGATATTCCTGTTTTTCTCAACGGAGAGGAATTCATTTTACCTCAGAAATGAATGCATCTCCGGATAAATATTTAAATTTCTTCATCTCTTCGATTATCAAGGAATCCGCCTGTCGCTTTTTCCGTTTGCGTTTCTCCATATGTATTCAAAGAAATTCTCGTTTCTTTTCAACGGAGAGACATTCAGTTTACCCCAGCAATGAATGCATCTCCGGAGAACTGTTTGAAATTCTTTATGTTTCGGATTATGCAGGTATTCACCAGTCACATTTTCATTTTGTGATTTTCTTCGAATATCCAAAGAAATTCAGGTTTTTCTCAACCGAGAGGCATTCACTTTACCCCAGAAATGAATGCATCTTCGCATATATATTTGTATTTCTGCATCTCTCGGATTACACAGTAATTCACCAGTCCCATTTTCATTCTGCGTTTCTCCAAGTGTATCGGAAGAAATTCTTGTTTTTCTCAATGGGCACCCAGCAAGCACAGAACTAACAGATTGGCACAAAAATTATATCTTTCATCAAGTACTAGAGGTGTTATTTCGATAACAGCGAATCGTAACCTAAAAGTATCGATTCTGTCCTTTCATTCGATATCTTTGGCGATACTTTCATGGGTTATCCACGTTGCGCCAGAAACATGGCACAACGACGGAAATCGGCGATATAGGTGATACGTGTTTGATGCAAATACGTACGAATTCCGAAATATCTGGCATAAAAATGTTGCACAAATTTTGCATTGCTGATATCCAAAGATCATCATTGCGAACTGCTTTTTTTATGCATGTATGACAATATAGATCTTGTGCCAATATCATGATATTTTATACGCATGTCGGCGAATACTTTTTAATCGATTTAATTATATATTTTGTAGTACAGAAACTACTTTAACCCTTTCAGGGCCAAAGCTCTCCCATTGCTAAAATGTTGAAATGAATATCACCGGAATTCACAAACAAATTTAATTTGGAAACATTCATTAACTCTTTTTTTTTTTTTTTTTTTTTTTTAATCAATATTCTGGTACCACTTGGGAATTAAAATCGATTTGTTTCATACATGTACCGCCGCCTTGAAAGAGTTAAAATAATTTATTCGTTATATAATTAAAAAAATAAACTTTCTGTACATTTAAAAAAGTATTCACATGCACATTTCTCAGTTACAGAATCATAAATTGTTGCAATTTTATGGTAGAGAATTGCAGCTTATGTTGTTTTATTGTGGAACGTTAGAACTGGAGGATTCACCCCCCCCCCCCTCGACACACACACAGTGATTTTGCAGTTAACTTATTCTATTGCATAGTACTTGGTCTCACTTTAACTTAATAGATTCTTTTTGACTGTGCTATGCGTAGAGAGAGCATAATATATTTTTTAATATTTTATATACAAGTTTTTTATTTAGTTCATATTTTTTATTGCATTCCAAAGAAACATTTTTCTAACAAAACTACCCTTAACTATTCATCAAGCATTAATAAAAAAAGAAAAAAAAATGAAATTTCTGCTGAACTATTGAATGAACAACTTGTTTTTGACCATAAAAAATTCATTTATTATTAATGCTGAAATTAGCATTATATATATATATATAAAAAAGATTTGTTTACATATTGAAGATTTTATACTTTGTCAAAAAGGCAAAGTATAAAATCTTACTTTGACTGGGCATAGAATTCTATTTATGATTTTAAAAAAAGTTATTCCAAAGAAGCAAATATTTTTCTGATAAGTGTGAAAAAAAAAATCCTGTAATTTTTCTAATTAATCATGAAGCATACAAATATTCTAATTTTTGCTCATTCAAAGTGTAATACATGAAAAAATCAAATATTGTTCCAAAGAAGCAAACATCTTTCTGATATAAGAGGTGTGTGTGGGGGGGGGGGGGGGGAAGTCTTGTACCTTTTCTAAGTAATCATGAAGCATAAATTCTAATTTTTACTCAACTATTCAATGCTTTGTCTTTCAATGTCAAACTTGTTTTTGACCATAAGATTTATTATTAATGCAAATTATAATTATTAATGCTGAAATTAGTCTTAAATAAAAAGCTTATTTCTACTTACTACAGATTTTATTCTGTTTTTCCCCCCTATGGCATTTGCCTTAAATTCCATGTTTAAAAAAAAAAAAAAAAAAAACTTATTACTTTCAAATTTAAACATTATCAGGGGTTAACACAGCCCCCCCCCCCTTGAGTATTATAGTACTTTTGTGATATAACATTTTTAATTGCAAAACTTCTATTTATTTTAATCTTGAATTTTTGTTTTCAATGTTTGTCATTCAATATTTTTGAACTCCAAAAAAATTTCAGCAACTAATTAAATTAATAACGATTCATTTTTGAGATGCATAAACCATTTAAATAGCAAAAAATATATAAATAAAATTGCGACAATACAAATTTTTGAGGTTGGGGGGGGGGGGATAATTAAGTGGAATAACTCATGCTTCATAAACTTTTATGTTGAGAGACTTTAGTACAACTGAACATTCTGTATCAAATAGAATTAAATTAAAAAGTTACAAACTATTTAAATTCGATAATAATTACACATGCCAATCAAAATTAACTTTGCATTCATATACATGCACACACCAAATACACCTTATCTGAAATCAAATATGACACACACAATCAAGCATTAAAGAAAAAAAAATAATACTAATACTTGTCCCCCCTCCCCTTTTGTTTACGATAAACCTTGAAATACACCTTTTCAAATCACAGCTGAAATTAAGCTAGGTGGCTTTAATCATTTTCTGGAAATTCTTCTCTTTATGTTCTATCTGAAAATACCTACCGTGCTAGGATAGCTGAAATAAATAGACACAGACAATATAAAGCAATGCTAGTGTTTTCATTGTGCTACTTCATTTATTAAAAAAATTTTGCTTACAAATTATATATTTAGTATTTCTTTTAAAACAGAAAGATTTTCTTTTTATTTAATTTTTTTTAAGATCAGATTTAGAAATACAATATATTTTACAGCTACCATGAGCTTTCACAATATATTTTCTTGCAAATTCGGAAACTGGCTTGACTCTCAAGTCTGGTATACTTCAAATCCAGATTCCTTCCGAGTTGGGTAAAAAAAGGTATTGCTCCAAGTATCTGATTAATTTCTCCACCTATTTTAACAATATAAAATGAAAAGATCTAAAATTGTTATTTGTGCACACAAAATCAAATTATTAAACATGTAGAAATATAATAAACAAAATAACTGAATTTCACACCTTGAAAACAAGTAAATTACACATTGCATTAACACTAAATATATAGGAAATTTTATTCAAGATATATAAAAATACAGGACTTTTATTTAAGCCTAACTAATTTTTGTGTGATTTAACCACTAGACAACATTTTCCATTGTCATTAGAAAATCAGCAGCTTATTGAAATTCTAAAGTATTCTCATAAAAATATATAAATGAAACTTACTGCTTTGAGCATTAGCCACTTTAACAAGGGCTCTTTGCTACAGCATTAAATCAGAAATTATGTAGAAATTACTAATATGCAGTGTTTATAGGGATTTGAAAAGAAAAAAAAATCCAAGGAGTCTAGAAAAATTCTAAAAAGTCAAAGAATTTTAAGCGACTTGTTTATTTTATCATGTATGTTATGTACTCATGTAACAGATACACTCACCCTACTTTTAATACCTCAATTAAGAAAAAAAAAAAAACAGATTTTACAGTGATAAATCTTATGGCTAGTGCTAAAATTGCACAGAATTCAGTTCAATATAAATATAATATAAAAGCCGGTCAAATCTCAAACACCCATCATGTACCATGTGCTCCTAGATTTTGAAAGTAAATTTTTAAAAGCAAAAAATTAAGGAAAAAAAAACATGTGGTAATACAAAATATTTTTCTTTCTCCTCACGCCCCCTCCCTCTTCTCTTTTTTTTCAGAAGATTTTACTTTATTTTATGGCTAATGTCTTACATGCCATATATGCTAAGAAAGTTTTGTATACAAGCAGTATTATTCATTGCAGAAGATATAATTTTACTTATCAAATATCCTTAAAAAAGCACTCAATAGTCTAACAATTTTTGTATTATGGATTAACAAAGTACAATTGACAGTGTCAATAAAATATCAGTTTTAATTTCGAAAATTCATTTCAAGATTTTTATAAATATCAGTAACGCAAAAGTAGAAAGTTATAAGCAAAACTATTATCAGACAAATACATTTAATAAAAGAGGGTTTAAAAGCTTTAACGGAAATATTCAAATTGTTTATCATTACATAATTAAGTTTATGCTATTCAATAATTTAAAAATGTCTTAACTAAAAAGTATAGTAAAAAATCCTTTTCACCCTCAATTCTAATATCTATGATAGATTACTTATTTCACAGTTTATGAAATAAATACTGTTTAGACAAGCAGGGGTGAGGGCTATAAAGATATAATACTCAACTACTTGAGGAGAAGGAGTTTTGAAAACAACATTGTGTAGTAGGTAAATATTATTTTTGGATGGATGGAAGTAGAGAAAAGTCAATTTCAATCACACATGTTAAATTTCAATTGAATCCCCTCCCGTTAAAATCTTGGCGAGTGAGTTACAGGTAAGCTCCCCATTAACACCTTCACACACCCCTCTCTACAAGAGAGTTAGTGATTAATTCAACATTCTTCAAAAGAACAGAAATCAACACTTTTCCATAAAATATTATGACATTTGATATTTTGTAACATAATATTTGCTACATACAATTAATGCATAATTTAAGAACTTGACATCTTCAAATTCCAACTTAATTATTCAGATTATTAATTTTTACAATTTAATATTAAAAATCTATTCATTGTGTAATCAGTAACAGTTATTATAGTTGGCATTGCAATTTAAAAAAATACTAACAAAAAGTGCTGTTTGAAATGTATATAAATAAAATTATGAGGTTAATGTTAAGTAAAAGAGACAGACAACTGGTATTAGCTAAATATAGAGTACAAGCACCAGTAGTCAGCCAGTTATACCAGAAGAAAAAATGCCTGATCTCAAATCCCCCCCCCCCCCAAAAAAAAAGAGCAAAGTGTAAGGATTCTGAGCATTGGAAAATTGTATTTAATTTGGAACTTAAAATAAAGTTCATAAATGAGGACCCCAGAAGACAAGGGGTATAAGTGACAAAATTGAACTAAGTGCACAGATGACCTGGAAATATGCTTTTTTCTTTTCAGGTAAAGAAATATAAGAAATTTTCTAATAATGTGTTGTGTTTTGGAAATCAACCACTTTTGCCGAATAATGATCAATATTGATTAATTATAAATTTAAAGAAAATTGCACTCTACTTTTTTCACATTTATTGAAATAAGAGTTCAAAGACCACTGTAAAACACGCAGCAGTTTCTTACTTCAATTCAGTCAATTATTATTGATATTCAAATTTAACATCAATTACCTTTGAACTCAATTTACTCCAAATCGAAATTTTGTCACTTGTACCCCTTGGCTTCTGATGTCCTCAAATATTATCTCACTATGACCAACTATTGAATATCAATATCTGTGAATATCAATACACAATTTATTTACATCACTAGTATATCACCCTCCTCAAAAATGATGGAATGCTGATCTGCATTTCATTTTCATAAAACATCATACAAAAGAACAGTATAAAGATTTCGTCATTGAAAGGTTTGTATGGTAGAAAAGTACATTTTAAAAATGAGAAATGATTTCTACAAATACAGATGAAGATATATATTTTTACTCCATATTCAATTTCTGAAATAGTTCAACAATCAATAAAGGCTACTATTCTAATCTTTAGAAGTGAGAAATAAAAAATAAGTGAAAATTACATGTTGGCAGAATCATAATCTTTATCTTTAGTTTTATTAATGCAAAAATGCATTTCAAGCTACGCTTAACATCACCAGCGATAACTTTGAAACACTTTATATATGTACTTTATTCTTAACAAATAAAAATACATTCTCTATTTAATATTTAATTGTAATGAAAAAAAAAAAAGCATGTCATAATGCATAGTGATAAAATAAACCCAATAGACAACATTCTCGTGATGCTGAAATAAATTATTTTTTTTTTTTTGCTTATAAAAATAAAGTACATTGCATAATTTTTTTTTTTTTTTTTTTATATATAGCAATTAACTTGCAAATGAAAAACAGGGGTCGATGCAGGTTTTTATTCTTGGGGCCCATTTTGTGAAAAGTACAAGTTATTTTTTTAAATTTTACTATATCTTTTTGAAAAATAACATTTTGTAAGGAAAGTTGAAATCCAGTTATTTAAATTCAAACGAAGAATTTATTGACAAAACTTCTTTAAATCTCCTTGCTAAAGTTTCTGTTTTTCATGAGCTGGTTTTATTTATAATTTACACATTTTAAAACAGTTTTTATGAAAAAGAATGTTACGAAGGGACCTATTTTATTAAATTTATTTTTGTGAAGGGGTCCATTTTATTAAATCTATTTTTGTGAAGGAGCCTATTTTATTAAATAGATTTTTGTGGAAGGGCCCTAAATAGGCCCCAAATTTTGCTTGGATCGACCCCTGAAAAATCCATCCAAAGAGTCATGAGTCTGGATATTTTTCATTAATTCTTGTTTAAATTAACAATGGAAGTAATCAAATTACCATCATTTAGAAGAAATTTCATAAAAAAAATCCTTTAAAATAAAAATATAAAAATGGAAATAGTTAGTGTGGACACATCTACAAATAAACAGCTTTCATTTAAAAAAAAATAATTAGCAAAATTAGTTCAGTCAAAAGCTCAGGGCAGATGACTAAAAAGAAAAAAAAAACAGTCATGTTTCAAATATTTCAAAACTCGCCTTATCAAGAAAATCAAATTTGGGAAATCGCAAAAACATTTATCTACGTCCATTAGTTTTCATTGTAAACCAAGGTTTTACAATTCCAGAAATACAGGATAAAACAAAATATTTTGCAGGTAGTGTTTTTTCGGTGCAAGTTTACCAGTAGAATAGATTGAGATTTTCAAAATTTTGAATGAGGCCAGTTTCGAAACTCACGTCCTCATATATAGACTGTGTTTCCATGGAATGGTTACCTATACTTTGATTTTATATTTACATCATACTTTCTCCAAAGAGTTACAACCTTGCCTGCCCTTAGGTTTACAAAATTCTTGCTCTTAATTATAAAAATTACAACATTTCCCTTCTTGCACCTCATCATTCCAAAAAATTAGCAGCCTTCTTGCCTCCAGTTGTAAAAAGAATGCCTTTATTCCTTTGTGTATTAAAAAATTTAGTTACATTAGTAATTTTTTTTTTCATTCCATTAAGGATTCTACTTTATCTGGTTGCAATATGTTTATATTAACATATTTATTTGGGCTATTCAGTTTTAGATTAATACTAATAGAAATTTTAACGAAAGTTTAGCGTGTAGTACTTTTAAATAAAAAAATGACCACTAGTTTAAAGAAAGTGGCCCTTATAAAACTGGTACCAGTGACCACTAATGAACTTTCCTAGTTCAGCAAGGGTTGGGTTAGCCATCAAAAACTAGTTTTTGAGATGACATAGGTTTAAACTGTGTTTTAACCGTCCAAAACACAAATATGTACGTAAACACAGAACAAAACAGAAAAAGTTCTGTTAATATAGCATTGCTTTTGTTTGATAGTTCAATGTAGTTTAGTATACATTAAATTGTAATCAAATATGAAATTATAATTTTTTTTTCTTTGTTTATGTCTACATTTCCAAGTTATGTGGATTTTTCTGGTGTGGCTTTTTTTGCATACTTGGTTGAATACCTTATTTTTAAATATATATATAGATACAAGCACAATTTTTTTTCAAGAGAAACGATAATTTACACTGATTTTAAGGAGTTTCACATATTTATAAGCTGTGTAGGACCTCCCTTAAAATTTTTTGTCTTCAATCATATGTGAAACCTTGGTAGTGATCAGGAAGAAAATTAGCAGACGAGACATCTAGTTGTAAATCAGAGAGTACAGAAAACACCCCTCATCATCGTTCTTTTGGAAACTTCTAGGATAGATGCGCCAGTAAGTAATGTGATTTATTCCTGTTATTTTAATTCATAATGGAAAATGTTACTACGAGATTGATTTTAGATCGATGCTATACAAATACAATACCATAAAAACTAGAATCTAATAATTATAATTGTTAATTGAAAAACGTTGGCTTTTAGATAAATGCTTTAAATTGGATTTTGGCTTAACAAAAATCCGGTAGCATTAACATCTACTCTATGAAAAGGTGCGTTCCCACAAATATTTTTTTTTCCAACTACAGCACTGTGCATTTATCCAGTTTTATTTAGAATTTATTGATTAAATTTTTCTAACTCTGCTAAATAATTCTTTTGATACTATTTTATTAAATCTAGGTTTTTGACACGACGGTTTTAACCGTTACATGTCAAAAATTCAACCCTTTACTTTTAAAGTATAAATATAACCTTTCGGTGCTGAAGAAGGATAGTTCCTGATATCTAGTAAAATAGCATAAAAATAATAGATACATCATTTTTTTTTAATACTTTAAAGACAAAAAAATAGAATAGATTATACAAATACATGGACAGCATATTTTATACACCAGTGGTAACTTATCAATAAAAATATTGAGCCCCACCAGTGGCCGAGAGGTTATGCTCTCGAAGCTGGTCGACGGGAGGTGCAGGATTCGAACACAATCGTACTTGTCAGCCTAATCGTTTGGAGTTTTCATGGATTTCTTTGAACCATGGATTTCCATGCGTAAATATGGGTTAGGTTCCCTTAGAAAGAACCCCCACAAAGGGCACTCCCCCCTCGGTATATTTCCCTCGAGTAGATAATTGACCGTCAAATCAAAATTCAACCCAATAAAACTATTGAAACAGTAGAAAACATTCCAAACTTCAACCTTAAACATTGGTTGGACGTTAATGGAACTTTGGGAAGAGAAATTACTATACTATATACTCGTGAATGAGTCGAAAAATTTTAGACAAAATTTAGGAGTTGAAAATGGTGGCTCGACTTATATATAAAATAAAAATTCTCAGATAATTGGCGAACGGGTAAGTCTTTTAAGTTATCACATGAGAGATAAAAGCAAACAACGGTCATTTCCCTGTGATTGGCAAAAAAAGCTCAACAATAATGTCCCTGTAATTGTTCTGCATCTACTTTCTCTTGGGACAGAATTCCCACCAATACAGGGACATTCCTTTTAACATTTTAATACCCTTTTTAAAAAGAGTTCAACATGAGAATGCTTCTAGATATCTCTCTTAAAAGTCCTAAAATACAAAGTAGTACTATATTTTAGTAGTCTAAGAAGTTGTTTACCCTTGTAAATGAGGCTTGAATAGATTTTTAAAAGAATTTTTTCTTTTTAAGTATTACTGAATTGATGTGAATAGGTTTCAAAGTAGTTTAAGGTTCTTTGGTTTTATATAATTATACAGTTTTAAACGTCGAAAAAAAAAAAAAAAAAAAAAAGTCTGATTAGAAATGTAAAAATGTTTACCAATTTCATGTCATGAAAATTTATTAATTTTTCTTATCCTCGATTGCAAATCATTTTTCAACATACTACCAGGAATGCGGTTAGACTTATACACGAAAATTCAATTTTTTTTTCAAAATTTTGCTTAAGAATTGGGAAAGTGGGGAACTTATAATACACGAGTATATACGATAAGCACAAATGTTAATCACATAACTATTGCAGAATTCACAACTGAAAAAAAAAAAAAAAAAAAAAACATAACTTACATATTTGGAAAAATACTGATTCACTTCAATAATATAATGCACTTCAATATATGATGCACTTCAACAACACTAGTCAAATATATTTGGAATACAAAGGAAGGACTTCCTGAATTTCTCAACCAGACCATCTAAAAACAGAAATTTAAAAATAATACAATAATAGACAACAATAAAAAATTAAATTTGTTATTAACATCTTTATGAATTAAAAAAACTTATGACATTATCAAACATACCACAGGGCTTGAAATTCAAATTTTACCAGGAGGGGAGTCTCCCTCCCAACATTTATAAATAGAGGGGAGTGGGAGGGGCCAAAAAATATCTTTAAAGCCCTCTATTTTCTTAAGTGCAACTTCAAGATAATACAGACATGACAAAATACCATTGAAATAAATTAAATCTAGAATGTATATCTAAAATGTTTATTTTTATTAAAAAATAAAGGAAAATAATCAAGTTTTATGTATACCACATCTATTTTGTAACTTTTTATTATTATTTTTTTAAATAATCAAATATATGATTATGGGCACTTAACAATTGGATTGTTAAATGAATTTCTGAACTTAGATTTTATTCAATTTTAGATGCTGAATTTTTTTTTTTTTTTTTTAGAAACCTTTGCAAAATCCGACGCGTTTTCATTATTAACTACTCACATAAACAATGCATATCATATCGGCGATATGGTATTGTGAACATGGTCATTTCCCCAGTAGCAGAATTTTCTGTGTCCATCTGTAGCAAACAAAATTTATCTGCGACAAGACAATGCTGAAGCAAGCTACTATTATAAACACTTATAATAACCATAAAATAACCAAAAATTTCATTTTACAAAGAAAATCTAATAAAACACAATAACTCTTAAAACAAAGTAAATTTTTAATGATTTTTTTTAAGCCCGGTATTTATTGTTAAGCTGGTAGATTAATCTGCAGCATTGCTGCCGTGCCACACAGTTTCTGCTATGGGGGTCACTTCTGAACAAGATTGTTTTATTATATCCTTAATGGAATTAAAATTAAAACTGGAATCCCTAGTATTTTCATTAATTGAACTAGGTTCTATGAATTGATATTTTAAACCCAGGCCCAAAGTTTAAAAAAGAAAACCATCAATTCATTTCTTCTATTACACAAAAAATGCTTGATTTTAAAAAGTCCTAATTTTAGTGAATTGCCAAGATCAACTAGAAGTTTGTTATTTCTAAATATATTTTTTTGGAGTTCGCAATTTTTTTTTTTCTTTTCGTGCACTACATGATCTAATCTCAAATTTTGTTTAGCACCAAATCTATCCCTATTTGATAAGATGCAACATTACATTTGGTGGACATTACTGCCCTTTCAGTTATTTCCTTTTCGGTCACGGGAAATGAAATCTTGAAGTATGTAAATCGGACATAGAAGAAAATTGTGGATTCTGCCAATCCTTCAAGGGATAAAATATCATGAAGTTCACCAATCAGTCATGGAAAAATATCACGAAATTCATCAATCAGTCACTGGAAAATATCGTGAAATTAGTCGGTAGCGGAGAAAAATCGTGAATATCGTCAATATGTCACAAGAACAAACAAGGAAATTTGCCAATCGGTCGCAAAATGAAATCTCAAAATCCGTCGATCGGTTTCGGGAGGGGGGGATCTATTTCTTCAATGAGTCGCAGGAGAAAAAACTAACTTTGTTAATCGGCCACAGGAAAATATAGCAAAATTTGGCAATTGGTCACAGGAAAGTATTATAAAATTTTAGTTGGTCAAGGACAAAAACTCTAAATTCGGCAGTTGGTCGCGGGAAAATAT
Source organism: Maratus speciosus (assembly GCA_963932465.1). Taxonomy (NCBI): domain Eukaryota; kingdom Metazoa; phylum Arthropoda; class Arachnida; order Araneae; family Salticidae; genus Maratus; species Maratus speciosus. Next base: position 669,301,779 of record OZ010786.1, on the reverse strand, counting down.
CACGGAAAAAATGTCGTCAAACAGTTGCTGGAAAATTTCACGGAATTCATCATTCAGCAAAGGAAAAATATTGCGAAATTTGTAGATTGGTCATGGGAAAGTATTGCAAAGTTCATCAGATGTGTTGTGGGAAAATATCGTGAATTTGTTCTGGTTGCAGAAAAAAATCAAGAAAATTTTTAGTCGGAAACAAGGAAAAAATTGTGAATTTTGTCAATATGTCGCAAGAACAAACGAAAATTTGTCATGGAATGAAATTGCGAAATTCATCTATTGGTTTCAGGAAAAAATCAATAACTCGTCGATCTGTCGCGGGGGTAGGGGGGGATTTGCTAAGCATTGGTCAATGAAAAAAATCATGAAACTCGTCAGTCTTTGCAGGAAAATATCACAGAATCTGCCAATCAGTTGCGGTAAAATATCGTACGAATCTCTTAAGCCTGTTACTAATGATGAGCTAGAAGCGCCTAGGAGTCGTCTGGTAGCTTCATCGCCCCGAGCCCTCCCTTCCCGGTTTTCGGTGTCTTTAATTTGTGTAATTTCCCTTTTAAATTTGTCCGGTTTCAATTTTTGATTTTTTTTTTCAACGTTGCTTTTCCTAAGAGAGTGTTTCACTCGGGGCGTGGCTGAGGACCTAGGAATCTTGCTTCCACAAAAGAGTCGGATTAGAGTAGAAGAATAAAGAGCTGCAGACGAAGATGGGCCGCTCACCGCGGCAGTCGACCCCCCACCCACCCCCGAGCCTAACCCTTCCCGCTTTTCGGTGTCTTTAATTTGTGTAATTTCCCTTTTAAATTTGTCCGGTTTCAATTTTCAATTTTTTTTTTTAACGTTGCTTTTGCTATAGTCTTTCACAAGAGAGTCGGACTAGAGTAGAAGAATAAAGAGCTGCGGACGAAGAGAGGCTGCTCGCCGCGGCAGTCGACCCCCCACCCACCCCTGAGCCTAACCCTTCCCGCTTTTCAGTGTCTTTAATTTGTGTAATTTCCCTTTTAAATTTGTCCGGTTTCAATTTTCAATTTTTTTTTTAAACGTTGCTTTTGCTATAGAGTCTTTCACTCGGGACGTGGTCGGGGACCTACGAATCTTGCTTCCGCAAAAGAGTCAGACTAGAGTAGAAGAATAAAGGGCGGCTAAGATGTGTTATTATCCCACCCTCCGCGATGTTGAGTATTTGGCGATTTTTATCGCTCTGGTAACCCTGGCGTTTGGCGTCTAGTAACTTATTATGGCAACCCCCTTTTTTACGATGCGAGAGCGTGAACATTCATTTCACTGCCGGGTGTCGTTGCTTGAGTCTTGTACCAGATACTCTTTGATATCGTGTTCTATGGCTGTCTTTTTATTTTTATGTTAAATTTATTGGATGTTTTTCATTGACTATAGTTTCTGTAGTCCATTTAAACGCTCTTACTGAAGTAATTAAGAAATATGAGGAAATTTTGACATGAAAGGGAGGTTTGTTTATAGCGTGTCAATGCGTATTAAGCCTATTTTGGAAAATGACGGCAGTGTTATATTTTGTGCTGTAGGTTTCAAGAAAGCCAGATGTCTGTTAAGGTATGTTGATAATTTTATGTATATTTTGTTGCTTTAAGAGTTTTTTACATTTTGAGATTGCTACAAAACGAGAACTACTGAATTTTGAGAATGCTATATCACGAAAAATGCTGAATTCGGCGATGTTTTTTTTTCGGTAAATAAGCGCGAAGCGCTCATACAACTATTGCTGATTGCCACTTTAGCAAGTTTCGTTTTTTAGGCATATTTTGCTGTTTTAAGAGTTTTTTACATTCTGAGATTGCTACAAGACGAGAACTGCTTTATTTTGAGAATGCTATATCACGAGAAATGCTGAATTCGGCAATGTTTTTTTTCCGTTAAATGTGCGCGAAGCGCTCATACAAGGATTACTGATTGCCAGTTTAGTGAATTTTGTTTATTATTTACATTTTATTCTCGTTGAGTCAAACATGCATATAAACAGGTGCTTGGCGACATTTACTATTTGGTGGAAAAGGGGGTTTTCTCGCCAAAAAAAATCCAAGATGGCGGAGGGTGGGATAATAACACATCTGTTCCTAAAGGACTGCGGACGAAGATGGGCCGCTCGCCGCGGCGGTTGAGCTCGAAGTAGCTGGGAGTCTTTCGGTAGCTTCATCGCCCAGAGCCAACCCTTCCCGCTTTTCGGTGTCTTTAATTTGTGTAATTTCCGTTTTAAATTTGTCCGGTTTCAATTTTTTATTTTTTTTTTATTTTCCAACGTTGCTTTCGCTAGAGAGTCTTTCACTCGGGACGTGGCCGGGGACCTACAAATCTTGCTTCCGCAAAAGAGTCAGACTAGAGTAGAAGAATAAAGGGCTGCGGACGAAGATGGGCGCTCGCTGCGGCGGTTGAGCTCGACGTAGCTGGGAGTCGTTCGGTAGCTTCATCGCACCGAGCTCAGCCCTTCCCACTTTTCGGTGTCTTTAATTTGTGTAATTTCCCTTTTAATGTCTGGTTTCAATTTTTGATTTAACGTTGCTTTTGCTAGAGAGTCTTTCACTCGGGACGTGGCCGGGGACCTATGAATCTTGCTTCCGCAAAAGAGTCGGACTAGAGTAGAAGAATAAAGGGCTGCAGACGAAGATGGGCCACTCGCTGTGGCGGCGAGCGGCCCAGCTACTTCGTGTGTATTATTTTAAGGCTGTTAACTTGCTCTGCTCAACAACCGCAAAACGTTTTGACACATTTACAAATTCATTTTTGAATGGAAAGATGTAAAATGGGAAAGCCTGACCCTGGAAGCGATTTAGAATCTGTGTTTTCCATTTTTTGGTCAATCAATTACCTATTGAGTTATCAGCGATTTTGATCATGTGACAAACACATTTTTTCCCCTTTCTCGAGAGGTTTTTCTCCTTTCACACGGAAATTCAGTTCAAAACGTCCACTTTGACACTATTTTCTGAAAGATCTATTGCATTTGCAAAAAAAAAAAAAAAAAAAAAAAAAAAAATTGGAAAAAAACAGCTTGATGACATAGTTTCTGAACAACACCTGCTAGTTTCATGCATTTCCAAACAAAAATGAATTAAAACTTAAAAAGTAGCCCTTTTGGATTTGAGAACAGTCTTAAGACGGTTGCAGAAAAAATCCGTGAAATTTTTCAATTGGATGCAAGGAAAAAATACTGAATTTCGTCAGTCGCTCGAGGGAGAATATGTAATTCGTCAGTCATTCGGAAAGAAAAATCACAAAATTTTTCAGTTGGACACAATGACAACAATTGCGAATTTCATCAATATGTCATAAGCAGTTAAATTCGCCAATCGCCCATGGAAAAAAAAAAAACAAAATTTGTCAATTGGTTGCGGAAGAAAAAACAAATCGTGAAATCCGTCAATTGTTCACAGAGAAAAATCACGAAAATTTTCAGTCAAATGCAGAAAAACTATGGTGAATTTTGCCAATTTGTAGTAACAAGAAATGTTAAATTTGCTGATTGATCGCGGTAAATGTCACGAAATTTGTGTCAGTCGCCAGTCTTATCGTCGTTCAAATCTGCCATTTTTGGACGATAATCCAGCCATCCCACTTTTTACCATATTTACTGGTACCAAATGATTGGAAAAAAAGTACTTTTAAATGATGTATATATAAAATTTGATTAGGGGTTGTTCATCTACATATCAAAACGAACCCAAACTTAGCTTTTTTTCAATAACAATTCCCAAGTTTGACACAATAAATAGATTCTGCACCCTTCAATTTTCAACAGAAATCCACATTCAAAACATTTGTATAAAAGATAGATTCAAGGGAGGTGGCTGGTGGGGGGTGGGGGAAATTCATAATGAGTAAACGGTAACTACATAAATAGAGATTACATTTTTTCAAACGGTAAAGCAAAAATTAATTTTTAAAAATATAAGTAAATTGCGAAAGCACAACCATAAAAAAAAAATTTAGCCATAAATGTATAAAAATACTTAGATTACAAAATCAAAATAATGAAAATATTTGTTTTTTAAAATATAAATTGTAAATTATTTCTAAAATAAGGCTTGGTTTTTAATCCAATACATAAAAATATTGGAAATATCAAAATGAATAATAAATAAATCACATTTTAAAAGATAAATTGATAAATTACTAGTTTTAAAAATAGGTTTTTTAAAGCATACAAAATTTTACAAGATGCTAATTTAACACAAAAAGAAAAATAGTATATATAAATATTCTAACAAAAAAAAAATGTTGAACTATCAAAATAAAGCAACAATTTATATTTTAAGATAAATTGTTAAATTATTTTCAAAAATAGGATTATAAAAGCATGACAATTTAATAAAAAATGCTTCCACAATAATTTAGCACTAGTAAAAAAAAGATAAACATACACATTCTAATAAAAATATATTGAAAATATCAAAATAAAGCAAATAAAATCAAAATAATAAAAGTTGGTACAATCTGGTATAAAAACATGTGCAGCTCAATCTTTTTTTTTTTTTTTACAAATAACATTTGGAATGCCGATTTCTATTGAAATTTCCTTTATTGGGATTTTCTTTCTTTTTTCGTTTAATCTCTGTATTTTCCAAAAAATTTAATCCTAAAGTTGCAATAAATGACCACTCAGTAAATTAGTTCATATCACAATTCACCGAACAGCGTCATGAGGACACTTCGTTCTCAGAAAGTCGCCGACCCGGAAAACCTGTGGTTGCCAGAACACTACAGCCGTCAGGATTGAGTATCGCCCACAAAAACTGGCAAAAAAAAAAGTCAGTCCTCTCAGGACATAATCAAGGATAGCCAAAACTTACAAAATACATCTACTGATAGAGCAGAAAAAATTTGTAAATTCCATCCTTTGGTTGTGGGTATCACAAAATTTGTCAACTGGTCATATGAAAAAAGTATTTTTTAAAAAATCTTCAGTCAGTTGGGGGAAAAAATCTCGAAATTCTGGTTGTACAGAAAACACAGGGAAATTCATCCACCGAGTGTACGTGAAAAAAAGGTTGCAACAATCAGTAGCAAGAGGAAAAAAAAAGTGAATTTCACCAATCAGTAGAAATAAAATATCACAAAATTTGTCAGTCGATTACAGAAATAAAGTTCTGAAAATCATCTTTCAGTCATTGAAAAAAAATAGTGAAATTCAACAGTCAATCGTTTTAAAAAAAACGAGAAATCCATGTTAGCTGGCTTAAAATACTGCAAAATTTGTCAGTTGTTGAATGAAAAAATTGAAATTTGCGAGTCAATCATGAGAAAAAAAATACAAAATTCTTCTGTCTGTTGTAGGGGGAAAAAAAAAGAGTGAAATTCTCAATCAGTCGCAGAAAAAATAACGAGAAATTTGTCAGTTGATTGGGATGAGGAAAAGGGGGGGGGGGGAATCCTGAAATTCAAACAGTCACAAAATTCTATTTGATAAAGGTGACAAACAAATATGTTCAGAATATTTTTTTAAACAAGGTACAAGAATGTCCTTTTTGAGATCAGTGTGCCCTTTTTATAAAAAATTCTGCCTGGTGGCCTACCCCTAGAGTTAACACTATATAACATATGGTACTTTTCGATTAGCCGGACGCCAGTGTTATATATACATATATATATTGTATATATACATATGTAATGCATATATATGTGTATATATATATATATGTATATCTATATATAACACATATGTATATATATATATATATATACACATATGTATATCAGCGTTCGAAATCCTTGGTGGTCCGCTGGTCCGAGACCACTAAAAATTCAATCGGACCACTAATTTAAAAAATTTAGTGGTCCGCTGGACTAGTAACTTTTTCCCCTCTCTGACAGGTAAATATAAATTTTCCCGTCCCTGAGAAAATCGAAACCAAACACAAACAACAGAATTTTATTTTATTTAAAGAAATAAATAAATAAATAATTGCAGTAAAACTTACAGTCACTTGAAATAAATAATCGGAAATAAAATACATAATTAATAATTTTATAGTTTTTGTTTATGTACTGTGTATTTAATGTTTAGCAAATTATAATTTTACATTTTATTATGCCGAAAATTTTGGGTAACTGAAAGGAAGTTTGGTTTATATTCTAGGAGGAGGAGGGGAGGGTGTCACTCAAAGGGTTAAAGGTACTTAATAGAATTTTATGTAGCGGGCCAGTGACGATGTCTGCGGACCAGTAAACTCTGATGTTTACTGGTCCTTGGGACAAGTGACTTTTTTTTACCAATTCTACCGCTGTATATACATAAATGTATATATAACACTGGCGCCCGGCTAACCGAAATATAGTATAGGTAAAAATATAATATATTCAATGATACAGTGTATATGCATTGCATATTGTTTATATGCATTTTAGTGGACAAACAGCAGTAAATAAAATTATCATTTTTATATATCATCAATAATCATTTTTAACATGATTGGTGACTGACAATAGTATAAACAAAATCGACAATTGACAACCACTTTTGGAAATATATTTACTTGGCCCAGTTAACAGGTAAGTCCCTGCATTTTAACAAATTATTTAAACATCAAACAGGGGAAAGGAATCACATCATTCTACTCGCCACTGGCGAATGGATTTTCTGACTAGGCAAGTGAATTTTTAGGCAAATTTATAAATTGCAGGGTAGAGTTTAGTAGAACAAAAAATTGTTTATATTTTGCATTTCTGCCAATTTGCAAAATGTAAACATAGTATTAAGTTCTACTCCACACTAAACTTTTATCTGTTGCATAAATTTCTTAGGTTTATATGAAAGGAAAAAAAAAAGAAGAAACATAGAAAAAAAAAAGAAAATTTTAATATGAAACTTCATTGTAGTAATGAATTATATTTGCAATTGTGAAATTTTGTTTTTTTTTTTAACTGTAGGGGAAGACGGGGTACAATAAAACACGGGGTACGATGAAACATTACTTGTAAAATCAATCAAATTTTTCATAGAGAGTTGCAGTTTATATATATGTTATACAACTATATGTTCCAATTACTGATGTGATTTGGATACATTCACACTTCTACAACAGTAGCAATAGAAGATTATTGCTTTTACACCATTGAAAGTAACTTTCTTTACTAAAAGTAATTTTGTTTCTTTTTCCTTGTTTTTATATGTAATAATTATTTTTTCTGCGCATTGTTATCTTTGGGTTGTTGTCTTCATACCTCCAAAACCAAACTAAAAAAAATAAATATTAGAAGTTTGAAAATAAATTTTTACTTAGTAACCTCAGTGCGGGGTACAATGAAACACTTGCAGACGGGGTACAATGAAACATGTTTTATTATAGTAATAAAAGTAGTAAATATAATATATTAGAAGTAAGAGTAGGAAAACAGAAAAAAAAAGAGTTTTGTTCTAACCAGGTCAGTAAAAAATGCTCTTGTTAAGCAATTAAAAAATAGAAAGAGAAAAAAAAAGCTAAGAAGGGATTGTTTTGAAAACAAACTCTGCCTGCTACAGACTCTGATGATGATCCAGATTTTTTTTCTAGGTCCAGCTGGTCATCGAGGTACTAAGAATGAGATATCCACACACAACATGTATGGCACAAGCAGTATCCATATAAATGGAAACATAAGGAAATATATACCATTGGAGAAATCATACATTTAAATGAAGTCAAATGTGAAATACTTGATATAAAAAGACTCCAACCCAGTTTTATTTATTTTATTTTATTTTTTTAGAAACTTACATTAAAAAAAAAAAAAAAAAAAAAACTCATTGTGTTGAAACTACCACCCCATATTCCTTCATGAGCAACTGAAATATAAGCAGAAACGCTAATTTTTGAAACTGACTTGAGCCAATTTAATATAAAAATGAAAGGTATTTCTTAAACTAATAGAATTATCTTATTTTTCATCTTAGACTATAATATTTTTATCAAGTTCCATATTAATAAACTATACCGGGTGAAAATTGCTTCCATCATTTGGAGTGTTTCATTGTACCCCAGTATGTGTTTCATTGTACCCCGGCATACGGGGTACAATGAAACACTGTAAGACATTTTTATTTTTTGTTATTTTTCAAGCATAAAGATATTGTTTAGAACCTAATAAAAATTTATTTAGATGGGGAAAATACAAGATTAAAAATATGCATTAATTATATTTCTGTGCATGCAAAATGTTGGATAGGAAAAAAAAATTAGTAAATTTTGTTTCATTGTACCCCGTCTTCCCCTACATTGCATCTAGCTGGCTGGTAAAATAAATCCTTTACTGGTAAGAGATGTGTTTGTCGTTTGCAAAATAAATTAGCTTTTTTTTTTTTTTTTTTTTTTTTCCCCCAAGTGTGCTAAAATGCCATTTTTGAAAATGATCGCTATTCTGAAACTCATGATTACTTTTAAAACTAAAGTGATTTTATTAAACAATTTTTCTTCGCAGTTTTGTAGTGTCATGATCGATTTCAATAACGGCATTTCCAGCGCATTACATATAAAAACAATTGAGAATTTAAATCATGTTATCAACAAAACAGGCCCCTTCACAAAATCGCCGATAAAAAAATACTTTTCATTGATTATTTCTATTAAAATGTTTAATATTTAAACAAAATAAACTCACCATAACGGAAAAATTTAATAGAAGGATTTAAAGAAATTATTGGCGATTTGTTTCGACTTTTAGAAACTGCATTTCATTTTTCGTGACAAAATGTTTCCAAAAAATAAATAAATTATAAATTTCATAAAAATAACTTTTATTTTTCACAAAATGGGCCTCAAGAAAAAAACCTGTATCGACACATGATTACGAATTTATCAGACTATTGTTTTGACGATTGCTTGTTTGTTTACATATTTTCAAAATGTGTAACATGCGTGTAATGTTGGCATTTTTGCCACTGACATCTACGAATTATTTAAAATTTCTATTCAGTGACAAATAGTAAAAAAATAGAGTACTAGTAAAGCACTTACCTTTCACATTTACAGCGAGAAAACCACATGCTTGCAGGTGCCGTTCGATCCAACACACAGCGGCCGCCGCCATTGAAATTTCCCCAATTTCATCTTACTGTTGCCACTCTTCACTATGATAAAGTTATACGAGTAACATGGCATAAAAGGGATGGGAAACCAGTGGCGCATTAGCAAATCATACTATCCCTGGTGTCAAATGATTACCGCCCGGCGCACATATTAGTGATATGTTAAACAATCATCATAAGTCGGATAGTTCATGGATAACAGTATTTAACGCTTTTGCAGGGCCACGATTTTCTATCGTCTGGCATACATTCTACTGGCACCACTTATACGATATAACTTTATTTTGCCATTAAATACATATCGCAATGTTATATAAAAATTGATGTACTTGACAATCATGATAAATTTGACATCCATTGGTGACTTTCCTGGCAAATCTGTGTTTGCTGGGCAGGCATTCACTTTACCCCAGAAATGAATGCATTTCCGGATAGATGTTTGAAATTCTTCATTTCTCGAATTATGCAGGAATTCACCAGTCACATTTTCACTTTGCGTTTCTCTATGAGTGTCCAAAGAAATTCTTGTTTACCCAGAAAAACCCAGAAATTAATGCATCGCCGGATAAATGTCTAAATTTATTCATCTCTTGGAGTGTTCTGCATTTAAATCTTCGCTTTTTCTTTTTGCGTTTCAACATATGTATTCAGAGAAATCCATGTTTTTCACAACGGAGAGGCTTTCACGTTACCCCAGAAATGAATGCATCTCCGCATATATCTTTGCATTTCTTCGTATCTCGGTGTATGCACAAATAACCATTCACATTTTCATTTTGCGGTTATCCATATGTATTCAAAGAAATTCCTGTTTTCTCAAAGGAGAGGCACTAATTATACCCCAGAAATGAATGCAGTTCCGGATAAATATTTAAATTTCTTCATCACTCGTTTTATGCAGGAATCCACCAGTTGCTTTTTCTGTTTGCATTCTCCATATGTATTCAAAGATATTTCTGTTTTTTTCGACGGAGAGGCATTCAGTTTACCCCAGAAAGGAATGCATTTCCGGATAAATGTTTGAAATTCTTCATGTCTCGGATTATGCAGGAATTCACCAGACACATTTTCATTTTGCATTTTTCTATGAGAATCCAAAGAAATTCTTGTTTTTCCCAACGGAGAGGCATTCACTTTATCCCAGAAATGAATGCATCTCCGCATATATATATGCATATCTTCATCTCTCGGGGAATGTTGCAAATTATCAGTCACATTTTCATTTTGCGTTTTTCTATGAGTATCCAGAGAATATCTTGTTTTTCTCAACGGAGAGGCATTCACTTTATCCCAGAAATGAATGCATCTCCGCATATATATATGCATATCTTCATCTCTCGGGGAATGTTGCAAATTATCAGTCACATTTTCATTTTGCGTTTTTCTATGAGTATCCAGAGAATATCTTGTTTTTCTCAACGGAGAGGCATTCACTTTATCCCAGAAATGAATGCATCTCCAGATAAATGTTAGAATTTCTTCATCTCTCGGAACATGCTTCAAGATATTAATAGAATTCTTTTGCGTTTCTCCATATGTATCCAAAGAATCGCTGTTTTTCTGAACGGGAGGCATTCGCTTTACCCTAGAAATGAATGCATCTCCGCATATATATTTGCATTTCTTCATATCTCGTTGTATGCTTGATATTTCCGTTCACATTTTAATTTTGCGGTTATCCATATGTATTTAAATGAATTTCATTTTTCCCAACGGAGAGGCATTCATTTTACCCCAGAAATGAATGCATCTCCGGATAAATATTTAAATTTTTTCATATCTCGGATTATGCAGGAATCCACCAGTCGCATTTTCTGTATGCGTTTCTCCATGTCTATTCAAAGAATTTCCTGTTTTTCTCGACGGAGAGGCATTCACTTTACCCCAGATATGAATGCATCTCCTGATAAATGTTTGAAATTCTACATGTCTCGAATTATGCAGGAATTCACCAGTCACATTTTCTGTTTGCGTTTTTCTATGAGTATCCAAAGAAATTGTTGTTTTTCACAACGGATAGGCATTCATTTTACCCCAGAAATGAATGTATCTCCGCATATATATTTGCATCTCTCGATGTATGCCAGTCACATTTTCATTACCAGTCACATTTTCATTTTGCCGTTATCCATATATATTTTAAGAAATTCCTGTTTTTCCCAACGGAGAGGCATTAATTTTACCTTAGAAATGAATGGAGCTCCGGATAAATATTTAAATTTCTTCATCTCTCGGATTATGCAGGAATTCACCAGTCAGATTTTCATTTTGCGTCTTTCTATGAGAATCCAAAAAAATTCTTGTTTTTCCCAACGGAGGGGCATTCCCTTTACCCCAGAAATGAATGCATCTCCGCATATATCTATACATTTCTTCATCTCTCGGAGTATGCTACAAATTATTAGTCACTTGTTTTGAGTTTCTCCACATGTGTTCAAAGACTTTCTTGTCTATTCCAACGGAGAGGCATTCACTTTATCTCAGAAATGAATGCATCACCGCATAAATATTAAATTTCTTCATCTTTCGGAGTATGCAGGAATTCACCAGTCAGATTTTCATTTTGAGTTTCTCCATGAGTAGCGAAAGAATTTCTTCTTTTTCTCACCGGAGAGGCATTCACATTACCTCAGAAATGAATGCCTCTCCATATATATATTTTCATTTCTTCATTATCGATGTATGCTACATATTACAATTCACATTTTCGTTTTACGGTTATCCATATGTATTCAAAGAAATTGCTGTTTTTCTCAACGGAGATTCATTAAATTTACCCCAGAAATGAATGCATCACCGGATGAATATTTAAATTTCTTCATCTCTCGGATTATACAGGAATTCACCTGTCGCACTTATTTTTGCGTTTTTACATGTGTGTCCAAGGAAATTCTTGTTTTTCTCAACGGGGAGGCATTCAATTTACCCCAGAAATGAATGCATCCCCAGATAAATGTTTGAAATTCTTCATCTATCGGAACATGCTTCAAGGCAATAGTAGAATCCTTTTGCGTTTCTCCAATGTATTCGAAGAAACACCTGCTTTTCTCAACGGGGAGGCATTCACTTTACCCCTGAAATGAATGCATCTCCGCCTATATATTTGCATTTCTTCATCTCTCGGATTATGCAGGAATCCACCAGTCGCTTTTTCTGTTTGCGTTTCTCCATATGTATTCAAAGAAATTCCTGTTTTTCTCAACGGAGAGGCATTCAGTTTACCCCAGAAATGAACGCATCTCCGAAAAAAAGTTTGAAATTCTTCATGTCTCGGATTATGCAGGAATTCACCAGTAACATTTTCATTTTGCGTTTCTCTATGAGTATCCAAAGAAACACCTGCTTTTCTCAACGGGGAGGCATTCACTTTACCCCTGAAATGAATGCATCTCCGCATATATATTTGCATTTCTTCATCTCTCGGATTATGCAGGAATCCACTAGTCGATTTTTCTGTTTGCGCTTCTCCATATGTATTCAAAGAAATTCCTGTTTTCCTCAACGGAGAGGCATTCAATTTACCACAGAAATGAGTGTATCTCCGGATAAATATTTAAATTTCTTCATCTCTCGGATTATACCGGAATCCACCAGTCGCTTTTTCTGTTTGCGTTTCTCCATTTGTATTCAAAGAAATTCCTGTTTTTCTCAACGGAAAGGCATTCACATTACCCGAGAAGGGAATGCCTGTCCGCATATTTATTTGCATATCTTCATCTCTCGGTGTGTGCTACAAATTACCAGTCACATTTTCATTTTGCCGTTTTCCATATGTTTATGTATTCTAAAAATTCCTGTTTTCTCAACGGAGAGGCATTCACATTAACACAGAAATTAATGCATCGCCGGATAAATGTCTAAATTTATTCATCTCTCGGAGTTTTCTGCATTTAAATCTTCGCTTTTTGTTTTTGCGTTCAACATATGTATTCAAAGAAATCCATGTTTTTCACAACGGAGAGGCATTCACCTTACCCTAGAAATGAATGCATCTCCGCATATATATTTGCATTTCTTCATCTCTCGGTGTATGCTGCAAATTACCATTCACATTTTAATTTTGCGGTTATCCATATTATTCAAAGAAATTCCTGTTTTTCTCAACGGAGAGGTATTAATTTTACTCATGAAATGAATGCAGCTCCGGATAAATATTTAATTTTCTTCATCTCTCGGATTATGTAGGAATCCACCAGTCGCTTCTTCTGTTTTCGTTTCTCCATATATATTCAAAGTTATTCCTGTATTTCTCAACGGAGAGGCATTTATTTTACCCCAGAAATGAATGCATCTCCGGAAATATATTTGCATTTCTTAATCTCTCGGAACATGTTTCAAGATAATAGCAGAATTCAACTGAGTTTCTAAATATGCATTCAAAGAAATTCCTGTTTTTCTCAACAGGGAGGCATTCTCTTTACCCCAGGAATGAATGCATCTCCGCATACATATTTGCATTTCTTCATCACTCGGGGTATGCTGCAAATTACTATTCACATATTCATTTTGCGGTTATCCATATGTATTCTAAGAAATTCATGTTTCTTTGAACGGAGAGGCATTCATTTTACCCCAGAAATGAATGCATCTCCGGATAAATATTTAAATTTCTTCATCTTTCGTATTATACGGGAATTCAAAAGTCCCATTTTCATTCTGTGTTTCTCGAAGTGCTTCCAAAGAAATTCTTGTTTTTCGAAATGGGGAGGCATTCACTTTACCCCAGAAATGAATGCATCTCCAGATAAATGTCTGAATCTCTTCATCTCTCGCAACATGCTTCAAGATAAAAATAGAAATCTTTTGCTTTTCTCCATATGTATCCAAAGAAATTCCTGTTTTTCTCAACGGGGAGGCATTCACTTTACCCCAGAAATTAATGCATCTCTGCATATATATTTGCATTTCTTCATCTCTCTGTGTATGTTACAAATTACCATTCACATTTTCGTTTTGCGGTTATCCATATGTATTCAAAGGAATACCATTTTTTTTCCAACGGAGAGGCATTCATTTTACCCCAGAAATGAATGCATCTCCGGATAAATATTTAAATTTCTTCATTTCTCGGATTATGCAGGAATCCACCAGTCGCTTTTTCTGTATGCGTTTTTCCTTATCTATTCAAAGAATTTCCTGTTTTTCTCAAAGGAGAGGCACTCAATTTACCCCAGAAATGAATGCATCTCCGCATATATATATGCATTTCTTCATCTCACGGGGGATGCTGCAAATTACCAGTCACATTTTCATTTTGCGTTTTTCTATGAGTATCCAAAGAATATATGGTTTTTCTCAACGGAGAGGCATTCACTTTATCCCAGAAATGAATGCATCTCCAGATAAATGTTTGAAATTCTTCAGGTCTCGGATTATGCAGGAATTCACCAGTCACATTTTCAGTTTGCGTTTCTTTATGAGTATCCAAAGAAATTCTTGTTTTTCACTACGGAGATGCATTCACTTTACCCCAGAACTAAATGCGTCTCCGCATATATATTTGCATATCTTCATCTCTCGGTGTATGCTGCAAATTACCAGTCACATTTTCCTTTTGCGTTTTTCTATGAGTATCCAAAGAATATCTTGTTTTCCTCAACGGAGAGGGATTCGCTTTACCCCAGAAATGAATGAATCTCCAGATAAATGTTTCAATTTCTTCATCTCTCTGAACATGCTTCAAGATAATAGTTGAATTCTTTTGCGTTTCTCCATATGTATACAAAGAAATGCCTGTTTTTCTCAACCGGGAGGCATTCACTTTACCCCAGAAATGAATACATCTGCGCATATATATTTGCATTTCTTCATTTCTCGGTGTATGCTACAAATTACCGTTCACATTTTCATTTTGCGGTTATCCATGTGTATTCAAAGGAATTGCATTATTTCCCAACGTAGAAGAATTCATTTTATCCCAGAAATGAATGCATCTCCGGATAAATATTTAAATTTCTTCATCTCACGGATTATGCAGGAATCCACCAGTCGCTTTTTCTGTTTGCGTTTCTCCATGTGTATTCAAAGAATTTCCTGTTTTTTTCAACGGAGAGGCATTCACTTTACCCCAGAATTGAATGCATTTCCTGATAAATGTTTGAAATTCTTCATGTCTCGGATTATGCAGGAATTCACCAGTCACATTTTCATTTTGCGTTTCTCTATGAGTATCCAAAGAAATTCTTGTTTTTCTCAACGGAGAAGCAATCACTTTACCCGAGAAATGAATGCATCTCCGTTTATATATTTGCATACCTTCATCTCTCGGTGTATGCTTCAAATTACCAGTCACATTTTCATTTTGCCGTTATCCATATGTATTCTAAGAAATTCCATTTTTTCTCAACGGAGAGGCATTCACATTAACCCAGAAATTAATGCATCGCCGGATAAATATCTAAATTTCTTCATCTCTCGGAGTATTCTCCATTTAAGTATTCGCTTTTTCTTTTTGCGTTTCAACGTATGTTTTCAATGAAATCCATGTTTTCGGCAACGGAGAGGCATTCCCTTTACTCCAGAAAGGAATGCATCTCCGGATAAATGTTTAAATTTCTTCATCTCCGGGAATATACGTCATTTTAATCTTCGCTTTTTCTTTTTGCTCTTCTCCATATGTTGTCGCAAAAGGTTTTCGATAATCGGAGTTTTTGACGACAGTTTACCGAAAACCTTTTGCTGTAAGTTTACCCCTCATTATTTGTCCAGTTATTTCCCACATGAAAAACTTGCAGCTTTCAATACTCTTATTTTCCGTGCACGTAAAATTTGTTCAAATTCTGAATTATTTAATAGTAAAATGAGCTATATAAAAGCAGTTGCCATCGATCGTGGATTTAGTTTGAATATCATTAACCGTATTTTATCTCAACCACCGATAATCACTGATCCTGTTTCAGGAAATAAAGAATTTAAAAGTGTTATTGACTTACCTTAGTTTCCTAAAATCAGTACACAAATTTCACGTATTTTCAATAGGTTTAGTTTTAAAGTTGTTTTCTCTCCAACCAATAAAATTTTTTTCTCCAATCTTAAAGATCCTATTGACGACCATACTACCTGGGGCATTTACAGAATTATTTGTGACTGAGGCCTCTCTTACATTGAGCAGACGAAGTGTGCACTTAGAATGAGGCTGAAAGAACACCAGAATTATGTTAGAAAGCAGAATTTGAGAAATCTAAAATAGCGAAACTTTGTTGGAATTCCAACCACTAGTTTAATTATTGAGAGGCTGAAATTATTCAAAAATGTAATTCAGTTTTTATCTAGACTTTTACGAAGCTCACTATATTCATAAACATACTTCCTGCTTGGTGAATAATATGACAAGTACACCTTTTCTTTCACCAGTGTGGAGGGTTCCTGCGCAGTGACTCTTTTTCAGTTGTTTCTGGTCCATTACGTCATTTCTTTAAGATATATAAACTCTTGTTTTCGTCCTTTTCAATCTGTCCATAAGCCAGTACTCGGGGCTATAACCGAGGGGTTCTTCGAACCCATTTTAATTCTCTCTTTTTTTTTTCTCTCACTGAGGAAGGGATTCCAGGAATCCTCAAAACGATCGTATGGGAATTTTTTGTCGTGTCTGTACGTTATTTGTGTGTAAAATCGTTGTTAAAGGTTTTTACCTTTTTATTAATATTATATGTATGCAAAAGAATCGAATATAGCAAAGTAATGACTATACCTTGTAGTGTCCTCTAAACATCTAGCAACCTCCAGATTTCGCCAGCATCTTCTTCGCATCTTTGAATGCTTCTAATACTTACTGTATATAAACCTAAAATTCTACAACCTGCTAAAATTATACTTTTTTCCCCCTTAATCACAGACCATTTAAAAAACATGATACATAAAAGGTCCAGAAGTGCTCCCCAAAATTATATTTTTTAAATGGGATTATTAATTTTAAATCTTGGTTACATAACATAGTCTATGTAAAAATACCTCTACACCGCATTTTATGATTTTGTCGAAAATTATAAAAAATGATATTTTTTTCAACATCGGTTGATGTTGGTAAACCCAGTGCTCCTTTTATGTATATACGTGACTCTTGAGATTAAGGGAAATTATGAGTTTCTTGATGTGACGATGAAGTATAATTATTACCGAATTCACAGTTGTAATTTCAAGATATGATTGCGGATTGTTTACAAAAATTAATTATTTCCGAAAAGTTCTACCGTGTCATAGATCATTTCTTGCAGATTCTTTAAAATGACTTGTAATTTGCGGTTTTAAAAGTTTTCTGAAGTAGTATGAGATAAGAGTTCCAGGGATGTACAAAATAAATCAAGTTGACTTTCACGCAACTAGCAAATGACAAAAGAAAGACAACCAAGGCATTTATACACGTAGTTTACCCACTAGTAAAATAATATATTATTTTTCAAAAAAAAAATATGAATAAAATGACTATTACTCTATGAATGAAATATAACCACATAGCTACGGATGCATCGTATCACCTATGGCAATGTTACAGAACAGATAAATTTCAGCTTGCACCTCTTCAGTATCCTGACTTCTAGCGAATCATCCATATTAATACAAACGACTGAAGAGAAACATTTACTTTTAAATAATTAGTACTATTAGGTCAACGTAAAAAAAAATTGTCAAAAACATGAAGAGAGGGATTTAGAGCCTTTTGTCCCCTTCTTTTCTAGAAGTTAAATTTAATTGACTGCCCCCCTTTTTTTTATCACGTAAACTTTTTTTTCAATATTTCGTGGTATAAGAGACTTTTATGCCAAAATATATTGTTATTTAGTGTATTTTTGCACTTGAATAAATGGGCTGTCATTTTTAGCTTTTCAAATTATTTTTTACTACTTCATTAAATACTTTATTTTGTTAATATTAAATACTAAATACTTTAGCTAAGAAAATAAGTTGAAACTGGAGTGAATCAATAAGAACTAAAAGATCTTCTTGAAACACCATCAAACACATCATCCATTTTGCGCATTTAAAAGTTTTTGATGATGTTTTAAGAACACCTTTTAGTTCTTAAATATTTTATATTATTATTTTATATTATACTAAATACTTTATATTATTTTCATATTTTATTTTCTACAATTTTCACATTGTGATAACAAATTACTTAAAAATCTAGTTTTGAAACATTTTTAACGACAAATTCCTCGAAACAGGACATCGTTAAACAAAATATTGCACCGATAGTTTTTCAAAGCATAAAACATAAATTTCAATCCAACAAACTTGGCTGCCAAAGAGTCAGAAAATATCACGATCTTCTATTGTAGAAACAACGGATTTTAATCGTTTGATTATTCTTACAACTTAAAATATCATAGGTTTGTTCGAAATAAAATAAAATACACATAAGCTTTCCTTGGACTTTAATCCTTAAAAATTTAATTAAAAAAACATCTTTCTTATTTGGAAATTAAGTGAAGTTATGCAAAATTTCTATCGATTATTTGCATAGATTTATGCTTTTTATTCTTTGGCTGACCATCTATGCCTTCATATATCAGTAGTGATTCCAATATAGGAAAGAACTATTTACTACATTGATTGGCATGCCACAAAATGAAAAAGTCCTTCTGGCCAGTGCCGGGAGGAAGAGGTAGCTTTCAAATTCCTTATTTTAAAAGAGCCAACTTATATTATTCAAACACACGAAGCTCAATTTAGTGGAAACCGAATATAGGAGATTCAATACTAATTTTTATCAATACTAAATCATTATGAATGAGAATTTCGCGAAATTAGACAGTTTTATCCAAGCTGCTTTTATTTAAAGTAACTTTTATTTAGCGGAGATGTTGATGTATACTATCCACATGCCTTCTTACATGGAAATAAACGAATACGTGTGTTATCGCGTGACAAATACAAGATCGTTTCAAAATGTTAGCCATACTAGAAATTCAAAGTGCTATAATTCAACCATTTTTTAAGATATAAACAAAAGAACAAATTTTCAGAAACAAAATCTGCTCCGGAATCTTTGTATCAAGGCCAAACACATAAAAAAATCTTTTTCATTTTCCAATTTTTTAATACCTCATTTTAAATTTTAAATTTAATTTTTTTTTAAATGACAACCCTTTTGAAACAAGATGGCGAATGAAGCTGGCCAACGAACTCGGTCGAGACATTGGTATGTACTATGTACAGACAGAGTAACGTCCAAATCGGTTCATAAATACGCTTGTTATCGCGTGACAAAAACCAGGTAGTTTTAAAATGTCAGCCACAATAGAAATTCCAAATGCTATAACTCAGCCATTTTTAGGTAGCTTTCTTTACAAAAAAGCTACCTATTGCAGCCGTTCGGAGGAAAGCGATTTCAAAAAATTTTGGTATATTTTCATCGATCATGACCCCCAGACCCCGAAACCACCCTCCGTTCAAAATTGATATATATATATATATATATATATATATCTGACCTATGTCACACTGTAACTCACGTAATTATGAACCGATTTCGATGTAATTCGGTGTGTACATAGTACATACCAATGTCTCGACCGAATTCGTTGGCCAGCTTCATCCGCCGTTTTGTTTCAAAATGGCGGCCATTTAAAATTTTTAAAAAAATTTAAAACTTGAAATGTGGTACCAAAAAATTAAAAATGGAAAAATATTTTTTCTTATGTATTTGACATTTATACAAAGATTCCGGAGCAGTTTTTGTTTCGTCTATATCTTAAAAAATGGCTGAGTTATAGCATTTTGAATTTCTAGCGTGGCTGACATTTTGAAACGTCCTGAATTTTGTCACGCGATAAAAGGCGTATTTATGAACCGATTTGGATGTAATTCGGTGTGTACATAGTACATACCAATCTCTCGACCGAGTTCGTTGGCCAGCTTCATCCGCCATTTTGTTTGAAAATAGCGGCCATTTAAAAATTTTTTTTAATTTAAAATTTGAAATGTGGTACCAAAAAATTGAAAATGGAAAAATACTTTTTTCTTATGTATTTGACCTTTATACAAAGATTTCGGAGTAGTTTTTGTTTCGTCTATATCTTAAAAAGTGGCTGAGTTATAGCATTTTGAATTTCTAGCGTGGCTGACCTTTTTAAACGTCCTGAATTTTGTCACGCGATAAAAGGCGTATTTATGAACCGATTTGGATGAAACTTCGTTTATACATAGTACATACCAATGTCTCGACCGGGTTCGTTGGCCAGCTTCATCCGCCATCTTGTTTAAAAATGGCGGCCATTTAAATTTTTAAGAAAAATTTAAATTTGAAATGTGGTACCAAAAATTGAAAATTGAAAAAATATTTTCTTCTTATGTGTTTGACCTTGATAAAAAGATTCGGGAGCAGTTTTTGTTTCGTCTATATCTTACGAAATGGCTGAGTTATAGCATTTTGAATTTCTAGCGTGGCTGACATTTTGAAACGTCCTGATTTTTCTCACGTAATAACAGGCGTATTTATGAACCGACTTGGATGTACCTTGGTGTGTACATAGTACATACAAATATCTCGACCGAGTTCGTTGGCCAGTTTCATCCGCCATCTTGTTTCAAAATGGCGGCCATTTAAAAAAATTAAAAAATAAAAAAATTTAAATGAGATACCAAAAAATTGGAAAATGGAAAAGATTTTTTTGTATGTGTTTGACCTTAATACAAAGATTCCGGAACAGTTTTTCTTTCGTCTATATCTAAAAAAAAATGTCTGAGTAATAGCATTTTGAATTTCTCTTGTGGCTGACATTTTAAAACGACCTGATTTTTGTCACGCGATAACAGGCGTATTTATGAACCTATTTGAATGTAACTTGGTCTATACATAGTACATACCAATGTCTCGACCGAGTTCGTTGGCCAGCTTCATTCGCCATCTTGTTTCAAAAGGGTTGCCATTAAAAAAAATTAAATTTAAAATTCAAAATGAGGTATTAAAAAATTGGAAAATGAAAAAGATTTTTTTATGTGTTTGGCCTTGATACAAAGATTCCGGAGCAGTTTTTGTTTCTGAAAATTTGTTCTTTTGTTGATATCTTAAAAAATGGTTGATTTATAGCACTTTGAATTTCTAGCATGGCTAACATTTTGAAACGATCTTGTATTTGTCACGCCATAACACACGTATTCGCCTATTTCGATGTAAGAAGGCATGTGGATAGTATACATCAACACCTCGACCAAGTTCGCTGGCCAGATTCATCAGCAATCTTGTTTCAAAATGGCGGCCATTAAATTAAAAAATATATATATATTTAAAGTGAGGTGCAAAAAAATTAGAAATTGAAAAAGGTTTCTTTCTTAAGTATTTGATCTTGATATAAGGATTCAGGAGCATTTTTTGTTTGTCTTTACCTTAAAAAATGGCTCAGATATAGCAGTTTCAATTTCTATTGTGGGTGACATTTTGAAAAATCTGATTTTTTGCATGCGACAGCACTCCTATATATTAACCGATTCCGATGTGAGTGAGCATGTGCACAGCAATTACTAAGGTCTCGACCAAGTTCACTGCTTAGCCTCATCCACCATGTTGTCTTAAAATGACAGGCACTTTAAGAAATTGCCGAATTTGGCAGCCAAATATAAGTTACTTTAAAGAAAAGCAGCTTGGATAAAGCTGACTAATTTCGCGAAATTCTCATTCATTATATTGATAAAAATTAGTATTGAATCTCCTATATTCGGTTTCCACTAAATTGAGCTTCGTGTGTTTGCATGATATAAGTTGGCTTTTTTAAAATAAGGATTATGAAAGCTACCTCTTCCTCCCGGCACTGGCCGGAAGGACTTTTTTAGATATAGACGAAACAAAAACTGTTCCGGAATCTTTGTATTAAGGTCAAACACATAAGAAAAAAATATTTTTCATTTTTCGATTTTTTGGTATCTCATTTTAAATTTTAAATTTTTAAAATTTATTTAAATGGCCGCCATTTTGAAACAAGATGGCGGATGAAGCTGGCCAACGAACTCGGTCGAGATATTTGTATATACTATGTACACACCAAGGTACATCCAAATCGGTTCATAAATACGCCTGTTATAACGTGACAAATATCAGGACCTTTCAAAATATCAGCCACGCTAGAAATTCAAAATCCTATAACTCAGCCATTTTTTAAGATATAGACGAAACAAAAACTGCTCGAATCTCTGTATCAAGGTCAAATACATAAGAAAAAAATATTTTTTCAATTTTCAACTTTTTGGCACCACATTTCAAATTTAAATTTTTCTTAAAAAATTAAATGGCTGCCATTTTTAAACAAGATGGCGGATGAAGCTGGCCAACGAACTCGGTCGAGACATTGGTATGCACCATGTACAAACGAAATTATATCCAAATCGGTTCATAAATACGCCTTTTATCGCGTGACAAAATTCAGGACGTTTCAAAATGTTAGCCACGCTAGAAATTCAAAATGCTATAACTCAGCTATTTTTTAAGATATAGACGAAACAAAAACTGTTCCGGAATCTTTGTATAAAGATCAAATACATAAGAAAAAAATATCTTTCCATTTTCAATTCTTTGGTACCACATTTCAAATTAAAAAATTTTTTACAAACTTTAATGGCCGCCATTTTGAAACAAAATGGCGGATTAAGCTGGCCAACGAACTCGGTCGAGACATTGGTATGTACTATGTACATACCGAATTACATCCAAATCGGTTCATAAATTCGAGAGTTACAGTATGACAAATGTCAGATATATATATATATATATATATATAACCAATAATTAAACATAACCTACCACCATCAAAAACCGTAATATTATGAATTAAAGCTGTAAGTATATATATATAAAAAAAAAAGATTAAATTATTTATAAGAATTATTATGGAAGAAAAATAAGAAACTGGACACCGACAAATAATGGAAATGCTTATATATTGAATTACGTTTTCAAGGGCACAGAATTCAATGATATAAGCAAAATGGTTGTTTTCTGTGGGAAAAATAAGCTAAAGCTAAAAGTTATTTTCCCCTGTGCCCTAACAACCATTAAAATCAAGTGAATTGATTAAAAATGAAAACAGAATAGAAACAAATAATATGAATTGGAAAAAACAATAAAACCTATTTAAATATTTATAGGATATAAAATGAAATAATAAACACCAAACCGATTAATATTTTAGAATAAATCCACGCTCACATGGCACCCATATCGTAAAGATTAAGGTTAATAAAACAGTTAAGAAATCACAGTAATTGATACCATAGGATGCAGTTAATACATATTGAAATAAATGTTAAATAACTTTTAATATAATATAAAATAATATAAATAGAAAGTAATTACATAATTAAAATGCACTATTAAATTAATTAAAATCCGTTAAACAATATCGTCAAAATTTAGCTAAAAATCCCCCCTGGTGTAGTAAATTATAACTGAAATGTAGCTGGAAGAAGTAAATCTAGAACTTATCGAAAAAAAAAAAAAACCACAAATTGTGGTGATATATATATATATATATGGATATATATATATATATATATATCAACTTTTGAACGGAGGGTGGTTTCGGTGTCTGGGGGTCATGATCGATGAAAATATACCAAAATTTTTTGAAATCGTTTTCCTCCGAACGGCTGCAATAGGTAGCTTTTTGTAATGAAAGCTACCTAAAATTAGGAATCGAAGATCCTGTTATCGATATCACTAGTTTTAGAGATGCCTCTGCTCGTGATTCTTAATGTATTCTTATCTGATATGTACTAGTAGTCCACCCAAGCCAAGATTGAAATATCTGAGGTATTATGCGCTTGTCACAGCTGTTTGTTTGTTTTGTAGTACGATTAAAATTAATTGAACTTTTAAAATAAGAGCTAGTTATTAAAAGTCTTTGCTAATATTTAAAGAGGTAAAATATAATTTACTATCAACATACCATACATATGCATATCATAAACACCTGAATATTGTTATAGCACAATGGTATTTACAAGTTGACAAAAAAAAACTGATTGTAACTAATTTATATTGAAATTATTGTTACAAGTAGTATGGACACTTTCATACTTTCACTAAATGCCGAAGTATACTTTTCTATATTAGTAGAGTGAGAATCACTGAAGAATAGTAAATAAACAGAAGACAAAAATGAATTTATGCAGATTGAATTTCAATTACTTTTGAAAAACCTTAATTAAACATGTCGGAAACTATAGGTCAGAGGTGGAAAATGAGGTGCGTTCGTACTATAACTCGTTTTATAAATATTCAGACCTTGGTGCAATAGTTGTTATGCAAAAAGGCATGAAGACAAAACTTATTACGATTCTATATGTTCGATTCAGCCATACGGAAATAATAGCACTCCGTCTTAAATAGGACGTCATCACCATGCAACCTACAATCATGACCTATCAGGGGATAGCATTAAATGAATGACATAGGATGGGATTTAAGGGAATGAAGAAAACGTTTATGAATATCTTTTTAAGTTTGGATTCAATTTTCATAAAATTTGACAGGACTGGACACAATTCTGCAACGCTTCTACATACTAAATTTCAAGCTTATTCTGTTGGATCGTTTTTGATTTATTATAAGCGGACAGACGAACAGACAGACAGGACGGACCAGACGATGGCTATAGGCGCTACGTATTTATATTATTACGAACGTACCTAAAAAACGAGTAAAATTTTGTTTTATGTACTTTTTTCATCTTCATGTCAGACTCAAGAATTTTTCCAAGGTATGTCGGGGGAATTTTAACTCGTTTTATAAATATTCATATCTGGGTGCGATAGCTGTTGCACTGTTATGCAAAAAATGCATGAATACAAAATTTATATTTTTCTATAAATTAAATTCAGTCACATGGAAATAACAGGCCTCCCTTTTCAATAGAACGTCATCATCATGGCAACTTAGAATCATGACCTATATCATTGAATGAATGACGTAGGATAGGATTTAATAGAATGAAGAAAACTTTTATAAATATCTTTTTAAGTTTGATTCGATTTTCATAACATTTGAAACGTGTTGGCAAAATTCTCCAACGATTCTATGTATTAAACTTCAAACCATTCGTTTGGGTATTTTTTGCGCATCAGACAGAGGGGCCAGACGACGGGTATAGATGATAAGTGCTTATACAACTACGAACGCACCTATAAAAGGGGACTGCCTTAATAAAATCATTGCCTGCATCCCTCAAAACTAAAAAAGAAGGCTTTTCTTTTCTACTTCTTAACATAAGTTATCCATATGAAAAAAAAATCAATATTAAAGTTTGGACTTTACACTGTGATTACTATAAGGATAATGAGATAAGCTCAGAATATTTATACAATTGCTAAAACAGTGTACAATGAGAACTATACATAACGTTTAAAATCAAGTACATGACACTTAAAATATGCATGACGTTTAAACACTAAAACGATGTTAAAAAGTCCTTCCGGCCAGTGCCGGGAGGAAGAGGTAGCTTTCATATTCCTTATTTTTTAAAAGCCAACTTATATTATTCAAACACACGAAGCTCAATTAAGTGGAAACCGAATGTAGGAGATTCAATACTAATTTTTATCAATGCTAAATCATTATGAATGAGAATTTCGCGAAATTAGTCAGCTTTATCCAAGCTGCTTTTATTTAAAGTCGCTTATATTTGGCTACCAAATTCGGCGATTTCTTAAAGTGCCTGTCATTTTAAGACAACATGGTAGATGAGGCTAACCAGTGAACTTGGTCGAGACCTTAGTAATTGCTGTGCACGTGCTCACTCATATCGGAATCGGTTGATGTATACGAGTGCTGTCGCAGGCAAAAAATCAGATTTTTCAAAATGTCACCCACATTAGAAATTGAAACTGCTATATCTGAGCCCTTTTTTAAGATAAAGACAAACAAAAAATGCTCCTGAATCCTTATATCAAGGTCAAATACTTAAGAAAAAAACCTTTTTCAATTTCTAATTTTTTTGCACCTCACTTTAAATATAATTTTTTTTTTTAATTTAATGGCCGCCATTTTGAAACAAGATGGCTGATGAAGCTGGCCAACGAACTTGGTCGAGATATTGATGTATACTATCCACATGCCTTCTTCCATCGAAATAGGCGAATAAGTGTGGTATCGCGTGAGAATACAATATCGTTTCAAAGTGTTAGCCATGATAGAAATTCAAAGTGCTATAATTCAACCACTTTTTAAGATATAAACAAAAGAACAAATTTTCGGAAACAAAAACTGCTCCAGAATCTTTGTATCAAAGCCAAACACATAAAAAAAATCTTTTTCATTTTCCAATTTTTTAATACCTCATTTTAAATTTTAAATTACATTAAAAAAATGGCAACCCTTTTGAAACAAGATGGCGAATGAAGCTGGCCAACGAACTCGGTCGAGACATTGGTATGTACTATGTACAGACCAAGTTACATTCAAATCGGTTCATAAATACGCCTGTTATCGCGTGACAAAAATCAGGTCGTTTTAAAATGTCAGTCACAATAGAAATTCAAAATATTATAACTCAGCCATTTTTTTAGATGTAGACGAAACAAAACCTGTTCCGGAATCTTTGTATTAAGGTCAAACACATACAAAAAAAAATCTTTTTCATTTTCCAAATTTTTGGTATCTCATTTTAAATTTATTTTTTTTTAATTTTTTTAAATGGCCACCATTTTGAAATAAGATGGCGAATGAAGCTGGTCAACGAACTCGGTTGAGTTATTTGTATGTACTCTGTACACACCAAGGTACATCCAAATCGGTTCATAAATACGTCTGTTATCACGTGGCAAAAATCAGGACGTTTCAAAATGTCAGCCACGCTAGAAATTCAAAATGCTATAACTCAGCCATTTTTTAAGATATAGACGAAACAAAAACTGCTTCCGAATCTTTTTATCAAGGTCAAACACATAAGAAAAGAATATTTTTTCAATTTTCAATTTTTTGCTACCACATTTCAAATTTAAATTTTTCTTAAAATTTTAAATGGCCGCCATTTTTAAACAAGATGGCGGATGAAGCTGGCCAACGAACTCTTTCGAGACATTGGTCTGTACTATGTATAAACGACGTTACATCCAAATCGGTTCATAAATACGCCTTTTATCGCGTGACAAAATTTAGGACGTTTCAAAATGTCAGCTTCGCTAGAAATTCAAAATGCTTTAACTCAGCCATTTTTTAAGATATAGACGAAACAAAAACGGCTACGGAATCTTTGTATAAAGGTAAAATACATAAGAAAAAAATATTTTTCCATTTTCAATTTTTTGGTACCACATTTCAAATTTTAAATTTGTTAAAAAATTTTAAATGGCCGCCACTTTGAAACAAAATGGCGGATGAAGCTGGCCAACGAACTCGGTCGAGACATTGGTACGTACTATGTACACACCGAATTACATCCAAATCGGTTCATAAATACGAGAGTTACAGTGTGACATAGGTCAGATATATATATATATATCAATTTTGAACGGAGGGTGGTTTCGGAGTCTGGGGGGTCATGATCGATGAAAATATACCAAAAATTTTTGAAATCGCTTTCCTCCGAACGGCTGCAATAGGTAGCTTTTTGTAAAGAAAGCTACCTAAAACTTCCCAACTGTTTCAGCCAAAACACTTGGCCTTTCTCAAGGGATACTACGGATGCACTGGCGAAGGCTCACCTTCCAACACGATGAGGGATGGAGGGAAAACGTAAAAACGTTTTTTACGTTTTAGAAAGGCCAAGTGTTTTGGCTGAAACAGTTGGGAAGTTTTTAACATCGTTTTAGTGTTTAAACGCCATGCATATTTTAAGTGTCCTGTAGATTTTAAACGTTATGTATAGTTCCCATTGTACACTGTTTTAGCAATTGTATAAATATTCTGAGCTTAGCTCATTATTTATATTTAAAAAATCTTCTAAAATGTTAAAGGAATCTCGAAACTAATCTGGAAGTTTTTTCCCCCTCATAATTTACTCCTACATATCTATATAATTATCTCCATTTTTTAAGCACTATTTTGTACCCTATTTTTGTTTATCAAATAAATAATTTTCATTCTACGTTTCTCTCTATTCTAAAAAAAAGTGACTACCGCTGTCGCCGCCGCCGCCGCCGCCGGTTTTGATTTTTTTGTGACTGGAGGCCTTTCTTCGTTAATATTAACAAAAATAATGCATACAAAAATATGAAAATCGGTGGTTTTATACAGAAATGTTTGATAAACACGCTGATGCAGACAGTTTTCAAATCGAAGAATTATTTTAAGAGTTATTTAATGCTAAAGTTTGACAAAATCGTTCCACTAAAAAAGTTTTATAGCAGCAAAATCTATACATGGCAGTGTAATCATTTTTAGATCATTTTATGCGTTAGAATTTGTCGGAGTGCAGATTGCATTAATTGTTTTATTTTGACTCATTTTTTCAGGTTTTATTTCTATTTTAAATTCAAATTTTCAGCATTTCTAGAGATATTTTTTACAGATTTCAGAAAATTGTACTAATTTTAACTTTTGCCAACTGTATAAAAAGCGCAAGCAATAATGTTTGCTTCAAATTAAAAATTTATTTACACGTGACTATTATAAACAGGAAAAAACTTTCAAATTAGAATTAAATAATTACGTATAAAAAGCAGGAACTTATTAAAAATTACGTCATAAAAAGTATACACGTGAATTTTAAAAAAGAAAGGATATTGTAAAATAATAAATTCATTAACATGCGTTAGAAGTCTTAGGAGAAATTACGTCATATTTTCGTCACATTATAGTTATTACATAAAATGAACACAAAATAATGTTGCAAAAAAGTTTAAATTTAGAAATTGCGCTAGACATTTATTTGATATTTTGAGAATTAATTTAAAATGTCTCATTTAAAAGAACTTTCTTTTCGCTTTGTTAAAAAATACCGGGAGACAAAGACTCTCTTTACTTAATTCCTTTTATATTAGCTTTTTTTGAAATGTTGTTACACGTGTATACGTCATCAAGTTATTTTTATTTCGATGTTTTATTTGTGTTTTTATTAATGTTGTACGAATTTATTTGTTCTTTCGTTATTTAAAATAAAAATTACATAAATTTGTATAATTTGGCGAGTGGTTTGGCGATTTATATAATTTGGCGAAATTGGTCGACAGGATAATCAAGGAGTACCGCAGCGGATTTGGCGTTAAAATTCCCCAATCAAAGAGAAATGAATAGAAATTCGTTTATAGGGAGATCGCCACTGTTTTTTAAATTATAATTCAATCTTTCGAAATCTTTTTAAAGCCGATCAAATTAGCGTGCATTTAGAGTCTGCGGTGTCTGGACGGGGGTTGGCGAGCGTAGCTCGTAGGGGGCCGAGCCCCCTAGTTTAACTATATAAAAAGATGAAAGCAGCCCTACCTTCAGTTGTCTTCACAACATCCTGGGTTACATTTTAGACATCTCCGACATCGTCCTGCACCGTGACTTACACATATGAAGGGAGTAGCGGGTGTTGCATGTATTCTTTAATCTGAATTATTGTCTAGATCTTCATAGCCCACTTAGCTGACACCCCTTACTGGGCGAAAATCACTATAAAGTTCGATAGCTAAACCTGAAAATCGAAGAATTGAGAATCAGTTAAATAACTCTGAAATTGAAAATAATAAATAAAATGACACTTCAACTAACAAAATGAATATATATAAACAAGCAAAAAACAGGAATTCTGCTTTTTCAAAATTTAGTGTCGCACCCGATGAGAAAAAAAAATTACTATTATTATTATTATTACTAGGTGGACCCGTCGAATTTCGACGAAAGGAAACATTTTAGAAGGTACTGTTTCATTAATTTATAATAAACCCACAAAATTAGTTACAATAAAAAATGCTACTTATATTGGTTAGTCTAGCTCTCAAAGAAATGTTATTTTAACGTAAAGGTCTCTGTTCATCTATAAAGAGACTCTAAATTTTAGTAAAACTTGGCGTTTTAACAGTGTGTGATTTCAATTTCGTTATTTTCAAAAGGGAAGCATTTCCACATGGGAAGAATTTCAAAACCGCTGGAGTGAAAATGATGCACTTCTACAAAACTTATCTTAGTTTTAAGACTTAAAATACACGCTTCTATTTTATATAAAATGACGTCGTTTGCATTCTCTGAAGAGTTCCACATTTATGATCCAGTCTTAAACAACATCTATAGAAAAGTTTGTATAGGACGTCACTAACGCAGAATAATACACAAACACAGCAAAATACGATAGTGTAGATTAAAAATAAATAAATAAATAAATAAATAAATAAAATAAAAATAATAATCGACTTATCAAGTGATTCATATGCCTTTATTTGTTTGTACCATTAATATGGATATTTAAAATTAAATACAATTTATAATAGCTCCATATTTTATCAGAAATCAATCATGTATAGTTTTTCAAAATGGCAATATTTTAATTACATTTTTTCAGTAGCATGAGCAAATAGAAACAAAAAAGATATAGAAATCTACTATTTTCCAACTATTTTCTCCTTACTTTCAGAAATGGGGTACATCAGTTGCCACCATTACAGAAATGGCATTAAAAGCTATACAAAAATTAATGTCCCAAAAATAAATTGAGATGCAGTATTCAAACAAATTGCAGTTAATTCATTTTTTCTCCTATACCAAGGTGTAAAAATTGAAAATAAGTGCTGTTTAGAAGATTAAAAAACGGGAGTAGAGATTGTCAGTATTGAACCATACAATGATATATTTGCTTCGTTTTACGGCTGGTTTATATAACGGAACGTTATTTATTTAGTGATGACACTTTAATTGTTGCCTGATAGAAATAGCATACTTGGTGGGGGGGTAAAAATAATAACGTAGCATTCATACGGATAAACTTGGCGACACTTAGCATTATTTACACTCAAATGACGCTATAAACAAGGTGAAATCATTGAAAATCCTAGTATCGAAGTTATAAGAAAATGACTTACCTATCTATCTCTTTAATAAACAACTATAAGATAATGAATTTTCATATTTAAACTACGAGTTTATGATATATTTTATGTATTAAAAGTTATTAATATTTTAATTATCATTATTAATTCGATTCAAACATTAGATAAAAATGACGCGACAGTAAAATATTAAAATAAATTGTTGAAATCCACCTCTTGCATTCTTAACTCTTCATTGTTGAAAAAATCTGTATTCAATCAATTGTTGTGAATTGTGAATTAATAACAAATTCCAGATCACACTATTGTTGACACATTGTTACAAAACGTGTTGTTGTTGTCCACATTTTTTATGTTCACAGTTAAAAGAACGCGTTTCACCTTCTTTTTTTTCTTTAAGAAACAAGATGCTTATATTTTTAGAAGATTTTCCACTCATTTTTTTCTGTATGCAGAAATAAAAGATCGCGAAATATATAAATTCTTCACATTGAATGTAGCATATAATATGCACAAAGAAAAAAAAATCACATTTAAAATTAATTCTGACATTCGAAAGCGATATAACTTATACAGAAGGTCGCACAAAATGTCTCCTTAAATGTGCAGATCAATGTGATAAATTTTATAATAAAGGACATAAAAGGAATAAACAGCAAACTAAATAAATGACAGGTATACCAGTTATTTTATGCAAAGACCAATTTAAATTATATATACAGTTGAGATTTTATGTCACCCATAATATGCAAATAAAAATAATTTGAAATTACGATTTAATTGGCATAAAATATTTCTAGTGCTATACAAATGAATACGATGATTGACGAAATTCTAAAACTTCCACACAATTACGGTAATATTACAATATTTTCATTTTAGCTAAACTGACAAAAGAAATGATTAAAAATGTAAAAAATGCTTATGAATATGCAGATTACAAATTAAGAATATTCAATTTTCTACACATGTATTATAACACTCGAATGTCAGGAAGGAGGCGATTCGACTCCGACCATATGATTAAATGTCAATTGGAACCAGAAATTCTTTCACAAAATAAGTTAAAAATTTAAAAACGCAGATTTATGTTAAATAAATCAATCAAACAATTTTAAATAAAAATTCTGGTGTAAATTTTTTTTATGAAACTTGAGTAAAAGATCCGGGCATTCTAGTGGTAAACTAATAAATAAAAAAATCTGGAAGACGTTGCAAAAAATCGAAAAAAAATAATTTACAGCCAAAAATATCTGACGTGTTTCGAAACATATTGTTAACTTCTACATATGAAACATTTTTTGACGGTTGTTCTTCCAAAAAAAAAAAAAAAAAAAGCTAAATGGTATACTTTTAAGCTTTTTCACTCTGTTCTACTGTTACTGTTTATTGTAAATTTATTTCCTTCGTAATCTTAAAAATAGACGCAAAACTCTCAAAGTATATATATATAACCTGGCAGATTTAGATTTTATTGTCCTAAATTTAAGGCTCCTAAAGCTCCGTAATTCTCTTCACGGTTAAGTTTTGTGTCAAACATGAGCGATGCTGGAAACATTGTGGTTACAAGCACAATTGCAACAATGAGCCAATAAGTCAACTAAGCTCACCGACAACTGAGTGGTTTATAGTTTAGAAACCTGTACAGACAATTTTATATCGTTATGAGTATTAACAATTCCAAGGCAGCCAATCTTCTGGATCAGATGACCTTGTATACATATTCTACTTAATTAATTATATAGAAACAAGTATGACGTTAATTATGAGCCAATATAGGTTCGGTAAAATACTGTAATTGTCTGTGGACCCTATTATGGAAATTTCACTGGATTATTTTTGTCCGCTATAAAAGAAGGCATGAAACATTAAATATTTTTACAAAGAGTCTCTTACCATAGGTACATCTCAATGTTTGTCCTTTCAAAAGAGAGTTGTATGATCTTGCTCAATTTTACACCCAAACTTATTCTCATAATTTCTTTATACAACTGACGGTTGTGATAAATTTTTACCTCTTGAATAAACTTTCTCCATTGCTCAACTGAATTTGATTGTTACTTTACAGTGTTGTAATAAATAAATAAATAGTCATTGTTAGTGTTAAGTCGTCCCATAATATCGCTACAAGTCCTCAAACGACAATGTTAAGAAGAACTCAACAATGCAAAGGAGTCTAACAACGGTTTTGTTTCACTATGAACGGAAAATCCCATGTACCGTTGTTCTGTTGAATAGTTAACCTTAGCGCTGAATTTGATGCCTTATTTGGCGAGTTTCGTGTTCATTGTGGTCGCCAAATACTTACATAGAAACTTCGAGAAGCGGTTGCTCTACGATGAAAGCGTGTAGAATTTTTTGTTCAGGGAACTGTATCGTTGCCTCAGGGTCTCAGATAGAATTAGATTGTTCCTGCGCATTTTTGAACTTACGGCTTTTTATTTCAGAAACTTTAGGAAGCTTCCTTTAAAGCGAAATGGTTGGTCATCATTTTAATACAAAATGGCTGTTTTCATATTTATTTCAACGAATGAGTAAACCAATAAGGCAAGTGAGTTTTTATAAAATACAAGAACTAATCGCTGTTTACCAGATTTCTGAAATATTATTTCCCCAGGCAACGGTCATAATCATAGGTCAACATCAGCCAAAAGCCAACGGCATAGGAGGGAAGGTTGCTCAAGAAAAACATATAGTTTGAAGCAAACGCTAAAGCAATCGAACATATTTGAAGTATGAAAAGTTAATGTTCTTTAAAATCAAAATCTTTTCATTTTAGTATAGGTTACTTTGAAGTAATTGGAAGGTCAACGTGTGAGCAGAAAACTGCCGTTTAGGCAATTATTCCAAACAATCAATAAGAGAGAAAATCTCTGAACAAATTTTTTATCCCTTCGAATAAATATCGAAAGATCTGTTGGCTGGTTTTTAGATATTTGAAATATGTTTTCGACTTACATAGTGGAGAGGGGGCCAACACAACCGCGTTATCTGGGCGCACATTTTAGTAGCTTTCAATCAAAGTTTGTTGGCTCGATTACTTGTTTTTAAGCAGAATTTTGTATTATCTTTGAAAGAAAACGAACATGCGACGGTTGTTTTTTCAAAAGACTTTTTAAACGTAAAGTTTCTTATTGACCTAACGTATTTTTTAATAAGTGCAACAAAATATTTGACGTTATTTCAAATGATATTAACTATAGTAAAGTACGACAATAATAATTATCGCAACATTCGGAAAAGATAGAAATGAGCTTTCATCACATTTTCATTCAAGTTTAAATTAATATTTTTGCACCTTTTAATAACAAAATGAACGTAATTATATATATTTTAAGAAACTGCAAAGCCACTACACTGTCAGAAAAAACTGTAAATTTATGAACCTTTGCTGTTTAATTTACACGGGCAACAGCCTTATTTGATGAAAAACGGTCTGATCAACTAAAAAAAATACGGTACGACCCCATACATTTTCCTCCGCTAGGAGGAATCCTTCGTTTTAGTCGTCTTTCGAAAAATAATGTCAGTTAACCGCGACCGTAACTTATTTTTTATCCCACCTAAAAAGCAATTCTGTGATTATCTAACGTGCTACGTTCTATGGAGCAGTAATTAAAGTGTTATTGTGTTTTGAAGTAGTGATGGGCGATAACGAGATGTTTTTCTCGATTTACTCGATTGTATGGACATCTCGATATTTTTCGATTGTGCAAATTTTTTCTCGATGACTACAGTTTGCAAATTTCTTTTATAAATCATATATTATGTATTATATACGTCATACATTTATCAAGAATCGTCTGCGGGTGAACTGGAATGAGTCGATGTTAATAAAGACTAGGTGACTTCGACCGCTAGCGGGCCCCTCCTTTAATCGGGGCCCCTAATTTATACGTAATCTTGTAATATGAAATCACGAACAGGTTACCCGCTATATACGGCACTGATATATGATAGCAGGCGGGTGTGGTGTGCACACACTACAAAATCTTGTAAAAAATATAATATCGAAACGAATGAACCTCGGACCAGATCTCTTGGGGGAGGGGTCAAAGCGAGCGGAGGAGCACAGCAGCTGCATAATATGATTAAGTCGTCACAGGTCTTTAGGCCTTTCCAACCATATGTCACATGAGAAGTCTGGATCTGAATTTATAAAAATGCCCTCCCCGTGGGGGAAAAGGGGGGAGGGGTGCAGGAGGTGGATAACATGAGTAAGTGGTCATAAGCCTTTCCAACAATATATCACATGAGGGGTCTCGGCTAAATTTAGAAAAACACCCCCGTGGGAGAAAAGTGGGGGAGGGGTGGTCACCGGAGGTGCATTACATCAATAAGTAGTCACAGACCTTCCCAACGATATCTCACATGTGGAGTCTTGGCTAAATTTGGAAAAGTGTCCCCCGGGAGGGGCAAATTGGGGGGATGGACACCGGAGGAGCATAACATCAATAAGTAGTCACAGACCTTTCCAACGATATCTCACATGAGGGGTCTTGGCTAAATTTGAAAAAGTGTCCCCCGGGAGGGGCAAATTGGGGGAGACTGTCACCGGAGGTGCATAACATCAATAAGTAGTCACAGACCTTTCCAACGATATCTCACATGAGGGGTCTTGGCTAAATTTGAAAAAGTGTCCCCCGGGAGGGGCAAATTGGGGGAGACTGTCACCGGAGGTGCATAACATCAACAAATAGTCACAGACCTTTCCAACGATATCTCACATGAGGGGTCTTGGCTAAATTTGGAAAAGTGCCCCCGGGGGGGCAAAGTGGTGGTGGGGACACCGTAGGTACAGGTACATAACATCAATAAGTAGTCACAGACCTTTCCAACGATATCTCACACGAAGGGTCTTGACTAAATTTGAAAAAGTGTCCCCCGGGGGGGCAAAGAGTGGGGGGACTGTCACCGGAAGTGCATAACATCAATAAGTAGTCACAGACCTTTTCAACGATATCTCACAAGAGGGGTATTGACTAAATTTGGAAAAGTGTCCTCCGGGGGGGGGGAGTGGGGGGCGGCCACCGGAAGTGCATAGCATCAATAAGTAGTCACAAACCTTTCCAACGATATGTCACATGAGGGGTCTTGACTAAATTTGGAAAAGTGTCCTGAAATTTCATATATTATAAAAATATTTAGCGGAGGTCTCCATAAAAAAATCCGATCTAAAATGATCAAAACGGAAAAAACTACCCTCGCAGTGGGGGCCAAATTGGGGAGGGGAGGAAGAAAGTCTCATAATATGAAAGAGCCATCCGAGAGCTTACCGATGACGTATCACATGACTGGTCCAAAAAAAGTTTGAAAATTCCTCCCCCTCCCTGCCCCCGTGGGCCCACTCTTTCGCCCCGGAATTCACACAGCCGCCACTTTAAAATTTTTATGTTCAATAAATAATATTTACCGGAAGGCTGCATAAAAAACCCACATCTAAAGTGATATTTAAATTTATTATAGAAATCGGCTACGGTTTTAAAAATTTGTTCGCCCCTTCCCCATCCCCCTTTGGGGGAAGAAAGGTTCATAGTATGAAAGAGTGGTCAAAGGGCTTTTCGATTATATGCCACAGGAAGGGTTCGGTAAATTTTTTAAAATTGCACCCCGCATGACTCCACTCTCACGTCCTCCTCCCTCGAAATCACCCGACCCACCTTCCTCTTTGAAATTTTTATATTTAATAAATAATTTTTATCGGAGGGCTCCAGGTATGTGACATCTTGGTAGGGCTAAAATAAGAGAAACTTTGAAAATTAGGGCTTCATTTCACAGCTCATTGTCATGTCTCTTTCTCTATCTCGTCCCTTGGTACTCTCG
Organism: Maratus speciosus; assembly: GCA_963932465.1. Classification (NCBI taxonomy): domain Eukaryota; kingdom Metazoa; phylum Arthropoda; class Arachnida; order Araneae; family Salticidae; genus Maratus; species Maratus speciosus. The sequence continues at coordinate 669,265,040 of OZ010786.1, read as the reverse complement.
ATAAATTTTCTTACTTTTCTTCTCTGCCGAGGACGAGAGAACTCCTCGAAAAGCTTCTCATAGCGAAATGTTGAAAAGCGCCAGAGAAATCCTCGAAAGGCTTTTCATTGGGAGATTTCGAAAAGGACGAGAAAAACCAGCGACAGGCTTCCCATCGGGAAAGGTTGAAAACGGCGAGAGAAACTCTCGAAAGACTTCCCATCCCGAAAGGTTTAAAACCGCGAGAGAACCAACCATCGAGCAGCTTGGAAGCGTCGAAATGCTGGAAAAATCATCGAGATGAGATTTGCCGAAATGCCAGATGGAAATGAAGCTTTCAGAGTCGAACTTACCGCATTTCTGGTTTAAGTCATAATTTCTCAAAGGAGTTCATCTGCTTATCCAATCTCTTTTTAGCTCACAGGCTATCTAAGCCTGAGAGCTAATGTACCCGTCGCGTCGGTTCTGTGTGTATGCATGTACGTACGTACGTATGTATGTACGTAACGAGATAACTCTTGATTGAAATGTACGATTTGCTTCAATTTTTTTATGTTCATTCTGATAAAGACGTTCCGCTGATTAGTTTTGACGGTTCATTGGTTAAGGATAAAGGGAGAGGAGGGGGGCTGCCCCCCTCCTTAATTTAGATAAATAGGTTTTTCATGCAGAATTATTCGATTTGCTCCAAATTTCGTATACCGGTTTATTATGTTAAGGAGCTTCCCTGATTAAACTTGGAGGTTAATTAGTTAAGTATGAAGGGGGGAAAGGGGGGTAGACCCTCTCCTTAATTTAGATAAATGGGTTTTTCATGCAGAATTATTCGATTTGCTCCAAATTTGGTATACTGGTTCATTATGTTAAGAAGTTGCCATGATTAGATTTGGAGGTTTACGGGTTAATTATAAAGGGGGAGAAGGGGGCTGGACCCCCCCCCTTGATTTAGATAAATGGGCTTTTCATGCAGAATTATTCGATTTGCTCCAAATTTGGTATACCGGTTTATTATGTTAAGGAGGTTCCCTGATTAAAATTGGAAGTTCATTGGTTAAGGATAATGGGGGGAGAAGGGGGGCTGGTCCGCCCTCCCTTAATTTAGATAAATGGTTTTTTCATGCCCCTTATTCGATTTGTTCCAAATTTGGTATACCGGTTTATTATGTTAAGGAGCTTCCCCGATTAAACTTGATAGTTCATTAGTTAAGTATAAAGGGGGGAAAGGGGTAGACCCCCTCCTTAATTTAGATAAATGTGTTTTTCATGCAGAATTATTCGATTTGCTTCAAATTTAATATACCGATTTATTCCGATATGGCGCTTCATTCATTAGATTTGGAGGTTCATTGGTTAAGTATACAAGGGCGAAAAGGGGGCAAGTCCCCTCCCCTTAATTTAGATAAATGGATTTTCATGGAGAATTATTCAATTTACTTTAATTTTTTTTCTATGTTCGTTCTGATAAGGAGCTTTCCTGATTAGATTTGGAGGTTCATTAGTTAAGTATAAAAGGGTTAAATTGGTTAGACCACCCTTAATTTAGCGATATGTTTCTTTTTTTCATGCAGAATTATCTGATTTGCTTCAAATTTGATATACTGATTTGTTATAGTTAAGGAGTTTCCCTGATTAGATTTGGAGGTTCATTGGTTAAGTATAAAAGGGGCAAACGGGGGATATTTCCCTTCATTTATTTTTTGAGGGACATTATTCTTTGAAATAAGAGTATAATATGCAATTAGTGTGAATAACCTGTGAGCTCAATGCCATCAGTTTAACTGGCACTTATCTTTTTATTGCTATTAACCGATGTGGGTTATGAAGCATAGTGGTTTATGTATTCAGTTCTGTATAGTTCGTTTCAAACTTTACTGTTAAATTTAGTGTCATTTTGCCCCGAATTTTCAATGTTTCTCTTATTTTAGCTCTGCCAAGCTGCCCCATACCTGGAGACTCAGATAAATACTATTTATTAAATACAAAAAGTTCAAAGAGGAAGGTGAGTGAATTCTGGGGGGCGCGAGACTGGACAAAGGGGGGGGGGTGCGAGTAATTTTCAAACTTTTACCAAACCTTTCCTTGACATATCATCGGAAAGTCCTTTCACCATTCTTTTATATTATGAACCTTTCTCCTCCCAGAGTTGAATTCCGGAAGGGGGCGGCGGGGGGGGGGAGCGGTGTGGGGGTGAATTTTTTTTTTTTTTTAATTGTAGAGATTTCTACAATAAATATCATCAAATGAGGTTTTTTAATGGAGCTCTCCGATAAATATTATTTATTAAATATAAAATTTTAAAAGTGGGGTTGCATGATTTCCGGTATATTCTGGGATAAAAGAGGGAACCCATGTCGGAGGGGTAGATTTCAAACTTTTTTTTTACCAGTCATTTGATATATCATTGGAAAGTTTTCGGTTATCATCGGAAAGTTACTCTTTCATAATATGAACCTTTCTTCTTCCCTCCCTAGTTTGGCGCCCCGAGAGAGGCACTTTTCGAACTTTTTTGAAATCGTAGCGTTTTTAAACATTTTAGATCGGATTTTTTAACGGAGCCCTCCGATAAATAATTTTTAATATATGAAAATTTCAAAGAGAAGGATGGGCAGGGTATATTTCGGGGGGGGCACGATAATTGGAATCCTGGGAGTTGGGACTCTTTTCTATCATTTGCTGACACCCCTCATGTGATATATCATTGGAAAGCTCTGTGACTACTATTTCATTTTATATATCGCCCGCGCCCCTCCCCTTACTTTGCCCCGGCGCGGGGGCACTTTTCTAAATTTAGCCGACACTCCTCATGTGACATATCGTTGGAAAGTCCTGTGACTCTTATTCATATTATGCACTTACCTTGCCCCTCCCCCCCTACTTTGCTCCCCGCGGGGGTTCGTTTAATGTATTCCAGTCGAAGACTTTCTAAAAATGGGGAAATTAAAGATCCAATCTCAAATGACGTAGAAAAATCAATAAAAAATTTTGATCCCTTTTATCATCCTTTAGTTCATGTTTTTGCCACTAGGGGTGCTTTTGATTCTTATTTTTTGGCCATTTTGTGCTAATTGCCGAAAAATTCTAATTTTTGATACTTAAACTCCCCTTACCGCTTCATAGCTACTCGCGTTTTTTCATCTTTTATCAACCAGGGGGCAAGCTTACAAGACTTTTCCAGTCTTATGGCTCCTTTATAGCCTCCCTTTGATTTGTTGTTTTTTTATTCCATCTGTTTTCAGTTACCCTATATTTAATAAAATCTGCCTTATATATATGTAAATACAATGATTTCAATAATCGAGTATAGAACATCTCCTTTGTAGATTCTCGAAAGTAATCGATGACTGTATCGATTGTGTATTTTACGATAACGATTTATTTCGATTGGTAAATTTTCGAGAATCGCCCATCACTAAGCACTATCACTACTATGAAATTGTCGGCCAGAATAACAGCTAAGTTTTCCAATAACTGTTTTTAGCTTTTCTCGTTATAATCGATTGTAAAACATCTCGATTGTAGATTCTAGGAATTAATCGATGGCTGTATCGATTGTGATTTTTTATGATGACGATTTTTCTCGATTGTCGAATTTTCGGGAATCGCCCATCACTATTTTGAAGTGCATTATATGTTTGCCCCGTAAAATAACGGTTGCACAAAATGATGAGCATAGAATTTTTTTTTTTTTACGCGGTATGACTGGTATCTCTGCTGCCGGTCTCTGCCCGTAATTTTACAAGGATACTTTTAGATACTTAGAAATTTAAGGGCAATCCACATATTCTTGCAGTTCTAGCCCATCTGTTACGTCAGCGGTAAAATAAAAACCCATCAAATAAAGTACGACCCCATACATTTTACTACGCTGGTGTGTACACGTTGACACAAAATGACGGGCACGGATTGTGGTTTTTTTACGTGGTATGACTGGAGTCTCTGCTGCCGGCCTCTGCCCGTAAATATTTTTAACAGTGTAAGTCGAAATTGACATATAAATGGAAAAATATTTCGAGTAGCCACAACTGGGGTGGTGCGCTCTCTGAGACCGTTTTGTGTCATCTAAGCCTACTAAAATTTTTGAAAGAAATAGATACTGTGTTTTAAATTTGAGGTACGAAGTTCATCCGATCACCGAATGGTGGCTCTCCACTTGCACTGTGCTAAAACATCTCTGGAAAAGGATTTTTGTTGCTGTTCTTTTGTTTGTTAGCCCATGCTATGCTATTTCCCTCTCCCAGCTTATTTTGTGTCGTCTCCAAAAAATAACGTTACGTTGTATAAACCAGCCGTAAAACAAAGTAGATGTAGCATTATACGTTTAAATACTCTATAGCAATTTTTTAAATTTCTAAGCATCGTGCATTTTTAATTTTTATACCGTCGTATTGGGAAAAAAAAGAACTTTTAAATGCAATTTGTTTGAAAACTGTATATTCATTTTTTTTTTAAATATTAATTTTTTTGTAGTTTTTAGAGGCATTTGCTTAATATTGGCAACGGAAGTACTCCATTTCTGTAGAAAGGAAAGGAAAAACGTTCTAAAATAGTAATTATGTATTTTTGTTGCCATTTTCTCATAGCAGCCGAAAGAAAATGTAATTAAAATACGTGCTATTTTGAAAAAGTATTAAGCGAATGATTTCTGTTAAAACATGGAGCTATTATAAACTATATTTAATTATAAGTATCGATATTAATGTTACAAACAAATGAAGGCTAATGAATCATTAGATAGCCTTTTTTTGTCGAGTTTCTCGAATGACTGCATCTTTTTGTTGCATTTGTGTATTATTTTGCGATAGTGACGTCCTACGCATGCTTTATTGTAGCTGTTTAAGAGTGGATCGTAAATGTGGAATTCTTAAGCGGTTGCGAATGACTTCATTTTACATAAAATAAAAACTTAAGCTTTAAGTATAAAATTGAAATATGTTTTGTACTATTTATATATGCATATATATATATTTTCATCGGTGGCGACGCTAAATTCTGAAACAGCAGAATTTCTGTTTTCTAGTGTTTTCTTTTGTTTTTCTCTTGTAAGTTGAATAGTAAAAGTACACATCTGTACAATCTCATACTAAATATTTAGATAAGCTTTACTGGATCCATCAATAAAATTTATCTCTGGGACAGGACGCCCTCTGTTATATCTCGCATTTTCACCCTTCCCCCTTGTTACCGGTTAAACTACTCGTTATACTTTGCTTTCCAGTAGAAGTCGAGTGATGTTTGCATGGAATGAAAAGTCTTGTGTATTGATATTAACTGGCAGCAATAACAAATTATCCATGTGATTTCTAGATGGTACCATTTTTCAAAAGATTAAAATCAAAACTTCAATCAAAACTTCAATTAAAATCAAAAACAATCAAATTTTCATGGCATTTCGGTAATTTCTTTATGAATTGTAAGTGACGCTACTGTTGCTTTTGTGAAAACAATGACCGAAAGATAATTTCGAGTTAAACATTGCTTTTTGGCGGAAACATATACGGTTCAAACCCAATAACGGATTATAAAGCATTAAGGCACATCTGTTCTGCTAAAAACAACTATTGATCCACAGTATACTAAAATTAAATGTGGCCGTACAAGCACCAACGATGCTCCATGTTCTGGACGACTCATTGAGGTAACAACTATTGATCCACAGTATACTAAAATTAAATGTGGCCGTACAAGCACCAACGATGCTCCATGTTCTGGACGACTCATTGAGGTAACAACTCCAGAAAACACTACAAAAAAATCCACCAAAATGAAAAAGTGGAAGAGAGAGATAACTGACATCGTAAAAATAAAGACAGTGTGCCTGAAGAATGTTTTGCATGAACATTCTTCAATTCTATTATTTTTTCATATGCATAAACATGCATTTGATGCATTTGCATATGAAAAAAGTTTGAGCGAGATAGGTGCCGCATTTCCTTAAAAAAAAAAAAGAAAAGAAAAAAAAGAAAAAAAAATCCAGCAACGTGTGGTTTAGTGGTCAATTTAGCAATATTTCAGCATAATCCAAATGAATTTTCTCGCCTATTTGGAACAATGGATGAAACATTTATCCATTACAGTAGAACCCCGATAATCCGAACCGATTTTATTTTCAAAAATTATGCTTGAACACATTAACTGAAAAGATTAATTTGCGAAATTTTCCGGATGTTTTTCCTGCTTTAAACAACTTGAGTAGAATAAAAACAAATTGAGTGGAATAAAAAAGATACTCAGTAATTTAAAAGTACAACATATGCACACGAATATAAAATGAAATCGTGCATTGTAGGCCTACTCGTAGAAGCCATCTTTAAAATATCTCAAATATCAGTTTGTTTGCCAGCCACTATAAAATTATTTTCTAAAATGCAAAAAGTATTTCATTCAGATGATAAAAATTTATTTTTCCTTTCAACATAAAAATTGATTTCGCATATTGTCTACAGAAATACCCTCCCCTCGTTGACGTGGTGACTGAACTATTTATAGAATCGAGATTTTGAACCGTTTTTAATCGGTTGTTACGTAAATCTTCAATCTGAAATTTAATTGGATTATTATAAACATCAGGAGTTATTATCAAGGAATACTATTTTTTCCGAGAGTCACGGCGGATTATCCAGCACGCCGGATCTTAGAATGCTGGATTAGAGGATGTCTATTGTACTACTGAGTACTTTAAGTTACATATTTTTAGCACGCATCTTTTTCTTTGCTATCATTATCGAAATTTCGGGTAATCCGAATTTTTCGTAATCCGAACAGGCACTGGTCCCAATTAGTTCAGATTAGCGGGGTTCTACTGTATTTCACATCTGGAGGAGTCCAATAGGAAATTACCTGAGTGGTTAGAAACGGGCGAAAACCGCCCAAAGGGACCCAAGACGTAACAATCAATTACAAAGGTCACAATTTTTTTGGGGATGCACGCGGCATAATATTTATCTGTTATCTTGGAAAAGGAAAAATACTCCCAAGTGGGTGTTATGCAGTCTTTTTGGATCGTTTGAACGAAGAAATCAAAATAAAAACGTCGCATTTGGCGAAGATAAAAATTCTGCTGCACCAAGATAACGAACCGAGTCTCACATCCATGAAAGCGAAGGGAAAATTGCATCAATTAATCTACGAATTCCTCCACAACCTCTAGTATTATCTAGATCTGTACCCCAGCAACTATTATTAATTTCTTAACTTAGAGAAGTGGCTCCAGAGGAAGATATTTGCATCAAATGAGGATGTCGTAATTGAAACTGATGCATATTTTGGGGGCCTTTACAAATAGTTCGACTATATTAAACATATCCAAATGTTAGAGGATCGTTGGAATAAGTGTATCGCTCTTGAAATTAAGATGAAGAAAAAATCTATTTTTGACCAAAAAAAATTCATTGCTAGTCCGGGGACTTTTCATTTCATGTGTAGCACACTTCTCAATTCCAATTATTTTATTTTGTAATGTATAGCTTGATTTCTAAATTTTAAAATTGCAAACATTACTTTTCCCGATTAAGTATATCACATATATGAAAAGCCGCATATTATCTTTCTTCGTATTATTCTCATTTAGCGACCAGGGCCTGATTACTGCTTAAGTCGCCCACGCCAACACTTCCTAGGCCACTTGCAAGCACCGAGGAACATCAATAATTAAACTTAATCGTCATTCTAAAGTTCCTTTCAACCTGATTCTTTAGTTTCTAAAAACCCACTCTTGCCATGGGGCCTACTTTTTAAAAATTCATCCTCCATATATGGAAATAATATATACCATCCTCCTCTTTGTGAGTGCAGTGGCTCAAGATCCCCACTACTGTTATAACTCGCCACTTACAGCTCGTTGGAACTTTGATCTTCCAGCGGGTGGCAGGACAACATTTTGCCCCGCATAACTTTGCTTTCAAAACTCAAAACTTTTTTGGGTATTTTTCGATTATAGCAGCCCCAACAATGAATCGGAAAGTGACAGAGCAAAATCGCTAAGTTAGGTCTAAAATCTCGTCAAACATTTGCAGTCCTAGTAAAGCAGCTCCTGTGTATGCTATCACAATATAACTGCTTTTGGTACTTCTTTGTTATAGCGGGGCCTTTATTAACCATTGCACCAAGGTAGCAGTTATGATTTCCCCCAGGTCATCGCCAAGCTAATATACGCATGTATATACGCCAAGCGCTTATATGCACCATTTACGTCAATATGTACATAATATTTATATCTTATATGTGCGTCATATACGTCTCATACCCATGTCGAATATATGCATCATATACGTTTTTTAAACTGACCGTAAACGTCACGAAATGTTGCATACATCATGTATTATTATAACGCCATATATGCTTTAAAATTTGGCGATAAATTGGTCACTTGACAATTTATCCTCGGGTGCCGTTGTAACACAAAATTAATATGTTTTCTACTTCTTACATGATCTGAGTAATCTCAGACTTCCTTCTGAGCCTTGGTCTCGGTCTTAGAAATTTCGTACTAACCCTTATCGGTTTGGCATAGTGTTTTAACCCTTCAGTGAATTCTTGTATTTGTGAAATTTTAAATTTGTGTTACCTCTTACATTTGCTAACTCGTAAAACATCAGATAAAGTTTATTCTTTTCAACTTACTTATTTTTCACCCCGCTCCCTGTCGCATATATCGGAGAGTTCAGCTCCGGCAGAATATTGTATTTTTTAAAGACCTTAATAAAAGTTACCGGTAGGAACATCTATGCTCTACAGACTAAGCGTCTCAGCACTTCCTCTTTGACAGTCAAACACAATTTATTTTATCAAGTTTCATTATTAGTGCTTTTCTTTTAACCCATGTATTCAGTTAGACTTTCAACCATGAATTAAATCTACAAATAAGTTTTAAAATGCATTAAGCACGAATCTTAAATCGTGTATATAAATGATTGAAATAATTTGTTTCACTTGAAGAAAAGTAAAATGCTGTTATTATAAATTCAGAGCAAACTTTATCACATAAATATACACGCTTTTAAGATACGCGATTGAAACGCTTTAAAAATTATGTGTTCATCTAATAAAATAGAATTAATTAAAAAATGAGTATAAAACGTTTATTTAAAATACGATGCTTTAAAATTAGCAATTGCAAAAACGTCTGTTAACGTCAGGTCAAACTGTAAATTAAAACCCAGTCCAAGTATGTTTACACAAAGCGAATTAAAAGAAAAATTATAATACTACTATCGAATGTACAGTAAAATTCTTACCCATATCTTCTATTTAATAAATAGCCATAAGGCAGAAAAAAATTATATTTAACGTGCAAATTTAAAATGTGTCTAATTTATTGAAACTTATTAACATCCTGAAAATGATAAATTCGGTGCAAGAGGATGGAATCAATACATCGGTGATTTAAGGTATAACAATTGAATTATTAAATGCTTCATTGTTACAAGAAAAGGTTTTTGCGCCTAGAAAACTATTGTTGTAAACGTAAACTATGAAGTTAAAACAACTTTTAGAAGAGAATATTGAGACATTGTTGCAAAACATATTGTTACTCACATTATCGTAAAAATCGTAGAAGTTACAGTTAACAAGATCAGTAATTTAACACTCTTTTTTCAGTAGAAGGGATTATATCTAATAAATTTTTCAATAATTGCGTATCGTAGATTGGCATTGGGGCAGTTCTAGCCCAAAATAAATTATTATAATATTGGACACTTTTCCTCCGAAAAACTGAAAGCAGATTGCTAAATTATTACAAAAGAAATTTTGAGTGGAAAAACATTATTGTTTCTACTGGTGAGAAACTGGACTCCTTCAGAAAATTGTCTAAATAAATACACTGCTATTCGCAAACATCTAGTTTGTACTTTAATTACAGCAATTAGAGATCGTAATCCCTCTGTGTAAAGCTTATAAGCATAAATAAAAGTTAACTTAACTATTAAATAAACAGGACACAGAGCGTTATGAATCTTTGCGAAATAATTTTAAATTATGAAGATTGAAAAAAATATTCCATAAAAAATTATCAATACTCAAGATAATCTGAGTACTAAATTGCCCTGCTAAATCAATTAGTTAACACATGATGCACAAATAAAGGGATGAAATTTGAATTTAAAAATTAAGAAAAAGTTTATTTAGAGAAAATATTTATACATAATCAAAATAAAATTTCAGGAAGAAATTCTTCCAAAATTAATACTACATAAAGCAGTATTAGCGGTTTTATTATTAATGTAATTAATTAAATTAAACATGCTACTCAAGCTGTTGATCCTTTTTTCTTAGAATAACTTCTTAATATTTACGTTATCATCATTGTAATATTATAACATCAAATTCAGTATGAACTAAATTAGTTAAAATAATAAGGAGCAAAAGATCCTTTTAAAACACCATCAAAAACTTTTAAATGCGCTAGGCCTTTTGAAAGATCTGAGTCTTTCTGAGTCTGAGAAAGACTCAGATCTGTCAAAAGGCCTAGCGCATTTAAAAGTTTTTGATGGTGTTTCAAGGGGACAGATCACGTTGACGGTTAAAAAAATTACTTTTCACAAATTTCAGAATGGATACCTTCAAAAATTACAAATCCACTGAAAAAAGAATTTTACGAAAATACCAATTAGAACAGAAGTTATGGTTAAAAATATCTTGCATAAAATCATTTGCTGTAATGTTACAAGACAACTTTGAAGACTTTTTCTACAAATTGTTTTTACTTTCTTCTATCTTTACGAGAAAGTATTGGATTCATGATAATTTTCGAATTCCAGTTTTCGATGAATTTACACGTTTTAGGGGTCAGAGATCCCGAAAAACATGTTTTTACAAAATGTCTATCTGTGAGTCTGTCTGTGTGTGACACAAATTTTGTGGTCGCTCTCTCTCAAGAACTAATGCGCGGAATTTAATAAAAAATTATATTCAGTTAATCCCTGATATAAATTGGTGCTGATCAGTTTTTGGTGCTAATCCTTCAACAGGTGGCGCTGCTATGCTGCATTTTTTACGATTTCCGCAATGGCTCTATCTCAGGAATTAATGCACGGATTTTTATGATACATCAGATTCAGTTAATCCTTAATATGAGTTGATTTTTACTGCAAGTTGGGGTAAATCGCCCAACAGGTGGCGCTGCTATACAGCATTGTTCACGTTTCCTTCAAGGCTTCTATCTAAAGAACTACTGAGTGGATTTTCACCTAACTTCATATTCAGTTAGTCCTACGTTCAGATTAAGTTAGTCCAGATATGAGTTGGCGCTGACTACGTTTTGGTGTAGATCGTCCAACAGGTGGCGCTGCTATGCTGCATTTTTTAAGATTTCCGCAATGGCCTTATCTCAAGAACTAATGCACGCATGTCTATGAAACTTCAGATTCAGTTAGTCATTGATATGAGTTGGTGCTGACTACGTTTTGGTGTAAATCGCCCAACAGGTAGCGCTGCTATGCTGCATTTTTCATGATTCCCGAAATAAAACTATTTCGGGAATCTATCTCAAGAAGTAATACACAGATTTTAATCAAACTTCAGATTCAGTTACTAAGTTGACTTAAGTTGTTGATTATTAGGTTTTTGTATATATCGTCCAACAGGTGGAGCTGCTAGGCAGGATGTTTTACGATTTCCGACATAGCTCTACTCAAAAACTAATGCACAGATTTTCACAAAGCTTCAAATTCAGTTAGAAGTTGACATAAGTTGTTGCTGATTAGATTTTGGTGTAAATAATCTAACCGGTGGCGCTGCTATTAAAGAAATCCATGTTTTTCACAACGGAGAGGCATTCACTTTACCCCAGAAATGAATGCATCTCTGCGTATATATTTTCATTTCTTCATCTCTTGGAACATGCTTCAAGATAATAGTAGAATTCTTTTGAGTTTCTCTATATGTATTCAAAGAAATTCCTGTTTTTCTCAACGGTGAGGCATTCAGTTTAACCCAAAGATGACTCCATCTCCGGATAAATATTTAAATTTCTTCATCTCTCGGATTTTGGAGGAATCTACGAGTCGGTTTCACTGTTTGCGTTTTTCTATGAGTATCCAAAGAAATTCTTACGGTTATCCATATGTATTCCAAGAAATTCATGTTTTCTCAGCGGAAAGACATTCACTTTACACCAGGAATGAATGCATCTCCGCATATATATTTGAACTTGTTCATCTCTTGGAACATGATTCAAGATAATAGTAGAATTCTTTTGAGTTTCTCTATATGTATTCAAAGAAATTCCTGTTTTTCTCAACGGGGAGGCATTCATTTTACCCCAGAAATGAATGCATTTCCACATATATATTTGCATTTCTTCATCTCTCGGTGTATGCTGCAAATTACCATTCACATTTTAATTTTTGGTTATCCATATATATTCAAAGATATTCCTCTTTTTCTCAACAGAGAAGCATTCATTTTACACCAGAAATGAATGCATCATCGGATAAATATTTAAATTTATTCATCTCTCTAGGTACGCTGCAAATTACCATTCACATTTTCATTTTGCGGTTATCCATATGTATTCAATGAAGTTCCTGTTTTTCTCAACGGGGAGGCATTCACTTTACACCAGAAATGAATGCATCTCCGCATATATTTGCATTTATTCATCTCTTGGTGTATGCTGCAAATTACAATTCACATTTTCATTTTTCAGTTATCCATATGTATTCAAAGATATTCTTATTTTTCTCAACGGAGAGGCATTAATTTTACCTCAGAAATGAATACATCTCAGGATAAATAATTAAATTTCTTCATCTCTCGGATTATGCAGGAATAAACCAATCGCTTTTTCTGTTTGCGTTTCTCCATATGTATTCAACGAAATTCCAGTTTTTCTCAACGGAGAGGCATTCTGTTCACCCCAGAAATGAATGCATCTCCGCATATATATTTGCATTTCTTCATCTCTCGGGTTATGCTGCCAATTACCAGTCATATTTTCATTTTGCGGTTATCCATATGTGTTCTATGAAATTCCTGTTTTTCTCAACGGAGAGTTATTCACTTTTCCCAAGAAATGAATGGTTCTCCCCGTAAATATTTGCATTTCTTCATCAATCCGTGTATGCTGCAAATTACCATTCACATTTTCATGTTTCGGTTATCAATATGTATTCAAAGGAATTCCATTTTTTCCCAACGGGGAGGATTTCATTTTACCCCAAAATTAATGCATCGCAGAATAAATATATAAATTTCTTCATCTCTCGGATTATGCAGGAATCCACCAGTCGTTTTTCTGTTTGCGTTTCTCCATATGTATTCAAAGAAATTCCTGTTTTTCTCAACGGAGAGGCATTCAGTTTACCCTAGAAATGAATGCATATCCTGATAAATGTTTGAAATTCTTCATGTCTCGGATTATGCAGGAATTCACCAGCCACATTTTCATTTTGCGTTTCTCTATGAGTATCCAAAGATATTCTTGTTTTTCTCAACAGAGAAGCATTCACTTTACCCCAGAAATGAATACATCTCCGCAAATATATTTCCATATCTCCATCTCTCGGTATATGCTTCAAATTACCAGTCACATTTTCATTTTCCCGTTATCCATATGTATTCTAAGAAATTCCATTTTTTCTCAACGGAGAGGTATTCACATTAACCCAGAAATTGATGCATCGCCGGATAAATGTCTAAATTTCTTCATCTCTCGGAGTATTCTTTCATTTAAATCTTCGCTTTTTCTTTTTGCGTTTCAACATATGTATTCAAAGAAATCCATGTTTTTCACAACGGAGAACATTCACTTTACCCCAGAAATGAATGCATCTCTGCGTATATATTTTCATTTCTTCATCTCTTGGAACATGCTTCAAGATAATAGTAGAATTCTTTTGAGTTTCTCCATATGTATTCAAAGAAATTTTTTTTTTCTCAACGGGGAAGCATTCACTTTACCCCAGACATGAATGCATCTCCGCATATATATTTGCATTTCTTCATCTCTCGGTGTATGCTGCAAATTACCATTCACATTTTTATTTTTCGGCTTCCATATGTATTCAAAGATATTCCTGTTTTTCTCAACGGAGAGAGTTCATTTTACACCAGAAATGAATGCATCTTCGGATAAATATTTGAATTTCTTCATCTCTCGGGGTATGCTGCAAATTACCATTCACGTTTTCATTTTTCAGTTATCCATATGTATTCAAAGATATTCCTGCTTTTCTCAACGGAGAGGCATTCACTTTACCGCAGACATGAATGCATCTCCGCATATATAGTTGAATTTCTTCATCTCGTGGAACAAGCTTCAAGATAATAGTCGAATTCTTTTGAGTTTCTCCATATGTATTCAAAGAAATTCCTGTTTTTCTCAACGGGGAGGCATTCACTTTCCCCTAGAAATGAATGCATCTCCGCATATATATTTGCATTTCTTCATCTCTCGGTGCATGCTGCAAATTACCACTCACATTTTCATTTTAAGGTTATCCATATGTATTCAAAGATATTCCAGTTTTTCTCAACGGAAAGCCATTCAGTTTACCCCAGAAAAAAATGCATCTTTGGATAAATGTTTGAAATTCTTCATGTCTCGGACTATGGTGGAATTCACCAGTCACATTTTTATTTTTCGTTTTCCTATGAGTATCCAAAAAAATTATTGTCTTTCTGAACGGAGAGGCATTCACTTCACTCCAGAAATGAATGCATTTCCGGATAAAGTTTTGATATTCCTCTTGTCTAGGATTATGCAGGAATTGACCAGTTCCTTTTTCTCGTTTGCGTTTCTCCATATGTATTCAAAGATATTCTTGATTTTCTAAACGGAGAGGCATTTAATTTACCCCAGAAATGAATGCATCTCTGCATATATATTTGCATTTCTTCATCCCTTGGGGTATGCTGCAAATTACCATTCACATATTCATTTTTCGGTTATCCATATGTATTCTAATTCATGTTTTTCTCAACAGAGTGGCATTAATTTTATTTCAGAAATGAATGCATCTCCGGATAAATATTTAAATTTCTCCATCTCTTGGATTATGCAGGAATCCACCTGTCGCTTTTTCCGTTTGCGTTTCTCCATATGTATTCAAAGAAATTCCCGTTTTTCTCAACGGAGAGGCATTCAGTTTACCCCAGAAATGAATGCATCTCCGGATAAAGTTTGAAATTCTTTATGTTTCGAATTATGCAGGTATTTACCAGTCACATTTTCATTTTGCGATTTTCTACGAATATCGAAATAAATTCTTGTTTTTCTCAATGGGCAGGCATTCACTGTACCCCAGAAATGAATGCATCTCCGGATAAATGATTGAAATTCTTCATTTCTCGAATTATGCAGGAATTCACCAGTCACATTCTCAGTTTCTTTATGAGTGTCCAAAGAAATTCAAACCTAGAAATTAATGCATCGCCGGATAAATGTCTGAATTTATTCATCTCTCGGAGTGTTCTGCATTTAAATCTTCGCTTTTTCTTTTTGCGTTTCAACATATGTATTCAGAGAAATCCATGTTTTTCTCAACGGAGAGGCATTCACTTTGCCCCAGAAATGAATGTATCTCCAGATAAATGTTAGAATTTCTTCATCTCTCGGATCATGCTTCAAGATATTAACAGAATTCTTTTGCGTTTCTCCATATTTATCCAAAGAAATCCCTGTTTTTCTCAACGGGGAGGCATTCACTTTACCCTAGAAATGAATGCATCTCCGCATATATATTTGCATTTCTTAATCTCTCGTTCTATTTTAGAAATTACCGTTCAAATTTTAATTTTGCATTTATCCATATGTATTCAAATTAATTCCATTATTTCCCAACGGAGAGGCATTCACTTTACCCCAGAAATGAATGCATCTCCTGATAAATGTTTGAAATTCTCCATGTCTCGGATTATGCAGGAATTCACCAGTCACATTTTTATTTCGCGTTTCTCTATGAGTATCCAAAGAAATTCTTGTTTTTCTCAACGGAGGAGCATTCACTTTACCCGAGAAATGAATGCACGTCCGCATACATATTTGCATATCTTCATCTCTCGGTTTTAGCTTCAAATTACCAGTCACATTTTCATTTTGTTGTTATCCATATGTATTCAAAGAAATTCCATTTTTTCTCAACGGAGAGGCATTCACATTAACCCAGAAATTAATGCATCCCCGGATAAACGTCTAAGGTTATTCATCTCTCGGAGTGTTCTGCATTTAAATATTCGTTTTTTCTTTTTGCTTTTCAACATATGTATTCAGAGAAATTCATGTTTTTCAAAACGGAGAGGCTTTCACTTTACCCCAGAAAAGTTTACCACTTTACCCCTGCATCTCCGCATATATATTTGCATTTCTTCATCTCTCGGTGTATGCTGCAAATAACCAGTCACATTTTCATTTTGACGTTATCCATAAGTATTCTAAGAAATTCCTGTTTTTTTCAAAGGAGAGGCACTAATTTTACCTCAGAAATGAATGAAGCTCCGGATAAATATTTAAATTTCTTCATCTCTCGATTTATGCAGGAGTCCACCAGTCGCTTTTTCTGTTTGCGTTTCTCCATATGTATTCAAAGACATTCTTGTTTTTCTCGACGGAGAGGCATTCAGTTTACCCCACAAATGAATGCATCTCCGCGTATATATATGCATTTCTTCATCTCTCGGGGAATGCTGCAAATTACCTGTCACATTTTCATTTTGCGTTTTTCTATGAGTATCCAAAAAATATCTTGTTTTTCTCAACGGACAGGCATTCACTTTATCCCAGAAATGAATGTATCTCCAGATAAATGTTTGAATTTCTTCATCTCTCGGAACATGCTTCAAGATAATAGTAGAATTCTTTTGCGTTTCTCCATATGTATTCAAAGAAATTCCTGTTTTTCTCAACGGGGAGGCATTCACTTTCCCCCAGAAATGAATGCATCTCCGCATATATATTTGCATTTCTTTATCTCTCGGAGTATGCTGCAAATTACCATTCACATTTTCATTTTTCGATTATCCATATGTACTCAAAGATATTCCTGTTTTTCTCAACGCAGAGGCATTCATTTTTCCCCAGAAATGAATGCATCTTCGGATAAATATTTAAATTTCTTCATCTCTCGGGGTATGCTGCAAATTACCATTCACATTTTCATTTTTCGGTTATCCATATGTATTTAAAGAAATTCCAGTTTTTCTCAACGGAGAGGCATTCAGTTTTCCCCAGAAATAAATGCATCTCTGGATAAATGTTTGAAATTCTTCATGTCTCGGACTATGCTGGAATTCACCAGTCACAATTTTATTTTTCGTTTTCCTATGAGTATACAAAGAAATTCTTGTTTTTCTCAACGGAGAGGCATTCATTTTACCCTAGAAATGAATGCATTTCCGGATAAATTTTTAATATTCCCCTTGTCTCGGATTATGCAGGAATTCACCAGTCACATTTTCATTTTGGGTATCTCTATGAGTATCCAAAGAATTCTTGTTTTTCTCAACGGAGAGGCATTCACTTTACCCCAGAAATGAATGTATCTCCGCATATATATTTGCATATATTCTTCTTTCGGTGTATGTTGCAAATTACCATTCACATTTTCTTTTCCTTTATCCATATGCCTTCTAAGAAAATCTTGTTTTTCTCAACGGAGAGACATTCACTGTACCCCAGAAATGAATGCATCTCCGCATATATATTTGCATTTCTTCATCTCTCGGGGTATGCTGCAAATTACTATACACATATTCATTTTTCGGTTATCCATATGTATTCAAAGAAATTCCTGTTTTTCTCAACGGGGAGGCATTCCCTTTACCACAGAAATGAATGCATCTTCGCATATAAATTTCATTTCTTCATCTCTCGGATTATGCAGGAATCCACAAGTCGCTTTTTCTGTTTGCGTTTCTCCATATGTATTCAAAGAAATTCCCGTTTTTCTCAACGGAGAGGCATTCATCTACCCCAGAAATGAATGCATCTCCGGATAAATGTTTGAAATTCTTTAAGTTTCGGATTATGCAGGTATTCACCAGTCACATTTTCATTTTGCATTTTTCTACGAATATCCAAAGAAATTCTAGTTTTTCTCAACGGAGAGGCATTCACTTTACCCCAGAAATGAATGCATCCCGCATATATATCTGTATTTCTTCATCTCTCTGTGTATGCTGCAAATTACCGTTGACATTTTCATTTTGCGGTTATCCATATGTATTCAAAGAAATTCCATTTTTTCTTAACGGAGAGGCATTCATTTTACCCCAGAAATGAATGCAGCTCCGGATAAATATTTAAATTTCTTCATCTCTCGGTTTATGCACGAATCCACCAGTCGCTTTTTCTGTTTGCGTTTCTCCATATGTATTCAAAGATATTCTTGTTTTTCTCGACGGAGAGGCATTCAGTTTACCCCAGAAATTATTGCATCTCCGCATATATATATGCATTTCTTCATCTCTCGGGGAATGTTGCAAATTACCTGTCACAATTTCATCTTCCGTTTTTCTATGAGTATCCAAAAAATATCTTGTTTTTCTCAACGGAGAGGCATTGACTTTATCCCAGAAATGAAAGCATCTCCAGATAAATGTTTGAGTTTCTTCATCTCTCGGAACATGCTTCAAGATAATAGTAGAATTATTTTGAGTTTCTCCATACGTATTCAAAGAAATTCCTGTTTTTCTGAACGGAGAGCCATTCACTTTATCCCAGAAATGAATGCATCTCCAGATAAATGTTTGAATTTCTTCATCTGTCGGAACATGGTTCAAGATATTAATAGAATTCTTTTGCGTTTCTCTATATGTATCCAAAGAAATTTTTGTTCTTCTCAACGGGGAGACATTCACTTTACGCTAGAAATGAATGCATCTCCGCATATATATTTGCATTTCTTCATTTCTCGTTGTATGCTAGAAATTACCGTTCACATTTTAATTTTGCGGTTATCAATATGTATTCAAATGAATTTCATTTTTTCCCAACGGAGAGGCATTCATTTTACCACAGAAATTAATGCTTATTCGGATAAATATTTAAATTTCTTCATGTCTCGGATTATACTGGTATTCACCAGTCCCATTTTTATTCTGCGTTTCTACAAGTGTATCCGAAGAAATTCTTGTTTTTCTCAATGGGGAGGCATTCAATTTACCCCAGAAATGAATTCATTCATGGATAAATGCTTGAAATTCTTCAGGTCTCGACTTATGCGGGAATTCCCCAGTCACATTTTCAGTTTGAGTTTCTCTATGAGTATACAAAAAAATTCTTGTTTTTCACAACGGAGAGGCATTCAATTTACCCCAGAAATGAATGCATCTCCGGATAAATGTCTAAATTTATTCATCTCTCGGCGTTTTCTGCATTTAAATCTTCGCTTTTTCTGTTTGCGTTTCAACTTATGTATACAGAAAAATCCATGTTTTTCACAACGGAGAGGCATTCACTTTACCCCAGAAATGAATGTATCTCCGCATATATATTTGCATATATTCTTCTTTCGGTGTATGCTGCAAATTACCATTCACATTTTCATTTCCTTTATCCATATGTCTTCTAAGAAAATCTTGTTTTTCTCAACGGAGAGACATTCACTTTACGCTAGAAATGAATGCATCTCCGCATATATATTTGCATTTCTTCATTTCTCGTTGTATGCTAGAAATTACCGTTCACATTTTAATTTTGCGGTTATCAATATGTATTCAAATGAATTTCATTTTTTCCCAACGGAGAGGCATTCATTTTACCACAGAAATTAATGCTTATTCGGATAAATATTTAAATTTCTTCATGTCTAGGATTATACTGGTATTCACCAGTCCCATTTTCATTCTGCGTTTCTACAAGTGTATCCGAAGAAATTCTTGTTTTTCTCAATGGGGAGGCATTCAATTTACCCCAGAAATGAATTCATCCATGGATAAATGCTTGAAATTCTTCAGGTCTCGACTTATGCGGGAATTCCCCAGTCACATTTTCAGTTTGAGTTTCTCTATGAGTATACAAAAAATTCTTGTTTTTCACAACGGAGAGGCATTCACTTTACCCCAGAAATGAATGCATCTCCGGATAAATGTCTAAATTTATTCATCTCTCGGCGTTTTCTGCATTTAAATCTTCGCTTTTTCTGTTTGCGTTTCAACTTATGTATACAGAAAAATCCATGTTTTTCACAACGGAGAGGCATTCACTTTACCCCAGAAATGAATGTATCTCCGCATATATATTTGCATATATTCTTCTTTCGGTGTATGCTGCAAATTACCATTCACATTTTCATTTCCTTTATCCATATGTCTTCTAAGAAAATCTTGTTTTTCTCAACGGAGAGACATTCACTTTACCCCAGAAATGAATGCATCTCCGCATATATATTTGCATTTCTTCATCTCTCGGGGTATGCTGCAAATTACTATACACATATTCATTTTGCGGTTATCCATATGTATTCAAAGAAATTCCTGTTTTTCTCAACGGGGAGGCATTCCCTTTACCACAGAAATGAATGCATCTTCGCATATATATTTGCATTTCTTCATCTCTCGGATTATGCAGGAATCCACCAGTCGCTTTTTCTGTTTGCGTTTCTCCATATGTATTCAAAGAAATTCCCGTTTTTCTCAACGGAGAGGCATGCATCTACCCCAGAAATGAATGCATCTCCGTATAAATGTTTGAAATTCTTTAAGTTTCGGATTATGCAAGTATTCACCTGTCACATTTTCATTTTGCATTTTTCTACGAATATCCAAAGAAATTCTAGTTTTTCTCAACGGAGAGGCATTCACTTTACCCCAGAAATGAATGCATCCCGCATATATATCTGTATTTCTTCATCTCTCTGTGTATGCTGCAAATTACCGTTGACATTTTCATTTTGCGGTTATCCATATGTATTCAAAGAAATTCCATTTTTTCTTAACGGAGAGGCATTCATTTTACCCCAGAAATGAATGCAGCTCCGGATAAATATTTAAATTTCTTCATCTCTCGGTTTATGCACGAATCCACCAGTCGCTTTTTCTGTTTGCGTTTCTCCATATGTATTCAAAGATATTCTTGTTTTTCTCGACGGAGAGGCATTCAGTTTACCCCAGAAATTATTGCATCTCCGCATATATATATGCATTTCTTCATCTCTCGGGGAATGTTGCAAATTACCTGTCACATTTTCATCTTCCGTTTTTCTATGAGTATCCAAAAAATATCTTGTTTTTCTCAACGGAGAGGCATTGACTTTATCCCAGAAATGAATGCATCTCCAGATAAATGTTTGAGTTTCTTCATCTCTCGGAACATGCTTCAAGATAATAGTAGAATTATTTTGAGTTTCTCCATACGTATTCAAAGAAATTCCTGTTTTTCTGAACGGAGAGCCATTCACTTTATCCCAGAAATGAATGCATCTCCAGATAAATGTTTGAATTTCTTCATCTGTCGGAACATGGTTCAAGATATTAATAGAATTCTTTTGCGTTTCTCTATATGTATCCAAAGAAATTTTTGTTCTTCTCAACGGGGAGACATTCACTTTACGCTAGAAATGAATGCATCTCCGCATATATATTTGCATTTCTTCATTTCTCGTTGTATGCTAGAAATTACCGTTCACATTTTAATTTTGCGGTTATCAATATGTATTCAAATGAATTTCATTTTTTCCCAACGGAGAGGCATTCATTTTACCACAGAAATTAATGCTTATTCGGATAAATATTTAAATTTCTTCATGTCTCGGATTATACTGGTATTCACCAGTCCCATTTTCATTCTGCGTTTCTACAAGTGTATCCGAAGAAATTCTTGTTTTTCTCAATGGGGAGGCATTCAATTTACCCCAGAAATGAATTCATCCATGGATAAATGCTTGAAATTCTTCAGGTCTCGACTTATGCGGGAATTCCCCAGTCACATTTTCAGTTTGAGTTTCTCTATGAGTATACAAAAAAATTCTTGTTTTTCACAACGGAGAGGCATTCACTTTACCCCAGAAATGAATGCATCTCCGGATAAATGTCTAAATTTATTCATCTCTCGGCGTTTTCTGCATTTAAATCTTCGCTTTTTCTGTTTGCGTTTCAACTTATGTATACAGAAAAATCCATGTTTTTCACAACGGAGAGGCATTCACTTTACCCCAGAAATGAATGTATCTCCGCATATATATTTGCATATATTCTTCTTTCGGTGTATGCTGCAAATTACCATTCACATTTTCATTTCCTTTATCCATATGTCTTCTAAGAAAATCTTGTTTTTCTCAACGGAGAGACATTCACTTTACGCTAGAAATGAATGCATCTCCGCATATATATTTGCATTTCTTCATTTCTCGTTGTATGCTAGAAATTACCGTTCACATTTTAATTTTGCGGTTATCAATATGTATTCAAATGAATTTCATTTTTTCCCAACGGAGAGGCATTCATTTTACCACAGAAATTAATGCTTATTCGGATAAATATTTAAATTTCTTCATGTCTCGGATTATACTGGTATTCACCAGTCCCATTTTCATTCTGCGTTTCTACAAGTGTATCCGAAGAAATTCTTGTTTTTCTCAATGGGGAGGCATTCAATTTACCCCAGAAATGAATTCATCCATGGATAAATGCTTGAAATTCTTCAGGTCTCGACTTATGCGGGAATTCCCCAGTCACATTTTCAGTTTGAGTTTCTCTATGAGTATACAAAGAAATTCTTGTTTTTCACAACGGAGAGGCATTCACTTTACCCCAGAAATGAATGCATCTCCGGATAAATGTCTAAATTTATTCATCTCTCGGCGTTTTCTGCATTTAAATCTTCGCTTTTTCTGTTTGCGTTTCAACTTATGTATACAGAAAAATCCATGTTTTTCACAACGGAGAGGCATTCACTTTACCCCAGAAATGAATGTATCTCCGCATATATATTTGCATATATTCTTCTTTCGGTGTATGCTGCAAATTACCATTCACATTTTCATTTCCTTTATCCATATGTCTTCTAAGAAAATCTTGTTTTTCTCAACGGAGAGACATTCACTTTACCCCAGAAATGAATGCATCTCCGCATATATATTTGCATTTCTTCATCTCTCGGGGTATGCTGCAAATTACTATACACATATTCATTTTGCGGTTATCCATATGTATTCAAAGAAATTCCTGTTTTTCTCAACGGGGAGGCATTCCCTTTACCACAGAAATGAATGCATCTTCGCATATATATTTGCATTTCTTCATCTCTCGGATTATGCAGGAATCCACCAGTCGCTTTTTCTGTTTGCGTTTCTCCATATGTATTCAAAGAAATTCCCGTTTTTCTCAACGGAGAGGCATGCATCTACCCCAGAAATGAATGCATCTCCGTATAAATGTTTGAAATTCTTTAAGTTTCGGATTATGCAAGTATTCAGCAGTCACATTTTCATTTTGCATTTTTCTACGAATATACAAAGAAATTCTAGTTTTTCACAACGGAGAGGCATTCCCTTTACCCCAAAAATGAATGCATCTGTGCATATATATTTGAATATCTACATCTCTAGGTGTATGCTGCAAATTACCAGTCACATTTTCATTCTGCGTTTCTCCAAGTGTATCCGAAGAAATTCTTGTTTTTCTCAATGGGTAGGCATTTATTTTACCCCAGAAATGAATGCATCTCCTGATAAATGTTTGAAATTCCTCATGTCTAGGATTATGCAGGAATTCACCAGTCACATTTTCAGTTTGCGTTTCTCTATGAGTATCCAAAGAAATTCCTGATTTTCTCAACGAAGAGGCATTCACATTAACCCAGAAATTAATGCATCGCCGGATAAATGTCTAATCTTATTCATCTCTCGGAGTGTTCTGCATTTAAATATTCGCTTTTTTCTTTTGTTTTTCAACATATGTATTCAGAGAAATCCTTGTTTTCCACAACGGAGAGGCTTTCACTTTACACCAGAAAAGAATGCATCTCCGCATATATATTTGCATTTCTTCATCTCTCGGTGTATGCTGCAAATAACCAGTCACATTTTCATTTTGACGTTATCCATATGTATTCTAAGAAATTCCTGTTTTTCTCAAAGAAGAGGCACTAATTTTACCCCAGAAATGAATGCAGTTCCGGAAAAATATTTAAATTTCTTCATCTTTCGGTTTATGCAGGAATCCACCAGTCACTTTTTCTGTTTGTGTTTCTCCATAGGTATTTAAAGAAATTCTTGTTTTTTTCAACGGAGAGGCATTCATTTAACCCCAGAAATGAATGCATCTCCAGATAAATATTTAAATTTCTTAATCTCTCGGTTTATGCAGGAATCCACCAGTCACTTCTTCTGTTTGCGTTTCTCCATATGTATTTAAAGAAATTCTTGTTTTTCCAACGGAGAGGCATTCACTTTACCCAAGAAATGAATGCATCTCCAGATAAATATTTAAATTTCTTAATCTCTCGGTTTATGCAGGAATCCACCAGTCACTTCTTCTGTTTGCGTTTCTCCATAGGTATTTAAAGAAATTCTTGTTTTTCCAACGGAGAGGCATTCATTTAACCCCAGAAATGAATGCATCTCCAGATAAATATTTAAATTTCTTAATCTCTCGGTTTATGCAGGAATCCACCTGTCACTTCTTCTGTTTGCGTTTCTCCATATGTATTTAAAGAAATTCTTGTTTTTCCAACGGAGAGGCATTCACTTTACCCAAGAAATGAATGCATCTCCGGAAAAATATTTGAGTTTCTTCATCTCTCGGAACATGCTTCAAGAAAATAGTAAAATTTTTTTGAGTTTCTCCTTAGGTATCCAAAGAAATTCCTGTTTTTCTCAACGGAGAGGCATTCATTTTACCCCAGAAATGAATGCAGCTCCGCATAATTATTTAAATTTCTTCATCTCTCGGTTTATGCAGGAATCCACCAGTCGCTTTTTCTGCTTGCGTTTCTCCATATGTATTCAAAGATATTCTTGTTTTTCTCGACGGAGAGGCATTCAGTTTACCCCAGAAATGATTGCATCTCCGCATATATATATGCATTTCTTCAACTCTCGGGGAATGCTGCAAATTACCTGTCACATTTTCATCTTCCGTTTTTCTATGAGTATCCAAAAAATATCTTGTATTTCTCAACGGAGAGCCATTCACTTTATCCCAGAAATGAATGCATCTCCAGATAAATGTTTGAATTTCTTCATCTGTCGGAACATGGTTCAAGATATTAATAGAATTCTTTTGCGTTTCTCTATATGTATCCAAAGAAATTATTGTTCTTCTCAATGGGGAGGCATTCAATTTACCCCAGAAATGAATTCATCCATGGATAAATGCTTGAAATTCTTCAGGTCTCGACTTATGCGGGAATTCCCCAGTCACATTTTCAGTTTGAGTTTCTCTATGAGTATACAAAAAAATTCTTGTTTTTCACAACGGAGAGGCATTCACTTTACCCCAGAAATGAATGCATCTCCGGATAAATGTCTAAATTTATTCATCTCTCGGCGTTTTCTGCATTTAAATCTTCGCTTTTTCTGTTTGCGTTTCAACTTATGTATACAGAAAAATCCATGTTTTTCACAACGGAGAGGCATTCACTTTACCCCAGAAATGAATGTATCTCCGCATATATATTTGCATATATTCTTCTTTCGGTGTATGCTGCAAATTACCATTCACATTTTCATTTCCTTTATCCATATGTCTTCTAAGAAAATCTTGTTTTTCTCAACGGAGAGACATTCACTTTACCCCAGAAATGAATGCATCTCCGCATATATATTTGCATTTCTTCATCTCTCGGGGTATGCTGCAAATTACTATACACATATTCATTTTGCGGTTATCCATATGTATTCAAAGAAATTCCTGTTTTTCTCAACGGGGAGGCATTCCCTTTACCACAGAAATGAATGCATCTTCGCATATATATTTGCATTTCTTCATCTCTCGGATTATGCAGGAATCCACCAGTCGCTTTTTCTGTTTGCGTTTCTCCATATGTATTCAAAGAAATTCCCGTTTTTCTCAACGGAGAGGCATGCATCTACCCCAGAAATGAATGCATCTCCGTATAAATGTTTGAAATTCTTTAAGTTTCGGATTATGCAAGTATTCACCAGTCACATTTTCATTTTGCATTTTTCTACGAATATACAAAGAAATTCTAGTTTTTCACAACGGAGAGGCATTCCCTTTACCCCAAAAATGAATGCATCTGTGCATATATATTTGAATATCTACATCTCTAGGTGTATGCTGCAAATTACCAGTCACATTTTCATTCTGCGTTTCTCCAAGTGTATCCGAAGAAATTCTTGTTTTTCTCAATGGGTAGGCATTTATTTTACCCCAGAAATGAATGCATCTCCTGATAAATGTTTGAAATTCCTCATGTCTAGGATTATGCAGGAATTCACCAGTCACATTTTCAGTTTGCGTTTCTCTATGAGTATCCAAAGAAATTCCTGATTTTCTCAACGAAGAGGCATTCACATTAACCCAGAAATTAATGCATCGCCGGATAAATGTCTAATCTTATTCATCTCTCGGAGTGTTCTGCATTTAAATATTCGCTTTTTTCTTTTGTTTTTCAACATATGTATTCAGAGAAATCCTTGTTTTCCACAACGGAGAGGCTTTCACTTTACACCAGAAAAGAATGCATCTCCGCATATATATTTGCATTTCTTCATCTCTCGGTGTATGCTGCAAATAACCAGTCACATTTTCATTTTGACGTTATCCATATGTATTCTAAGAAATTCCTGTTTTTCTCAAAGAAGAGGCACTAATTTTACCCCAGAAATGAATGCAGTTCCGGAAAAATATTTAAATTTCTTCATCTTTCGGTTTATGCAGGAATCCACCAGTCACTTTTTCTGTTTGTGTTTCTCCATAGGTATTTAAAGAAATTCTTGTTTTTTTCAACGGAGAGGCATTCATTTAACCCCAGAAATGAATGCATCTCCAGATAAATATTTAAATTTCTTAATCTCTCGGTTTATGCAGGAATCCACCAGTCACTTCTTCTGTTTGCGTTTCTCCATATGTATTTAAAGAAATTCTTGTTTTTCCAACGGAGAGGCATTCACTTTACCCAAGAAATGAATGCATCTCCAGATAAATATTTAAATTTCTTAATCTCTCGGTTTATGCAGGAATCCACCTGTCACTTCTTCTGTTTGCGTTTCTCCATATGTATTTAAAGAAATTCTTGTTTTTCCAACGGAGAGGCATTCACTTTACCCAAGAAATGAATGCATCTCCGGAAAAATATTTGAGTTTCTTCATCTCTCGGAACATGCTTCAAGAAAATAGTAAAATTTTTTTGAGTTTCTCCTTAGGTATCCAAAGAAATTCCTGTTTTTCTCAACGGAGAGGCATTCATTTTACCCCAGAAATGAATGCAGCTCCGCATAATTATTTAAATTTCTTCATCTCTCGGTTTATGCAGGAATCCACCAGTCGCTTTTTCTGCTTGCGTTTCTCCATATGTATTCAAAGATATTCTTGTTTTTCTCGACGGAGAGGCATTCAGTTTACCCCAGAAATGATTGCATCTCCGCATATATATATGCATTTCTTCAACTCTCGGGGAATGCTGCAAATTACCTGTCACATTTTCATCTTCCGTTTTTCTATGAGTATCCAAAAAATATCTTGTATTTCTCAACGGAGAGCCATTCACTTCATCCCAGAAATGAATGCATCTCCAGATAAATGTTTGAATTTCTTCATCTGTCGGAACATGGTTCAAGATATTAATAGAATTCTTTTGCGTTTCTCTATATGTATCCAAAGAAATTATTGTTCTTCTCAACGGGGAGGCATTCACTTTACACTAGAAATGAATGCATCTCCGCATATATATTTGCATTTTTTCATTTCTCGTTGTATGCTAGAAATTACCGTTCACATTTTAATTTTGCTCTTATCAATATGTATTCAAATGAATTTCATTTTTTCCCAACGGAGAGGCATTCATTTTACCCCAGAAATCAATGCTTATCCGGATAAATATTTAAATTTCTTCATCTCTCGGATTATACTGGTATTCACCAGTCCCATTTTCATTCTGCGTTTCTACAAGTATATCCGAAGAAATTCTTGATTTTCTCAATGGGGAGGCATTCAATTTACACCAGAAATGAATTCATCCATGGATAAATGTTTGAAATTCTTCAGGTCTCGACTTATGCGGGAATTCACCAGTCACATTTTCAGTTTGAGTTTCTCTATGAGTATACAAAAAAATTCTTGTTTTTCACAACGGAGAGGCATTCACTTTACCCCAGAAATGAATGCATCTCCGGATAAATGTCTAAATTTATTCATCTCTCGGCGTTTTCTGCATTTAAATCTTCGCTTTTTCTGTTTGCGTTTCAACTTATGTATACAGAAAAATCCATGTTTTTCACAACGGAGAGGCATTCACTGTACCCCAGAAATGAATGCATCTCCGCATATATATTTGCATTTCGTCATCTCTCGGTGTATTCTGCAAATTACCAGTCACATTTTCATTTTGCCGTTATCCATATGTATTCTAAAAATTTCCTGTTTTTCTAAACGGAAAGGCATTCAAATTAACCCAGAAATTATTGCATCGCCGGATAAATGTCTAAAATTATTCATCTCTCGGAGTGTTCTGCATTTAAATCCTCGCTTTTTCTTTTTGCGTTTCAACATATATATTCAGAAAAATCCATGTTTTTCACAACGGAGAGGCATTCACTTTACCCCATAAATGAATGCATCTCCGCATATATATTTGCATTTCTTCATCTCTCGGTGTATGCTGCAAATAACCATTCACATTTTCATTTTGCGGTTATCCATATGTATTCAAAGAAATTCCTCTTTTTCTCAACGGAGAGGCATTAATTTTACCCCAGAAATGAATGCAGCTCCGCATAATCATTTAAATTTCTTCTTCTCTCGGTTTATGCAGGAATCCACCAGTCTCATTTTCTGTTTGCGTTCCTCCATATGTATTCAGAGATATTCCTGTTTTTCTCAACTGAGAGGCATTCGGTTCACCCCAGAAATGAATGCATCTCCGGATAAATGTTTGAAATCCTTCATGTCTCGGATTATTCCGGAATTCACCAGACACATTTTCATTTTGCGTCTGTCTATGAGAATCCAAAGAAATTCTTGTTTTTCCCAACGGAGAGGCACTCACTTTACCCCAGAAATGAATGCATCTCCGCATATATATATGCATTTCTTCATCTCTCGGGGAATGCTGCAAATTACCAGTCACATTTTCATTTTGCCGTTAACCATATGTATTCTAAGAAATTCTTTTTTTTTCCTCAACAGAGAAGCATTCACTTTACCCGAGAAATGAATGCATCTCCGCATATATATTTGCATATCTTCATCTCTCGGTGTATGCATCAAATTACCAGTCACATTTTCATTTTGACGTTATCCATATGTATTCTAAGAAATTCCTGTTTTTCTCAAAGGAGAGGCACTAATTTTACCCAAGAAATGAATGCAGTTCCGGAAAAATATTTAAATTTCTTCATCTTTCGGTTTATGCAGGAATCCACCAGTCACTTTTTCTGTTTGTGTTTCTCCATATGTATTCAAAGAAATTCCTGTTTTTCTCAACGGAGAGGCATTAATTTTACCCGAGAAATGAATGCAGCTCCGGATAAATATTTGAATTTCTTTTTCTGTCGGAACATGTTTCAAGATAACTTTAGAATTCTTAGTTGAATATTTAAATTTCTTCATCTCTCGGAGTATTCTGCATTTAAATGTTCGCTTTTTCTTTTTGCGTTTCAACATATGTATTCAAAGAAATCCATGTTTTTCACAACGTAGAGGCATTCACTTTACCCGAGAAATGAATGCATATCCGCATATATATTTGCATTTCTTCATCTCTCGGTGTACGCTGCAAATTACCATTCACATTTCATCTTTCGGTTATCCATATGTATTCAAAAAATTTCTGTTTTTCTCAACGGAGAGGCATTAATTTTACCCCAGAATTGAATGCAGCTCCGGATAAATTTTTGAATTTCTTCTTCTCTCGGAACATGTTTCAAGATAATAGTAGAATTCTTTTGAGTTCCTCCATATGTATTCAAAGAAATTCCTGTTTTTCCCAACGGGGAGGCATTCACTTTACACCAGAAATGAATGCATCTCCGCATATATATTTGCATTTCTTTATCTCTCGGTGTATGCTGCAAATTACCATTCACATTTTCATTTTTCGATTATCCATATGTAGTCACAGATATTCCTGTTTTTCTCAACGCAGAGGCATTCATTTTACCCCATAAATGAATGCATCTTCGGATAAATATTTAAATTTCTTCATCTCTCGGGGTATGCTACAAATTACCATTCACATTTTCATTTTTCGGTTATCCATAGGTATTTAAAGAAATTCCAGTTTTTCTCAACGGAGAGGCATTCAGTTTACCCCAGAAATAAATGCATCTCTGGATAAATGTTTGAAATTCTTCATGTCTCGGACTATGCTGGAATTTACCAGTCACAATTTTATTTTTCGTTTTCCTATGAGTATACAAAGAAATTCTTGTTTTTCTCAACGGAGAGGCATTCACTTTACCCTAGAAATGAATGCATTTCCGGATAAATTTTTAATATTCCTCTTGTCTCGGATTATGCAGGAATTCACCAGTCACATTTTCATTTTGGGTATCTCTATGAGTATCCAAAGAAATTCTTGTTTTTCTCAACGGAGAGGCATTCACTTTACCCCAGAAATGAATGTATCTCCACATATATATTTGCATATATTCTTCTTTCGGTGCATGCTGCAAATTACCATTCACATTTTCATTTCCTTTATCCATATGTCTTCTAAGAAAATCTTGTTTTTCTCAACGGAGAGACATTCACTTTACCCCAGAAATGAATGCATCTCCGCATATATATTTGCATTTCTTCATCTCTCGGGGTATGCTGCAAATTACTATACACATATTCATTTTGCGGTTATCCATATGTATTCAAAGAAATTCCTGTTTTTCTCAACGGGGAGGCATTTCCTTTACCACAGAAATGAATGCATCTTCGCATATATATTTGCATTTCTTCATCTCACGGATTATGCAGGAATCCACCAGTCGCTTTTTCTGTTTGCGTTTCTCCATATGTATTCAAAGAAATTCCCATTTTTCTCAACGGAGAGGCATTCATCTACCCCAGAAATGAATGCATCTCCGGATAAATGTTTGAAATTCTTTAAGTTTCGGATTATGCAGGTATTCACCAGTCACATTTTCATTTTGCATTTTTCTACGAATATCCAAAGAAATTCTAGTTTTTCACAACGGAGAGGCATTCCCTTTACCCCAAAAATGAATGCATCTGCGCATATATATTTGAATATCTACATCTCTAGGTGTATGCTGCAAATTACCTGTCACATTTTCATTCTGCGTTTCTCCAAGTGTATCCGAAGAAATTCTTGTTTTTCTCAATGGGTAGGCATTTATTTTACCCCAGAAATGAACGCATCTCCTGATAAATGTTTGAAATTCCTCATGTCTAGGATTATGCAGGAATTCACCAGTCACATTTTCAGTTTGCGTTTCTCTATGAGTATCCAAAGAAATTCCTGATTTTCTCAACGAAGAGGCATTCACATTAACCCAGAAATTAATGCATCGCCGGATAAATGTCTAAATTTATTCATCTCTCGGAGTGTTCTGCATTTAAATATTCGCTTTTTTCTTTTGCTTTTCAACATATGTATTCAGAGAAATCCTTGTTTTTCACAACGGAGAGGCTTTCACTTTACACCAGAAAAGAATGCATCTCCGCATATATATTTGCATTTCTTCATCTCTCGGTGTATGCTGCAAATTACCAGTCACATTTTCATTTTGACGTTATCCATATGTATTCTAAGAAATTCCTGTTTTTCTCAAAGGAGAGGCACTAGTTTTACCCCAGAAATGAATGCAGTTCCGGAAAAATATTTAAATTTCTTCATCTTTCGGTTTATGCAGGAATCCACCAGTCACTTTTTCTGTTTGTGTTTCTCCATAGGTATTTAAAGAAATTCTTGTTTTTCCCAACGGAGAGGCATTCATTTAACCCCAGAAACGAATGTATCTCCAGATAAATATTTAAATTTCTTAATCTCTCGGTTTATGCAGGAATCCACCAGTCACTTCTTCTGTTTGCGTTTCTCCATATGTATTTAAAGAAATTCTTGTTTTTCCAACGGAGAGGCATTCACTTTACCCAAGAAATGAATGCATCTCCGGAAAAATATTTGAGTTTCTTCATCTCTCGGAATATGCTTCAAGAAAATAGTAAAATTTTTTTGAGTTTCTCCTTAGGTATCCAAAGAAATTCCTGTTTTTCTCAACGGGGAGGCATTCACTTTACCCCAGAAATCAATGCATCTCCAGATAAATATTTAAATTTCTTAATCTCTCGGATTATGCAGGAATCCACCAGTCGCTTTTTCTGTTTGCGTTTCTCCATAGGTATTCAAAAAATTCCTGTTTTTCCCAACGGGAGGCATTCACTTTACACCAGAAATGAATGCATCTCCGCATATATATTTGCATTTCTTTATCTCTCGGTGTATGCTGCAAATTACCATTCACATTTTCATTTTTCGATTATCCATATGTAGTCACAGATATTCCTGTTTTTCTCAACGCAGGGGCATTCATTTTACCCCAGAAATGAATGCATCTTCGGATAAATATTTAAATTTCTTCATCTCTCGGGGTATGCTGCAAATTACCATTCACATTTTCATTTTTCAGTTATCCATAGGTATTTAAAGAAATTCCAGTTTTTCTCAACGGAGAGGCCTTTATTTTACCGCAGAAAGGAATGCATCTCAGGGAAAATATTTAAATTTCTTCATCTCTCAGATTATGCAGGAATCCACCAGTCGCTTTTTCTGTTTGCGTTTCTCCATATTTATTCAAAGATATTTCTGTTTTTCTCAATGTAGAGGCATTCAGTTTACCCCAGAAATGAATGCATCTCCTGATAAATGTTTGAAATTCTTCATGTCTCGGATTATGCAGGAATTCACCAATCACATTTTCATTTTGCGTTTTTCTATGAGTATCCAAAGAAATTCTGTTTTTTCTCAACGGAGTAGCATTCACTTTACCCAAGAAATGAATGCATCTCCGCATATATATATTTCAATATCTTCATCTCTCGGTTTTAGCTTCAAATTACCAGTCACATTTTCACTTTGAAGTTATCCATATGTATTCTACGAAATTCCATTTTTTCTCAATGGAGAGGAATTCACATAACCCAGAAATTGATGCATCGCCGGATAAATGTCTAAATTTTTTCATCTCTTGGAGTATTCTGCATTTAAATCTTTGCTATTTCTTTTTGCGTTTCAGACATATGTATTTAAAGAAATCCATGTTTTTCACAACGGAGAGGCATTCACTTTAACCCAGAAATGAATGCATCTCTGCGTATATATTTTCATTTTTTCAACTCTTGGAACATGCTTCAAGATAATATTAGAATTCTTTTGAGTTTCTGCATATGTATTCAAAGAAATTCCTGTTTTTCTCAACGGGGAGGCATTCACTTTACCCCAGAAATGAATGCATCTCCGCATATATATTTGCATTTCTTCATCTCTCGGGTTATGCTGCAAATTACTATACACATATTCATTTTGCGGTTATCCATATGTATTTAAAGAAATTCCTGTTTTTCTCAACGGGGAGGCATTCCCTTTACCACAGAAATGAATGCATCTTCGCATATATATTTGCATTTCTTCATCTCTCGGATTATGCAGGAATCCACCAGTCGCTTTTTCTGTTTGCGTTTCTCCATATGTATTCAAAGAAATTCCCGTTTTTCTGAACGGAGAGGCATTCATCTACCCCAGAAATGAATGCATCTCCGGATAAATGTTTGACATTCTTTAAGTTTCGGATTATGCAGGTATTCACCAGTCACTCATTTCATTTTGCATTTTTCTACGAATATCCAAAGAAATTCTAGTTTTTCTCAACGGAGAGGTATTCACTTTACCCCAGAAATGAATGCATCTCCGCATATATATCTGTATTTCTTCATCTCTCTGTGTATGCTGTAAATTACCGTTCACATTTTCATTTTGCGGTTATCCATATGTATTCAAAGAAATTCCATTTTTTCTTAACGGAGAGGCATTCATTTTACCCCAGAAATGAATGCAGCTCCGCATAATCATTTAAATTTCTTCATCTCTCGGTTTATGCAGGAATCCACCAGTCGCTTTTTCTGCTTGCGTTTCTCCATATGTATTCAAAGATATTCTTGTTTTTCTCGACGGAGCGGCATTCAGTTTACCCCAGAAATGATTGCATCTCCGCATATATATATGCATTTCTTCAACTCTCGGGGAATGCTGCAAATTACCTGTCACATTTTCATCTTCCGTTTTTCTATGAGTATCCAAAAAATATCTTGTTTTTCTCAACGGGGAGGCATTCACTTTCCCCCAGAAATGAATGCATCTCCGCATATATATTTGCATTTCTTTATCTCTCGGTGTATGCTGCAAATTACCATTCACATTTTCACATTTCGATTATCCATTTGTAGTCACAGATATTCCTGTTTTTCTCAACGCAGAGGCATTCATTTTACCCAGAAATGAATGCATCTTCTGATAAATATTTAAATTTCTTCATCTCTCGGGGTATGCTGCAATTTACCATCCACATTTTCATTTTTCGGTTATCCATATGTATTTAAAGAAATTCCACATTTCCCAACGGAGAGGCCTTCAGTTTACCCCAGGAATAAATGCATCTCTGTATAAATGTTTGAAATTCTTCAGGTCTCGGACTATGCTGGAATTCACCAGTCACATTTCTTATTTTTCGTTTTCCTATGAGTATCCAAAGAAATTCTTGTTTTTCTCAACGGAGAGGTATTCACTTTAACCTAGAAATGAGTGCATTTCCGGATAAATATTTGATATTCCTCTTGTTTCGGATTATGCAGGAATTCACCAGTCACATTTTCATTTTGGGTATCTCTATTAGTATCCAAAGAAATTCTTGTTTTACTAAACGGAGAGGCATTCACTTTACCCCAGAAATGAATGTATCTCCGCAAATATATTTGCATATATTCTTCTTTCGGTGTATGCGGCAAATTACCATTCACATTTTCATTTCCGTTATCCATATGTATTCAAAGAAATTCCTGTTTTTCTCAACGGGGAGGCATTCATTTTACCTCAGAAATGAATGCATCTCCAGATAAATGTTTGAATTTCTTCATCTCTCGGAACATGCTTCAAGATAATAATAGAAATCTTTTGCGTTTCTCCATATGTATCGAAAGAAATTCCTGTTTTTCTCAATGGAGAGGCATTCACATTAACCCAGAAATTAATGCATCTCCGCATATATATTTGGATTTCTTCATCTCTCCGTGTATGCTACAAATTACCGTTTACATTTTAATTTTACGGTTATCCATATGTATTCAAAGAAATTTCAATTTTTCTCAACGGAGAGGCATTCATTTTACCCCAGAAATGAATGCAACTCTGGATAAATATTTAAATTTCTTCATCTCTCGTATTATACAGGAATTCACCAGTCCCATTTTCATTCTGCGTTTCTCCAAGTGTATCCAAAGAAATTCTTGTTTATCTCAATGGGGAGGCATTCACTTTACCCAGGAATGAATGCATCTCCGCAGATATATTTGCATTTCTTCATCTCTCGGTGTATGCTAGAAATTACCGTTCACGTTTTCGTTTTGCGGTTATCCATATGTATTCAAAGGAATACCATTTTTTCCCAACGGAGAGGCATTCATTTTACCCCAGAAATGAATGCATCTCCGCATATATATTTGCATTTCTTCATTTCTCGGATTATGCAGGAATCCACCAGTCGCTTTTTCTGTATGCGTTTCTCCATGTCTATTCAAAGAACTTCCTGTTTTTCTCAACGGAGGGGCATTCACTTTACCCCGGAAATGAATGCATCTCCTGATAAATGTTTGAAATTCTACATGTCTCGGAATATGCAGGAATTTACCAGTCACATTTTCAGTTTGCGTTTCTCTATGAGTATCCAAAAAAATTCTTGTTTTTCTCAATGGAGAGGCATTCACATTAACCCAGAAATTAATGCATCGCCGGATAAATGTCTAAATTTATTCATCTCTCGCGTTTTCTGCATTTAAATCTTCGCTTTTTCTGTTTGCGTTTCAACTTATGTATACAAAGAAATCCACGTTTTTCACAACGGAAAGGCATTCACTTTAACCCAGAAATGAATGCATCTCCGCATATATATTTGGATTTCTTCATCTCTCGGTGTATGCTGCAAATTACCATTCACATTTTCATTTTGCGGTTATCCATATGTATTCAAAGCAATTTCTGTTTTTCTCAATGGGGAGGCATTCATTTTACCCCAGAAATGAATGCATCTCCGTATAAATGTTTGAAATTCTTCAGTTCTCGAATTATGCAGGAATTCACCAGTCACATTTTCAGTTTGTGTTTTGCTATGAGTATCCAAAAAAAATGTTGTTTTTCACAACGGAAAGGCATTCACTTTACCCCAGAAATGAATGTATTTCCGCATATATATTTGCATCTCTCGGTGTATGCTGCAAATTACCAGTCACATTTTCATTTTGCCCTTATCCATATGTATTCTAAGAAATTCCTGTTTTTCCCAACGGAGACGCATTTATTTTACCCCAGAAATGAATGCAGCTCCGAATAAATATATAAATTTCTTCATCTCTCGGATTATGCACGAATTCACCAGTCACATTTTCATTTTGCGTCTTTCTAAATCTAATACAAAGAAATTCTTGTTTTTCCCAACGGATAGGCATTCACTTTACCCCAGAAATGAATGCATCTCCGCATATATATATGCATTTCTTCATCTCTGGGGGAATGCTGCAAATTACCAGTCACATTTTCATTTTGCGTTTTTCTATGAGTATCCAAAGAATATCTTGTTTTTCTCAACGGAGAGGCATTCACTTTATCCCAGAAATGAATGCATCTCCAGATAAATGTTTGAATTTCTTCATCTCTCGGATTATACAGGAATTCACCTGTCGCATTTTCATTTTGTGTTTCTCCATGTGTGTCTAGAGAAATTCCTGATTTTCTCAACGGGGAGGCATTCACTTTACCCCGGAAATGAATGCATCTCCAGATAAACGTTTGAATTTCTTCATCTCTCGAAACATGCTTCAAGATAATAGTAGAATTCTTTTGCGTTTCTCGATATGTATCCAAAGAAATTCCTGTTTTTCTCAACGGGGAGGTCATAAAAGTTTTAAATTCTTCAGGTCTCGGATTATGCAGGAATTCACCAGTCACATTTTCAGTTTGCGTTTCTTTATGAGTATCCAAAGAAATTCTTGTTTTTCGCTACGGAGATGCATTCACTTTACCCCAGAAATGAATGCATCTCCGCATATATATTTGCATATCTTCATTTCTCGGTGTATGCTGCAAATTACCAGTCACATTTTCATTTTGCGTTTTTCTATGAGTATCCAAAGAATATCTTGTTTTTCTCAAAGGAGAGGCATTCGCTTTACCCCAGAAATGAATGCATCTCCAGATAAATGTTTGAATTTCTTCATCTCTCGGAACAGGCTTCAAGATAATAGTAGAATTCTTTTGCGTTTCTCCATATGTATACAAAGAAATTTTTGTTATTCTCAACCGAGAGGCATTCACTTTACCCCAGAAATGAATGCGTCTGCGCATATATATTTGCATTTCTTCATTTCTCGGTGTATGCTACAAATTACCGTTCACATTTTTATTTTGCGATTATCCATATGTATTCAAAGGAATTGCATTTTTTCCCAACGTAGAAGAATTCATTTTACCCCAGAAATGAATACATCTCCGGATAAATATTTAAATTTCTTCATCTCTCGGATTATGCAGGAATCCACCAGTCGCTTTTTCTGTTTGCTTTTCTCCATGTGTATTCAAAGAATTTCCTGTTTTTCTCAACGGAGAAGCATTCACTTTACCCCAGAAAGGAATGCATCTCCTGATAAATGTTTGAAATTCTTCATGTCTCGGATTATGCAGGAATTCACCAGTCACATTTTCATTTTGCGTTTCTCTATGAGTATCCAAAGAAATTCTTGTTTTTCTCAACGGAGAAGCATTCACTTTACCCGAGAAATGAATGCATCTCCGGATATATATTTGCATACCTTCATCTCTCGGTGTATGCTTCACATTACCAATCACATTTTCATTTTGCAGTTATCCATATGGCATTCTAACAAATTCCATTTTTTCTCAACGGAGAGGCATTCACATTAACCCAGAAATAAATGCATCGCCGGATAAATGTCTAAATTTCTTCATCTCTCGGAGTATTCTCCATTTAAATATTCGCTTTTTCTTTTTGCGTTTCAACGTATGTTTTCAATGAAATCCATGTTTTTGGCAACGGAGAGGCATTCCCTTTACTCCAGAAATGAATGCATCTCCAGATAAATGTTTAAATTTCTTATCTCCGGGAATATACGTCATTTTAAATCTTCGCTTTTTCTTTTTGCTTTTCTCCATATGTTTTCGCAAAAGGTTTTCGATAATCGGAGTTTTTGACGATAGTTTACCGAAAACCTTTTGCTGTAAGTTTACCCCTCATTATTTGTCCAGTCATCTCCCACATGAAAAACTTGCAGCTTTCAATACTCTTATTTTCCGTGCACGTAAAATTTGTTCAAATTCTGAATTATTTAATAGTAAAATGAGCTATATAAAAGCAGTTGCCATCGATCGTGGATTTAGTTTGAATATCATTAACCGTATTTTATCTCAACCACCGATAAGCACTGATCCTGTTTCAGGAAATAAAGAATTTAAAAGTGTTATTGTCTTACCTTACTTTCCTAAAATCAGTACACAAATTTCACGTATATTCAATAGGTTTAGTTTTAAAGTTGTTTTCTCTCCAACCAATAAAATTTTTTTCTCCAATCTTAAAGATCCTATTGACGACCCTAATACCTGGGGCATTTACAGAATTCTTTCTGAGTGCGGCCTCTCTTACATTGAGCAGACGAAGTGTGCACTTAGAATGAGGCTGAAAGAACACCAGAATTATGTTAGAAAGCAGAATTTGAGAAATCTAAAATAGCGAAACATTGTTGGAATTCCATCCACTAGTTTAATTATTGAGAGGCTGAAATTATTCAAAAATGTAATTCAGTTTTTATCTAGACTTTTACGAAGCTCACTATATTCATAAACATACTTCCTGCTTGGTGAATAATATGACAAGTACACCTTTTCTTTCACCAGTGTGGAGGGTTCCTGCGCAGTGACTCTTTTTCAGTTGTTTCTGGTCCATTACGTCATTTCTTTAAGATATATAAACTCTTGTTTTCGTCCTTTTCAATCTGTCCATAAGCCAGTACTCGGGGCTATAACCGAGGGGTTCTTCGAACCCATTTTAATTCTCTCTTTTTTTTTCTCTCACTGAGGAAGGGATTCCAGGAATCCTCAAAACGATCGTATGGGAATTTTTTGTCGTGTCTGTACGTTATTTGTGTGTAAAATCGTTGTTAAAGGTTTTTACCTTTTTATTAATATTATATGTATGCAAAAGAATCGAATATAGCAAAGTAATGACTATACCTTGTAGTGTCCTCTAAACATCTAGCAACCTCCAGATTTCGCCAGCATCTTCTTCGCATCTTTGAATGCTTCTAATACTTACTGTATATAAACCTAAAATTCTACAACCTGCTAAAATTATACTTTTTTCCCCCTTAATCACAGACCATTTAAAAGACATGATACATAAAAGGTCCAGAAGTGCTCCCCAAAATTATATTTTTTAAATGGGATTATTAATTTTAAATCCTGGTTACATAACATAGACATAGTCTATATAAAAATACCTCTACACTGCATTTTATGATTTTGTCGAAAATTATAAAAAATGATATTTTTTCAACATCGGTTGATGTTGGTCAACCCAGTGCTCCTTTTATGTATATATGTGACTCTTGAGATTAAGGGAAATTATGAGTTCCTTGATGTGACGATTAAGTATAATTATTACCGAATTCACAGTTGTAATTTCAAGATATGATTGCGGATTGTTTACAAAAATTAATTATTTCCGAAAAGTTCTACCGTGTCATAGATCATTTCTTGCAGATACTTTAAAATGACTTGTAATTTGCGGTTATAAAACTTTTCTGTGGTCGTATGAGATAAGAGTTTCAGGGATGTACAAAATAATAAATCAAGTTGACTTTCACGCAACTAGCAAATGACAAAAGAAAGACAACCAAGGCATTTATACACGTAGTTTACCCACAAGCAAAATAATATATTATGTTTCAATAAAAATATGTTACTCTATGAATGAAATATAACCACATAGCTACGGATGCATCGTATCACCTATGGCAATGTTACAGAACAGATAAATTTCAGCTTGCACCTCTTCAGTATCCTATCTTTTAGAGAATCATCCATATTAATACAAACGACTGAAGAGAAACATTTACTTTTAAATAATTAGTACTATTAGGTCAACGTAAAAAAAAATGTCAAAAACATGAAGAGAGGAACTTAGAGCCTTTTGTCACCTTCTTTTCTAGAAGTTAAATTTAATTGCCCCCTTTTTTTTATCACGTAAACTTTTTTTTCAATATTTCGTGGTATAAGAGACTTTTATGCCAAAATATGTTATTATTTAGTGTATTTTTGCACTTGAATAAATGGGCAGTCATTTAGTCATTTTAGCTTTTCAAATCCTTTGTTTACTATTTCATTAAATACTTTATTTTGTTAATATTAAATACTAAATACTTTAGCTAAGAAAATAAGTTGAAACTGGAGTGAATCAATAAGAACTAAAAGATCTTCTTGAATCACTATCAAACACATCATCCATTTTGCGCATTTAAAAGTTTTTGATGATGTTTTAAGAACACCTTTTAGTTCTTAAATATTTTATATTATTATTTTATATTATACTAAATACTTTATATTATTTTCATATTTTATTTTCTACAATTTTCACATTGTGATAACAAATTACTTAAAAATCTAGTTTTGAAACATTTTTAACGACAAATTCCTCTAAACAGGACATCGTTAAACAAAATATTGCACCGACAGTTTTTCAAAGCATAAAATATAAATTTCAATCCAACAAACTTGGCTGCCAAAGAGTCAGAAAATATAACGATCTTCTATTGTAGAAACAACGGATTTTAATCGTTTGATTATTCTTACAACTTAAAATATCATAGGTTTGTTCGAAATAAAATAAAATACACATAAGCTTTCCATGGACTTTAATTCGTAAAAATTTAATTAAAAAAACATCTTTCTTATTTGGAAATTAAGTGAAGTTATGCAAAATTTCTATCGATTATTTGCATAGATTTATGCTTTGTATTCTTTGGCTGACCATCTATGCCTTCATATATCAGTAGTGATTCCAATATAGGAAAGAACTATTTACTACATTGATTGGCATGCCACAAAATGAAAAATTAAGAATCGAAGATCCTGTTATCGATATCACTAGTTTTAGAGGTGCCTCTGCTAGTGATTCTTAATGTATTCTGATCTGATATGTACTAGTAGTCCACCCAAGCCAAGATTGAAATATCTGAGGTATTATGCGCTTGTCACAGCTGTTTGTTTGTTTTGTAGTACGATTAAAATTAATTGAACTTTTAAAATAAGAGCCAGTTATTAAAAGTCTTTGCTAATATTTATAGAGGTAAAATATAATTTACTATCAACATACCATACATATGCATATCATAAACACCTGAATATTGTTATATAGCACAATGGTATTTACAAGTTGACAAAAAAAAAAATTGATTGTATCTAATTTATATTGAAATTATTGTTACAAGTAGTATGGACACTTTCATACTTTCACTAAATGCCGAAGTATACTTTTCTATATTAGTAGAGTGAGAATCACTGAAGAACAGTAAATAAACAGAAGACAAAAATGAATTTATGCAGATTGAATTTCAATTACTTTTCAAAAACCTTAATTAAACATGTCGGAAACTGTACGTCAGAGGTGGCAAATGAGGTGCGTTCGTACTATAACTCGTTTTATAAATAGTCAGACCTTGGTGCAATAGCTGTTATGCAAAAAGGCATGAAGACAAAACTTATTACGATTC
This sequence comes from Maratus speciosus, assembly GCA_963932465.1. Classification (NCBI taxonomy): domain Eukaryota; kingdom Metazoa; phylum Arthropoda; class Arachnida; order Araneae; family Salticidae; genus Maratus; species Maratus speciosus. Next base: position 669,222,944 of record OZ010786.1, on the reverse strand, counting down.
TATATGTTTGATTCAGCCATACGGAAATAATAGCACTCCGTCTTAAATAGGACGTCATCACCATGGCAACCTACAATCATGACCTATCAGGGGATAGCATTATATGAATGACATAGGATGGGATTTAATAGAATGAAGAAAACTTTTTTGAATATCTTTTTAAGTTTGGATTCGATTTTCATAAAATTTGAAAGGACTGGACAAAATTCTGAAACGATTCTACATATTAAGTTGCAAGCTTATTCTGTTGGATCGTTTTTGATTTATTATGAGCGGACAGACGGACAGACAGACATACGAACGGACCAGACGATGGCTATAGGCGCTACGTATTTATATTATTACGAACGTACCTAAAAAACGAGTAAAATTTTGTTTTATATACTTTTTCCATCTTCATGTCAGACTCAAGAATTTTTCCAAGGTATTTCGGGGGAATTTTAAACCGTTTTATAAATATTCAGATCTGCGTGCCATAGCTGTTGCACTCTTATGCAAAAAATGTATGAATACAAAATTTATATTTTTCTATAAATTAAATTCAGTCACATGGAAATAACAGGCCTCCCTTTTCAATAGAACGTCATCACCCTGGACACTTAGAATCATGACCTATCATGGGATATCATTGAATGAATGACATAGGATGCGATTTAAGGGAATGAAGAAAACTTTTATGAATATCTTTTTAAGTTTGATTCGATTTTCATAACATTTGTAACGTAGGCAAAATTCTCCAACGATATTCTATGTATTAAATTTCAAACCATTCGGTTGGGTAGTTTTTGCGCTGTTATATGCGGGCAGACGCAGGGACCAGACGACGGGTATAGATGATAAGTACTTATACAGCAACGAACGCACCTAAAAAAGGGCACTTCCTTAATAAAATCATTGCCTGCATCCTTCAAAACTAAAAAAGAAGGCTCTTCTTTTCTACTTCTTAATATAAGTTAGTCTATATGGAAAAGAAATCCATATTAAAATTTGGACTTTACACTGTGATTGCTATATGAATAATGAGCTAAGCTCAGAATATTTATACAATTGTTAAAACAGTGTACAATGAGAACTATACAAAATGTTTAAAATCTACATAACACTTAACATATGCATGACGTTTTAACACTAAAACGAAACTTCCCGACTGTTTCAGCCAAAGCACTTGGCCTTTCTCAAGGGATACTACGGATGCACTGACGAAGGCTCACCTTCCAAGACAATGAGGGATGGAGAGAAAACGTAAAAGCGTTGTTTTACGTTTTTAGAAAGGCCAAGTGTTTTGGCTGAAACAGTTGGGAAGTTTTTAACATCGTTTTAGTGTTTAAACGTCATGCATATTTTAAGTGTCCTGTAGATTTTAAACGTTTTGTATAGTTCCCATTGTACACTGTTTTAGTAATTGTATAAATATTTTGAGCTTAGCTCATTATTTATATTTAAAAAAAAAATCTTTTAAAATGTTAAAGGAATCTCGAAACTAATCTGGAAGTTTTTTCCCCCTCGTAATTTACTCCTACATATCTATATAATTATCTCCATTTTTTAAGCACTATTTTGTACCCTATTTTCGTTTATCAAATAAATAATTTTCATTCTACGTTTTTAACTATATAAAAAGATGAAAGCAACCCTACCTTCAGTTGTCTTCACAACAACCTGGGTTACATTTTAGACATCTCCGACATCGTCCTCCATCGTGACTTACACATACGAAGGGAGTAGCGGGTGTTGCATGTATTCTTTAATCTGAATTATTGTCTAGATCTTCATATCCCATTTAGCAGACGCCCCTTACTGGACGGACATGACTATAAAGTGCGATAGCTAAACCTGAAAATCAAAGAATTGAGAATCAGTTAATTTACTCTGAAATTGAAAATAATTAATAAAATGACACTTCAACTAACAAAATTAATATATATAAACAAGCAAAAAATAGATATTTTGCTTTTTCAAAATTTAGTGTCGCACCCGATGAGAAAAAAAAAATTATTATTCATACTAGGTGAACCCGTCGAATTTCGACGAAAGCAAATATTTAAGAAGGTACTCTTTCATTAATTTATAATAAACCCACAAAATTAGTTACAATAAAAAATGCTACTTATATTGGTTAGTCTAGCTCTCAAAGAAATGTTACTTTAACGTAAAGGTCCCTGCTCTTCTATAAGGAGACTCTAAATTTTTGTAAAACTAGGCGTTTTATCAGTGTGTGATTTCAAATGCGTTATTTTCAAAAGGGAAGCATTTCCACATGGGAAGAATTTCAAAACCGCTGGAGTGAAAATGATGCACTTCTACAAAACTTATCTCAGTTTTAAGACTTAAAATACACGCTTTTATTTTATATAAAATGACGTCATTTTCATTCTCTGAAGAGTTCCACATTTACGATCCAGTCTTAAACAACGTCTATAGAAAAGTATGTATAGGACGTCACTAACGCGGAATAATACACAAACCCAGCAAAATACCATATTGTAAACTAGAAAAAATAAAAATAAAAATAAAAGTAAAATAACAATAGACTTATCGATTCATACGCCTTCATTTGTTTGTACTATTAATATGGATATTTAAAATTAAATATAGTTTACAATAGCTCCATTTTTTATCAGAAATCAATCATGTATATTTTTTCAAAATGGCAATATTTTAATTACATTTTTTTCAGTTAGTATGAGAAAATAGAAACAAAAAGATATAGAAATCCACTATTTTCCAGCTATTTTCCCCTTACTTTCAGAAATGGAGTACATCAGTTGTCACCATTACAGAAATGGCATTAAAAGCTACAAAAAAATTAATGTCCCAAAAATAAATTGAGATGCAGTATTCAAACAAATTGCAGTTAAAAGCATTTTTTCCCCTATCCCAAGGTGTAAAAATTGAAAATAAATGCTGTTTAGAAGTTTAAAAAATGGGAGTAGAAATTGTCAGTATTGAACCGTACAATGATATATTTGCTTCGTTTTACGGCTGGTTTATATAATGGAACGTTATTTTTTTAGTGATGACACTTTAATTGTTGCTTGATAGAAATAGCATGTCGGGGGCTAAAAATAATAACATAGCAGTCATACGGATAAACTTAGCGACACTTAACATTATTTATACCCAAATGACGCTATAAACAAGATGAAATCATTGAAAATCCTAGTATCGAAGTTATAAGAAAATGACTTACCTATCTATCTCTTTAATAAACAACTATAAGATAATGAATTTTCATAGAGTTTATGGTATATTTTATGTATTAAAAGTTATTAATATTTTAATTATCATTATTAATTCAATTCAAGCATTAGATAAAAATGATGCGACAGTAAAATATTAAAATAAATTGTTGAAATCCACCACTTGCATTCTTAACTCTTCATTGTTGATAAAACCTGTATTCAATCAATTGTTGTGAACTGTGAATTAATAACAAATTCCAGATCACACTATTGTTGACACATTGTTACGAAACGTATTGTTGTTGTCCACATTTTAGATGTTCACAGTTAATAAGAAAGCGTTTCACCTTCTTCTTTTTTCTTTAAGAAGCAAGATGCTTATATTTTTAGAAGATTTTCCACTCAATTTTTTCTGTAACAAAAATAAAAAATCGCGAAATATATAAATTCTTCACATTGAATGTAGCATATAATACGCACAAAAAGAAAAAATTCACATTTAATATTAATTCTGACATTCGAAAGCAATGTAACTTATACAGAAAGTCGCACAAAGTGTTTTCTTAAATGTGCAAATCAATGTGATAAATTTTATAATAAAGGACATAAAAGGAATAAACAGCAAACTAAATAAATGACAGGTATACCAATTAATTTATGCCTAGACCAATTTAAATTAAATATACAGTTGAGAGTTTAGGTCACCCATAATATGCAAATAAAAATAATTTAAAATTACGATTTAATTGGCATAAAATATATATTTCTAGTGCTATATAGTTAAATAGGATCATTGATGAAACTCCAAAACTTCCATACAATTACGTTAACATTACAATATTTTCAATTTAGCTTAACTGACAAGAGAAATTATTAACAATGTTAAAAATGCTTATGAATATGCATATTACAAATTAAGAATATTCCATTTTCTACACATGTATTTAAACACTAGAACGTCCGGAAGGAGGCGATTCAACTCCGACCATATGATTAAATGTCAATTGGAACCAGAAATTCTTTCACAAAATAAGTTAAAAATTTAAAAACGCAGATTTACGTTAAATAAATCATTCAAAAAAAATTAAATAAAAATTCTGGTGTGAAATATTTTTATGAAACTTGAGTAAAATATCCGGGCGTTCTAGTGTTAAACTAATAAATAAAAGTTCTGGAAGACGTTGCAAAAAATCGAAAAAAAAAATAATTTACTGTCAAAAATAACTGACGTCTTTCGAAACATATTGTTAACTTCTACATATGAAACATTTTTTGGCGGTTGTTCTTCCAAAAAAAAAAAAAAAAAAAAAAAAAAGCTAAATGGTATACTTTTAAGCTTTTTCACTCTGTTCTACTGTTACTGTTTATTGCAAATTTATTTCCTTCGTAATCTTAAAAATAGACGCACAACTCTCAAAGTATATATATATATAACCTGGCAGATTTAGATTTTATTGTCCTAAATTTAAGGCTCCTAAAGCTCCGTAATTCTCTTCACGGTCAAGTTCTGTGTCAAACATGAGCGATGCTGGAAACATTGTGGTTACAAGCACAGGAGAATTGCAACAATGAGCCAATAAGTCAACTAAGCTCACCGGCAACTGTGTGGTTTATAGTTTAGAAACCTGTGCAGACAATTTTTTATCGTTATGAGTATAAACAATTCCAAGCAGCCAATATTCTGGATTAGATGACCTTGTATACATATTATACCTAATTAATTACATAGAAACAAGTATTACGTTAATTATGAGCCAATATAGTTACGGCAAAATACCGTAATTTTCTGTGGACCCTATTATGGAAATTTCACTGGATTATTTTTGTCCGCTGTAAACGAATGCATGAAACATTAAATATTTTTACAAACAGTCTCTTACCGTAGGTACATCTCAATGTTTGTCCTGTCAAAAGAGAGTTGTATGATCTTGCCGCAATTTTGTCCCCAAACTTATTCTCATAACTTCTTTGCACAACTGACGGTTGTGATAAATTTTTACCTCTCGAATAAACTTTCTCCATTGTTCAACTGAATTTGATTGTTACTTTACAGTGTTGTAATAAATAAATAAATAGTCATTGTTAGTGTTAAGTCGTCCCATAATATCGCTACAAGTCCTCAAACAACAATGTTAAGAAGAACTCAACAATACAAAGGAGTCTGACAACGATTTTGTTTCACTACGAACGGAAAAGCCCATTTACTGTTGTTCTGTTGAATGGTCAACCTTGGCGCTGAATTTGGTGCCTTATTTGGTGAGTTTCGTGTTCGTTGTGGTCGCCAAATACTTTCGCAGAAACTTCGAGAAGGGTTAGCTCTACGATGAAAGCGTATAGAACTTTTTGTACAGGGAACTGTATCGTTCAGGGTCTCAGATAGAATTAGTTTGTTCCTGCGGATTTTTGAACTTACAGCTTTTTATTTCAGAAACTTTAGATTGCTTCCTTTAAAGCGAAATGGCTGTTCTCATATTTATTTCAGCGAATGAGTAAACCACTAAGGCAAGTGAGTTTAATTTATAAAATACAAGAACTAATCGCTGTTTACCAGATTTGTGAAATATCATTTCCACAGGCAACGGTTATAGTCATAGGTGAACATCAGACAAAAGTCAACGGCATAGGAGGGAAGGTTGCCAAAGAAAAACATATAGTTTGAAACAAACGCTGAAGCAATCGAACATATTTGAAGTATGAAAAGTCAATGTTCTTTAAAATCAAAATCTTTTCATTTTAGTATAGGTTACTTTGAAGTAATTGGAAGGTCAACGTGTCAGAAGAAAACTGCCGTTTAGGCAATTATTCCAAACAATCAATAAGTGAGAAAATCTCTGAACAAATGTTTAATCCCTTCGAATAAATATCGAAAGATCTGTTGGCTGGTTTTCAGATATTTGAAATATGTTTTCTACTTACATAGTGGAGAGGAGGCCAACACAACTGCGTTATCTGGGCGCACATTTTAGTAGCTTTGAATCAAAGTTTGTTGGCTCGATTACTTGTTTTTAAGCAGAATTTTGTATTATCTTTGAAAGAAAACGAACATGCGACGGATGTTTTTCGTCAAAAGACTTTTTAAACGTAAAGTTTCTTATTGACACAACGTAATTTTTAATAAATGCAACAGAATATTTGATGTTATTTCAAATGATATTAACTATAGTGCAAAGTACGACAATAATAATTATCGCAGCTTTCGGAAAAGCTAGAAATGAGCTTTTATCACATTTTCATTCAAGTTTAAATTAATATTTTTGCACCTTTTAATTACAAAATGAACGTACTTATATATTTTTAAAGAAACTACAAAGCCACTAAACTGTGAGTAAAAACTAAATTTATGAGTCTTTGCTGTTCAATTTTCACGGACAGCAGCGTTATTTGGACGGCAGCGTTTGATGAAAAACGGTCTGATCCACTAAAAAAATACGGTACGACCCCATACATTTTTCTCCGCTAGGGTGTAATCCTTCGTTTTAGTCGTGTTTCGAAAAATAGTCAGTTAACCGCGACCGTAACATATTTTTTATCCCACCAAAAAAAAGCGATTCTGTGATGATTATCTAGCGTTCTAGGTGCTACGGAACACTTATTAAAGTGTTTTTGTGGTTTGAAGTGCATTATATCTTTGCCTCGTAAAATTACGGGCTGCACAAAATGATGGACATGGAAATTTTTTTACGGGGTATGACTGGAATCTCTGCTGCCAGCCTCTGCCCGAAATTTTACAGGGATATTTTTAGATACTTAGAAAATTAAGGGCAATCCTCATATTCTTACAGATCTAGCCCATGTGTTACGTCAACGGTAAAATCCAAAAAACATCAAATACGGTACGACCCCATACATTTTATTCCGCCAGTGTGTACACGTTCACACAAAATGACGGGCACGGATTATTGTTTTTTTACGGGGTATGACTGGAATCTCTGCTGCCGGCCTCTGCCCGTAAATATTTTTAACAGTGTAAGTCGAAATTGACATATAAATGGAAAAATATTTCGAGTAGCCGCAACTGGGGTGGTGCGCTCTCTGAGACCGTTTTGTGTCAACTAAGCCTAATAAAATTTTTGAAAGACATAGATACTATGTTTTAAATACGTCTTTTGATAAAATTTTTATTTAATGCCCTATAATATTTATAATATGACCTACGGACCTGGGTGTCGCAGCACCAGAGTTTGTTATGCACACTTTGAGGTACGAAGTTCATCCGATCAGCGAATGGTAGCTCTCCACTTCACTCTGCTAAAACACCTTTGGAAAAGCATTTTTGTTGCTGCTCTTTTGTCCGTTAGCCCCCGGTATGCTATTTTATTCTCACAGCTTATTTAAATATTTAGATAAGCTTTACTGGATCCATCAATAAAATTTATCTCTTTGGCAGGACGACCTCTGTTATATTTCGCATTTTCACCTTACCTCCTTGTTACCGGTCAAACTGCTTGTTATACTTTGCTTTCCAGTAGAAGTCAAGTGATGTTTACACGGAATGAAAATTCTTGTGTATTGATATTAACTGGCAGCAATAACAAATTATCGTTATGATTTCTAGATAGTACCATTTTTCAAAAGATTAAAATCAAAACTTCATGGCATTTCGGTAATTTCTTTATGAATTGTAAGTGACACTACTGTTGCTTTTGTGAAAACAATGACCGAAACATAATTTCGAGTTAAACATTGCTTTTTGTCGGAAAGAAATACGGTTCAAACCCAGTAACGTATTATGAAGCAATAAGGCACATCTGTTCTGCTGAAAAACAATTGATCCACAGTATACTAAAATTAAATGTGGCAGTACAAGTACCAACGATGCTCCATGTTCTGGACAACCCATTGAGGTAACAACTCCAGAAAACGCTGCAAAAAAGTCCACCAAAGTGAAAAAGTGGAAGGGAGAGATAACTGACATCGTACAGATAAAGACAGTGTGCGTGCGGAATGTTTTGTATGAACATTCTTCAATTCTAATATTTTTTCATATGCATAAACATGCATTTGCATACGAAAAACGTTTGCGCGAGATAAGTGCCGCATTTCCTTTAAAATATATATATATATATATATATATATATATATATATATATATATATATATATATATATATATATATATATCCATTAACGTGTGGTTTAGTGGTCAATTTAGCAATATTTCAGCATAATCCAAATGAATTTTCTCGCCTGTTTGGAACAATGGATGAAACATTTACCCATTACAGTAGTACCCCGATAATCCGAACCGATTTTATTTTCAAAAGTTATACTTGAACAAATTAACTGAAAAGATTAATTTGCGAAATTTTGCTGATTACATGATGAATGGCGGTAAAAACGTGTAGTTGACGCATGTTTTTCATACTTTAAACAACTTGAGTGGAATAAAAACAAACTTAGTAGAATAAAAAAGATATTCAGTAATTTAAAAGCACAACATACGTACACGAATATAAAATGAAAACGTCATTATAGACCTACTCGTAGAAGCCATCTTTAAAATATCTCAAATATCAGTTTCTTTGCCAGTCACTATAAAATTATTTTCTAAAAGGCAAAAGTATTTCATTCAGATGATAGAAATTTATTTTTCCTTTCAACATAAAAATTGATTTCGCATATTGTGTACAGAAATTCCCACCCCTCGTCGACGTGGTGATTGAACTATTTATAGATTCGAGATTTTGAACCGTTTTTAATAGGTTGTTACGTAAATCCTCAATCTGAAATTTCATTGGATTATTATAAACATCAGGAGTTATTAAGGAATACTATTTTTTTCCGAAAGTCACGGCGGATTATCCAGCATGCCGGATCTTAGAATGCTCGATTAGAGGATGTATACTGTACTACTGAGTACTTGAAGTTACATTTTTTTTGCACGCATCTTTTCTTTTCTATCATTATCGAAATTTCGGGTAATCCGAACAGGCACTGCACCCAATTAGTTCGGATTAGCGGGGTTCGACTGTATTTCACACCTGGGGGAGCCCAATAGGAAATTATCCGAGTGGTTAAAAACGGGCGAAAACCGCCCAAAGTGATCCAAGACGCAACAATCTATTACAAAGGTCACAATTTTTTGGGGATGCACGCGGCTTAATATTTATCTGTTATCTTGAAAAAGGAAAAATACTCCCAAGTGGGTATTATGCAGTCTTTTTGATTTATTTGAACGAAGAAATCAAAATAAAAAGTCCTTCCGGCCAGTGCCGGGAGGAAGAGGTAGCTTTCATATTCCTTATTTTTAAAAAGCCAACTTATATTATTCAAACACACGAAGCTCAATTAAGTGGAAACCGAATGTAGGAGATTCAATACTAATTTTTATCAATACTAAATCATTATGAATGAGAATTTCGCGAAATTAGTCAGCTTTATCCAAGCTGCTTTTATTTAAAGTCACTTATATTTGGCTGCCAAATTCGCCGATTTCTTAAAGTGCCTGCCATTTTAAGACAACATGGTAGATGAGGCTAACCAGTGAACTTGGTCGAGACCTTAATAATTGCTGTGCACATGCTCACTCATATCGGAATCGGTTGATATATACGAGTGCTGTCGCATGCAAAAAATCAGATTTTTCAAAATGTCACCCATTTTAGAAATTGAAACTGCTATATCTGAGCCATTTTTAAAGATAAAGACAAACAAAAAATGCTCCTGAATCCTTATATCAAGGTCAAATACTTAAGAAAGAAACCTTTTTCAATTTCTAATTTTTTTGCACCTCACTTTAAATATAATTTTTTTTTAATTTAATTGCCGCCATTTTGAAACAAGAAGGCTGATGAAGATGGCCAGCGAACTTAGTCGAGATATTGATGTGTACTATCCACATGCCTTCTTCCATCGAAATAGGCGAATACGTGTGGTATCGCGTGACAAATACAAGATCGTTTCAAAGTGTTAGCCATGATAGAAATTCAAAGTGCTATAATTCAACCACTTTTTAAGATATAAACAAAAGAACAAATTTTCAGAAACAAAAACTGCTCCAGAATCTTTGTATCAAGGCCAAACACATAAAAAAAACTTTTTCATTTTCGAATTTTTTAATACCTCATTTTAAATTTTAAATTACATTTTTTTATAAAAATGGCAACCTTTTGAAACAAGATGGCGAATGAAGCTGGCCAACGAACTCGGTCGAGACATTGGTATGTACTATGTACAGACCAAGTTACATTCAAATCGGTTCATAAATACGCCTGTTATCGCGTGACAAAAATCAGGTCGTTTTAAAATATCAGCCATAATAGAAATTCAAAATGTTATAACTCAGCCATTTTTTTAGATGTAGACGAAACAAAACCTGTTCCGGAATCTTTGTATTAAGGTCAAACACATACAAAAAAAAATCTTTTTCATTTTCCAATTTTTTGGTATCTCATTTTAAATTTAATTTTTTTTTTAATTTTTCTAAATGGCCACCATTTTGAAACAAGATGGCGAATGAAGCTGGTCAACGAACTCGGTTGAGTTATTTGTGTGTACTATGTACACACCAAGGTACATCCAAATCGGTTCATAAATACGTCTGTTATCACGTGGCAAAAATCAGGACGTTTCAAAATGTCAGACACGCTGGAAATTTAAAATGCTATAACTCAGCCATTTTTAAGATATAGATGAAACAAAAACTGCTCCCGAATCTTTTTATCAAGGTCAAACACATAAGAAAAAATATTTTTTCAATTTTAAATTTTTTGGTACCACATTTTAAATTTAAATTTTTCTTAAAATTTTAAATGGCCGCCATTTTTAAACAAGATGGCGGATGAAGCCGGTCAACGAACTCGTTCGAGACATTGGTCTGTACTATGTACAGACCAAGTTACATTCAAATCGGTTCATAAATACGCCTGTTATCGCGTGACAAAAATCAGGTCATTTTAAAATGTCAGCCACAATAGAAATTCAAAATGTTATAACTCAGCCATTTTTTTAGATGTAGACGAAACAAAACCTGTTACGGAATCTTTGTATTAAGGTCAAACACATACAAAAAAAATCTTTTTCATTTTCCAATTTTTTGGTATCTCATTTTAAATTTCATTTTTTTTAATTTTTTTAAATGGCCACCATTTTGAAACAAGATGGCGAATGAAGCTGGTCAACGAACTCGGTTGAGTTATTTGTGTGTACTATGTACACACCAAGGTACATCCAAATCGGTTCATAAATACGTCTGTTATCACGTGGCAAAAATCAGGACGGTTCAAAATGTCAGCCACGCTAGAAATTTAAAATGCTATAACTCAGCCATTTTTTAAGATATAGACGAAACAAAAACTGCTCCCGAATCTTTTTATCAAGGTCAAACACATAAAAAAAAATATTTTTTCAATTTTCAATTTTTTGCTACCATATTTCAAATTTAAATTTTTCTTAAAATTTTAAATGGCCGCCATTTTTAAACAAGATGGCAGATGAAGCTGGTCAACGAACTCGTTCGAGACATTGGTCTGTACTATGTATAAACGAAGTTACATCCAAATCGGTTCATAAATACGCCTTTTATCGCGTGACAAAATTCAGGACGTTTCAAAATATCAGCTTTGCTAGAAATTGAAAATGCTATAACTCAGCCATTTTTTAAGATATAGACGAAACAAAAACTGCTCCGGAATCTTTGTATAAAGGTCAAATACATAAGAAAAAATATTTTTCCATTTTCGATTTTTTGGTACCACATTTCAAATTTTAAATTTTTTAAAAATTTTTAAATGGCCGCCATTTTGTTTCAAAATGGCGGATGAAGCTGGCCAACGAACTCGGTCGATACACTGGTATGTACTATGTACACACCGAATTACATCCAAATCGGTTCATAAATACGAGAGTTACAGTGTGACATAGGTCAGATATATATATATATATATATTGATATATATATATATATATATATATATATAGATATATCAATTTTGAACGGAGGGTGGTTGCGGGGTCTGGGGGTCATGATCGATGAAAATATACCAAAATTTTTTGAAATCGCTTTCCTCCGAACGGCTGCAATAGGTAGCTTTTTGTAAAGAAAGCTACCTAAAACGTCGCATTTGGAGAAGATAAAAATTCTGCTGCACCAAGATAACGAACCGAGTCACACATCCATGAAAGCGAAGGGAAAATTGCATCAATTAATCTACGAATTCCTCCACAACCTCTAGTATTATCTAGATCTGTACCCCAGCAAATATTATTAATTTCTTAACTTGAAGAAGTGGCTCCAGAGGAAGATATTTGAATCAAATGAAGATGTCGTAATTGAAACTGATGCATATTTTGGGGCCTTTACAAATAGTATGACTATATTAAACATATCCAAATGCTAGAAGATAGTTGGAATCAGTTACAGATAGTTTCAAGAGCGATACACTTATCGCTCTTGAAATTAAGATGAAGAAAAAAATCTATTTCTGAAAAAAAAATAATCATTGCTAGTCCGGGGACTTTTCTTTGTAATGTATAGCTTGATTTATAAATCTTAAAATTGCAAATATTACTTTTTTTCTCAACGGAGAGGCACTCAGTTTACCCCGGAAATGAATGCATCTCCACATATATATATGCATTTCTTCATCTCTCGGGAAATGCTGCAAATTACCAGTCACAATTTCATTTTGCGGTTATCCATATGTATTCTAAGAAATTCCTGTTATTCTCAACGGAGAGGCATTAATTTTACCCCAGAAATGAATGCATCTCCGGAAAAATATTTGCATTTCTTTATCTCTCGGAACATGTTTCAAGATAATAGTAGAATTCATTTGATTTTCTCAATATGTATTCAAAGAAATTCCCGTTTTTCTCAACGGGGAGGCATTCACTTTACCCCAGAAATGAATGCATCTCCACATATATATTTGCATATCTTCATCTCACGGTGTATGCTGCAAATTACCAGTCACATTTTCATTTTGCCTTTATTCATATGTATTCTAAGAAATCTCTGTTTTTCTCAATGGAGAGGCATTCACATTAACCCAAAAATTAATGCATCGCCGGATAAATGTCTAAATTTATTCATCTCTCGGAGTTTTCTGCATTTAAATCTTCGCTTTTTCTTTTTGCGTTTCAACATATGTATTCAAAGAAATCCATGTTTTTCACAACGGAGAGGCATTCACTTTAACCCAGAAATGAATGCATCTCCGAATATATATTTGGATTTCTTCATCTCTCGGTGTATGCTGCAAATTACCATTCACATTTTCATTTTGCGGTTATCCATATGTATTCAAAGAAATTCCTGCTTTTCTCAACGGAGAGGCATTAATTTTACCCCAGAAATGAATACATCTCCGCCTATATATTTGCATTTCGTCATCTCTCGGGGAGTGCTTCAAATTACCAGTCACATTTTGAATTTGCGTTTTTCTATGAGTAACCAAAGATTATCTTCTTTTTCTCAACGGAGATGCATTCACTTTACCCCAGAAATGAATGCATCTCCAGATAAATGTTTGAATTTATTCATCTCTCGGAATATGCTTCAAGATAATAATAGAATTCCTTTGCGTTTCTCCATATGTATCCAAAGAAATACCTGTTTTTTCTCAACGGGGAGGCATTCACTTTACCCCAGAAATGAATGCATCCCCGCATATATGTTTGCATTTCTTCATCTCTCGGTGTATGTTACAAATTACCGCTCACATTTTCATCTTGCGGTTTTCCATATGTATTCAAAGGAATTTCATTTTTTCCCAACGGAGAGGCATTCATTTTACCCCAGAAATGAATGCATCACCGAATAAATATTTAAATTTCTTCATCTCTCGGATTATACAGGAATTCACCTGTCGCATTTTCATTTTGCGTTTCTCCATATGTGTCCAAAGAAATTCCTGTTTTTCTCAACGGGGAGGCATCCACTTTACCCCAGAAATGAATGCATCTCCAGATAAATGTTTGAATTTCTTCATCTCTCGGAACATTCTTCAAGGTAATAGTAGAATTCTTTTGCGTTTCTCCAATGTATTCAAAGAAACTCCTGCTTTTCTCTACGGGGAGGCATTCAATTTACCCCAGAAATGAATGCATCTCCGCATATATATTTGCATTTCTTCATCTCTCGGATTATGCAAGAATCCACCAGTCGCTTTTTCTGGTTGCGTTTCTTCATATGTATTCAAAGTAATTCCTGTTTTTCTCAACGGAGAGGCATTCAGTTTACCCCAGAAATGAATGCATATCCGCATATATATTTGCATTTCTTTATCTCTCAGTGTATGCTACCAATTTCAATTCACATTTTCATTTTGCGGTTATCTATATGTATTCAAAGAAATTCCTGTTTTTCTCAACGGACAGGCATTAAATTTACCCCAGAAATGAATGAATCCCCGGATAAATATTTCAATTTCTTCATCTCACGGATTATGCAGGAATCCACCAGTCTCTTTTTCTGTTTGCGTTTCTCTATATGTATTCAAAGAAATTCCCTTTCTTCTCAACGGAGAGGTATTCAGTTTACCCCAGAAATGAATGCATCTCGGAATAAATGTTTGAAATTCTTCATGTCTCGGATTATGCAGGAATTCACCAGTAACATTTTCATTTTGCGTTTCTCTATGAGCATCCAAAGAAATTCTAGTTTTTCTCAAGGGAGAGGCACGCACTTTACCCAAGAAATGAATGCATCTCCGCATATATATTTGCATTTCTTTATCTCACGGGGTATGCTGCAAATTAACAGTCACAATTTCCTTTTGCAATTATGCATATGTATTCTAAGATATTCCTGTTATTCTCAATGGAGATGCATTCAATTTACCCTAGAAATAAATGAATGTCCAGATAAATATTTAATTTTCTTTAAATCGCGGAGTATGCATGAATTCACCGGTCACATTTTCATTTTACATTTCTCCATAAGTATATAAAGAAATTCTTTTTTTTTTTTATCTAAGGAGAGCCATTCACTTTACTTCAGAAATGAATGCATCTCTGGATAAATATTCAAATTTCTTCAGCTCTCGGATTATACAGGAATCCACCAGTCACATTTTCATTTTGCGTTTATCTATGAGTATTCAAAGAAATTTTTGTTTTTCTAAACAGGGAGGCATTCACTTTACCCCAGAAATGAATGCATCTCCTGTTAAATGTTTGAACTTCTTCATCTCTCGGAACATGCTTCAAGATAATAGTAGATTCCTTTTTTGTTTCGCCACATGTCTTGAAAAAATTCTTGTTTCTCTAAACGGGGAGGCATTCACTTTACCCCAGAAATGATTGCAACTCCGCATATATATTTCCATTTCTTCATCTTTGGGGGTGTGCTGCAAATTACCATTCACATATTCATTTTGTGGTTATCCATATTATCCGGTTATTCTAAGAAATTCATGTTTTTCTCAACGGAGAGGCATTCACTTTACCCCAGAAATGAATGCATCTCGGGATAAATATTTAAATTTCTTCACCTCTCGGATTATGCAGGAATCCACCTGTCTCTTTTTCTGTTTGCGTTTCTCCATTTGTATTCAAAGAAATTCCTGTTTTTTCAACGGAGAGGCATTCAATTTACCCCAGAAATGAATGCATCTCCGGATAAATATTTAAATTTCTTCATTTCTCGGATTATACAGGAATTCACCAGTCACATTTTCAGTTTGCGTTTCTCTATGAGTATGAAAAGAAATTTTTATTTTTCTCAACGGAGAGGCATTCACTTTACCTCAGATATGAATGCATCTCCGCACATATATTTGCATTTCTTCTTCTCTCGGAACAATCTTCAAATTAATAGTAGCTTTCTTTTGCATTTCTCCATATGTAATCAAATGATTTCTTGTGTATCCCAACAATGAGGCATTCACTTTAGATCAGAAACGAATGCACCAGCGCATCAGTATTTGCATTTCTTCATCTCTCGGAGTATGATGCAAATTATCACTTGTTTTGAGTCACTTGTTTTGTAATTCTCCACATGTATTCAAAGACTTTCTTGTCTATTCCAACGGAGAGGTATTCACTTTATCTCAGAAATGAATGCATCACCGCATAAATATTAAATATCTTCATCTTTCGGAGTATGCAGGAATTCACTTGTCACATTTTCATTTTGCGTTTCTCCATGAGTAGCCAAAAAAATTCTTGTTTTTCTCACTGGAGAGGAATGCATTTCACCCCAGAAATGAATACATCTCCAGATAAGTGTTTGAATTTCTTCATCTCTCTGAAAATGCTTCAAGATAATAGTAGAATTCTTTTGCGTTTCTCCAATGTATTCAAAGAAATTCCTGTTTTTCTGAACGGGGAGGAATTCACTGTATCCCAGAAATGAATGCATCTCCGCATATATATTTGCATTTCTCCTTCTCCCGGATTATGCAGGAATCCACCTGTCGCTTTTTCTATTTGCTTTTCTCCATATGTATTCAAAGAAATTCCTGTTTTTCTCAACGAAGATGAATTAATTTTACTCATGAAATGAATGCAGTTTCGGATAAATATTTAATTTTCTTCATCTCTCGGATTATGTAGGAATCCACCAGTCGCTTTTTCTGTTTGCGTTTCTCCATATGTATTCAAAGTTATTCCTGTATATCTCAACGGAGAGGCATTTATTTTACCCAAGAAATGAATGTATCTCCGGAAAAATATTAGCATTTCTTTATCTCTCGGAACATGTTTCAGATAATAGTAGAATTCAAATGAGTTTCTCCATATGTATTCAAAGAAATTCCTGTTTTTCTCAACGGGGAGGCATTCACTTTACCCCAGGAATGAATGCATCTCCGCATACATATTTGCATTTCTTCATCACTTGGGGTATGCTAATAATTACCATTCACATTTTCATTTTTCAGTAATCCATATGTATTCTAAGAAATTCATGTTTTTCTGAACGGAGAGGCATTGATTTTACCCCAGAAATGAATGCATCTCCGGATAAATATTTAAATTTCTTCATCTCTCGGATTATGCAGGAATCTACCTGTCGCTTTTTCTGTTTGTGTTTCTACATGTGTATTCAAAGAAATTCCCGTTTTTCTCAATGGAGAGGCATTCATATTACCCCAGAAATGAATGCATCTCCGTATAAATGTTTGAAATTCTTCATGTCTCGGATTATGCAGGAATTCACCAGTCACATTTTTATTTTGAGTTTTTCTGTGAGTATCCAAAGAAATTCTTGTTTTTCTCAACAGAGAGGCATTAACTTTAACCCAGAAATGAATTCATCTCCGCATATATATTTGGATTTCTTCATCTCTCGGTGTATGCTACAAATTACCGTTTACATTATAATTTTGCGGTTATCCGTATGTATTCAAAGAAATTTCAATTTTTCTCAACGGAGAGGCATTCATTTTACCCCAGAAATGAATTCATTATTTAAGTATATAATATTTAAATTCCTTCAACTCTCGTATTATACAGGAATTCACCATTCCCATTTTCATTCTGCGTTTCACCAAGTGTATCCAAAGAAATTCTTGTTTTTCTCAATGGGGAGGCATTCACTTTAACCCAGAAATGAATGCATCTCCGCATATATATTTGCATTTCTTCATCTCTCGGTGTATGCTACAAATTACCGTTCACATTTTCGTTTTGCGGTTATCCATATGTATTCAAAGGAATACCATTTTTTTCCCAGTGGAGAGGCATTCATTTTACCCCAGAAATGAATGCATCTCCGGATAAATATTTAAATTTCTTCATTTCTTGGATTATGCAGGAATCCACTAGTCGCTTTTTCTGTATGCGTTTCTCCATGTCTATTCAAAGAATTTCCTGTTTTTTCTCAAAGGAGAGGCATTCACTTTAAACCAGAAATGAATGCATCTCCTGATAAATGTTTGAAATTCTACATGTCTCGGAATATGCAGGAATTCAACAGTCACATATTCAGTTTGCGTTTCTCTATGAGTATCCAAAGAAATTCTTGTTTTTCTCAATGGAGTGGCATTCACATTAACCCAGAAATTAATGCATCGCCGGATAAATGTCTAAATTTATTCATCTCTCGGCGTTTTCTGCATTTAAATCTTCGCTTTTTCTGTTTGCGTTTCAACTTATGTATACAAAGAAATCCACGTTTTTCACAACGGAGAGGCATTCACTTTAACCCAGAAATGAATGCATCTCCGCATATATATTTGGATTTCTTCATCTCTCGGTGTATGCTGAAAATTACCATTCACATTTTCATTTTGCGGTTATCCATATGTGTTCAAAGAAATTTCTGTTTTTTTCAATGGGGAGGCATTCATTTTACCCCAGAAATGAATGCATCTCCGGATAAATGTTTGAAATTCTTCAGGTCTCGAATTATGCAGGAATTCACCAGTCACATTTTCAGTTTGCGTTTTTCTTTGAGTATCCAAAGAAATTGTTGTTTTTCACAACGGAGAGGCATTCATTTTACCCCAGAAATGAATGTATCTCCGCATATATATTTGCATCTCTCGGTGTATGCTGCAAATTACCAGTCAGTCACATTTTCATTTTGCCGTTATCCATATGTATTCTAAGAAATTCCTGTTTTTCCCAACGGAGAGGCATTAATTTTACCCCAGAAATGAATGCAGCTCCTGATAACTATTTAAATTTCTTCATCTCTCGGATTATGCAGGAATTCACCAGTCACATTTTCATTTTGCGTCTTTCTATGAGATTTCAAAGAAATTCTTGTTTTTCCCAACGGAGAGGCATTCACTTTACCCCAGAAATGAATGCATCTCCGCATATATATATGCATTTCTTCATCTCTCGGGGAATGCTGGAAATTACCAGTCACATTTTCATTTTGCGTTTTTCTATGAGTATCCAAAGAATATCTTGTTTTTCTCAACGGAGAGGCATTCACTTTATCCCAGAAATGAATGCATCTCCGCATATATATAAGCATTTCTTCATCTCTCGGGGAATGCTGGAAATTACCAGTCACATTTTCATTTTGAGTTTTTCTCTGAGTATCCAAATAAATTGTTGTTATTCACAACGGAGAGGCAGTCATTTTACCCCAGAAATGAATGTATCTCCGCATATATATTTGCCTCTCTCGGTGTATGCTGGAAATTACCTGTCAGTCACATTTTCATTTTGAGGTTATCCATATGTATTCTAAGTAATTCCTCTTTTCCCAACGGAGAGGCATTAATTGTACCCCAGAAATGAATGCAGCTCCTGATAACTATTTAAATTTCTTCATCTCTCGGATTATGCTGGAATTCACCAGTCACATTTTCATTTTGCGTCTTTCTATGAGAATTTAAAGAAATTCTTGTTTTTCCCAATGGAGAGGCATTCACTTTACCCCAGAAATGAATGCATCTCCGCATATATATATGCATTTCTTCATCTCTCGGGGAATGCTGGAAATTACCAGTCACATTTTCATTTTGCGTTTTTCTATGAGTATCCAAAGAATATCTTATTTTTCTGAACGGAGAGGCATTCACTTTATCCCAGAAATGAATGCATTTCCATATAAATGTTTGAATTTTTTCATCTCTCGGATTATACAGGAATTCACCTGTCGCGTTTTCATTTTGCGTATCTCCATGTGTGTTCAAAGAAATTCCTGATTTTCTCAACGGGGAGGCATTCACTTTACCCCGGAAATGAATGCATCTCCAGATAAATGTTTGAATTTCTTCATCTCTCGAAACATGCTTCAAGATAATAGTAGAATTCTTTTGCGTTTCTCCATATGTATCCAAAGAAATTCCTGTTTTTCTAAACGGGGAGGTCATAAATGTTTGAAATTCTTCAGGTCTCGGATTATGCAGGAATTCACCTGTCACATTTTCAGTTTTCGTTTCTTTATGAGTATCCAAAGAAATTCTTGTTTTTCACTACGGAGATGCTTTCACTTTACCCCAGAAATGAATGCATCTTCGCATATATATTTGCATATCTTCATCTCTCGGTGTATGCTGCAAATTACCAGTCACATTTTCATTTTGCGTTTTTCTATGAGTATCCAAAGAATATCTTGTTTTTCACAACGGGGAGGCATTCGCTTTAACCCAGAGATGAATGCATCTCCAGATAAATGTTTGAATGTCTTCATCTCTCTATACATGCTTCGAGATAATAGTAGAATTCTTTTGCGTTTCTCCATATGTATACAAAGAAATTCCTGTTTTTCGCAACCGGGAGGCATTACCCCAGAAATGAATGCATTTGCGCATATATATTTGCATTTCTTCATTTCTCGGTGTATGCTACAAATTACCGTTCACATTTTCATTTTGCGGTTTCCATATGTATTCAAAGGAATTGCATATTTTCCCAACGTAGAAGAATTCATTTTACCCCAGAAATGAATGCATCTCCGGATAAATATTTAAATTTCTTCATCTCTCGGATTATGCAGGAATCCTCCAGTCGCTTTTTCTGTTTGCGTTTCTCCATGTGTATTCAAAGAATTTCCTGTTTTTCTCAACGGAGAGGCATTCACTTTTCCCCAGAAATGAATGTATCTCCTGATAAATGTTTGAAATTCTTCATGTCTCGGATTATGCAGGAATTCAACAGTCACATATTCAGTTTGCGTTTCTCTATGAGTATCCAAAGAAATTCTTGTTTTTCTCAATGGAGTGGCATTCACATTAACCCAGAAATTAATGCATCGCCGGATAAATGTCTAAATTTATTCATCTCTCGGCGTTTTCTGCATTTAAATCTTCGCTTTTTCTGTTTGCGTTTCAACTTATGTATACAGAAAAATCCATGTTTTTCACAACGGAGAGGCATTCACTTTACCCCAGAAATGAATGTATCTCCGCATATATATTTGCATATATTCTTCTTTCGGTGTATGCTGCAAATTACCATTCACATTTTCATTTCCTTTATCCATATGTCTTCTAAGAAAATCTTGTTTTTCTCAACGGAGAGACATTCACTTTACCCCAGAAATGAATGCATCTCCGCATATATATTTGCATTTCTTCATCTCTCGGGGTATGCTGCAAATTACTATACACATATTCATTTTGCGGTTATCCATATGTATTCAAAGAAATTCCTGTTTTTCTCAACGGGGAGGCATTCCCTTTACCACAGAAATGAATGCATCTTCGCATATATATTTGCATTTCTTCATCTCTCGGATTATGCAGGAATCCACCAGTCGCTTTTTCTGTTTGCGTTTCTCCATATGTATTCAAAGAAATTCCCGTTTTTCTCAACGGAGAGGCATGCATCTACCCCAGAAATGAATGCGTCTCCGTATAAATGTTTGAAATTCTTTAAGTTTCGGATTATGCAAGTATTCACCAGTCACATTTTCATTTTGCATTTTTCTACGAATATACAAAGAAATTCTAGTTTTTCACAACGGAGAGGCATTCCCTTTACCCCAAAAATGAATGCATCTGTGCATATATATTTGAATATCTACATCTCTAGGTGTATGCTGCAAATTACCAGTCACATTTTCATTCTGCGTTTCTCCAAGTGTATCCGAAGAAATTCTTGTTTTTCTCAATGGGTAGGCATTTATTTTACCCCAGAAATGAATGCATCTCCTGATAAATGTTTGAAATTCCTCATGTCTAGGATTATGCAGGAATTCACCAGTCACATTTTCAGTTTGCGTTTCTCTATGAGTATCCAAAGAAATTCCTGATTTTCTCAACGAAGAGGCATTCACATTAACCCAGAAATTAATGCATCGCCGGATAAATGTCTAATCTTATTCATCTCTCGGAGTGTTCTGCATTTAAATATTCGCTTTTTTCTTTTGTTTTTCAACATATGTATTCAGAGAAATCCTTGTTTTCCACAACGGAGAGGCTTTCACTTTACACCAGAAAAGAATGCATCTCCGCATATATATTTGCATTTCTTCATCTCTCGGTGTATGCTGCAAATAACCAGTCACATTTTCATTTTGACGTTATCCATATGTATTCTAAGAAATTCCTGTTTTTCTCAAAGAAGAGGCACTAATTTTACCCCAGAAATGAATGCAGTTCCGGAAAAATATTTAAATTTCTTCATCTTTCGGTTTATGCAGGAATCCACCAGTCACTTTTTCTGTTTGTGTTTCTCCATAGGTATTTAAAGAAATTCTTGTTTTTCCCAACGGAGAGGCATTCATTTAACCCCAGAAATGAATGCATCTCCAGATAAATATTTAAATTTCTTAATCTCTCGGTTTATGCAGGAATCCACCAGTCACTTCTTCTGTTTGCGTTTCTCCATATGTATTTAAAGAAATTCTTGTTTTTCCAACGGAGAGGCATTCACTTTACCCAAGAAATGAATGCATCTCCAGATAAATATTTAAATTTCTTAATCTCTCGGTTTATGCAGGAATCCACCAGTCACTTCTTCTGTTTGCGTTTCTCCATAGGTATTTAAAGAAATTCTTGTTTTTCCAACGGAGAGGCATTCATTTAACCCCAGAAATGAATGCATCTCCAGATAAATATTTAAATTTCTTAATCTCTCGGTTTATGCAGGAATCCACCTGTCACTTCTTCTGTTTGCGTTTCTCCATATGTATTTAAAGAAATTCTTGTTTTTCCAACGGAGAGGCATTCACTTTACCCAAGAAATGAATGCATCTCCGGAAAAATATTTGAGTTTCTTCATCTCTCGGAACATGCTTCAAGAAAATAGTAAAATTTTTTTGAGTTTCTCCTTAGGTATCCAAAGAAATTCCTGTTTTTCTCAACGGAGAGGCATTCATTTTACCCCAGAAATGAATGCAGCTCCGCATAATTATTTAAATTTCTTCATCTCTCGGTTTATGCAGGAATCCACCAGTCGCTTTTTCTGCTTGCGTTTCTCCATATGTATTCAAAGATATTCTTGTTTTTCTCGACGGAGAGGCATTCAGTTTACCCCAGAAATGATTGCATCTCCGCATATATATATGCATTTCTTCAACTCTCGGGGAATGCTGCAAATTACCTGTCACATTTTCATCTTCCGTTTTTCTATGAGTATCCAAAAAATATCTTGTATTTCTCAACGGAGATCCATTCACTTTATCCCAGAAATGAATGCATCTCCAGATAAATGTTTGAATTTCTTCATCTGTCGGAACATGGTTCAAGATATTAATAGAATTCTTTTGCGTTTCTCTATATGTATCCAAAGAAATTATTGTTCTTCTCAACGGGGAGGCATTCACTTTACACTAGAAATGAATGCATCTCCGCATATATATTTGCATTTTTTCATTTCTCGTTGTATGCTAGAAATTACCGTTCACATTTTAATTTTGCTCTTATCAATATGTATTCAAATGAATTTCATTTTTTCCCAACGGAGAGGCATTCATTTTACCCCAGAAATCAATGCTTATCCGGATAAATATTTAAATTTCTTCATCTCTCGGATTATACTGGTATTCACCAGTCCCATTTTCATTCTGCGTTTCTACAAGTATATCCGAAGAAATTCTTGATTTTCTCAATGGGGAGGCATTCAATTTACCCCAGAAATGAATTCATCCATGGATAAATGTTTGAAATTCTTCAGGTCTCGACTTATGCGGGAATTCACCAGTCACATTTTCAGTTTGAGTTTCTCTATGAGTATACAAAAAAATTCTTGTTTTTCACAACGGAGAGGCATTCACTTTACCCCAGAAATGAATGCATCTCCGGATAAATGTCTAAATTTATTCATCTCTCGGCGTTTTCTGCATTTAAATCTTCGCTTTTTCTGTTTGCGTTTCAACTTATGTATACAGAAAAATCCATGTTTTTCACAACGGAGAGGCATTCACTGTACCCCAGAAATGAATGCATCTCCGCATATATATTTGCATTTCTTCATCTCTCGGTGTATGCTGCAAATAACCATTCACATTTTCATTTTGCGGTTATCCATATGTATTCAAAGAAATTCCTCTTTTTCTCAACGGAGAGGCATTAATTTTACCCCAGAAATGAATGCAGCTCCGCATAATCATTTAAATTTCTTCTTCTCTCGGTTTATGCAGGAATCCACCAGTCTCATTTTCTGTTTGCGTTCCTCCATATGTATTCAGAGATATTCCTGTTTTTCTCAACTGAGAGGCATTCGGTTCACCCCAGAAATGAATGCATCTCCGGATAAATGTTTGAAATCCTTCATGTCTCGGATTATTCCGGAATTCACCAGACACATTTTCATTTTGCGTCTGTCTATGAGAATCCAAAGAAATTCTTGTTTTTCCCAACGGAGAGGCACTCACTTTACCCCAGAAATGAATGCATCTCCGCATATATATATGCATTTCTTCATCTCTCGGGGAATGCTGCAAATTACCAGTCACATTTTCATTTTGCCGTTAACCATATGTATTCTAAGAAATTCTTTTTTTTTCCTCAACAGAGAAGCATTCACTTTACCCGAGAAATGAATGCATCTCCGCATATATATTTGCATATCTTCATCTCTCGGTGTATGCTTCAAATTACCAGTCACATTTTCATTTTGACGTTATCCATATGTATTCTAAGAAATTCCTGTTTTTCTCAAAGGAGAGGCACTAATTTTACCCAAGAAATGAATGCAGCTCCTGATAACTATTTAAATTTCTTCATCTCTCGGATTATGCAGGAATTCACCAGTCACATTTTCATTTTGCGTCTTTCTATGAGATTTCAAAGAAATTCTTGTTTTTCCCAACGGAGAGGCATTCACTTTACCCCAGAAATGAATGCATCTCCGCATATATATATGCATTTCTTCATCTCTCGGGGAATGCTGGAAATTACCAGTCACATTTTCATTTTGCGTTTTTCTATGAGTATCCAAAGAATATCTTGTTTTTCTCAACGGAGAGGCATTCACTTTATCCCAGAAATGAATGCATCTCCGCATATATATAAGCATTTCTTCATCTCTCGGGGAATGCTGGAAATTACCAGTCACATTTTCATTTTGAGTTTTTCTCTGAGTATCCAAATAAATTGTTGTTATTCACAACGGAGAGGCAGTCATTTTACCCCAGAAATGAATGTATCTCCGCATATATATTTGCCTCTCTCGGTGTATGCTGGAAATTACCTGTCAGTCACATTTTCATTTTGAGGTTATCCATATGTATTCTAAGTAATTCCTCTTTTCCCAACGGAGAGGCATTAATTGTACCCCAGAAATGAATGCAGCTCCTGATAACTATTTAAATTTCTTCATCTCTCGGATTATGCTGGAATTCACCAGTCACATTTTCATTTTGCGTCTTTCTATGAGAATTTAAAGAAATTCTTGTTTTTCCCAATGGAGAGGCATTCACTTTACCCCAGAAATGAATGCATCTCCGCATATATATATGCATTTCTTCATCTCTCGGGGAATGCTGGAAATTACCAGTCACATTTTCATTTTGCGTTTTTCTATGAGTATCCAAAGAATATCTTATTTTTCTGAACGGAGAGGCATTCACTTTATCCCAGAAATGAATGCATTTCCATATAAATGTTTGAATTTTTTCATCTCTCGGATTATACAGGAATTCACCTGTCGCGTTTTCATTTTGCGTATCTCCATGTGTGTTCAAAGAAATTCCTGATTTTCTCAACGGGGAGGCATTCACTTTACCCCGGAAATGAATGCATCTCCAGATAAATGTTTGAATTTCTTCATCTCTCGAAACATGCTTCAAGATAATAGTAGAATTCTTTTGCGTTTCTCCATATGTATCCAAAGAAATTCCTGTTTTTCTAAACGGGGAGGTCATAAATGTTTGAAATTCTTCAGGTCTCGGATTATGCAGGAATTCACCTGTCACATTTTCAGTTTTCGTTTCTTTATGAGTATCCAAAGAAATTCTTGTTTTTCACTACGGAGATGCTTTCACTTTACCCCAGAAATGAATGCATCTTCGCATATATATTTGCATATCTTCATCTCTCGGTGTATGCTGCAAATTACCAGTCACATTTTCATTTTGCGTTTTTCTATGAGTATCCAAAGAATATCTTGTTTTTCACAACGGGGAGGCATTCGCTTTAACCCAGAGATGAATGCATCTCCAGATAAATGTTTGAATGTCTTCATCTCTCTATACATGCTTCGAGATAATAGTAGAATTCTTTTGCGTTTCTCCATATGTATACAAAGAAATTCCTGTTTTTCGCAACCGGGAGGCATTACCCCAGAAATGAATGCATTTGCGCATATATATTTGCATTTCTTCATTTCTCGGTGTATGCTACAAATTACCGTTCACATTTTCATTTTGCGGTTTCCATATGTATTCAAAGGAATTGCATATTTTCCCAACGTAGAAGAATTCATTTTACCCCAGAAATGAATGCATCTCCGGATAAATATTTAAATTTCTTCATCTCTCGGATTATGCAGGAATCCTCCAGTCGCTTTTTCTGTTTGCGTTTCTCCATGTGTATTCAAAGAATTTCCTGTTTTTCTCAACGGAGAGGCATTCACTTTTCCCCAGAAATGAATGTATCTCCTGATAAATGTTTGAAATTCTTCATGTCTCGGATTATGCAGGAATTCAACAGTCACATATTCAGTTTGCGTTTCTCTATGAGTATCCAAAGAAATTCTTGTTTTTCTCAATGGAGTGGCATTCACATTAACCCAGAAATTAATGCATCGCCGGATAAATGTCTAAATTTATTCATCTCTCGGCGTTTTCTGCATTTAAATCTTCGCTTTTTCTGTTTGCGTTTCAACTTATGTATACAGAAAAATCCATGTTTTTCACAACGGAGAGGCATTCACTTTACCCCAGAAATGAATGTATCTCCGCATATATATTTGCATATATTCTTCTTTCGGTGTATGCTGCAAATTACCATTCACATTTTCATTTCCTTTATCCATATGTCTTCTAAGAAAATCTTGTTTTTCTCAACGGAGAGACATTCACTTTACCCCAGAAATGAATGCATCTCCGCATATATATTTGCATTTCTTCATCTCTCGGGGTATGCTGCAAATTACTATACACATATTCATTTTGCGGTTATCCATATGTATTCAAAGAAATTCCTGTTTTTCTCAACGGGGAGGCATTCCCTTTACCACAGAAATGAATGCATCTTCGCATATATATTTGCATTTCTTCATCTCTCGGATTATGCAGGAATCCACCAGTCGCTTTTTCTGTTTGCGTTTCTCCATATGTATTCAAAGAAATTCCCGTTTTTCTCAACGGAGAGGCATGCATCTACCCCAGAAATGAATGCGTCTCCGTATAAATGTTTGAAATTCTTTAAGTTTCGGATTATGCAAGTATTCACCAGTCACATTTTCATTTTGCATTTTTCTACGAATATACAAAGAAATTCTAGTTTTTCACAACGGAGAGGCATTCCCTTTACCCCAAAAATGAATGCATCTGTGCATATATATTTGAATATCTACATCTCTAGGTGTATGCTGCAAATTACCAGTCACATTTTCATTCTGCGTTTCTCCAAGTGTATCCGAAGAAATTCTTGTTTTTCTCAATGGGTAGGCATTTATTTTACCCCAGAAATGAATGCATCTCCTGATAAATGTTTGAAATTCCTCATGTCTAGGATTATGCAGGAATTCACCAGTCACATTTTCAGTTTGCGTTTCTCTATGAGTATCCAAAGAAATTCCTGATTTTCTCAACGAAGAGGCATTCACATTAACCCAGAAATTAATGCATCGCCGGATAAATGTCTAATCTTATTCATCTCTCGGAGTGTTCTGCATTTAAATATTCGCTTTTTTCTTTTGTTTTTCAACATATGTATTCAGAGAAATCCTTGTTTTCCACAACGGAGAGGCTTTCACTTTACACCAGAAAAGAATGCATCTCCGCATATATATTTGCATTTCTTCATCTCTCGGTGTATGCTGCAAATAACCAGTCACATTTTCATTTTGACGTTATCCATATGTATTCTAAGAAATTCCTGTTTTTCTCAAAGAAGAGGCACTAATTTTACCCCAGAAATGAATGCAGTTCCGGAAAAATATTTAAATTTCTTCATCTTTCGGTTTATGCAGGAATCCACCAGTCACTTTTTCTGTTTGTGTTTCTCCATAGGTATTTAAAGAAATTCTTGTTTTTCCCAACGGAGAGGCATTCATTTAACCCCAGAAATGAATGCATCTCCAGATAAATATTTAAATTTCTTAATCTCTCGGTTTATGCAGGAATCCACCAGTCACTTCTTCTGTTTGCGTTTCTCCATATGTATTTAAAGAAATTCTTGTTTTTCCAACGGAGAGGCATTCACTTTACCCAAGAAATGAATGCATCTCCAGATAAATATTTAAATTTCTTAATCTCTCGGTTTATGCAGGAATCCACCAGTCACTTCTTCTGTTTGCGTTTCTCCATAGGTATTTAAAGAAATTCTTGTTTTTCCAACGGAGAGGCATTCATTTAACCCCAGAAATGAATGCATCTCCAGATAAATATTTAAATTTCTTAATCTCTCGGTTTATGCAGGAATCCACCTGTCACTTCTTCTGTTTGCGTTTCTCCATATGTATTTAAAGAAATTCTTGTTTTTCCAACGGAGAGGCATTCACTTTACCCAAGAAATGAATGCATCTCCGGAAAAATATTTGAGTTTCTTCATCTCTCGGAACATGCTTCAAGAAAATAGTAAAATTTTTTTGAGTTTCTCCTTAGGTATCCAAAGAAATTCCTGTTTTTCTCAACGGAGAGGCATTCATTTTACCCCAGAAATGAATGCAGCTCCGCATAATTATTTAAATTTCTTCATCTCTCGGTTTATGCAGGAATCCACCAGTCGCTTTTTCTGCTTGCGTTTCTCCATATGTATTCAAAGATATTCTTGTTTTTCTCGACGGAGAGGCATTCAGTTTACCCCAGAAATGATTGCATCTCCGCATATATATATGCATTTCTTCAACTCTCGGGGAATGCTGCAAATTACCTGTCACATTTTCATCTTCCGTTTTTCTATGAGTATCCAAAAAATATCTTGTATTTCTCAACGGAGATCCATTCACTTTATCCCAGAAATGAATGCATCTCCAGATAAATGTTTGAATTTCTTCATCTGTCGGAACATGGTTCAAGATATTAATAGAATTCTTTTGCGTTTCTCTATATGTATCCAAAGAAATTATTGTTCTTCTCAACGGGGAGGCATTCACTTTACACTAGAAATGAATGCATCTCCGCATATATATTTGCATTTTTTCATTTCTCGTTGTATGCTAGAAATTACCGTTCACATTTTAATTTTGCTCTTATCAATATGTATTCAAATGAATTTCATTTTTTCCCAACGGAGAGGCATTCATTTTACCCCAGAAATCAATGCTTATCCGGATAAATATTTAAATTTCTTCATCTCTCGGATTATACTGGTATTCACCAGTCCCATTTTCATTCTGCGTTTCTACAAGTATATCCGAAGAAATTCTTGATTTTCTCAATGGGGAGGCATTCAATTTACCCCAGAAATGAATTCATCCATGGATAAATGTTTGAAATTCTTCAGGTCTCGACTTATGCGGGAATTCACCAGTCACATTTTCAGTTTGAGTTTCTCTATGAGTATACAAAAAAATTCTTGTTTTTCACAACGGAGAGGCATTCACTTTACCCCAGAAATGAATGCATCTCCGGATAAATGTCTAAATTTATTCATCTCTCGGCGTTTTCTGCATTTAAATCTTCGCTTTTTCTGTTTGCGTTTCAACTTATGTATACAGAAAAATCCATGTTTTTCACAACGGAGAGGCATTCACTGTACCCCAGAAATGAATGCATCTCCGCATATATATTTGCATTTCTTCATCTCTCGGTGTATGCTGCAAATAACCATTCACATTTTCATTTTGCGGTTATCCATATGTATTCAAAGAAATTCCTCTTTTTCTCAACGGAGAGGCATTAATTTTACCCCAGAAATGAATGCAGCTCCGCATAATCATTTAAATTTCTTCTTCTCTCGGTTTATGCAGGAATCCACCAGTCTCATTTTCTGTTTGCGTTCCTCCATATGTATTCAGAGATATTCCTGTTTTTCTCAACTGAGAGGCATTCGGTTCACCCCAGAAATGAATGCATCTCCGGATAAATGTTTGAAATCCTTCATGTCTCGGATTATTCCGGAATTCACCAGACACATTTTCATTTTGCGTCTGTCTATGAGAATCCAAAGAAATTCTTGTTTTTCCCAACGGAGAGGCACTCACTTTACCCCAGAAATGAATGCATCTCCGCATATATATATGCATTTCTTCATCTCTCGGGGAATGCTGCAAATTACCAGTCACATTTTCATTTTGCCGTTAACCATATGTATTCTAAGAAATTCTTTTTTTTTCCTCAACAGAGAAGCATTCACTTTACCCGAGAAATGAATGCATCTCCGCATATATATTTGCATATCTTCATCTCTCGGTGTATGCTTCAAATTACCAGTCACATTTTCATTTTGACGTTATCCATATGTATTCTAAGAAATTCCTGTTTTTCTCAAAGGAGAGGCACTAATTTTACCCAAGAAATGAATGCAGTTCCGGAAAAATATTTAAATTTCTTCATCTTTCGGTTTATGCAGGAATCCACCAGTCACTTTTTCTGTTTGTGTTTCTCCATATGTATTCAAAGAAATTCCTGTTTTTCTCAACGGAGAGGCATTAATTTTACCCGAGAAATGAATGCAGCTCCGGATAAATATTTGAATTTCTTTTTCTGTCGGAACATGTTTCAAGATAACTTTAGAATTCTTAGTTGAATATTTAAATTTCTTCATCTCTCGGAGTATTCTGCATTTAAATGTTCGCTTTTTCTTTTTGCGTTTCAACATATGTATTCAAAGAAATCCATGTTTTTCACAACGTAGAGGCATTCACTTTACCCGAGAAATGAATGCATATCCGCATATATATTTGCATTTCTTCATCTCTCGGTGTACGCTGCAAATTACCATTCACATTTCATCTTTCGGTTATCCATATGTATTCAAAAAATTTCTGTTTTTCTCAACGGAGAGGCATTAATTTTACCCCAGAATTGAATGCAGCTCCGGATAAATTTTTGAATTTCTTCTTCTCTCGGAACATGTTTCAAGATAATAGTAGAATTCTTTTGAGTTTCTCCATATGTATTCAAAGAAATTCCTGTTTTTCCCAACGGGGAGGCATTCACTTTACACCAGAAATGAATGCATCTCCGCATATATATTTGCATTTCTTTATCTCTCGGTGTATGCTGCAAATTACCATTCACATTTTCATTTTTCGATTATCCATATGTAGTCACAGATATTCCTGTTTTTCTCAACGCAGAGGCATTCATTTTACCCCATAAATGAATGCATCTTCGGATAAATATTTAAATTTCTTCATCTCTCGGGGTATGCTACAAATTACCATTCACATTTTCATTTTTCGGTTATCCATAGGTATTTAAAGAAATTCCAGTTTTTCTCAACGGAGAGGCATTCAGTTTACCCCAGAAATAAATGCATCTCTGGATAAATGTTTGAAATTCTTCATGTCTCGGACTATGCTGGAATTCACCAGTCACAATTTTATTTTTCGTTTTCCTATGAGTATACAAAGAAATTCTTGTTTTTCTCAACGGAGAGGCATTCACTTTACCCTAGAAATGAATGCATTTCCGGATAAATTTTTAATATTCCTCTTGTCTCGGATTATGCAGGAATTCACCAGTCACATTTTCATTTTGGGTATCTCTATGAGTATCCAAAGAAATTCTTGTTTTTCTCAACGGAGAGGCATTCACTTTACCCCAGAAATGAATGTATCTCCGCATATATATTTGCATATATTCTTCTTTCGGTGCATGCTGCAAATTACCATTCACATTTTCATTTCCTTTATCCATATGTCTTCTAAGAAAATCTTGTTTTTCTCAACGGAGAGACATTCACTTTACCCCAGAAATGAATGCATCTCCGCATATATATTTGCATTTCTTCATCTCTCGGGGTATGCTGCAAATTACTATACACATATTCATTTTGCGGTTATCCATATGTATTCAAAGAAATTCCTGTTTTTCTCAACGGGGAGGCATTTCCTTTACCACAGAAATGAATGCATCTTCGCATATATATTTGCATTTCTTCATCTCACGGATTATGCAGGAATCCACCAGTCGCTTTTTCTGTTTGCGTTTCTCCATATGTATTCAAAGAAATTCCCATTTTTCTCAACGGAGAGGCATTCATCTACCCCAGAAATGAATGCATCTCCGGATAAATGTTTGAAATTCTTTAAGTTTCGGATTATGCAGGTATTCACCAGTCACATTTTCATTTTGCATTTTTCTACGAATATCCAAAGAAATTCTAGTTTTTCACAACGGAGAGGCATTCCCTTTACCCCAAAAATGAATGCATCTGCGCATATATATTTGAATATCTACATCTCTAGGTGTATGCTGCAAATTACCTGTCACATTTTCATTCTGCGTTTCTCCAAGTGTATCCGAAGAAATTCTTGTTTTTCTCAATGGGTAGGCATTTATTTTACCCCAGAAATGAACGCATCTCCTGATAAATGTTTGAAATTCCTCATGTCTAGGATTATGCAGGAATTCACCAGTCACATTTTCAGTTTGCGTTTCTCTATGAGTATCCAAAGAAATTCCTGATTTTTCAACGAAGAGGCATTCACATTAACCCAGAAATTAATGCATCGCCGGATAAATGTCTAAATTTATTCATCTCTCGGAGTGTTCTGCATTTAAATATTCGCTTTTTTCTTTTGCTTTTCAACATATGTATTCAGAGAAATCCTTGTTTTTCACAACGGAGAGGCTTTCACTTTACACCAGAAAAGAATGCATCTCCGCATATATATTTGCATTTCTTCATCTCTCGGTGTATGCTGCAAATTACCAGTCACATTTTCATTTTGACGTTATCCATATGTATTCTAAGAAATTCCTGTTTTTCTCAAAGGAGAGGCACTAATTTTACCCCAGAAATGAATGCAGTTCCGGAAAAATATTTAAATTTCTTCATCTTTCGGTTTATGCAGGAATCCACCAGTCACTTTTTCTGTTTGTGTTTCTCCATAGGTATTTAAAGAAATTCTTGTTTTTCCCAACGGAGAGGCATTCATTTAACCCCAGAAACGAATGTATCTCCAGATAAATATTTAAATTTCTTAATCTCTCGGTTTATGCAGGAATCCACCAGTCACTTCTTCTGTTTGCGTTTCTCCATATGTATTTAAAGAAATTCTTGTTTTTCCAACGGAGAGGCATTCACTTTACCCAAGAAATGAATGCATCTCCGGAAAAATATTTGAGTTTCTTCATCTCTCGGAATATGCTTCAAGAAAATAGTAAAATTTTTTTGAGTTTCTCCTTAGGTATCCAAAGAAATTCCTGTTTTTCTCAACGGGGAGGCATTCACTTTACCCCAGAAATCAATGCATCTCCAGATAAATATTTAAATTTCTTAATCTCTCGGATTATGCAGGAATCCACCAGTCGCTTTTTCTGTTTGCGTTTCTCCATAGGTATTCAAAAAATTCCTGTTTTTCCCAACGGGAGGCATTCACTTTACACCAGAAATGAATGCATCTCCGCATATACATTTGCATTTCTTTATCTCTCGGTGTATGCTGCAAATTACCATTCACATTTTCATTTTTCGATTATCCATATGTAGTCACAGATATTCCTGTTTTTCTCAACGCAGGGGCATTCATTTTACCCCAGAAATGAATGCATCTTCGGATAAATATTTAAATTTCTTCATCTCTCGGGGTATGCTGCAAATTACCATTCACATTTTCATTTTTCGGTTATCCATAGGTATTTAAAGAAATTCCAGTTTTTCTCAACGGAGAGGCCTTTATTTTACCGCAGAAAGGAATGCATCTCAGGGAAAATATTTAAATTTCTTCATCTCTCAGATTATGCAGGAATCCACCAGTCGCTTTTTCTGTTTGCGTTTCTCCATATTTATTCAAAGATATTTCTGTTTTTCTCAACGTAGAGGCATTCAGTTTACCCCAGAAATGAATGCATCTCCTGATAAATGTTTGAAATTCTTCATGTCTCGGATTATGCAGGAATTCACCAATCACATTTTCATTTTGCGTTTTTCTATGAGTATCCAAAGAAATTCTGTTTTTTCTCAACGGAGAAGCATTCACTTTACCCAAGAAATGAATGCATCTCCGCATATATATATTTCAATATCTTCATCTCTCCGTTTTAGCTTCAAATTACCAGTCACATTTTCACTTTGAAGTTATCCATATGTATTCTACGAAATTCCATTTTTTCTCAATGGAGAGGAATTCACATAACCCAGAAATTGATGCATCGCCGGATAAATGTCTAAATTTTTTCATCTCTTGGAGTATTCTGCATTTAAATCTTTGCTATTTCTTTTTGCGTTTCAGACATATGTATTTAAAGAAATCCATGTTTTTCACAACGGAGAGGCATTCACTTTAACCCAGAAATGAATGCATCTCTGCGTATATATTTTCATTTTTTCAACTCTTGGAACATGCTTCAAGATAATATTAGAATTCTTTTGAGTTTCTGCATATGTATTCAAAGAAATTCCTGTTTTTCTCAACGGGGAGGCATTCACTTTACCCCAGAAATGAATGCATCTCCGCATATATATTTGCATTTCTTCATCTCTCGGGTTATGCTGCAAATTACTATACACATATTCATTTTGCGGTTATCCATATGTATTTAAAGAAATTCCTGTTTTTCTCAACGGGGAGGCATTCCCTTTACCACAGAAATGAATGCATCTTCGCATATATATTTGCATTTCTTCATCTCTCGGATTATGCAGGAATCCACCAGTCGCTTTTTCTGTTTGCGTTTCTCCATATGTATTCAAAGAAATTCCCGTTTTTCTGAACGGAGAGGCATTCATCTACCCCAGAAATGAATGCATCTCCGGATAAATGTTTGACATTCTTTAAGTTTCGGATTATGCAGGTATTCACCAGTCACATTTTCATTTTGCATTTTTCTACGAATATCCAAAGAAATTCTAGTTTTTCTCAACGGAGAGGTATTCACTTTACCCCAGAAATGAATGCATCTCCGCATATATATCTGTATTTCTTCATCTCTCTGTGTATGCTGTAAATTACCGTTCACATTTTCATTTTGCGGTTATCCATATGTATTCAAAGAAATTCCATTTTTTCTTAACGGAGAGGCATTCATTTTACCCCAGAAATGAATGCAGCTCCGCATAATCATTTAAATTTCTTCATCTCTCGGTTTATGCAGGAATCCACCAGTCGCTTTTTCTGCTTGCGTTTCTCCATATGTATTCAAAGATATTCTTGTTTTTCTCGACGGAGCGGCATTCAGTTTACCCCAGAAATGATTGCATCTCCGCATATATATATGCATTTCTTCAACTCTCGGGGAATGCTGCAAATTACCTGTCACATTTTCATCTTCCGTTTTTCTATGAGTATCCAAAAAATATCTTGTTTTTCTCAACGGGGAGGCATTCACTTTCCCCCAGAAATGAATGCATCTCCGCATATATATTTGCATTTCTTTATCTCTCGGTGTATGCTGCAAATTACCATTCACATTTTCACATTTCGATTATCCATTTGTAGTCACAGATATTCCTGTTTTTCTCAACGCAGAGGCATTCATTTTACCCAGAAATGAATGCATCTTCTGATAAATATTTAAATTTCTTCATCTCTCGGGGTATGCTGCAATTTACCATCCACATTTTCATTTTTCGGTTATCCATATGTATTTAAAGAAATTCCACATTTCCCAACGGAGAGGCCTTCAGTTTACCCCAGAAATAAATGCATCTCTGTATAAATGTTTGAAATTCTTCAGGTCTCGGACTATGCTGGAATTCACCAGTCACATTTCTTATTTTTCGTTTTCCTATGAGTATCCAAAGAAATTCTTGTTTTTCTCAACGGAGAGGTATTCACTTTAACCTAGAAATGAGTGCATTTCCGGATAAATATTTGATATTCCTCTTGTTTCGGATTATGCAGGAATTCACCAGTCACATTTTCATTTTGGGTATCTCTATTAGTATCCAAAGAAATTCTTGTTTTACTAAACGGAGAGGCATTCACTTTACCCCAGAAATGAATGTATCTCCGCAAATATATTTGCATATATTCTTCTTTCGGTGTATGCGGCAAATTACCATTCACATTTTCATTTCCGTTATCCATATGTATTCAAAGAAATTCCTGTTTTTCTCAACGGGGAGGCATTCATTTTACCCCAGAAATGAATGCATCTCCAGATAAATGTTTGAATTTCTTCATCTCTCGGAACATGCTTCAAGATAATAATAGAAATCTTTTGCGTTTCTCCATATGTATCGAAAGAAATTCCTGTTTTTCTCAATGGAGAGGCATTCACATTAACCCAGAAATTAATGCATCTCCGCATATATATTTGGATTTCTTCATCTCTCCGTGTATGCTACAAATTACCGTTTACATTTTAATTTTACGGTTATCCATATGTATTCAAAGAAATTTCAATTTTTCTCAACGGAGAGGCATTCATTTTACCCCAGAAATGAATGCAACTCTGGATAAATATTTAAATTTCTTCATCTCTCGTATTATACAGGAATTCACCAGTCCCATTTTCATTCTGCGTTTCTCCAAGTGTATCCAAAGAAATTCTTGTTTATCTCAATGGGGAGGCATTCACTTTACCCAGGAATGAATGCATCTCCGCAGATATATTTGCATTTCTTCATCTCTCGGTGTATGCTAGAATTTACCGTTCACGTTTTCGTTTTGCGGTTATCCATATGTATTCAAAGGAATACCATTTTTTCCCAACGGAGAGGCATTCATTTTACCCCAGAAATGAATGCATCTCCGCATATATATTTGCATTTCTTCATTTCTCGGATTATGCAGGAATCCACCAGTCGCTTTTTCTGTATGCGTTTCTCCATGTCTATTCAAAGAATTTCCTGTTTTTCTCAACGGAGGGGCATTCACTTTACCCCGGAAATGAATGCATCTCCTGATAAATGTTTGAAATTCTACATGTCTCGGAATATGCAGGAATTTACCAGTCACATTTTCAGTTTGCGTTTCTCTATGAGTATCCAAAAAAATTCTTGTTTTTCTCAATGGAGAGGCATTCACATTAACCCAGAAATTAATGCATCGCCGGATAAATGTCTAAATTTATTCATCTCTCGCGTTTTCTGCATTTAAATCTTCGCTTTTTCTGTTTGCGTTTCAACTTATGTATACAAAGAAATCCACGTTTTTCACAACGGAAAGGCATTCACTTTAACCCAGAAATGAATGCATCTCCGCATATATATTTGGATTTCTTCATCTCTCGGTGTATGCTGCAAATTACCATTCACATTTTCATTTTGCGGTTATCCATATGTATTCAAAGCAATTTCTGTTTTTCTCAATGGGGAGGCATTCATTTTACCCCAGAAATGAATGCATCTCCGTATAAATGTTTGAAATTCTTCAGTTCTCGAATTATGCAGGAATTCACCAGTCACATTTTCAGTTTGTGTTTTGCTATGAGTATCCAAAAAAAATGTTGTTTTTCACAACGGAATGGCATTCACTTTACCCCAGAAATGAATGTATTTCCGCATATATATTTGCATCTCTCGGTGTATGCTGCAAATTACCAGTCACATTTTCATTTTGCCCTTATCCATATGTATTCTAAGAAATTCCTGTTTTTCCCAACGGAGACGCATTAATTTTACCCCAGAAATGAATGCAGCTCCGAATAAATATATAAATTTCTTCATCTCTCGGATTATGCACGAATTCACCAGTCACATTTTCATTTTGCGTCTTTCTAAATCTAATACAAAGAAATTCTTGTTTTTCCCAACGGATAGGCATTCACTTTACCCCAGAAATGAATGCATCTCCGCATATATATATGCATTTCTTCATCTCTGGGGGAATGCTGCAAATTACCAGTCACATTTTCATTTTGCGTTTTTCTATGAGTATCCAAAGAATATCTTGTTTTTCTCAACGGAGAGGCATTCACTTTATCCCAGAAATGAATGCATCTCCAGATAAATGTTTGAATTTCTTCATCTCTCGGATTATACAGGAATTCACCTGTCGCATTTTCATTTTGTGTTTCTCCATGTGTGTCTAGAGAAATTCCTGATTTTCTCAACGGGGAGGCATTCACTTTACCCCGGAAATGAATGCATCTCCAGATAAACGTTTGAATTTCTTCATCTCTCGAAACATGCTTCAAGATAATAGTAGAATTCTTTTGCGTTTCTCGATATGTATCCAAAGAAATTCCTGTTTTTCTCAACGGGGAGGTCATAAAAGTTTTAAATTCTTCAGGTCTCGGATTATGCAGGAATTCACCAGTCACATTTTCAGTTTGCGTTTCTTTATGAGTATCCAAAGAAATTCTTGTTTTTCGCTACGGAGATGCATTCACTTTACCCCAGAAATGAATGCATCTCCGCATATATATTTGCATATCTTCATTTCTCGGTGTATGCTGCAAATTACCAGTCACATTTTCATTTTGCGTTTTTCTATGAGTATCCAAAGAATATCTTGTTTTTCTCAAAGGAGAGGCATTCGCTTTACCCCAGAAATGAATGCATCTCCAGATAAATGTTTGAATTTCTTCATCTCTCGGAACAGGCTTCAAGATAATAGTAGAATTCTTTTGCGTTTCTCCATATGTATACAAAGAAATTTTTGTTATTCTCAACCGAGAGGCATTCACTTTACCCCAGAAATGAATGCGTCTGCGCATATATATTTGCATTTCTTCATTTCTCGGTGTATGCTACAAATTACCGTTCACATTTTTATTTTGCGATTATCCATATGTATTCAAAGGAATTGCATTTTTTCCCAACGTAGAAGAATTCATTTTACCCCAGAAATGAATACATCTCCGGATAAATATTTAAATTTCTTCATCTCTCGGATTATGCAGGAATCCACCAGTCGCTTTTTCTGTTTGCTTTTCTCCATGTGTATTCAAAGAATTTCCTGTTTTTCTCAACGGAGAAGCATTCACTTTACCCCAGAAAGGAATGCATCTCCTGATAAATGTTTGAAATTCTTCATGTCTCGGATTATGCAGGAATTCACCAGTCACATTTTCATTTTGCGTTTCTCTATGAGTATCCAAAGAAATTCTTGTTTTTCTCAACGGAGAAGCATTCACTTTACCCGAGAAATGAATGCATCTCCGGATATATATTTGCATACCTTCATCTCTCGGTGTATGCTTCACATTACCAATCACATTTTCATTTTGCAGTTATCCATATGGCATTCTAACAAATTCCATTTTTTCTCAACGGAGAGGCATTCACATTAACCCAGAAATAAATGCATCGCCGGATAAATGTCTAAATTTCTTCATCTCTCGGAGTATTCTCCATTTAAATATTCGCTTTTTCTTTTTGCGTTTCAACGTATGTTTTCAATGAAATCCATGTTTTTGGCAACGGAGAGGCATTCCCTTTACTCCAGAAATGAATGCATCTCCAGATAAATGTTTAAATTTCTTATCTCCGGGAATATACGTCATTTTAAATCTTCGCTTTTTCTTTTTGCTTTTCTCCATATGTTTTCGCAAAAGGTTTTCGATAATCGGAGTTTTTGACGATAGTTTACCGAAAACCTTTTGCTGTAAGTTTACCCCTCATTATTTGTCCAGTCATCTCCCACATGAAAAACTTGCAGCTTTCAATACTCTTATTTTCCGTGCACGTAAAATTTGTTCAAATTCTGAATTATTTAATAGTAAAATGAGCTATATAAAAGCAGTTGCCATCGATCGTGGATTTAGTTTGAATATCATTAACCGTATTTTATCTCAACCACCGATAAGCACTGATCCTGTTTCAGGAAATAAAGAATTTAAAAGTGTTATTGTCTTACCTTACTTTCCTAAAATCAGTACACAAATTTCACGTATATTCAATAGGTTTAGTTTTAAAGTTGTTTTCTCTCCAACCAATAAAATTTTTTTCTCCAATCTTAAAGATCCTATTGACGGCCATAATACCTGGGGCATTTACAGAATTCTTTCTGAGTGCGGCCTCTCTTACATTGAGCAGACGAAGTGTGCACTTAGAATGAGGCTGAAAGAACACCAGAATTATGTTAGAAAGCAGAATTTGAGAAATCTAAAATAGCGAAACATTGTTGGAATTCCATCCACTAGTTTAATTATTGAGAGGCTGAAATTATTCAAAAATGTAATTCAGTTTTTATCTAGACTTTTACGAAGCTCACTATATTCATAAACATACTTCCTGCTTGGTGAATAATATGACAAGTACACCTTTTCTTT
This sequence comes from Maratus speciosus, assembly GCA_963932465.1. NCBI lineage: Eukaryota > Metazoa > Arthropoda > Arachnida > Araneae > Salticidae > Maratus > Maratus speciosus. The sequence goes on along the minus strand of OZ010786.1, from coordinate 669,182,529 downwards.
CACCAGTGTGGAGGGTTCCTGCGCAGTGACTCTTTTTCAGTTGTTTCTGGTCCATTACGTCATTTCTTTAAGATATATAAACTCTTGTTTTCGTCCTTTTCAATCTGTCCATAAGCCAGTACTCGGGGCTATAACCGAGGGGTTCTTCGAACCCATTTTAATTCTCTCTTTTTTTTTTCTCTCACTGAGGAAGGGATTCCAGGAATCCTCAAAACGATCGTATGGGAATTTTTTGTCGTGTCTGTACGTTATTTGTGTGTAAAATCGTTGTTAAAGGTTTTTACCTTTTTATTAATATTATATGTATGCAAAAGAATCGAATATAGCAAAGTAATGACTATACCTTGTAGTGTCCTCTAAACATCTAGCAACCTCCAGATTTCGCCAGCATCTTCTTCGCATCTTTGAATGCTTCTAATACTTACTGTATATAAACCTAAAATTCTACAACCTGCTAAAATTATACTTTTTTCCCCCTTAATCACAGACCATTTAAAAAACATGATACATAAAAGGTCCAGAAGTGCTCCCCAAAATTATATTTTTTAAATGGGATTATTAATTTTAAATCCTGGTTACATAACATAGACATAGTCTATATAAAAATACCTCTACACTGCATTTTATGATTTTGTCGAAAATTATAAAAAATGATATTTTTTCAACATCGGTTGATGTTGGTCAACCCAGTGCTCCTTTTATGTATATATGTGACTCTTGAGATTAAGGGAAATTATGAGTTCCTTGATGTGACGATTAAGTATAATTATTACCGAATTCACAGTTGTAATTTCAAGATATGATTGCGGATTGTTTACAAAAATTAATTATTTCCGAAAAGTTCTACCGTGTCATAGATCATTTCTTGCAGATACTTTAAAATGACTTGTAATTTGCGGTTATAAAACTTTTCTGTGGTCGGATGAGATAAGAGTTTCAGGGATGTACAAAATAATAAATCAAGTTGACTTTCACGCAACTAGCAAATGACAAAAGAAAGACAACCAAGGCATTTATACACGTAGTTTACCCACAAGCAAAATAATATATTATGTTTCAATAAAAATATGTTACTCTATGAATGAAATATAACCACATAGCTACGGATGCATCGTATCACCTATGGCAATGTTACAGAACAGATAAATTTCAGCTTGCACCTCTTCAGTATCCTATCTTTTAGAGAATCATCCATATTAATACAAACGACTGAAGAGAAACATTTACTTTTAAATAATTAGTACTATTAGGTCAACGTAAAAAAAAATGTCAAAAACATGAAGAGAGGAACTTAGAGCCTTTTGTCACCTTCTTTTCTAGAAGTTAAATTTAATTGCCCCCTTTTTTTTATCACGTAAACTTTTTTTTCAATATTTCGTGGTATAAGAGACTTTTATGCCAAAATATGTTATTATTTAGTGTATTTTTGCACTTGAATAAATGGGCAGTCATTTAGTCATTTTAGCTTTTCAAATCCTTTGTTTACTATTTCATTAAATACTTTATTTTGTTAATATTAAATACTAAATACTTTAGCTAAGAAAATAAGTTGAAACTGGAGTGAATCAATAAGAACTAAAAGATCTTCTTGAATCTCTATCAAACACATCATCCATTTTGCGCATTTAAAAGTTTTTGATGATGTTTTAAGAACACCTTTTAGTTCTTAAATATTTTATATTATTATTTTATATTATACTAAATACTTTATATTATTTTCATATTTTATTTTCTACAATTTTCACATTGTGATAACAAATTACTTAAAAATCTAGTTTTGAAACATTTTTAACGACAAATTCCTCTAAACAGGACATCGTTAAACAAAATATTGCACCGACAGTTTTTCAAAGCATAAAATATAAATTTCAATCCAACAAACTTGGCTGCCAAAGAGTCAGAAAATATAACGATCTTCTATTGTAGAAACAACGGATTTTAATCGTTTGATTATTCTTACAACTTAAAATATCATAGGTTTGTTCGAAATAAAATAAAATACACATAAGCTTTCCATGGACTTTAATTCGTAAAAATTTAATTAAAAAAACATCTTTCTTATTTGGAAATTAAGTGAAGTTATGCAAAATTTCTATCGATTATTTGCATAGATTTATGCTTTGTATTCTTTGGCTGACCATCTATGCCTTCATATATCAGTAGTGATTCCAATATAGGAAAGAACTATTTACTACATTGATTGGCATGCCACAAAATGAAAAATTAAGAATCGAAGATCCTGTTATCGATATCACTAGTTTTAGAGATGCCTCTGCTAGTGATTCTTAATGTATTCTGATCTGATATGTACTAGTAGTCCACCCAAGCCAAGATTGAAATATCTGAGGTATTATGCGCTTGTCACAGCTGTTTGTTTGTTTTGTAGTACGATTAAAATTAATTGAACTTTTAAAATAAGAGCCAGTTATTAAAAGTCTTTGCTAATATTTATAGAGGTAAAATATAATTTACTATCAACATACCATACATATGCATATCATAAACACCTGAATATTGTTATATAGCACAATGGTATTTACAAGTTGACAAAAAAAAAAATTGATTGTATCTAATTTATATTGAAATTATTGTTACAAGTAGTATGGACACTTTCATACTTTCACTAAATGCCGAAGTATACTTTTCTATATTAGTAGAGTGAGAATCACTGAAGAACAGTAAATAAACAGAAGACAAAAATGAATTTATGCAGATTGAATTTCAATTACTTTTCAAAAACCTTAATTAAACATGTCGGAAACTGTACGTCAGAGGTGGCAAATGAGGTGCGTTCGTACTATAACTCGTTTTATAAATAGTCAGACCTTGGTGCAATAGCTGTTATGCAAAAAGGCATGAAGACAAAACTTATTACGATTCTATATGTTTGATTCAGCCATACGGAAATAATAGCACTCCGTCTTAAATAGGACGTCATCACCATGGCAACCTACAATCATGACCTATCAGGGGATAGCATTATATGAATGACATAGGATGGGATTTAATAGAATGAAGAAAACTTTTTTGAATATCTTTTTAAGTTTGGATTCGATTTTCATAAAATTTGAAAGGACTGGACAAAATTCTGAAACGATTCTACATATTAAGTTGCAAGCTTATTCTGTTGGATCGTTTTTGATTTATTATGAGCGGACAGACGGACAGACAGACATACGAACGGACCAGACGATGGCTATAGGCGCTACGTATTTATATTATTACGAACGTACCTAAAAAACGAGTAAAATTTTGTTTTATATACTTTTTCCATCTTCATGTCAGACTCAAGAATTTTTCCAAGGTATTTCGGGGGAATTTTAAACCGTTTTATAAATATTCAGATCTGCGTGCCATAGCTGTTGCACTCTTATGCAAAAAATGTATGAATACAAAATTTATATTTTTCTATAAATTAAATTCAGTCACATGGAAATAACAGGCCTCCCTTTTCAATAGAACGTCATCACCCTGGACACTTAGAATCATGACCTATCATGGGATATCATTGAATGAATGACATAGGATGCGATTTAAGGGAATGAAGAAAACTTTTATGAATATCTTTTTAAGTTTGATTCGATTTTCATAACATTTGTAACGTAGGCAAAATTCTCCAACGATATTCTATGTATTAAATTTCAAACCATTCGGTTGGGTAGTTTTTGCGCTGTTATATGCGGGCAGGCGCAGGGACCAGACGACGGGTATAGATGATAAGTACTTATACAGCAACGAACGCACCTAAAAAAGGGCACTTCCTTAATAAAATCATTGCCTGCATCCTTCAAAACTAAAAAAGAAGGCTCTTCTTTTCTACTTCTTAATATAAGTTAGTCTATATGGAAAAGAAATCCATATTAAAATTTGGACTTTACACTGTGATTGCTATATGAATAATGAGCTAAGCTCAGAATATTTATACAATTGTTAAAACAGTGTACAATGAGAACTATACAAAATGTTTAAAATCTACATAACACTTAACATATGCATGACGTTTTAACACTAAAACGAAACTTCCCGACTGTTTCAGCCAAAGCACTTGGCCTTTCTCAAGGGATACTACGGATGCACTGACGAAGGCTCACCTTCCAAGACAATGAGGGATGGAGAGAAAACGTAAAAGCGTTGTTTTACGTTTTTAGAAAGGCCAAGTGTTTTGGCTGAAACAGTTGGGAAGTTTTTAACATCGTTTTAGTGTTTAAACGTCATGCATATTTTAAGTGTCCTGTAGATTTTAAACGTTTTGTATAGTTCCCATTGTACACTGTTTTAGTAATTGTATAAATATTTTGAGCTTAGCTCATTATTTATATTTAAAAAAAAAATCTTTTAAAATGTTAAAGGAATCTCGAAACTAATCTGGAAGTTTTTTCCCCCTCGTAATTTACTCCTACATATCTATATAATTATCTCCATTTTTTAAGCACTATTTTGTACCCTATTTTCGTTTATCAAATAAATAATTTTCATTCTACGTTTTTAACTATATAAAAAGATGAAAGCAACCCTACCTTCAGTTGTCTTCACAACAACCTGGGTTACATTTTAGACATCTCCGACATCGTCCTCCATCGTGACTTACACATACGAAGGGAGTAGCGGGTGTTGCATGTATTCTTTAATCTGAATTATTGTCTAGATCTTCATATCCCATTTAGCAGACGCCCCTTACTGGACGGACATGACTATAAAGTGCGATAGCTAAACCTGAAAATCAAAGAATTGAGAATCAGTTAATTTACTCTGAAATTGAAAATAATTAATAAAATGACACTTCAACTAACAAAATTAATATATATAAACAAGCAAAAAATAGATATTTTGCTTTTTCAAAATTTAGTGTCGCACCCGATGAGAAAAAAAAAATTATTATTCATACTAGGTGAACCCGTCGAATTTCGACGAAAGCAAATATTTAAGAAGGTACTCTTTCATTAATTTATAATAAACCCACAAAATTAGTTACAATAAAAAATGCTACTTATATTGGTTAGTCTAGCTCTCAAAGAAATGTTACTTTAACGTAAAGGTCCCTGCTCTTCTATAAGGAGACTCTAAATTTTTGTAAAACTAGGCGTTTTATCAGTGTGTGATTTCAAATGCGTTATTTTCAAAAGGGAAGCATTTCCACATGGGAAGAATTTCAAAACCGCTGGAGTGAAAATGATGCACTTCTACAAAACTTATCTCAGTTTTAAGACTTAAAATACACGCTTTTATTTTATATAAAATGACGTCATTTTCATTCTCTGAAGAGTTCCACATTTACGATCCAGTCTTAAACAACGTCTATAGAAAAGTATGTATAGGACGTCACTAACGCGGAATAATACACAAACCCAGCAAAATACCATATTGTAAACTAGAAAAAATAAAAATAAAAATAAAAGTAAAATAACAATAGACTTATCGATTCATACGCCTTCATTTGTTTGTACTATTAATATGGATATTTAAAATTAAATATAGTTTACAATAGCTCCATTTTTTATCAGAAATCAATCATGTATATTTTTTCAAAATGGCAATATTTTAATTACATTTTTTTCAGTTAGTATGAGAAAATAGAAACAAAAAGATATAGAAATCCACTATTTTCCAGCTATTTTCCCCTTACTTTCAGAAATGGAGTACATCAGTTGTCACCATTACAGAAATGGCATTAAAAGCTACAAAAAAATTAATGTCCCAAAAATAAATTGAGATGCAGTATTCAAACAAATTGCAGTTAAAAGCATTTTTTCCCCTATCCCAAGGTGTAAAAATTGAAAATAAATGCTGTTTAGAAGTTTAAAAAATGGGAGTAGAAATTGTCAGTATTGAACCGTACAATGATATATTTGCTTCGTTTTACGGCTGGTTTATATAATGGAACGTTATTTTTTTAGTGATGACACTTTAATTGTTGCTTGATAGAAATAGCATGTCGGGGGCTAAAAATAATAACATAGCAGTCATACGGATAAACTTAGCGACACTTAACATTATTTATACCCAAATGACGCTATAAACAAGATGAAATCATTGAAAATCCTAGTATCGAAGTTATAAGAAAATGACTTACCTATCTATCTCTTTAATAAACAACTATAAGATAATGAATTTTCATAGAGTTTATGGTATATTTTATGTATTAAAAGTTATTAATATTTTAATTATCATTATTAATTCAATTCAAGCATTAGATAAAAATGATGCGACAGTAAAATATTAAAATAAATTGTTGAAATCCACCACTTGCATTCTTAACTCTTCATTGTTGAAAAAACCTGTATTCAATCAATTGTTGTGAACTGTGAATTAATAACAAATTCCAGATCACACTATTGTTGACACATTGTTACGAAACGTATTGTTGTTGTCCACATTTTAGATGTTCACAGTTAATAAGAAAGCGTTTCACCTTCTTCTTTTTTCTTTAAGAAGCAAGATGCTTATATTTTTAGAAGATTTTCCACTCAATTTTTTCTGTAACAAAAATAAAAAATCGCGAAATATATAAATTCTTCACATTGAATGTAGCATATAATACGCACAAAAAGAAAAAATTCACATTTAATATTAATTCTGACATTCGAAAGCAATGTAACTTATACAGAAAGTCGCACAAAGTGTTTTCTTAAATGTGCAAATCAATGTGATAAATTTTATAATAAAGGACATAAAAGGAATAAACAGCAAACTAAATAAATGACAGGTATACCAATTAATTTATGCCTAGACCAATTTAAATTAAATATACAGTTGAGAGTTTAGGTCACCCATAATATGCAAATAAAAATAATTTAAAATTACGATTTAATTGGCATAAAATATATATTTCTAGTGCTATATAGTTAAATAGGATCATTGATGAAACTCCAAAACTTCCATACAATTACGTTAACATTACAATATTTTCAATTTAGCTTAACTGACAAGAGAAATTATTAACAATGTTAAAAATGCTTATGAATATGCATATTACAAATTAAGAATATTCCATTTTCTACACATGTATTTAAACACTAGAACGTCCGGAAGGAGGCGATTCAACTCCGACCATATGATTAAATGTCAATTGGAACCAGAAATTCTTTCACAAAATAAGTTAAAAATTTAAAAACGCAGATTTACGTTAAATAAATCATTCAAAAAAAATTAAATAAAAATTCTGGTGTGAAATATTTTTATGAAACTTGAGTAAAATATCCGGGCGTTCTAGTGTTAAACTAATAAATAAAAGTTCTGGAAGACGTTGCAAAAAATCGAAAAAAAAAATAATTTACTGTCAAAAATAACTGACGTCTTTCGAAACATATTGTTAACTTCTACATATGAAACATTTTTTGGCGGTTGTTCTTCCAAAAAAAAAAAAAAAAAAAAAAAAAAAGCTAAATGGTATACTTTTAAGCTTTTTCACTCTGTTCTACTGTTACTGTTTATTGCAAATTTATTTCCTTCGTAATCTTAAAAATAGACGCACAACTCTCAAAGTATATATATATATAACCTGGCAGATTTAGATTTTATTGTCCTAAATTTAAGGCTCCTAAAGCTCCGTAATTCTCTTCACGGTCAAGTTCTGTGTCAAACATGAGCGATGCTGGAAACATTGTGGTTACAAGCACAGGAGAATTGCAACAATGAGCCAATAAGTCAACTAAGCTCACCGGCAACTGTGTGGTTTATAGTTTAGAAACCTGTGCAGACAATTTTTTATCGTTATGAGTATAAACAATTCCAAGCAGCCAATATTCTGGATTAGATGACCTTGTATACATATTATACCTAATTAATTACATAGAAACAAGTATTACGTTAATTATGAGCCAATATAGTTACGGCAAAATACCGTAATTTTCTGTGGACCCTATTATGGAAATTTCACTGGATTATTTTTGTCCGCTGTAAACGAATGCATGAAACATTAAATATTTTTACAAACAGTCTCTTACCGTAGGTACATCTCAATGTTTGTCCTGTCAAAAGAGAGTTGTATGATCTTGCCGCAATTTTGTCCCCAAACTTATTCTCATAACTTCTTTGCACAACTGACGGTTGTGATAAATTTTTACCTCTCGAATAAACTTTCTCCATTGTTCAACTGAATTTGATTGTTACTTTACAGTGTTGTAATAAATAAATAAATAGTCATTGTTAGTGTTAAGTCGTCCCATAATATCGCTACAAGTCCTCAAACAACAATGTTAAGAAGAACTCAACAATACAAAGGAGTCTGACAACGATTTTGTTTCACTACGAACGGAAAAGCCCATTTACTGTTGTTCTGTTGAATGGTCAACCTTGGCGCTGAATTTGGTGCCTTATTTGGTGAGTTTCGTGTTCGTTGTGGTCGCCAAATACTTTCGCAGAAACTTCGAGAAGGGTTAGCTCTACGATGAAAGCGTATAGAACTTTTTGTACAGGGAACTGTATCGTTCAGGGTCTCAGATAGAATTAGTTTGTTCCTGCGGATTTTTGAACTTACAGCTTTTTATTTCAGAAACTTTAGATTGCTTCCTTTAAAGCGAAATGGCTGTTCTCATATTTATTTCAGCGAATGAGTAAACCACTAAGGCAAGTGAGTTTAATTTATAAAATACAAGAACTAATCGCTGTTTACCAGATTTGTGAAATATCATTTCCACAGGCAACGGTTATAGTCATAGGTGAACATCAGACAAAAGTCAACGGCATAGGAGGGAAGGTTGCCAAAGAAAAACATATAGTTTGAAACAAACGCTGAAGCAATCGAACATATTTGAAGTATGAAAAGTCAATGTTCTTTAAAATCAAAATCTTTTCATTTTAGTATAGGTTACTTTGAAGTAATTGGAAGGTCAACGTGTCAGAAGAAAACTGCCGTTTAGGCAATTATTCCAAACAATCAATAAGTGAGAAAATCTCTGAACAAATGTTTAATCCCTTCGAATAAATATCGAAAGATCTGTTGGCTGGTTTTCAGATATTTGAAATATGTTTTCTACTTACATAGTGGAGAGGAGGCCAACACAACTGCGTTATCTGGGCGCACATTTTAGTAGCTTTGAATCAAAGTTTGTTGGCTCGATTACTTGTTTTTAAGCAGAATTTTGTATTATCTTTGAAAGAAAACGAACATGCGACGGATGTTTTTCGTCAAAAGACTTTTTAAACGTAAAGTTTCTTATTGACACAACGTAATTTTTAATAAATGCAACAGAATATTTGATGTTATTTCAAATGATATTAACTATAGTGCAAAGTACGACAATAATAATTATCGCAGCTTTCGGAAAAGCTAGAAATGAGCTTTTATCACATTTTCATTCAAGTTTAAATTAATATTTTTGCACCTTTTAATTACAAAATGAACGTACTTATATATTTTTAAAGAAACTACAAAGCCACTAAACTGTGAGTAAAAACTAAATTTATGAGTCTTTGCTGTTCAATTTTCACGGACAGCAGCGTTATTTGGACGGCAGCGTTTGATGAAAAACGGTCTGATCCACTAAAAAAATACGGTACGACCCCATACATTTTTCTCCGCTAGGGTGTAATCCTTCGTTTTAGTCGTGTTTCGAAAAATAGTCAGTTAACCGCGACCGTAACATATTTTTTATCCCACCAAAAAAAGCGATTCTGTGATGATTATCTAGCGTTCTAGGTGCTACGGAACACTTATTAAAGTGTTTTTGTGGTTTGAAGTGCATTATATCTTTGCCTCGTAAAATTACGGGCTGCACAAAATGATGGACATGGAAATTTTTTTACGGGGTATGACTGGAATCTCTGCTGCCAGCCTCTGCCCGAAATTTTACAGGGATATTTTTAGATACTTAGAAAATTAAGGGCAATCCTCATATTCTTACAGATCTAGCCCATGTGTTACGTCAACGGTAAAATCCAAAAAACATCAAATACGGTACGACCCCATACATTTTATTCCGCCAGTGTGTACACGTTCACACAAAATGACGGGCACGGATTATTGTTTTTTTACGGGGTATGACTGGAATCTCTGCTGCCGGCCTCTGCCCGTAAATATTTTTAACAGTGTAAGTCGAAATTGACATATAAATGGAAAAATATTTCGAGTAGCCGCAACTGGGGTGGTGCGCTCTCTGAGACCGTTTTGTGTCAACTAAGCCTAATAAAATTTTTGAAAGACATAGATACTATGTTTTAAATACGTCTTTTGATAAAATTTTTATTTAATGCCCTATAATATTTATAATATGACCTACGGACCTGGGTGTCGCAGCACCAGAGTTTGTTATGCACACTTTGAGGTACGAAGTTCATCCGATCAGCGAATGGTAGCTCTCCACTTCACTCTGCTAAAACACCTTTGGAAAAGCATTTTTGTTGCTGCTCTTTTGTCCGTTAGCCCCCGGTATGCTATTTTATTCTCACAGCTTATTTAAATATTTAGATAAGCTTTACTGGATCCATCAATAAAATTTATCTCTGGGGCAGGACGACCTCTGTTATATTTCGCATTTTCACCTTACCTCCTTGTTACCGGTCAAACTGCTTGTTATACTTTGCTTTCCAGTAGAAGTCAAGTGATGTTTACACGGAATGAAAATTCTTGTGTATTGATATTAACTGGCAGCAATAACAAATTATCGTTATGATTTCTAGATAGTACCATTTTTCAAAAGATTAAAATCAAAACTTCATGGCATTTCGGTAATTTCTTTATGAATTGTAAGTGACACTACTGTTGCTTTTGTGAAAACAATGACCGAAAGATAATTTCGAGTTAAACATTGCTTTTTGTCGGAAAGAAATACGGTTCAAACCCAGTAACGTATTATGAAGCAATAAGGCACATCTGTTCTGCTGAAAAACAATTGATCCACAGTATACTAAAATTAAATGTGGCAGTACAAGTACCAACGATGCTCCATGTTCTGGACAACCCATTGAGGTAACAACTCCAGAAAACGCTGCAAAAAAGTCCACCAAAGTGAAAAAGTGGAAGGGAGAGATAACTGACATCGTACAGATAAAGACAGTGTGCGTGCGGAATGTTTTGTATGAACATTCTTCAATTCTAATATTTTTTCATATGCATAAACATGCATTTGCATACGAAAAACGTTTGCGCGAGATAAGTGCCGCATTTCCTTTAAAATATATATATATATATATATATATATATATATATATCCATTAACGTGTGGTTTAGTGGTCAATTTAGCAATATTTCAGCATAATCCAAATGAATTTTCTCGCCTGTTTGGAACAATGGATGAAACATTTACCCATTACAGTAGTACCCCGATAATCCGAACCGATTTTATTTTCAAAAGTTATACTTGAACAAATTAACTGAAAAGATTAATTTGCGAAATTTTGCTGATTACATGATGAATGGCGGTAAAAACGTGTAGTTGACGCATGTTTTTCATACTTTAAACAACTTGAGTGGAATAAAAACAAACTTAGTAGAATAAAAAAGATATTCAGTAATTTAAAAGCACAACATACGTACACGAATATAAAATGAAAACGTCATTATAGACCTACTCGTAGAAGCCATCTTTAAAATATCTCAAATATCAGTTTCTTTGCCAGTCACTATAAAATTATTTTCTAAAAGGCAAAAGTATTTCATTCAGATGATAGAAATTTATTTTTCCTTTCAACATAAAAATTGATTTCGCATATTGTGTACAGAAATTCCCACCCCTCGTCGACGTGGTGATTGAACTATTTATAGATTCGAGATTTTGAACCGTTTTTAATAGGTTGTTACGTAAATCCTCAATCTGAAATTTCATTGGATTATTATAAACATCAGGAGTTATTAAGGAATACTATTTTTTTCCGAAAGTCACGGCGGATTATCCAGCATGCCGGATCTTAGAATGCTCGATTAGAGGATGTATACTGTACTACTGAGTACTTGAAGTTACATTTTTTTTGCACGCATCTTTTCTTTTCTATCATTATCGAAATTTCGGGTAATCCGAACAGGCACTGCACCCAATTAGTTCGGATTAGCGGGGTTCGACTGTATTTCACACCTGGGGGAGCCCAATAGGAAATTATCCGAGTGGTTAAAAACGGGCGAAAACCGCCCAAAGTGATCCAAGACGCAACAATCTATTACAAAGGTCACAATTTTTTGGGGATGCACGCGGCTTAATATTTATCTGTTATCTTGAAAAAGGAAAAATACTCCCAAGTGGGTATTATGCAGTCTTTTTGATTTATTTGAACGAAGAAATCAAAATAAAAAGTCCTTCCGGCCAGTGCCGGGAGGAAGAGGTAGCTTTCATATTCCTTATTTTTAAAAAGCCAACTTATATTATTCAAACACACGAAGCTCAATTAAGTGGAAACCGAATGTAGGAGATTCAATACTAATTTTTATCAATACTAAATCATTATGAATGAGAATTTCGCGAAATTAGTCAGCTTTATCCAAGCTGCTTTTATTTAAAGTCACTTATATTTGGCTGCCAAATTCGCCGATTTCTTAAAGTGCCTGCCATTTTAAGACAACATGGTAGATGAGGCTAACCAGTGAACTTGGTCGAGACCTTAATAATTGCTGTGCACATGCTCACTCATATCGGAATCGGTTGATATATACGAGTGCTGTCGCATGCAAAAAATCAGATTTTTCAAAATGTCACCCACTTTAGAAATTGAAACTGCTATATCTGAGCCATTTTTAAAGATAAAGACAAACAAAAAATGCTCCTGAATCCTTATATCAAGGTCAAATACTTAAGAAAGAAACCTTTTTCAATTTCTAATTTTTTTGCACCTCACTTTAAATATAATTTTTTTTTAATTTAATTGCCGCCATTTTGAAACAAGAAGGCTGATGAAGATGGCCAGCGAACTTTGTCGAGATATTGATGTGTACTATCCA